>JAZHEH010003205.1:17856666-19355833 GCA_036589455.1 Ateles fusciceps
GTGAGTAGAACATAGAGAATGAGAAGGAATATGATGCAACATGAGACTGGAGAAATAGGAACGGACCCAATCATTCAAGGTCTTATAGATTACAGATTTCAGTGTCTGTCCTAAGATCACTGGGGAGCCATTCAAAAGTTTTATGCAAGGTTGGTAACAAAATCTTACTTGTATTTTAGAAAGGTCTCTTTGGCTGCAAGCACGAAGAATGAATTGCTAGTTCCATTTCTAGCCATAGGGTGAGTAGGCCAGATAACCTGTTCCATCAGAAAGTTAAGATATTTTGAATAAAATAGAACACAAATTCTTTTAAATATAGGGCTAAGCTTGCAAGTCAGAAACTCCCAAAATGCCAGGTACAAAGAGGGAACTGAAAAAAAATCAGTAAGCCATGGGATGTATACCTGCCTTGAGGAGCACTGCCCAGACAGTGACTATAGGGATTAGGTTTTAGTACTCACATGGGGACAAGGGTCCATGAAAGTTAGCAAGGGGAGGCTGAGATCCTCACATAAAACTAAGACCCTTAAAAAGATGGCCTAAGGGGGAAAAAAACCCATCTATTGTCATAGCAATGCTTGTCTTTTCCTGGTGCATAGGAAGGAAACAAATCTCCTTTGAGAATCGATGACTATGCTTACAGGGTAAGAGGATTTATAGTTACTATCTACCAAGTTCAGAAACCTCTAAGCTGAAAAATTAAAATCAAACTTAGTCTCAGGCCAGGAATATCCCTGTGGCATTTGGCAGGAGCAAACCCAAAAATGCTTTGGAGAGCCACACTTTCACACAGGGCACCTAGAATTCCTGTAGATAAGTCCTGCTGAGGATGTACCCACACATTATGAAACTAAAGACCATAAGTGAATGCAGACAAAGCAAACAGCAGATTTATACACTTGAGAACTTCAGGTGATAGAACAATCTGGTAGAGACTGCAAATAAGTATGCTTAAAATGATTAAAGACGTAAGAGAAGGTGTCAGAATCATGCAAAAATAGCAAGGCATTTTGAAAAACAAAGAGAGACAGAATGAACTGGAGGAGGATTAAAAGTCATGCATTCAGATCAAGAATGCAACTTTAGGCCAGGCATGGTGGCTCATACCTGTAACTCCAGGACTTTGGAAGGCCAAGGTGGGAGGATCACTTGAGGCTAGGCGTTTCAGACCAGCCTGGGCAACATAGTGAGACCCTGTCTCTAAAAAAAAAAAAAAAAATACAAAAATTAGCTGGGTTTGGTGGTGTACCTCTGTAGTCCTGGTTACTCAGGAAGCTGGGTGACCGAGTGAGACCTCCATCTCAAAAAGAATGCAACTTCTTCCAAAATGTGCAGGACTCTTGGTATGATATCAGGATTTAGGAAGCAATCATATTTTTTTCTTTTCTTTCTGTTAAATATGTTATTTATATGGGACAAACCTCTCACTTGCTTTGTCAGTGACATCAAATATATAAGGGCATAATGACAGCTCCAAAGCAAGAAACATTTTCCATATTTAAAACTGATGATCAGCTCATAAGACATTCTCTCTGTTATGACTGCTGAAATGTCTCATAAAGGAAAATATCATCTCAGTGTGATTTCTTTGCTTCTTCGCACTGTTCAGCTCAATGTTCTCTCTCCAGCTGGGCACAAATTGAGGACACTGGCCTTTTCCATGGTGGACAAAAAGCCATAATGGGAGGGAGGTGGCAAACATCAAAGGAAAGCTCAAAATAAGGAAGGCTTGTTATTTTATCAGAAACTACCTTTTTCTTGTTACTGTTTCAAAAATTATTCCCAGGTCTCACAAAATAACTGAGAATAAGTAATGTATTGACATCAAGAAGTTACCCAGTCTGCCTAAGCTGATGCTCTGGATGAACCAAATCCTGGGATATTTCTTTATGGAACCAGGCTAAAACTGTAGTGAGGGTTTTTGGTAGTGGAGAGACTTAGATGGAACTAGATGATTCCAAGCTCAGCTGGAATCAGGTCAGTTTCACTCACTTCTGTCTTATGAGACATTTATCACCATCGCCATCATCATTTTTTATTGAAGTTCAACTGTCTGCCAGACCACATGTTATTTCATCTTACTGCCAGAAAACCTCTGCAGAGTGGGCACTAATATCCCCACTTCTTGGATGAAAGATACAGAAAGATGAAATGGCCCAAATATTCTCATGCTATGTTAAAACCAGGGATAGGATAAATGCCCTTAGTCCTCCTAAGCAGGTTTAAACAGAGACAAAGTCATTCAGAGCCCTAAGAAGAGCAGGGGCTAATAGGGAACTTCTTTCTCTGTGGCTTCAAAGCAAGTTGTTCTAAGAAGGCAAAAAGAGACAATTGAGCTAAACCACATTCATCTGTCTTCCAGCAGTGACTGCAGATTTACCAGGTAGGATAGAGATACTTTAGACAACAACGATTTACAAAATTTGGTGTCTCCAGTGGGGCTGCTTTCAATCAAGGCTGCTGATGAAAACATCAGGTTATCTGAGCTCCACTTCTTTCTTCCTCACTCCAACATCCCACCTATCCACAAGACCTGCTTGTTGTTCCTTCAGACGTGTCCTGATCTATTCACACCCCACCACCCCAAGACCATCCTGTTCCAAGCCACCATCAATTGTAGACGCCTAATGGGCCTTCCTGCCCCCCACTTTGCACCTTACAATCAGCCCTCCCCACAGCAGCCAGCTCTATCTTTTACCAATGAAATCAGATAATGCCACTCCCTCACTCAAAACTCTCCAAGGGCTTCCCATTGCACTTCCACCAAAATCCCACCTCTTCATCAAGGTCTGCCCCACCTCTTGTCCTTTAGGTGTCTGCTCAAATACCATCTTCTCAGAGACCACGCACCTCAGAGGCAGTCCTCATCACCTTATCCTGTATGTTATCTTGCTTTTGAACAGTAAATCCCAATGATCAAGCACAGTGTCAGGCAAAAGGACACTGAGTAGTGTTTACAAGAATGAGTAAGTGAATTCCATATCTTCATTGACATGCATGACTTCTAAGACAGAGGAAATGAGATACCTGAGGACTAAGAAAACTTATTATTAATTGGTCTTCCTTGGAAAGAAAGTATTTGGTCTGTTGTCTCAAGAAAGGTAATTTATGTAAGAAAATCAGAATAAATTTTATTTTTTATGTGTTACTGGGTGAAATTGGACTGATAAAAATAAGTCTGGACTAGTAACTATTTGAGCTTACTATTTATGAAGTTACAGTATTTATAATTACATTTACGTCAATATAGTATTTTCTAGTTTCAAAAGCACTTTACTATATATTAACTCATCTTTTTTCAAAGCAACTTTATGAAGGAGACAGGTATTGTTCTCTGCATTTTACAGATTTTAAAAACTGCTAACGACACTATAGCCAGTGAGTATCAGGTCACAATATGGTCTGGCAAACCTGAAGGCCCAAAGGCTAACCTTATGAGGATATTTTCATTTATGTCACATTGGGAAAATGACGGATAGGATACACAGAGGAAAGACTTTTGTTTAGGGTGATATATGATGTTTCCTATGGTTGTCATAACAAATTACCACAAACTGGATGGCTTAACCCAACAAAAATGTATTTTCTCACAGTTTAGAAGGCTAGATGTCCAAAATCAAGGTGTTGGCAGAGCTGTGCTCTCTCTGAAGGCTTTAGGGGAGGATGCTTCCCTGCCTCTTCCATCTTCTGGTGTCTCTTGGAAATTCTTGGCGTTCCTTGGCTTTTAGCAACATCCCCTGCAATCTCTGTATGTCCTTTCTTCTTCTTATAAGGATACCAGTAATCAGATCTAGGATCCATCCAAATCCAGTCTGACCTCATCTTAACTAATTATATCCACAAAGACCAAATAAGATCATATTCTGAGATTCTGGGTGGACAAGAATTTTGGGGGGGGCATTATTCAACCCACTACAGATGGTCAGTATGAAACTGTAAACATTGCCTTCCTGTTCATCCTCAGTTTCTGCGTGTTCTTTAAAAGAACAAGGATCCTAAATATTTTCTCCTTGCATTTTGTTCTCTCCCCTGCTCCTGACTCATACCCACTGGCTCTTATTCCTGTCCCTTCCCCTTCCAGTAATATTTCTGTAACATTCTGTATGTATGAGTCACACATATACAAATGCACATTATGAATCCATTGCAACAGTACAACTTGGTTTTCATTACAAACTTTTCTAGGATATGGATTCCAATGATGTTCCAAAAATCAGATAATTAAATTCTAGCTAGAAGCATACTAACTCTTAGGCAGAAGAGCAGCCAGTGATTCCAGGCTGTGGGAAAGGAAGGCTGGAGGAACAGTTCATCAACAGCTAAATCATAGGGTTCCTATTAATAGTTATATAACTAGGATTGTTTCCATATAGCATTTAATGTTTATAGTCTTTATGATGGTCTTTCTCATGCCAAAGGAAAGTATACTTAAAAGATAATGACTTATTTTAGAATCTCTTAGTACTAATCCGTTTTGAGCTCCATTTCACAAGCTCTATTTCAAGTGAATATTTACGTAGTGTTCATAGCTATGGTCTTTACATTGTAGCATCGCATCTTCATAGATACTGTCGTCTTTGATGATCTCTCCTGATATGTTTCATTTTCCATCCCTGGTTACAGAGGAAAACGCATACCTATAAAGAATCATTTATGTTTTCTTTTCTCTGCTTGCAGTTTTGACTAGCTCATTGTCTCACTGAATATGGCTGTATTCAGTTCCTACTGATCCCAAGAGACTATTGCTGAAGATTTTTTTTTTTTTCACCTACCAGAGGAAGTTCCTGGATCTCTGATCTTAAAATCCTGTCTCCATTTATTCTTGAAGAAAAATATTAAAAAGAAAAAATAATGTTATGCCTTGCACATAGTAGGAATTCAATCAATATTTATTTCATTTGGAAATTGAAAGCAATATTTTGTTTTAAGTTGTATTAAATGAAAATACGGCTTTTACTTGGTGATGGCAAAATGGTGCTGGAATAACACCCAACAATGCACCAAATGTTCCAAAATAAATTCAGATAAATAAAAATATTACAAATAGGCACATAAAATTACTAGAAGAAATGAGAGAATTTTTAAAAAGAATGTTGGAGAGAAGTCTTTTCAAAATATGACACACAACCCAGAAGTCAAAACATAAGGATTTATAAATTCATCATAAAAGTAAAACAAATTTCTATGATGAAAAAATCATCATAAGTAAACAGAAAAATGACAAATTGGAAAAAATTTATAATTCACATAATAGACAAAGGGCTAATTTCTATAATATATATATATATATATATATATATATATATATATATATATATAAAAGAAGCTCCTATAAATCAATATATAAAAGTCTAATAACCTAATGGAAAACAAGGAAATAGTTCATAGGAAAAGAAATAAAATTACTTTTAAGCATATTAAGAAAACAGTCTCACTCGCAATAAGAGAAACACAAATCAACTCCACAGAGACACCATTTTATATTTAATATATTTGCAAAACTCCCAAACTATTGATACTACAATGAACTTGTGAAGGTGTGAATAGGTTTATTTCATACATTGATGGTGGAAGTGGAAAGTGGTATAAACTCTATGGAATGCAATTTTCCAAGGCCCATTAAAATTACATGCAGGTGCCCTTTGACCTAGCAAGTCCAGTTCTATGAATTTATCCTACAGATATGCCTGCACACATGTGAAATGGCACATGTAGAAAGCTATTCCTTGCAGTTTTATAAAAGATTAGAAACTATCTAAAGGGCCATCAGTAGGATGCTGGTTACATAAACAATAGTTTGTCCACAAAATGGGATACCATGAAGCTATGAAAAACATTTAGTATTCTCCTAAACAGAAATTCTTTCTTTGTAACCATTGTAGGAAAATAAAACAGATGAGAGGAGGGGTCCAGAAAGGTCATAATATCTATGAACATAATACATTGTAAAGTGAAAAAAAAAAAAAGGTCCGGAACAGAGTGTGTAATGTGCTATTTGTATAAAATTGGACAGAGAGCATACACATGTATTAGTATTTGCTTGTATACGTATGGAATATCTAAAAGGGTACACAAAACTGATAAAATGCCTTGTCTTTGGAAAAGGGAACAAGGTGGTAGAAACAGAGAGGATTTTCACTGTGATCCTTTTATACTTTGTTTTGTGAACTCTAAATATATATTCTCTATTTAATAAATAAATATGTTTAAAAATGGCTCTTGCACATAGACATACCCATAACCATACGTACACCCAGATCAATCTTCATTTGCTTAGTCAGACCTCAGACTCAGAAAAATGAATAAATACTTGGCATGTGAGGTTCTCGGCAACATTATGAGGCTACTGGGCTTTGAGAGTTACTGATATATTGACACCTGTGCTATGGTTAGGGTAAGTGGAACTCACCAGTCAAACATACTTATCTTCTGAATTCCTAGCACATGCCAGGCACATTTGTTGAGTTCAAAAACAAAAATATGAAGGATAAAATACAGGTTTAACAGCAAATGGACATTGTGGATAATCTCCGATTATTGATAAAGTAAAAATAATCATAGTTGTTACGCCCAGTAAATCTGGAGACTTGACTTCCAATACTGGGCTGTCAGTTCACTGCCAGTTACATTTCTCCATGAAGTATCCTAACTGCAGCATTCTTTATAAGAGTGAATGACCAATCTCTTCAAATAGGGTTATGTCTAGGTCTTCAGCTTTTCAGACCTAGAAAGACCTCAGTGTGTTCCCTAGGATCTCAGTCTGATACTTTTCCTCTTTGCCTTCAAATACACACAAGTCTTCCTGTTACCCCAAAAAATATTCTGTTGAGCCAATGGCCCATTTTGCTATCCTTCTATATTGCTCTTCCTTTTCTCTGTCAAATTTCTCAAATATGGGAATTATGCTTGCTTCTCCCATGATTTAAATTGACTGATACTTCTGTCTCTCTCCCTTATTGAAGTAAAATTCACATAAGATACAACTATTTTAATGTGTACAGTTTAGTGGCATTAGTACATTCACAATGTTGTCCAGTTATCACATCTAGTTCCAAAACATGTCATCATCCTCCAAAGGAGACCTTGCACCTATTAAGGGATCACTCTCTGTTCCCCTCCTCCCCTGCAGACACTGGCAACCACTAATCTGGTTTCTGTCTTTATGGATTTGCCTATTCTGTATATTTCATATAAATGGAATCAAACATATGTGACCCTTGGTGTCTAGATTCTCTTGAGGTTCATCCATATCATAATGGGGTGTCCAATCTTTTGGCTTCCCTGGGCCACACTGGAAGAAGAATTGTCTTGGGCCACACATAAAATACACTAACGATAGCTGATGAGCTAAGATACATAAATAAATAAATAAACTCATAATATTTTAAGAAAGTTCACGAATCTGTATTGGACCATATTCAAGGCCATCCTGGGTTGCAAGTGGCCTGCAGGCTGCAGATTGGACAAGCTTGTGGGGGACTTCTTTCTTTTTCGTGGCTAAATAGTTCATTGTACAGATGTACTACATTTTGTTTACCCATTCATTCCATTGATGGGCAATGAAAACTCTCCAGAGACTTAGCATGGCAACCGTCAGAAAACCTAAATACCTTACTAGAGCCTTCAAGGCTCTGTCTTTGCAGGTGACCTTATGCAATCTCCATGTGGGAAAAACTCTGCTTGCTCAAAGCTTTACCTTAGAACCTAGAGGAGTAGGTCCTTTATGAATATTTGTAAAACATAAATCAATGAAGAAATGGGTGAATGTCCCTCTGTTCTTCCCCTTGGCCTCTATGCTCTATGTTCTAGCCTTTGTTCTCTGTGCCTTGAATATGCCAACTCATTTCTTTCTCAGGGCCTTTGCACTTGTTGGTCCTTCTACTTGGAATGCTGGTCCCCAGATCTTCATGTAACTGCTTCCTTCTCATCATCCAGCCCTGCCCCCGACTACCCTAGCTCAGAGACACACCCAACTCCATGCACTTAGATGTTATCCCATCTTATTTTTTTCATTGAACTTATCCATTTCTGAACATGTTTATTTCTTCTACTCTCCCTCTAAATTTAGCTCCTGTTTATATCATTTGCTGCTACATTACCTATACCCGGCACATGATTAGGTGATCAATAAATATTTGCTGACTGATGAATAATTGCACTACGGTGGTATCAAATGCTTACATTATGGTATGTACAAAGCCCAGCGTTGACTCCAAGGAGGGGGTGAGCCAGGAGGAGTCCTGGGAGCTGAGCTTCCAGTTTCCTACCTCTGCGTCCACCTTCAAAGCTTCTACAATTACCTCTATCCCAAACACACCTCTGTCCCATGCAAATTCCTATATTTCTTACTATGTACTGCACATTTCCAAATTATCATTCCCTAGCCCCAACAAACTGAATTTTTTCCTGTAAACTTAGTCCTGCTTTGACTACTATGTTTTCTTCAGCTGTGACATCAAACCATCAAAACACCAGTTCCAAATAACTTAAAGAGTATAATTGGATTGTTTGTAACACAAAGGATAAATATTTTAGGGGGTGGATACCCCATTTCCCATGACATGCTTATTTCATATTGCATGCCTGTATCAAAACATCTCATGTACCCCATAAATATATATATACCTACTATGTACACACAAAAATTTAAAAAAATTAAAACTGGAAAAACAACAATACCCCAAAACCATCAGTTCCTTCAGTGCTTCTAATCCTATCTTTCATCCCCCAAGAGAAGCAATACAGTTAGCCTGATCCCAAACACACCAGAAATAGCATGTTGTGATTTCCAAGTATGGTCTTTCCTTTGCCATTGCCTATCCAAAGTTTTCTAACACCTATATGAGGCCTTAACCAACTGTTCCAGTCCACATTTATTTCACCTTCATCTGACCTCCTAAAGCCCATAATATCTGTGCCTCTCATTTTGGTATTTAATAAACATGACCTTGTTTAAATAGAAATATTTCACTGATTTACTCCAAAGAACTAAAAATTCTTGAAATATAGGCTGTTTAAAATCTCTTGATAATATCCACAACATCTCACACAGAGCTATATGCACATAGTACACACATAGGCAGTATCTTAGTGAGTAAACAAATATGAATATTGAGAAACAATGAGAAAATTTATCATGGGCCAGGAAAGGATTTCCAGAGAGGCTAAAAGTAGAGATGACTTGTATCTTTGCTTTCTATAGATCCTTCTTGCAGTAGTTCTCAATCCTGGCTCCATGTTAGAATCAGGAGGAAATCTTTACCAATGGTAGGGCCCCATTTCTAGAGATTCTGATTTAGCTGGTCTTGTTTGGATCTCTGGAGTTTTTTTCAGAATTCATCATGGTTTATAAAATGTTAATTATATATTTTCATGGATGCTTTATTTTTATTCTTCAGTTTGTGAGTTTTAGGTATGACAGACTATACGGATGTCACAGTAAAGCAGGGGTACCACTGCAATGTGAACTTTTAGTTTAGAACAACCTTATGATGAAATGTTTGAAGAAAACAGTGCTATGGTCTGAATTTTTGTGTCACTCTAAACTCATGTGCTAAAAGTTAGCAGTGTTATGGTGTAGGGAGGTGGGGCCTTTGAGAGGTGATTAGGTCATGAGGGCAGAACCCTCACAAATGGGATTAATGACCTAATAAAAGAGGCCCCTGAGAGCTGTCTTACCCCTTCTACTATGTGAAGACACAGTGAGAAGGTACCACCTATGAACCAGGATACTGAACCACCTTCAACAGACACTGAATCTGCTGACATTTTGATCTTGGACTTCCCAGCCTCCAGATTTATATGAAGTAAATTTCTGTTGTTTATAAGGTACTGTTTACGGTATCTTGTTATAGCAGTCCAAATAGACTAAGAAACGGAGTAAAATATCCATTGATAATATTAAAACTAAACATACAGAAGAGGTGGTAGACACTATTTGTTTGTCATTCAACAAACATTACAACTCTTCTTTGCTAACAGAACTCTGATTTTGTTCAAATGGTAATGTGTCCAGCCTCAGGGGATGGATCACAATTGGCCTGGGACCATTTGGCAATCCTATGCCCCTTTGTTTGATACTTAACCTTTCCAGCTCCTTGAAGCTAAGGCAACCATGTAACAGAGTCCCTGCCAATGATATTTATGGGTAAGTCTATTGAGGGGGTTACTGGAAAATAGTTTGCTTTCCTAAAAAAAGGCTGGGCTTGTTTATGTCTTATTTCCCTTCCTGATAAGATACTTCATCAGCATTATCAAAAGTAAAAGCACAGGGACAAAAAGCCAACATACTGAAGATGACAGGACAGAGGGAGGAAAAGGTTTTGAGTTTCTGATAATATTGTTGAGTCTCTGGAACTATCAACCTTCTAACATCTTACTATCTGAGATTAAATGTCTTTATTAGATACTCAACTAATAGATGTTGAGTTTTCTGTTGTTTTTCTGCCAAAAGCATTCTCAACTGTCTTAGTCTGCTCATGCTGCCATAAGGAAAATACCATAAACCAAGTGGCTTAAACAACACACCTTTATTTTCTCACAGTTCTGGAGGCTAGAAGTCCAAGATCAAAATTCAGTAGGTTGGTTCCCAGTGAGGGCATCCTGGCTTGCAGACGGCTGCCTTCTCGACTGTGTCCTCACATGGTCTTTCCTCAGTACATGCATGTACATCAGGAGAGAGCAAGCTCTCCAAGGTCTCTTTTTATAAGGACATGAATCCTATCATGAGGGCCCCATCCACATGACCTCATCTGATCCTAATTACTTCCTAATGCCCTATATTCAAGTACCATTAAATTGGAGCTTAAGGCTTCAACATATGAGTTTTGCGGGGGACACAATCAATCCTTAACACCAACTAATATAAAATTGCCCTGTTCACATACAGGAATATCTTTAGCCAATGGCTATTCTCAAGGCTAAAAGAAAAGCCTTGTCTATGCTTTTAATGGCATTCCTCAGGGGCTGATAAAAAATCATGGATGTACCATGAAGAATATTGCAGAACACATAAAAATGTGGCAAAAATTGTTTAAGTCCAAAAAATAATGACAAAGTAGAAATCATCTATCTATTCATTCACTAAATATTCACTGAATGCTATTATATACACTTCACCCTGTGGGGATTCAAAAGTGAAAGTTGCAGGGTCCCAGACCTCTACAGTCTTTTAGGAAAGATAAGAGATAGAGAAATGGCTGGTGAACAAAGAACACAATTTTCACCCTACGGAGATGCAGAGTGCTATGAAAGTTCAGTGTTAGGCGAGAGAACTTCATGGATGAGGTGAGAGTTGGCATGTTCCTTAGGTTAGCATGAGCATCTCTGTAGAAGACAGATGTAAACTGCTGCAGGGAGCCATATACATAGCATTGTCCCATCTGCTTTGGGCTGCCTTCTCTCAGAACGGATTCTCCTGCTGAAAATGGACAGCTGATCAACTTAGTCATGAATCTGCAGCAGACATTTATGCCTGATCTTGCTGATAAAGAGGAATTCATAATTGCCTGGAAGAAATGTTTCACTTTAATCCAGGGTACTTTTTTGGGCCACTTTAATATTATTTAGGAATGTGGCATGGTAATTAACCAGCAGTTTGTGTTAACACACTTATAAAACATAAAATCATTATTACTTTCTCATCAGATCAATCATTAATACCTTTAACTATCAGAGACATTGGTTCTTAGCCTTCAATAAATTATTGGGGGAAACTGCTATAATTATAAAAGCCAATACATTGTTTGACCCCTTAAGGAGCGCTAAAGAAAATTTATGTCATGTCAGTGAAGGTTATGTAATTTCTTCCAAATTTTCATTAGTCCTACCATGTACCCTACACTGCCACTTCAACTAGCTTGCTCTTAACATTCACGGAACCTGAGGTGAGAGCTCAAACGGAGGTCTGTATTTGATATATCTAAATATTTAAAAGTTACAAAACAAATGGTTACATAAAAACATAAAACATGTATCTTCTTACTCTAACAAATATATACTTTCATTACACCCTGATAAACCACATTCTAGTTAGGAACCCTTCGACTTTAGACCATGACAGTGTGGGTATTTAGTACACAGGTCCCAGACTTCAACCCATCCCCCTTCTCTTTCTACCTCTGGCTTTGTCTCTCACTATGAATTATTTCATGCAGACTTGTGTGGACACTCTCCTTACACATCCAAAGTTCATTCATTCCCCAGTACTACAAACAGTCACCCCTTGGATACCCCTCAGGCCTAGTGTTGTAGACCAAAACAATGGACCCAGGGAAGAGTCCTGTACAGGTCTTACAGGCATGCTTGAATTTCTAGAGTCCTGAGGAATGGACTGTGGTCTAAAGGCAGGGAGTTGGTAAGTGAATGAGTGGGCACCATGATCCCTACCCCCTCTAATCCCATGGACCCACCTGGGATGAGAAGGGATGAGATGGAGTCAGAGTGGGGCCAGAGCAGAGTCCTCTAATAGGAGGCACAGAACTGGGGCCTCTCTTGCTGTACCATAGACTCTCTGCTCTGCTGCTTGTCTACTAAATACTACTATTGCTGCTTGCTCATAGTATTTAACCTATATGAGCCTCAGTTTCCTGATCTGTACGAGGGCTCTTAAATCAGCTGCTTCTGCTACTACACATGGTTGTTGAGAGAGCCACATAAATTTAACAGTGTATGTGAGCACTTTGTAAAAATTCTGTACACTAGTAATGTATTGTTACTATGCCATTTTTTTTTTTTTTTTTTTGGTTTGCCATTTTACTGTGCACTAATGGAAGAGTAAAGCACCTGTCTGCTGTGCACCTGCTCTGGTGTTCTAATTAACATTTAACCAAAAAGCAAGAATGAAAAGCTGATGACAAGAAGGCAAAGATTATTAAATGAACATCCTTTAGGTTTTATTTTTCCTAAACTTGCTGATTCCTTCAAGTCCAGAAGGATGACTTTAAGACCCTCAGTTTGTGGACATGCACTGATTTGCATGGGGGTGAGACTGATGCTGTGTGAGGAACATTACTCTCCAGCTGTAAGGTAGGGTAACTCCTGCATTAAGCAGGAAGCTGACTGATATCTCATCCTTTCAGCCAGCAGAGAATATGCAGTGTACCTTTGTGGTAAAGGCAGGAGACTGAACGAGTGGGGTGTGCCGGGAAATGAATTACACTGTGAGCTTCTGCATCCATAAAAATGAGGCCACTCTTGGGTCAGGCGGGTGGGTGATGTGTCACACAGGCAGGTTAAACTGATTCGACCCTCTGGCTCGCTGATTTGAAGCTGACAAAGGGGCTGTGCTGCGGCTCTAGGCTCAGAATTATCTTACTATTTTCTCTGGCTATTTTGAACCAGGAAAGCCTCTGGATTTTTATTTTTTTTTTAGGATTGTATTTTCTTTCTTTCTTCTTCTTTTAAAAAACCTATTTCATTCCTATTCGCACAAAAATCCAAATCAGTCTCATTCTCAGGGTAGGGATTTTGCCATATTTGGGGCAAAATCCCCATATCTTATCCTCCTTCAGCATCTTGCTAAATAAAACAAATTGTGCTATTTCTGGTTTTTTGCTTTTCAAAAGCAATTACTTCCCTGTCATTTCTAGACATTCAGGCAGAAGAGTCCGCCTTGATTACCCATCCTTCCTCTTCCCTCCCCCTTTCAAGTCTCTGGCTTCTGCACTGTTAGGGAAGGATTCAATTAAATGAGGTGTCAATGGAGCTACAGTGGTTTCAGGTCAGAGACGTCAGTAAAAAGCTCCAGAGTTATGCTGGCCCTGTGTATGTAAATGTATATATTTATACCAGGGATGTCAACTTGCAGGACTCTCCTCCTCTGCTCTTCCCTGATCAAAGATGATTGCTGAGGCAATTACTGCAAAGGAAAAGAAAATCAGGGCCCCCTCTTCATCCCTGTGCTGTTGGAGTTTAATTGCTTGGAATAATGGAGTCCCTTTCCTTTGCACATGGTCACGTTCACACATACACAAACTTTCACAAATGGTTGTGCTAGGGCATAAACACACATGATGGCCGTGCAGGAAAATATTCAAGTACTCCTAAGTCCTATGCACATACATGTACATCGAGCTGCCTGTATGATACAAGGGAAAAATACTGTGCTCTCTGACTAATTCAATAAAAGTGATGCATAGTATCTGGCCCACATTAAAAGCTTATTGTTTTCTTCCTTTATAAAAGACTGAATGTTTTTATTCTTATACTAAAAGAGATAAAGTCAAAAAAAAAAGGAAGAAAATATAGGGAGAAGTAACAGCAACAAAATACACAAATTCTTTAAACTGCTTTTGTTGTTTACTTAATTCTTCTGTACACATCACAGAAGTCCTAGGTCTCTGCACAAACACTTCACATGTTAAAACCCCTCTCAGACCCTTCTTGCTTTGTGTATGTAGTTACAAGGACAAGTTGAGTATTCCATACTGTTCACTGTGTTCTAGGCGATTCTGTTTTTGTTCTCATATGGCACAGGTCAGGAAGAGGAACTCTAAGTTGCATCAACAAATATAAGGAGTGACATTCAGACATGGAAAATTTGAGCTCTGTCTATAATTAGTTCTGCTGTGTACAGGCATCGGTAATGCACATGGCATCAAGCTGGGGGTGAACTTGTGGTCACACAAAGAACACGGGCTCTAAAGCATCCACATAGCAAATTTAGATTTTCAGTTCAGCCTCCTGAAGGCTGTCAGGTTTTAAATATTATTAGTTGGCTTAATTAGTTCGTGTTTTGATGGCAACAGAGTAAAGACAGGAGGGGAAAAAAAAACCTCTCACAAATCCTGTGATTAACAACACAAAGACACACCACAGACACTTGGCTTTGTGTTAGGAACACTGCAAGTTTTTCTTTTTGTGAATTAAATAGTTAAGGCTGTGGGAGTGAAGTACATGCCCATACTTCCTAGGAAAGTTAATAATAAACACAGATTTTTGGAAAGGAATTTAGACATTTTTCCCCACTGTTGTGATTTTTGAAATTTTGATTTTTTTTTTCTAAAAATTTCAGAAAATGGAACCGAGTATAAACCAAAATGACAAAATCCCAAAATACCTTATTTTAGGTGTTTGGAGATAAATGTGGTTATGTGGAAGAGCCCCACAAATATGTCCAAGTGTTGCCTTGGAACCTTTAATGTTGATAATGTTTTTGTTTGTTTTGCCTTAGGTACTGCTCTTGGCCTTAAGGATGTTCTCTCTTTAGGGTCCCCAGTGCTTTAGAAAGCGGTGAGCAAGAGAGATCAAGACCCTGCCTTTCAGAGTTTATATTCCAGTAGAAGAGAAAGACTTGAGCAAATACATAAATTGACATATAATATCAACAATTGAGCGCTATGAAGAAAAATAAAACAAGATCAGAAGAGAGAGACTGATGGAGTTGTTTTTTTAGACAGGGCAATCAAGGAAGGCTTCTCTGAGGAAATGACATTTGAGCACAGACCTGTTTTAAGTGGAGTGAGCCATCTGTGTGCAGGGGAGGGGAATATACTTGGCTAAAAACACAGCAAGTCCAAAGTTGAAAGATGGGAATGTGCTTGGCATATTTTAGGAACAGCAAGGAGGCTGGTGTGGCTGAAGTGCAGTAAGAAGAGTAGCAGAAAATGAATTCAGAGAAGTAGCCAGGGGCCATATTGTATTGGGGCATGCAGGCCATGTAAGACCTTATATTTTATTTTAATAGTGATGAAGAATCATTGGAAGACATTGAGTAGAGAATGATATTCTCTGATCGACATTGTGAAGGGCTAATTCTGGCCGCTGTGTGGGGTAAAAGCACAAGGAGGCAAAAGTGGAAACAGAAACATCAGTTAGGAGGGTATTACAGCACCTAGAGAGAACTAATGGTGGTGGGTGTGAACTAGGGTAGTAACAGTAGAGGTGATGGGAAGAGAAATTGTACCCACAAGCTCTTCCTGAGAAATCTACCAGAGAACAAACTTTAGACTAAAATTACTAGAGAGCCATTAAACATTAGTTACTTGTAGACTAAGTGGGGATTAAAAAAAGAGTTCATAGTAAATAATAGCTATATGATCTGAAAATCTAAAGATAGTATAACCATTAAAAATAGGGGGAGGGCCAGAGAAAAATAAGGATAACATATGCCAAAAATATTTAGCTGATTTTAGTAATCAAAAATGGTTTTGACAGTAGAATTAGGATAATTTGAAACTCATATATGTAATGTGGTATAAAGTAAATGAGTAATTATGGGATATTCTAATTCTTTCATCCCATATGTCCTTGAGAACCAGAATTCTTGGTGTGGAAGAAGAAGGATGTAGGTGTAACACAGAACATTTAAATTAACCCTGTATTACTGAATTTGAATTGGAGATGTCAATGTAACTTATGAAGTATTTCTCTTACTACATAGGAAATACAGGCTACATATATATAATAAATATAACAACATAAGCATATGTAATTAAATATTTATAAACATAAATGTAGAGAATAAATGCTATATTTTTATATATTCATGTATATATAATATATAAGGCCATGTAAAATATCCACATATATGTAATACATATATTTTCACAGTTCAATCCATTTAAAAAGCCTAGAAATAATGACTAATCCAGTACCATTAAGAATATTTAGTGCCCAGATTGTGGTCTTGAAATACTATTTTCTATTAACAGAAATCAAAGTTTCTTAGAGAAATGGTTGATTCCAGGTCTATTGCGGGAAACATACAAGATGAGTTGGAATACTGTACTAGTCTGTTTCACACTGCTGATAAGGACATATCTGAGACTGAGCAATCCACAAGAGAAAGAAGTTTAATGGACTTGCAGTTCTAGGTGGCTAGGGAGGCCTCACAATCATGGTGGAAGGCAAGGAGGAGCAAGTCACGTCTTACATGTATGGCAGCAGACAAAGAGAGAGCTTGTGTAGGGAAACTCCCTTTTTAAAACTATTAGATCTTGTGAGACTTATTCACTATCATGAGAACAACACTGTAAAGACCTGCACCCATGATTCAATTACTTCCCACGGGGTCCCTCCCACAACATGTGGGAATTCAAGATGAGATTTGGGTGGGGACACAGCCAAACCATATCAAATATCCTTTTATTTTTGTTTTTCATTCTTTTTTCCTATTAAAAAGTTTATTTTTAATTGACCAATAATTTCACATATGCGTAGGGTACATAGTAATGTGTTGATGCATATAATGTGTAGTGATCAGATCAGGGTAATTCATGTATCTATTGCTTCAAACATTTATCGTTTCTTCATGTTGGGAAAGTTCAGTATCCTTCTTCTAGCTATCTGAAACTAAATAACATACTATTGTTAACTACAGTCATCTTACAGTGATAATAGAACACTAGAACTTATCCCTTCTATTTAGTTGTAATTTTGTATCTTTTAATAAATCTATTCCTATCTCTCCCTTCTTTCTACACTTTCTAGCCTCTTGTATGGTTTGTTCTACTTTTCACTATTATGAGAGCAACTTTTTTTTAGCTTGAACATATAAATGAGAACATGTGTTCAACTTTCTGTTCCTGGCTTATTTCACTTAACATAATATCTTCCAGTTCCATTTATGTTGCTGCAAATGATGAGATCTCAATTTTTTAAGGCAGAATAGTATCCCATTGTGCATATATACTACATTTTCTTTATCTATTTATTTCTTGTTAGCTACCTAGGTTGACTCTACAGCTTGGCTATTGTGAATAATGCTGCAATAAACATGAGGGGCAAATATATCTTCAGTATTATGATTTCATTTCCTTTAAATAAATGCCCAGTAGTGGGATTCCATGGGATCATATAGTAGTTCTATTTGTAGTTTCTTAAGGAACCTTTATACTGTTCTCCAGGGTGGCTGTACTAGTTTACATTCCCACCAATAGTGTGTAAGGGCTCCCTCTTCTCTGCATCCTTGCCAGCATTTGTTATTTTTTGACTTTTTGATAATAGCCATCCTAATTGGGGTGAGATGATACCTGAATGTAGTTTTGATTTGCAATTCTCTAATGATTAGTGATGCTGAGCATTTTTTCATATATTTTTTGGCTATTTATATGACTCTTGAGAAATGTTTGTTGAGATCATTTGCCCATTTTTGAATGAATTGTTTGGGTTTTTTTTTTTTTCTGTTGAGACGTTTGGGTTTCTTATGTATTCTTCATATTAATCCCCTTTCAGATGAGTAGTTTGCAAATATTTCCTCCTAGTCTGTAATTGAGTTTGCAAATATTTCCTCCTAGTCTGTAATTGCCTTTTTGCTCTGTTGATTGTTTCCCTTGCTATGCTTTTTAATTTGACATAATCCCATTTGCTTGTTTTTGCCTTTGATACCTGTGCTTTTGAAATCGTATTCATAAAATCTTTTCCCAGACCAGTGTCCTTAAGTATTTTTCCTATTTTTTTTTTCTAACAGTTTACTGTTTGGAGTCTTACATTTAGGTCTTTTTCCTATTTTGAGTTGACTTTTGCATAGTGTGAGAGGTGCGGTTCTAGTTTCATTCTTCTGCAGCTGATTCTAGGTTTGAGGCAGGAATACACAAGATGAGTCTGAATTTCTTAACATACAAGATAACATGGAAGCTTATCAGAGACTACTAGGGTCAGTTCAAAACACTAAGCAACAAACATGAAGAGATTTTGGCTAGCAGGCAAAGAGGGAATATTTTGAGCTTCAAGAATTGGAATGATTTGAAATCTATCAACTCTTTAAATGAATGAACCAATAATTCCATATATTTTAAAAACAACCAACTAGTCACTTTCTGAGGACAACAGAGAACTAATTAACTATCTTGATAACAGAAGAAAAATATAGAAAGCATCAAGCATTTATTTTGCTCTTTTCATATAAATTGTTCTGCTAGGTAGCCAAATAATAGACAAGGAGAAGCACCTCTTAATAGAATTGTTCATTTAAAATATGAAACTGAAATAGATTGATAAGATCACCATTTTGCAATACCCACTGTATTACAGATGTAGAGATTAAGCATTAATAATTGTTAGAACATTTAAGAAGAAAAAAACAGTTATTATATGCCTGCCTATGAAAGAACACAATTTCACCTACGCACTTGTAAAAGAGTTTGAAACTTCAGAGGTGAAGTTTCTGGATTTAGCTGCCAACTTGCAGAAATACAGAGAAGAGAGGAACATGTTGAACTGCATCATGCATCTGCAATTGTCAGTACTTAAACTATGAGAATCTCACGAGTTGGGCAGTCTGGGTTCTTTAACAGACAAATTATAAGGAAAGGAAAGGAATGGAGAGGAAAACTGTAATGACTTCAATGACATACCAAGTTTAAAAACTGGTGAAGACTAAACTGTAGAATCCAAAGATGTAGTTGGGTGACAAAACATAAAGAAATGTAAATGTCTACTATAAGAGTCAGGAGGGAGGAAGGGGGCTATAATTTTGTTGGGGAACATGGAGGGACATCTAGGTGGCTAGTAGAGTACTACTACTACTTCTTGATCTAGGTTGTGATTACAAGGTTGTTTGCCTTACAATAATTCACTAAGTTACACATTTGTTCCATGTAGTTTTCTGTATGTGTGTTTTGTTAATATTTTATAACAAAAAGGTACAAAATGTTAATAGCTATAATATATACTTATACATGCAAATATATAGCTAGAGTAAAAAATAGCTAGGTAAGTAGGTAAAACAGACAGACAGACAGACAGACGACAGACAGACAGACAGGGATACGCTCACACTGGCAAAAAAACTCGGTAAACAATAGGCCCATGGCCTCAGGATCTTTTGAACAATTACAAATATCAGGATTTGAATGATTTATGAAAGAACAGCTTTTGAGTTTGGGGGAATCTTTCTCTTTTCCCTAAGTAAACCTAGCATTTTTTAGTAGGTGCTTTTGTTTTCTGGTCAAACCTGAAATCTACTCTCTAAAGAAAGTGGTTGGTCTGCTTAGGGTTGGCTTCTTGGAAGCTGCTGTGGTCTAAAAGAGAAGAGCAAGACTGACCTTCCTCCATGGAAGCCCTTACCGGAAGAAACAAAGAGGAAGGGTAATCCTACCCAAGAATGGTACATGCAAAAGTGTTTTACCTTCAGAAGAAGGCTCCTTAATTTTTATAATCACTGAAGTTCCCAGCCAGCCTGCCTGCTCCATGCCAGTCTGTCAAAATCTATTCAGTCATTTGCCTGGAACTGGAAGTGAGTCCTTCTTTTAATTGATGAGGCCTACCAGGGAAATGAATATATTAACCACAGAGAAAACCATGATCCTGATTCATATGATGCGTAGACATTAAAGAAACATTAGGTATTTGAGTTAATCAACAAAGTGAAGGAGAAATCCCCAAATTTATAAACAAAAGACCTCACCATGGGAGCCACAGAGCTATTTCAGAAAACAGGGATGAAATTTACATAAATTCTAAATCATACCTTCATATATAAATCTGAGAAGCTACTGTACTTTTCAAATAAGACAATAAAAGAACAAAAAAGATTTCTAGAAAATGAAAAATACAATTTCAAAAATAACTCAGTGGTTGAGTTGACTAATGAAACAGACATAGCTGAATACTGCATTGGTGAACTGGAAGATAAAGTAAAGGAAATCTCCCAGAATGTAAAACAAAAAGACAAAAAGAAAGAAAATTTAAAATAAAAGTCAAAATACATGGAGCATAGAATCAGGAAATCTCTCATATGTTTAACAGAAGTCTAAGAAGGAGAAAATAAATATAATAGAGAAAAGTAGATAATCACAAATATAATGGCTATAATAAAACACTTTCCCTGAGTGATTAAAAAGACATGTATCTTTGGATTGGAAGGGACTGCTGAATACCAAAGAGAAAAAGTGAAAAATGGCTCATACTTAGATGTATCCTTATGAAATTTCAGAACTTCCAGAGTTGATAGAAAATCCTAATGGCTTTCAGTAAAGGAGGAAAGGTTATTAATAATAGAGAAGAAAGCAGACTGATGTCAAATTTTTCACTGGCAATACTGGATGTTAGTAGACCTTGAAGCAATTCCTTCAAAGTTCTTAGGAAGAAAAGAAAAATCTACATATTTGAAACCAAGGGGTGAATTTGAATAGGTCTGTCTGCCCTGCTTGCTTTTGGTTGTTTGCTTTTTGTTATCTTTTTTTCTTGTTTCCATGAACTTGAAGGTGGTAGTGGCTGAAGACCTCACTGGTGAACCCTGAAACTTAGCCTTCACTGACTACTTTATAGATAACAGTCACAGGTCACCATGGTAATAGTTGCTTCAGTTGTTTTTAAGGAACTTGGCCCTGCTTCTGTCTAGTTCAAACCAGTTGAGACTATGAAATCTTCAACTGGGCCTGTGCAAGTACCTGAGAAGTGGCCTTGTGACATCAGAAATTTCACCCTCAGATCATGCTAATGCTGCCATTTTCTGTACACATGTCCTATAAAATGCTATGAACCCAACTGCACTTGCACAGAATGAACCTGTTACTTTGTTTTTCCCATCACCAATCACTTTTCCCCCATACCTTACACTACTTCACCTCCCTAACCCATAAATATCTCTAAGTCTTATCCCCAGAGGGGCAGATCTGAGAGCTGTTCTCCTACCTCCTCACTTGTGGCCTTATGAATAAATCTCTTCTCTTTGCAAAACCCATGTTACAGTGATTGATATATTGCACTTGGCAAAATGAACCCAGACCTTGCCAGTAACATATTTAAACCACCAATGGAATATGAGTGGAGAATTAACAAAATTTTGCATGTGTGAGTGCTCAGAAAGTTTATCATCCACATATATATAAGTGGATGATATATCATATATATCATATATATATTATATATAATATATATATAAATTACTTAAGTAGATTATTTTGAATAAATGACAACCCAAAGAAGATTATACAGAATATAAAAACAGTAGTGGCCAAGTAAAAGAAGTAAAGTTACATCTCTCTGTTAGTCTATATTTCTGTACATGGTATTGATTATATACACTTTTGTACCATGTATGTTTTATCTCCACAACTAAACTATCAGCACCTTGAGGAAGGGTTTCTTGTCTTTAACAGTACCTGTATCTTACAGCACTTAATGCAGTGCCTTTTGTGTAGAATGACTTTAGTCAATATCTATTATATAACTCTGGAATGTATACCAATGAAAAGTAAAGTCTTATTTTTTTAGGTAAGTTAAGTACAATAAAGGAGCAGTATTATAAACTTCTACAAAAATCCTTGAAACACATCAAAATGTGTTTTTTGTCTTTTTCCTCATTTTCCTAATTAAACCATTTATTTTCTCAGTACTGCAAGCAAACAGGATAACTAAATCAGTATCCAATTATTTTTCCCTATTTAAATTTCTAGTTTTCCCTTAGCATTATTTTCTATTCATTTTCTGTGTATTTGTCTTACCCTTTAGGAATATTATTTGTTAAAAAGAACATTGAGGGCTAGTTTATGATGCTTACCATAATGTGTAACAGCATTTCCAAGGAAAACTGGCTTAAAATAGCTTAAAAAGGAAATTTGGGATATCATGTCTTTGTAAACAACAAACTTTCTGTACACAACCTACATTTTGCAGTGCTTAGCCCAATGCAAATGTGAATGCTGGTTAAATCAAATATAAAGTACAGAGTAAATCTTTGTGGACACAGTCATTCTTAGTAAAGGTGCACGTGAGACATGTCTGTCATAAAATCATTCACATTAGGCAGGATGCAAATGCAGTAGCGCTTTATTCTTCCTCTCATTCAACAGTCGTCTACACAGCCCACCCTGGTCGTAGGAGCACACACACAGTAATCACACTATTCCACTAGTGTAGATGGATTTCAGCCTGTGTTTTGTTTCACTATGGCAGTGTCTTGTTTCAATAAAGGCTGGCTCTCAGGCTTCTTGCGGTTTTTATTCCAAGCTGAGGATGCATGCTTACAAGCTGCCTGTCTCTTTGCGTTTAGCTGGAAGTGTTCACAGCCCCTCCCCCAACCACCCTTTTCACTGTTTCTGCTGCTACTTTTATTCAATTCAACACTTGAGGGAACTGCAGATGAAATGCCTCTGAATCTAAATTGCCGGCAATGGAAATAACAACCTATTTTCTGACCTCCTCTACCTCCACCCATACTTTTTGAATCCGAGTCTAGGAGCACAAAGCTGCTTTATCTCTGTCTCTTGGGTTTAGTGGTATAGTGGCTTTTCTGGTCTACAGGGAAAAAGCACAAACTCAAGCAGAAATCCACTAGGAAAAATATTTGGCAAGAGAAAGAAAGAAGTGGGATGCTTATAATGTATATATAAATATGCTTATGTGCTTATAAGGTATATACAAATGGTGGGGAAAGACATGATGTAGAATGAGAAATCAGAATTTACACACCACATGGTGAAGTCTCCTCAGGAGATTATATACTAACACCACCAGCACTAATTGCCGCTAAAGTATTTTTGAAATTTCTCTTGTGGAATTGCTCTCAACATCAGTACACAAGATATAGGAGAAAACAAGCCTCTTAACACCTCATTTAAAAAAATCCTAGACAGTATTACTCAGTTTAATCACTCACCATGTTACAAGACTTTTCCATGAATGGATTTTATCAATTAAAAAAATATCAAAAATTTCCTCAAAGAAAAAAAAAACAATGAGATATTAAAATGAGATGCAAGCTAATGAGATTTTAAAATGTGATGCAGGCTCTAATGAAAAACCTACTATGTGCCAGTGGGCAAAAGCCATGTTAAGTAATACCATTCCCATTGTAGACTGATGAAAAGTATCTCATGAGAAAGATTAAGCAACTTGTCCAGGGCCATGCAGCCAATAAAAGAATGAGGAGATTTGAACCCAGGACTGACTTTAAAGCCTATACTCTACTTCTAAGGAATAATTTGTGACAATCTAGCATGTTGAACCCAGAGAGACAGCATAGACCACAAGAAACATGCTGGGCATAGGAATGGATAAAATGTAAATATAATTAACCCTAGGCCATTTAGTGTTCTTGTCTATGTTTTAAAGTAAAACCTGAAAGAAGCTGTAGAAGAGGGACATCTACTGACATTCTCATATGACCTTTAACTATCTGTTGAATATACTTTCTGGATGTACACAGAACATTATATTTTTCATGCTTAATAGCTGTAGTGTTGTATTTGAGGTAAGATGGAAATACTAAAAAACTTGAGATTTTTGTAAGAAAATTCTGTAGACTTTTGTCATTACTATGATCTCATATTCTTTCTTTTTTTTTTTTTAAAGATGGGGTTTCACTATGATGGCCAGGTTGGTCTTGAACTCCTGACCTCAGGTGATCCACCCACCTGGGCCTCCCAAAGTGCTAGGATTATAGGCGTGAGTCACCACACCAGCCTATGATCTCATATTCTTGTTTTGACAGTCTATTAGTGGACAATGAGATGTTATAATATGGCCTTATCATATGTCTCTCATATAGCTCATGGTTATTTAGACATCATTTATAATAATGCACAGGGTTCTCTGTATGAAAATTTGGAAAAGAAAATTATCTTGAAGTAGCAAGAACAATTATATTTCTTCTGGAAAATTTGCTCCCCTGTGCCCCTACTCTTATCTTTTGGAGACTGTAACTCTTGTAATAGATAATGTTTTTCTTTTCCTGTGGACTGAAGTATGTGTCTTTTACTCAATATTATGCTGGTGAGATTTATTCATGTTGTTGCATATAGCTGTAGTTCATTTATTCTTACTATGCAATATTTCATTTTGTACAGTACATATATCACATTTTAAAGATTCATTCTACAGTTGTTGGACATCTGCCTGCTCCCAGATTTCAACTCTTATGAATAGTGATGCTATAATCATTCTTGTGAATGCCATTGGTATAAATATGTACACTACTACTTTCTGGTAGGTATATGAGTGAAATTACCAGGCTATAGGGTATGCATATATTCAGCATTTGTAAATATTTCCAAACAGTTTTCCAAGGTGGTCAACTAGTTTATATCCTTTCAGCAGTTGCTTGACTATTGTCAACTCTTAGTGTTGTCTTTTTCTTTTCTGTCATTTAGTGGGCGTGTGATGGTATTTCAAAGTATTTACCCAACTACATTATTAAGTCAGTAGCATTCAGAATCAATTCGTGTTCCGATTCTATTCTTCTTTTTTTTTTAATTGCACTTTAGGTTCTGGGGTACATGTGCAGATCATGCAGGATTGTTGCTTAGGTATACACACGGCAATGTGGTTTCTTGCCTCCATCCCCCGTCACCTATATCTGGCATTTCTCCCCACATTATCCCTCCCCCAACCTCCCCCACCCCCCCACTGTCCCTCCCTTGGCTGCCCCCAACAGACCCCAGTGTGTGATGCTCCCCTCCCTGTTTCCATGTGTTCTCATTGTTCAACATCCACTTACAAGTGAGAAAATGCAGTGTTTGATTTTCTGTTCTTGTGTCAGTTTGCTGAGAATGATGGTTTCCAGATTCATCCATGTCCCTACAAAGGACATGAACTCATTGTTTTTTATGGCTGTATTCCATGGTGTATATGTGCCACATTTTCCTTGTCCAGTCTATCATCGATGGGCATTTGGGCTGGTTCCAGGTCTTTGCTATTGTAAACAGTGCCACAGTGAATATACATGTGCATGTGTCTTAATAATAGAATGATTTATAATCCTTTGGGTATATACCCAGTAATGGGATTGCTGGGTCAAATGGAATTTCTGTTTCTAGATCCTTGAGGAATCGCCACACTGTCTTCCACAATGGTTGAACTAATTTACACTCCCACCAACAGTGTCAAAGTGTTCCTAATTCTCTGCATCCTCTCCAGCATCTGTTATCTCCAGATTTTTTAATGATTGCCATTCTAACTGGCATGAGGTGGTATCATAATGTGGTTTCGATTTGCGTTTCTCTAATGACCAGTGATGAGCATTTTTTCCTATGTTTGTTGGCCTCATGTATGTCTTCGTTTGAAAAGTGTTCATATCCTTTGCCCACTTTTGGATGGGGTGGTTTTTTTCTTGTAAATTTGTTTTAGTTCTTTGTAGATTCTGGATATTAGCCCTTTGTCAGATGGGTAGATTGCAAAAATTTTTTCCCATTCTCTTGGTTGCTGGTTCACTCTAATGATTGTTTCTTTTGCAGTACAGAAGCTCTGGAGTTTAATTAGGTCCCATTTGTCTAATTTGGCTTTTGCTGCCAGTGCTTTTGGTGTTTTAGTTATGAAGTCCTTGCCTATGCCTATGTCCTGAATGGTTTTGCCTAGGTTTTCTTCTAGGGTTTTTATGGTGTTAGATCTTATGTTTAAGTCTTTAAGCCATCTGGAGTTAATTTTAGTGTGAAGTGTCTGGAAGGGGTCCAGTTTCTGCTTTCTGCACATGGCTAGCCAGTTTTCCCAACACCATTTATTAAGCAGGGGAATCCTTTCCCCTATTGCTTGTTTTTGTCAGGTTTGTCAAAGATCAGATGGTTGTAGATGTGTGGCATTGCCTCCGAGACCTCTGTTCTGTTCCATTGGTCTACATCTCTGTTTTGGTACCAGTACCATGCTGTTTTGATTACTGTAGCCTTGTAGTATAGTTTGAAGTCAGGTAGTGTGATGCCTCCAGCTTTGTACTTTTTGCTTAGAACTGACTTGGCTATGCAGGCTATCTTTTGGTTCCATATGAAGTTTAAGGTGGTTTTTTCCAGTTCTGTGAAGAAGGTCATTGGTAGCTTGACGGGGATAGCATTGAATCTATAAATTATTTTTGGGCAGTATGGCCATTTTCACTTTATTGATTCTTCCTAACCACAAGCATGGGAGACTTCTCCATCAGTTTGTGTCTTCTCTTATTTCCTTGAGCAGTGGTTTGTAGTTCTCCTTGAAGAGGTCCTTTACATCCTTTGTTAGTTGTATTTCTAGGTATTTTATTCTCTTTGTAGCAATTGTGAATGGCAGTTCATTCTTGATTTGGCTCTCTTTAAGTCTGCTGTTGGTGTATAGGAATGCTTGTGATTTCTGCACATTGATTTTGTATCCTGAGACTTTGCTGAAGTTGCTTATCAGTTTAAGAAGATTTTGGGCTGAGATGATAGGGTCTTGTAAATATACAATCATGTTGTCTGCAAATAGAGACAGATTTGACTTCCTCCTTTCCTAATTGAATACCCTTTTTTTTTTCCTTGCCTACTTGCTCTGGCTAGAACTTCCAATACTATATTGAATAGGAGTGGTGAGAGAGAGCATCCTTGTCTAGTGCCAGATTTCAAAGGGAATGCTTCCCATTTTTGCCCATTCAGTATGATATTGGCTGTAGGTTTGTCATAAATAGCTTTTATTATTTTGAGATATGTTCCGTTGATACCTAGTTTATTGAGAGTTTTTAGCAGAAAGCGCTGTTCAATCTTGTTGAAGGCCTTCTCTTCACTATTGAGGTAATCATGTGGTCTTTGTCTTTGGTTCTGTTTATGCGGTCAATTATGTTTATAGACTTGCATACGTTAAACCAGGCTTGCATCCCTAGGATGAAGCCTACTCGACCGTGATGGATAAGCTTTTTGATGTGCTGTTACAATTGGTTTGCCAGTATTTTATTGAAGATGTTTGCATCTATGTTCATCATAGATGATCATGGATATTGGCCTGAAGTTTCTTTTTTTGTTGAGTCTCTACTGGGTTTTGCTATCAGGATGATGTTGGTCTCATAAAATGATTTGGGAAGGGTTCCCTCTTTTGTATTGTTTGGAATAGTTTCAGAAGGAATGGTATCAGCTTCTCTTTGTATGTCTGGTAGAATTTGGCTGTGAACCCATGTGGACCTGGATTTTTTTTGGTCAACTTCAGCCCTTGTTATTGGTCTGTTCAAAGCCTCAACTTCTTCCTGGTTTAGGCCTGGAAGGTTGCAAGTGTCCAGGAATTTATCCATTTCTTCCAGGTTTACTGGTTTATGTGCATATAATTGTTTGTAGTAATCTCTGATGGTACTTTGTATTTCTATGGAATTGGTGATGATGTCCCCTTTATTGTTTTTTATTGTATCTATTTGATTCTTCTCCCTTTTCTTTTTTATTAATCTGTTTAGTGGTCTGCCTATTTTGTTGATCTTTTCAAAAAACCAGATCCTGGATTTATTGATTTTTTTGAAGGGTTTTTTGTGACTCTATCTCTTTCAGTTCTCCTCTGATCTTAGTTATTTCTTGTCTTCTGCTAGCTTTATTTTTTATTTTTTATTTTTTATTTTTATTTTTTTATCTTGCTCCTCTAGCTCTTTCAATTTTGATGATAGGGTGTTGATTTTAGATCTTTCTTTACTTCTCATGTGGGCATTTATAGCTATAAATTTACCTCTAGAAACTGCTTTAAATGTGTTCCAGAGATTCTGGTACGTTGTGTCTTCATTCTCATTGGTTTCAAAGAACATCTTTATTTCTGCCTTCATTTCATTGTTTATGCAGTCGAAATTAGGAGCCAGTTGTTCAGCTTCCATGAAGTTGTGCAGTTCTGAGTTTGTTTCTTCATCCTGAGTTCTAATTTGATTGCCCTGTGATCTGAGACAGTGTTTGTTATGATTTCAGTTCTTTTGCATTTGCTGAAGAGTGATTTAATTCCAATTATGTGGTCAGTTTTGGAGTAGGTGCAATGTGATGCTGAGAAGAATGTATATTCTGTGGATTTTGGGCGGAGAGTTCTGTAGATGTCTATTAGGTCTGCCTGGTCCAGATCTGCATTCAAGTCCTGGATATCCTTGTTGATTTTCTGTCTCGTTGATCTGTGTAATATTGACAGTGGAGTGTTAAAGTCTCCCACTATTACTGTGTGGGAGTCTAAGTCTCTTTGTAGGTGGTTAAGAACTTGCTTTATGTATCTGGGTGCTCCCGTATTGGGTGCGTATATATTTAGGATCATTCCTTCTTCTTGTTGCATTGATACTTTTACGATTATGTAATGCCCTTCTTTGTCTCTTTTGATCTTTGTTGGTTTAAAGTCTATTTTATCAGAGACTAGGATTGCAGCTCCTGCATTTTTTTGCTCTCCATTTGCTTGATAAATCTTCATGCCTTTATTTTGAGCCTATGTGTGTCCTTGCACATAAGATGGGTTTCCCAAATACAGCACACTGTTGGGTTTCAACTTTTTATCCAATTTTCCAGTCTGTGTCTTTTGAGTAAGCATTTAGCCCATTTACATTTAAGGTTAATACTGTTACGTGTGAATTTGATCCTGCCATTTGATGCTAGCTGGTTGTTTTGCCCATTAGTTGACACATTTTCTTCATTGTGTCAATGATCTTTACCATTTGGTAGATTTTGGAGTGGCTGGTACTGGTTGTTCCTTTCCTGTTTAGTGCTTCTTTCAGGAGCTCTTGTAAGGCAGGCCTAGTTATGATGAGATCTCTCAGCAATCGCTTGTTCGTTAAGGATTTTATTTCTCCACTTTTGAAGCTTAGTTTGGCTGTATATGAAATTCTAGTTTGAAAGTTCTCTTCTTGAGGATGTTGAATATTGGTCCCCACTCTCTTCTGGCTTGTAGGATTTCTGCTGAGAGATCTGCTGTGAGACTGATGGGCTTCCCTTTGTGGGTAACCCAACCTTTCTCTATGGCTGCCCTTAGCACTTTTTCCTGCATTTCAACACTGGTGAATCTGACGATCACGTGCCTTGGGGTTGCTCTTCTTAAGGAATATCTTTGTGGTGTTCTCTGTATTTCCTGGACTTGAATATTGGCCTGCCTTGCTAAGTTGGGGGAAGTTCTCCTGGATAATTACCTGAAGTGTTTTCCAGCTTGGATTCATTCTTTCTGTCACATTCAGGTACACCTATCAAATGTAGATTAGGTCTTTTCACATAATCCCGCATTTCTTAGAGGCTTTATTCATTTCTTTTCACTCTTTTTTCTCTAATCTTGCCTTCTCATTTTGTTTCATTGAGTTGATCTTCAATCTCTGATATCCTTTCTTCTGCTTGGTCGATTCGGCTATTGAAACTTGTGTATGCTTTGCCAAGTTCTCGTGTTGTATTTTTCAGCTCCATCAAGTCGTTTACATTCTTCTCTAAACTGTTTATTCTAGTTAGCATTTCACCTAACCTTTTTTCAAGGTTCTTAATTTCTTTGCATTGGGTTAGCACATGTTCTTTTAGCTCTGAGAAGTTTGTTATTACCCACCTTCTGAAGCCTGTTTCTGTCAATTCATCAGATTCATTCTGCATCCAGCTTTGTTTCCTAGCTGGTGAGGCATTGTGATCCCTTGGAAGAGGGAGAGGCATTCTGGTTTTTGGTGTTTTCATCCTTTTTGTGCTGGTTTCTTCCCGTCTTCATGGCTTTATCTGCCTGTGGTCTTTGTAGTTGGTGACTTTCAGATGTGGTCTCTGAGCGGACGTCCCTTTTTGTTGATGTTGAAGTTATTTCTTTCCGTTTCTTAGTTTTCCTTCTAACAGTCAGGCCCCTCTGCTGCAGGACTGCTGGAGGTTCACTCCAGACCCTGCTTGCCTGGGGGATCACCCACGGGGGCTGTAGAACAGTAAAGGTTGCTCCTGGTTTCTTCTTCTGTTATCTTCGTCTCAGAAGTATACTCACCAGATGTCGGCCTGAGCTCTCCTTTATGAACTGTCTCTTTGGGTATATGGGGTTTGGGGGAGCTGCTTGAGGAGACAGTCTGTCCCTTATAGGAGCTCAGGTGCTGTGCTGGGAGCTCCATTGTTCTGTGCAGAGCTGCTGGGTAGGTACGTTTAAGTCTGCTGCAGCAGAACTCATAACCGCCTCTTTTCCCAGGTGCTTTGTCTTAGAAAGGTCGGGCTTTATAGTTCATGACATGCTGCTGCCTTTTTTCATAGATGCCCTGCCCTCCACGGAGATAGTCTAGTCACAATCTGCCAGCAGAGGCGTTGCGAGCTGCTGCGGGGTCTGCGCAGCTGCTGTGTGAACTTCCTTGAGGTGTTGTTTTTGAGGTACTGTTAGAACTGCCTCGGTATTGGTAGACTGCCTTGGTAGTGGCAGATGCCCTTTCCCCCACCAAGCTGGACCATCCCAGGTCCAGCTGTGCTTGCTACGAAACTCTCAATCCAGATCATTTCAGATTGCTTGTTTTGTGGGGGTGGTACCCACCAAGCCAGATCACCTGGCTCCCTGAGTCAGCCCCCTCCCTTTCAGTTGAATGAGTGGCTGTGTCTCCCAGGCGTTCCAGGTGCCAGTTGAAACGGCCACCCAGATTTGTGTGAGTTTCTGTGCACCAACCCGAAGCTCCGGCTGAAGCAGCCATGCTGGAAACTCATGGTGCTTTTCAGCCCAGGAATCTCCTGGTCTGTGGGCAGTGAAAACTCATTTGGAAATGCAGTGATCACTCACCCTCTGCATAGTTCTTGCTGGGAACTGCACTCCAGAGCTGTTCCTATTTGTCCATCGTGGATCCTCTCCCCTGATTTTATTCTTATGTATGTTTTTCTCAGCACAGATTTCTGTTTCAGAATTTCTGTTTTCAGGGTCTTTTGAGGAGGAGATTTTTTTAAAAAGTTTCTTTCTTGTTTCTTACCTCAGCTTCCTTCCTGTCTGATGGTTTGTAGTTGACTCCAGGCAACCTCTCAGGGATCCAAATCCAAAACCAAGACTTAAATTTGTACCTATACTGGGGACATCACCATATTAGTCACTGAGTTGGTGGGAAGTTTAGTTTATTTTCTGGTACTGAGACTGTCTGCTCTCTCTTGAAGCCCCAGACAAGAATTAGCAGATCTTCCTACAGCCACCGTTTGGGCTGTGAGGAGTCTCCACCTTGTTCTCTGGTTTCAGAAATAGAGTTTGGCTCTTATTTCCCATTCCAATCCTCATGAGGAACAACTATTTTAGTACCCATCATGCTTAGGGGCTTGCCTCCCAGTCATCACTCTCTCCATACCTACAGCTCTCCAGATCTGTGGATTCAATCCCTCTCACCGGTCGCTGATTTGAGTTTTTGTTTCATTTTTTGGCCTCTTGGGTACTTATATCATTTATAAATCAAAATGTAGCTCTTACATTTTCTTTTTATATCTAATTGTTCCTTTTCTATGTTTGTGTATATGGGAGGCGGTACTCAAAAGATGAACCTTATAGACAGCCATCTTGACCAGAATTCTCCTCATTGAACTTACCTTCAGAGATTTCCTTCAGACATCTCAAATTGAACATTTCTATGACTAAATTCATTATCTTCTCTCACGAAAAGCAGCTCCTCTGTATTTACTTTATCTTGATGAGTGGCATAAGGGATCTGGCCTCCAAAATTAGAAACATCCACTTCACTCTTGATTCTTCCGTTTACTTCTCTCATCATTTCAAATATGTCACCAAAGATAGAGTCCTGCAGGCTCTATACCAGCAGCAGCTCCTGAATCTGGCTGCCCTGCTCTCTCCTATCTTACCCCACTTTTGTCTAAACATGCATCGTCTCTTTGGCCTGAGTGCCAGAAACCCTGCCACCAGTGTCTTCCCACTTCATCTTTCAGCTGTTTCCAGATTTATTTTCCTAAACAAACAAGCAACAATGCAGCCCTACATATCTTTAAAGATTTCTACTATCTATTACCTAGAGAATAAATTTCAAAATTGTCAGTAGGAGTGATGTGGGAAGGGTAGGTTGAGGCCAGAATGTATGATGATGGAATGTACTGTGTAGCTGAAATGTAGTGTTTAGAATGAATCAGAAATGGAATTTATTTTTATTATGTTCTTATATAATATTAGCAATGATCTCTGGTATGAACTAAAATGTGAATGGATGGGTGGACAGATGTAATTGTCTAAGGATAGTGTGCTCGTTATTCTGTTTATTTTCAGGCCCAGTTTTTGTGCTTCTCTAGCTCTATGTCTGGGAGGCTGCTCTATTGACTGCATCATCTGGACTTCCTTATGCACTGGAGGCACCAGCAAGAGATGGGAGGGTAGGAGGAAATCTGGGTATTTATTCTTCCTACTTCGTCCCTGTTTTGCCCTTTTTCTGCTGCTGTGGCATGGGCCAGGTTGTCCATAGCTGAAACTCTCATCTAACAGCCTTTCTTCTATGGCTTAGCTTTTAAGGGGCTGTAGTAAACACCATTCCACCCTTTGTCCCTTTAGGCTCAGGCATGGGTGGTGATGGCTTCCATGGCAACTAGTCTCTGGGTACATCACTATTTCTTCTTGCTTCCTTTAACCCTGCCCACACATCTATATCTAGTCAATTTACTGCATTATTTATAGATAAATCCCTGTTTCTTGCTATACTCTGATAAAGCTGTTAAGTGTGAAATACATTTAAACGAGAAATGAGTAAATGTGAGTTTAAGTTCATTTAACCAAAAACAAAACAAAACAAAACAAAACCGTCAAAACCACAATACTCTATCTTTTCAGGAGTAAAGATTATTATCTATTTTAATGAATTACAGTCTAAAAGGAAGAATATTAATATATTACTTTAAATTCAGCTCTGACAAAAAAAATTTGTGGATTATTGAAATAATTTGACAGTTTGTATGTTCTTGATGCAGTTCCAATTAGTGGCTATAAAATTTGGGGGAGTTATTTGAAAATGGTCAATTCTAGAAGCAATATAATTGGACCAGCTTAACTGATCTCATTTCAGTATTTTTCATTGACAAATGCTTATTCATGAGTCATAATTAATAAAGCTACAGTGCTGAGAATATGACATAATATGCCAGCCTACTGGGAAAGAAACCAGTTTATGCTTATTTTTTCATCTAGATGTAGAAGTCCTTCTGACACATGCTCTTCTTCTCTGACCTCCTTTCCAAAGTCAGAAGCACATTTTGTTTCTCCTATAGTGGTTAAAAATGACACATTAGGATGTGTCTACCGGCTGAAGTATGAGCCAATTTCTAAGAACTGAAAACCAGTGCCAAAAAAAAAAAAAAAAAAGACTCAGAGAGCAGTATCTCTACAAATTCAAATAGTCTCTGGGTACTGTCACTGAAAAATAATGACTTGCATTCTGTGCAGCAACCAGGAAGCAACGTTGTGTGACTCTTCCCTACTCAGCCCCCATCCCTCACAACCTCCCTTCTGCCAGTAACCCAAATTTCCCTCACATTCAATGCTGGAAAATGTATGTGGCCAAGAGACAAAGGGCAGTAAGTTTTGGAATCATGTTTTTTTGTTGGGGAAAACTGCAAGCTCTGGCTGTTTCCATTTAAATGACATTTCATTTTGTCCAATTCAATGTTTGCTGATTGTTCATGCTGTCTAGAAAAGCTTTGATTAAACCTTCTAATTTCACCTCAGCTTTTTCTTTTCTGCAGGGCAAGCCCTTGTCCTGAAAGTATAGAAGTGTGTTCAAAAGGAAAAGAACACAGTAGGAGAATTGAAGGGAAGGAGTTAGAAAACTTGAAGGAATTACAAGTTCAGTGGGTTTAACCAGGATAGTGTTATTTTAAGCAGGCATATCTTCTCATACCTGTTTTACTAATTCTTATACTTCATATAAGAATTCTGATACATATTTAAAAACTAAATAGATTCTAATATATATTTAAAAAACCTAAAATCTTTAACTATAAAACCCATTTTCCATTTCATTTATATTTTCCAATGGAGATGATACAAAGTTATTCTTTGTTGGCTCAAAACATGGGTATTTTTTACTTCCAGAGTGCTTTTTAAAAATTCTATTGATGTGAGTAGAAAAAATAAAGTTGCTTATTTCTTCATCACGGAATTTCTGACTTTGCTTTAAAAGTGGCACTTGTTCAGCCAGTTGCTTCTACTCCAGTAACTATTACTACTTGATTTTTAAGTAATTGTGAGAAACTATTCTCACAAAAACTCAACTATTTAGAGGTGTGTATTTGCCTACACACAAATATATATATCCACAGAATGTGTGTGTGTGTGTGTGTATATATACATATACACACACACACACATACATACATAATAGTATACATGTATATAGTACGTATATATGCATATAGAATTCAATTACCTCCACCTGGTCCCATCCTTTGACATGTGGAGATTATGAGGATTACAATTCAAGGTGAGACTTGGGTGTGGACACAGAGCCAAACCATGTCATTCTGCCCCTGGCCCCTCCCAAATCTCACGTCCTCACATTCAAAAACACAATCATGCCTTTCCAGCAGTCCTCCAAAATCTCAACTTATTCCACCATTTACCCAAAAGTCCAAGTCCAAAATCTTAGCTGAGACAAGGCAAGTCCCTTCTGCCTACAAGCTTGTAAAATCAAAAGCAAGTTAGTTACTTCCTAGATACAATGAGGGTACAGGCAAGGGGTAAATATACCTGTTCTAAATGGGAGAAATTGGCCAAAACAAAGGGGCTACAGGCCCTAAGCAAGTTCAAAATCCAACAGGGCAGTCATTAAACCTTAAAGTTCCAAAATGATCTCTTTTGACTCCATGTCTCATATCCACATCATATTGATGCAAAAGGTGGGCTCCCATGGCCTTGGACAACTCCATCCCCGTGGCTTTGCAGGGTACAGTCAACCTCTTGGTTGCTTTCATGGGCTGGCATTGAGTGTCTGTGGCTTTTCCAGGTGCATAGTGCAAGCTGTTGGTGGATTCTGCGGTCTGGAGGATGGTGGCCCTTTCTCACAGCTCCACTAGGCAGTGCCCTGGTGGGTACTCTGTGAGGGGCCTCTGACCCTACATTTCCTTTCCACACAGCCCTAGCAGGGGTTCTCTATGAGGGCTCCACTCCTGCAGCAAAATTATGCCTGGACATCCAGGCATTTCCATACGCCCTCCGAAATCTAGGTGGAGGTTCCCAAACCTCCATTCTTGATTTATTTGCACCTGCAGGCTCAACATCACATGGAAGGCTTGGGGCTTGCACCCTCTGAAACAATGGCTGAGCTATGTCTTGGCCCCTTTTAGCCACAAACTGGAGCTGAAGCAGCTGGGATACAGGGCACCATGTCCTGAGGCTGCACAGAGCAAGGGGGCCATGGGCCCAGCCCATGAAATTATTTTTCCTTCCTAGATCTCAGGCCTGTGATGGGAGGGACTACCATGAAGGTCTCTGACATGCCCTGAAGACATTTCCCCCATTGTCTTGATGATTAACACTCAGCTCCTTGTTACTTATGCAAATTTCTGCAGCTGTAGTCAGCTTGAATTTCTCACCAGAAAATGGGTTTTTCTTTTCTATTGCATTGTCAGCCCGCAAATTTTCCAAACTTTTATGCTCTGCTTCATCTTGAATGCCTTGCCACTTAGAAATTTTTTCTGCCAGATACCCTAAATAATTTCTCTTAAGTTCAAAGTTCCAGAGATCTCTAGGGCAGGGAAAAAATGCTGCCAGTCTCTTTGTTAAAGCATAGCAAGAATTACTTTTACTCCAGTTCCCAGTAAGTTCCTCATCTCCATCTGAGACCACTGCAGCCTTGACTTCATTGTCCATATCACTATCAGCATTCTGGTCAAAGCCACTCAACAAGTCTCAAGAAGTTCCAAACTTTCCCAAATCTTTCTGTCTTCTGAGGCCTCTAAGTCTCTAGGAAGCTCCAAAATTTCCCACATTTTCCTGTCTTCTTCTGAGTCCTCCAAACTATTCCAACCTTTGCCTATTACCCCGTTCCAAGGTCACTTCCACATTTTCATGTATCTTTACAGCAGTTCCCCACTACCTCGGTACCAATTCACTGTATTTGTCCGTTCTCACATTGCCAATAAAGAAAAAATACATGAGACTTGATGATTTATTTTTAGAAAAGTGGTTTAATTGACTTACAGTTCAGCATGGCGGGGTAGCTCTCAAGAAATTTAAAATCATGGCAGAAGGTGAAGGGGAAGCGAGGAACCTTCTTCACAAGGCAGGAGGAAGGAGAAGTGCAAGCAGAGGAAATGCTAGACACTTACAAAACCATAAGATCTTGTGAGACTCACTCATTATCATGAGAACAGCATGGAGTAACCACCTCATGATTCAGTTACCTCTACCTGGTCCCACCCCTGACACGAGGGAATTTTTGGGATTATAATTCAATGTAAGATTTGGGTGGGGACACAGAACAAAACTGTATCAACCAATAAAGTCTGTGTTGGAGGATATGGCTTAAGTGTGCATAGCAACACATAATACACCTTCCATTCCAAGTTCTAAAAACGAAATAAGGGAGATAAAGATACACAGATCTAAATAGCTACTTATTTCTGGTAACTGTGGAAAACATGGTTTGGGTGTTGATCAACAATTGGTTTCATAACCGTTTACCCCAGAATTAAGCAAGCATACCTATCTGGACAGTTTTCCTGGGTTTCCAACACTACACTCACCTTGTAGCCAATAGCAGACCAGAGCACAAGCCATCTGCAGAAGGGAAGACCCCAGGAAGGAGGAAAATAGGGCTAAGATGGGAATGCTAAGTTCCTCTCCAAATGCATTAATCAGGGAAATTTCTCTACTTCAGAGGGAGAAAAAAGGAGTGTGGTGAAAAATGAGGCATGCTTATGGAAAAGCACCTCTTCAAGGCAATCAGAGGAGTGGAAGGAAATTGCCACCCCACTCAGCTTTAACAAAATCTTAATGTTTTGGCTTATTTCATTAATTCCTTCATTTTACACATAGCAGATACTGTTAAAGTACCTGTTATGTGCTTCACATAACAAAATAACACATAACAGGTATTGTTGAAGCCCTCTGTGTATCATTTCATGATCCTTTTCATCTCTCCCCTCCCTCTCCACTGGTGACCACTACTGCTTTTATACTTTTACATATACAGGTTCTGTTTTTATACTTTTACATATACATGTATCTCACACATGTGTACAAATACATAAACAATATACAGGGCTGTTATGCATTTCATCAATTTTAAATTAGTTAACAGTGGATATAATTATGTGATTTTGCAACTTGCTTTTTCATGCAACATGTTTTTAAAATTTATCCATACAGATACTTGTAGCAACATTTTGTTGCTGTTGTTGGGTTGTTATTTTAACTTTTAGGTTCAGGAGTACATGTACAGATTTGTCATGTAGGTAAACTGCATGTCACAGGGGTTTGGTATACAGATTAATTTGCCACCCAGGTAATAAGCATAGTATATAATGGATGGTTTTTTAATCCTTACCCTCCTTCCACTCTCTACCCTCAAGTACACTCCAGTATATGTTGTTTCCTACTCTGTTTTCATGTGAACTCAATGTTTAGCTTTCACTTATAAGTAAGCACATGCAGTATTTGGTTTTCTGTTCCTGCATTAGTTCACTTAGGATACTGGCCTCTAGCTCTATCCATGTAGCTGAAGAGTATGATCTCATTCTATTTTATGGCTACGTAGTATTCCATGGCATCTATGTACCACATTTTCTTTATCCAGTGTATCACTGATGGGCATCAAGGTTGATTCCATGTCTTTGCTATTGATTCTAGCAGTGTTTTGTAATTTTTCACTGTAGAGATCTTCTACCTCCCTAGTTAGCTGTATTGCTAGGTGTTTTATTCTTTTTGTGACTATTACGAATGGGATTGCATTCCTTGGGATTTGGCTCTCAGCTTGGATTTGTTGGTACATACTACTGATTTCTGTACATTGATTTTGTATCCTAAAACTTTGCTGAAGTTGTTGATCACATCTAGGAGCTTTTGGGCAGAGACTATGAGGTTTTCTAGGCATAGAATTATATTGTCTGCAAATAGAGATAGTTTGACTTCTTCTTTTCCTATTTAGATTCCTTTTACTTCTTTCTCTTTCTTTCCTGATTTCTCTGGTTAGAACTTCTGGAACTATGTAAAACAGGAATGGTGAGGAGTATTCTTGTGTTGTTCTGGTTCTCAAAGGAAATGCTTTTAGCTTTTGCCCATTCAGCATAATGCTGGCTGTGGGTTTGTCATAGATGGCTCTTATTATTTTGAGGTGTGTTGCTTCAATGCCTAGTTTGTTAAAGGTTTTTTAAAATGAAGGGATGTTGAATTTTTAAAAAAGGCTTTTCTGTGTCTACTGAGATGATCATGTGGTTTTTGTTTTTAGTTCTATTTATGTGATAAATTACATTTCTTGATTTGCATAAATTGAACCAACTTTGCATCCCAGGGATAAAGCCTACTCGATCATGGTGGATTATTGGCTTTTTGATGTGCTGCTGAATTCGGTTTGCTAGTATTTTGTTTAGGATTTTTGGATCTATGTTCATCAAGGATATTGGCCTAATATTTTTTTTGGTGTGTCTCTGTCAGTTTTTGGTATCAGAATGAAGATATCTCATAGAATGAGTCAGGGGAGGAGTACCTCTTTATTCAGGTACCACCCAATTGAGTACCTCCTCAATTTTTTGGAATAGTTTCAGTAGAACTGGTACCAGCTCTTCTTTAAACATCTGGTAGAATGTAGATGTGAATTTGTCTGGTCCTGGGATTTTTCTGGTTGGTAAGCATTTTACTACTGATTAAACTTCAAAAACTCATTATTTTCTGTTCAGGGATTCAATTTTTTCCTGGCTCAATCTTGGGAGGTTTTACGTTTTATGGAATTTCTTCGACTGAAGAAATGGAATGTACCAATTTCTTCTATGTTTTCTAGTTTGTGTGCATAGAGGTGTTCATAGTAGTCTCTGAGGGTTTTTTGAATTTCTCTAGGGTATTAATGTCCCCTTTGTCACTTCTGATTGTGTTTATTTGGATTTTATCTCTTTATTAGTATAGATAGTGGTCTATCAATTGTATTTGATCTTTCAAAAAACAAACTCCTGGATTTGTTTATCTTTTGTGTGGTTTTCCACATCTCAGTTTTCCTCAGTTCAGTTCTGATTTTTGTTATTTCTTGTCTTCTGCTAGCTTTGGTGTTGGTTTGCTCTTGTTTTTCTAGTTCATCTAGACATGATGTCTAGGTTTTCCTAGACATGATGCTAGGTTGTTCTAACTTTCTGATGTGGACATTTAGTGCTATAAGAGATTCTGGCATGTTGTATCTTTGTTCTTGTTACTTTCAAAGAATTTCTTGAATTGTGCCTTAATTTTATTGTTTACCCAAAAGTCATTCAAGAGCAGTTTGTTTAATTTCCATGTAATTGTATGGTTTTGAGTGATTTTTCAATATTAATTTCCATTTTTATTGTGCTGTTGTCTGAGAGTGTGGTTGGTATTTTTTTTTTTTTTGAATTGGCTAATCATTTTTTTGAGTTTGCTAAGAATGATTGTGTGGCCAATTTTAGGGTATGTGCCATGTATAGATGAGAAGAATGTATATTCTGTTGTTTTGGGGTGGAGAATTCTGCAGGTGTCTTTTAGTCTATTTGGTTGTCAAGATCAAGTCCCAAATATCTTTGACAGTTTTCTACCTTGATAATCTGTCAGTGGGGTGTTAAAATCTCCCACTATTATTATATGGTTATCTAAGTTTCTTGATAGGTCTCTAAGAACTTGATCATGAATCTGGTACTCCTTTGTTGAATGTATGTAGTTAGGATAGTTTGGTCCTCTTGTTGAACTCTTTACCATTATGTAACTTCCTCTTTGTCTTTTCAGATCATTGTTTTCTTAAATTATATTTTATCTAAAATTAAAAAAGCAATGCTTACTCTTTTTGTTTTCTGTTTGCTAGCTAAATTTTCTCCATCCCTTCATCTTGAGCCTATGGGTGTCACTGTATTTTAGATGGGTCTCTTGAAGACAGCATACAGTTGGGTCTTGTTTCTTTATTCAATTTGACATTCTGTGCCTTTTAACTGGGGCTTTTAGCTTTTTACATTCAAGGTTAATATTGATATGTGCAGATTTAATCCTGTCATAACGGTGTTAGCTGGTTATTATGCAGATTTGATTGTGTGGTTACATTATAGTGTCAATGGTCTATGTACTTAAGTATGTTTTTGTGATGATTGGTAACGGTCTTTCCTTTCCATATTTAGCATTCTCTTAAGGGCCCCTTGTAGGACAGATCTGGTGGCAACAAATTTCTTTAGCATTTGCTTGTCTGAAAAGGATGTTACTTCTCCTTTGCTTATGAAGTTTAATTTCACTGGATATAAAATTCTTGGGTGGGATTTCTTTTTTTTTAGAACACTGAATATAGGCCCTCAATCTCTTCTGGTTTGTAAGGTTTCTGCTGAAAGATCTGTTGTTAGCCTGATGGGGCTCCCTTTGTAGGTCACCTACCTTTCTCTCGAGCTGCCTTTAACATTTTTTCTTTCACTTTGACCTTGGAGAATCTGAGGACTATGTGTCTTGGGGATGGTTGTCTTGTATAGTATGCAGGGGTTCTCTGCATTTCCTGAATTTGAATGTTGGCCTCTCCAGTGAAGTGGGGGGGGAAATTTTCATGGATGGTATCCTCAAATATGTTTTCCAAGTTGTTTGCTTTCTCTCCCTCTCTTTCAGGAACACCACTGAGTCACATATTTGGTCTCTTTACATAATCCCATATTTCTTGGAGGTTTTGTTCATTCTTCTTTATTCTTTATTTTTGTCTAAGTTATTTCAGAGAACCATTCTTCAAGCTCTAAAATTCTTTCCTCAGCTTTGTTGATCTGGTGTTAATACTTGTGATTGAATTATGAAATTCTTGAAGTGAGTTTTTCAGTTGTATCAGATTAGTTTTGTCTTTCCTAAAATAGCCATTTTGTCTTTCATCTCCAGTACTGTCTTATTGTATTCCTTAGATTTCTTGGATTGGGTTTTGATTTTCTCCTGAATGTTGATGACCTTTGTTTCTATCTATATTCTGAATTCTGTTTCTGTCATTTCAATCATTTTATCTGGGTTAAGAACCATTACTGGGGAACTACTGTGTTTATTAGGAGGTAAGAAGATATTCCAGCTTTTTGAGTTACCAGAGTTCTTGCACTGGTTTACTTCTTCTTTGTGGACTGAAATTCCTTCAATCTTTGAAGTTGCTGTCCTTTGGATTTTTTTTTTTTCTTTTATCCTCTTTTGATGTCCTTGGGGGTTTGACTGTAGTATAGATTGGGTTTAGTCAACTGGCTTCATTTCCAGAAGATTTCAGGGGACCAAGGCTCAGCTCACCACTCCTGGACTATGTGCTGTAACTCTTGTGGGGTTGGTACAAGGCTCCTGGCTTTGTTCTCTTGAGATTAGGAACCTGCAATGCTGGAGGGGCTAAGATGTTCCCATTATGTTGGGTGGTGCTGGCCAAAGCACTTTGTCAAGATGCTGGTAGCAGGATCCATGTTCATTTGGATGCCAGAAGCCATGGCAACACAATGGGGTGTGCGTGGATCAGCTGGGGTGGGGTGCTGGTGAGAGCAGGGCTGCAGCACTCCTGTACATGCTTGTGCCAGCAGTGGTGGCAGGGGCAGGACACTGGCAGGGGTAGGATTGCTGGTGTCCATGCTTGCACTCACAGTGGCAGTGGCAGCAAAGGGGGCAGGATACTGGTGGGCACAGGATGCTGGAGGGTGTGGGATGCTGGCAGGTGCAGGCATGTTGGTGTCTGTGTGAATGTTCACTTGTGTAGTGGTGTCAGGGGGAGGGCGAAGCTGCTGGTGTTCATGAGTACATTCACATTGGTGGTGGTGAGGGTGCAGGAGAGGCAGTATTGCCAGCACCTGTGCACATTTTTGTGCTGCTGATGGCAGCTAAACTTTTGAAGTATATAAATAAATCATGCTTTTTATCCATTCTTCTACTGTCGTTGTTAATTTGTTCCCCAGTTTTTACCATTACAAGCAATGTTGATACAGTCTTGTAAATATTCCCTTTTGCATATGAACAAGTTTCTAAGGAGTAGTGATACTGGACCCATCCCATACTTGAAAGTGCTTGGAAATGTGTAAAAACAGTCTGGGTTATCAAATTACTGGCAGTAGTACTACCAGCTTTAGTACTGGGAACTATAGATGCTCAATATCCTTCAACGTGTTGGGTGGTAACACATAAAGAACTATCCCACTCCAAACGCAAATAAGTCCACCACTAGAAACACCATTCTAAATATATCTCTGTTTGTAACAAAACTGTGTCAGAGGATGCAAATCCTCAACTTTATTTGATATTGAAAGATAGCCTTTCCATCTAGTTTTACCAATTTATAACCCCACCAGTTCTTATGAACACCACATCCTTGCCAACACAGTGGTAGTGGTGGCAAAGGGAGTAGGATGCTGGTAGGCACAGGATGCTGGCGGGTGTGGGGATGCCGGCAGGTACAGGCATGCTGATGTCTGTGTGCATGTTCACCTGAACAGTGGTGTTGTGGAGGGCAAAGCTGCTGGTGTCTATGAGCACATTCACATTGGTGGTGGTGGCGGTGCAGGAGGGACAGTATTGCCAACACCTGTACACATTTTTTGCTGGGGATGGCAGCTAAAGTTTATAATTTTTTTGTACATTTAATAAAAATTAAATGGTGTCTCATTATTTTCTTAATTCACATTTCTAGGGTTACTAGTTGAAGTCAAACATGTTTTCTTGTGACCATTGGAGTCTAGTCTTCTTTTCAGTCTAGTCTGTGAAATGTCTATTTATCTTTTGTTTACCTTCTATTGTGTTATCTTTTCTTTATTTGTTTATAAGAATTGATTGCATCTTGGATATACTGTGGCTACAAATTCTTTGTGTATATTGTAACTATACATCAATAGTATATATTACAGATATCTTGCCTCACCTATCTCTTAACTTTGAATTTTGTCTGTGGTATCTTTTGTAGAATAGGAATTTTAAAAGTTTTAATGTAGACAAGTGTATTAACATTTTTTTTCTGGTCTGTGCTTTTGGCATTTTGGTCAATATGTTCCGTCTTACCACACTCTCCTATATTTTCTTTATGAAGTTTAATGCTTTTGCTTACCCTACTTCTCATATCTGGGTCTTTAATCTCTGAACTTTTTTTTTTTTTGGTCATGTAAGTTAGTAAACTAATTTTATTTTCATATGGATTACCAATTGGTACATCAAATTAATTTAACTCTCTGTCATTTTCCCACTGATTTCTAATATCCCTTCTTTGAGCTTCAATTGTTCTGCATTCTTGCCAACACTTGGTATGATCAGTATTTTTAATTTTAAATATTTTAATAGCCATACAGTGGTATTTCATTGTGGTCTTAATTAACACCTCTCTAATAACTAACACTGCTGAGCATGTTTTCATGTAGTTATTTACCAAGTATATCTATTTTGGTAAAGTGCTGTCCAAATCTTGTCCATTTTATGATTTTTTTTTAATTGCTGATTTTTGAAAGTTTTAAAAATGTTGTCTGGACATAAGTCCTTTATCAGAAATACATTTTGCAAATATTTTCTTTCATTCTGTGTCATATCATTTCATTTTTCAACAATATCTCTTAAAGAGCAACATTTCAAGGTTTTTTATGAAAGTCAATGTATCAATTTCTTCTTTAATGGTTTGTGCTTTTTGTGTCCTTAAACACTTTTAAAAGATTAGAAAATCTTTTTCTAATCCAAGAAATTTTGTATATGGATGCATTAAGGCTGAGATTATTTTTCTTTGCAGAGGTACATATAATTCTTTCAGCTCAATTTGTTGAAAAACTATTCTTTCTCCTTTGGCCTTGGTACCTTTGTCAAAAGTCAAATTAGCCATATATGTGTAGATCTGTTTTTGGACTCTCTATCCTGTATCATTGATCTATAGCTCTTTTCTTATACCAGTTTGAATGTCTTGACTACTGTAGCTTTATATAAAATATTGAAATTAGGTGGTATGAGTTCTCTAATTGTGTTCTATTTCTCAAAAGTATTTTCCCTTTGGTCCTTTGCTTTTCTAGAGAAATTTTAGAAACAATCTATCAATTTATAGTGGGGGAAAAAGCTACTGAGATTTAGAAGATCAGAGTTGCATTGAGTCTCAAGACCAATTAGAAAATTGATATTTTTTTCCACATTGAGTCTTTCTGTCCAAAAATATGATATTATTTCTCAATTTATCCATATATATTTAAATTTTTCTTACCAATGTTTTACATTTTCAGGATACACATCTTGCACATATTTTGTTAGAACTGCCTCTGAACATCTCAGGATTTCTGATGCTATTGTTTTTAAATTTCATTTTCTAATTGTTTACTGCTGTGATAAAGAAATGCAAGTGATTTTTATAATATTGACCTTGTATCATAAGACTTGCTAAACTCACATATTAGTTCTAAGAGCCTTTTTAGAATTTCCAATAAACATTATTATGCCATCTGTGAATAAAGACAAATTTTAGTTCATCCTTTCCATTTTGCATGCCTATTATTTCTTATTCTTGCCTTATTGCACTGGTTAGTACCTTCAGTATAATGTTAAAGGGCTGCTTTGTTACTGATATTAAGAAGAAAGACTTCAATTTCTCACCATTAAGTATGATGTTAGCTGTAGGTTTCAGTTGATATCCTTTATTAATTTCAGGACATTCCCTCCTATTTCTAACTTGCCGAGCATACCTTTTTAAAAAAATCATGAGCAAATGTTGGGTTTGGTTAAACACTTTTTCTGCAACTACTGGGATGAGTGTTTTTGAAGGGGAGGAGACTGTTTTCTTTGCCTGTGTATAATCTAGATTTTATTACATCCTTTCAGTTCAAATTTTCCACCTAAAGATATTAAGATACTATTCTAGTTTGAATGCAGAATAGATTTTTAAAAGATAATCATCCTAGGGTTACTGTTCTGAATTTGAGAAGTGCGCACTCCAGAATACATAGAAATTTCTTATAATGTGGGACAATTTCTTATAATGTGTCAATTATGTTATTTCATTATTAAGTAGATATGGCTTATCTTGCCTAATAAAACCCACTGTTGCTTATTCCTCTGATGCATTATAAGAATAATGTAGGTATAATGTTAGTAACTTTGGTTATTCTTTTTCTTCAGTGGTCTGAGTTTAAAGCTCTTTAAGGAGAGGAGATCTTTTGTGATTGTTTAAAAAGAACAGCAACAAATCAACTGTATTTTCCAAATAATATAGGCAGGGATGTTTAGAGTCCATTTTCTTTTCTTTTTTCAGGAGTCTTGTTCTGTCACTGGGTTGGAGTGTAGCGGAACAATTTCAGCTCACTGCAACCTCCGCCTCCTAGGTTCAAGCGATTCCCCTGCCTCAGCCTCCCAAGTAGCTGGGACTACAGGCGTGTACTACCATGTCTGGCTATTTTTTTTGTATTTTAGTAGAGATGAGTTTCACCATGTTGGTGCTGGAATTACAGGCATGTAGCCACCACTATCGACCCAGTTTTCTTAATTCAATACATTAAGGAAGACTGGATAATGAGTACATTTTAAATATTTCAAATGCAAATAAAAGACAGCTAAATAGGCATTCTGTCGAATTTTTCCCAAATGATTTCAGAACCTATCCAAAACATGTAATGCTTTTTTCTAAAAAGAATTATGTACAGGAAATGCTAAGAGATTAGAAACAGGAATCTTCAATGGAGAATATCTGGCATTGTAATATAATGGTTGGTATGAAAGCTACAATAGTAAATTTTAAATAAATTTAATTTTTATTCCACATTGGGTGATTAAATGAGGGTGGTTTGAAATGAGTTAGTTTATGATTAGCTCATTTTAATGTATTAATTATTGTCATCTGAACTGATTAGCTTATGAAAATGTTTTCATTTCCCCTGGAGAGTATACATACATTTATTAAAAGGAAACAAAAAGCTAATGCCTAGCAAACCTAATTAATATAGCATTTATACTTTTAAAATATAATTTTCCACAATAGCAGTTATAAAATAGGTAACTAGGGGCTGGGTATGGTGGTTCATGCCTATAATCCCAGCACTTTGGGAGGCTGAGGTGGGAGGATCACTAGAGGCCAGGAGTTCAAGACCAACCTCACCAACATAGCAAGACCCCATCTTAAAAAAAAGAAAGTGGGTAATTAAACACAAAAATCCTCTGTATTCTTGCAGACCATTAGAAACTTCCTCAGTCTTGAGTATCTGACATTACTGAGCTGCCATTCCTTTAAATAAAGATGTCACTTTTTGAATCCTGTTTCAAAATATTAATCTGTTCTTAGGATTTCAAATTTTGTTTCTGATCATCAAAATCTACTTCTACAACCTAATAGTATTCAAAAGTGTACACTGCATATTTCCAATTGCATAAACAGCCATATTTTGGCTAATCAGTGAGTATTTTCTATATTAATATGCTTAAAGTTTATTCCAAAGGCGTATAAATGGAAGCCTTAACTATGCCTGAAATACTGTCCTGGGTGCTGGACTTATATAAATCATAAGGTGTAAGGAGCTCAGAATTAATGGCAAAGAGAGATCAATAAATAAATAGTTACAGATACGGTGTGATAAGGGCTGGGAACAGAGAAATGTACAGTGTGCTCCGAGTATCCAGAGACATTGGCTAATCCCCTAAGACCCCCTCCGTACTTCCTCATTCTGCTTATTGGAGTTCAAAACACTACAATTACGTTTGATTCACTCTTTGTATAGTTCATATTATCAGATTAGTTACCAAGTTCCATTTTGATTCTTTCTTCCAAAAATCTCATAGAAATCCCACCCTCCACTATCCTCCATTCCTCCCTATTTGCAATGCCACTGTTCTTGTTCAGTCTCTCTCAATCTCCTATGGATTGTTTTAATATCCCATTAACCAGACTCCCTGATTAAATTGCTGGGGATCCATTCTTTCAGTACTGTGATGCATTTTCATCATGTCATTGTCTTGCTTATTGAACCCAGGCCTACCGTCTAATAGCTGCAAATCTTGCCCAAGTTACTTAATTTATTTGGACCTCTTTTCTTTATCTGTACATGGATGGTATCTTCAAGTAATTAAAAATATACATGTAGGTATAAAAATTAGTGCTCAGCATATAGCAAGTACATATAGCTCAGTAAATGTAACTGCCATAGTAATAATTACTCATTCTCTCTCTCCCAACTCCCATGACATAATGTTTCTTATTAAAGCCTATACCATTCTTACTTTATTTTGTGGTTTTCTTTCTCTCTGAAACCCTATGCTCCTCCAAGGCAAGGATTAAATCTTATTTGTCTTCAGATATAACTTATGAACCAATTTTTTCTTGTTCTATGATTTGTTGCCCGATAGGATTTGATAGACTCCTGTTTGATTCACAGTTGATAGGACAAAAGCACCAGAGCTCAATTAAAATGATACTTGAAAGATACCTGATATCACTAAAATCTATGGAATTATGTATTAAATGATCCCCAAAGAACCAGCTGTTTCAAAATTAAAAATTATTACAAAAAGCTTCATACATCATGTCATATCATATATCATACACTATAAAAATGTCAGAAGTAGCTCAATTTCACATTACTATGTTTCTTGATGGTGAGCTATCTGGACAAGTAAGCCTTGATAAATTTGAACATGGATAATAAAGCTCACACTCTAAGAAAATGTTTAAAATATGACATAGAACTGGGGGATGGTGGTGGAGAATTCCTTGGGAGAATGCAGTTAGGGGATCTTTGAGTCTCAACAGTTTGCAATTCCTTTCACAGCACATAAATGATTTAACAGTAACACAGAGTGGCCAGAGTAAATTATTTCCATTTCTATCTCTGCACAACCTATTATAAGTAACCAGATAAGATGCTGAATGATTATATTGTTATGATGTATGCTGATCTGATCTGCGTTTTTATTTTCTTTTTTGTTTTGTTTTGTTTTGATTTTTGATGCCTTGGATCCTTGCCAAATCAATCAGCTGAAGCTGGCTTGAACAATGACAACATAACTTGCAAAAGCCAGTTCATCAAAACCCTCAGGATCATATAAACAAGGGAAAAATACGCAAGAGGCTTCTCTTATTTGTCTTCTTGGCTTTCTGTGTTCCATGGGAAGGACAGAAAATAACATGAACAGGATTTAAATGCTCTGTTTTGACAGGTTATTAAGATTCCAATCACAACCTGCCTACTTTCCCTGATCTAGCTAAGTCCAGAAAGGTGGTAGAATATCTCTAAAGCAGCTACACACACAGACATACACATAGAACACACACACACACACACACACACACACACACACACACACAAACACACCCCAAAAAATGCCAGAAGAGATGCAAGAGTAAGAAAATCAGGCCAACATGAATAATTTGGTAGAGTTGCAGTGGGGGCGGTGTGGAGGGGTGCAGGTTTAAAACCAAGACACTTGCTAGCATGGCAGGGTATATTGGTGTAGCTGATGGCATAAAATTCCCTGAACACAGTTTAGGTACTGGTAGCTCAAGTGCTGTCAATCTCATCTTCTTCTACCATATAATCAATAGTTCCAACTGAGACTCCGTGGGAGGCCAGGTTCTTATCCTCTGAAATTAGAGCCCACCCTCTGTAGGAGATTTCCTACCATAGGGCTAGCTCTGATGCAGGCAGTGGGGTACTGACTCTGACTTCTCTAAAGTCCTTTGTAAATATTCTTCTCATGACACAAATTTTACCATGATGGGCACAAGCTCGAGTCCTTGCCTCACACCCTTGTTTCCAAGGCTCTGTTATAATAAAACATGGAGCCTTCTATGGTGAGGGACACTGAGGAATCACTGTAGGATATAGAACTAGGGAATTTCTAGAACAACAGGAGACAGAGCAGTCTGAAACTATGTAGACTGAACTATGTCAAAAATGACTATCTTTGGTACAGCACAAGGATTGGCCAAACTATAGAGTTCATGGGCCAAATATGGCTACTTTCTGTTTCTGTAAATAAACTTGTATTGGAACATAGCCTTGCTCACCTATTCAGTTACACATTGTCTACGGCTGTTACAAGTGAGTGGCTGCAACAGAGACTGTATGATCCCCAAAGCTTAAAATATCGACAATTTATCCCTTCATAGAAAGAGTTGCTGATTCCTGATACAGAATAACTGAGCAAAATCACCTAAGCTCAGTTCTTTTGCTAGGAAATAACATGCATGTAGATGATTGTCTGACAGGCCTAAGAAAATAACTACACAGCCCAGGTACAGAGGCTCACAACTGTAACACCAGCACTTTGAGAGGCTGAGGTAGGTGGATCATATGAGGTCAGGACATCGAGACCAGCCTGGCCAATATGGTGAAACCCTGTCTCTACTAAAAATACCAAAATTAGCCAGGCATGGTGGCATGTGGATGTAATTCCAGCTACTTGGAAGGCTGAGGCAGGAGAATTGCTTGAATCAGGAGGTGGAGGTTGCAGTGAGCTGAGATCATGCCATTGTACTCCAGCCTGGGCAACAGAGTGAGACTGTGTCTCAAAGAAAAAAAAAGAAAATAACTACACAAAAGTCATATAGCAACAAAACTCTCCAGGAAGGTACTTATTAGGATTAGGATACCTGTTATAAGAGGCAGTATGTATTGTAAACTGATGCTCATTTCACGATACATAGAAGAAATAAATAGAAATAAGAATAGAAATAAGAAAACAAAAAAATACATCATTTTATGATACATAGATACATACAAAACTTTAAACCTAGATTTGACCCATATTTCTGCTGTTTATTGGGCTCAACAAACCTTGTCTCACAGAGTTATTATCAGGATTAAATGTTATGATCTAACTCAGCAGTCCCTAACCTTTTTGGCACCAGGGGCCAGTTTGGTGGAAGATAATTTTTCCACAGACAACAGGGGTCAGCAGGGATGTGACTTTGGGATGAAACTTCTACCTCAGATCATCAGACATTAGATTCTCATAAGGAGTAAACAACCTAGATCCCTGGTATGCGAAGTTTGCAATAGGGTTCATGCTCCTATGAGAATAATGCTGCTGCTGATCTGACAGGATGTGGAGCTCAGGTGATAATGCTCACTTGCCTGCTGCTCACCTCCTGCCGTGCGGCCCAGTTTCTAACTGGCCATGGACTAATACTGGTCCTTGGACTGAGGGCTGGGGACTCGTGATCTAACTGACAATACTTAGTACTCACTGAACTGTTGTGTTCTTCCTTCCAGTCTCTCTGTCTTCATTGTTTCCGGCACTGATCTGAACACACCATAAGCACAAGATCTTGACACCTTTAGAATAGAAGTAGTACCTGTCTGGAACTGTATCTTGACTCTCACTGGTGCTTTTCCTTTGGTTGATGCAAAGCTTTCCAATCCTTTAGGGAGATGCCATTGTGAATATCTATGATAGTCTCCTGTGCCTTCAAAATCTTTGCCTTCTCTATAGAACCTGGAAAACACAGAAAAGAGGCCCCATAAATAAAAAGGAAGCAGAAATTATTTGTTCACAGTGACATACCGGTTAAAATATCCATTCAGTACTCATAATGATAGGTTATTATCAGTGCTGGTCACATGATTAGATTAATACTTTACATTGAAACCGCATGAAATTACTACTTTGGTATCACCATTATCCATAATAATTGAATTCTACTAGTCAATATTAGTAACTGCAAATGAATACAATTAGTCGCAGACATTGTCCAAAGCAACAGGTTACAAATTCAAAAAATTATTTTTATTTGTTGAAAATATAAAAATATATTTTATATTGAAAACAGTCTGATAACGTTATATTATTATTAAACATTAATAATAGCTAATATTCACCAAGCCCTTTTTTGTGTGGCAGAGTCAAAGACTGCATAGGTATCATCTTATTTAATCCTCACAACAACCTAGTGAGAAAGGTAAAATCATTACTTCCACTTTAAAATAAACTAAGACTTAAAGGAGTTAAAATGACAACTGAAACACATTATAGAATTTCACCAAAACAAAAAAGCATTTCACTGACAAATTATATAAACTGTTGGTGAAGAAAGAAAACGTTTAAAAAAACACAAAGCTGGCTATTTCATTACTCAGTATCTCCTTGCTACCTGTTTGTATGTTGGGTCCTTTGCACAACTTAATCTTCAGATAATTTAATTACATATAATTTTCTATAATGATTAGGTAACAGCAGTCAATTGCCTTTTCAGTTTCAACATATGTTTTTTTTTTTTTGAGACAGGGTCTCACTTTAATGCCCAGGCTGGAGCGCAGTGGATCAATCACAGCTCATGGCAGTCTTAACTTCCTGGGTTAAAGTGATCCTCCTACTTTAGCCTCCTGAGTAGCTAGCACTACAGGCATGTGCCACCACACCCAATTTTTTTTTTCATTTTTTTGTAGAGGCGGGATCTCACTCTGTTGCCTAGAATGGCCTTGAACTCCTGGCCTCAAGCAATCCTCCAGCCTTGGCTTCCCAAAGTGCTTGGATCACAGGTATGAGCCACTGCACCTGGCCTCAATGCAATTTTGATGATTTAATTTTCATTTTTATCAATATTTTTAAGTAGATGTTTTTGAAAGTCATAATATCCTATAAATTATAACAGAAAATAGTAATCCTTTGTTCCATTTCTTATTTCCAATTTCTACTCTCTAAAGTCAACTACTTTCAAATAGTTTAGCTGTTTCTTCTAGTATCTGTCTCTCTATTTCCAAATAACATGCTGGCCTTGCAACGTCTTGATTTTTTTAGTAGAGACAGTGTTTCTCCATGTTGGTCAGGGTGGTCTCAAACTCCAGACCTCAGGTGATCTGCCCGCCTTGGCCTCCCAAAGTGCTGGGATTACAGGTGTGAGCCACCACACCCAGCCTAAGTTACTTCTTCATAAATTTTAGAGAAAGCCAATTAAGATAAATAAGAAAAACAAGATGGAAAATAGGGTAGATTCAAGAATGATCTAAAAAATGGTGAGTAAAATAAAATTATAATGCTATTCCAGTTCTAGAACAATGGGAACACAGTTATCATAAAAATTTCCATCAGACAAGATGGCCACTGTATGCCTTCTGCCACAGTTCTTTTAAAGGAGATCCCAGGAAAACTCACAGAGAAAGGCATATATTACCCCCTGGGCTGAGTCAGAGAATGCCTCTGAAAATAAGGAGAGAGGTGGGAATGTTATTTTCACTCAAATATCTTTGATTTCATCATTTGTGATTTTTAAAAGAAACATGTTGGGCGTAAATGGACTCAAATCAGTAAGCACAAATATTTATAATCATTTATAGCTGTTTTTAAAAATAACAAAAAATATCTGAGAAAGACAAATTTGGTGTCCAGCTATCAAAAGTTTATTTTAAAAAACTATTCAGAGTATTCTCTTCCCAATTCTCAATTTAAGAAAGGAAAAACATGATTTTTTAATCTTGTAATTAGTGAAGAAACATCCAAGGCTGGTAAATCAACATCCTCATGTAGTATAAAATCAACAATATATAGAAACAAAATTAATGAATATATTTTAATGAAGCATATCAAATAATTGAAACTGAGAAATTATTAATAGTGCTTGAATTTTAAATTGTGATTGTCTTTCAAGAAGTCCAAAATATGTTACAACCCTGGAGGTCAGCTCTTTACCATCATGGGACCAGACATGAACCCTTCCATCTGTACTCTGGATGTTGCCATGGGGTTGGATCTATGTAGTATCTGTTCAGGGATGCCAGTCTTCACAATCATCTGGCAATTGTTATTAGGTTTCCCAACTTTAACTTCCTTGTTCCATCTTGTAGTACAATTAGGAATCTCTTTCTTGACAGTAACACCAGGAAGTGCATTGTTGCATACAAAGGGAGACAATTAAGTTATTTTCTCTTTCACAAAAGTGAGTTCTAAGAGTTTGAAAGGATTTGGATAAATGGTGTATACAGAGAGGAAATTCCTTTTGAAAAGAAAAAGTGATTTTTTTTTCTATATTAGCAGTGTAGGTTAGAAAGTTCCAATGGAACAAACATATCCTATGTCCTGAATTTTTCTAAATCGCATAGAGCAGAAAATGGATTTTAGCTTACTTTTTATAAGAAAATTAGTTCATTGTTAGATTTAAGTTTTGCTTTGTTTTTTTTTCTTTTGTGAATTGGAAGTTACCAAGACCATGATGCAGGTAAGAGCTAAAATATTTTTCCCTCCCTTCCAAGGAATGGAGTGCAGGCAGTTATGTTCCTGGAAAGTTCTTTCTTGCCCTGGAGAAATCAGTTTTACTGCTGTTAAGATTTGGTTATCTAAGTCTCTATTTCTGACTGTCTTTCTAACTTCTTTCACTATTGTGAAAGAAGAGAAATTCTGGACAGAGGAGTAAAAAGGGACATGGTAGGGAGGCAGTGAAGACTAAAAAGGAATAGAGAAAGAGAGGCCATCCCATAGATCCTAAAATAGCAGAGTGGTCTGAGTATGGACCACTGGCTGGGAGCTCCCAGGGAAAGGCCAAAGAAGGATCCTATCCTGAAGCAGCAAGTGCAAATGCCCAGAACTCCCTTAAATCAGAATCTTGTCTCCAAATTTTCCAGTCTTTAACTTGAACTTGCCGACTGGTCACCTTGCCACCTTGGGAGTGGCCGACCTGCCTGTGCTGCACTTTGCTCTGCCACCATTTGCCTACTTCATGAGGACATCTCCCCACAGTAGCTCCCAGAAGGCTTTGGCTACCCAGAGGGCAGTGGAGGAAAATCTTTGGCTGAGATATTAGAAATGGGTACATTCATTGAACTAGTTTCCTTTTATTAAATATAGCCAATCACTCAAGGAACCAAAAAAAAATACAACGAAGAGTCAGCTGGATCAACAGATCAGTATAAAGAGCCCAGAGCCAAACCCAAGCATGTGTGGAAATTTGGTATTTGAAGGAAGTTCCTTCAAAAATTTTTGAGCGAAAAAACAGATTATTCAACAAGTGGTTTTGGACAACTGCCTGCTCATACAGAAAAAAATAAAAATAGATTATTTACCTCAATGCCTACATAAAATATTTTTTCAGATATTGGATTGATGACCTAAAGGGAAAAGCAAACTCAAACTACTGAAGTTGCTTCAAGGTAAAGAAGGTTTTCTTAAATAAGATCAAAACAAAAAATTTGAAAATTAAAACATACAACAACATAATTGTTGGCAAAGGAAATGAAGCAGCTCACAGAAAAATAAATCTGCTTGGCCAATAAGCACACTCCAAAAAACATTTTCACTAGAGAAATAATAATGGGATACCATTTTAAAATCCGGACTATCAGAAGTTTAAGTGTCAGGCAGTATCAAATGTCCATAAGAAAGTGAGAATTTCATGCACCTCTGAGGAGAGTGTTAGATTGGTACAACTACTTTGATATGAATATAGCGGTATCTAATAAAATTTGGAAACACACATCCCTATAACGGGCTATTCCATTTCAGATATATGTCCTAGAGAAAGTGCACATGAGTGCAGAAGGAGATGTGCACATTTGCGTTTATTGCGGCATTGATTACAGTGTCAGACATTTGAAAATAATCCAAAAATTCACAAAAGGGAAAAATTATAAATTTTATACTGCAATGGAAAAGAATAAACTATCAGATGGATAGGTCCAAAAATATATTTAACATTAAAAGCAAGAAGCAAAATAATAGAGGTATGTAATATTTTTATACCAAGTAATCTATGTATTGCTTATGGATGTACCTATAAATGTATGTTAAGATATGAAAAATGAATTTGAAGCATAGATTAAAACAAATTCTAGAGCCAGCCTTCGTGGCTCATGCCTGTAATCACAGGACTTTGGGAGGCCAAGGCGGGTGGATCACCTGAGGTCAGGAGTTTGAGACCAGGCTGCCCAACATGGTGAAACCCCATTTCTACTAAAAAAATACAAAAATTAGCTGGGCATGGTGGCGGGCACCTGTAATCCCAGTTACTTGGGAGGCTAAGGCAGGAGAATCACTTGAACTCAGGAGACAGAGGTTGCAGTGAGCCGAGATTGTGCCATTGCACTCCAGCCTGGATGACAAGAGCGAAACTCAGTCTTAAAAACAAAAAACCAACAACAACAACAACAAAACTAATTCTAGTAGTTGCCTCTGGGGGAGTGAAAGAGGAGAACTGGACAGAAGAATGGTGGTTATAAGTACTTTAGCTTTATGTGTAATATTTTAATTTTTAATGTAGAATGTGATTGGTGTATTATTCTTTGTACTTCTCTGTGTTTTACAATTTCTTTCCCAAAAGTCTAATATGCTATTTTGAGAGATGTTCCCTTTTGACTTCCCAGTGTATTGATATAGACAGTTCCTATACAGGAAGAAGAAACATACATTATAAAGTATATTTAAGATTCTCTGCTACTAAAACTGTTCTATGGCAAAAAAAATTTAAAGTTTATTTTTGAGAACCATTATACTCTTACATTATTCTATGTGAATAGGATAATAAAATTAAAGAGTCTTTGCTCTGAAAGGGACCTCAGAGTTCATTATAGAGTAACCCCTTCACTTCACAAATGAGAAAACGAAAGCACAAAGACCTGCTGAAGGTCACACAGCTCATTAGTAATCCAGTCAGGATGAAAACTCCGAGACCACACTGGAATGTTATATAAACTATCTTCTCCCAACCGTCATCTTTATTCATTCTTCCTCACCCTCCTCCCTGCACACACCCAGACAGAATTCTACTTCTCCATTCTTATTCATGTTATAGTCAGTTTGAGTGTTATTTATGTATGTCTATTATCCTCACAGAACATGAAGTTTTACTCCTGCAAGTCCAAGACCAAGTCTGATTTATCTTTGTAGTTTCGCACATAGTAGGTGATCAATAAATATTTGTTAAATATTCTACCTCAGTTATTATCTTTATGGTATTGCTAGCTTGGTATGAAGGACAATATATTCAAAGGAATTTAGCACTTAGATTTGTTATAACTCTAATAATAGAGCAATAAAACTATTTAATATCTAATCTTCATTTTAGAGATAACTCGATTCAGGGAGCTGAGCCATAACATCTCTGCCATGTTTTTTGATATATACATTATAGGAAAGACATGGCTTTAGCAGCTGAGCTTGCCTTATCACCCTAACGGCGTACGACTCAGTAGAGCACAGGCAGGCTTTTCCTAGAGGGGTGAACGTGAGTGCCCCTCAGTTTCCTCCAGCATCATCTTAATCTTGTATTTCTCAACATTCAGCTCTTGCAGCTGATGCATGTTTAAAAGATGTTCACTCACACTGTTTTGCCAGTGTGATAGATTTTATTCACCAGCTGGGATTTTCATGTGTTCTGTAGCTTCCTATGGCTTTTCACTGGGTTTGGGTCTCTCTCTGCTTCCCTCCTATTAGTAATGATTCTGGAATAATGGAAAAGGGCTCAATTTGAGCTTCATAGCAATTTAAATATCACTTTTATAGTTTTCTCCCTCACATTTCTATAGCATCCTGTCTACTAATATTAACATCCCAGCTTGAGGCAGGCACAGACCAATTTGCCTTTATGGATTCTTTGACCCCTAAAAGTCCTTGCTGTTTCTGAGTCCTTCCAACATGAGCCTGGAATCAGCCTCGCAAACCTATATCTACTTGTCCCCTACAAAGGCAAGTAAGAACTAAGGCAATCTTCTGCATAAATTTTAAACGTACACAGATCCTTGCTTGCTTTTAGCAATTCAAATAGAAAATCTGCTTATTTAGAGAACATGTGAAGTAGATTTGATTTTTTTAATGAGTGATAACATCAAGCTCATGGAATGAACCTAATATGAACTATTGAAATCACTGTGGTTGACGTACATAAAAAAACTCAAATTCCTAGTGAGGTCTTTATGGAGTCAAAGTTATGTTTTTAACATGTGTAAATATTAATTTTGTTGAGGGGATGGCCAGAAAATAGTATTTTACTTACTGAATTTGGAAAAAATATTTAGAAGAGCAATTTATATTGAATACCTTCCTCTATCTTCTCAGCACTAAATGAATGACTAATTATATCTGTTGTGTAAAAACATCATAGCAGATGGTCCTTCCCATTAACGAGTATATAATGAAACAATAAACATGCTGAAGAGAAAGACATGAGAAATTGCAGATCAGTTTTGGAGTGAGTAATTTATCTCAGGACACAGGGGTCAGCCAGTGGGAAAGCTGCTGTGAGAGTGAACATTCCCCTCTTCTTTCTCCATCCTGCTGGTCACATTAATGCTGCAAATGATCTATTCAAATTACTGAGTCGTCAGTGTGAAGTGTCCCAGAAAAATACCCTACAATGCACACAGATGAAGCTAAAAAGGGCAATCTCATTTATGAACACATAAACAAAAGTTATAATGTGTAAACAAATAGAATCTAGCAATATATCACAATGATAATACAGTACGACCAGGAAGGGTTTGTTTCAGGAATGAAATAGTATTTCAATATTAGAAAATCTATCAACATAATTCATTATATCACCAAAATTATTGCATCTGTAGAAGTTGAAAAGGCAATTAATACAATCCCAAAGTCATTCCTAGTAAGTAATAAGTAGAAGAAATCTACTTAGCTATAGTGAAGGCAATTTTCCAGAAGCCAACAGAAAATGTCATTCTTAACAAAACCCTAAAACCATTTCAGTTAAAATCAGGAGCTATTTAGGAAGGGCCATTGATACTAATTGTTACTTTAACGTTGTCTTGGAGCTTATAATAATAATAATAAATGTTTATTATTTATTAATAATAGTGTTACTAGTGACTGCAGGAAAAGCATTGGGAAAGAAACTACTAAGACAAGTGTGCTAGATTGTTCTAATGTTAATGAAGTTATGATGGAAACTGTTTTTCAGAAATCTTTTCTTTCATGGTTCTGTGCAAGAATTGACAAAAATCAGAAGTCATATGAGACTTGGGAAGCAAAACCAGCCATTATCTTTGAAGATCTTGTAAGTCAAATACAATGAAGTATGGATGCAGAAGTGGCCAGTGAATTCATTTGTCATTGTTTTCCCCACTCCATGTCCAGTTCTACTTCCTGACTGCTAGATCTGCTGACCAAAAGTAGCCCCAGGTACTCCACCAGATACCTGACTGATGACTCCACAGTGGGAGCTATGCAGAGGTACTAGCTTTCCAGAAACTTTTCTGCCAGGTCCTCTTCATGTTCTCTGTCTGCCATCTAAGTGTATCTAGCTTTCCAGATTTCTATGAACATATCTTCAAGAGGGCTTGTTAATGACTTTTCTCTAATCCTCCGAATCCCCCATTTTGAATCCTTACTTCTGAATATCTCTCACAATTATGTAAGAACTTTTTTTCTAAAGTTAAACCTATTTAAACCCTATTTCATAATATTAGTTGTTATGCTTCCCTGGGTAAAACCCTTAATAGAATCAGTTAAATAATTGGTTAACAGGGCTGGATATAAGATAAATGTTAAAAAATAAATGTTTTTTTTTTTTTGTATTTTACCAATATGAAACTAGAAACAAAATGAAAATAATAGAATTTTTTCCACAACAGTGATAAAAATCATAAAATAATAGGAATAAAGTTACAAAGAAGGGCATATGAAGAAAACAATAAAATCTTACTGAAGGACATAAAATAAGATGTAAGCAATTGAAAAGGCATTTCAAGTTCTTGGACAGGGAGATCAAAGATGATAAGATGTTAATTCTCCTAAATTAATATAAAAGAAAGAGCATTTCTATTTAGGATCCTGACAGAATTTTTAAAAATAAGTTTCTGTTATCTTAAAATTTATATGTGAGAATAAATGTCCTATAATATGAAAAAGAACAGTGTATGTATGTGAGGACTCTTAATTTACTGTATGAACATATTATACAGTTTTTGTAATTAAATCAATATGGTATCAGCATAAGATAGATTAGTTTACAGGATAGAAAATTCAGAAATAGATTGTAATATATATGAAAATTCAGTATGTAAAAAAAAATGGTAGCTCAGCTTTGTGGGGAAAGTAAAGAATAATTGACTTAAGCAATAGTGCTTGCATTAATAGTTAATACATGGATCCATGAGCATAAAGAAAAATTAAGAAGAATGCTTGAGTTTGTTAATGCAAATTGTCTAGAGGGTGGGTGTGGGACATAAGGCAGGAATTGGGGGGTAGAAAGGGACAAAGAAAAATAATAAATTGTTAAGCAAACTTAGAATGTATGATGTATACCATGAATGCAAATTTATATTTTAGTGTGATGTGTGTAAGCAAATATGGAGAAATGGATGCGGGTAAGGAGAGAGATCTATTGACGTCTAAGAATATGCACAATCTATCAGTGAAGAAAACAAGTTGAAGGGTACATGTACAATTTGATTCTTTTTAGATAAAACACACCAACACACTGTATTGGTCAGGGTTTGATCAGAGGAGGAGGAATTCAAGGAGTCATATAGAATAAGGAATTTATTATAGAGCCTTGATCTTATGCAATGATGGAAGCTAGTTAAACAGCTCATGTACAGCTGTTGCTTCAGCACTGGGTGTTAGGTCTAAAGCCTCCAGGGGCAGGCAGCTGGGAAGGAAAGATGGACAGGAAATGACATGTCATTCCAAGGATATATTGGAACCTATAAGGTCAAGTTGGAACCTAGGTAGCTCTTTTACTTCCTTCAAACCTCCAACTTTCTTTTTCTTTTTCTTTTTTTTTTTTTTGAGATGGAGTCTCACACTGTCGCCCAGGCTGTAGTGCAGTGGCGTGATCTTGGCTCACTGCAATCTCCACCTCCTAGGTTCAAGCAATTCTCCTGTCTCAGCCTCCCAAGTGTCTGGGACTACAGGCATGCACCACCATGCCCAGCTAATTTTTTTGTATTTTTAGTAAAGACAGGTTTTCACCATGTGGGCCAGGATGGTCTTGATCTCCTGACCTCATGATCCACCCACCTTGGCCTCCCAAAGTGCTGGGATTACAGGCATAAGCCACCGCGCCCGGCTCAAACCTCCAACTTTCAAGATGTGGGTGTCCTGCAGGAGAAGCTGATGTCCTTGGTCATGGAGCAGAACCTGAATAAGAGTGTACCTATGCAACAATCTTGCATGTGCTTCACATGTACCCCAAAACCTAAAATGCAATAAAAAAAAAGAGTAGGAGAAGCTATAAGAGGAAATCCTGTGGCAGCTGGAGAATCTGCAGGCCCAGCTGCTACCTGATGTCAACCAGGTGAGCCACACAGCACCTGAGTTTACTTTAACCTTCCCAATCTAATCACGCCTGGTGCTTTATTTTACATTTCAAATCTCAGGCAAACTTGTTTTGTGGCCAATCCTAGCCCAGAACCATTTAGGGAAGGAAATTCTGGAGAGAGGAATTCTGGGAACCATAGCCATCACATACATACATACAAATAAATGAGACCCCTATATAAGTGTATGCATACCTTTATGTTGGTATGGATAAAAAGAAATGCACAGAAGGATACACCCCAACTGTTAAGCCTGGTTTCATTAGGAGGAGATGGTAGTGGAGGGATATGACCAGGTTATGAATAAAAAGGTAGATGATCAGTCATACCTGGATACAACTTTTTATTTTATTGTTTTCACTTGTTATAAGCAGTTATTATTTTAGGAATTTTAAAATATCAAATGAACTAAAAATATCAAAAATCAAAATGAATTCACACAGGCTTTCAATTCTTTGATTTTTTTTAAATCATATTACAGATGTTCTTGTGCTCAAATCCCATCTCTGCCAGTTACTACTTGTGTGACTTTGAACAAGTTATTATTTTCTCTAAGTCTTATTTTCTTCATTTTAAAAATGGACATAGTAATAATAATGATAGTACCTGGCTTGTACAGTTGTTTTATAAATTAAATTAGATGCACAAAATGCCTAGAATCATGCTTAGCAAACAGTAACATTAGTCATCATTATTTTTGTTATTTCTATCGTTATTAATATATCTGAGTGGAAATCACTCTCCTCCTTCTCATACCCTATCATCTCAATTCTATCCTGTCAAATCAAGAAGAAAAGGAGGAAAAGAAGGGAATCTAATTTAAATAGAGCTGCCCCAAAAGGTTGTCACTAGCCCATGGGTCAGTGAGTTGTAACCCTAGGTAGTCATTAAAAGGATGTCGATGAGAAACAGACGCAAGGTCAAGCAATGATTACCCAGAAAAAGCCTGGGAGTGAGATGGTCAATTTGGCTATGTGACTGTGTGTGTGAAGGTGTCCATGTGTGTTCTTATGTTAGCACAAACATGTTTGTGTGTAAACCGCAAGCAAACAATACAACAACTGAGAATAAAGGTACATAAAGAGAGGTTTATAAATGCCTGCAAACGTGAAGTCAGTGTACCATATATAATCTTACATTTTCTGATCCACATATACAAGTTAAAAGAAGGGACTGCCAGAATACTCATTTACACACCCTGAGTTCTGCAATTTATTTCACTGTATTTGATGTTGGCAGGGAAGTATTTATTTATTTAAAATTACTCGAATACAGCACAAAGAGCTATTCTGTAGGTATGAGCTTTCTGCAGGCATGAAATGCGTCTAAACTGCAAAAAAAAAAAAAAAAATCCCCCTCCTGTACTTTTTGACATATCATGACCACAGTAAAGGCAACATGAGGCTTCTTTTGTTTCTAGATGCTGCAGGAGGAAACCAAACAATGGGGCAGGAACATGGTTTTCAATCTTTTTTCTATGGGTGCACACGTGGCTGACTAATGTTCCCTATCACAGTGCTCTTCTAAACCCATTTCCCAGCACAATGGCCATTACTTCTTCTCATTCACTACCACCCAAGAGGGCATTTCAGGATACAAATGAGTGAGACTGACATTGGAAGAGAATAACCTTGGACATTTTCTATTTTTTAATTAAAAATGTAATACATGAATATATTCTCATTATAAAGGACTGAAATAGGAAAACACATAGAATATACTCCTGTACCAGCTCCTCCACACCCAAACTCCTACTCTCCACAGAGAAGTTAATAAATTATTAACAATTTGGTGTGTATCTTAAATTTGCACTTCCATTTATTTATATGTATGCATGTGTTTATATATCTAAAAACAAAAAAACATGTGTATAAATATGCATATGCATGTGTATTGTTTTTTCCATAAATAAAATTATATTTTAGATATTTTCTGGTGACTTATTTTATTTCTACTTAACACTACAATATAAGGTATCTTTCCATAAAAGTACATACAGCCCATCTTATTTTTATAACATCTGTGTAGTATTATATCATATAAATGTACCATATTTCAATTTAACCTCTTCCAAATTGATGAATATTTTGCTGTTTTTTTAAATTATCAAAATAATGTTTCACAAAACATACTAGCTTATCCTTGTTTGTATACAGATGTTTTTATTTTTATTTTTATTCTTTTAGAGACAAGGTCTTACTCTGTCACCAGGCTAGAGCGCAATGGTGCAATCATAGCTCACTGTAATCTGGAACTCCTGGGCACAAGCAATCCTTCCACCTAGTCTCCTGAGCAGACAGGACTACAGGTATGCACCATCTTGCTCAGCTAATTTTAAAATTTTTTTGTAGAGACAGAGGTCTCACTCTCTTGGCCAGGCTGGTCTCAAATTCCTGGCCTCAACCAATCCTCCCACCTAGGCCTCCCAAAGTGCTGGGATTACAGAGGGGAGCCACTGTGCCCAGCCCAAATATATTTATTAAGAAAAGATACCTAGTAGCAGCATTGCTGGATCACATTTTAGTTCTTTTAGTATTTAATTCAATGCAAAATGTCCTGAAAACTTGTACCAATTTACATTCTTACCAGTGGCATTTTTTTAATTCTTTCAAAAAATGTTTTTTCAGTGGCTATTTACCTACCTATCTAATGCCTATTTAACATGGTGGAGGAAAATAAAGCAGGTTTAGTGATGGGGTGGGTTGAAAGTGATGGGGTGGGTTGCATATTTAAATTAGGTGGTATAAGTATTATGCTAAGATGGTAATCTCTGAAAAAAGCTTGGAGGAAGTATTGGAGCTAGCCACCCCATTATCTGAGGGAAGAAAATTTGAGGTAGAGGGAACAGCAAGTCAAAGTATATAAGGTGGACAGAGAACTAGTGTGTACTAGCAAGGTCGCTAGTGTGCATAAAGAAAGGTTTGTGAGCTAAAGAAAGAAAGTGAGAAATAAATAAATAAGAAAGCTAGTGAGCAAAGGGGAAAGTGGAAGAGACAGGTAATGGATGTATGAGAGTGTACATGTTTCCTCAGGTTCTTGCTAATACTGAGAAGTCTTTAAAGCACTGGCCAAGCTACTGGCAAATCTCACTCCTGTTTTTCAATTTGCTTTCTGTCTGATTGCTAATGAGATGAAGAATATTTTCACATGAGTACTGGACATTTTATTTCTTATTTCATGTTATTCTTTATTTGTCTCTCTATATTTTTCTCATTTTTGATTGAATTTTTCCCTACTGATTTTTAGGACATCTTTACATATTTTGGTTATTAACCTTTTCAGTTATACATGCTGCAAATATCTTCTCCCACTTTGTGTCACTGTTTGTGAAATCCAACTTATACATTTCTTGACTTATGACTTCTGGGTATTGTTTTTAGCTTAAGAAGTTTCCTCCCTAGTATAAAATAGAGAAATATTCCTTCTTCTCTTCTGATAGTTTTGTAATTTTTTTTGTCTTTATGTTTAGCTCTTTAACCCATTTGGAATTTTTATTTGTAAACATTATAGTTAGGGTCTAACCATATACATTATATTTACATATATATCATTTTTTACTCATTTTGCTGATTTCAAATACAACCCTTATTATATTAAAATTTCATATACATTAATGTTTCTGAATCCTGTGATCTATTTTTCTATTTTGCTGTTCACACCATGCTGTTTCAATTATTAAAGCTTTATAATGTATTTATATATCTGATATGGATCACCTTTCCTCATTATCTTTTAAAATGTATTTCTGGACATCCTATTTTAGAATGAATCTGAGAGTTAGCTTATCAGGTTCCATTTTATTGGAATTTTGTTTAAATGTATAAAGTACATTGAGGAGAATTAATACCTGTGAAATATTGAGTGTTTCCATCTAGCAAACAGATAATCTTTCCATGTATTTAGCTTTCCTTTTATAACTTTTGGTAAATTTTTGTACTCTTGCATATTTCTTGTTAGGTTTATTCTTAGGCATTAAATGCTTTTTGTTGCTGTTTATGAATGGGCTATATTACATTTTACTTTCTACTGTCACTACCTTTAATGGATAAATTCAGCAAAAGAATCCCTGCAGTAAATATAAGGGCAGTTTTACTCTGATTGTAGTCATTTAATAATCTATTGCTAGTAATAGAGCATCTGAATTGACTCCTTCACCACAACAATCTCTGGGATATGACAAATCAGTGACTACCTTTAGCCTTTGCTTTGGGAAATCTTTTTACTTGGAGAGGAGGCAATTAGACCAAACCCTGAGGCTCACATATTTTCAATCATCCTGGAATCTGAGAAGAACAAAGCAACCTCTGATATTTTATTTTGACTTCCTTTTGTTTCAAGCCTTTATTTTATACAACTAAAGATTTTTAAATTATGCAACATTAATACATATAGAAAAACACATAAAATAATTTGATCTAATTAAATAGCTGGGCCTTTTAATACAATCCAGGTTTAACAACTAGCTGTTAATTGTTTGCCACAGTTGATTCAGAACACTCTACTGTTGTTTTTGTTAGCTTTAAGGAAATAAAATGTAACAAATAAAGCTAGATGCCCCCCCTCTTCCTGCTGTTTCCTTCCCATTCCCTCTGATATTGGTGTTTCATTCTCATAAACATTTTCTATATTTTTATGTGTACCTTTAAGTCATATTTAGTCATCTGTATGTTTTAAACATCTATACAGTTGGTATTACAATGCCTGTAGCCTTTTGTAACTTAATATTGTGGGCTTTTGAAATTCATCCTTGTTGACAAGGATAGTCCCTTGAAGTTATTCTTAACTTTGTTTATAGCTAACTTGTCAAACTTAGCCACCCTTGTCACATAACTACACCTAGTGGCCAGGGAAACTGAGAAATGTAATTTTTATTCCAGGTGGCCAGTAGCCTGGATTTAAAAACAGGATTCATCATATAACTGAGGAAGAAGAGGGAAACAGATAGTGGAGTACAGTTAGCCATCTCTACCAAATACCTTTAATTATAATGTTTATTGTAGATTTACAGCATAAACCTTTATTGGATTAAGGTATTTGTTTTTTCCTTTCTCAGTTTGCTACAGGATTTTAAAAATTGCATTCAATTAGAAATAAGCGTTATCAAATGGTTCTTTGGTGTCTTTTTAAGAAGACTGGGTTTCTCCTTTAATCTGGCAATGTAATGCATTAAATTAATAGGTTTCCTAACATTAAACTATCCTTGCATTCCAGAAATAAATTTTAATTGATCAAGGTCTTAAATCTCATATCAGCTAGAAACACATTCTTTTCTTTCAAAACAACATTTGATTTGCTAATATCTAGAATGTAAACATGTTTGCAAATTGGCTTATTCTGTTATTACTTATTATTTGTATGAATTTATAAGCAAGATTATGACTGCCATATACAGCTAATGGAGAAGGTTTCTATCTCTTTCTATTCTGGAAAATATATATAACCTAGAAATTATCTCTTTAAGTTTTAAAATAGTTTACTTATAATACCATCTAGTCTGGAGGCTTTTTAAGGGTTACAGCTTTATTTTAAAAATTTCTTCTATGATAGTATTCTGCTTCTTCTTGAGTCAATGTTTCTAATTTACATTTTCTAGAAAAATCAATCTTTTAGTTTAGATTTCCAAAATTGTTGGCATTAATTCATACTTAACTTTCTTTTACACTTGGAAAAAACTCTGTGTCCGTATTTATGTCTGCTGCCTTAAGTTGTTTATTTGTGACTCTGTTTTCCTTTGTCAGAATTGCCAGAACTTTCACAATTAGGTTGGACTTTTTGTTTACTTCATTATTTTATGCTACTTTCTAAATTATCTCCACCCAAATTGTGTTTATTTTGTTTTTCTTCTAATTTCTTGCATTATATGTTTAGGTCATTATTGTAGACATGGTTTATTAGCTACCTAATAAACCATGGTTTATTTCTGACCCCCTTCTCCCTTGCCCACTTCCAACCACAGAGGTAGAAATAGCTAGATACTTAGTTTCCCAGATATTCTTGGAGTTAGGTATGGTCATGTGTGCCAGATATAAGAGGAAGTGTTCTAGAGACATATGAGAAAAAAAAAAATATATATATATACACATATATATATATATATATATATATTTTACTGTCACTAACGCAGAGAAACATACAAGAACATGATTTCTCTCTAGCCAGTAGAAGGAATAAGTATGGAGAAGGCACACCTGATTTATAAAAAGACCAGCCCAGAAGTGGTACATATCCTGCCAACTCATATTGGAGAAAACCTACTCCTGTGGTTGTAACTAACTGGGAAGAAGGCTGGGAAATATAACTAGCCATGTCATTGGCTATAATACTTTTGTGTGAAAGAAAAGAAAAAGTCTGAAAGTTTTTTAGCATATTACTTGCAACTCTTCTCACATTCAATGATACTGCAGTTATAAACTTAAGTTACTAATGAAAGCACAGGCTTGGAAGTTGTTCTATAATCCTTTAGGGTTTTACAGGGAAAAACTGAGTTTTGAAAATATACATCCAAATATTAGGTGACACCTGCCACCTGCAATCTTACCTGACAAAATGCTAAAACTTCAGCTACAAAAACTAGTCTTGGGTAAAGAGGGACAGAAAGTCTGAACAATCAACTTGAAGTAATAATGCTATCTATATTTCCATAAGGGAAGATAATCATACATACACACACAGGCATATAACTGAGTAGGGTTTCAATTCACTGTGAAACTACATATAACTCAAACCAAATTAATACAGTGACAGGTGACTTTGTCAGTGTTATACAATTAGCGTCATTTTGTACCAATTGTATCCATTAGCACTAGCAAAAAAATTAATGGGTATGTACAAAAAGCAATATTCTGCTATGCATTCAGAAATACTAAAGTAATAGAAAAGGGAATACTACTTTTTAACTTCAAATGTCAGCATCATTGTCTTCATTAAATATTTTCCAAATACATCAGGTGCTTTAAAATATGTTATAGAAATAAACAAAAGAAGGCATAGTCTTTTTTCTCAAGGGGCTTTCTGATTAAGACAGAGAGTAACATGGAAATATTTATAGTAAATAAAATATGGACTGTGATAACCAGTATGTGTTTAAGTATTTTTACCTTCTCTGTTTTATTACTGTCGGCCTGTGAATGGGTTGAGTGGAAGGAGTGGCTGGATTTAGCAGAATGAAAGAAATATAAGAAAATATAGAGGCAACACGAAAAGGAGGACAGAACAGAGATCTAGTAGAGATGGCATTATAAGAAAGATTATAGCAGGGTATGGTGGCATGCACCTGGAGTCCCAGCTACTTGGGAGACTGAAGCAGGAGAATTGCTTGAACCCAGGAGGCAGAAGTTGCAGTGAGCCGAGATTGCATCACTGCATTGGATGACAGAGAGAGACTTCGTCTCAACAAACAAACAAACAAACAAAACAAAGAAAGATGACTGCCATAATATGCTTAGCTGAAAGGAGCCTTGTATAGTGAAATCCTTCATCTTGTAGAGGAGGAAACAGGCCTAGAGAGGTACAGTGACATGCTCAAGGTTAGCCAGAGAGTTTGCAGCAGAGCCAGGACTAGAACTAGCTCTTCTAATTCTGTTCTGATGTCTGTTTTACTGCCATACATGGCTATCCTAGCTGCTTCCAAGAAGCAACTGGAAATTCCCCACTTATTCACACTTGCTTTACCAGATCTCTGACACCCTACTCTAGCTTTACAAAACAAATATATTAGCCATCATCTGGGGACAATACCCAATGCTTTGAGGGTTCTCCCCTCACAGTCTTTCTTACTCAGAGATCCATCTCTGTTTTCTTTTTTAAAACAGTCTTGGCAGAGTTCAGGCCCCCTTCTTTGCTGGAAGCTTTGAGAATATCTCACAGTAGGGCTGGCTTAAAACCTTGTCTCTCTTGATATAATTTCTTTGGAGGAAAAAAACACATTCCCAGTTTCAAATAATCAAATTAACCTTTTAATAAAAAGCCATATGCTGGGGGGACTTTCTGTCAATTTATCTCAATATGCATTTTTTACTGTTCTGAAGAGAAATTACATATGCTGCACAAATCTGAAACTATGACCTATTGTATACAGAATCAACTATAATATATACAACTCTCCATAGGTCCTGGTGAAAACTGAACTCTTCCATCAATATAGCAGACTTCATTCATAATTCCACTCCAAATTAAAGAGAATGGAGCAAAATTTCTCATCTGGAAAATGTGCAGAGTACAATATATGAGAAAATAATGTTTACAGTAAAAGAGGCACTGGTAACAGTGTCCTGATGCTATAGTTCTTTGCTGAAATGTAATTTTTTTTTTTCAGGTGGCTCCTGTAAAATAAAACAGAGAACTTGGATACCCAGCTTAAGAACACAAAGAAAATTCAAATGAGCCCTATACCAAGTATAGCACTTTCAAACATCATCTCTGGACATTTTCACCAGAATGTCCCATGTTCAAAAATATTTTTGAAATGTCTACATGTGCACAACATCATGCTATGATTCATATAAAAAAGTAGAATAATAGCAATATAGGAACAATGGGAGGCACAGACTGTGAGTATTGTAGGAATTCAGAATCAAAAAAAAAGAGACTATAGAATAAGAAAGGCTTCATGAAGGAAGTACAACTTAGGCCAAGGAAGGGTAGGTAAGATTTGTGTGTATGGAGAGGAGTAAGAAGCAGAGTTGATACTCAGTTGGATGTTTTTGTACAGTGGCACTGGCTGCTGTGGGCAGCATCTGTTCTGTGTAACTGGTACATCCCTTCTGAATGTCTGCTGTACCTGTTCTGAAAATCACCGCAGGGGGCATTCCTGGACACAGGTGTACAAGTGGCTATTGGGAAGTCAGGGAGCCCTTCAACTTGTGCAGGTCATCAAAAAGTAACAACTAAATTGATCAGAAATATTTACATCTGATTGTTGCACTTCAGATAAGTCACATATTCTGTGCACACATTTCTTCTAAGATTATATAACTACTGTCTCAGTCATATTGACATTAGTCTTAAATTCATTATGGCATAGCCATAAGTATCCAACTGAGAAAACTCACTCAATGGCTAGAGATGATGATGATTATTCTTTACCAGAATGAGAATTGTACTGTCACTTGTAACACTCTGATCCAATTTCAGTCCCTTCTCCTACAAACTTTAAAGCAATCTCATCCAGAAATAGCAGAGCTGGTCAGTCTTCTCTAGCAGATACTTCTACCATTTCACCTTTTGAGGTAAGTAGCCTCAGGGACATGGAAACAATTTTCAACAGTGATTTGCTACAGTATTGAATACACATCTCAATACCCTCATAGATAGAAGAGGAGGGTCTGATTCATCAACACTTTCCTTTAGATCAACAAACACTCAGGGAACAATTAGACTGTTTATAAAGCCTTGGTACCTGGCATAGTGCAAAGTCAATTTTAAAAATATATTGAATATGTGAGCTTTTCCAAATTGTCATCAACTGTTATGACAAGCTATTAAAGAAGCTATTGTAGAGGACTGAAGCAGCAGCTGATTTCAAAACAGTAAATCAAGTCTTGGTCAAGAGCACTGATGAAAAGAGAACAGGATTCTTGCTGTGTTTATGAGTGGTTCAAGACAGCTTTAATACACATCAATCACAGGTAGGCAGCGTGCTCTGGTCCGTGCCCCCGACTCTCAGCGTGACCTTTTGTGAGTCACCAGACGGCTTTCAGGCTCGGTTACTCAGCTGAAAACAAAGCTAAGGAGCAGAAACCTCAATGAAAAACAGGCACTGCATCTCTAATGAGATTTCCTGGGGAAATAAATTCCTCACCTCTACAACCCCCTCTCCCTGACAGCCCCCACTCTAGACTGCCACATCCCACATATTCAAGAGAAGGTGAACAAAGTGAAGTGTTTGAGGCATGTGGTTGTACTATCCTCCCAGCTTCAGAAGCATTTATCAGGAAGAATTCACTGTCTCACTGAAAATAGGAAAGCCGTGGAAAAAGAAATGGTAACACTATCTTGCTTTAGAAATTAGAGCACTAGCTTTAGGTTCAAAACCTCTCAATTTGCTATGGTTTGTTTAGAGACTTGGAGAGCTGGCCAATGAATCTCTCCCCCTTTCAACTGGTTCTAAACAGTTTACAGCTATATAACCAGTACTTTGAAATATTTCTGCTCCCTCTAGGCAAAAGCATTTGTTATTGTGAAACTTTCTGCTAAAATCATAAGATCAGAGTTGCACGAAAGTGTAACAGCTTCTTAGGAGGGTATAAAACGGCTGGGGGTTGCGGCCTGGATTAGGAAATGCCACCAACTCCTTCAGCTTCCATAGCTTCATGGTGTAGCAGGCTACCTGCAGAAGAAGGAAGAGCTGAAGGACATGGCCAACAGAAGCTATGGCCTTGGAAAATGAGGCAGCAGTTCTTTTTGCTTTTAAAATTTTTGGCCCCTTGGGGGTTGCACTCACCCCCTAGGCCTCTATCTGGCACAGAAGGTTCTCCTCTCTGAGGCTAGGCCCCTTGGAAAGGTTCCACGTGACTGAACCCCACTGAATCAGTCATTTAGTGGCTCGTAAGAAAAGCTGACGATATCATGGCTCCAAGGCAGACTGCTACCCCAGAGCCTCACTCTTAACTAATGGGGGTTTAAAAGGGAGATCAGAAAAAATATCATGCAGATAAAATACAGGGATAGAAGGAAAGACCATAACCTCAATCTGCAAAATGTGATAGCTCTGTCAAAATAAAAGCCAAAGCTAAACTCTCCTGCTGCTGCACACCTCCCAGCTCGCGGGAACTGTTCACGCAGAGAAGCATTTTCTATCAGGGCAAACTCAGAAGGCAGCAGGGAGAAACTCAGCCATAATATCTGCACAACAGCCCCTCCATGCAAACACCATTCTAGTAATGGGAAATTTTAATGATGTAAAGCAGCAAGGTCACACGATATGTCCAGGCAGCCCTTGGAAAGACACTGCCTCGGCAGATATTACAGAGGAGAGCTCAGAATTGCTCTTGGTTCATTAGGCTTTGCCTGAAGGTTTTTTCTTCCACTATTAACTACAAACAAGGCTGAGGTTCTTATTACTCAGTTCCTTGTATGCAATGCAAAGACGTGAAGGGCAAGGTTTGTAAATATGGGAAGGCAGACAGTTTAGATGTGTTTTTACAATACTTGAAATAGTCTGAGTCACCTTAAATATGAAAATTGCAAAAGCCTTATCAACATTGCAGTATATTTTTTCTAGCACAACTTTTTATCTACTCATGTACAGATAAAGGTATATTCACATAAATGTACACACATGGGGTGGATTGATTCCCTCCCCTCCATACAGCACCACCACATCTTCTTATGTTTTGCCTCCTTCTCCCAGCTTTATGACCCCATTGAGATGGCTCTTACTGTTTTCTTCCTCGTTACATTTTGATATTTCAAAGCATGGCCTGGATCTCACTCCCATCTCCCCCACTCCACATTATTAATGAATTGGAAAGCAGACATCATTAGTTTTCGGAGACCATTTCTTTTAAAATTTACAGACCCCTTCATCTGAATCCCCAGAGACAGTCTGCTGTTCTCATCTTAGAATCTTATTAGCATCATATCTTCTGTATCCTGCCATGCAAACTGCATGGCTATGCACTTTCTAGCACTTGACCCTTTTGCGGACAGAATTAATTTACTCTTTGAAGATGCAGCAGCATGCTGTTGTGCTTGTTAAAGAAAGAAAAGCCAAGCAAGGATATGGCAAAGCAAGCAAAGAAATTCTCCGTTTAAAGGAAAGCTCTTGTAAGGCAAGTTAGGTGAAGACTGGGCAGCAGAAACAAACAGCCAGTAACTATTCATGGAAACAGGCAAATTAGCTGATTAGCAGGAATCGTTGGGAATTTCTGCATCCAATGACTAATGAGCATTGGGACAAGCTCCTGATATGGACTAGATTGCAGGGCTTACTTTGTACCAGAGCCTTTTGTTCTTAGAAGGTTTAGAAGACAATTCAAACAACTAATTCTGAGTTCATCAGCTACGTGATCTATTTCCAGAGATCTTTCAGACTCATTTACTCACTACTCACTGTGTGCCAGGTAGTGTTCTAGATGAAGGAGACACAGCAGTGAGTAGGACAATGTCCCTTCATTCACAAGGCTTTCTTTCTAGTGAAGAATTTAAAAATTTATAAACAAGTAAACAGTTAATTAAAAACAGAACTTCAGATAGCTATAAGAGCTATGAAGGAAAATTAACCGATAATGAAAGAGTAGAGATTATTAAAGGGAATTATTTGAAACAGAGGGATCTGTTACTTAGGAACTGACATTCAAACTGGGGCATTAATGATGTAAAACAGCAAGCCCTGTGAAGATCTCAGGGATGAGTGTTCCACATAGAATGTAAAGGCTTTGAGACCAGAACAAGTTTAGCGTATTTAAAAATTTAAATACAGCCACTGTGGCTGGAGTAGAGTAACATGGGAGAGAGTGGTGGGAGAAATAGGCAGTACTCCAGTACGCAAGAAAAGCAGACACTTAAAGGCCATGATAAGGAGTGTGAATTTTATTCTAGCCAAAGAGTACCTTACAATCATGCCTGGTGTTTTATAAAGACTAAACTGAAGGGTGGGGATGGGGTAGCAGAAAGAAAGCAAGAAAACCACATAGGAAGTTATCAGAAATCTGAGCAAGAGATGATTATGGATTATGGTCCTTTAGACTAAAGTGATAACAGTGGAGGTGGTAAGAAGTAGTGGGATTAAGGATATATTTTGAAGATAGAGCTTTGGAGCCCATACAGGAATTGGATGAGAGAATGAATAGTAAGCCTTTAACTGAATGGCAAAAGACAGAAGAGGGAGGAAATTGAAGATGAAATAAAAAGCTTCAGTTTGGCTGGATTAAATTTGAGATGACCACTAAACACAAGTATAGATAAAGGGAGGCTCACAGGAAGACTGGAATGAAGATAAACGTAGATTTTGTTATTATAAGCTTACAGATACCATTTCAAGCCATGTAACTGGATGGGATCACTGTAAGAGTGAGTTTACACAGAGAAAAGGCCTAAGGATGGCTTTGGGGCACTCCAACAAGTAGAGGTCAGGAAGAGGAAAAGGAGGCATTAAAGGAGACAGAAAAGGAGTGACTGGTGTTTCAGCAGAATAACCAGAAACCACCACAAACAACAACAGAGATTTGAAAAAGGAGGGAGTGAGTAATCAGTTGTATAAAATGCCACCAAAAGTATTAGTAAAATGAGAACTGAGTATTGGTTATTTGATTTGGCAGGATGAAAGTCACTGGCCACCTTGACCATAGAGTTCCACTGAAGTAAGAAGAAAAAAACCTTGATTGGAGGACAAATTGGGAAATGGTGGTGAAGAAAATGGAGTCAACAAGTATAGACAACTCTACTGATGAGTCAGAAAGGACAGCAGAGAAATGGGTGTTAGTTGGAGGATTCTATTTAGATAAAGGTTTTGTTTATGTTGGGAGCAACCATAGCATGTTTGTATATCATTGAGAACAATTATGATAAAAAAGGAAAAGGATGATGTGTAAGAGAGCATATAATTGCAGGGACCAAGGCTTTAGGAAGAGATGGAATCCAATTCCCAAGCCAAGGCACTGGCCTTAGGAATAGGGACATGCCATTCAGTGAAGTTGGAAGGAAGACAGAGATGATAGGTGGTAGATTTGGTTGTGGGAGGAATAGGTTCTCTCTTGACAGTTTCTAATTTCCCAGTGAAATAAGCCATGAAGTTATCAACTAAGACTGAGTAATACCAAGGATGATTTAAGATTTGTAGTAAGAAATTTTAAATGAGACCAGTAAGTATGATTGCATGTTTTCCTTAACCACATTTAGCTGTTCAGGTAAGGGTGAGAGTAGGTGAAATGCTGGATTTGTCAGCTTTAGGGTTACCAGCAAGTATAAGGGAAAGAGGGGCAAGGGGATATACAGCAGGTTAATTATAGTGATGGACCATGGAATTTATTATTGGTGACATGAGAAATGATAGTATGAGGAAGGAAATATGAGGTTGAATCAATTGATGGGTAGGTACAATGTGGCTAAGGATTACTGGCAAATGAATTCTGAACCTTGAGTGAGCTAGAAACATTTTTAAATGGAATTCTTAAATCAGGATTTTGGATGTGGTGTGGTGGGTATCTGAGAAGGGATAGAGGAAAAGATGAGTGGAAGTGAGGAGGTAAAAGAATCAGGCAGATGCTGTAGTCACCAAGAATGTTAAGAGGTATAGTGGTGGAGAAGAATACAATCAATCAAATGCTGACTACATAAACTGCTTAAGCAGGAGATTGAACAAATGACCACAAAAAAGGAGACATAGCAGATACCACAATCTATTGGCATCTTATTCAAAGGAATGGGTTTTTGAGAGGAGGAGGAGAAAGGGTCTGAACAGAGCAGTGAGGCAAAAGGATGGCATCTGTCCCACATCAAGACCCTGAAGATATGTGAGAAGAAGCAGCCACCACTTTTAACAAGAGTAGGAGAAGTAGGGTGCTAAGGGATAACCAGGTTTGGGTTAGAACAAGAAGTTGAAAGAAACATTTTTGGATGAGATTAATAATAGAGGAGTTTTTTTTTTTTTTTTTTTTTTTTTTTCTCTCCTAATGAAAGACCATGAGTTCCAGAGAATATGGGAAAAGGATTTGGGAGAATAAGAAGAGAGGAGAAACTGGGTCAGATTTGGAGATGTACAGAACCACATAGGGATAAGCATACAGGTCTGATGATGACCTTAGAACTGCACTGTCCAATACAATAGTCTCTAGCAAATACGTGCCTACTGAGCCCTTTAAATGTAGCTGGCCCAAATTAAGATGTACTCTAAGTATAAAACATATATTGGATTTTGAAGACAGTATAAAAAAGAATGTAAAGTTTCTTATTAATAATTTTTCAGTGCTCGCTTCTGCAGCACATATGCTAAAACTGGAATAATATAGAGAAGATTAGCATGATTAGCACGGCCCCTGTGCAAGGATGACACACAAATTTGTGAAGAATTCCATATGTTTTCTGTTATTAAAAAGTCAAAAAATAACAGATGCTGGCAAGGTTGTGGAGAAAAAAGGAAGGCTTTTACACTGTTGGTGGGAGTGTAAATTAGCTCAACCACTGTGGAAGACAGTATAGCAATTCCTCAAAGACCTAAAGAAAGAACTTCCGATTGATCCAGCAATCCCATTACTGGGTATATATCCAAAAGATTATAAATTGTTCTATTATAAAGATGTATGCATGTGTACGTTCACTGCAGCACTATTCACAGGAGCAAAGACATGGAATCAACCCAAATGCCCATCAGTGATAGACTGGATAAAAGAAAAATGTGGGACATAGACAACTGGAATACTCTGTAGCCACAAAAAAGAATGAGACCATGTCCTCTGCAGGGATGTGGATGGAGCTGGAGGCCATTATACTTAGTAAACTAATGCAGGAACAGAAAACCAAATATCACATGTTCTCACTTATAAGTGGATGCTAAATGATGAGAACACACAGACACATAGAGGGGAACAACACACACTGGGACCTATTAGAGGGTAGAGTGTGGGAGGAGAGAAAGAAGCAGGAAAAATAACTAATGGGCAGTAGGCTTAATACCTTGGTGGTGAAATCATCTGTACAACCTACCCCCATGACACAAATTGACCTATGTAACAAAACTGCACATCCTGTACATGTACCCCTGAACTTAAAATAGAAGTTAAAAATAAATAATTTTTATATTAATTAAATGTTTAATGTTTTGATATTTTGGTTTAAAAAATGTTATTAAAATTTATCTCACTTTTTAAAAACTGTTTTAAATGTGGCTACTATAAAATTTTAAATTACATACATAGTTTGTATTATATTTCTACCGGATAGTGCTGCCTTAGAAGTTTTTATTTCTGGTGATGAACTAACAGGGATGTTTGGCATGTTGGGATTAGACATGATAGATTTTTAGAGGAGGGGAGACCATCAATTCCAGTTATGCTTCTTTGGAGTGGTCTTTTCAATCCTTGCTTCTTCAATACGGTTCTTAGACTAGTAGCATTGGTACCACCTGGGAGCTTGTTAGGTATGCAAAATCTCAGGTTCTGTCCTTTACCTACAGAACCAGAACCTGCATTTTAACAAGATCCCCAGGTGAGTATTATGCATATTAAACTCTGAGAAGCATTGCTTGGGTCATTTTCAAGTGGTAAGGCTGATGAAGATGAGGCCACAGAAAGGAAAGGTACCAGAAACACCTTGCTAGGTGAGAAGTGGTCTTACCAGCGGGTAATTTCCAGACTGGAGGAGAAGCAATCAAACCTGGGATAGCAATGACGTGTTTAGAGCTGTACTTTCTAATATGGTAGCCATTGGCCACATGTGGTTAACACTTGAAATATGGCTGCTGTGACTTGAGATGTGCTGTAAGTGTAAGATGCACATCAGGTTTTAATGACTTAATATGAAAAAAAAAGAAAGTAAAATATCTCATTAATAACTTCTAATGTTAACATGTTGATATGATAATATCTGGAATACATTGAGTTATATAAAATATATTGTTAAAATGAATTTCACCGTCTTTTAAGGTAGCTGTTAGAAAATTTAAAATTTGTATATGGCTTCCATTACATTTCTATTCAAGAGCACTTCTCTAGACCATACTGGAAGAGTCAAGCCTCCAAGATTCTCCCATACAGATAGACTGTATAGCAGGAGTTGGCAAACAATGGCCACTACCTATTTGTATAAATAAAGTTATATTGGAACACAGCCAGGTTTTTTATTTTACATTGTCTGTGACTACTTTCATGCTATAACAACAGAGCTGAGTAGCTGTGAGAGAGAATGTATGGCCCACAAAGCCTAAAATTTTTATTATCTAGCTTTTTACAGTGAAAGTTTGCTGAACCTTGCCATAGAGGGAAGATGGAGAGGACTCATTGTTTTGTAATTCAGGATGGTTCAGGATTCACTTTCAGATTGCATAAAGCCTTTGTTTATGGAAAAGTGTGACTATATCTAGAAATATATTCTCATAGTAGTTGAAAAGCAGGATTAGAATCCTTTACCTTTTATAATTCTATATTTAATTGCAGTATTCTTTTATATTATTGAAACCATAATTCTGTTCCCATTTAAAATACTTTTAATAGGAAATACTCTTCAGAATCTATGAGGCTTCATTTATTAGTTTGGATTCTAATTGCAGTCAGATACTATTAAGTTTTTAATAATTTTAATTGGTTTATTTTTTCTTTTTATTCTCCTATTGCACACTGAGTAATTACTTAGTAATATGGTACCAAATGCTAAGATGCATAGCAACTTTGAATATGATAAGACAGGTTCAATTAATTTTTTTGACTAGTAATTATGTGCCCCTTTATAATATGGAAAGTAATAAACTTATTAAGATTATTATTGCTTATCATTATTGTTCTTCCATCTCCATTTCTGCTATACTTCTCTAGCTCAGGCCTTTAGTAAGTCCTGTGTTTTATACCAACATACCCCCAGTTGGGTTTCCCTTTCTTAAATTTATTTTCCTCTGTAATCAATTCTTTTCGCCATTTCTAGACTAATATTTTTGAAACATGACTTTAATATTCAAACTTCTCTGCTAAAAAATTCTCAAGACCTACTGAATTTTAAAAACCTTCTATCAAGTTCATAAACGGACCTTAGACAATCTTGTAATCTTATTTTCCATTAATAATCTCCATTCTTCTTCATCTCCATACTGCTATAAATACAAGATCTTAATTTCTCAAAATGGTTCTCTCTTCTACATTCTTCCAGATTATATTTGGTTAAGGTTATTGTCTTTAGTCCAGACTATAACAATCACTTATAAAAAATTTCACAGTTATCATCTCTATTCACTTACCACTTTAATGCAGAAACCATACAGTTGCTACAGAATTTTCCTAAATCATAAGCCTAGCTAGGTCATTACTCTGCCTAAAGTTCTTCCACAGTAACTCATTGCCCTACAGTTATGTTTCTTAATCTTTCTCTTTTTTTTGTAGATCTCTTTGAGATTCTGAGGATGGCCATAAAATGCATATAAGAATGAAAGCATACAGTTTTACATCTAGCTAGCATGTAAAAAATCACAGGTGGCCTTTGCCCTGTGTTAACAAGAAAATAAAATAAAATAAAAATCATACTAATGTAGGGAACTATTAAAGACTGGTGAGTGCAAGGTAGTTTTGATGAACTCATTTCTAGAAAATGGAACCCTTCAAAGGTAAGCAGAAAAATCCTATAAAAGACGAAAAGATTTTTGGAGTCAAAAGGTAATCAGTCAACCTGGTAGCAATAGTGAGGGCTGATGGGGGGCAGATTAAAGTCTGGAGGAGCCTCATACATACCAGTAATTTTCATGGCATAATAATTTTTCTCTACTCCAAATTTTGCTGAGAAAGCAACAGTGAAGGCAGGCTTAAGAGAGTAAAGAATATGAATAATCTTTTACATCCTTAGGGTGCCTGGAGCCTACCTAGTGTCATAGTGCTCTAGTGAAGCTAAATACAAAGAATGGAAAATAGCTGAAATTACAGGCCAACCTCCTCTAAGCTCAAATACTGATAAAATAAGAGAGATTAGTTTCTCAGTGGAGGCAGCCTGGGAGATTGAGGCCAGCGCTATCAGAGGTGAGATTAATTTTTATTAAGGCTGTAGCTTAGTCACAGATTAACTTGACCCCTCAAGAAGTTTAAATTATATCACCTCATTTTAGATGCCAGACATAAGAAAGAGTGTACCCTCTTGCAAGGAAAACTCAAACAAAACAAGACAAAGCATGTTTAAGTCTCCTACCCTTTGTCTATACACAATGTCTGGCATATAAGAAAATACCAAGACTCATGTAAAGAAGCAAAAAAATGTGATGCACAGCCAAGAGAAAAAAACATTAACAAACAGACTGATGCCTCAGATAGCATAATAAGTGGATCAGGACTTTAAAATCAATATAAATATGTTTAAAAGTTTAGAGCAAAAAATAGCAGAATTTATGAACAGAAAGGTAATTTCAACAGAGAAAATGAAACTTTAAAAGGAACCAAGTGAAAATTCTGAACTAAAAATAAAATATCTGTTATGAAAAGCATATTGGATGCATTTAACAGCATACTGGACACTGCAGGAAAAAGGATGAGGGAATTTGAGATAGGCCAAGATAAATTATCCAAACCAAGGCAACAACAACAACAGCAAAGATTAAGAAAAACACACTGGGCTGGGTGCAGTGGCTCACACCTGTAATCTCAGCACTTTGGGAGGCCTAGGCGGGTGGATCACACGGTCAAGAGATCAAGATGGGTCTGGCCAATATGGTGAAACCCCGTCTCTACTAAAAATACAAAAATTAGCTGGGTGTGGTGGTGCATGCCTGTAGTCCCAGCTACTCTGGAGGCTGAGGCAGGAGAACTGCTTGAACCCAGGAGGCAGAGGTTGCAGTGAACCAAGGTTGTGCCATTGTATTCCACCCACGTGACAGAGTAAGACTGTCTCAAAAAACAACAACAACAACAACAACAACAACAACACTGAATAGAGCAAGGCAGTTAATATACATGTAACTGAGGTCCCAGAAAGGAAACTGATAATATGGTTGATTCCCTGCGAAACAATGAGAATCAGGAAAAGATGGAGCTACATTTTTTAAGTGCTAACAGGAGAAAATTGTCAATTTAGAATTTGATAGCTACTGAAAAGAGCTTTCAAAATGAAAGCAAAATAAAAATATTTTCAGATCAACAAAAGCTGAGACGATCTATTAACAGTAAACCTACAGTATAAGAAATGCTAAAGAAAGGTTTTCAAGTTGAAAGGCAATGATACTAAATAGAAACTCCAACCTATAGGAAGGAATGAAGAGCACTGAAAATGGTAAAAATAAACAAATAAAATAAAAAGCAGGTAAATATAAAAATACTTTTTGTCTACTTCCTTTAATAGACAATTGATGTTTGAAAGCAAAAATGATAATAATTTCATGAATAGTTTCATAATATCTAATAGCAAAATATGTAACAAAACAGCACCAGGAAGGGGATAAATGAAATTATAACATTAAAGCTTTTAAATTTACATGTGAATTATTATAATAATTCAAGATCAACTCTGATAAGTCAATAACACATATTACATTCCATACATATCTGGAAACTAAGTAACATGTATATAAAAAACAACATGTGGATCAATGAAAAAATTCAAAGGGATATTAGAAATTATTTTCAGCTGGATATAAAGGAAATATCTAAACTTGTAGAATATCTCTAAAGTAGTAGCTAGGAGAAAATTCATAGCATAAAATGCCTATATTATAAAAAAACTAAAGGTCTTAAACTAAGGATCTCAAACTCCTTAAGAAAAAAGAAAAAGAGTAGCAAATGTGACCCAATATAAATAGAAGAAAAGAGCTGGCAACAATCAGAGCAGAATTCAATGAAATAGAAAAAAAGAAAAACAATAGAGAAAATGAAAAGACAAACGCAAGTTATTTGAAGAGATCAATAAATTTGATAAATGTATACCTAGACTAACCAGGAAGAAAAGAGAGAAAACACAAACTACCAACATCAGGAATATAAAAGGAGTCATCACTACATATTCCACACAAAAAGACTAGTACAGGGATATAATTTTTAAAAACTTTATAGTCATAAATGCAACAACTTAAGTCAAATGTAAAAATTTCTTAAAAAACATAAACTAGCAAAATTCCCTCAAAAGACATAGAGAACTCAAAAGCCCTATTGAAGAGATTATATTTGATTTGAATGTCTACCCCAAAGAAAACTCTAGGTTCAAATTGCTTCACAGGAGGATTTTATCAAACATTTAAATAAGCAATACTAATTCTACATAAACTTTTCAGAAAACTGAAGAGGATAGAACACTTCCAAACTCATTCAAAGAAACGAGGATTACCTTAGAAATTACAAGGATTAGAAACCTAAGAAGGACATTAGAAAGAAAGAAAACTACTAACTAATATTCTTCATGGATGTAGATGCAAACATTCAAAACAAAATTTTATCAAATTGCATCTAATAATAAATAAAAAAGATGACACATAATTACCTAGTGGTTCTATATCAGCAACATAAAGTTGGGTGCACCCAACATTGGAGTATCTAAATACAAATACTTGTCAACTTATGATGGGCTTGTGTCCTGATAAACCCATTATAAGTAGAAAACATGATAAGTTGAAAATGCCCCTAACTAACCAAGCACATAGCTTAGTCAAGTCTACCTTAAATGTGCTCAGGACACTTAATATTATGCTGTATTAGGCAAAAACATCTAACACAAAGCCTATTTTATAATAAATTATTGAATTTCTCATGTAACTTATCAAATGCTAAATTTTTGTACAAAAAGTAAAAAACAGATTGGTTTTTACTTAAGCACTCAAAGTACGGTTTCTACTGTATCACTTTCACCAAATCATAAAGTAAAAAAATTGTAAGTTAAACCATCTTAGATCAAGGACTGTCTATACATAAAGCAAATATATAAAGGGAGAAAGCGACAAGATCACAACAATAGTAGGGGACTTAGACCACTTTCAACAATATATAGAACAGAAAATCAATAAGGAAACAGCTGATGCAAATAACACTATAGACCAAAATGACCTTATATACATATACAGAACATTTCATTGAAGATCAGTAGAATACACATTCTTCTCAAGTGCACATGGAACATTCTCCAAGAAAGACCATGTGTTGGACCACAAGTCTTAAAAATTTTAAAATTGATATCACATGATGTTTCTTTTCCAGCCTCAGTGGTATGACTGGAAATCAAAAACAGGAGTAAAATGGAAATATTTACAAATATATGGAAACTAAACCACACACTCATGATCAAAGGGTCAAAGAAGAAATCAAAAGGGAAATTAAAAAGTATATTGAGACAAACAAAAATGAAACCCAACTACCAAAACTTGTGATAGGCAGCAAAAACAGTTCTAAGAGGTAAGTTTATTATGATAAATGCCTAAATTAAGAAAAATGAAAGATCACAATAAACAACCTAATGAACGTTACACCCAAGAAACTAGAAAAGAAAACAAATTAGGACTAAAGTCAGCAGAAGCAAGGAAATAATACAGATCACAGAAGAAATAAATAAAAGAGACCAGAAAAACAATAGAATAAAAGATCAATAAAACCAAGAGTTGTTTTCTGAAACAATAAATAAAAAAATATATATATATATTTTTTACTTATAGCAGCTTTATTCACAATTGTCAAAAATTGGAAGCAACCAAGATGTCGTCTAATGCGTGAATAGACACAGTAACTATGGTATATCTACATTATAGAATATTACTCAGCAACAAAAAGAAATTAGTTATTAAAGCACAAAAAGACATGAAAGAGCCTTAAAAACATATTGCCAAGTGAAAGAAATCAGTCTTAAAAGCCTACATACTGTATGATTCAAATTTACATATAGTAAAATTCACATATCTTAAATGTAGAGTATACATCTATTACTCAACACCGTAATCAAAATTTAGAACATCTCCATTCCCTGCTGCCCTGAAACTTTAACTCCTTTTCAAGCAAGTCTCCCTCAGAGGACCCGTTGTTATATCACCAGATATTAATTTTGCCTGTTCTTGAACCTCATATAAATAGAATCATTAGCTATTAATTTTTGTGTATGTTGATTCTGTATACTTTGTTAACATCTCTTATTAGTTCTAATGGTTTAGGAAGTTCAGGAAAACAATGATGCTCCTAAAATAAATACTTTTGCCTTCTTTCATACATTTTAACTCTTATTTTTGCTTTATATCTTATTCCATTGATTTAAATAAAAACTGACAAGCCTTTAGAAGAATAACTAAAGAAGAGAAAAGACTCAAAATTATGAATGAAAGAGGAGACATTATTACTGATACCACAGAAATATGAAGGATCTAAGAAACTACTATGAACAATAACAGAATAAATTAAAATAAAAACTCATGAGATCATTTTGCAGATCTCTATACAAATAAATTTCAAAATTTAGATGAATGAATAATTTAGCTACAGACAGTAGAGTTAGCTAAAACAGACCAATATTCATAGAATAAATAGTGTAAGTTTTTAAGGAACTATCCTACAAAAGAAAATCACCAAGCCCATTTGTTTTCACATAGGAATTCTATAAATCCAGTAGGTCCCAGTGCTCTGCAAATCATTCAACAGCATTGAAAACTCCTTTTATCTAAGCCAGACAAACACAGACTGAGTATTCCTTATCCAAAATCCGTAGGAACAGAAGTGTTTCAGGATTGGGATTTTTTTTTTTTTTCAGATTTTGCAATACTTGCATATACACATCTTGGGGATGGGACCCAAGTCTAAACATAAAATTCATTTATGTTTTATATACACCTTATACACATAGCCTGAAGGTAATTTTATATGACATTTTAAGTAACTTTATACATGAAATAACATTTTGACTGCATTTTAAATGCAATCTGTCACATGAAGTCAGGTGTGGAGTTTTCCTCTTGTGGCATTATGTTAGCACTCAAAAAAATGTCAGACTTTGGAGCATTTCTGATTTTGGACTTTTGAATTAGGGTTGCTCAACCTGTATGGTACAGAAAGAGAGAAGAATGGTCCAGTGTCCATAGCCAACGAAAACTGATGCAAAAATTTGAAACTATACATTAGCAAACAGAAACCAGCACCACATTAACCACATTAAGAAAAGAATACTCCATGATCAGGTGGGGATTTATTATAGAAATGCAAGGATGATTCAATAAAAAGAAATCCATTAATACTATATGCCATATTTACAAGAAAAAGATCATATGATTACCTCAATAGATGCAGAGAAAGCTTTGACAAAATTCAACATTGATTCACTAGAAAAACACTCAAGAATACAAAGACTATATTCTTGAATATAGAATACATCGTAACCACGATAAAATTTATATAACTAATCTTAAAGTTATTATTTTATCATGGGAAAACACTACAGACATTTCCACTAAGATTGGGAACAAGTAAGATGGCCACTACCTTTATTATATTAAACATTGTACTAGAGGTACTAGCTAATGCAATTAGACAAAAAAAAAAAATCAATTACAGGCTTAGGAATAAATAAAGAAGTAAGACTATTTCTATTTGCAAATGATATGATAGTATACCTAGGTAATCCCAGAAAAAATGATAACACTAAATCAAACAATAAAAGAATTCAGTGAGGTAGCAAGACTTGAAGTCAACATACAAAATCAGTAGCCCTTGTATACACAAATAATAAAAAGAAGACATAATAGAAGAGAAAGCCTCATTTACAGTATCAATAAAGAATACTAAATGCTTATAAATAAGTTTAACAAGAAATGTGTAAAACTTTATAGAAAAAATGTTAAAAAACACTCCCTCAAAGACTCCAAAGAGACTTTGGGAAAAAGTAGAACAAAAGGAAATATATCACTTATTCTTCGATAACACAACTCAACATTATAGAAATGTCATTTTTCCCTACATTGATTCACAAATTAAATACAATCCCAATAAGATATCAGCAAGCAATTTTATGAAAGTAGACAAGTTGATACTAAATTTCATATGGAAAACCAAACATACAAGAATGGCCCTGTAAACAACGAAAGGGAAAATCTATGAGATACCACTATTCCTATCAGATATCGTAATCTACTGCAAAGCTGTCTGTCAACTTCCATGGGCTTTTGTGTGAATTTCATTGAATTTATAGGCTAATTTTGGGAAAAATTAAATCTTTAGAATATTAAGCATTTTCATTTGTGAACATGTTATATGCCACTGCATTGCTAAAGTGTTTTTAAAAATGATTTTTTGTTGGCCAGGCATGGTGGCTCATGTGTGTAATCCCAGCACTTTGGGAGGCCAAGGAGGGCGGATCACTTGAGGTCAGGAGTTGAGACCAGCCTGGTCAACATGGCGAAACCCCGTCTCTACTAAAAATACAAAAATTAGCCTGGTGTGGTGGTGTGTGTCCGTAATCCTAACTACTCAGGAGGCTGAGGTAGGAGAATCTCTTGAACCCAAGAGGCAGAGGTTGCAGTGAGCTGAGATCACTCCACTGACCTCCAGCCTGGGAGACAGAGCACGATTCTGTCTTATTATTATTGTCTCATACAGTTAATAGTTATTTAGATTTACCCATATGTTTGTAATTTTCTTTGCTCAGCATTGCTCCTTTCCTTATCCACCTTGCTTCTGAGTTCTTTTCTGAAGAACATTATTTTTTTTCCAGTGAAAGTATGTAAAACTCTCAGTTTTATTTGTCTGGAAATATAATATTTAAAATCCTCCCACTTGAATAATTTAGTGAAATAGAATCTCAGGTTGACAGTTTTAATTCTTTTCCTCATCGGAAAACAAATTTTCCTCAATGGAGCTACTACTCCACTGCCCTCTCACTTCTGTTGTTGCTATTGAGAAAACTGCTGTAAATCTTATTATTCCTTTTTCACCAATGTCTTTTTAAATTCTCTGGTCACTTAAAAGGTTTTCTTTTTGTCTTTGCTATTCTGAAGTTTCACTATAGGGTATCTTGGAGTAGGTTATTATACTCAGGTTTTGTTATGTTACCTGAATCTGAAGACTCACAGCTTTCATCTGTTCTGGAAAATTGTCATTCTCTTTCATTACCTCTCTCCATTTGTTCTAATATCTCACTACATAAATTTTATTGGGTGTTTGAGGAGCTTAATTCTGCTATTATGTTTAATAGTTGCCATTTATTATGGATTTTTTCCTTTAGTGTTATAAAATACTGACTAAAGAGCTAATCCTCAATGGGTTTTATCTGTAAAATGTCCTTCCAAAGAGTTTTGTGTTAGTTCTTTCAAGGGATTTTAATGTTCCAGGACAAAGTCTTATGTTATTTTTTGGCCTACATAATTACCTGAACCATGCAGGCCCTATAAATAATATGTTCTCCAAACTTATATATAACTGATCATTATTATTCTCAATTTAAAAAAACATCTTTTTTAAACACTCAAAGACTGACAAGTTTCCTTGTCATTTCCCTGTGCAGTCAAGGATTTAAAGGTGCTGGCTTTATAAGGAGGGAGTGCAAAGCAAGTCGTAGCTCAGTTCTTGGCCTATGCGGACTCAAGTTCTCATTCTCTGTCCACTCACGGATGTTAATTCAAGCTTCTAGATTTCCAAGACTAACAACCGCGATCTCTCATCAGGTGCAACTTCTCAGGTGAGCTGCAGCCTTGGTTCACATGTTTATCACTCTGTCAGTTTCTAGGTCATTTTTAACCCCTGTATATATTTTTTTCATTTTTCTAGAAAGTCAGCCATATATTCCAAAGAAAATATATTCTATATTATACGTACAATTTCTAGGGCATTACAGCAGGACGTCTTAGGTGAGCTAGCCTATTACACTATCAGAAGTCCTGTCAGCTTGTGCTTGATTTTTTACTACTTTTACTTCCAAACCCATATTCTCTGCTCTGGTCAGGCTTTTCTTCTTTCTAGTACATTAATATGTCATGCTATTTAATACTTTTATGCTTTTGCTCATGTTATTTTCTGATTTGTCATACCCATCTTCCCCACTGCCTACCCAATTCTAGCTTTTAAGAGTCAGCTTAACCTACATTTCCTCCACGGTGTTTGTATCTCTGGTCACCGTCAATTTCCCTCTCCTCCAAATTCCCCTAGAATTACAGTTTGCACTTAATCCTGAGTTACATGTGGTCTTCTATTATTTGCTTTTGTTTCTTGGCTCTTATTTCACACACACAATTTCAGGAAACAGAATCTGAAGAAACCTTATGCTGCTTAAACCACCAAAGAGTCTGATATTTAATGTGTATTATTATTCCTTTAACATGCTAATTGTAGTCAACAGCAATTTAGAAAATTTATACTTTGTGCAGACCTCTACTTTGACAATATATAAAGATTTTCTTTTTCTGTTTTATTCATGAAAGTTGTGCTGTCCCCAAGCACCAAAACATTCCCACTTTTGTGTAATCCACTCTGAGACCTGCAGTGGGACTCATTCCTGGGGTATTAATCAGCTTTGGAACAGGCAGTGCTCATGCCAGATACAGACTGGCAGGAAGCTGATGAGGCAGCACAATGAATGATCTACCATAAAGGCCATAGGCAAGAGGCAGCCATTAGTCTAGAGCTCAGTAATGCACTCTTCAAGTACATTACCCACCAATCCATCAGGCAACCTGTTACAGGACTGAGAGATTCCAGCACTGTTAAATCTGTAATGCGATGGCTGCCAGCCTGCTCTACATGCCCTAGGTTACAAGGGCACAGTGGTATGGGAGGAAGGCAATTCATTTGGTGTCATAGCCAGTATTTTTTCTATTCTTTCTTCTGTGTGTACTTAAGAAATGGGCCTTCCATTATCCATAGATTAATAGTGGGGGAGAATGCTCTGGTGTCTCTAGTAGCATTAACTACTAACAGATATTTTTCCAGTGTATAATTGGCAGAATTTTCATTAGCTAAAACAAGAAATACTTCTATAGGAAAATAGATCTTATTTTAAAATTCTAAAATATGGCTACATAAATCTCTACTAAAAGAGACTATCAAAATGAATTCAACTTAGTAAATAATGTAAAGCCAGAGAAACATAAATATGCCAAAACTTAGTTATAATCAAGAGTAGCACTTTCATTTTTTCTATTCAGGTAGCATTTGGAGGATTTCTGTGAGTGTGCCATAATTATAACTGCAAGTAAAAGTTTAGGCAAATAAAGTGATTATGTTAACTATAATAAATTTTCTCCATTTGTAATTAACAAAGATATGCAATTAAACAAACTATACTCATAGACAAAAAGAGAGGCTGTAGGGTTAACTTGATTATGGTAGGCTTATTATTTATCCTTGTAGGTTAACCTTGTAGGTTAACTTGATTATGGTAGGCTGTTCCCACTTCTTTCATGTAACCATGTCTTTATGACAATATATTTAAACGTTGTTGCTTAGTAATATGCGTTGGCAAATCTGTTGGTATACTCACTTTTCCAAGTAGCTTATAAAATCCAAAGGTGTGAGATACACTGATCCAGAACATTCAGTGAGTGTAGTAAGGAGAAGGAAAGGTATTGTCTCAGGAGCAGTTATGTTTTGATGGCCTCGTCAGAACCGAAGCCTGTGTGGGTTCCCTGTGGTGATAAGCAGATGGGGGAAGGAGAGAATTAGGAATGAGGAATTCTTGCTCAAAAAAGATATAAGGAACACCTGTTCCCTGTCCCTCCTGGCAGAGGTGACTGTCATCTCAGTCTATGCATAAAAATCAGCAGCAAATATTTAAATACACATAGGTCATAATAATAGATAATATTAACTTAGCAAGTACTAAGTGGTTTTTAGGCTTTTTACTTATTGTAACTCATTCAATCTTTACAATAGCCCTTCAAGGTTGTTACGCCTTTTTAGAGACGAGAAAGCTCAGAGGATTTAAGCAACTTATAAAATCATGAGTATGAATTTGAGTCCAGGTAATCTGGCCTCAGAGCATGTACTCTTTCTTAATCACTATTTTATACCGCCTCCCATGACCTTTTCAAAGATCCCATGTCTAGATGGCTGTGTTCAGTAGGTCTGGAATAGGGCTCAGGAATCTGTGATTTTTAAAAGCTCTACAAGTAACTCTGGTGCACAGCCAGGGTTAAGGACCAAAAGTGTAGTGTTAGTTGCCTAGCCTGTTCTTCCTAGAGCATGGCTCCCTGGAACTGGGCTTATACTTATTTTATACTGCAGGAAATGCCTTAGTGTATCCCACTGTCATGGACAACAAACATTCTGTCAAACTATAACCTAAACTGGATTAAAGGATGATGACATTCCTGCCCTCCTCTGCTTTGGTATATCCTACACAGCTCAGCTCTGAGTATCACAGCTAAGCAAAAAGAGAATACTACAAAAATGGGGGGATATGAATCATGAAAAATAAGGATTCGCTTAAGGAAACAAGGATATCAGTTTTTAGAAGAAATTACTTAGAGGCAGATATGATGGCCCTATTCAAATATCTAGAGGAACAGACTATGCTAAGGTCCTTCAGTATGTAATTAGGCTCTGTGTAAATTAAGAAAGAGTCTACTTGAAGAAAGAAATTTTTAGAATGAGATGTGCCCAAAGATAGAACTGGTTACTCTGGAAAATTCTGATTCCCTGTCATTGAAGGTCAAAGTGATATTTGGTGGCACTGTTGTAGAGATTTGAAACATTAAGTGTTGGTTAGAACCCCATTTAGGGGTTCACTATAACCCTCAAAGTCTTTTTTCTGCATGTTTCCTTGGCATAGGCTTTGCTGATACATAGCTGATAGTATGGGCACAGCTTCAGCAGTTGTTTAATGCCAGTATCAGTTTTGACTGGTTAATGTCCATGCAGTAGATGTCAGAGTTTAACATTTTTTAATATTGCCTGTGGAGTATGGGCATTCATTCAATCAAACAAGCATATTTTGAGTATATGTCCAGGCACTAAATTAAAGAAACAAAGAAAGGTAAATGACACATGATTCCCACTCTTACATTTAGCGGGGTATACATATACAAAATAAATACAGGTCAAACCATATGGCATTGCTGACATTCAATCATTTTTTTTGACCTAGAAAAATGGTGATTTCATATGGTTCAGCATAATACAATTAATAAGTGTTATCATAAAATACGTAAAAATACCAAAGGAACACAGATGAATGAATTTGGTCTATCAGAGAAAGTCTATGTGCAGGATGGAATTCCTGGAAAAAATTTTAAAATTGGACATAATATTTGAGCTGTACTAAAATTATAAGCAAGAAAATTTCAGGTAAACATACAGGGAAGAGTTTTCCAAGGAGATAAAAGAGAATGAGAAGAAGGATGGAGAAATGGGAAGCATTTATGATTTAGGATTAAAAGGACAGAATTTCTCCCATAGTATTAATAATCTATTACAGAGCTGACATACCTTTTTTTCCTATCCTTGTGTATCCTTTATACGCTTTACTAAGAAGCTTTTAGATACGTATCAATATTCCAAAATATTAGGAAGGCTCTAGTAGATAGGAATGTAGCGGTACTCTCTCCATGAGCATACATTTTGTGTTGATGAGGTAGAAGAATGTATATAATTGTGTAAAGGGGTAGATGAGGTAGTTGTTAATAGTATGAGTATTAGAGAAAAGCTGGGTGTGGGTTCCAATGTTATCACTAATAGTGGGCCATGGGTAAGTTATTTAGCCTTTCTAGCCTCAGTTTCCTCATCTATAAAATGCATATAACCATAGTACTTTTTATCTTCCATGCTAGCACTTGCCTATTTCTTTTATTAGAAAAACAAAAGTGATTATATTTTATGCTTTCAGTTCCTTTCTGGAGCATACAAAACATTAAAAAATGTTTTTTTCCTTCAAGTAAATTGTTTATCTCTTTTCAACAAAGTGGGACAAGTGAGAGTTTTCAAATAGAAAACCTGCTCTTTGAAGTTTCTGGGCTACTTAACATTAGAAAAATTGGCTCTTTCAATACCAAATGCAGTTAAGCCAGTATTTACATGGAGTCCAGGAATTTTGTTCTAGGAAGAAAAAGAATCTCTTGCAAACAAACAACTAAATATTCTGGATAAAAGATTTACAACATCCTTTTAAATATATAGCTGAGCCTACAATAAAGAAAGGAAAATGCTTAGAGGCAAAGAACTAAGCAGAAGCATGAATCCAGAGAGGCAGACAAGCTAAAGCCAGAGGCTGCCCTGAGGGCAACTGCCAATTCCCTGGAGACCTAAAGCATCTTATTTGTGAAGCTGGAATGCAAACCCCAACTTAAAATCAGTATTCTGGAAGAGATAACACCTTCAGTGAAAGAGTAAACTACAAATTCTGCCCTGCAAATGGAAAACAATAAAAATTCTGTTCAGTCTTGGGTATGGTTGGAACAGGCAAAAAGTCTCTCTTCTTATTTTTAATAGGGGCACATGTAATTGATAATCCAAACAAGAATTCTCCTGATAGTAGAAGAGGACATTATTAGTAATTACACAAGGACAAAGGGCATTAAGTAGGACTGCCTTGAGCAAAGCAGGATGTATGAACACTCTAATTTATAACCACAGGTTAGCTGTCAGGTTGGCATGGGGATTGAAATCAGGCCATCTATGTAGGTTAAAAAATATCCAAGCTTAGAAATTAAAGTGATCCTCACAGTTCGTATTTCTTTCTAGGCACTCAGCAGTGAAAAATATGCAAGTCCATTCTAGGAATATGTATCCTCAACCCTGAACTCAAACAATTTGCTCAGATTTTCGAGTTTACATGATCTTAAAATAGAAAAGACAAAGAAAAGTCACCAAAAGCCTATGAGTAAACAAGATTCTATGAGCAAAACCAAATTACAGAGAAAAATTAGAAATCCAAAAACAGAAGTTACAGAGAAAAAAAAAATCTAATGAAGAAACCCAGTATTTCAAATACTTGGATCACATAATTTGGAATATAAAGTAAGTATGTTTAACATGAATAAAGATGGAAGGAGGGAATAGCAATATAAGCCAGAAAAAAGAAGCTACAAAATACAACCAGGCAGATTTTTAAATATTCAACTAGCTTGCTTATGAAAAATAATTAAAATTTAAAATTCAATAGACAGGTAAAACATCAGATTTGACATAGACAAAGAGAGAATTAGTGAACTAGAAGATAAAACTAAAGAAATTAGCCAGAATAAAGCATAGAGAAACAGAGAGATGAAAAATACATGAAAGAAATAATAATGCATGGAGGGGACAATGAAAAAAATCTAATTTATTCTTAGCTTTAGATGTGATAATACAGCAAATAAGAGACAATATTCAAGGAGATAATTACCATGAATTTTCGAGAAATATTGGAATACATGAGTCAACAGAATCAGAAAGCATAATGATCTCAAGCAAGATAAATATAAAGAAATCCACATATACACCATACCTCATCAGAGTGAATCTTTAAAACATCAAACAATGAGAAAATCCTGAGCGTGACCAGAGAGACCGACAATTCACCATGTAAAAAACAGCACTGATATCTCACTTCTCAATGGCAACAATGAAAAGTGGAAACCAGCATATAATATATTTAAATTACTGACAGGCAACAGTTTACAAACTAAAATTGTATTCCCGGAAAATTATCTGGGAGTCTGAGGTTTTAGAGTGAGGTTAAAATAAACACATTTCAGATAAAAACTGAAAGTTTACAAGCAATAGACCCTCACTGAAGAATTCTTAAGGGCTGTACCTCAGGAATAAGGTAAATGAACCCAGAAAGAAGGTATATGCTGCAATAAGAAATGGCAGGCAAAAACACAATCAGAAAAGGAACATATTAGATATGGGTATATCTAAGTAAACATTCCTGTGTAAAATGCTAAGACATAGGGCTCTACTTCAGTAAAGTAGATTTTGTTATCTGATGAACCATTCTGCAGATAACACTCATAAATTCTGGACAAATATTTTAAAAAGAGCTACTTGAAGGGACTGATTTATAGACAAATCTAAAAGCTAAAATTACCAAGTGTCTAAGAAGCAACCACAGGAGAATCTCTTTACAGGTGTGTGTGTTGGGGGGTGGCAAGGGCATGTTAATATTTCTTTTCTTTTTTTTTATATATATATATATATATATATATATATGTATTTTTTTTTTATTGCACTTTAAGTTCTGGGGTACATGTGAAGAACATGCAAGATTGTTGCATAGATACATACATGGCAATGTGGTTTGCTGCCTCCATCCCCATCACCTATATCTGGCATTTCTCCTCATGTTATCCCTCCCCAACTCCCTACCTGCCACAGTCCCTCCCCTAGTCCCCCTCAACAGACCCCAGTGTGTGATGCTCCCCTCCCTGTGTCCATGTATTCTCATTGTTCAACATCTGTCTATGAGTGAGAAGATGTGGTGTTTGATTTTGTTCTAGTGTCAGTTTGCTGAGAATGATGGTTTCCAGGTTTATCCATGTCCCTACAAAGGACAGGAACTCATTGTTTTCTATGGCTGCATAGTATTCCATGGTGTATATGTGTCACATTTTCCCTGTCCAGTCTATCATCAATGGGCATTCGGGTTGGTTCCAAGTCTTTGCTATTGTAAACAGTGCCACAATGAACATTTGTGTGCATGTGTCCTTATAGTAGAACGATTTATAATCCTTTGGATATATACCCAGTAATGGGATTGCTGGGTCAAATTGAATTTCTATTTCTAGGTCCTTGAGGAATTACCACACTGTCTTTCACAATGGTTGAACTAATTTACACTCCCACCAACAGTGTAAAAGTGTTCCTATTTTTCCAAATCCTCTCAAACATTTCTTAGGACACAAAAAGCAACAGTTATAAAAAAAAGACCTCAGGCTTGGGCGTGGTGGCTCACGCCTGTAATCTCAATACTTTGGGAGGCCAAGGTAGGTGGATTACATCAGGTCAGGAGTTTGAGACCAGCCTGGCCAATATGATGAAACTTTGTCTCTACTAATAAAAAATAAAATAAAATAAAATTTAAAAATTAGCCAGGTGTGGTAGTGTACACCTGTAGTCCCAGCTACTTGGGAGGCTGAGGCAGGAGACTCACTTGAACCCAGGCAGTAGAGGTTGCAGTGAGCCGAGATCACACCACTTCACTCCAGCCTGGGTGACAGAGCGAGACTCTGTGTTAAAAAAAAAAAAAAAACAAAGGCAACATCATTAAAACTTACCAAAAAACACCTCTGAGAAGATGGAAAGGCAAGCTACAGAAAGGGAGAAAAAAATATTTGAAAAATAGGTATCTGACAAAGAGCTTGTAAAAACCACAAGCCAATGACTAAAAATAATCACTCAATTTTTAAGAAGGGCTAAAGATTTGAACTGACACGTAACAAAAAAAGATATATAAATGGCTATTAAACACATGAAAAGTACTTAAAGCCATTGGTGATCAAAGAAATGCAAAATTAAATTATAAGATACCACTATATACCCATTAGATTGGTAAAATTAAAAACACTAAATGTTAGTGTGGATTTGCAGTAATTCGAACTCTTATACACTGCTGGTGAGTATGTAAGATGGCACAATGATTTTGGAAAACTTTTTGATAGCTTTTTATATAGTTAGATATTCACCTGCCCCTTGTCCAGCAATTACCGGAGAAATAAAAGCATACATACAAAAGGTTTGTACAAGAATTCACAACAGCTTTGTTCAAAACAGTCCAAAATGGAAACCCAAATATTCACAAAGAGGAGAATAAACTAATCATAGTATATTCATACAATGAAGTATTACTCAGCAATGAAGAATAAACTACTGACACTCAAAACAACATAAATGGATCTCACAGACATTATGCTGAGCAAAAGTAGTTGGACACAACACAGCACATACACTATATAATTCAATTTAAATGAAATTCTATAACAGGTAAAACTCATCTATGGCAAAAAAAAAAAATCAGAAAATTGTATCACGAGGATTGACTAAAAAGGGGTCCCCCCCAAAAACCTTTCTTGAATGATGTTCAATACTTCAACGGGTATGCATTACATGCGTAGATATATTTGAAAAAAACAAACTCATCGAAATGGACATTTCACTGTATGATAATTTTATCTCAAAAAAGAATTATGAAATATTAAATTATAATTAGCAGGCTTGAGTTTTGTAATAATCTGAGTGAGTAATGTAAAACTCACTTCTGTGTTTATGATTAAGCAAATGAGTAAATACACTGAGAATAATGGAAACCAGATTTCTTCAGTGTTAAAGATGGGAGTTTCAAATATGGAAAGGGGAAAAGACCTAGAATTTAACTTATGGTGTTGAAGTGGAATTAAAGTTATCAAATGAACACTTTTCAAATAACGATTAAAAATATAGATATATATAAAATATATGTGTGTTTTAGAAATACTAATTTCCTGGTTCTATTAGTTGAAGGAGCATAGATGCAATGATACACCAGCATCAGTGAGCACACTTAGTACACAGATTTTGGTTTAAAAATGCCACTGTCTACTAAAAGCAATTAGGCTCATGGAGAAAGGGCCAATTTTAGACCGGTACAGGGAATTATACAGTGAGCCTAGACTATTTTGCTCCAGCAAATGAGGAAATGCTCAAAGAATAATGGGGACATAGCAAAAGAGTACAGAAGACAGTTTAAAGGGGCTCCCACTTGAAAAATTTGGAACAACTTATATATCAAAATAATGATAATACAACCTATGGAATAAAATTAGTGTCCATAAGTTCATACTGATATAAACAAGAAAACCGTAAGGTAAAAGGGAAAGATCTTCCTTACAGTACAATGTGAACCAATAGAAAAGGAATAGTGGTGTCATATAACACTTTAAAAAGGTTGCTAAAACTAATAGGTAAAAGTTTGATGAGGAATGGAACAGTCACATAGTCTCAAACTCATACATTATCTATTAATTAGAAAGAGAAAAGCAGTAACATACAGTGGAAAGACCCTAGCAGATACAACCTTAACCAAGTGATACAACTTATCTTTGCCAGTTTAAGATATATAACCAGCAAACCAGTATCATGCCCCTCCTGATATAGTTGGCTGAGAAGGACGTGCCATCAGTTCTGTGCTATTTCTTCCCCCACATGCCTAATCAAAATCTAATTATGAGCAAACATCATGCAAGCCCAAATTTAAAACTAAGTAAGACAAAGTTCTGAGGAAATGTTATAGATTAAATATGCCTACAGAGATATGGAAACTAAATGTAATATGTAACTTTTGATTCGATCTTGGATTGAGTAGGTGGGAGGATAGCTATGAGGACATTATTGGGACAAGTAACTAAATATGAATATGGGCTAAAGCATAATAGTATTGTATAATGTCAAATTTCCTGATTTGGGTAATTGTACTTTGGTTATGTAGGAGAATGGCCCATTTTTAGGAAATATACATTGAAGTATTAGGGATAAAGGGGAATAATGTTGCTAACTTTCCAAATTACTCTTAGATGGGAGTAAGGATTGGAGAGAGGGAGTGGACATGAGTGGGGCTGGGGGGAGAGGGGGGGAGGGGGAGGGAGGGGAGGGAGAGAGAGAGAAAGAGAAAGAGCAGTAAGCATAGAGCGGGGAATGAAAATCTTGTAATATTTCACCTTTTAAGGTAAAAAAAGCACAACCTGAGGATGGACCTTAATGATTTTAGACCTACCATACTGCACTGAATTGTTTACTTCTGAATTTTATCTATATGAAGAGAAATAAACTGTACTTTTGTTGAAGCTACTGTTATTCATTTGTTCATTTCTTTGTTTTTGTCAAGCACAGCCAAATCTAATTTGAAATAATACATAAAATAGTCAGAATTCTTACCTACTGTTGATGGGAATATGGATTAGTACAGCCACTTTGAAGCACAAATTGCTATCGTCCAGTTAAGTTGAAGATGCAAATATTTTGAGCCAGAAATTCTATTCCTAGTTGTAAATCCTAGAGACAACTGCACATGGGCCATGGGAGACAAGAATTCTAACAAGAATTTCGCAGCAGCATTGGTTTTAATAACAAAAAACAAAATGAAAAAATACTACCTGTGTGTGAAAACTGATAAAGCATATTCATACAATGGTATACTATTCAACAGCAAAACTAAGTGAACAAAAGCTACATAATCAATAAGTGAATTTTAAACACATAAACTTGGGTAAAAAAGGCAAATTACTAAGAAAGATGTCAATATGATAACATGCAAATTAAAATAAACTATGCTGCATTTATTCTGGGGTAGAAAAAGCTCTGGGGTACTAAAAATGGAAATAACTAAAAATATTGATGCAAGTATGGAGAAAGAAGATGACTTTAATGTCTAGACCAACACTATCTAATAGAGTTTTCTACAATGACAGAAATGTTTTATTATCTGTGCTGTCAAACACACTGGCTAAATATGGCCGGGCGCTGTGGCTTACACCTGTAATCTCAGCACTTTGGGAGATGGAGGTGGACAGATCACAAGGTCAGGAGTTCGAGACCAGGCTGACTAACATGGTGAAACCCCGTCTCTACTAAAAATATAAAAATTAGTTGGGCGTGGTGGTGTGTGCCTATAATCCCAGCTACTCAGGAGGCTGAGGCAGGACAATAGCTTCAACCCAGGAGGTGGAGGTTGCAGTGAGCTGATATTGCACCACTGCACTCCAGCCTGGGCAACAGAATGAGACACTGTCTCAAAAAAAAAAAAAAAAAAAAAAAAATATATATATATATATATATATGGCTGGTGCAACCGAGGAACTGAATTTTAATTTTAAATTGTAATTAGTTTAAGTAGCCACAGGTGTCTAATGGCTACTGGTCAACACAAGTCTAGACTGTACATTCTTATATAAGTATGGTAGTTCCCCAACTCTTTTCTTATATATTTGGTACATCACTCGAAAGAATGACAACATAATATGTCTCTTCCTATTTCCAACTATTTATTTATGCTAACAGACTTCTCAAGTCTTACATCAGCAAAACGAAAACATAAATAAATAAATTAATTCAGTCAATCAGTAAAACTGACATACAGGCACATGAGCTAATTGGAGAAACATATGCATTAAAAAATGTTCTTTGTTTTTCATAAAATAATTATCTTTAACAATTACTTATACAATTTGGGTAATAAATTCAAGTTATTTTGGTCAATTGTAGAAAAAACTGAATGTAATGGTAATCTGATACAAAGATATTTTAATGCTTAGAGAGGAGATTCCCAAACTTTCTCAGTTCTTGGGGGACCTTAGTGTTGAAATAGGTTTTTTTTCAGGGCTTTTCTAGGCTCAAAGAAAGGAAGTCCCAACTTAGCAGTAGTAGTTCAGGTCATGCCCGACAGATGTCGCTGTGTTTCTCTCTAAAATTTAAAATATCCCGCGGTGCCCCTGCAGTGAGTTGGCTGCAATGCTCAGGAGTGTCTTGCTACATAGTTTGGGATCCATGGACCTAGAGCCCTTGGGGCCTAGAAAATGAAACAACTGGCAAATCTGGATAAATGACATATGGGAGTTATCTTATATTTCCATTGTTTATGAGTAGTTTCCCAGAGTCATTTAACTAATGGGAAATATATAAAACACCTATAAAAAGACAGATGTAAAGAATTTTAAAAGATTATAAATAATTTTTGGACTGACTAGTAGCGAATGGTACGACTGGTCTAGGAGTCCACAAATAAATTACGAATTTTATATTAAATGTCCTACCAAAGAAATGGATTGATATGCACATATACTATAAACATACCAGTGCATACAACAGGAAAAATATTTGTGATATCTGTAAAAAGCTGTATTCAGCTTAGAAAATAAGCCTCTCTCAGCCCACATCCCATCTTCCCACTATGGAGGTTGCCTGTGGCCACACACTGGGGGAGATTGCCTAATATGCTATTCTTTGATGATTCACTTGACCAGGCTAAGAGTAGATCCACCCTGGGAAGATTTACATAAATGAAAGAGAGACAGAGAAAAGTGTGGGTTGGGAGAAGAAAGGAGGGGGCGGGGGAGAGGCAGAGAGGGAAAGGGAAAGGAAGAGGGAGAAGGAGAGGGAGGGGAGAGGGGAGAAAAAAAAAACTGCTCTAAGTGGGAAAGAGAAATACAGTGATTTGAAGAGAATGTTAAGAAGGGTTTAGAAAGAGACAGAGGAATGATTACAGGTTATTGTGAACATCTTTAAATATACAATGAAAGGTAGACAGTTGTATTTTCCTCATTATGTTTATAAATGTATTTTCTCCTTGGTATTTTCTACAAACCGTTCCTATCTACAGTTTAAATTAGTAGTTTATGGAAAAACAGAGAGGTTCCTTGAGAATAGTACACACAGAAGGATAAAGTCTTATCAAAATAAAATATCTCTAGCTAATCACATACATGTATTCTTTTTTTTTTTTTTTTCTGAGATGGAGCCTTACTCTGTCACCCAGGCTGGAGTGCAGGGGCTCGATCTCAGCTCACTGCAACCTCTGCCTCTGGGGTTCAAGCAATTCTCCTACCTCAGCCTTCTGAGTAGCTGGGATTACAGGCGCATGTCACCACGTCCGGCTAATTTTTTTGTATTTTAGTAGAGATGCGGTTTCAATGTGTTGCCCAGGCTGGTTGCTAACTCCTGAGTTTAGGCAATCTGCCCGCCTCAGCCTCCCAAAGTGCTGGGATTACAGGTGTGAGCACAGTGCCCGGCCCATACATGTATTTTGAATAAAATATTAAGGTAGTTTATTCACCATTGAACCTATATTTGCTATAATAAACCTGGCAGAAGTAAAACTGTATAGATGCTTTGGTTTGCTTATTACTGCTCTGAATTATGGGAGACTGCTCCATGACAAACTAAAGAAAGTCTTCTACTACCAGCAAGGATTTTTAAGAGTACAGAAATTCTCATCTTTAAAATAAGGCTGCCCAGGCGTGGTGGCTCATGCCTGTAACCCAAACACTTTGGGAGGCTGAGGTGGATGGATCACTTGAGGTCAGGAATTTGAGACCAGCCTGGCCAATGTGGTGAAACCCCATCTCTACTAATAATGCAAAAAATTAGCCAGGCATGGTGGCAAGTTCCTGTAGTCCCAGCTACTCAGCAGGCTGAGGCACAAGAATTGCTTAAACCCAGCAGGCGGAGGTTGCAATGGGCGGAGGTTGCAGTGGGCTGAGATTGTGCCACTGTACTCCAGATTGGGAGACAGAACGAGACTTTGTCTCAAAACAAAACAAAAACAAATTAAAAAATAAATAAATAAACTAAGGCCTATATGGAAAGAATTTTTCCCCAATCACAATGTGAAAGTTGAGAAACTCAAACTTCTCTCAAATGTCCCTCTTGACCAAATTCAGTGGTTTTCTCCACATTGTTTTCATTTTTTAGAAATTTAGACAATTAGACCTTCTTTCAGTTCCTCATCAGTACAGGAAGTATAGTAGCAATCATTTCACTAAATTGTTGTAGAAGTAAAGATACTGTCTGGGAAAACCCTGTACAATCCTGCAGCATAATTCAGTGTAAACCAGCACAGTTATTTCTCTTCTCTCTTGCTTTGGCTTGAGTAAAACACTGTGTCTTCAGATTAAGAGATTACTGGAGGTCCCCTTTGGTAGATTTTGAGGTGAATTTATAACATTGTTTACTATATGGATTATGTGGATTTATGACAATTTGGAGATTCATCATTTCCTTCCAACTCTCTCTGATGTGTCAATCTCTAGTTCATTTCCTATAACTGGGCACTTTCAAAGCTGAATTCCAAATTTCTTAATCCTTTGATATCTCCTTTCTGGAGGATCTAGATGAGTTTTATATCTTCAGATGTTATCAAGTTTGGGCTACCATACTGCCATCTACGATTATACTTCTATCCACCATTGCCCATGGAACATTTCAGTTTGAATGCCATGCAACTCCTGAAACATCATATTTAAAAACAAGTCTATCTCCCCAAGAGCCATCTTCACTAATTTCCCCATTACTATCAACAACATCTTGAGTATTTCCAGGCTCAAAGCTGTGGTATCATTTTTTCCCCTAGTTCTATTTTAACCTACAATTAAAATTTCTGCTAATCCCTTTTTTGTAACAACTTAGATTCCCTTTTCTACAGCATAGTCCCACCATACATCTACTCCCAGCTTCCAGTTCCTCTACTTCCCAGATCTCTAGTGTATTAGTCTGTTTTCACGCTGTTGATAAAGACATGCCCGAGACTGGGTATTTTATAAAGTAAAAGAGGTTTAATGGACTCACAGTTCCACGTGGATGGGGATGCCTCAAAATCATGGTGGAAGGTGAAAGGCACATCTTGCAAGGTGATAGGCAAGAGAGAATAAGCGAAGTGAAAGGGGAAACCCCTTATAAAATCATCAGATCTTGTGAGACTTATTCACTACACAAGAAGAGTATGGGAGAAATCCTCCCCATGATTCAGTTATCTCCCACTGGGTCCATCCCACAACAGGTGGGAATTATGGGAGCTATAATTCAAGAGGAGGTTTGGGTGGGGACACAGTCAACTGTCCTTAACTATCTCATGTGTAGATGATTACACAAGGAATTGCTAGGAAATTCTCATCATCTGACTTTTCCGACACCAACTAAACTTTGAGAATATTTGTACAATGTAATTCTTCAGTTCAAGTATCCCAATGGCTGCCTATTAATTACTTTATTACTGAAGGTACTTCATTGTTAGAACTACTATTTTACTAACTATGACTTTTTATTTCCATAAAAAATATCCATTTCAGCTGCTCACTATGTTTGCTATTCTCAAGTTTGACTTTTCTTGCCTTCTAGCTTTTAGGCCGTAAGGTGTAACATTGTCTAAAGAACATCTTCATTACTGTGATGAGTGGGAGATCGTTAAAAAATGGTGTGTGTGTGGCTGGGGGTCAGTGGGGTGACTTCTGCTGATGATCATTTGTTCTGTAGTTAAAAAAAAAAAATTCAACTTGATTTTTTTTTTTGGCTTGGTAGCCTAGAATTTATATAACTTACCTCTTTCATCTATAAAGATACATCGGCTTCATCCTCTTCAAAATCCAGCTGAGAAGTTAACTTCAGGAATCTTTCCTGGACTGACTGTTCATGGATACAATTTGTCTCTACTTAGTATCTGTGCTTCAGAATTTTTAAGTACACAGTTGTGGATATGGTATCATTTTCAAGTACTTTCCAGTCGATATATAATGTTTGTTATATGTGTATACACACATCTGTTATCATCAGCCTAAGATATATAATAATGTCAAATTCCTTTTAATTTTCAAATTAAATATCTCTATGCCTTTATTTTCTTCCCAGAATGTTTGCTTTGCTGACAACTCCAAGACTTCTAGGGATGCTTATTCAGACTTAGAGGTCAGTTCTGGTAAGCATCCTCTGACCAGTCCATCAAGCAGTTGAATTCTTTACAGCTGTTACTAATGCCACGGGCACAAGATATACTTATTCAAATAAAGAGAACCCAGCAGCCTCAGCATGGTCTTTGCTGTCACCATTAAAATACTCTGATGCCATAATTCTTGGTCATTGCTGGATAAGCCACAAAAAATTGGGCATGGCTCTTTTCTGAAAACACGCCCAGTGCATGCTTGCTTAGTTCTGAGCCTGTGAGTACCTCTCAATGCATGGGAAGAGCTCAGCTGTGCTTACCCACATTTCTTGTGACTTTGGCTCACAGCCAGGTCTTCATGTACCAATGGACAAGGCTCAGATCTTTGAATCTGGGCATACATATATAAGCATTTTCTCTAAGGATGCCTGTAGTACCAGGGTGAACATGTTTGAAGGACTTTCTAGACTTAGTCTCTGCTGTGACTATATCATTCTCTCTTCTGTTGGTTTATGCACATCTGCTCCAAGAGCAAAATAAATCTCCCCTCTTTGTTCTAAAGACTCCCATTCTGCCCCAGGACAAGTAACAGTGGTATCAAGTGAAAACCTTACCATGTTACATATTACACCTAGTTAGTGCTGGGGATCAGGCAATTTATTTCTTGTCTTTTCTTTCCACAGCCCCCACTGTGATAGGTACTTGTAGAGACACTGTTGTTTGGTTCACCAAGTCCCTAATCTCAGCATTCTTTGCCCATCTCCACTAAAAGGGCTGAAAAAAAAAAAACCCACAAACCTATGCTTTTCTAGCCCCTCCTTCATTCTTACTAATTACACATATATGGAAATATGCTGACAAAAGTGGAAGGCAATAAAAAAGAAACATTCCAAGGATGACACAGTATATGTGAATTTTTAACCATAAATCTAACCTTCAAATTACATAACTTACTTACTTGTCTGAAAGGCTCTATCAAATCACTTAGACAAATACAATTTCTTTTCTAGTTTAGTGGTAATCTCCGAAGCTATAATTTGAAACAACACCATTAACAAATCTATTCCAGTTGAGCTTGACATTAAAAGTCTTAACAATCTTGTCCCATCACACTTTGCCTTATTTTACCATATCTCCTGTATCTAATGGGATAGAGTTACTTCTGCTCCTTGAACAAATGTTTTGCTTTCTGCCTCTAAGCAATTTTTCAGCTCACAAAATTATTTGCATCTGGAATCCTCCACCTCATTACAGATGACAAAGTATTTTATTGTTACAGATCACAAGAAGAACTACATAAACTTAAGAGGAATACTCCTTCCCAAAATGAATTAAATTTTCTTGAATCTGGGTTTCAGAACTAAAAGAAGGGGTTGAGGGAAGGAAAAATTCAAAATGAATTACAGTAAAGAGAAAGTGACAGGTAGATTAGATAGTAAGTTATCATAATAATCCCAAGCAATAGATGATGAAGACCAACTTACGTTAAAGACGGTGACTTGAACATACAAACTTCCCACTTTTCCGTTTGAAACTCCACTAAAATAACAGTAGAAATTATAAAAAACGAATAAACCCAGAAGGCCAAACATAACAGAAGATAACACAACATTAAAATTTTAGAAACCAGAAAGCAGGTGGATTAGTGGAAACTGACTCAACAAACCTTTGAAAACATAAACTTAAGCCAGCAGGGGGAGAAAGCTCAGAAACAAGGCAATCTGTAACTTTATAAAGACGCAGAAATTGTAGGTCCTAGGTACTTCTGATTGTGGCGGTATGGCTAAAGCAGAAAACAATGAGTATAAGTCTATGTAAGAAGCAGTTAAGTCTACATAAAGCTCTTACCAAATAGAGCTGAGCAAACTGCCTCCCCCTCACCTATGGGAAAGACTAGATATTTATTCCTTGAAAAGGTAGAACTGCTAGATTTTGAATTGAGACACCAGATTGGGCTGAAGACTGTGTCTTCATTGTGAAAACAGGCAGATTATTCAAACTCCAGATGCTAAATGATGACTATGTGTATTAGTCCATTCTCAGACTGCTAATAAAGACATACCCCAGACTGGGTAATTTATAAAGGAAACAGGTTTAACTGACTCACAGTTCAGCATAGCTGGGAGGCCTCAGGAAAGTTACAATCATGGCAGAAAGGAAAGCAAACACATCTTCTTCACATGGTGGTAGCAAAGGAAAGAATGAGCCAAAGCAGGAAAAACCCCTTATAAAACCATCAGATCTCATGAGAACTCACTCACTATATCACAAGATCTGCATGAGGTTAACTGCCCCCATGATTCAAATTATCTCCCACCAGGTCCCTCCCATAACACATGGGGATTATGGGAACTATAATTCAAGATGAGATTTAGGTGGGGGACAGAACCAAACCATATCATTCTGCCCCTGGCCCCTCCCAAATCTCATGTCCCACAATTCAAAACATAATCATGCCCTTCCAACACTTCCCCAAAGTTTTAACTCATTCTATCATTAACCCAAAAGTCCAAGTCCAAAGTCTCACCTGAGACAAGACAAGTCCCTTCTGCTTATGAGCCTAAAAAATCAAAAGCAAGTTAGTTACTTTCCAGATAAAATGGGGGTATAGGCATTGGGTAAATACACCCATTCCAAATGGGAGAAATTGGTCAAAACAAAGGAGCTACAGGCCCCATGCAAGTCTGAAATACAGTACAGCAGTCATTAAACCTTAAAGTTTCAAAATGATCTCCTTTGACTCCATGTCTCACGTCCAGGGCATGCTGATTCAACTGGTGAGCTCCTGCAGCCTTGGGCAGCTCTGCCACTGTGGCTTTGCAGGGTACAGCTCCCCCTCTGGGTTGCTTTCATGGGCTGGTGTGACTGCCTGCAGCTTTTCCAGGCACACAGCACAAGCTGTCGGTAGATCTACCATTCTGGGGTCTGGAGGGCAGGGGCCCTCTCTCACAGCTCCACTAGGCAAGTGTCCCAGTGGCAATTCTGTGTGGGGGCTTCCATCTCACATTTCCCTTCCACATTACCGTAGCAGAGGTTCTCTATGAGGATCTACCCCTGCAGCAAACTTATGCCTGGACATCCAGGCATTCCATATATCCTCTGAAATCTAGGTGGAGGTTCCCAAACCTCAATTCTTGACTTCTATGCATTGGCAGGCTCAACATCATGTGGAAGCTTACAAGGCTTGAGTCCTGCACCCTTTGAAGCCATGGCCTGATCTGTACCTTGGTCCCTTTTAGCCACAGCTGGGATGCAGGGCACCAAGTCCCTGGGCTGCACACAGCAAGGGGGCCCTTGGCCTGGCCCATGAAATGAATTTTACCTCTTAGGCCTCTGGGCCTGTGATAGGAAGGGGTGTTGTTGTGAAGACCTATGACCTGCCCTGGAGACATTTCCCCTATTTTCATGGCGATCAATGTTTGGCTGCTTCTTACTTACAAGCAAATTTCTGCAGTGGGCTTGAATTTCTCCTCACAAAATGGGTTTTTCTTTTCTACCGCATTGTCAGGCTACAGATTTTCCAACCTTTCATGCTCTGCTTCCTCTTGAATGCTTTGCCACTTAGAAATTTCTTCCACCAGAGGCTTGCCATGGTGGTTCATACCTGTAATGCCAGCATTTTGGGAGGCCAAGGTTGGTGGATCACTTGAGACCAGGAGTTTGAGACCAGCCTGGCCAACATGATGAAACCCTGTCTTTCTCTCTCTCTCTCTCTCTCTATATATATATATAATATAATATAATATATATATATATATATATATATATAAATGCAAAAAAAAATTAGCCAGGTGTGATGCTGCACCCCCTGTAATCCCAGCTACACAGGAGGCTGAGGCAGGAGAACCACCCAAACCTGGGAGGCAAAGGTTGCAGTGAGCCAAGATCATGCCACTGCACTCCAGCCTAGGCAACAGAGCGACACTCTGTCTCAAAAATAAATAAATAGGTAAATAAATAAATAATAGAAAAGAAATTTCTTTCACCAGATACCCTAAATCAACTCCCTAAAGTTCAGAATTCCACAGATCTCTAAGACAGCGGCAAAATGCTGCCAGTCTCTTTGCTAAAGCATAAAAGAGTCACCTTTGCTCCAGTTCCTCATCTCAATCTGAGACCACCACAGCCTGGACATTATTGTCCGTATCACTATCAGCATTTTGGTCAAAGCCATTCAACAAGTCTCTAGAAAGTTCCAAACTTTCCCACATTTTCCTATCTCCTCAGCCCTCCAAACTGTTCCAACCTCTCCCTGGTACCCAGTTCCAAAATTGCTTCTGCATTTTCAAATGTATTTACAGCAGTGCCAACTACCTGGTACCAATTAACTGTATTAGTCTGTTCTCACTCTGCTAATAAAGACATACCTGAGACTGGGTAATTTATAAAGAAAAAGAGGTTTAATGGGATCACAGTTCCACATAACTGTGGAGGCCTCACGATCATGGCGGAAGGCAAAGGTAGAGTACAGGCACATCTTATATGGCAGCAGGAAAGAGAGCATGTGCAGGGAAACTGCTCTTTATCAAACCATCAGATATCACGAGATTTATTAACTATCATGATCACAGCACAGCAAAAGCCTGCCTCCATGATTCAGTTACCTCCCACTAGGTCACTCCCACGACAGTTGGGAATTATAGGAGCTACAATTCAAGATGAGATTTGAGTGGGGGACAGAGCCAAATGATATCACTATGCCAGCTTCTTTCCCCAGTGTGGCTCCAAGAATGCTGACAACCAAACTCATAATCTCAAGACAGGAACTTAGAAAAATCCTCTCTGAAATAACACCATCATAAAATAAGAGATTTAGTAATACATTTGGAGATTCCTAATAAAATGACTAGACATTCTGTCTAACATTAACTTCTAGATTTAAATTGTCTTTTGAACTCATACTGAAATATGAATGGAAAGTCAAGGACCAGATACCTAAGCAAAGTTCCTCTCTTCATGCACTAAGTAGCTGAATAAGGAAAAAAAAATGAGGAAAAGAGAACAGAAAGCAGAAAATAATCTCATAAGACCTATAATCAATATTCTTAACTAAAAACATTTTGATTGCATTCATGAGACAAGAAGAAGAGGTCATAAAAAAGGAACATTCTGTGTGCAAAAGTATTATTCAGATTTTAAAATTATGATGCAGTTACACTTTTGGCAATGGTAGACTGACTTGTATTATGTTAACCTTCCAATAAATAGCAATAAATTCTGGGGGAAACATAGAGAAAACAACTATTTGACGGCACTGAGACAACATAAAGCAGGTAGAAACTGGAAGGGAAATTGCACTGATTCTGCATCTGGCTTTTCACTTAAAGGCTCTTTCCAGTCTACACCACATGGAGTAGTTGGAACTCAAGCAGAAAACTACAGTCTTACCTGATTTCAGGATTCAAAGGCAAAAATCTGGGGCTGATGGAATGGCTAGAAAATCATGGGAAAACCTCAGACAGGAGGAAGCTAAGGGCCTGGAGGTACAAAATCTTCTTATAAACGCCCTCAAATCTTTGGTTGTTCTTGATTAATGCATATGCAGACTACCTGGCAAAAATCAACAGCTAGAAGGCTAAAAAAAAAATGAGTGAAGAGTTTAGGTCAAGGAGGAGTTTCATTTTTCAGCTTAGCAACTTGAATTGCTTGCTAGAACAAAATCAACACTATTTAAAGATATCCATAGTTTCTACAATTGCACAACTAAAAACTACTAAACACATGAAGAAAAACTGGATGGAAACAAAACTAGGTTAGAGAAAGCCAAAGAAAGGAAGCAGCGGACTTGAAGACACATCAATAGAAAATATTCAATCTGAAGATAAGAGAGAAACAATATTGAAAAAAAAAACCCACAAAGACTCATTATTCTGTGGAACTATATTTAAATGGTTTAAGTTATATTTAAATGTATTCTCTGAGATGAGTAAATGTAGTATAATAAAACATTTGAGCAGCGGGGGTGGGGGATCCAAGATGGCTGAAAGGAACAGCTCTGGAGAACAGTTCCCAGTGAGAACAATGCAGAGGGTGAGTGATCGTGGCATTTCCAAATGAGTTTTTGCTGCCCACAGACCAGGCGATCCCCAAGCTGAAAAGTGCCACAAATTTCTAGCATGGCTGTTTCAGCCAGCACATCAGGTCTCCACAAAAAAACTCACACAAATCTGAGCAGCCATTTCAACTGGTGCCTGGAACACCTGGGAGACAGAGCTGCCCATTCAACTGAAAAAAGTGGGGCTGCAACAGGGAGACAGGTGATTGGGCTGGGTGGTTCCCACCCCCAACAAAGACCAGCAATCTGAAACGCTCTGGATTGAGAGGTCTGCAGCAGGTGCAGTTGGACCTAGGATGGTCCAGCTCTGTGGGGGAAGGGCATCTGCCATTACTGAGGCAGTCCACCACTACTGAGGCAGTCTGCCATTACCGAGGCAGTCTGCCATTTCCTAGGCAATCCGCCATTACTGAGGCAGTCGCCGTTACCAAGGCAGTCCGGCATTACTGAGGCAGATCGCCATTACCAAGGCAGTTCTAACTATACCTCTGTAAACAAAACTGCAAGAAAGTTCACACAGCAGCTAGGCAGAGCCCATGGCAGCTCAGCAGTGACTCCGCTGGCAGACTGTGACTAGACTACCTCCTAGCTGGGCAGGGCATCTCTGAAACAAGGCAGCAGCATGTCAGGAACTTATAAATAAAGCCCCACCTTCCCAGGACAGAGCACCTGGGAAAAAGGCAGTTATCAGTTCCACTCCAACAGACTTAAAAGTACCTGCCCAGCAGCTCTGAAAGAACAGTGGAGCTCCCAGTTCAGCACTTGAGCTCCTATAAGGAAGAGACTGTCTCCTCAAGCAGCACCCCAACCACCATATATCTAAAGAGACACCTCATAAAGGAGATCTCAGGCTGACATCTGGCAGGTATCCTACTGGGATGAAGACAACAGAAGAAGAAACTGGCAGCAACCCTTACTGTTTTGCAGCCACCACAGGTGATCCCAGGGCAAGCAGGGTCTGAAGATCCAGCAGTCCTACAGCAGAGGGGCCTGACTGTTAGAAGGAAAATTAAAAAACAGAAAGAAATAACTTCAACATCAACAAAAAGGACGTCCACTAAGAGACCCCATCTGAAAGTCACCAACTACAAGGACCACAGGTAGATAAATCCACAAAGATGGGAAGAAACCAGCACAAAAAGGATGAAAACACCCAAAACAAGACTCCTCTCCTTCTCCAAGTGATCACAGCTCCTCACCAGCCAGAGAACAAAGCTGGATGGAGAATGAGTCTGATGAATTGACAAAAACAGGCTTCAGAAGGTGGGCAATAACAAACTTCTCTAAGCTAAAAGAACATGTTCTAACCCAATGCAAAGAAACTAAGAACCTCGACAAAAGGTTTGATGAAATGCTAATGAGAATAAACAGCATAAAGAAGAATATAAATCACTTGAGGGAGCTGAAAAACAAGAGAACTTCACGAAGCATACAGAAGTTTCAATAGCTGAATTAACCAAGCAGAAGAAAGGATATCAGAGATTGAAGATCAATTCAATGAAATAAAATGAGAAGGCAAGATTAGAGAAAAAAGAGTGAAAAGAAATGAACAAAGCCTCCAAGAAATATGGGATGATGTGAAAAGACCTAATCTGCGTTTGATAGGTGTACCTGAATGTGACAGAGAGAATGAATCCAACCTGGAAAACACTCTTCAGGATATTGTCCAGGAGAACTTCCCCAAATTAGCAAGGCAGGCCAACATTCAAGTCCAGGAAATACAGAGAACACCACAAAGATATTCCTCAAGAAGAGCAACCCCAAGGCACATAATCAGATTCACCAGGATTAAAATGAAGGAAAAAATGCTAAGGGCAACCATAAAGTAAGGTCAGGTTACCCACAAAGGGAAGCCCATCAGACTCACAGCAGATCTCTCAGCAGAAACCCTACAAGCCAGAAAAGAGTGGGGGCCAATATTTAACATCCTTAAAGAAAAGAACTTTCAAACTAGAATTTCATATACAGCCAAACTAAGCTTCATAAACAAAGGAGAAATAAAATCCTTAATGAACAAGCAATTGCTGAGAGATTTTGTCACCACCAGGCCTGCCCCACAAGAGCTCCTGAAAGAAGCACTAAACATAGAAAGGAACAACCAGTACCAGCCACTCCAAAAATGTACCAAATGGTAAAGAGCATCAACACAATGAAGAAACTGCATCGACTAATGGGCAAAACAACGAGCTAGCATCAAAATGGCAGGATCAAATTCAAACATAACAATATTAACCTTAAATGTAAATGGGTTAAATGCCCTAATCAAAAGACACAGACTGGAAAATAGGATAAAAAGTCAAAACCCAATGGTGTGCTGTATTCAGGAAACCCATCTCACATGCAAGGACACACATAGGCTTAAAATAAAGGGATGGAGGAAGATTTATCAAGCAAATGGAGAGCAAAAAAGAGCAGGAGTTGCAATCCTAGTATCTGATGAAATGGACTTTAAACCAACAAAGATCAAAGAAACAAAGAAGGGCATTACATAATGGTAAAAGGATCAATGCAACAAGAACTAACAAACAATCCAAAATATATACACACCCAATTCAGGAGCACCCAGAAACATAAAGCAAGTTCTTAGTGACCTACAAAGAGACTTACATTCCCACACAATAATAGTGGGAGACTTTAACACTCCACTGTCAATATTACACAGATCAATGAGACAGAAAATTAACAAGGATTTCCAGGACTTGAACTCAGACTGGACCAAGCAAACCTAATAGACATCTACAGAACTCTCCATCCCAAATCCACAGAATAGACATCCTTCTCAGCACCACATTGCACTTACTCTAAAACTGACCACATAATTGGAAGTAAATCACTCCTCAGCAAAAGCAAAAGAATGTAAATCATAACAAACAGTCTCTCAGACCACAGTGCAATCAAATTAGAACTCAGGATTAAGAAACTAACTCAGAACCACATAACTTCATGGAAACTGAACAACTGGCTCTTGAATGTTGACTGGATAAACAACGAAATGAAGGCAGAAATACAGATGTTATTCAAAACCAATGAGAACGAATACACAACGTACCAGAATCTCTGGGACACATTTAAGGCCGTGTATATAGGAATATTTATAGCAATAAATGCCCACAAGAGAAGCAAGGAAGGATCTAAAATCGACACCCTATCATCAGATTGAAAGAGCTAGAGGAGCAAGATCAAAACGACTCAAAAGCTAGCAGAAGACAAGAAATAACGAAGATCAGAGCAGAACTAAAGGAGATAGAATCACAAAAAAAATTCTTCAAAAAATCAAGAAATCCAGGAGCTGTTTTTTTTTTTAAAAGATCAACAAAATAGACAGATTGCTAGCCAGATTAATAAAAAAGAAAAGAGAGAAGAATCAAATAGATGCAATAAAAAACGAAAAAGGGGGATATCACCACTGATTCCACAGAAATACAAACTACCATCAGAGATTACTACAAACAACTCTATACACATAAACCAGTAAACATGGAAGAAATGGACAAATTCCTGGACACTTGCACCCTCCCAAGCCTAAACCAGGAAGAAGCTGAAACCCTAAATAGAGCAATAAGAATGGCTGAGGTTGAGGCAGCAATTAATAGCCTACTAACAACAACAAAAAAGCACAGGTCCAGATGGGTTCACAGCTGAATTCTAACCAGACATACAAAGAGGATCTGGTATCACTCCTTCTGAAACTGTTCCAAACAATCCAAAAAGAGGTAATCCTTCCCCCAATCATTTTATCAGACCAACATCATCCTGATACCAACACCTGGCAGAGACTCAACAAAAAAAGAAAACTTCAGGCCAATATCCATGATGAACATAGATGCAAAAATCTTCAATAAAATACTGGGAAAACGATTGCAACAGCACATCAAAAAGCTTATCCACCATGATCAAGTAGGCTTCATCCAGGGGGATGCAAGGCTGGTTCAACATACGCAAGTCTATAAACGTAATCCACCACATAAACAAAACCAAAGACAAAACCACATGATTATCTCAATAGATGCAGAGAAGGCCTTCAACAAAATTCAACAGCACTTTATGCTAAAAACTCTCAATAAACTAGGTATTGACGGAACGTATCTCAAAATAATAAAAGCTGTTTACAACAAACCCATGACCAATATCATACTGAATGGGCAAAAACTGGAAGCATTCCCTTTGAAACCTAGCACTAGACAAGGATGCCCTCTCTCACCACTCCTGTTCAATATAGTATTGGAAGTTCTAGCCAGAGCAATCAGGCAAGAAAAAGAAATAAAGGGTATTCAATTAGGAAAGGAGGAAGTCAAATTGTCTCTATTTGCAGATGACATGATTGTATATTTATTTAGAAAACCCCATCGTCTCAGCCCAAAATCTCCTTAAACTGATAAACAACTTTAGCAAAGTCTAAGGATACAAAATCAATGTGCAAAAATCACAAGCATTCCTATACACCAATAACAGACTAAAAGGGAGCCAAATCATTAGCAAACTCCCATTCACAATTGCTACAAAGAGAATAAAATACCTAGGAATACAACTAACAAAGGATGTAAAGGACCTCTTCAAGGAGAACTACAAACCACTGCTCAAGGAAATAGGAGAGGACACAAACAGATGGAAAAATATTCCATGCTCATGGTTAGTAAGAATCAATATTGTGAAAATGGCCATAGTGCCCAAAGTAATTTATTGATTCAGAGCTATCCCCATCAAGCTACCTATGACCCTCTTCACAAAACTGGAAAAAACCACCTTAAACTTCATATGAAACCAAAAAAGAGCCCGCATAGCCATACAATCCTAAGCAAAAAGAACAAAGCCAGAGGCATCACACTACCTGACTTCAAACTATACTACAAGGCTACAATAATCAAAATAACATGGTACTGATACCAAAACAGAGGTGTAGACCAATGGAACAGAACAGAGGCCTCGGAGGCAATGCCACACATCTACAGCCATCTGATCTTTGACAAACCTGACAAAAACAAGCAATAGGGAAAGGATTCCCTGTTTAATAAATGGTGTTGGGAAAACTGGCTAGCCATGTACAGAAAGCAGAAACTGGATCCCTTCCTGACACCTTACACTAAAATTAACTCCAGATGGCTTAAAGACTTAAACATAAGATCTAACACCATAAAAACCCTAGAAGAAAACCTAGGCAAAACCATTCAGGACATAGGCATAGGCAAAGACTTAATGACTAAAACACCAAAAGCATTGGCAACAAAAGCCAAAATAGACAAATGGGATATAATTAAACTCCAGAGCTTCTGTACTGCAAGAGAAACAATCATTAGAGTCAACCGGCAACCAACAGAATGGGAAAAAATTTTTGCAATCTACCCCTCTGACAAAGGGCTAATATCCAGAATCTACAAATAACTAAAACAGATTTACAAGAGAAAAACAAACAAACCCATTCAAAAATGGGTGACGCATATGAACAAACACTTTTCAAAAGAAGACATATATGAGGCCAACAAACATATGAAAAAATGCTCATCATCACTGGTCATTAGAGAAATGTAAATCAAAACCACATTGACAAAGCATCTCATGGCAATTAGAATGGCGATCATTAAAAAATCTAGAGACAACAGATGCTGGAGAGGATGTGGAGAAATAGGAACACTTTTACACTGTTAGTGGGAGTGTAAATTAGTTCAACCATTGTGGAAAACAGTGTGGTGATTCCTCAAGGACCTAGAAACAGAAATTCCACTTGACCCAGCAATCCCATTACTAGGTATATATCCAAAGGATTATAAATTGTTCTTTTATAAAGACACATGCACACATATGTTCATTGTGGCACTGTTTACGATAGCAAAGACCTGGAACCAACCCAAATGCCCATCGATGACAGGCTGGACAGGGAAAATGTGGCACGTATACACCATGGAATACTATGCAGCCATAAAAAACGACGAGTTCTTGTCCTTTGTAGGGACATGGATGAATTTGGAAACCATCATTATCAGCAAACTGACACAAGAACAGAAAATCAAACACCGCATGTTCTCACTCATAGCCGGGTGTTGAACAATGCGAACACATGGACACAGGGAGGGGAGCATCACACACTCGGGTCTGTTGCAGGGGACTACAGGAGGGACAGCGGGGGGTAGGGAGGTTGGGGAGGGGATAACATGGGGAGAAATGCCAGATATTGGTGACAGGGGGGATGGAGGCAGCAAACCACAATGCCATGTATGTACCTATGCAACAATCCTGTGTGATCTGCATATGTATCCCAAAACCTAAAGTGCAATAAAATATATATATTAAAAAAAGATTTGAGGAAATAATGATCAAATTTCTCCTATATTATAAAACACAAAAATTTACAGATCCAAAATCAATGAACCTCAATTAAGAGTGATACAAAAAAACCACACTTAGGCACTTTTTCACCAAACAGTTGAAAACATAAATATAGATAAAAGCAGCCAGAGGAAAAACAGCCCCATTATAAACAGGAGAACAATTATACAAATTACTGCTGATATCACATTAGAAACAATAGAGGTGAGGAAATAATGAAACAACATCTTTAAAGTGCTAAGGAGAGCAGGAACTGCCAAACTTACATTCTCTATCTAGGAAAAATTCACCTTAAAAAATGTGAGCAAAATGAATACAACTTCAGAAAAAATTGAGAGAGCCTGTTATCAGCAGAACTGCTCTACAAGAAATATGAATTCTTCAGAGGAAAATTATATGAAAACTAATATAGAAAGAGCGAAGAAAATCTGAAATGGTAAATATTTGGGTAACTATAAAGAAGTACACTTTTTCCTATCTTTAAAATAATATGACTAATGAAATATAACAACACACACCTTTTGGGTTAGTGTATATATTACATATAAAATAATATCACAAAGGATGAGATGGTAAATAGAAACAGACTGTTACATGGCTCTAATTTTTTTAAAAAATGCTTCATTGAGATACAATTCACATACCATACAACTTACACATTTAAAGTATACAATGTAATGGCTTTAATTATATTCATAGCAGGGTTTTTAAGAATGGGAATGGTGGCCAGGTGGGGTGGCTCATGCCTATAATCCCAAAACTTTGGAAGGCTGGAGTGAGTGGATCACTTGAGTTCAGGAGTTTGAGACCAGCCTGGCCAACATGGTGAATCCCTGTCTCTACTAAAAATACAAAATAGCTAGGTGTGGTGGCATGAATCTGTAATCCCAGCTAATTCGGAGGCTGAGGCAGAAGAATTGCTTGAACCCAGGAGGAAGAGGTTGCAGTGAGCTGAGATTATGCCACTGTATACCAGCCTGGGTGATAGAGTACCCCACCCTGCCTCAAAAAAAGGAATGAGAATGGCTAATATTGAATTTAAAATTGTTTTCAATGCTATGATGTAAACACATGCTCCAATTCACATCCACAAATCTTCCCCAGAATTGACCTGGGAAACAGATTAGTCACTGCATATAAGTTATGGTTACACAGTTAAGTCTACTTCAATCAAGTCTTTTAATAATCTAGATTCAAGAATTCAGGAATTTGGAATTGTAAAAATGTTAACATGAAAATAGAGCAAAGGACAGAATGACTAAGTTTCTGTAATAAGAACCTACATGGGCAAATTAATATGTATAAACATTTCCCAACTAAAATGAAATTTTTGTAATGACAATATAGTTTGAAGCTCATCACCAACTTGAATGACGACTACTTATTAATTGGCTCACAAATGAGGACTGGATAGATATAGATTCTATTTCTATAGAAGTCATTACCCTACCAAATTGTAACTTGAAAATAAACAAAAAAAGTTACAGCTTTGCATTAAAGATACTCAAATAAATTCATTGTTTATCAGATAAATTTCTACTTAGAGGAAGACATTGCTGCATAGTATTTCTCAAATACAAGAACTACACAGACCCTTTAAAATAAAATTCTGCAGAATCTTAACATTATATTACTTAAATACATATAAACATAAAATAATAAAGTTAGGTTTAATGCATTTTCTTAAGCTCTTATAACTATAAAACTAAAATTAAAAAAAATTATAAAACTAACATTTAAATAAAAATAATATAACAAATTATTTTGTTTTACTAAAATTGCTAATGTTAGGTTTAATGTAGGGTGGTATTTCTTCAGGTATGGGTCTATACTTATATTTATTATTTGGTGTTGTATATTTCTAAAATTTAAAAGTTTTCATGTTACTACTGTGGACACTGCCTCTTTACAGAAGTATGTTGTATAAAATGGCATTAATGTTCACTGAGTTGTACACTAAAGATTTCTGTAATTTAATAAGTTAAACCTTTATTTAAAAAATAGTTTTCACAATGTAAAGGCTTTGTTTGATAGTACAGTATGATCAGACTTAACAAAGTCCTGCTCAGAAACAATCTTTGAGTGCCTATTTTAATAAGGTGTCTGTATTAGTTCATTTTCACGTTGCTGATAAAGACATACCCAAGACTGAGCAACTTACAAAACAAGAGGATTAATTGGACTTATAGTTCTAAGTGGCTGCAGGAGCCTCACAATCATGGTGGAAGGCAAGGAGGAGGAAGTCACATCTTATGCGGATGATGGCAGGCAAAAAAATGAGAGAATGAGGAAGATGCAAAAGTGGAAATCCCTCCATAAAACCATCAGATCTCATGAGACTTACTCACTACCACAAAAACAGTATGGGGGAAATTACCCCATGATTCACTTATCTCCCACTGGATCCCTCCCACAACGCCTGGAAATTTAAGATAAGATTTGGCTGGGGATACAGGCAAACCATATCAGTGTCATTGTTAACATTATAGAACTATATTTTATTTAAAGATAAGTTTAAATACTCCTATTATTTAAATTTGAATTAAGTAATCTGATTGATGGGAGTTTGAACAGGGTATTGGGCAACATGGAATTATTTCAAAGAGGCAAACACAAAAATAAGGTCTCCACAATACAATAACCATTTCAAATTCAAGACAGTACCAATGTCAGCAGTGTTCATTTGAGTTCACTTTGCCTTTACTACCATATGTTGTTACAAATCAATCCTCTTTAAACTACTATGGCACCTTCAGTTTTACATTGTATGACATTTTTTGCATTCTCTATCCAGCCAAACACAACCAAATAATTGTGTTTCTAGAGAAAATACCAAAAATACCAAATAATTGTTCTGGAATGCACTGCCATCAACACTGCTCTTGCAGCCTTGACCTCCTGCGGCTCAAGCAATCCTTCTAGCTCAGCTTCCTGAGTAGTTGGGACTATAGGCCTGTGCCACCATGCTCAGCTAAGTTTTCAGAGAGACAGAGTCTAACTTTGTTGCCCAGGTTGGAGTATTTTCTTATGAGAGGTTACTAAGCTTATTCACAATATCACTGTTAATTATAACTAAAAAGATGAAAGCACAAATCAAAACTGTTGAATTTTTTTTTCATAGCACTTATCATCTTCTAACATATTATGTATTTTACTTCTTTATTTGTTTATTGTCTATCTCCCCAATTCCCACAGAATGTAAGCTCAAGTAAGCTCAGGGCAGCAATATTTTTCTTTTTTTATAACGTATCTTAAGTGTCCAGAACAGTGTCTAACACATAAGCACTCAGTCAATATTTGTTGAAAGAATAAAAAATTTGTTATACGATGACATCTGGAGACATCCCAACCTTTCAGGATTCCTAGATTGAGAAATGCTGGAATGGAGAAAGCTTTGGCTTAGAGGCTTATGTCTTAGCTTTCTGTTCTTACTCATCTGCTTACTACCTACATAACATGGGGCAAGTTATTATACTTAAACTCAGCAGTCTGGCTTTGCCAGGAAAGTCAGTAAAATGCAAAGTCAGTTTAAAATTGGGAAAATGGTTAATACATAAAATATATAAAATACCAGCAGATATGGTAATCATCATTATTATTACTATTAGAGATATCATAGAAAAATATGTAATCAAGTAAAAATAAACTTTTCCATGTTATCACATTTTCCCTCTCTTATTTCATCTTATTCATAAAAATATAAAATAAGAAACAGGTTTGGGATAAATGAAAAAACAAAAAGGAATAGAAACCAAAACTTGCACCAAAACAGCTGGATGAAAACACTGGAAAATGTTTTCATCACAATTCTTTGTCAGATGTGGAAAGAGCTGTGTTGTAATAGGGTTATAAGATGAGCTGAAAACAGCATCAACAAGAAAATAGAAATGCATAAAATAGTAAAACAGAATAGAGATCACTGTGTGACCTCAGCTGCATGGGAGTGGTTTTTCTCCCCCATCATTCATGTGCACTTTATCCACTCACTTTCTTCCCACTTGCAAGCTCTACTTGGCTCATCAGGAACCTTAACCCTCAGGCCAACCCTGGAGGAAGAATTAACCTGCTTATTGAACCCTTAGGCAGTGTGCATGGCCAGGAAGCTAGGTATTTGGAGAACACAGAGAGGTGATCTCAGCATTTTACTGCAATATCCCATAACCACTGAAGGAAGAGGTTAAAAATGATTTATATTAAGAAAAGCAGTGTAAATGCATTTATTGGTTTAAGTTTTGCTACCAAATGGAATTCTCAAAATACTTTGGAAATACAAGTAGATTTAAGATCTGTTTTAGGTATAAGCCTTATTTATTTTAAAAAGGGAGGATAAAATATTACGTATTAACAAGGGACATATCATTAGTATTCACAGTCAAGCACACACAAAAAAGAAATTTTGGATGGCTAAATTCAGTCTTAATCCAAGCCATGTTCCAACAGTGTAAACAGGTATTGGTAGATAAAAATGGATTTTCCCTTCAACATCCTAATAACAATAAAAATAGTTAAATATGAAATATACTTCTCAAAATAACCTAGGTATTAGGAGCCAAGAAAACTACATGACTACTTGTCACCTAGTTCTACCAGTGTGCAGTTTGCTGATCTCCTTTAATCCTAATGTGTTGTAAAAATGATCTGAAACAGTCTCCACTTAGGTGATTGACTCTATTGCCAGCACTCTTCATTTGATATATTTTTTTTCCTTTTGAGACAGAGTCTCGCTTTGCCATCCAGGCTGGACTGCAGTGGCACAATCTTGGCTCACTGCAGCCTCCACCTCCTGGGTTCAAGTGATTCTCTAGCTCATCCTCCCTAGTAGCTGGGACTACAGGCGCCCGCCACCATGCCTGGCTAATTTTTGTATTTTTAGTACAGATGGGGTTTCACCATATTGGTCACACTGGTCTCGAACTCCTGACCTCAGGTGATATGTCCACCTTGGCCTCCCAAAGTGCTGGGATTACATGTGTGAGTCACTGCACCTGGCCCATTTGTCCTTTAAAAACATGACATATCCACCTTGCTGAAGGTTCATGGATAATAATCTATTCTCTAGTATGGGCAGATACTTTGTCCTCTAGTTAAGTAGAAGCTTACTAAAGATCAATTGTGTTTGTTTTCAATACTGTTTATGCTGTTGTATTTGTTACTTTTATTACATAATCTAATTAACTATATATAAACTGATAACTAAGAGTGCAGCAAAAGAACTAGCCTATAAAAACAACAAACTAAGCTGAACGTTTTAAAAGGACTCAATAAAGAAGTCACTAAAAGTTAACTTGTGGATGAGACATTGAAAAAGATTACAACAACTGTCAGTATCTAAAAGTATTCTATATTCAAATTGTTTCAAAAGGTCTTTAGTTTCTTTCTCCGAAGAAATCAAAATGGGAAATCATACACCATGCATTAAGGGTGTGATTTTTGTGAGAGTGCTGAGAACACCATTCAACAATTTAAACTCAAAGCAAAGATCTTGGCAGCTTTACATCTAAGGACTGGTGAATAAACACAGTTTTATGTTTTAAAGAAAGTAAAATGCTTAAGTCTTAACATTTTATTAGTCCCAGCTATAACCAACTTTTCAGTTAACTGCCCAATTACAAGTGCCAACGGTATTATTTAAGAGGGTGCTACTCTATTAATCTTAATTATTCCTCCTCAGTCTCAGAATGCTGGAAGCATCAGATACCAGGTTTTCCCACCACCCTCAAATTCTACTGAAAGGCATCTGCTACAAACATTAGCCATTAGTCGGAATCTAAAGATTTGTAGCTAAATTTAATTTAAAATTTCAAAGTGTACCTAACAACAAGAATTACAATTGAGAATAATAAGCAGGAAGAAAAGCAAGAATAAATGGGTATACCAAAAACATAACTTTCAAAGAGAGGAGAGAAGGAAGGATGAGCATACTAAGAATAGGAACAGCAAATCAAAAGCAAACAAAGTAACACTAAAGGATGGATGACTGACTGAATGAAAGCTGAAGATAATAATTATTGTTATAGTGAAACGGGTTCAACAAATGTAAAATGGTTAAACTATAATGCATTATTTGTGGGGGAATTCTATGTATAGTCATGCATTGCTTCATGATGGGGATATGTTCTGAAAAATGCATTGTTAGGTGATTTTGTCATTGTGTGAACATCATAGAGCAGGGGTTTCCAACCCTCAGGCCACAGACTGGTACTGGTCCTGTTAGGAACCAGGCTGCACAGCAGGTGAACAGCAGGCAAGGCATTACTGGCTGAGCTCTGCCTCCTGTCAGATCAGCCACAGCATTAGATTCTCACAGAAGAGTGAACCCTATTGTGAACTGCACATGCTAAGGATCTAGGTTACGTGCTCCTTATGAGGAGCCTTATCATCTGAGGTGGAACAGTTTCATCCTGAAACGCTCCCCTGCAATCTGTGGAAAAACTGTCTTCTGAGAAACTGGTCCCTATTGCCAGAAAGGTTGGGACTGCTGTCATAGAGTGTACTACACAAAACTGAATGGTATAGCTAACATACACCTAATCTATATGGTACAGCCTATTATTCCTAGGATACAAACCTGTAAAAATGTTACTGTACTGAATACTCTTGGCAATTGTAAGACAATAGTAAGTATTTGTGTATCTAAACATAGAAAAAGTACAGCAAAAAATACACCACAGAAGACAAAAATTGGTACACCTGCATAGGGCACTTACTATGAATGGAGCTTGCAGAACTAGATGGAAGTTGCTCTAGGTGTCAATAAGGGAGTGGGAAATAATTTTAGAAGACCTAGGTTTATAAGTAAACTTTATAAACACACTGTAAACTTAGGCTACACTAAATTTCTAAAACATATTTTTCTTTCTTCAATAATAAAGTAATCTTAGCTTACTGTAAATTTTCTTTTACTTTATAAGCTTTTCAGTGTTTTCTAAAGTTTTTGACTCTTTTGTAATAACACTTAGCTTAAAAGACAAACTGATTATACATCTATACAAAATATGTTCTTTCTGGGTTTTTTTTTTTTTTTTTTGAGACAGAGTTTTGTTTTAGTTGCCCAGGCTGGAGTGCAATGCCACAATCTCGGCTCACCGCAACATTTGCCTCCCAGGTTCAAGCGATTCTCCTGCCTCAGCATCCCGAGTAGCTGGGATTACAAGCATGTACCACCATGCCTGGCTAATTTTGTATTTTTAGTAGAGATGGGTTTTTCCATGTTGGTCAGGCAGGTCTCAAACTCCTGAGCTGAGGTATCTGCCCACCTGTGCCTCCCAAATTGCTGGAATTACAGGCGTGAGCCACCACGACCAGACTATAAAGAAAATATAATATTTTCTTTATATCCTTATACAACAAGTTTTTTTTTTTTTTTTTTTTTTTTTACGTTTTAAACTTTTTTTGTTAAAAACTAAGAGACACACACATTAAGCCTAGGACTATGCAGAGCCTGGATCATCAATATCACTGTCTTCCACTTTTACATCTTGTCTCACTGGAACGTCTTGAGAGGCAATAACACACATACAGACTTATCTCCTATGATAATTTCTTCTGGACTATCTCCCAAAGAACTTACTTAGTTCAGGCTGTTTACAGTTAACTTTTAAATATATACATATATACATATACACTCTTAAGTATGATTAAAAAGTATAGTAAATACATAAACAATAGCTGGGTGCAATGACTGCTTCCTATAATCTCAGCCCTTTGGGAGGCTGAGGTGAGCTCATCACTTGAGGCCAGAGGTTCGAGACCAGCCTGGCCAACATGGTGAAACCCTGTCTTTACTAAAAATAAAAAAATTAGCTAGGCATGATGGCTCACACCTGTAATCCCAGCTAGTTGGGAGGTTTAGGCACGAGAATCATTTGAACCCGGGAGGCGGTGGTTGCAGTGAGTGGAGATTGTGCCACTGCACTGCAGCTCAGGCAATGCAGTGAGCCTGTCTAAAAAAAAAATACATAAACCAGTAACATAGTAATTTATTATCAAGTATTATGTACTGTACGTAATTGTATGCACTACACTTTTTTACAACTGGCAGCACAGTAGGTTTACACTAGAACTACCCTAAACACTTGAGTAATTATTATACTATGACATTATCACTAAGTGAGAGGAATTTTTCACCTCCATTATAATAATATGCATAGAATCACTGTTGTATATGTGGTCTGTCTGTCATTGATTGAAATGTCATTATATGGCACATGATTCTGGCTGTTACAAATGAGACAGAGGCTGGGCACAGTGGCTCACACCTGTAATTCCAGCACTTTGAGGGGCTGAGTTGGGCAGATTGCTTGAGCCCAGGAGTTCCAGACCAAACTCGGCAATATAGTGAAACCCCATCTCTAAAACAAACAAACAAAACACAAAAAAGCAAAAAACAAAAAAATAGCAGGGCGTGATGGCCTGTGTCTGTAGTCCCAGCTACTTGGGAAGCTGAGGTGGGAAGATAGCTTGAGCCCAGGAGGTTGAGGTGGCAGTGAGCTGTGATCGCGCCACTGCACTCCAGCCTGGGCAACAGAGTGAAACCCTGTTTCAAAAATAAATAAATAAATAAAACAAACCAAACTAAAACAAAACAAAAAAAATCTCGGAAGACAGATATGTAGATGAGAACATGAAAAGATTCTGATGCTTTATTATTGAGTAAAAAAACTCAAGATGCTGAAAAAAAAATATGATCCCATTTTTGTTCAACATTTTGCATACATAGTTGTCAGTGCATAGAAAAGAATATAAAGAAAGCTGTCAGCAATGGCTACTCTGAAGTCTTGCAATGGGGATGATAGGGAGGAGTATACTTTTTATAGGGCTCATTTTCACACATTTTATTTCCTAAGTAAATAATAGACATTTAGCTTTGGAAAAGGCAATAGTATGAAAATGTAACAACAGAATTGATGGCTACATAAAAACTACTTTATATCTCAGTTTAAATACTTTAGATATTGTTAATGTTTCCAGGTTTCCGACTTCTGGGTGATAATAGAAAAATAGAGTGAAATGCCTTTTCCAAACTGGAATGGCTAAGAAATCCTAAGGGAATGCTCTAAAATAAAGGGAATAATGAAATATATGTTGGTAACTACACCTCAACTCTTCTTTATTTATATTACTATATGGTATTTCTAGAGCACTATGTTATAGGGGATTTCCTTTCATATTATTAAGTCACTGATGTGTCATTTTATCAATTCTATTAAATTTTCTGTTTTAACTGTCATGCCTTTTAATCTTTCCTGCTCTGATTTCTGCTTTGCATGGAAATCTGTTATCTTTCTAGTTGTCTTTGGTGGATATCAATCCTCTGGAGTCTCTCTAAGCCTTCAGACTAAAGTTTTTAAAGTTGTCTTTTTGGCCAGGCACAGTGGCTCATGCCTGTAATTCCAACACTTTGGGAAGCCAACACAGGTGGATTGCTTGAGCTCAGGAGTTTGAGACTACCCTGGGAAACATAGCAAAACCCTATCTCTACAAAAAACACACACAAAAAATCAGTGGGGTGTGATGGCAGATGCCTGTAGTCCCAGTTACTCAGGAGGCTGACGTGGGAGGACTGCTTGAGCCTGGGAGGTAGAGGATGCAGTGAGTCAATATCACAGCACTACACTCCAGCCTGAGTGACAGTGAGGCTCCATCTCAAAAAAAAAAAAAAAAAAAAAAAAAAAATTGCCGTTTGCTTCTTGCATCATCTACATTTCCTCTGGAGTAAATAATTCATTTTCTAATTTCATTTTCATTTTACTGATCTTCCTCATATATCTGATGATCTTTACGTGTATGTTCATGTTTATAAATGAAGGACTATGTTATTCACGACAGGTGATCATCATGGATTTCTTGTACCGCTGTTGTAGTCTTGTATCGTTTCTCCAGCAGGATACCCCTCAGTGAACTGGAGGACTACCACCTTTGATTAAGTGGAAATGGCATACTGACATGCTTAAGGTCCATGATAGGCATCAATAAAGAAATCTTTGTCACAGTGTTGAAAGGCACTGTTATATGTGGGAATCCCTTAGCATATTTATAGAGCATCTCCTCCTAGATTTAAAAAACAGTTATCATAGTCTTAACACAGGGACAAACCTTTTACTGAGTTGAGGACGAAGGGGGTGGCCTTCAGTCATCACGTCTTTTTGGTCTCTACCAATCAATGACAGTTTCTCAGTCTCTCCTTGTTTTCCTATGACCTTGACGTTCCTGAAGAATACTGATCAGTGAATTTGTAGAATCTCCCTCAATTTGGTTTTGAATGAAATTCTCTCATGTTTAGACTGAGATTACTCATTTTTGCCAAGGTGAAAGGTTAAAAGCCATGACAGGTAATTTGTAGAATGTCCCTCAATTTGGTTTTGTCTGAAATTCTCTCATGTTTATACTGAGATTACTCATTTTTGCCAAGGTGATGTTAAGCCCAAGTTATGTATATAACATGATGTTAAGTACATAACATTTAAGAGGTACCCAATGTCAAGATAGTGTTCATATTAACTCTGAACATGTAATTAAGGCAGCATCCACCTGTTTTTCCACAGTAAAGTTATTATTTTCCCCTTTGTAATTAATATATATCTTTCATGGATACATTTGAGATAAGATTTTTAAAAGGAAATAATTTCTGGTCAGAATTTATCAATTTTAGCATCCATAGATAATTATTGCCTATAAAAATGATTTCTGTATTTACCAAATGGTGGTTTTTTATTTCCATTATTTTTCTACATTTATTTATTAGAATTTTAATGTAAGGACAAGCTGTGTCCTTTTGCCTTAATTTGTTTATTCAATTTTTTATATCAGTATAGACTCAATGATATTTAATACTATAGGTTTTAATTCATTACTTGCATTATATAATCTCACATGGGGCTTTTAAATTACTTTTTGTACTTGATTTTGAATATAACTGTGTATTATTCAGAAAACACAATGTAAGTGACAACAATTTTTGGACATTTATTGAAATTTCCTTTGTGAAAAGCATGTGGTTAATTTTTGTAAATATTTTTTGTATGCATGACATAAGCATTCTTTGTTTTCTCTGTTCTTCATTGTGAAGTATAAAACACATAGAAAGTACACCAAATACAATTAAATAGTTAGTGAATTATTATAAAGCAGACCCCTGTGTTACTACCACCTAGGTGAAAAAACAGAACCGAGTGACAGAAAAGGCTCCCAAATACTATGTTTCAACCTTCCTCCTGAAGAAAACTAATGCCTTGATTTTTTTGGTTTGTTTTCAAGAGATGGTGTTTTGCTATGCTGCCCAGGCTGGAGACCAGTAGCAATCCACTGGTGCAATCAAAGTGCACTACAGCCTCCAACTTCTGGGCTCAGATAATCTTTCCTCAGCTTTCTGAGTAGCAAGGACTACAGGCACACATCACCACATCCAGCCAATGCCTTGATTTTTAGGTTATCTAGTCACCTGCTCTTCTAATAAGTTTACCACTTAAGTATTCATTACTAAAAACTATAGAGGTGGCTGGGCACAGTGGCTCACATGTGTAATCCCAGCGCTTTGGGAAGCCGAGGTGGGTGGATTACCTGAGGTCTGGAATTCGAGACCAGCCTGGCCAATATGGTGAAACCCTATCTCTACTAAAAATACAAAAATTAGCCTGGTGTGTTGGCGCATGACTGCAGTCCCAGCTACTCGGGAGGCTGAGGCAGGAGAACTGCTTGAACCTGGGAGGCAGAGGTTGCAGTGAGTGAAGATTGCACCACTGCACTCCAGCCTGGGTGGCAGAGGCGAGATTCCATCTCAAAAAAAAAAAAAAAAAGACCATCACCAACAAAAAACTACAGAGGTACAGGATATATCATGGAAACATGATTAATCAATTAATACCAAAGTAAAGTTCACAACAAGAAATATTATGAATCAATGAAAAAGATTTCATAATGATAAAAGGTTCAATTCAATAAGAATGCATTATATTCCTAAATGTGTTTGCATCTAATAACAGAACTTCAAGTACGTGAAGCAAAAATGACAGAAATGAAGACAAAGTACCTGCTCATAACTGAAAATATTAAGTTATTTCTCAGTAATTGATAGAATAGACAGCAAATCAGAAAAGATACAGATGTGAACAACCATTACCTAGAATCCTATGCCTAACAATTGCAAAATACACACTTTTGTCAAATGTATATGGAACAGATGTTATCTCATTGAGTTTTAATTTCCAATTTTGTAATGAATGAGCATAAATATATCTTCATATGATTATTAACTACCTGGCGATTGCAGATGCTATTGCTGCTCTGCCCAGATCTTCTTAATCAGGACACTGCAACTATACTTTAACTGCCAGTAATAGCTTACAGTTGCCTCTTACAAGATTGTTGTTGGCTGATGGGAGCACCACCTCACCCTTCAGACACCACTTCGCTTGGAATGGCTAGGATATGCCACCCCACCAGAGGCAGGCCAGAACAATGATTGACTGACGTGGAGGCACAACAGGCCAGCTAGTAAGAACAAGCTTTGGGATACAATGCATGCTCCAGAGCTCCCTATAGGATTAAGCTAATGCTAGACTTCTTCTGAAACCCTATCTTTTCCTTAACTTCTTCCCTGTCCTATCCTGTTTCATTTCCTCCCTTACAAGAATCTCCTGACAGAAGACTGATATCTTAATATATCATTCATACAAAAATTGCTGTTTAGGGCTCTGCCTTTAGACAGTCCTACCTAGGATAGTTGCTACCAGTAGTGATAACTGGAAAAACAGTCTGGAAAAGGTGGTGGATTCCCTGGCACGTTGCTGCAGTGTAAATGCTAAGACTTTCACCTACGGTAATGGGGATGTGGTACAAAGCAGAAAGACAGTATTAGCCTGTATAAGAGAGTAGGTATGAGGATTGTGAGGCTGGGTAGTTATTGCTGAGCACTAATGATTTAATGAAGAAAGAGAATGACAAATTAGGTCAATTCAGCACCACCTTATAGTAAAGAATAAAAATTAAAAGGCAAACATGGTTTAAGATTAGAAATGTGAGTTATTTATAAGATAATCCTGCCATATAATGGCAGGATTTAAGAGAAGGCTAATTTCTCATCCCAGCCAACATTCTATGCCAAAGTTAAGCTCCTGATAGAAAATATTACCCTGAATCTTCTGGGCCTGTGGAAGGAACCCATTCTTCCTTGTTAGCATACAGGAGCTCCATCCTGCTTATGACCACACAAAGACTTCAAGGTATCCTATAGAATAACGCTTTCCTTTCTTAGAGTCTGACCTCAAAACCTTGGCCACCAGAGGAATAGTTTGTGTCAAATCTCAACATAGCCCCATAGGAAAATCTTGGATCTGCTAATGGAGAAAGGAGACTTAATGCCAATAGAGTGGCAGCCCCTGGCTAATAAGTACTGTGGAAACTGGCAGAATATGCCTGTGAGTAAATCCTAATGGTGCTGGATCAGGGGAAGCATAATGTAAAGCTGCTTAATGAAGGAACTTTTCCATAACTCTGACTTTACACTCTGACAAAGGCTCCTGGAGGCAGTTTATTTTATTTTTTTATGTTTTGAGATGGAGTCTTGCTCTGTCCCCAGGCTGGAGTACAGTGATGCGATCTTGGCTCACTACAACCTCTGCCTCCCAGGTTCAGGCGATTCTCCTGCCTCAGCCTCCCAAGTAGGACTAGGTGCGTGCCACCACGCCCTGCTAATTTTGGTACTTTTAGTAGAGATGGGGTTTCACCATGTTGGCCAGGATGGTCTCGACTTCTTGACCTCGTGATCTGCCCACCTCACCTCCCAAAGTGCTGGGATTACAGATGTGAGCCAAAGCATCTGGCCAGAATCAGTTTTTAATACATGGGTGCAATGGTTCTTAGATATCTGAAATGAGTGAAAGCTTGTTTAAATAGAGACATACTAAGTGATGTTGTAAACTGTTCAGAGCATAATAAAAACCTCAGAAGAGTGGCTATACAGAAGTGGACATGTTATGTGAAGCCAAAACCCAGCTTATGATGTTCTCTGGAAGGAAATGCTTCATTTACCAGTATCAGTGAAGAGCTTAGTAGTGACTCTTCTGTAGATGGGGACTTTGAAGATGACAGTGTTACAGAACTGGAATCTCTTCTATCAGTGTGAATGATATGATCCAGGAATAGATCATAGAGATTGGGTGGCATCAGGTGTATGATGGAAATGTACACCACATGCATAATTATGTAATATTTTACATATACATAAAACACATATTCAAAAGAGAGTGAGATTAGATGAGCAGGATGATGAAGTCAGAATGGAAAGTCATAATCCTGTGCTCAGTTGCCACACCCTAAGTTAGTTCTAACTCAGAATCCATCACCTAAAAGAGAAACTAGGGTCCCCTTGTTGCCACAAGACAGAAAATGAATACATTAGTGGCTAACTTCATCTTTCTGGGATCTGGTTCTATAAGGTGTGAATAATACTGTCTTATATTAATATATCTACTCCAGATTTCATTTGATTAGTGTTAATATGGTTTATCTATCCCCTGCCTTTGGTTTTTAAACTATTCATATTTAAGGTGGTTTGGTGGTGGCAGCCTATATTTCAGTCTTGCTCTTTTTTAATGCAGTCTGAGAATATCCGCCATTTAGTAAGAAAATTTAGACCATTTACATTTAATGTGACTATTGAAGATGAACTTTAAATCTATTATTTTGCTATTTGTTTTGGATTAACTGAACATTTTTGGTAATTTCATTTTCTCTTCTTTGTTAGCTTATTAACCATAACTGCCATTTAACTTAGTTTTTAAAAAATAAGACTTTAACTTTTTAGTCTACCTTCAAGTGATATTATTGATATTATGCCAATTCATGTATAGTGTAAGACCTTAAAACAGAATCTTCCATTTGTATCCTTTAATAGCTTTTGTGCTATTGTTGTCATAAGTTTTACTTTTACAGGTTATAAAATTAATACACTATTTTTGCTTTAAGCTATCAATTATTATTATTATTTTTTTCAACATTTCACTATTTTGTCCCAAACCATTACTATGTATGTTTGGTATGTTAACAATTTAAATATCCACATTAAGATAAACAACAAGCACCTGTTAGCAGTGGAAACCAAAACATTTCAATGCTAAAAATGTACACGATATTTAGACACTATTTCATTGGCTGTCAAAAACAGTGACTACTGCCAAATAATTAAATTTAAAATATTGTGCCAGGTCCTCTCAGGGAAATGTGAAAATAATACTGTTGATCTCACTGTGATTGTTATTTTAATGGGATTAAACAAAATCCAGAAGTTACAAATTTATGACTGCCAATACTATATTTGGAGAGTTACAGTACAGTATATAATTAAAGACAGCTTTGTTTAAAAGACTGCCATAAATCAACAAAACCCAACTGTGTCCCCTGGACATGGTAGAGAAAATAGCAATCTTAGAGAGAGGAGCGATTCTAAAGGCATTCCCTTGGAGGCTCTGAGGTTTTTTTGTTTTCTTTTTCACATTACTGAAAGGCCAAGTAATGTGGTGTGATTACTTTAATTCCTACAACACAACTTCCATTTAGAATAGTTACATGTTCCCAAACTATTTCTTCTCTCCACCATGCTGGCTTCCATATTTCATGGCCCACTTCACCTTTTGGTCTTCCTTCTTTGTAGTACAGCAGCCCTCATGCTGCTATCCATTGAGTAGGTAAACCACCAATTCATACGTGGCCATCATAATGGCTATGTTTGGATTCTGTCTCACTAGACAAGTTATCAGACCACGGTAAAGAGATCCATAACCTTCTTGAACAACCAAAGATAGCGTCTGAAAAAAAGATCTGTATTTTGTTCCCCCCTTCATGTAGTCTTGTTCTTACAACTTCATGTGGATATGCTATAGTTGTGGCACAAGTTTTTGAGGTGGCAGCAGCTAGCATCATTCCCACAAAATCTGACACTTCTTTCACAGACTCTTCATCATTTTCCATTGTAGAAGCAGTCTTATATTCCAGTAGCTTTTGTTTTATACTTTCATAAATAACAAAATGGATAACAGTCTCTGATATACCAGCATATGAAGCAGACATGCCCCTATAAAATCCTTTTAGTCTATCTGTCTGATATACTTTATGAACACATTCAAAAGCACCCATTCGCCTTTCCCCACGGTTCCTTGCATCAAGCTGTAACCGAGTCTTCCTAAGCCAAATGGGGTTGGTTGCTGTGATTGCAGTAAAACGAGGTTTAAGTTAGTCCATATTTCTACAGGAAGTGACCTGCGGATGGGGAGCATGAGATGACATGATCTCACTCTTTTCTCGGGAGAAATGTACAGTAAATGCCTGCCATTGCAGCTGAAATCATGTGTACTTGGGTAGAATCAGGATCAAATACATCATTCAACTTTTCCTTGCAGTTTGAATCAGCAGCAAAGTATATTGCTCTGGAAAGGTCTACCCCCCACTAAACTGGGGCCTAATCCTCTAAACAAGGAACGAGGCCCTTCTTTTTCCAAGATCACCTTTAGGCAATGAAGAGGTCCAGCAGACACTACGTGGTTGACGTTGGCTCCAGCTGTCCTGTTCAGCTGAACTTCAGAAATATAAAATGTCACAGAAGATGACTGCAGTCGTGTTTTCACAACTTCCAGTGGACATGTCAGAATAGCCCCCACTGTACCACCACATCCCCCGGCAAACAGATGCACCAGGGTGTCCCTCTGGCTCATTCTCTCTCCCGCATGTCCTCCGGGCGCTGAGGTGGGGACGTGGATCTGGCCGCCCGCTATGGCCGGCGGCTTGGGTCTCGGACTGGAGACGCACAGCACCCCGGGGACTGCGAGGAGAGCTGGCCTAGACGCAGCTGCCAAGAGCAACCGGAGCAGCTCTCCCCGCGGCGCTCCAGCCACGCCGCTGCCTGCCTCAACTCGGTGCCCTAGAGCTGCGCAACCAGCTATCAATTATTTTTAAATGTTTCTACTAATAAAAAAAAGTTTTCTAAATTCACCAACATAATTACCATTTCCAAAGCTTTTCATTGATGTGGTATAATTTTGCTTTTGCTTGCAGGGCTTCCTTAACATTTCTTGTAGAGCAGGTCTGCTAATGATGCAGTCTTTCAGCTTTTGTACCCTCTGAAAAAGTTTCTTTCACCTTTGCTTTTAAAAGATATTTTTGCTGTGTACAAAATTTTAATGGAACTTTTTTGTTTTGATACTTTATAGGTGTTTCTCCACTGTTTTCTAGCTTACATTGATTCCAATGTTTTCTGTGTGTTATGGTGGATCATTTCTATGTCTTCACTAATCTCTTCTGAAATATCCAATCTCCTGTCAATCCCCTACACTGGTATTCTTAATCTCAGATATGACAGTTTTTACTCTCTACAAGTTAAATTACAATCTTCATCTTTCATGTCTCTACTTAACATGTGTCTGCTTTACTCAGTTATGATAGCTGTTTAAAAGTCCTCATCCACTAATTCTATCTTCTGTGTCATTTTAGTCTTCTGTGTTTAATTGTTCTCCTTGTTACTGGTAGAAAATATTTTACCTCAGTATGTAGCTTATTTTTTTCATGTACTTCTTGTCATTCAAATAGCAGGAGTTTCAATTTTGCTGAAGTCCAACTTACCTAATTCATTTGTGGTATAAGTTCTTTCCCCTGCTACCTATAGAAAAATCTTTTGCCTAGCCCAAGGTCACAAAACTTTTGTTTTCTTGATATTTTAGTGTTATATTTTTATTTTATTCTAATACCCATTTAAGATTAGTATTTGTATAAAGAGAGGGTCAAGTCTCTCATTCACTCATTCTTTTATATGGTTCCAGTACTGTGTATTAAAATGACTATTCTCTCTACATTAACTTGCCTTTGAACCTTTGCCAACAAACTGCATGTCAGTTTCTGGGCTCTCTATTCTTTTCCATGGATCTTTGTCTCTATCTTTATGTAATTATCACACTGTTTGATTACTATGGCTTTATACAACATTAAAAAGCTAATGTGAGTCCTCTAATGTTCTTTGAAAAAAATTATCTTAGCTATTCTATTGCTTTTCTTTATATATTTTAGAATCAGCTTGTTAATTTCTAGAAAAAAACTGTTGGGTTTTTGATGAAGATTAAATTAAATTTCACTATATTTCAATTGGGAGAGAAATTATATTAATAATATTAAGTCCTCCAATCCATGAGCATGGTATTTCTAATTTGTTTCTTCAGTGTATTATAGTTTTCAGTATGTAAACCTTGAATGTATTTTCTTAGGCTTATCCCTAAATACTTCATGATTTTTAATATTATTACGATGGTACTTCTTTTAAAAATGTCTAACTATTCATTGCTAGTGCATTTTTGAATTTTGATCTTGTATCCCATGACATCGCAAAACACACCTATTAGTTCTAGCATCTTTTTCATAAATTTGGAATTTTGATGCAGACAGTATCATCTGAAAATAAAGATAATTTTAACTATTCCTTTCTAATCTATAATTCTCCTGTATAGACAACTTTAATTAGGCAAAGCAAGTTACCTCTTATTCCTTGTTAGCAAAGATATTTCATCATGAATGAATGTTAATTTCTATCATTTTTACCCTGTATCCATTGAAATGATTCTTAAAATAACAACCTGGTGATATGACGAATCTCATTGATATTAGTATATTGAACCAACCTTGCATTCTTGGAATAAACCTGGCTTGCTTGTGATTTTTTTTTTGACATATTAGATTCAATTTGCTAATATTCTGTGGTTTTTGTGTCTATGTTTATGAGAGTTATTAGTCTGTAGTTCTCTATTCTTATACTGTCTTTGTTTTTTGGCATAGGGTAATGCTGACCTCATCAAATGAGTTGGGGGAGTGTTCTCTGTTTTATTTCCTGAGATTGTTTAGAGTTGGTATGATTTTTTCCTTAAAGGTTGGTAGAATTTGCCAGGGAAGCCACTGGGCATAGTATTTTCTTTATAGGAAAGTTTTTAAACCACAAAGTCAATTTACTTAAAGACATAAAACAATTCAGGTTTATTCTACTTGAATGAGTTTTGGTAATTTGTGTATTTTGAGGAATTTATCTATTTCATCTAGGTTATCAAATGTATTAATGAAGTTGTTATTTACTTTTATTATCCATTTAATATATGTCGGCCTTAGTGATTGATGTCCACTTTTTCATTCTTAATCTTGGTGATTTGTATCTTCTCACTGTTTTCTCATTTAGTCTGGCCAGACGTTTATTGATTTTTGTAATCTTTGCAAAGAACCAGCTTTTGAGTATTCTGACTTTCTTTACTGTTTTTCTATTTTCAACTTTCTTGGTTTATGTTCTTATTATTTCTTTTCTTCTTGCTTTGAGTTTAATTTGTTTTCTTAAGACACATTATTGATTCAAAACTTTCTAGGTTTCTAAGACAAGACCCTAAAACTTATTTTCCTCTATGTACATCGTTAGCTGCATCTCAGGAATGCTATTTTCATTCTCATTTAATTAAAAACATTTAAATAATTTCCCTGTGACTGCCTCTTTGACCCATGTCATTTAGAAATGTTTAATTTCCAAAAGTTTGGGATTTTCTAGATATCATTCTGTTATTGATTTCTAGTTCAATTTGTTTGTGTTCAAGAGATATTTTGTCTGACTTGAATACTTTTAAATTTACTGATTTTTTTTTAAATGGAACACAATGTGGTCTATTTTAGCAAATGTTGTGTGTGCACTTGAAAATAATTTGTATTCTGCTCTCGTCCGATGGGTTGTTTTTCCTGTTTTCTTAAATGGCTATTATTTGAAAACAAAACTGTACAAAAAGAAGGAATATCACATAAGGTTGCTTTCAGAAATCTGAAGTAGTTCTCCATATGAACTTAATGAAGTACCTGTACACATAATTAATAACAACATAAGAGATTAGGCACTATCAAATGAAAGCAGATAATGAGTAAGTTACCTCTTCACATGGTTACCTCTCAATCTGTTCCCAATATGATCCAACAACCCGTTTTCTATACTCCAGTCACACTGGACTTATTTTAGTTCTTCCAAGTAACCATGTTTTTTTTCTGCATCAGGATTTACTGCATATAATCTCTATCTGGACAATATAATCTCTATCTTTCCATTAAGTTTCCTCCAACTTTCAGACTTGACCTTGAATTCACTTTCTTTAGAAAGTCTTTTTGACATTCCCTCCAAGGATTATGTACTCCTTGTTAAGGATCAGTGGTTTGCACTTTCATGACAGTCTGTTCCTCTCTTTCACAGAACTTATGATTATAATGAAAACTATGAGAACAGATTATACTGTATTATCAAAGATGTTATGAATTCTCAAAAGATTTAGAATCCCCTACTCAAGAAAGTCAGCAGAATGAGACACGGATTGGCCAACTAAACTCACTTACCTAAATTCTGATTTTTAGTGGATATAATTTCTCCTGTGAAGACTATTTTGAAAGTAGAATTATACCTTCAGAAGAATACTGATTATATGAGTGTTCCATATCAATATCTAATACATCCAGGTGACTACTATAAAATATTACAGGGCACACATAAAACCAACAAAAATGAGAAATCCTATTCTTATGCCTTCTATAGGTCCAGGCAAATATTAATAGATAAGATGTCTACTTCTCTAAGACATTCCTTGCTTAAGAAAATAAAAATCATATATAAAGAGTAAGTTAGGCTTGAATAACTTTTCTTTTCCAAATTAAATCCAAAATTTAAGGCATTAGAGTCCAAGTTTCTTGTAAATTTTAGGTAAAAAAATCAATAAGTGAAGGAAGTGAGAGGAAAATCTTTGCCTTTCATGTACATTTGAAACCTTCATTTCATTTAAATAGCACTTGATGATATTAGGAGTGATCACTTACAGAAAAACATACAGAGCTTTCCTGGCAATGGAATCGGAAGAGCTGCCTTCCTCATGCTTCTCAGGCTCACTTTGTAAATTATGTGAAACACTTTTAGACAGACACTGGCACTCATAAATTATACAGTTCATTTGCATATTCTAGTCATGAGACATTATGCAAAGTGACATGATTTGCATAATGGATTCCTCTTGTCGCTTTGCTTGCTGCATGCTTTTAAAAAACAAAATGAAATAAAATGAAAGCATGAAAAGGTGAAAGCATCAAGTCCCCAGCATTGCCTGTCTTCTTCCCAACTACAGTATCAATCGCTTTCATATTCTACAGAGGATTGGGGGAAAGGGGCAATAAAGCAAAGATACACAGACATATAAACAAAGAGCTTTCATATGAATTTTACTCTTAATTACAATGTACCTACTCTCTCATTGAAATCCTTCACCATAAATAAGCCTTTTGAGCCAAGAGACATCAAAACAAAACAAAACACTCAGACAGAAAACCTTTATAGAACTTTTCCTTAAAAAACAAACTTCTATGTCTATAATTTTTAGGGAAAGCTTAAGCCTTTCTGTTTGTAACTAAAAAATAAAAATAAAAAATGTTTTAAGGCACTAGCTATTTCCTTATCATTGGGGTAAAAAAAGAATATTGGTAGAAGGATTTTTTTCACCCTCTAGGTGATCTGAATGGTTTTTCTATTTTGAAACAGGGAGAAGAAAAATAGGGTTGTGTTTTTGATCACTTAACAAAATATATAATGGCTACATATATTGTAAAGGATGAGGCAGTGCCACGTCGACTTCTATCGGCTCTACTCCAATAAGCAGGCAACGCTCCCTCAGCAGTTGCTAGCTTTGCTGTGGGCTTTCCCTGCTCCTCTGCACCAGTGCGAAAAGCAGAGTGTGCCAAGCGGCTGGCGTCTGTACCCTGTGGGAAAAGTTAACTGTAATTCTTCGGCTTTTAAAATCAATTAACCCGTGTGTTAATTAACGTCAAGTCGACGGGAGGAGGAGAAGAAGGGGAGGGAGGGAGAAAAGAAAAAAGCTGCAAGGGCGGATGGCAGAAGAGTTGGCACGATGCCATCCATTCAGGGGGCAACGCCACAGTTTCGTGCGATAGCAGCAGCGGGTATATGTTACGGGCCCCTGTATGCGGGGCAGACAGTTGCGGTAAAGCCAAGGGAGATTATCCAGACCCCCAGGAGCGAACAGCAAGCAGCAACCGAACGCGCAAGTGCCAGGATTACAGCCTAGGCTGCTCCAACTATGAGCCCTTCCTCGGACCCTGGGACTCGACTACTTAGGGTTTGGGGGTCTTCCACACCACAGAGGCACAAAGCTGACTTTAACCACTTTTTTTCCTTTAAACTTGATTCTGCCGCAGTGGAGCCAGCACAGCGGATGTTTTCACACCCAACAAGACAAAGGCCGTCGTCTCCGCCATGACACTGTTCTGTTCCAAGCAGAGGCCGGGGATTCTGGACTCCTCGAAAAATCAAAAAGAAGCAAGGAAAACAAACAAACACAGCAACAAACAGAAAAAACTGAAAACCACCAAAATCGTTTGCCCGTTTGCCCGTGCCAGGGGTGATCTGGGCATCTGTTGCAGCAGAAGGCGCTTGTGTTGGGCTATTTTTTTCGGGGGGGGCAAGCTGTTGGCACGTTTGCTATTCAACTTCGTTTATAATTAACTTAAATAAAGCACCATTCAGCCTAGTCAACAACAAACAAAGAAAAAGCAGCTATCGGAAGAGAAATGCCACAGGAAGCAGCATGAATGCATGCCACAGCCGGTGCCACTTGCCACTCGGAAAACCTCAGGGAAAGATGCCAATGCTACAGCTGCGAAGAAGGCAGAGAAGGGAGCATAAAGATCTACGACCAGAAATCATAAAGAAAGAATACTGCTTGTATAATTCTGGATTGCAATTGAACACAGCCTCTGCTGGGAGAAGAGAGGGAATATTTAAATGGAGATATAGATGGGTATAAATTAAAAGATAGGCACCTATTGATTGCATATAAACACATGTGTAAGGTTGTATGTGTATATAAATACACATATTTTCAGACAACGTTTAGATATGTATATATTTTGTACTATAATTATGGGTATGTATATACGTGTGTATGTTCAGGCATATACACACATATGTAGGATGTATGCATGTGTGAGAAAAAGGAGGAAGACAGAGGGGAGAGAGAAGGAAATATGTGTATGTGCATGTATGTGTATGCATACATGCCACTTTTTGACCCAGGTATACACAGAAGACAAAATAAAAATCATACTCCAGCAGCAAGCAGGCAGCCAGAGATTTATCTACATTCACTGCTATCACCAGGGAGATGAATGGGGCCGATCTGAAGCCCTTTTACAAGATCCACTATGGGAGTGAAGGAGGAGGAGGGATGCCACACAGACATGCACAAACTTGAAGGCAGAGGGATTTGGAAGGGGCTACTGAGGAAACACTGGTGGCATAACGCAGGGGGAGAAGAAGGGAAAAGAGGATTGTCTTTCTCTCTATGTTTTAGATGGTTGTTTTTAAAAAATCTGCAAAAGGGTTTCAGGGACCAGCTGGTACTTACGTTGTCTGCGTTGCTGTGGATCCTGAAAGGTGTTCTGTTGGCACCGGGCGCTGAGCCAGGGGCAGGCGCTGGAAACAAAAGGGAGAGACAAAAAAATAAAGTCATTCAATGGGAATATTAATTGCTGCTCTTGTGGATTTTACAAAACACACAAACTGTTTTCTTTTTCTTTCTTTTTAAAAAAAAATGTGGATTGGCGTGTGTCCCTTTTGCATGGAATATACAAGTAGTGTGGGATTTACAGCCCAGTTACGGGACTCAGGATTAGCTGCGCTGGCATCTTTTGGGCATATTCTTCCTTCTAATGAATGAGCTTTCGCTGTTAATGAGGAATAATCGTTTGGCTAATGAGCTTTGAAACATTAAGAGAAAAGAGGTTTTTTTTTCCGTTAATCGCTCTGGTGCGACTGCATGGATGGATTACAAAAGACAGCAATAGGAACGCAGTACAAAGGGGGGGATCCTCTCCTGGAGTGGGAGAAGCACCGAGATGGGTGATGTGTCCCCCGCATCTTTCCTTCCTTCTCTCTTTCACTCTCTCTGTCAACTGCTATGGGTTTCCATAACTCTGCAATCAAAGTGGATGGTCGGGAAGGATTATTACAAAGAGTGAAGCCTCCGTTGTTAATGTCTCCAGTGTTTAATCATCATACAGTAGAATGGTTTTATGCATATTTCATTTGCATATCATTAAACTGTGTTAGCGAGGGGCATTCAGAGCCAGGAGAAGTACAAAGTTGGGGGAGAGAGGAAAGAAAAAAGGTCCCTATGATGCTTATCTTCAAACAGGGACTTGTTCCATGATCTGTCTTCTACTTTTGCTAAAATCATTATGACTTGGAAACCTTTGAAGTTGGATACAACCTTGGATTCTTCTAATTCCTGCCAGAGCAGTATATTTTAAAAAATAGCAGAAATGTTCCTGCACTAGACAATTAAAGGAATATAAACTCCAGTGGGTTGAAACTAGTAGCTCTTTGGGGAATGCAGTGGCAGAGGCTTCTACAAATACCAACACTTAAAAATATATAATAAAGAGCATCATATTAGAAACAAAGAAAACGAAGACAAGAAATATTAACAAGTGGATTATATTTGTTTATTTTGGGGGTTAATGAACTAAAGAGAATGAAGAAGCCATCGGTAATTTATCCCTTCATTAATGAACAGTCATCTTTTTGTATGTGTTTGTTTTTGTCCTTTCTTTTTGAAGAGGGACGTTGTCACTTTTGAAGTGATTAGTCAATTATTTTGTAGCTCTGATCTTTTTCCCCTGCACCCGACAGGAAAGAAAGGTGGTGGTTAGGGTATATGTGAGTATGGGGGGGACTTGGGGAGGGGGGAGAGAAAGAATACAGTGAGTTCTTTGTAGATGTTATACATGCACAACATATTAATTGTGGGCTTTTAAAGCTCCCTCAATGGGCTATTTCATTCCTGGTGTAACAGCAGCTGGTTAGCCACTGTTGGTAACTCTTCAAATATTACGTTATTTTTATTCTGTCGCTATTGTTGCTGTCTTGTTTTGTTTCTCCTCAGTTAAAAATGAAAATGTAATATCGCCCCTTCTTTACTGAGTCTCTTCTCTATCTTCTTCTTCAATACAATTTCCAAACTGTAAAACAATGTTGGCTTAATATTGAATCCTGGTGCACAGTCTAACTGGCATAACTTGATTTGGAAATGAGATGCTGTTTTATATTTAAATTACCCCTGCTCCCCCCCTTATCCTCCAAAGCTTTGTCTGTGCTATGAATATGCAGATGAAGCATGATGTGATTACACTGTACGATTACTCCTATCCATGGTGGTGGCAGGGGCTGCTAGGGAGACAGAGAGTCATTCAGCCTCCAAGGCAATACGGAGTTTTGTTTTCGGTATTTTTCCTATCTTCTTGGCACTGCGGCACATGCAGATGTCGCTGTTGTTCTTTATAAAGCCCTAATGATATGCAAAACCATAACGATTTGGTTTGGATGCAAAGCATCAACGAAATATTATGGATGTCTTTAAGAAAGGGGGAGAGAAAATCCTGACTGAAGGAATGTCCACATAAATTATTTTTATTTCAATGAATTCAAAGGATGGGGTGAGGGCAAGTCAGATGGAGTCGTGTGGAAAACATGCATAATATTAATATGCATAAAGAATTCTCACCGAGGAGGAGAGCTCCTCACTACAGCTCTTGGGAAAAACAGGTTCATTAGGAAATAGCTTAGAGCGACTACAGCATTTTGCGATTTCAATTTTTTTTCCTTATTTTAAATGAAGAATCAGACAGATGTGTTTTCTTTACATGGCAGCATTGAGATGGATCCAATCTGTGAAATTTGCTGCCCAAATAGCATTTCTAATGGAAACTGGAACTAAACAAGGGCACGGATAAGGAAGGGAAGGGAGAAGAGAGAATACATGAAGAGGAGTATATTCAGAGCCACTGCATGGCATTTTTAGTACAGGAGGTTTTCAGAATCCACCTTTGCTTCAGTAGTCTCCCTTGTGGGCTCCTGATGTAGCGAGCTATCAGGGTATATACCAAAATGAGCACTCAAACAGGCCTTTCTAGGTCTGAGGCTGAGGAAAGCAGCAGCAACTTGGTGCCTGTCCCCCAGAGCTGCCTACAGTTCAGAAGCCAAAAGCACAGCTACTTCTAATTTGGGGATGCAGTAGAGTGCCTACTGGTCCAGGTATTTGTGAAAGATGGAATTCTTGGTGCTATCATAGTATACATTGCTAAAGAGCAGATGAAACTGGCTGCTTAAGGAGGCCTGGTAATATTTATGTTGGTTAATTCTCATGATAATGATAACTGCAGTTGTCTAGTATTTTCAGAATGTTAAAATTACCAGTGTAGGTTAACACATGCTTACAATGAACAGAGAGGGACGAACAGTGAATGAGCCTACTGGGTGGATTCAAAACTGATAAAATATTTGGACTATTACTCATGGCCTCCAAGGATTAACAAAGAAAATCAAATAAAGAAGCAGTAGTCAGAAAAAAAAAAAAAGATTTTGTTACCTCCCTTGGTCAGGTGGAAAGAGTTCAAATTACTTTCATAATTCAGGTAAAAGAATTTTATACTCCTGTTTAAATTATGTGAAGACATTTTTTTATCTGATATGTATATCTGCATAAATTTCTATTTGATATCATAATGTTGACCTGTAACTGGTCTGATTATAAGCATGTTCTAAATTCTGTTGCTCTTCACCTATAACCTCTAAAACTTCCATTTATAAGTCTCTTTTAACACTCTCCCTCCAACTATTTTCAATGGTTACGCGATCCTCAACTGTTGGTACAGTGTACAAAACTACAGAGTACAGTGAATTAATGATTATTTGGAGAATGGCTATTTAATCTGAATTACTCAGATCTTTAACCTCTTCAACTTTCCATCTCTGTTGCCAGAATTATGGCTATTGAATTTTGAAAGAATACATGTAAAAATTTAGCACAGTATCTGCACATAACAAGCTCTAAATAAGTGTTAGATTTTATGACTATCATTATTATTACTATTTCCGTGTGTTGGTTTTCATTTTAGAGAAATAAGGAAAAGAAAAGAACATTCAATCTTTACTTTTACTATTAAATACCAATGCAGGTAAAAGGCTGAGTGGAAAAGCATTAAATAGATATCCATGGTGAATAGACTGTGAATGATCTGTAATCAGAAGTGAAACTACAGCTTATGTCAATGCATAATAGATCCATGAAAGCGTTCCATTAAAAATGTATGTATAATTCTGAAATTTTCATGTTGCATGACACTGATAGTCTGATAAGAGAGTTCTATCACTGGTTGGTATAGAGGGCTTTGGGAACTGAAAGGTGCTCATGATTTAACTACAATGATGAAGCAATGCCAACTTTCAGCCTTTTTAAAAACAAGTAAGTTATATTTTTGAGTAAGTAATACATTACAATGAAATATCGATAATTTTAAAAATGTAGAAAGGAAAAGGTCTCTGTCTTTCCCCTCTTCTACCCATGAGTTCCTCATCCCACCCCCAAATAAGTAATCGCTGTTACTGTTTTCTTGTTCATTCTACCAGTTATTAGTATATTAATAAGATATTAACATGGTTTCTCTCCTATATCATACACAAATGATACTCTTTACAGATTCCTTAGAATTTTCTGTCAACACAATAAGTTCATTTGTGACTAGACAGCTTCATTGCTAGTAATCATGCCAATTATTCCTTTTTCCTTATCCCATTGGTGAGGACATCTAGTACAATGTTGAACAGTAGTGACTGGTGAGTGTAAACATCCTTACCTTGTTTCCAATCTTAGGGATGTCACGATCTTAGGAGAGGAAGAATTTAGGCTTTCATCACTAAGAATTATGCCCTTTATCATGTGAAAGAGGTTTCCTTCCATTCTTAGCTGCTAACAATTTTTTCTTTAAATCATGAACGATTATTAAATTTTGTCAAATCATTTTCAGCCTCTACTGAAACAAGTAACAGCTTAAAGCTATGAGCACAGTGAATTACAGTGACTGATTTTCGTATGTTAAACCAACCTGGCAATCCTGGGACAATCCCCCATTGATCATGATATATTAATCTTTTTATATATTACAATAATTGACTTGCTAACATTTTGATAAGAATTTTTTGAATCCATGTGCATGAGAGACATTTGTCCGTAATTTTTGGGGCGTATACTTTGACATTGTTATCAGGGTCTTGCTAACATCACAGAATGAGTTGGAGAGTGTCTCTCTCCTCTAGAACTCTGAAAAAGTTTGTATAAGACTATTACTTTGTCATTAAATGTTAAATAGAATTAAACAGTGAAGCTATGAGGCCTGAGGATTTCTTAGTGGACAATTTTAAAATTACAAATTCAATTTTTTTTTTTTTTTCAGACAAGAGTCTTACTCTGTCACCAAGGCTAGAGTGCAGTGGCATGATCACAGCTCACTGCAGCATCAACTTCCTGGGCTCAAGTGATCCTCCCACCTCAGCCTCCTGAGTACCTGGGAATACAAGTGTATGCCACCACACCTGGCTAATTTGTTTAGATTTTTATTTTTTTGTAGAGACAGGGTCTCACTTTGTTGCCCAGGCTGGTCTTGAAGTCCTTGTCTCAAGCGATCCTCCTGTGTCAGCCTCCCAAAGTGTGAGAAGTGTTATGGGTGTGAGGCACTGTGCCTGGACTACAAATTCAATTTTAGAAAAATGATCTTGGACTATTCAGATTTGTAATTTCTTGTGTCAATTTCGGTGAGCTGGGGTTTTCAAGGAATTGGCCATTCATCTTAGTTATCAAATTGACTGGAATAAAGTTGTTAATAATATCCTATTATCCTTTTTTTTATGTGTCAGAATTTTGGTGATGTCCTTATTTCATTTGTGATATTGGTGATTTGTGTTATTTTTTCTGGATCTTTTAAAAATCAATTTTATTAATCTATTCAGAGAATCAAGTTGATGTTATTTTTTAAATTTCAACTCCCAATTTTATAATTTCCTTTCTTCTATTTACTATGGGTTTAATTTGCTTCTTTTTTTCTAGATTCATATGGCAGAATCTTAGATACTTTTACACTTTACATCCTATTACAGATGTGTAAAGTAATATATTTTCCTCTAACAAATGCTTTAGTTGCATCACATACATTTTCATAGGATGTGTATTCATTCCCATTTAGCTGAGATTAAAAATATTTCCCTTGCCATTTTTTATGTGTTAAGTATATTGTTTAAATTTCTAAATATTTGGTAATTTTCTAGGTATTTTATTACTATAAATTTCCAACTTAAAACCACTGTGTTCAGAGAAATTATATGTAATTTCAACTCAAGACTTGTATGCCCCAACATGTAGTGTACCTTTTTGAAATTCCATATGCATTTGCGAAGAATCCAGTGTTGTTCTGCTGTTGTTGATTTTCTCAGTTAAACATTTGATTTCCATCCAGGTAATTTTTGTTCTTATTATTTTTTGCCTTCTACTTTCTTTGGGCTTCATTTTACATTTTGTTTCTAATTTCTTGATGAGATATTTGTATCATAATTTCAGCCTCTTTTCTTTTTAAACATGCATTTAAAGGTTATATATTGCCGGGCGCGGTGGCTCACGCCTGTAATCCCAGCACTTCGGGAGGCCGAGGCTGGCAGATCACGAGGTCAAGAGATCGAGACCATCCTGGCCAACATGGTGAAACCCCGTCTCTACTAAAAATACAAAAATTAGCTGGGCGTGGTGGCGTGCGCCTATAGTCCCAGCTACTCAGGAGGCTGAGGCAGGAGAATTGCTTGAACCTGGGAGGGGGAGGTTGCAGTGAGCCAAGATTGCGCCACTGCACTCCAGCCTGGCACCTGGCGACGGAGCCAGACTCTGTCTCAAAAAAGTAAATGAATAAATAAAATAAAGGTTATATATTTTCCTCTAGGAACAGCTTTAGATACAACCCCCAGGTTTTCACATGTCATATTTTCATTATCATTTGGTTCAAAATACTTTTTAATTTATACCATAATTTCCTCTTTCACCTGTAGGCTAATTAGAAGTGTATGGCTTAAATGCCAAATCTTTAGTGATTCACAAAAGTTTTAGTTATTTTATTGTTACTGTCTAGTTTTTTTGTTACTGCTTTCTTGATCTCTGTGGTCACAGTCTACTCTGAATGATTTCAAATCTTTCCACTGTTTTTGACACTTGCTTTATGCTAATTTTCATAAATGTCCACTTGAGAACAATGTTATCTTGTCATTGTAAGGTGCAGTGTCCTACATATAACTAAGTTATATCTGATAACTATGTTATTCAGCTTACCCATGTTCTTAATGATTTTTGTTCTCCTCATGTACTTTTCTACTAGTTACTAAGTGAGGTGTGTTAAAGTCTTACAGCATATTGTGAGTTTGTGTACATATTTTTTTTAAATTTTGCCAATTTTTACTTTTCTATGTTTTGTGGCTATATTAAGTAAACCATACATTAATAATTATAATTCTATTGTATTAATACTTTAATAATTATGCCTTATGCATCTTTATCTCTTACCTTAAAGTCTACTTTGTTTAATATTAATATACTTGTTCTAATTAGATTTCGGTATAGCTAGATTTTCTATCTTGTTACTTTCAACTTTCCTGTACCCTGTTTTCTAGTTGGATTCTGTCTTTTATCCAGTCTAACAACTTGTCTTTTAACTCCAGAATTGAGTCAATTTATATTTAACATAATTACTGCTATATTTTGAATCATACACATATCACCTTATTGTTTCCTATTTGTTCTACCTGATTTATGTTCTTTAATTCTTTTTTGTATTCTTTATAATTAATCAAGTACTTTTCTTATTACATTTTTTCTCTTTTAGTTTCATAGTAATACATTATTTTACTATTAAGTGGTACTCTAAATATTGTAATATACATCAATGACTCACTATAGTCAAAAAAATTAGTACTTTTATCACCTCCCAGACAATGCTAGAACTGAAATTGGTATTATTTTGTTTACTCCCTCCACCTTTTTTTATTATTGACATGCATCTTATCATTCATATGTTTTAAGTTTTGCAAGATATTTTCATTTTTCTATTATGCAGTCAAGATTCATTCAGACTCACTGACATATATATCTTGTGCACTGCTCTTTGTTGCTTCTTCCATTTTGAAATTTCCTTCTGAGGTCACTTTTCTTCCACCTAAATAACTCCCCTTGGTGTTTCTTTTAGGTTGGATATGCTGCTGATAAGTTCTCTCAGTTTTTGTTTTCCTAGAGTTATTTTCATCTTCAATTTTCAAGGATATTTTCACAGAGCACAGAATTCTAGACTGGCAGTTATTTTCTTTCAGTTTTTAAAAGATGTCATTCCATTGTCTTTTGAGCTCCATCATTTCATTGAGAAGTCAGCTGTCAGTCTTATTGCTGCTTCCTTGAAGTAGCCTGTCTTCTTTTTCTGTCTTCTATTAAGATTTTCTCTTTCATCTTCAGAAGGTTTACTGTCGTGCCTAGGTGTGATTTTCTTTGTATGTATCCTGCCTGGACTATGTATGACTTAATATCTTTCCTCTTTTTGGAAACTGTTAGTCCTTATCAGTTTGAAAATTATGTACTGCAATCTTGTTTTACATTGTTGGATTCCAATTACACATATATTATTTTCAATATATCACCCATGGGCTTTATGCTGTTTATTTTCCAGCCTTTTATCTCTCCATGATTCAGCTTTAGCATTTTTAAACCGATCTATCATACTCGACAATTCTCTCTTTATTTCCAGTCTGCCATTAAATCTATTTATAAATGACTTAATTTAAGTTACTGTATTTTTCAGTTCTTGAATATACATTTAATTCCTCTTTTATAAGCTGCCGTTCTTTTGTTCTCCAACATATAATCATTTTAGAGCTATTTAAAGAGCCACATCTGATAAGTATATCTGCTTCACTTTACTGTGGATCTGTTTCTGCTGTTTGGTTTTTTCCCTCTTTTGGTCCTGTGTTTTGCTATTTCTAGAAAGTACTGAATGGATGTCAGATACTGTGTGTTGAAAAATGTTAGAGGCTCTGGAAGATATCTTCTTTTGAAGAAAAATTACCGTATCACCTGGGAGGCAACAGGGCAGAACAAGGGCAGATTACCTCAATTCAATAAAAGAGTGAAATGGATTGAAGCTAGATTATAGTCTTTTTAAGATGCACATTGTATCTTGTTCATTTCATCTCCTAGGTCCCATTTCTTTGACAGACCCTGACACTTAATTTTTGTCTTCCCAGCACTGTGAGATTACTGAAAGCTGTATTCGGCTTTCAGTAGATTGTTGCTTAGGATCTTATTCTGGATAAGGCAAACTGAAACTCTGAGTCAAACCCTTACTATAAAATCTCTCTGAAATAACACTACCAAAAAGAAAACGATGACATTTGTTCTTTGTGAACCTGTATTTATTCCTAGTAATAAAATTGAGAATAATTTTTCCTCTCATTCAAACTTTGGACATCTCTCCGAAACTGCACATTTAAAAAAAAATCTGCAATTCTTTTTTTTTTTAATATATTTTATTCCACTTTAGGTTCTGAGGTACATATGCAGAACATGCAAGATTGTTGCATAGGTACATAAATGGCAATGTGGTTTGCTGCCTCCATCCCCGTCACCTACATCTGCCATTTCTCCCCATGTTATCCCTCCCCTATTTCCCACCCACCACTGCCCTCCACTAGTCCCCCTCAACAGACCCCAGTGTGTGATGCTTCCCTCCCTGTGTCCATATGTTCTCATTGTTCAATACTTGCCTATGAGTGAGAACACGCAGTGTTTGATTTTCTGTTCTTGTGTCAGTTTGCTGAGAATAATGGTTTCCAGGTTCATCCACGTCCCTACAAAGGACACAAACTCATTGTTTTTTATGGCTACATAGTATTCCATGGTGTATATGTGCCACATTTTCCCTGTCCACTCTATCATTGATGGGCATTTGGGTTGGTTCCAGGTCTTTGCTATTGTAAACAGTGCCACAATGAACATACATGTGCATGTGTCTTTATAATAGAATGATTTATAATCATTTGGATATATACCCAGTAATGGGATTGCTGGGTCAAATGGAATTCCTATTTCTAGGTCTTTGAGAGATCGCCACACTGTCTTCCACAATGGTTGAACTAATTTACACTCCCTCTAACAGTGTAAAAGTGTTCCTATTTCTCCACATCCTCTCCAGAATCTGTTGTCTCCAGATTTTTTAATGATCACCATTCTAACTAGCGTGAGATGGTATCTCAATGTGGCTTTGATTAGCATTTCTCTAACGACCAGTGATGATGAGCATTTTTTTCATATGTTTGTTGGTCTCATATATGTCTTCTTTTGAAAAGTATCTGTTCATACACGTCACCCACTTTTGAATGGGTTTGTTCATTTGTTTCTTGAAAATCTGTTTTAGTTCTTTGTAGATTCTGGATATTAGCCCTTTGTCAGATGGGTAGATTGCAAAAATTTTTTTCCCATTCTGTTAGTTGCAGGTTCACTCTAATGATTGTTTCTTTTGCTGTGCAGAAGCTCTGGAGTTTAATTATATCCCATTTGTCTATTTTGGCTTTTGTTGCCAATGCTTTTGGTGTTTTAGTCATGAAGTCCTTGCCTATGCCTGTGTCCTGAATGGTTTTGCCTAGGTTTTCTTCTGGAGATTTTATGGTGTTAGGTCTTATGTTTAAGTCTTTAATCCATCTGGAGTTAATTTTAGTGTAAGGTGTCAGGAAGGGGTCCAGTTTCTGTTTTCTGCACATGGCTAGCCAGTTTTCCCAACACCATTTATTAAACAGGGGAATCCTTTCCCCATTGCTTGTTTTTGTCAGGTTTGTCAAAGATCAGATCGTTGTAGATGTGTGGCATTTCCTCCGAGGCCTCTGTTCTGTTCCATTGGTCTATATCTCTGTTTTGGTATTAGTACCATGGTGTTTTGATTACTGTAGCCTTGTAGTATAGTTTGAAGCCAGATAGTGTGATGCCTCCAGCTTTGTTCTTTTTGCTTGGAATTGACATGGCTATGTGGGCTCTCCTTTGGTTCCATATGAAGTGTAAGGTGGTTTTTCCAGCTCTGTGAAGAAGGTCATTGGTAGCTTGATGGGGATAGCGTTGAATCTGTAAATTACTTTGGACAGCATGGCCATTTTCACGATATTGATTCTTCCTAACCATGAGCATGGAATGTTTCTCCATCTATTTGTTTCCTCTCTTATTTCCTTGAGCAGGGCTTTGTAGTTCTCCTTGAAGAGGTCCTTTACATCCTTTGTTAGTTGTATTCCTAGGTATTTTATTCTCTCTGTAGCAATTGTGAATGGCAGTTCGTTCTTGATTTGGCTCTCTTTAAGTCTGCTGTTGGTGTATAGGAATGCTTGTGATTTTTGCACATTGATTTTGTATCCTGAGAATTTGCTGAAGTTGCTTATCAGTATAAGGAGATTTTGGGATGAGACAATGGGGTCTTCTAAATATATAATCATGTCATCTGCAAATAGAGACAATTTGACTTCTTCCTTTCCTAACTGAATATCCTTTATTTCTTTTTCTTGCCTGATTGCTCTGGCTATAACTTCCAATACTATATTGAATAGGAGTGGTGAGAGAGGGGCATCCTTGTCTAGTGCCAGATTTCAAAGGGAATGCTTCCAGTTTTTGCCCATTCAGTATGATATTGCTGTGGGTTTGTTGTAAATAGCTTTTATTATTTTGAGATACATTCTGTCAATACCTAGTTTATTGAGAGTTTTTACCATCAAGGGCTGTTGAATTTTGTTGAAGGCCTTCTCTGCATCTATTGAGATAATCATGTGGTTTTTGTCTTTGGTTCTGTTTATGTAGTGAATTACGTTTATAGACTTGCGTATGTCAACTAGCCTTGCATCCCTGGGATGAAGCCTACTTGATTGTGATGGATAAGCCTTTTGATGTGCTGTTGCAATCGGTTTGCCAGTATTTTATTGAAGATTTTTGCATCTATGTTCATCATGGATATTGGCCTGAAGTTTTCTTTTCTTGTTGAGTCTCTGCCAGGTTTTGGTATCAGGATGATGTTGGTCTCATAAAATGATTTGGGAAGGATTACCTCTTTTGGATTGTTTGGAATAGTTTCAGAAGGAGTGGTACCAGCTCCTCTTTGTATGTCTGGTAGAATTCGGCTGTGAACCCATCTAGACCTGGGCTTTTTTTGGTTGGTAGGCTATTAATTGCTGCCTCAACTTCAGCCTTTGTTATTGCTCTATTCAGGGTTAGTCTGTGTCTTTTGATTGGGGCATTTAGCCCATTTACATTTAAGGTTAATATTGTTATGTGTGAATTTGATCCTGCCATTTTGATGATAACTGGTTGTTTTGCCCATTAGTTGATGCAGTTTCTTCATTGCACTGATGCTCTTTACCATTTGGTATGTTTTGGGAGTGGCTGGTACTGGTTGTTCCTTTCTATGTTTAGTGCTTCTTTCAGTAGCTCCTGTAAGGCAGGCCTGGTGGTGATGAAATCTCTCAGCAATTGCTTGTTCGTAAGGGATTTTATTTCTTCTTCATTTATGAAGCTTAGTTTGGCTGTATATGAAATTCTAGGTTGAAAGTTCTCTTCTTAAGGATGTTGAATATTGGCCCCCACTCTCTTCTGACTTGTAGTGTTTCTGCCGAGAGATCTGCTGTGAGTCTGATGGGCTTCCCTTTGTGGGTAACCCAATCTTTCTCTCTGGCTGCCCTTAGCTTTTTTCCCTTCATTTCAACCCTGGTGAATCTGATGATTATGTTCCTTGGGGTTGCTCTCTTGAGGAATATCTTTGTGGTGGTCTCTGTATTTCCTGGACTTGAATGTTGGCCTGCCTTGCTAAGTTGGGGAAGTTCTGGATAATATCCTGAAGAGTGTTTTCCAGCTTGGATTCATTCTCTCTGTCACATTCAGGTACACCTATCAAACGTAGATTAGGTCTTTACACATCATCCCATATTTCTTGGAGGCTTTGTTCATTTCTTTTTACTCTTTTTTTTCTCTAATATTGTCTTCTTGTTTTATTTCATTGAATTGATCTTCAATCTCTGATATCCTTCCTTCTGCTTGGTCGATTCGGCTATTGATACTTGTGTATGCTTCATGAAGTTCTCGTGTTGTGTTTTGCAGCTCCATCAATTTATTTATATTCTTCTCTAAGCTGTTTATTCTCATTAGCTTTCATCAAACCTTTTTTCAGTGTTCTTAGTTTCTTTGCATTGGGTTAGAGCATGTTCTTTTAGCTCAGAGAAGTCACTTTCTGAAGCCTGTTTCTGTCAATTCATCAGACGCATTCTCCATCCAGCCTTATTCCCTTGCTGGTGAGGAGTTCTGATCCCTTGGAGGAGAGGCACTCTGGTTTTTGGTGTTTTCATCCTTTTTGCACTGGTTTCTTCCCATCTTTGTGGATTTATCTACCTGTGGTCTTTGTAGTTGATGACTTTCAGATGGGGTCTCTGAGTGGACATCCTTTTTGTTGATGATGAAGTTATTTCTTTCTGTTTTTTAGTTTTCCTTCTAACAGTCAGGCCCCTCTGCCGTAAGACTGCTGGAGGTCCACCCCAGACCCTGCTTGCCTGGGGATAACCTGCAGTGGCTGCAGAACAGTAAGGATTGCTGTCAGTTTCTTCTTCTGTTATTTTTGTCCCAGAAGGATACTCGCCAGATGACAGCCTGAGCTCTCCTTTATGAGGTGAGTCTTTGGATATACAGGGGTCAGGGAGCTGCTTGAGGAGATAGCCTGTCCCTTACAGGATTTCAAGTGCTGAGCTGTGTCCTCTGCTGTTCCCTTCAGAGCTACTGGGCAGGTAAGTTTAAGTCTGCTGCAGCAGAACTCACGACCACATTTCTTTGCCAAGTGTTCTGTCCTGGGAAGGTGGGGCTTTATTTATAGGTTCCTGATGTGCTGCTGCCTTTTTTCAGAGATGCCCTGCTCAGTGAGGAGGTAGTCTAGGCACAATCTGCCAGGAGAGGTGTTGCTGAGCTGCTGTGGGCTCTGCCGAGCTGCTGTGGCCTCTGCCCAGCTGCTGTGTGAACTTCCTTGTGGTTTTGTTTATAGAGGTATAGTTAGAACTGCCTCAGTAATGGCGGTCTACCTCAGTAATGGCAGACTGCCTCCGTAATGGTGGACTGCCTCGGTAATGGTGGACTGCCTCGGCAATGGTGGATGCCCTTTCCCCCACAGAGCTGGACAGTCCCAGGTCCAGTAGTGCTTGCTGTGAAACTCTCAATCTAGAGCATTTCAGATTGCTGGTCTTTGTGGAGGTAGGAACTGCTGAGTCAGATCACCTGGCTCTCTGTTTCAGCCACCTTTTTTTCAATTGAATGGGTGACTCTGTCTCCCAGGTGTTCCAGGCACCAGCTGAAATGGCCGCCCAGATTTGTGTGAGTTTTTCTACAGAGACCTGCTGCACCAGCTAAAACAGCCGTGCTGGAAACTCATGGTGCTTTTCCACCCGGGGAATCTCCTGGTCTGTGGGCAGTAAAAACTCGTTTGGAAATGTGGGGGATCACTCACCCTCTGTGTTCTCGCTGGGAACTGCACTCCAAAGCTGTTCCTATTCGGCCATCTTGGATTGTATCCCCAGAAATCTGCTGTTCTTTAAGCTCAGCTGCAGATGTAATTCTTCAGGATCAATGGCAAATTATCATAGTACCTTTGAAAACAATATGTCAGGGATAAGAGACTTGAATTCCAATACTGAGTTGTTCTCTTTCAATCTCTGTGCCTGACCTATGCTGCAATTCTCACTAATCAATGTTAGTTTTGTCCTTTCCTACCCTAAAGACTATTCTTCTCTCTCTCTCCCCTCTTCCTTCTCTCTTTTATTAGTCTCTGTCTTTTTTTCTTTCTTTCTTTCTTTTTTTTTTGAGACAGAGTCTTACTCTGTCACCCAGGCTGCAGTGCAATGGTGCAATCTTGGCTGACTGCAACCTCCACCTCCTGGGTTCAAGTGATTCTTCTGCCTCAGCCTCCTGAGTAGCTGGGATTACAGGCACACATGACCACATCTTTTTAGTGGAGATGGGGTTTCACCGTGTTAGCCAGGCTAGTCTCAAACTCCTGACCTCAAGTAATCCACCCACCTTGGCCTCCCAAAATGTTGAGATTACAGGCATGAGCCACTGTACCCAGGCCTCCTTTAGTAATCTCTTAACAGGACATCAAAATTCTGCAGCAAGTTTCTTTCTTTTACTTTTCTCTAGAAGCAACCCACAAATTCTTGCCCTTATATGCCCTTCCTTATATTTTACATATAATCATTTATACCTAAATTTAGGATGAAATCACATTGGTCTGCTTTACATTTCCCCCTTCTCCTTTTCCTGAAAAGGGGGTATTATTTTATTCATCTATTACAGACAAACATACTGCTACTTTAAAGACTGGTTGCAATATAGGCAACAAGTCAATAACTATACAATGTGATATGTGTTAGGTGCAATTTTAGTGTTATTTTGTTATTTTCATTTTTCTTGAGCTTTCTTCTTCTTTTTTTTTTTTAATTTAAGAGATTAAGTCTATGAAGTTAAATTTACCCTTTATCTGAATGTTTTTAAAATCTGTCTTATATAGTCTATGGTAACACTGTCCAAAAGAACTTTTGGAAATTATGGAAATGTGATTTCTAATAGTGTAGCCAATAGCTAGTACAATGAAACAAATCTTTAAATTTATTAAATTTAAATAGTCACATATGGCTGGGGTGAACTTATTGGACATGTAGCTATATAGTAGGTCCAATATTCAGCAGTCCTGGTTATTTTGCCTTAATATTAAATGACTAGTTACTTTAATATATATATATATATATATATATATATATATATATATATATATTTTGAGATGGAGTCTTGCTCTGTCACCAGGCTGGAGTGCAATGGTGCGATCTCGGCTCGCTGCAACTTCCACAGTTCAAGCTGCAGAGCCTCCTGGGCCCCCCGGCCTCAGCCTCCTGAGTAGCTGGGACTACTGGGGCACACCACCACACCTGGCTAATTTTCTGTATTTTGGTAGAGATGGGGTTTCACCATGTTGGCCAGGATGGTCTCGATCTCCTGACCTCGTGATCCACCCACCTCGGCCTCCCAAAGTGCTGGGATTACAGGCATGAGCCACACGCCTGGCCAAGAGTTCCAATTTTTTTTTAACCTCTATAACTTCTCAGGTGTTTATCAAAATTAGGTTCATATAGTTTTCCTATTGTTTCTTTCATCTATCAAGGATGCAGATTATTAGCAAGGCAAACCAAAAATATGTCCAAAATTCGACTTTTGCTAAAATGAATTTTGAGAATGCATTTAAATAGTTGATACCACATGATTATTATGCCCTGAGACTGTACTTTTTAAAAGGATCTGAATCAGGATTTCTAGAAATATACTACTTATTTGACCAAGGAAATTATAGCACATCCTTTTGAAGCCATTACTTCTGATCTCTATTCTTATGCTTAACCAGGTGCTTTCTATCATGTCTCTCAAATTCTGCTCCCAAGTCACCTTGTATAGTCATTTGTGAATGCTGTGTCTACAGTCAAGAATGCAATCTCATGAAAGAGAATGCAACTAAATGGCCAACTTTGAGATTAACACAGAACTTATAATTACTTATTATAGTACTTATGTGTGCTTCTATACATGTGCAGATAGATACATACATAATCCATGTATTTTATAGATTTGCATAAAGTAGAAATAGCATTTTCCAGAAGGTTAAAATAAATGATTAAATTTAAGGAATTCAGTATAAGGAATTTAGTCTTATGAAGTAAGGGATGTCCTGTATTAAGAATTAATTACAGGCTGGGTATGGTGGCTCACACCTGTAATCCTAATATATTGGGAGGCTGAGGTCAGGATCAACTGAGGCCAGGAGTTCAAGACCAGCCTGGCTAACATGAAGAAACCTCGTCACTGCTAAAAATACAAAAATTAGCTGGATATGGTAGCACATGCCTGTAATCCCACCTACTCAGGAGGCTGAGACAGAAGACTCTCTTGAACCCAGAAGGCAGAGGTTGCAGCGAGCCGAGATAACACCACTGCATTCCAGCCTGGGTGACAGAGCAAGACTCCATGTCAAAAGAAAAAAAAAAATCAATTCCAGGAGAAGATTTCAAAGTTTCCATTATTCTTAAAAAAGTAAAGAATACTGTTTAATAGAATCAGATGTTATCTGAAAGTAAATGAGAATAGAGACATAACATGTGAATGCTCATATCTCCCAAATTTGAGTATTGTACAATATATGTATTCAATGCATATATGAAATATATGAATTGATTTCTAGAGAGGCATTTAAATATTTTTCTAATGAAATATGTTTGTCCATATTTTAGTGGATATCAGTGTGAAGGGATGAAGATCAGGCCTTGGAATAATAACTGGAATTCTGTAATATATAGCTCCAATTATGATGTTTCCTGGCCTCAAAAATAAGTTAGCAGCTTTCCCATGATGTCTTTTTGATAGTATTTCAAGAGATTATAGATGTCAGTCAACATTATCCAAGAATGTCTTCCTTTAAAAACTTTAATTGTCAAAAATTTAAGATTTGAAACAGATTAGTCATGTTACAGATTAATTCTTTACTTGTTACAGGCTTCACCCAGAATTAATAAGCCTCTGGGCATTCAAAATAGAATTATGTTTTAACATTTTTTTGTAAAATTACTTACAAATTTTCAGGAATTTTTTTTTTTATTACACAGAATAAGATATACCTGTCTTTGGTATAAAAATGCATAACTATCAACACAGTTATAATAAAAGTGCTTCATATTCACTAACATTATTATAATTATGCCTTACATTTGTCTAGGTCTTTACAAGGTACAAAGCACTTTCACTTACACTGTTTCTTTAAGAAAGGCATCAGAAGAATGTGAACTGATACTAATTTTTTTTCAATGAATAGTGGCATTCTTAAAATGGAGATAGAAACCCTGCCTATCATATTATAACAAAAAACCAACTCATTTTGCTGAGCTTCTCAAAAAGCAGTATGGCAAAGCTTAGGTTCTGGAATCAACAGCGTCTATAGTAAGTTCCTAATTTTACTTACTTTCTAGCTGTGTGACTTTGAGAAATCTACTTAACTTGCCTGTACTTCATTTTCCTTATCTGTGAATTCACTCATAAAGTCAGATTAAATGAAAAAAATTTTACATATCCTAAAGCAACACATAGTATTGCTATAATACTAGATATATAGTGGGAACTCAATAAATAGTGCTGATGATGAAAATAATGTTACTTTTATTATTAAGATGATCTATCCTTTTTCACTGACCTTCATAATATTTCAATAAAACATAATATACAAAGTAAATAATTAGATATGACAATGACTAATCTTAGATCAAAGATCAGGTGAGAAAGAAAGGTAAAAGCCTATTTTTGGAATCAGATGAGACAGTACACCATGGGAAATGGAACTCATTAGGAAAAATTGAGGTGACACCTAAACTGGTTTAAATTTATGATATTTAAATAGGGTAGAAAGTTATACTAAAGGCATCACAGGCGATTTTGCTTTAGGAAGAGTAAAATGGCAGCATACTTGTGATGTGAATGTTAAATGGAAGAAAACAGAATCATACCTGTAAAATAAGAAATAATACCATATCAAGTGAAGAGGGGTAGAGGGAACGTGAGGCTAGAATAGTTTAATTTGTGTAAGCATATTAACTCACTTAGACTGATCATACAGATTAAAAGAACAAGGATAAAAGACTGACCTGCAGATTGGCATAAAAAAACTCTCTGCTCCTAAGCAAAAGATCCTAATGAATCTCCTCACAAATGTGTGCTGTCAGTTAAACAAGGAGCCTCAACTTAAAAGTGTTCATTGCTTAAAGTAACCCATCAACTGAAATTATATGCCCTATTTACATAAAATTATATCATCTTTGCATTAAGAACATTCACTGATTTTGAATTTGTCTTGATGTTCTTCTTTCAGAGTGGAACATTTACTCAGAAAATTAACATTATTTGGGGGGCCTACTGCAGGCATACCTCAGAGATATTGCGGGTTTGGTTCCATACCACCACAATAAAGTTAATATTATAATATAGTGAGTTGCATGAATTTTTTGTTTCCTAGTGCATATAAAAGTTACATTTACACTATACTGTATAGTCTATTAAGTGTATAATAGCATGTCTAAAAAAATGTACATACCTCAATTTAAAAGACCTTATTGCTAAAAATTGCTACCAATTATTGAGACTTCAGTGAGTCATCATCTTTTTGCTGGAGAAGGATCTTGTCATGATGTTGATGGCTGCTGACTGATCAGGGTGACAGTTGTTGAAGGTAGGGGTGGCTGTGGTAGTTCCTTTTCTTTTCTTTTGAGACACAGTCTTGCTCTGTCTCCCAGGCTGGAGGGCAGTGGCACGATCTCAGCTCACTGCAACCACCGCACCCAGGGTTCAAGCAATTCTTGTGACTGTGGCAGTTTCCTAAAATGAGACAACAATGACGTCTGCTGTGTCAACTGACCCTTCTTTTCATGAAAGATTTCTTTGTAGCATGTAATGCTGTTTGACAGCATTTTCCCTACAGTAGGATGTCTTTCAAAATTGGACTCATTCCTCTCAAACCCTGTTGCTGCTTTGTTAACAAAGTTTCCATAATATTCTAAAATCTTTGTTGTCAATGTCAACAATGTTCACAGCAGACTCCATCTCAAGATGGAGTAGATTCCATGTTAAGAAATCACTGTCTTTGTTTATTGATAAGATGCAACTACTTATTCATTCATGTTTTATCATGAGATTGCAACAACAATTCAGTCATATCATCAGGCTCCATTTCCAATTCTAGTCCTCTTGTAGTTACCTCTTCCATTGAAGTCTTGGACCCCTCACAGTCATCCAAGAGGGTTGGAATCAACTTCTTCCAAACTCCTGTTAATGATGACATGATGACTTTCTCCCATGAATCACAAATGTTCTTAATGGCATCTAGAATGGTAACTCCTTTTCCAAAGGTTTTCAATTTACTTTGCTAAGATCCAGCAGAAGAACAGCTATCCATGGCAGCTATAACCTTATAAATGTATTTCTTAAATAATAAGACTTGAAAGTCAAAATGACTCCATAATCCATAGGCTGCAAAATGTATGCTCTGTTAGCAGGTATGAAAACAACATTAATATCCTTGAATATCTCCATCAGAGCTCCTGGGTGTTGGATGACTAGGTGCACTGTCAAATAGCAGGAATATTTTGAAAGGAATCTTTTTTCTGAGCAGTAGGTCTCAACAGTGGGCTTAAAATATTCAGTAAACCATGCTGAAAACAGATGTGCTGTCATGTAGGTTTTGTTATTCCATTTATAGAGCACAGGCAGAGGAGATTTAGCATAATTCTTATGAGCCCAGGATTTTTGGAATGGTAAGGGAGCACTGGCTTAACTTAAAGTTACCAGCTATCTGTAACAAGATAATCAGCCTGTCCTTTGAAGCTGTGAAGCAAAGCATTAACTTCTCCTTTCCAGCTATGAAAGTCACAGATGGCATCTTCTTCCAACAGAAGGCTTTTTCCTCTACATTGAAAATCTATTGTTTAGCGTAGTCACTTTCATCCATTATCTTATCTAGATATGCTGGGTAACTTGCTGCAGCGTCACCATCAACACTTGCTGCTTCATCTTGCACTTCTCTGTTATGTAGATGGCTTCCTTCCTTAAACCTCATGAACCAACCTCTGCTAGCTTTAAACTTTTCTTCTGAAGTTTCCTTGCCTCTCCTGGCCTTCAAAGAATTGAAGAGTTAGGGCTTTGCCCTGGATTAGGCTTTGGTTTAAGAGAATGTTCTGGCTAATTTGATCTATTCAGACCACCAAAACGGTCTCCATATCAGCAATAAGGCTGTTTCACTTTCATGACTTCACTAGAGTAGCATTTTTAATTTCCTTCAATAATTTTTCCTTTGTACTCACACTTAGCTAAGTGTTTGGTGCAAGAGGTGTAGCTTTTGACCTATCTTCATTTTTCATATGCCTTCCTCACTAAGCTTCATCATTTCTAGTTTTTTACTTACAGTGAGAGATACGTGACTCTTTTTTTCACTTGAACACTTTTTAGAGGCCATTGTAGGGTCATAAATTGGTCTAACTTCAATATTTTGTTGTGTCTAATGTCCATATTGTCTTAGGGAATAGGGAAGTCTGAAGAGAGCAACAGATACGGGGGGAATGGCCAGTTGGCTGAGCAGTCAGAATACACACAGCATTGAAAATTTAAGTTAGCCATCTTATATGAGCATAGTTTACAGCATCCAAAAACAATTACAATAGTAACATCAAAAATCACTGACCACAGAATACCATGAAAGATTGAAAAAGTTTAAAATATTGAGAGAATTAACAAGATGTGATACAAAGTGAGCATCACAGGCTTGCTCAACCAGGGTTGCAAAAACCTTCAATTTGTTTCAAAAAAAAAAAAAAAAAAAAACCACAATATCTGTGAAGTACAGTAGAGGGCAATAAAACAAGGTATGCCTGTATATGTCAGGTATTTATATAAACCACAGAATTTTTATGCCCATATTACAGGTAAGACAGGGTAGGTGAAAAGCTTAAAGTAATAGCTAATACATCGTGGAAGTAGCATATAAATCAAGATTTTAAAACTTGGAAACAAATGTTCTATCCCCACTCTCCCCACAACGTTTCCAAGATCAAATGTACCTGATTAATGGTAGCACTGAAGAAATGGTATTTGTTCTGATTTCTCCAATTCTTCCTCCCTGCCTTAGCACAAGAGAGTTCACAATTTATAGGGTTTTATAAATTATACTGAAATACCACAGAACAATAATAGTAGCTTGCTTGAAAACACTAACAGCTATGCAGGGCACACAACAAGCTCTCAATAAGCATCTGACTTACCCAATTCTAAAAATGAGTCATTAAATATTGAAAAATTATTTCATGGCACAGAAAGCACATCAGCCAACATTAAAAAATAAACTACACAGTTATAAAGATAGGACCACTAAGGTGTTGGTATATTATCCTTGACTATTTTTTTTGATTCCCCTAAACAAAGGATGTCCAGCAAAGAAGGAACCATATTTGTTCATTGTAAACATTTAGTCTAGAGATTTAAAGGCTGTTTTGCACACTGAGTCTATAGAGAGACGGGTGATTGCTCTCTGTTACAATTTCAAAGTCCATCTTCTTTATCTCATCAATTTGCAGATTAGTAGGGGTGAGGATGAGAGAAGAGCTATATTACACTCCCAGAAGCAAGGGGCTGTTTTCTTGCCTGTCATTCTACCAACCTCCCAGAATAAATTGCTACTTGGAAAAAGGAAAGTCAAACATTTGTGAAACATATTGCTATTTAGAAAAAAAAAAGAATGGTTTTGCAAATAGTAGCACTATTAAAAGAGTGGAGAGAGAATAGCATCAGTCATTTTATATTACATATAAGCAGTTTATTAAAGAATTAAATATTTATAGACTATAAAGCAAGGCAGGCGATGAGTCGCAAACAGCTTGCTGAGAAGTACATTATAAAACAATGAGTCTGTCAGTGATTGATAAAGAATGGAGAGTGCAAATGCTTTATAAATGCCTTTTTTTTTTTAAGAGGAAACATTTTGATTTTATTTTTTAATCTTCAAAATTTTCTGCCATGAGACAGGAATGCATGATAGCAATTATAAATTCCTTAAGTTAGCTATGAATTTCTAGACCAGAATAGGGACACAGTAGCCAGCAGTGTCACACCAACTCAAACCGATGTATACGCCAAAAGCCTTCAGCGAACAAAACGTATAGCTCTCTTTGATCCGTCCACCTCAATCTAATGCAGAGGAAAGAGTTGCAAAGCACAGAGAACTGCAAGGGCTTTATGGATGCTCACTTCCAAGTTAATAGATGTAAGATTTACATATCCATATAACTCATTTTATTTTCTTCTTTTTTCTTATTAGATAACAAAATCTATATAAATATAATTTCAAAGAAAGATATCCACCTTCCTTTCAGAGTCATATATATTAGAGACCAGATCACCTAATCTACTTCTGTCAGTTTAAAGTGAAAACAACTAAGAATTAAAAGGTGTAAAGTGATTGATCAGAGTTCACACAGCTGGTTAATAACAGAATTAAAATTAAAACTTGGGTCTCCTATCTCCTTGATTAATATTCTTCCTACAGTATTACCTTCTTTCCCCAATCCCTTTTTAAAATGAAAATTCTGAGCCTTTCCTATTCATAACCATTCATCAGTTAGAAATTGTGAACTTTTTATCTCATAAAATTACATTTCAATTCAGTTTAGATAATGGTTTTAAGAGAAAAACAGCTTTAAGGATAAAACTTTAGTCTATATATTCTCTGAGAGAAACAGAATGTAATCTGCCTATCCATAGTTGCTCTAAAGTGTGAGATAACAGGATGCTACTAAGAAAATATTGCCTCTTTCTTGAGGAAAGGCTTTCTTTTATACACTAACTACCTGGAAGGATGAATTTTCATTCCTTACGCGAATGTCAAGACCTAAAGGTGTTCATAATGTTAAATGCCAGAAGAAGTCATCTCTCCTTGACTTTGTGAGTCATAAGCTTCTATGTGTTCTGGATACACTACTTTGGAATTCCTACCCTTTATATTCTCTGTCTTCAAATTTAAACAGTCATCTGGTTTCTATATAACTGAGCTTGAAGTTCTACTTGCAAACTGGACAGAGACATACTGTGAGTCAAATAAAATTCTGAATCAAATCCTTTGTACCTTGTACAGATGCTAAAGCACTAAGTAGTTAGTAGAAATTAGGCCACTGATACCTCTGCCCATAACCCTATCATCATTTTTTTTGGTAATACTTGAATTTCTATGAAACTATATCCAATCAGAAAATCCATTTGATTACATTCAATGCTTTTTTTAAACCTCTCTTTATTGAGGTATGGTTGGCATATAAAAAGCTGCACATATTTGATGTATACATCTCATTGAGTTTGAGTGTAAGTACATACCTGAGAAACTACTACCACTATCAAGGTCACAAACATATCCACCACTTCCCAAAGTTTTCTCATGCCTGCTTTATCGTAATTATTGTTGCTGTGTATATGGTAAGAACGCTTAACATAAGATCTATTTTCCTAGCAAATTTGCCTATGGGCTTCATGTTATATATGGTAAATCACCAGAACTTACTTACGTAAGTTAAACTTTGTACCCATTAACCATAACCTCCCTGTTTTGCCCTCTTCCTAGCCCATAGCAACCATCATTCTACTCTCTGCTTCTGTAACTTCAACTTTATAAGATTCTACATCTAAGTGAGATTATACAGTATTTGTCTTCTGTGCCTGGATTACTTTACTTAACATAATACACTCCAGGGCCACCCATATTGTTATTAATGGTAGGATTTTCTTTTTTTTTTTTTTTTTTAAGGCTGAATAATACTACATTGTATTTATATGTCACAATTTATCTGTTCATCTGTTGATAGACATTTAAATTGTTTCCACATTGTGACTACTGTGAATCATGCTGCAATGAAGATGGAAGTGCAAATATCTCTTTGACACTGATTTCATTTCCTTTAGATATATAGCTAAAAGTGAGATAGCTGGATCATATGGTAATTCCATTTTTTAAATTTTTGAGAAACTTCTATAATATTTTCCACAATAGCTGTACCAATATATATTCTCACCAACAGTATACAAGGATTCCCTTTTCCCCTATCTTTGCCAACACTTGTCATTTGTTGTCTTTTTCTTAACAGCCATCTTAACAGGTGTTAGTTAGGCGATAGCTCACTAAAGTTTTGAGTTGATTCGCGTTTTGCTTGTAATTAGTGGTGGTGAGCATTTTTTCGTATACCTGGAGTCATTTGAATGTTATCTTTGGAGAAATGTTTTTTCAGGTCCTTTATCTATTTTAAAATCAGGCTATTTCATTTTTGCTATCAGTTGTGTGATGTCCTTGTACATTTTAGACATTACCCCTGCTTTTTTTGGAGAAAGGGTTTCACTCTGTTGCCCAGGCTGGAGTGCAGTGGTGTGATCTTGGCTTACTGCAGCCTCTACCTTCCCAGGCTCAGGTGATCCTACCACAGGCTCCCAAGTAGCTGAGATTACAGGCGTGCACCAACATGCTGAGATAATTTTTGTATTCTTATAGAAACACGGTTTCACAACATTGCCCAGGCTGGTCTCAAACTCCTGGGCTTAAGCGATCTGCTTGCCGTGGCCTCCAAAAGTGCTGCAATTACAGGTGAGCTGCTGCGCCCGGCTACCCTTTATCAGATACACAGTTTGCAAATATTTTCTCCCAATCCATAGGATGTCTTTTCATTTTGTTGATTGTTTCTTTTGCTGTGCAAATGCTTTTTATGTTGATGTAGTTCTACTTATTTTTGCTTTGTTGCCTGTGCTTTTGGTGTCATATCCAAAAGATAATTGCCAATACCAATGTCAAGGAGATTTCAGCTTATGTTATCTTCTAGGAGTTTTATGGTTTCAGGTGTTATATTTATGTTTTAAATCCATTTTGGGTTGATTTTTGCGTATAATATAAAGGTCTAATTTCATTCTTTTTCATGTATATAACCCATTTTCCCAACACCATTTATTGAAGAGACTTTTTTCCCTATTGTGTATTCTCAGCAACCTTACAAAAAGTTAGTAGACTGCATACATGTGGGTTTATTTCTGGGCTCTTGATTCTGTTCCTCTGGTCCATGGGTATGTTTTTATGCCAGTACTAAATGTTGTTCTGATTACTATAGCTTTGTAACATAATTTGAAGTTAGGAAGGGTGATATCTCCAGGTTTGTTCTTCTTGCTCAAGATTGCTTTGACTATTTAGGGCCTTTTGTGCTTCCAAGTGAATTTTGAGATTGTGTTTTTATTTCTGTGAAAAATGTCATTGAAATTCTGATAGGCATCCCAGTGAATTTTAGATAGTTTTGACATTTTAACAATATCAATTCTTCCAAGCCACAAACATTACATATCTTTTTATTTCTTTGCATCTACCTCAATTTCTCTCATAAGTGATTTATTATACAATAAAATACAAGTGAACAGATCTTTCACCTCCTTGGTTAAATTTATACCTACGTATTATTCTTGTTTGATGTTACTGAAAATGGAAATGTTTTCTTAATTTCTTTTTTTGGATAGTTTGTTCTTAATGATATAAATACAACTCTATTAATTCTTGCAACTTTATTGAATTTATTAGTTCTAACAACTTTTTGGTGAATTCTGTAGGGGTTTTGTGAAATAAGATAGTTATCTAAACACAGAGACAATTTTACTTTTTTTCTTTCTGATTTGGATGGATTTTTCCCCTCAACTACTTTAGCTAGAACTTCCAGGCACCGTGTTGAAAAGAAGTGGCAAGAATGGGCATCACTGTCTTGTTCCTCATCTTGCAGGAAACCTTTCAGTTTTGCATCACTGAGTAGGATGCTAGCTTGGGCTTGTCATACATGGCTTTTATTATGTTACAGTACATTCATTCTATCCTAATCTATTGAGAGGTTTGCTTTTTAATCAAAGAATCATGTTGAATGTTGTCAAATGCTTTCTGTGCATCTACTGAGATGATATGATTTTTACATTTCATTCTGTTAATATGGTATATTACTTTTATTGATTTGTGAGGGCTAAACCATGACTGGATCCCAAGGATAAATCCAACTTGACAATGGCATATAATGCTTTCAATGTGCTGTAAACTTTAGTTTAATAGTTTTTAGTATTTTGACATCTATGTTCATTACAAATATTGGCTAGTAATTTTTTTTTTCTTGCAGTGTCTTTGTCAGGCTTTGGTATCAGGGTAATGCTGGCCTTGAAGTATGGGTTTGGAAGTGTTCCCTACTCTTCATGTTTTTGGAGAAGTTTGAGAAGGACTGGCATTAATTCTTTTTTTTTTTTAATTATACTTTAAGTTCTGGGGTACATGGGTAGAACGTGCAGGTTTGTTACACAGGTAGACACATGCCATGGTGGTTTGCTGCCTCCATCACCCTGTCATCTACATTAGGTATTTCTCCTAATGCTATCCCTCCCCCTATCCCCCAACCCCCTGCTATCCCTCCCTTAGCCCTCTACCCCGAGAGGCCCCGGTGTGTGATGTTCCCCTTCCTGTGTCCATGTGTTCTCATTGTTCAACACCTACCTATGAGTGAGAACATGCGGTATTTGGTTTTCTGTCTTTGTGTCAGTTTGCTGAGAATGATGGTTTCCAGCTTTACCCATGTCCCTACAAAGGACATGAACTCATCTTTTTTATGGCTGTATACTATTCCATGGGGTATATGTGCCACCTTTCCTTTATTCAGTTTATCATTGATGGTCACTTGGGTTGGTTCCAGGTCTTTGCTATTGTGACAGTGCCACAATAAACATATGTGTTCATGTGTCTTTATAATAGAATGATTTATAATCCTTTGGGTACATACCCAGTCATGGAATTGCTGGGTCAAATGGAATTTCTAGTTCTAGATCCTTGAGGAATTGCCACACTGTCTTCCACAATGGTTGAACTAATTTACACTCCCACCAACAGTGTAAAAGCATTCCTATTTCTCCACATCCTCTCCAACATCTGTCGTCTCCTGACTTTTTAATGATTGCCATTATAACTGGCGTGAGATGGTATCTCAATGTGGTTTTGATTTGTATTTCTCTAATGACCAGTGATAATGATTTTTTTCATGTTTGTTGGCTGTATAAATATCTTCTTTTGAGAAGTGTCTGTTCATTCTTCTTTAAATACTTGGTAGAATTCACCATCAAAACCATCTGGTCTGAGATATTCTTTGTTGGGAGGTTCTGGATTCCTTAGTCAATCTCATTCCTTGTTATTGGTCTATTTGGATTTTCTATCTTGTCAAGCCTCAGTCTTGTTAATCTGTGTGCTTCTACAAACTTATCCAAAGTGTTAGCATTTACTTCTTCACAGAAGATTCTTATGATCCTGTGTATTTCTGTGATATTAGCTGTAATGTCTCCTATTTATAATTTTACATTCATTTGAATCTTTTCTCATTTTTCCTTAGTCTAGTTAAAGATTTACATTATCATTTTCATTATATTTTCAAAAAACAGCTGTTTGTTTTGTTGATTTTTTCTATGATTTTTCTAGCCTCTGTTGCATTTACTTCTAGATGTTTATTACTGTCTTCCTTCTGCTGACTTTGGGCTTATTTTGCTCTTTTTCTAGTTCCTTGAAATATAAAGCTAGACTGTTTATTTCTGATCTCCCTTATTCTTAATGTAGGCATTTAGTACTATAAACTTCTTTGTTAGAACTTCTGTGGCTGTACTGCATAAGTTTTAGTATGTTGAGTTTCCATTTTTGTTTCTCTCAAGATACTTTTTGATTTCCCTTTTGATTTCTTCTTTGTGACTTTTTGGTTGTTAGTCTGTTGTTTACTTTTTTGATTTTTTGATTTTAATTTTTGTGGGTACATAGTAGTATATATATTTATAGGGTACAAGAGATGTTTTGACACAGGCATGTAACATATAATAATATCATGTAAAATTGGATATACATACCCTCAAACATTTACATTTGTATTACAAACAATCCAAATATACTCTTTTAGTTATGTTAAAATGTAAAATAACATTAGTATTGACTACAGTCACCCTGTTGTGCTATCAAATACTAGGTCTTGTTCATATTCTTTCTTTTCACCCATTAACCATCCTCAATTTCCCCTTATCCCCCAACGACTCTTCCCAGCCTCTAGTAACCATCCATTTACTCTTTATCTCCATTAGTTCTATTGTTTTGACTTTCAGACCCCACAAACAGGAACATGTGATAATTGTTTTTCTGTGCCTGGCTTATTTCACTTAGCATAATGACCTCCAGGTCCACCGATGTTGTTTCAAATGACAGGATCTCATTCTTTTTTTTTTTTTTTTTTTTTTTGAAGTACAACTGTATTTATAACATTTTGTTTACACACAAAAAAAGTAATTTGCTTAAAAATATAATTTATATATATATACACCCATACAGGGGAAATAATAAAATAATACTAGCTAATTTCTACAGAGTTGGCATTTTAAGTCAGAGGGGTACTGATGAATAGATGTAGTTTATTAATTTTTTCCCTGTATTTTCTAAATTTTCCATATGGAAGTTGTAGTATCCTTATAACAGGAAAAATATATTATTTTTAAAAAAACCCGTATACTTTCAAAGGAGACCAAATTCAAACTATTTACACTTACTCATTTTCATCTGCGTTGTCAAAAGAAAGGAGCCTACTGTTTTTTGTTTGTTTTTGTGAGTTCTTTTTGACTGAGTCCTGATTTATTTCATCTTCATGTGGCTTCTTCTTTTTTGAGCTTCCTGTTAAACCTGAACGTTTTTCATTTGAGGGACGCTTGATTGGTTTTTGAAATAGGATTCTTCCATCAGCTGAAGCTCGTTCTTCATCTACTCTGGCAGCCTTTATTTCTGATTTAATTTTCATGACTTCTTCAAGTGATAGGTCTCCCTTTTTCAAAACTACCACTTGAGGCTGTTCTTCTTTGTCACTGTGATCCGCATCTTCATCTGGGAGCTGAGGCTGGATTCTCTTGGTCTCTACGGTGGGCCCCTCCCCTGTAGCCGACCTTTCCTTGAAGCGAGTCAGGAACGCTGGCTTGGTTGGCCACAGGTAAGATACCTGGTTCCGCTTGCTCATGGTAGCTCGGGGTAAAGACAAGTTCCGCAACGGATTGGCAACAATACAGAGGCTACAGCACTTAGCTCGATCTCATTCTTTTTATGGCTGAATAGTACTCCGTTGTGTGTATGTATCACATTTTCTTTATCCATTCATCTGTTGACAAACACTTAACTTGCTTCCAAATTTTAGCTATTGTGAACAATGCAACAACAAACATGGGAGTGCAGATATCTCTCTGATATACTGATTGTCTTTCTTTTGCATATATACCTAGGAGCAGGATTGCTGGATCATATGGTAGTTCCATTTTTAGTTTTTTTGAGGAACCTCCACACTATTGTCCCCAGTGGTTGCACTAACTTACAGTCTCATCAACAGTGTATGAGGGTACTCTTTTCTTCACATCCTTGCCAGCGTTTGTTATTGCCTGTCTTTTGGATAAGAGCCATTTTAACAGAGGTGAGATGATTATCTCATTGCCATTGTGATTTGCATTTCTCTGATGATCAATGATGTTGAGCACTTTTGTATGTCTTCTTTTGCCCATTTAAAAACTAGATTATCAGATATTTTTCTTATAGAGTTGTTTGAGCTCCTCATATATTCTGGCTCTTAATTCCTTGTCAGGTGGGTAGTTTGCCAGTATTTTCTCCTGGTCTGTGGGTTATTTCTTCACTTTGTTGATTATTTCCATTACTGTACAGAAGCTTTTTAACTTGATATGATTCCATGTGTCCATTTTTGCTTTGGTTGTCTGTGCTTGCGGGCTATTACTCGAGAAAGAAATTTTCGCCCAAACTAATGTCCTGGAGATTTTCCCCAATGTATTCTTGTAGTAGCTTCATACTTGAGGTCTTATATTTAATTCTTTAATCCATTTTGCTTGATTTTTGCATATACATATGGCGGGGGGGTCTAGTTACATTCTGCATATGGATATCCAGTTTTCCCAGTACCTTTTATTGAAGACACTGTCTTTTCCCCAGTGTATGTTCTTGGTACCTTTCTCAAAAATGACTTAACTGTAGGTGTGTGGATTTGATTCTGGGTTCTCTATTCTGTTCCATTGGTCTGTGTATCTGTTTTTATGCCCGTAACATGTTGTTTTTGTTACCACAGCGCTATAGTACAATTTACAGTCAAGTAAAGTAATTCTGTCAGTTCTGTTCTTTTTGCATAAGATAGCTTTGGCTACTCTGGGTCTTTTGTAGTTCCATATAAGTTTTAGGATTGTTTTTTCTATTTCTGTGAAGAACATCACAGAATGCAGTCTACATATTGCACTGAATCTGTAGATTGCTTTGGGTAGAATGGAAATTCTAACAACATTGATTCTTCCAATTCTTGCACATGAGATATCTTTCCATTTTTTGGTGTATTCTTCAATCTCATTTATTGGTGTTTTCTAATTTTGATTATACAGATATTTTACATCTTTAATCAAGTTGATTCCTATGTATTTCATTTTATTTGTGGCTGCTGTAAATGGGATTACTTTTTGAATTTCTTTCTCAGATTGTTCAGTCAACATACAGAAATAATACTGATTTTTTTCTTTTCTCTCTTTTTTTTTTTTTTTTTTGAGGCAGAGTCTTGCTACGTTGCCCAGGCTGGAATGTAGTGGTACAATCTTAGCTCACTGCAACATCTGCCTTCTGGGTTCAAGTGATTCTCCTGCCTCAGCCCCCTGAGTAGCTGGGATTGCAGGCATATGCCACCATGCCCAGCTAATTTTTTTTTATTTTTTTATTTTTAGTAGAGACAAGTTTTCACCCTATTGGTCAGGCTGGTCTCAAACGCCTGCGTTGGCCTCCCAAAGTGCTGGGATTACGTGCCTGGCTGATAATGATTTTTGTATGTTGATTTTGTATCTTGCAACTTTACTAAATCTGTTTATCAATTCTAACAGTTTTGATGGCATATTTGGATTTTTTCCAAATATAAGATCATATGATCTGCAAACAAGGATAATTTGACTTCTTTTCCTGTTTGGATGCCCTTTATTTCTTTCTCTTGTCTGACTATATTGAATGAAAGTGGTGAAAAAAGAGTATCCTTGTGGTGATCCAAATCTTAGAGGAAAGGCTTTCAGTTTGTTTCCACTCTGTATGATAACTGCCTGAGGTCAGCCATATATGGCTTTCATTCTCTTGAGGCATGTTCTTTCTATACGTAGTTTTTGGGAGTTTTTATCATGAAGGGATGTTGGATTTTGTCACATGCTTTTTTGCATCAATTGAAATGATCCCATGGTTTTGTCCTTCATTATGTTAATATGATGTATCACATTGATTGATTTGTACATTTTAGGCCATCCTTCCATCCCAAGGATAAATTGTGCCTGGTCATGATGAATGATCTTTTTATTGTATTGTTGAATTTGGTTTGCTAGTATTTTGTTGAGGATATTTGTATCAACATTCATCAGAGATATTGTCCTGTATTTTTTTTTTTTTTTTAATGTGTCTTTCGTTTTGGTATGAGAATGCAGGCCATGTAGAATGAGTCTGGAAGTATTCCCTCCTCCTCTATTTTTCAAAATAGTTTCAGCAGGATTGGTATCAGTTTTTCTTTAAATGTTTGGTAGAATTAAGCAGTGAAGCCATAGGTTCCTGGGCTTTTCTTTACTGGGAGACTTTTTATTAAGGTTTCAATATCACTACTTGTTATTGGTCTGTTAAAGGTTTGGATTTCTTCAAGGTTCAATCTTGGCAGGTTGTATGTGTCAGGAAATTTATCAATTTCTTCTAAAATTTCCAATTTGTTGGTATGTAGTTGCTCATAATAGCCACTAATAATCCATTATCCATTTCTTCTAAATTTTCCAATTTATTGGTATACAGTTCCTCATAGCAGCCACTAATGATCCTTTGAATTTCTGTGGTATCAGTTGTAATGTCTCTTTTTTCATCTCTGATTTTATTTGGATCTTCTTTTTTGTTGTTGTTAATCTGGCTAAAGGTTTGCCTGTTTTGTTTAACTTCTGAAAAAAACAACTTTTTGTTTCATCAATCTTTTGTACTGTTCATTTCAATTTCTGCACTGATCTTTATGATTTATTTTCTTCTATAAATTTTGGATTTGGTTTGCTCTTGCTTTCCTAGTTCTTTAAGATGCATTGTTAGGCTGTTCATGTGAAGTTTTTCTTCTTTTTTTTATGTAAGTACTTAGAGATATAAACTTCCCTCTTAGTACAGCTTTTGCTGTATACCATAGGTTTTGAAATGTTGTGTTTCCATTATTGTTTGTTTCAATAATTTTTTCAATTTCCTTCTTAATTTCCTCCTTGGTCCACTGGTCATTCAGGAGCATACTATTTAATTTTCATATGTTTGTATAGTTTCCCAAATTCCTCTTGTTATTGACCTCTGGTTTTATTCCATTGTGGTCAGAGAAGATGCTTTATATTATTTCAGTATTTTTTGAATATTGTTTTATGACTTAACATATGGTTTATCCTTGAGAATGATCTATGTGTTGAGAGAAAAAAAATGTGTATTCTGTAGCCATTGGATGAGATGTTCTGTAAATATCTATTAGCTCCATTTGGTCTAAGTGCAGATTAAGTCCGATATTTCTTTGTTGATATTATATCTGGAAGATCCGTCCAATGCTGATTGTAGGGTATTGAAGTCTCTAAGTATTATTGCGTTGAGACCTAAATCTCTCTTTAGCTCTAACAGTATTTAATTTATGTATCTGGGTGCTCTAGTTTTGGGTGCATATATATTAACAATTGTTATACTCTATCGCTGTATTGGTCCCTTTATCATTATATAGTGACTTTATTTGTCTCTCATAGTTTTTGTCTTGAAATCTATTTTGCCTGATATAAATATAGCTACTCTTGCTCTTTTTTTGTTTCCATTGGCATGAAACATCTTTTTTCATTCCTTTATTTTCAGTCTATGTGTGTCTTTATAGGCGAAATGTGTTTCTTGTAGGAAATAGATCACTGGGTCTTTTTATAAAAAAAATCCATTCAGTCATTCTATGTCTTATGACTGGCGAGTTTAATCCATTTACATTCAATGTTATCATTAATAAGTAAAAACTTTTTCCTGCCATTTTGTTATTTTTGTGGTCTTCTTTCTTTCCTTCCTGTTTTCATTTTAGTGCAGATGATTTTCTTTTATAATATAATTTAGTTTCTTACTTTTTATTTTTTTGTGTGTATCTGTTTATGCTGTTTGGTTGAGGTTACTATGAGGCTTGCAATTACTATTTTGCAACCCATTATTTTAAGCTGAACACAACTGAACACTGTTTGCATAAACAACAACAACAAAAAAAGAGCAAAAAGAAAATAAAGATTTTGCACTTTAATTTCATCCCCTCACTTTTTAACTTTGTGTTTGTTGTTTCTCTTTATTAATGTATTTTATACTGTCTGTTTCTTGAAAAGTTGTAGTTAATATTTTTCATTGGTTAATCATTTAGTCTTTCTGCTTAAGAGTGGTTCACACATCATAATTACAGTTTTATAATATTCTGGGTTTTTCTTTGTACTTTCTATTACCAGTGAGTCTGTACCTTTAGATTATTTCTTATTGCTCATTAACATCCTTTTCTTTTTGATTGAAGTACTCCCTTCAGCATTTCTTGCAGGATAAGTCTGGTGTTTATGAAGTCCCTCAACTACTGTTTGTCTGGGAAAGTCTTTATTTCCTTTTTCATGTTTGAAGGATGTTTTCACCAGATATACTATTCTACGGTATTTTTTTTTCTCCCTTCAGCACATATGTCATGCCACTCTCTCCCAACCTCTAAGATTTCCACTGAAAAGTCTGCTGCCAGATGTACTGGAGCTCCATTATATGTTATTTGTTTCTTCTCTCTTGTTACTTTTAGGATCTTTATCCTTGACCTTTGGGAATGTGATTATGAAATGCTTTGAGGGAGTAATCTTTGGGTTAAATCTGCTTAATGTTCTATAACCTTCTAGTATTTGGACATTGATATCTTTCTCTAGGTTTGGGAAGTTCTCTATTATTAACCCTTTGAATAAACCTTTTACACCTATCTCTTTCTCTACCTCCTCTTTAAGGCCAATAACTTACATTTGCACTTTTGAGGATATTTTCAAGATCCCGTAGGTGTGCTTCATTGTTTTTTATTCTTTTTTCTTTTATCTCCTCTGACTGTGTTTTTAAATAGTATGTCTTCAAGCTCACTCATTCTTTCTTCTGCTTGATCAACTCTGTGATCAAAGGACTCTGATGTATTCTTCAATATGCCAATTGCATTTTTCAGGTCCAGAATTTCTGCTTCTTTTTATTTCAATCTCTCTGTCAAATTCATCTCATAGAATTCTGAGTTCCTTCTCTGTGTTATATAGAATTTCTTTGAGTTTTCTCAAAAGAGCTATTTTGAATTTTCTGTCTAAAAGGTCATATATCTCTGTTTCTCCAAGAATAGTCCATGGTGCCTTATTTAGTTCATTTGGTGAGGTTACATTTTCCAGATGGTCTTGATGCTTACAGATATTCATCTATATCTGGGTATTGAACACTTAGGTATTTAATACTGTCTTCTGAGTCTGGACACATTTTTACCCATCCATCTTGGGAAGGCTTTCCCAATATTTCAAAGGACTTGGATGTTATGATCAAAGATTTGTCTGCTTTAGAGGGCACTCCAAGTCCAGTAATGCTGTGGTTCTTGGAGACTCACAGAGGTACTGTCTTGATGGCCCTGGACAAGATCAGGAGGAATTGTGTGGATTGCTAGTCAGAGACTCTAGTTCTCTTCTCTTACTCTCTCTTAAACAAATGGAGTCTCTCTCTGTGTCTGTTTTGGGCCACCTAGAGCTGGGGATGGAGTGACACAAGCACCCCTGTGGCCACCACAACCCTGTGACTATGCTGGGTCAGACTTGAAGCCAACACAGCATTAGGTTTCACCCACGGCCTTCTGTAACCACTCCCTGGCTACTCCCTATGTTTACTTATGTTCACTCAAGACTCTGAGTGGCAAAGCAGTCAGGCCTGTGTCCTTCCCTTCAGGGTAGTGAGTTTTCCTAGGCCCCAGGCAGGTCCAGAGTTGCCATCCTGAAACTAAAACTAGAATAAAAAACCTTCAAAGTCTACCTACTGTGCTGTTGTATTGTAGGTGAATTGGCACTGAAACCACAAGACACAGTCTTTCCCACTCTTCCTTTCCCTTTCCAAAGGCAGAGGAGCCTCATACCATAGCCACTGCCATCACAGGCCCATGGGGTATATTGCCAGACTACTGCTGATGTTCCCTAAGGCCCAAGGGCTCTTCACCAAGCTTGTAGTGAATGCTGCCTGGTCTGAGAGTGACCTTTAAATGCAGTAGGCTTCTCTCAGGCCCTGGGTAGGTCCGGAAATACCACTCATGAGCCAAGTCTTGGAATCAGGGACTCCAAGAGCCTGCTTGGTGCTCTACCTACCTGTGGCTGAGCTGGTACCTAAGGTCTAAGACAAAGTCCCCTTTACTTTTCCCTCTGCTTTTCTCAAGCAGAGGAGTCTTGTTCCATAGCCATCACAGTGCTGAGTCTCAAATGAAGTCAGCAGGTCTCAGAGAAGTGGTCAATGTAGTAGCTGGGTATTGCTGCTGGTTATTCAGGGCCCAAGGGCCCTTCAATTAGCAGGTGAGGAATCCTACCAGGACTGGATCCTTCACTGCAAGGCATCAGGTTCCCTTCTGATCCAGGGTATGTCTAGAAATGTTGTACAGGAGCTAGGGACTGGAAAAAGGGCCTCGTAACTCTGACCGGTGCCCTACCCTGTTGTGGCTGAGCTAGTAACCAAGATGCAAGACAAAGTCCTCCCTACTCTTTGCTCTCCTCTCCTCAAGTGGAGGGTAGTAGTCTCTTTAGGAGCTGTAAGCTGTGCAGCCTGGGGTTTGGGGAGGGATGATGTCAGTACTCTCTTAGCTGCTCAAGCTGGTGTCTCAGTAGGCTGTGTGCCCCACTAGTCCACTCGCTCTGGGCCCAGTTCAGCCCTAGGACTTGCCTAGGAGTTACAGTCCTTGTGGCCTAGACTGCCTTTCAACTTTATTTAGAGCCTTTATTTAGAGCCTAGAGTGCTTTGGCCCACAGTGGTGAGACTTTCAGGAACTCAAGTTCAGACTGCTGAGATCAGTCATTCCCTCCTGACTAGGGCTCGTTTAAATGCTCACTCTGTGAGTGGGCAACAGCTGAATTTGGTGGGGTTTTTTTCCCTGCTATAATGGGGCAACACAGAGTTCAATGCCTCACAATTGCTGTGCTCTTCCTCTTCCCAGAGCAAAGAAACACTCTTGGCACCATGCAAACACTGCCGGGAAGGTGGAGGAGTGGCGTCAGCAATTCAATCGCCCAGCAATTCAGGGTGATCAGCAAAGGCTTTTATTCTGCCATCTTGCTCCACCCTCAGTAGTGTGTTATTTAATTTCTACATATTTGTGAATTTTCCTCCTGTTTCTAGTTTCATACCTTTGTGGTCAGAAGGTACTCATACAATTTCAATCTTCTTAAATGTGTTGAGACTTGGTTTGTGGCCTACACATAATCTATTTTGGAAAATGGTCCTTGTGCCCTTTAGAAGAATGTATATTCTGCTGCTGTTGGATGGAACATTCTGTATATGTTTGTTAGGTCCGTTTGTTCAAGTCTGACATTTCCTTATTGATTTTCTGTCTGGATGATCTATCCATTGTTGAAAGTGGAGTATCAAAGTCCCTACTATTATGTTGTCTATTTCTGCCTTCAATTCTGTTAATATTTGCTTTGTATTTTTCAGTGTTCCAACACTGAGTGCATATAAATTCACAAATATTATATCCTCTTGATGAACTGATCCCTTTATCATTACACAGAAATATTCTTTATTTCTGTGACAGATAGCCACTCCTCCTCTCTTTTGGTTATTTTTGCATGGAATATCTTTTTCCATCCCTTCACTTTCAGCCTATGTGTCCCCTTAATTCTAAAGTGAGTTTCTTGCAGGTAGCCTATAGTCAAATTGTATTTTTTTAACCCACTGGGTCACTCTATTTTTTGATTGGGGGAATTTAATCCATTTACATTTAAATTGTTATTGATAGGTCAGAACTTACTGTTGCCATTTGAATAAAACTAGTTCTTTTGTTCTTTTCTTCCTCTCTTTTAAGTGATATGCTTTGATTCCTTTTTGTCTTGTATGTATTTATTATGGGTTTGGCTTTGTGAGTACCATGAAGCTTATATAAAGCATCTTATAGTTATAACAGTCTATTTTAAGCTGATAGCAGCTTAATTTTGGTCACATACAAAAACTTTATACTTTTACTCATGCTGCCAACAGTTTGTTATTGATATCACAATTTACATCTATACTGTATATAAATTAAATTATTGTAGCTGGTTATTTTTATATATTTGTATGTTTAACCTTCATCCTAAAATAAAAGTGATTTATATAACACCATTACAGTATTAAACTATTCTAATTTGACTATGTTTTTACCTTTATTATTGAGTTTTATATCTTCATATATTCTCCTGATGCTAATAAGCATCCTTTCATTTCAACTCGAAGAACTTCCCTTAGCATTTCTTGTAAGGCAGGTCTAATGGTGATAAACTCCCTCAGCTTTCATTTGCCTGTGAAAGTCTTTATCTCTCCCTTATTTCTAAAGGACAGCTTTGTATGCTATTCTTGGTTGGCAGCTATTTTCTTTTGTCACTTTGAATATATCATCCCACTCTTTCCTGGCCTGTAAAGTTTCTATTGAGATATCTGTTGATAGTCTTATAATGGGTCTTTGTATGTGATAAAAACCCTTTTGGTTTTCAAAATTCTCTTCATCTTTGACTTTTGATAATTTGATTTTAATGTGTCTCAGTGATGACCTCATTATGCTCAACTTATTTGGAGCTTTTTTGGGTTTCATGGAACTGCATGCTCATTTCTATTTCCAGATTTCAGAAGTTATCTTTCATTATATCTTTAAATAAACTTTCTTCCTCTTTCTCTTTCTGAGCTACTTCTGGGAATCTCATAATGCATATATTGGTTCACTTGATAGTGTACCATAGTCTCATATGCTTTCTTCATCTTTTTCATTCTTTTTTGTTCCTCTCACTAGATAATTTCAAATGACTGGTAATCCTTTAGTGGTAGCATACTTCCTTGAATCTTCATGTTCCTTGAAGTCTTCACATTTGAAGAAACAGTCAACTCTTCTAGTCTTTATTGAATACTGTGAAGAGAGAAAGACTTTCACCAGTGAGCCTGGTTAGAGATGCTGAAGGTTTCTCATACCTTTACTATGAATGCATTTGCTTCAATCCTCTTGTTTCCTCTTATGGAGAAATCTTAATACTGTGTGCCTTCTCTTTATCCTACAAAGCTGAGCCTGGTGCCATAGCCTCTCATTTATTTTCCTTAGAACTCTGCCCTGAAGTGTTTAAGGTTGTGTGCTTTCTCATAAACCAGTACTTTGGGCTATTAAAATACGTATTGGCTACTGAGATCCATGTACTGTCTGAGGGGAGCTTGCACAGGTCATGTACCAGGGATACATGGGGTGCCATCCATAGGGGTGGTGATGAATGGGGTCCTAAGGGTGCACAACAGCTTGTTGGGAGTGTATATGGGTAAGTCATCTTGCAGGATTTGTGGGTGGATCTCTTGATGGAGTCCATGAACGAGTTAATTATATTTGTGGCTGGCTGTGGCAAACTGCATGCCAGTTGTTGTGAGTGTTCACCTCTTCTCCCCTACTTCTAGCTAGCAATGGATTATTCAGCCATGCAGATCCCCTTGATGTTCTGGGTGGGGCAAGATGATGTGAGACTCTAAGGCAGCATCCCACAAAACTGGGTAACCCAGGCTCTCACTTTCCCTCATGAGAGAAATTGTGGGTCAAAGGGGCCTCTTTTGGCACAAAGATTGCTACTTTTAAGGAGGGGTGACATGAGTAAAAAATGAAATTGCTCTTCTTACTCTTTTCATGTGTCCATTGTCAGATTTTTTGCCCCACCAGTGTGCTGGAAACTCTCAGCTAGATTTTGTGACTCCCACAAAGGTATTCTCATCTGCGGGTGGTTACACAAATTGGTGTTTCCTTTAGGGGAATGAGAGCTAGATTCTTGTATTCTGCCATCTTGCTGATGTCACACTCCCTAGATGCCTTCTTTGTAGAGGACGATTCTGAGGCTTCTTGGTAAGAAAGAATAACTTAACCATTCTTGGTGTATAAGTTCCCTCATTTCTCCGGTTTTCATTAATACAGAACAATAGCTACATGCATCTCAAAACCAGGCACTTCCAGTATAATAAAAATAAATGATATTGAAAATAAAGCAAACGCTTAGTTCATATTGTAACTGAACATAACTAGAAATGGTGTTTGGTTAATGGTTGAAAATAACTTTATCTTTCAGATAGAAATAAAGGTATCCACATATTAAGGCAAATAACTCCATACAACAACAAAAGCCACAGTTCCCTGAAATTTTCTCTTCCAAACTTTTCCAAAGATGGGAGGTACTAAGGAAATATATTGTGTATGTTAGGTATGAATAAGTGCATATGCAGTTATAATGTTATTTTAAATGCGTTATCTACCAAATTAACTCAATTGATTAGAGAAAGATAAAATATAAAAATTTGAAGCTAACTTCCATCTGAATTAAAGCTACATGCTCAAAAGACAACGAATATCAGAAACAAAAGTGAGAGAAATATTAACTAATAAAGGCAATTCAACTTTTAGAGGCCAAAAAATAACCCATTATGCTAATGTGTGACTTTCTTAGGGAGCTACTAAGTGTATCCTGAAGAATTTGACTTAGTGTGTCAGAGCAGCAAAAGTTAGAATTGAAAAACAAAATCCTTACACCATTGGAAAAATATACCATATAAGAATGAATTTCCAAAGTAACTATGATTCACTCATGCTTGATGTGCTATGTTCAGATCAGAAATTAAATATTAAATAAAGGTCACTATAATCAAAGAGGTCAGGGAATGGGGAGACAAACTCAAAACAATTAAGATGTCTCAGTCTGGAAAACTGAGAATAATGAAGGTTGTTTACAGAATAAAAACTGATTTACCATATCCTAAAATTAGGGGTAACTTTTGTTTTTTGTTTTGTTTTGTTTGTTTGTTTTTAGAGACAGAGGCTTGCTCTGTCACCCAGGCTGGAGTGCAATGGCACACTCATAGCTCACTGCAGCCTCAAATTCCTGGGCTCAGGCAATCTTCCCACCTCAGCATCCTAAGTAGCTAGGAATACAGGTATTCACCACCACACTCAGCTAGTCTGTTTTAATTTGAGAGCTAGTTTGTTTTAATTTTGGGGGACAGACGGTGCATTATCCAGGCTGGTCTTGAACTACCGGCCTCAAGTGAGCTTCCTATCTTGGCTTCCCAAAGCACTGGAATTACAGACGTAAACCACCACACCCAGCCAGGGGCCTCTTTTGAAGCTTGAAAGCGGTAAACACAGAACAAATATGATGAAATAAAACAAGATAGAAGATTATTTGACGTAACAAAGTAAAGTTTCAGAAATTGCTATTTCCCAGCCTAAGCAACATAGTGAGACTTTGTCTTTAAAAAAAAAAACGAATTAATGAGATACTAGCTTGAGCACAGTGGCAAACACCTGTATTCCTGCTGAATGAGAGGCTAAGGTATGAGAATCACTTGAATCCAGGTGTTCAAGGTTAGCCTGGGCAACAAAGCAAGATCCTGCCAAGAAAGAAAAGAAGGAAGGAAAGAAGGAAAGAAGGAAAGAAAAGAAAAAGAAAGAAAGAAAAGAAAGAAAGAAAGAAAGAAAAAGAAAAGAAAAAAGAAAAAGAAAGAGGAAAGAAGGAGGGAAGGAGGGAAGGAGGGGAGGCAGGGAGGGGAGGAGGAAGAAGGAGGGAGGGAGGGAGGAAAGAACGAAAGGCAGGAAGGACGAATTGTTGCTTCAAGAGAAAAAAATAGGTTTCAAAGCTATCTAAACAAATAAATGTATGCTAAATTCACCATGTTATTAAAGGGAAACTGCGATGTTTCTTGACTCATAACATTGAGCACCACAATGCATTCTTCAAAACGCCTCTCCCTAGGAGTCAGAATACTAGGATATTTTCAGTAGGGCAACTGAATATTGTTATGAATGTAACTTGCAGTCTTCCTTAAGTTTCAGTGGAGAAAAGTAAGTATAATTAAGACAATTTAATTGATGTAAAACTTAACAAGGTCTTAAATCTAACACATTTAAAGAAAAGACCCAACTCTGATTAGGGGGTATTATTTTGTAACTCAAACAGTAAAAACCATGATGTTAAGGTCTTTACCTATAGTCTTGTAAGTAACAAACCTTGTGCAGAAAACAACAGCTGAAAGTTGTTGCTATTTTGCACTATTCTGAAGGAATTTACTAAGTCTCAGTTTATGTATTTCTGCACTTCTGAACCACAAGGGCAACTAATAATCATCTGTGTGGAGTCTTAAAAAATAAACCCAAAATGAGTAACAGGATTGAAAAACAGATCTTTTTTTTTTAATTATCTTGGCCTAGACGTAAAGAGTTATTATGAAAGATGTTAAGTTAATGAAGACAGTAAATTAATAGGTTTGAGAACCAATTTCTTGTGTCTTCAGAGTTTTCAATTCAATATGACAAAGATAAATTCACTTCAGTGAAAATAAACAGCACACACAAAAACTGTAATTCTAGGAGCTGTGATTAGGAACCTCAAAGCCAATTGTTAACAACTGGATAAGCCAAATGTCCATAGATAACTGAAGGCCATAGATTTTTTTTCTTCCATTTGTTTTCCCCATTTTGCACTTTAAGGTAAGGCTGCACCTGCTTGTTTGTCCCTAAGAAAAAACAGATACCAGAATAAAGCTATTGTTTCTGAAGAATAACCACCAATACCAGGTTTCTCTCTGTAAACTGAAACAGAGGAAGTTATATTCCCAATAGGGTCTCAGAAAAAGATAGAGGTTTAAGGTTGATAATTCCCATGTATACATGATAAGAAGGGACAAGCTGTGCTTTATAGAGTTAATCCTCAGAAAAAGATAGGGATCCTTAGGCACTGTTTGCAAACAATAGGTTCCATGGGGTGAGCACATCAGCCAAAACCGAGTATGTGTAAAGTGAGCACCAGCATGTGATAACTGTTTGTGGATGATGGTATAATAAAATTTTTTGTTTGTCTGATCATTTATTTTAAAATACACCAAATCTGTAAATATCAACAAAAAAAGAAATAACATCTGACATAGAGAATTTCAGTGACTATGCTAATTACTGATAGATGATGTACAATAAGACAAGTATAAGGAAGTTAATACAAATGACAGCAAAAATGTTGCTTTGTAATCTATAAATCAATTATATGTAATTTAATGATTTCTAAGGTTTCTTGGCTGTCTAAAGATCCAGAACATTGCCATTATTTTACCAAGTCAGATGACTTTCACTTTCTCATTTGACAATATTTACTATGTTCTAGCCAGCTTTGTGAGCATAGGTTATTCAATTGAGAGAAAAACTAGATATAGATCCTATAGTTTATAGACGTTAACCAAGTAACTACATATTATCAAAAATTGTTTAAGTGTTTTAAAAACACAGGGAGCTCTGAATGCACAGAAGGGAAGTGATTCAGTTTGGTGGGGGAAGGAATGAGAGTATGTGAAGATTTCCACGAGGAACTCATTTTAAGCTGAGATCTGAAGGATGAGTAGGGATTACCTAGGAAAATGAGGAATGGGATGAAAATGATACTTGTAGGTAGAAGGAAAGGCTTGTCCAAATATTTGAGTTAATAGGTATGCAGCTGAAATAGTAGGGCGAAGAATGTGATATAATGAAGTTGGAGCATCAAAGTTTAGATCGTGCACAGCTTAGAGTGCCATATTCGAAATGGCAGTCTTCATTTTAGGGAAAATAGGAAGCCTTTGAAAAGTTTCAGCAACAGAAGACAAATTATCAGATTTTTAAAAGATCACTTTGGTTGTGATGTGGGGGAAATAGTTGTCAGAGTTAAGAATGGATGTTGAAAAAACAGGAGCTTTGTGGTAGGCCAGTTGAAACATCACAGTAATTTGGCCTGGGACAGTAGCAGTGGATATTGACATAAGTGGCTGAATTAAAAAGGTATTTGTAAGGTAAAATAGACATTAGTTGATGAAGTAGACATGGGGAGGGAATTATTAAAAACAATTCTAATGTCTCTGCAATTAGTGAAGTCATTTACAAAAAGTAAGGAATAGGGGACAAAGAACAGATTTTTGTCTTTATTTTTTAAGTGAGGGGTGGTTTAAAGATAATTTCATTTTTGCACATGTTAATTTTGAGCTACGTTTAGAGACGTCAAGTAGAACAGAATAAGAACAAAAAATGGAAATTAAAGAATCAAAGACATATAATTGAAATATGGTTATAAATGAGATCTCCTAAGGGAGAGAGTATTCTATATTGTTAGAAATACAAATGTAAAAATATGTGATTTTAAGGCCTTTTTAAAAAAAGAACATATTTACTGTATCAAATTCTCACAAGCCTTCCAATGTCAAATAATAATCAGCATTTTAATGTATCATCTTACGTGAACATCATAATCATTTTATGACTTGGGTACTATCATTATTCTCATGGTGCATAGAAAGAGGTTAAAGCTTTGGGAAGTAATTTAACTTATTCAGGAGCCAGAGTTCAAACCTAGGGCTGAGCTCCTAACTATCCTACTGGGCTGCTTTCTTAGTACTTCTTATATTAAACCAGAAACAATAACAACTTTAACAGTCAAAGTCTTGTGAAGACTTGTGTGCAGACTGCAATGTTGCACATTTTAAGTAATAATGTAGGAACAGAGTATGGCAGCTTTAATTTGATAGAACTATGGGAGAACAAAGATTTTACGAACATAAAATGGGTTTGGTTTACAAACTGAGCAGAAATCTCCTGCTCAGTTACCTTAAATTGTTTCATATCATAAAACCATGAAAAATACTGTTGTCAGGAATATGACATCCAACAGTAATTCTGTTTAGGAACTGGTTTCAGTTTTGACTCACAGAAAGTAGTACTTCCCAGGAAGTAATCAATGTCAAAAGACTTAGTTTTTCTTGGGCTATATTAAAATCTAACTCAGTTTACGATACCCAATAAGGATCATAGCCATAGAAGTTGAAAGTTTACTAAGTGATAAGAATTTGAAAATCAGGAGGATCTACGAAAGGCTTATAAGTAGATAGCCTTGGGTATTCAAATCAAGAAATCTTGTTTTATGCTTATACTTTTTAAAAAAAAATTCTTGTGCCTTTAAGTTTCTAATGTATCAATATTGGGGTCCCCCAGAAAGTATAAGAATAAAGTCAAATTAGGCAAATACATAGGCTTTAACTGAGTTTAAATTTCAAAGTTATTGTCTTAGTCTGCTTAGTGTTGCTATAAATAAATACCTAAGGCTGGGCAATTTACATAGAAAAGAGGTTTATTTGGCTCACAGTTCTGCAAGCCTACAAGAAGCTTGGCACCAGCATCTACTTCTGGTAAGGGCTTCAGGCTGCTTCTCCTCATGTTGGAAGTCAAAGAGAAACTGGCATGCAAAGAGATTACATGGCGAGAGAGGAAGCAGATAAAACACGGGGAGTGGGAATTTGTGCCAGGCTATTTTTAACAACTAGCTCTCATAAGCACTAATAGAATGAGAACTCACTTACCCCCTCTCCCCCAGGGAGAGGATTAATCTATTCATGAAGGATATGCCCCCATGACCCAAACACTTCCCAGTAAGCCTCCCCTCCAACATCAGAAATCAATTTCAACATGAGATTTGAAGGTGTCAAACAAACCAAACTCTAGCAGTAATGAAGAGAGAAAGTGTTTGCACTATTAGCATAAGGAAAGCTTTGGAACTGAGTGGAATGTGGACACAATGTCTCTTAAGAGCAGGAATGCTGGTTCTCTGATCAGATATAAAATTTTAGTCTGGCATGAACACACAAAAAGGTGATCTTTCTTCCCTTATATATGTATAACTCCTAATAATGACCAAAACAAATACTACCATTGTCACTTCACTAAATTGCAATGTAGGTATTTACAGTCTAAACTTGCATGCAATTTCAGCTTCTGGATATAATATCAGTGATTTTAATTTTATTTTAGTTATTTGCCACTGAAATGACTTGTGTGCAATTCAGATGATTAGTAACCTTACTAGAATGTCCTAAAACATGCTGTGCCAGAGATAAGTTTAATTCCCACAAGGATTTAATGATTGAAGTTGAATTTTTAGGTCATAATATGCCTGAAAAAATGATTGTATCATCTTTAGTATTAAAGATATTTAAGGCATTTTATTATTATGAGCCGAATACCCATCTGAAAAACAAAGATATCTTGAGTGTTCAAGTCGGTCCATAGTTTGGAAGGTCTTGGATAAGGTTCTTTAAGCTTTTCAGTGCCAAGCCCCTGGAGACTGATTAAGCCATACGCAAATTATCTTTTTCCATAAGCATTTATTTCATGAACTTAAGGAAACAGCCAAAGTGAAAATTAAGGTTTATATCAGGGCCAAGACTGGGATGAGGTAAGAGAAATCCCTATGGTTTAAAATTTAAGAAAGCTCTCAATCCCAGGGTCATGTAAGTGCTAGGCTGACACCTGAAAAGTGGGTACCTCCTTAAATTTTGCTATGTAAGCACCTTCCCAGCCTCACCCTAGTCCTGGCCTTGGATTTTATTGTCAAAGGTCTTTCAGAGTCGAGGCAGTGGTATCTCTGATTCACATTGTTTTGTTGTTGTTGCTCAAAAGCTAACAAAAATCAAGTACATAATTTTAAAACTTTGTATTAAAAAGGTACTGCAAAAAAATGAAATACATACAGGGGCAATATTAACAGAGATCTCAGCTAAATCTGAATAATAACTAATAGCATACCTGTTTTTACTATTTGCTGTGTACAATTATATATATAACATATATTTATATATAAACACACACACACACACAAAATCTTCAGTTCTCAATTCTGAGCTAAAGTAAATTAATTATCATTATTAGTACCATTTTTACAGGTAGGGAAATTAAGGCTTACAGATGTCAAATAAAAAATTGCTCACTGACGCATAGCGAGTGGGAACTCAAGTTGATGTAACTCAAAAGCCCAATCTCTAACTGCTACGCTTTGCTGCCTTCTAAATATAATTATTCAATACTGGTGATCTGTTGATTGTATCTCTACTATAGGCAGGCATGTAAATGCCAATTGCTTATGTAGATTTAGCATTTTTCTTGTATGAAAAACTAGTTAATAAGCTTTAGAGTACTCTCATTTTACAGCCTTAGAAAGCATGGTATACTAAGAAAGGGAAAATGAAATGTAACAGAAAGGGAAAAACAAAGGACTGTAAGAGAAAATATATGATTTAGAGATCATATCCCTTTTGTGAACTAGTATAAAACAGTAAGCATGAGGATGACATTAGTATATGCAAAGAAGCTTTGGGTACTGTGAGACACACACACACACACACACACATACACACACACACACACACACACACAAAGGGTGCTTCAAAGCAAACTCAAAAGAAAAAGGAGGTCTCATCTATAGAGGAGCAAAAGACAGACAAAAAGGTTTATCAGAGAGGACAAAAAATGTTACTTTAGTTTTAATTTCAGCTTTTTGACATTAAAAAAGGAAGAAAAAAAGACTTCTTTTTTTAGAAACAAAGTACCAAAACTTGTTACTTTTTCTATCTGCTATAGAAAATATTGACATAAACCCAAACATAGGGGGAACAACCTTACACTACTTAATTAAAAAAAAAGATAAAGTAATAAGTGTTATTAAATTCAGGTATAGAGAAGAAACACTTACATAGAAGTAACTAAGATTATTAATCTCTAAGAAATACATGTTTCGCAAACAATTTTAAGAAAATGTTTTAAGAGTCATCGTATTATTGGCATTGACTGTGATATTCCAGTCTTTTGGGAAGAGTAGCTGTTATAAAAGGTTAAAAGCCATTTTTTCACCCCACACCTGCCCAAGCCTCTAAGCTCCTCAAACCCTTACCTCCATCACCAAGCCAAGCTGTGATACCAGTAAGAAAGTCCCTATCTTGCAACCTGCTAAAGAGTGCCCTCTAGTGCTGTCTTGTACATGAAATAACCTTTTTTTTTTTTTTTCATGAAGTGTTTGGTTACACTGACTTAGGTTTTCTTTGGCATTGCAGCCAAGAAAGATAAATGATGCTTTAGAACAATTTTCTTTCTTTTAATGCCAGCTAAGTAAAACTATAATTCTATATTAAAGAGTTATAGGTTTTCTTTAAAAAAAACTTTTCTAAAATAAGGTACACCCACTTTAAAAAATAATGCGCCTTTTGTTCAAAGGCTAGTTTTTAACAAAACAGTTTGCATAAAATGTTAGTACACTGCTAACATTAGAACGTACTAAAAATATTAGTACTTAGAGAAACAGGAGTTTGTTCTATCAGAAAAAAACAGCAGTGACAATAATTTGCTTCTCTCATCCTCTGGAAACTTACCTAATTTCTCAAAAGTGTATTCATGCTGAAATTTTTATTTCTGGTGACAGTCAAAATTTTGTTCGTGTTTAATCAAAATCCAAAAGGGAGAACATAAGAAAAACAAATTACTTGACTATAAAGTGAGTATATGTTTAAATTGTGGGGGGGGGGGGTGGGGGGGTGGGGCAGATGAGATATTTTAAAAGGGAGTATTACATAACATCAATATATTCCTCAAAACAGTTTTGACACAAGCACAAAGAAATTTAAAGGAATGAAGGAAATCAGTGTTTTCATTGTCTAATATGCACTGAGAAATTAGAATTATGAGACTGGTAACTCCATAAACTACCACTCTATCATAGGCATAATTTTTTCTCTTTTAAAAGAGCTTATTTACATAATGAATTACATACATAGCATGAGAAAGACTATGAAAAGCTAAATATTCAAAAAGGACAAAGAAGCACGTTAATGAATGCAAGTGTGTGATATGTCTATATATGTATATATGTTTATGTATTTCTGTCACTTTAAGAATTAAAGTGAAGATGAGTCAAACACTTGGCTCAGAAACACAGGCAAAAATAAGACCTCTGAAATGTCTTCTGATAAATAAGGAAGTAAAAACACTGAGGAAAAGATTCGAATTCACAAACCTAGATTTGCTTAATATTTTCTTTTTTTAGTTTGTTTTTAAGGTGAGGTTGCATTATTCTGCATTATGCACACTAAATAAGGTTAAATGTGTACAACACATGAAAGATTAAACAAATATGTTAAAAATACCAATCCAAAATATAAGAGGAACAAGAAAAAATCTGCATTAAACACACTAAATAAGGTTAAATGTGTAATAACGCATAAAAGATTAAATGAATACGTTAAAAATAACGAAAATATAAGCTACCAAAGAAAAAACAGCACATATCCTAATGTTTCCAGAGTGGGGCAGTTTAGAAATGAAATATTCTTGAAACATGGCTCTTCAGGTACTTGTTATCTAAATCCCTTTAATGGTATCTAAATAGAAGAGGGACTTAGCAAATCCAAGACAAAAATAGAGAAATGGGCATAAAAAGGCCACACACTTGGAGTAAAAACAAAAAACTCTAGATTCTATTTCTATCCCTGACTCATCACTGACCTTGAAAAGTCAGTGTTCCCCTCTGTGATTCAGCTCCTCTATCAAACAGGAGCAATAACTCTTGCCAGAAACCACATAGGAGTGTTGATAATGGGAGGATTCGTGTGATAATGCACAGAGCTTATAGAAATTTTACTGTGCTGTGTACACTTTTGGGAAAGATCATGATTTTTTGCTACCCCACAAAAGCTTAAAGAAGATAATGGATGTATAAAACATTAGGTTAAATTCTGCTTAACATCTTCATTTCCATTTATGTTGATAGTTTCTTCAATGTACTGTTTTTTATAATCTATTATGTGTAATAGATTTCCTGGTAAATACAAATATAGACAGAAAAGACTAAAATTTCCTAAATTTCTTTATCTCAATTTATAGAATAAGATATATTTTATATAACCACAGGGTGAGAAAAACAGAAATGTTTCACATTTCTATTTTCAACTCTATTACTTTTGGGTGGATAACGGTAGAAATCACAATATATATGAAATATGGAAACGACTACCTCTCATTGTGCTCTTGGAATGATTAATTGTGCTTTGCATTACAACAAAGGCTATGTGAATATATGGTATTATTACTTTAATACAGGTAATTCGTTGTAGTATGAAACAGCTATATATAGACCAAATAATAATCACTTGCATTACATAGGATAAAATAAAACCGAAACTGAGAAAAATGGAGAAAGGCTTCTTTCTGCCTCTAGTTTTTAATAAGTGATACATAATAAATGGCAACATTCTAACTTATCAAAATTTAGGCATAGTCCTTTAATGGGAGGTGGGGGGGGTATGGAAGTACATGAACTCTGGTATCTGTTTGCATTGCCTGTGAAACCTTCTGTTAAAGGGCATTCATTGTTCTCAACATCTGAAAAGATGCAAGCTCTCATAAGGTCCTTTCAGGTAGGCATGACTAATGGGAAGTAGTCCTTCTATAGCACAAAGTTCCAACTACAGATAAAGAATCTCTCTGCTCTTGGTCCACATCGCTATAAAAATCCATTTCATTTACTGTTGGTTTTAAATCACACACTCTTCTAATAGGATTAATACCTAGAGTATGACACAGCCCTTTTTACTTCACAAATGTGAGAAATACACTCAGATTAATAGTTTTGATTTTTTTTTTTCAAAGCTGCTTTTTGGTTCCCTGACATTAAATTCTATAAACCAGGCCTCCATATATATTTTTTCATGGTACATTTCAACAGACTAGAGGACCTTGTGGTGTTTAAGTTTGTTTTTAAGGATCCAGATTGGATTTATCTTTCATACATGGTTTCTGCTGACATGCAACATTGTATTTTAATGTTTTTCAGTCTTCCTCAACTAGAAAGGATAAAGGGATAAATGATCACCACAAACAGTTAATAAGTATCTAACCATGGTATTCTACTTATTGTAAGGGGAATATTTGTGCTCTTCTTACTCCCATCTAGACTTATCTAAGAAGTGAAGCAGGTGAGAAGGCAGATTTTATCACCTGATATAACTATCAAAATGGTGTCACATGTTAATTGAGTGCACTCCTCCCTCCTTGCTTGCATTAGCCCTTTCTATTGCTGTAACATCGTACTATCTGCATGTATGTACTTCTGCATGTGAAGACAGGAACTTTTATGCCTAGCATTGTCCTGGATTAAAGAACCTGGAAGGAAAACCATTGTTTCCTTTTAAAGGGGATAGAAAAAACATACTCGGGCTACACGTAACTATTTTCATATGCCTACAGCTAACTCACTTTAAAGAAAATTTTAAGTAGATTTTCTATAGAGAAATCTTTTTCCCCCTCCATTGGATTACCTCATGAGTATCTTTGTTCTCAAACAATATGGTCTATCTATCTGAAAATTTTGAGTAAATTTCTGCTATGACTAGTTAGATTCAGGAGAGTAAATTTACTTAATCGTCAGTAAAAATATATCTCTTTCTTATATGTTCTTTATGAAAATAAACACATGAACAAAAACTGAATTGATCTTCATAAAATGGACACATTCATATAAAGCTAGGTCGCCTCTGTCATATACTGAAGGTAAATGATTCCATACTTACGAAAATGTAGGTGTATCTTTATGTAGTGTGTATACTTACAGCATTATGCCTTACACTTCTTCACACTGCTCTTCATGTGTTCACATGCATATACATGTGCAATTCCACTTCTATAAAGTCAAATTCATCTAACGTTATATAGTCTGGTTGATATTTCTATATCTTTTCCTCCTTTAAATGTGACTAGCTATTTACACCATAACAATTCTGGTACAGCGCTGATTTAGCATTTTTATTGGAATGTGAAAGCTCTTAAAAGAAGAAAAAAATCTAATCAGGAAGGAGAAATAGAAAACTTGCTGAATTTTCTTTCCCCTTCCAAGACCCCCCTGAATCCTATCAAAAGCACATCTTCCATTCATTGCTTCCCGGTGTCATTACGACAAGCGGCTACAAATCAATAGCAGAGGGAAAGGCAGGACCAACCCGCACTCACCAAGTGATAAAGATTCACTCTTAGCCCCGATTTGCTAATAGCCCATAATAGCAGCCATTGGCGTCCCGCATTAAATCATACATTTCACTCTGCGTTTATTATGGGATTTTTAAAACTCCTCACCAAATTGGATTTTCTCGATGGTCTCTAATTTCCACATTTATCATTTAAAATTAAACTCCTCTGTGGAAAGGGGGCATAGAGAAGAAGGAGAAGGTAGAGCGAGGCCAGACAGTACTGTATTTTTCCTTTTGACTCCCCCCCTTTATGAAAACCCATAAATAATACCAGGTATCACAGCCATAAGCAGCAGGATTTTTTAAATATTAAAAATTCTAGAAATCAGGATGGAATAGTCTGTATGTGCGGGTCTGTAAATGAAGACAATTCAAGGGGACAAAATATATGTCCATAAAGCAAGTTTTAAATAAAATAAATTTGGTTTAAAAATTCTCAGTAACGTCGCAATGAGGGTGAATGATAAAAGCAATGGAAAATATGCTAATGTTACAATATGCAAATATTCCAAGGAGCTATAGAATTCAGCAAGTAAAGCACTCTAGCTTTCAAAAACAATATTTTTCTTATTCCAAAGCTCAGTGACAAACAGATGAAAAGTAATAATTCTCTTACTTCCTTCTCATTATATAATAGCTTGCCTTACTCTCTATACTTTCCTAGTTTAAAAATTAATTGTAAAATTTCATAGAGTCCTGTAGCCATAAGACTCTACTTCTTGGCTGCAGCAGCAAATCCCCAAATAAGTTCTTACATCTCTCATAGATGTCACCGAAACAACGGAATCAACACATGGAAACATAAAGCACTTCATGTGTAAGTATATATCTTTCTAGATAATTTTTTTGTCCCTTGGGTATAAAAATGAAAATTAAATTTCAGTTCTATAGCATAATATGAAAAGGCTATATTTTCTCAAGGACGCACTGTTGAGACTCTCTAAGGCTGACTTAGAACTACAGCACTAGCAGGATCCAAAGACATCAGAAGAAAACTAATCAGTACATATGTAGAGATGCTTGAAAAGGCTAGAGGTTTAGCGAAATGTCAAATGATCCTCTGATTTCTTCCTTCTGGGAACTTCCTCAGCAATATAGTCTTATCTATATCATTTGCCTTAAGAAATAGAGAAATGATCTTTTCAATCAGAGAGTTTAAAAGAGGTGAAAAGTTCAGCTATTTTATAACAATATTTCATTTCATCTTCATTCTTTTGTTTTGGAATTTTGTTACTGACCTAATTATTTTTAAATGTTTTAATGATCATTTTAAAAAGTCTGCCATTGATTGCTGTGCCTTTTCTGTCTTTTTTTCCCCCCCCCCCCCAAAGAAAAGTACAGTTTTACGTATACCTGTTTTTTCCTGTCTTACTCCATATAATAGCCTCCCATTTTAATGAAGTCTTTATTCAAGTAACATACATATTGAAAAGTGCACAAATTAAAAATGTATGCTATGAATTCTCACTAGCTGCACACACTTGTGTAATCAGCATTGAGACCAAGAAGCAGAATGTTTTATTAGTTACCCAGAAGCTCCCCCTTTGCTCCTTTTTAGTCACTACCAACTCTCTCAAGGGTAGTCTCTGTCTTGCTTCTAATATCTCAGATAATTCTGCCTACTTTTGAACTTTGTATAAACACAATGCTCTAGTATGTACTTTTTTGTGTCTAGTTTCTTTCACTTAAAATTACGTGACATTAATTCACAGTGATGTATGTATTTATAGTTTGTCCATTCTCATTGCTGTAGAGCAGGGATTGAAAAACTAAGGTCAGATCTGGTCCACTGCCTGTTTTTGTCTAATCTGTGAGCCAAAGATTTTTACATTCTTTATAAAATGTAAAAATCAAAGAAAGATATTTCATTACATGTGAAAATTATATGAAATTCAAATTTCACTGTCCATATATAAATTGTTTTTTTTTTGACAAAACAGTCAGACTCTTTTGTTTCAGTATTGTTTATGGCTATTTTCACGCTATCACAATACAGTTGAGTAGCTGCAACAGACACGCACATACCACACAAGGTCTAGCATGTTTACTATCTAGTCCTTTACAGGAAAAGTCTCCTGACCTCTACTGTAAAGTGCTCCATTGTGTGACTACACTACAATTTATTTATTCATTCTAGTGCTAAAAAACATTTGAATTGTTTCTGATATGGGGCTAATATATGTTGTAAACATTCTAGAACATGTATTTAGTGAACATATACATACCTAGGAGTGGAACCTTGCTGGGGACAGGGTATGCATACGTTCTGCTTTGCAGTTACACCCACTTTTCCATAGTGGTTTTTAATCAATTTGTCTTTCCACCAGCAGTATATGAGAATTGCAATTGCCAACTCTTGGTATATTAATTATTCTGCTTGTTTTAATTTGTACTTTATGTCTAGTAAGATTGAGCATCTTCTCAAATGTTTATTGCTGTTTAGGTATCCTCTTTGGTGAAGCATCTATTTAAATCTTTTGTCTATTTCTCCCTTTGATTGCCTGACTTTTTCTTATAGATTTGTAGGAGTCATTTGTATATTATGGATACAAGTCTTTTGTCAGATCATCTTTTATAAATATCTTCTAGGTTGTTGTATGCCTTTTTACTCTTTTTAAGGGTGTCTTTTGATGAAAAGAAGTTCTTAGTTTTAATATAGCTCAATGAATCACTTTTTTCTTGACAAAGTACTTTTTTTTTTCTGTTTAAGAAATATGGCCTACTTCAAAGATATAAAGATTGCAAATTCATTTAGATTTGTAATGTCTACAATAGGTCATTTGTTCAATAGTGGCAATTTTCTTTTTTTCTTCCAATGCTTATGCTTTTGCTTTCTTTTTCTGGCCTTATTGAACTTGCTAGGACCTCCAGTGCAATGCTGAGTGGAAGTAGTGATAGTGGGCATTTTATATTCAATTCTGCTGTACGTTTTCGTAGATCCTCTTAACCAGGTTAAGAAAGTTAATATTTCTATTCCTAGGTTTTATTATAAATGAATATTAAAGATTTAAAAAATCTATCAAAATGATCATGTAATCTCTCTCTCTCTCCTTTTTCTGTGAATATGGTGAATTACATTGATTTAGAGATGTTAAACCACTTGTATATTTCTGGGATAAATCACAGTTGGTCATAATTTACAATAATTTCTACATATTCTGGATTCAGTTTGCTGACATTCTGTTTAGAATTCTTAAATTTATGTTCGTGAGAAGAGCAGTCTGTAATTTTCTTTTCTTGTATTATCCTTGTTTTGTTTTGATATTACCTTCCTTATATTTTTAAAAAGTCTCTGAGGAAATCACTAGAGCTACTTTAGGCAAACTGCAAAATTTTAGTGGAAATTGAAGCCACTACACTTTTATAATAATGTATGGAAAGCTCTGATACTTATGGGCTTTTCTTATTCTGCTTTAAGTTCCCTAAGTTTCACGACTCACTATTCCTCAGTACTCACTTCCTCTACACAACCTTCTTGGCAGGGCGAATCCAATGGTCCACAGTAATGGCTTCTGTCAGTAATTATAGCTTAGGCTACTACTGTCTGCAGGAATTGGTATTATGAGAAGTTATAAAGAAGAAGAAGATATTTGCTTCCATAGAAGAATTTATAATCTGGTAAGCTAAGTCAGTCCCTTTTAAAAATTATAAATCAATTATGGCATCATCTTTAGTTAAATTTCTTCTTTCAAGTTTATGAACAAAGTAACTTCTAGGATAATGAGGAAAACAAGTTAATAAAGGAAAAACTGGAAAGAAAAGCAGAAAGAAGTTACAAAATAACTCATAGTTCCATCAAAAAACATTACCATTATTAGCACGTACATTTTGTTATAAATTAGATAATTTTCAATGTGTTGCATTCTCCTATTAAGACAGATACCTGTATAGTTAATATTTCCTATTAACTTCAGTTGTGAATAACTTTCCATTTTGGTCTAGGATTTTCCAAAATTTTTAAAAAGATAAATTTAGAAAACAGATACTATAGTGTGTACCTTAACAAGTATAAAGATTAGGAAAATGTGTTTGAATGTATGAAATGAAGCTCCATTCTCTTTCTCCACCAATCAGATATGACACTACACCGTATCTGGCTCCCAACTCAGAAAGTTGCTATTACATGTCTGATAGGTCCCACATCTTGGTATATCTTTATGTTTAAGATATCCTCATCTCTGATACCCAATATACTAAGACTTGTACAAAAAATATTTTCAAATTTGCTGTATGGCATCAAGGCACAGGATTACTAATTTAGAGGTGATTTAGCACAGTGGCTAAGGACACATACTCTGGTGCTAGACTGAGTTTCAAACCTGGCAATACTACTCACAAAGTATGTAAGTTTGATCTAATTACATACAGTCCTTGTGGCCTCAGTTACTCATTTGTAAAATAAGGAAAATAATGCTTGAAGATCTCATATAGTTGTTGTGAGGATTAAATAAGTTGATACAAGCTAAGTGCTTCTGGCTACATAATAGGTGCTCAGTAAATATCAGCTTTGTATAGGTAATCTAAACAGCTGCTAATTTTAAATATATTCAAGAAGCAGCTTTACTTTCTGTTTTTGTATTAAAAGTCCTTTCCAATTTGCCCTATCAACATCTTCCTTCCTTTAACCCTGAAGACTGTGGTTTTTAAAACTATTTAGCTCATATTTACTCTTCTGTTCCTTGTCTACTGTGTTATGTTCTGTACCTTATGCCTGAAACAAAACAAGTCTTCTGCTTTTTAAATTTATTTCCAAAAGCATACTTCTATTAGAAAATCTTTATCTAAGCTAACTCCATTAGATTTAAGTAGATAAAAGCTGCAACTGAAAAAATGAGGAAAGGGGATATATTAAAATTGATGCATTGTCAGAATTTTCCCAGTTTTCTCTTTTGGCTAATTTAGAATTCACAGAGTAACAGCTCATATCTGTTCAATTAAAAGGTCAGTTAAAGAGCTAGCACTCCATAAATGTTTATCAGTCTGTGTTATGCAATGAAATATGGAATATATTAAGATGAACTTTAAAAATCAGTCCAGGTAAAGGAAGAATTTCAATAAAAATTTGAAATACAAATCCTAAACAGTTCTTTCTGAGGATGTGATACTTTATGTCAACACAAGAGACTGGAGAGATTAGAATGAACTGGTTTAAAGTCTTAAAATCTATGCCTGGAGGCTTTCTCTAGTCTGCATGCAACACTGTTTAACACTGTTGCAACTGCAATTAAGTACTAGACTGTTTTTGCTTATTTCTTTACAAAACTGCTTTGTTAGTTTGTAAAATATTCAGACACAGTCAAGGTTATGGGTTCTCTCAGGATATCTATGTAAAAGGAGTTACAATGGGATAGGGAAGCTTTAATTATGACTGGGTCCTTGCTCTCTGACTGCCAACTTCAGACAGTCACTCTTTCTGTGGACTCTATGTAGTGGCTTCTTTTTCTTTTAACTGTTTAAGAATCTGAAGCATCTTGTGGTTTATTGACTATTGTAACCACATACTCTGCCACTAATGTTCATCACTACTGTTTCTCCTGACTACTGCCTCTTGAGGAGAATGAAAGGTGGAAAATGTGACACAATAGTCTCAAATTGTATGACTCAGTTTAAATACTGAACAGGAAAAAAAAGTGTCTTAAATCACCACTAGAAACATTTTCCTTCCAAATGGAACTGATCTTTAAAACCCAGTTCAATCCAGCAAACAGGCAAAGAATTACTAATGTAGACACTTTCAGAAGGTACCGTGGTATACTAGAGGATCAGTTTTCTACAGGATGACAAAAACACTTCTGGTTCTTTGTGATACTTGCTGATCTTATTCAAATTTAATTTTATCCAACTGCAGTCAATTCTCACTGAGACTAAATAAGTCTGCCTTTTAATGAACTATTTTCAGAAACATTCTTCCTTCAATATAATATTCTCTTCACACATATCTTTTACAAGCAATTTTCTTACCTTAAGTCAAAAATCTACCGTGAGTTCTATCCTCTACCCCTAAAACTACTTATGGAATTTATTTCTATTACAATTCTATTCTTCCCATTGCTTCATTGGTTTAATATACTTGGTGGATTTTAACAGTTTAAAGATACACACACTCACACCCACACCCATGCATTCTTCATAATACCACCCTGAAGCAGAAGACGCAGTAGTAGAAGAGGCAGTATGGTATTTTCATTAATTAAAAGTTTTAAACATAAGAACTAACACCATAAAAACCCTAGAAGAAAATCTAGGAAAAATCATTCGGGACATAGGCATAGGCAAGGACTTCATGACTAAAACACCAAAAGCAATGGTAACAAAAGCTAAAATAGACAAATGGGACCTAATTAAACTTAAAAGCTTCTGCACAGCAAAAGAAACAATTATTAGAGTAAACCGGCAACCAACGGAATGGGAAAAAATTTTTGCAATCTACCCATCTGACAAAGAGCTAATATCCAGAATCTACAAAGAACTAAAGCAGATTTACCAGAAAAAAACAAACCCCTTCAAAAGTGGGCGGAGGATATGAACAGACACTTGTCAAAAGAAGACAAATATGTAGCCAACATGAAAAAATGCTCATCATCATTGCTCATTAGAGAAATGCAAATCAAAACCACATTGAGATACCATCTCCCGCCAGTTAGAATGGCGATCATTAAAAAATCTGGAGACAACAGATGCTGGAGAGGATGTGGAGAAACAGGAACACTTTTAGACTGTTGGTGGGAGTGTAAATTAGTTCAACCATTATGGAAGACAGTGTGGGGATTCCTCAAGGATCTAGAAATAGAAATTCCATTTGACCTAGCAATCCCATTACTGGTTATATACCCAAAGGATTATAAATCGTTCTATCATAAAGACACATGGACACGTATGCTCACTGTGGCACTGTTTACAATAACAAAGACCTGGAACCAACCCAAATGCCCATCAATAATAGACTGGACAAAAAAAATGTGGCACATATACATCACGGAATACTAAGCAGCCATAAAAAACAATGAGTTTGTGTCCTTTGTAGGGACATGGATGAACCTAGAAACCATCATTCTCAGCAAACTGACATAAGAACAGAAAACCAAACACTGCATGTTTTCACTCATAGGCGGGTGATGAACAATGAGAACACTTGGGCACAGGGAAGGGAATGACACACAGAGGGCTAGGTGGTGGGGGGTGGAGGGGAGAAGAGGGGAGGAATAGGGTGGGAAAGATGGGGAGGGATAACACCGGGAAAAATGCCTGCCCTAGGTGAGGTGGGGGGATGGAGACAGCAAACCACCATGGCATGTATGTACCTAGGCAACAATCCTGTGCAGGATGTGCACATGTACCCCAGAGCCCAAATACAATAAAAATAATAAAAAATAAAAAGTGGAAGCTATGACCTGGGCTTGAATCCAAGCTCTGTTACTTAGTGGCTGTGAGGCCTTAGGCTATTTACTTAACCTATTTGTGTTTTACTTTCCTCATTAGTAAAATAGGAGATAATTATAATCCTAGTTCATAGTGTTGTGGTAAGAAATGAATACTTGAAAAACACAGTGTAGTTAATATTAGCATAAAAATTTAACTATTACTATTATTATGTCATTAATGTCTCCAGATTATGAAGGTAAAATGGCGACTAGGTATCTTCTCTTCTCTAGAGCCAAAGGGATCCTTTTAAAACAGAAGTTAGGTCAGGTCCATCCTTTAATCAAAATGCTTCAATGGCTTTCTGTGTCATTCAAAATCAAAGCCAATACTAGGCCCTACTTGATCCAAACTCTCTCGCCCTCACTCTTCTGCTCATTTCCCGATATTCCTCCTCTCTCTCACTCTATTCCAGCGTCCATTCATCTCCGTGTTGTTCCTGGAATGTGTTAAACATGCTCTCACTTTCAGGGCCTTATAATTGCTGCTCCCTCTAGCTGAAATATTTTTTCCCGAAAGTCAAAAACTTTTCCTGGCCACTCATTATAAAAGAGCAATCACCCTAACCCCTGGCACTCTACACCTGCTTTACTTGATTTATTTGCCTCTATAGTACTTATTACCACCCAACATAAATAACATAAATTTACCTCTTGGTGATAACAGAATCTATAGGGCTTAACTAAACATAACAATTGCTAATTGAAAATTTGTCCTATTACTTTATTGGGCTGGCTTAGAAAACAGTGACACACATTAGCAAAGTCCTTCAATTTTTAAGATAAATCAGAAAGAATCTTCATAGTCAGATGAATCTATGTAATATGTTACATTAAATGAGTTAGATTCTTTCTCACAGAAATTAACAAATAATTTTTAAGTGTGTTTAAGGCTTATATATTATCACATTAGTAGCTCTTTCAATAGATAACAAACACTTGACACACATACCTGTTCTGGTAGTGAACTTCAACAAAGAGAGCTTTTCTGTGAGGAAGGCTAGAGATAAAAGAGAAAAGAGAACTGGCTTCTACAGGAGGATCCTGAAAATGTTACCTCCCACTTTTTGAAAAAATCCTCTGAGGATTTTTATAGGCATAGAGACTTGCTTTAAGTCTCTCATGTGTGTGTCCTTTGACTTAGAAAAGGCATCAATTGAAATAAAGATATGAGTCCTGCTTCTCATCAACAGATGAAACAACAAAACATTAGACTAGTATCACATCTAGAGAAGAGAGAAGAGAGGAATATTAGAACACAGGCAAAGATAAATAAACAGCAAAGGGGAGAAACAGTCGTCCTGTGAGACTCAGCCTGTGGGCCCCTAGATACCCAGTACCTGAAATTTAGAGGTATAAATCGAACACTTATTAGCTAGCCCCACAGGAACAAACTGATTAAGTTTACTTACATTGACTATTCTTTCTTTCATAGTGATCTTTGAGAATCTTTACTACCCCTCTTTCTTTTGGGATTTTTATTGTTAGAATAAACTGTATTTATGGTTTCTGGGTTCATTAGCAAAATATTTTTGTTTTTATTGTATTTATTTATTTATTTTTTGAGACAGAGTCTCGCTCTGTCACCCAGGTTGGAGTGCAGTGGTGTGATCTCAGCTCACTGCAGCCTCCACCTCCCAGTTCAAGCAATTTTCCTGCCTGAGCTTCCCAAGTAGCTGGGACTACAGGTGCCCACCACCATGCCCGGCTAATTTTTAGTAGAGATGGGGTTTCATCATATCGGCCAGGCTGGTCTTGAACTCCTGACATTGTGATCTGCCCACCTCGGCCTCCCAAAGTGCTGGGATTACAGCTGTGCACCACTGTGCCTGGCCTATTGCTATTTTATTAAACTATCAAATATTTCAAACATACCAAGAAGTAAAAAGAATAATGCTATTAACACCTACATAGCCATCTAGTTTTGTCAAATTTAACGTTTCTATATTTGCTTAATTTTTTAAAAAAGGGCATTACAGTTGCAGTTTAAGCATTATGGAAATGAGGGACCTCATTTCCCCAACTTTCTCTCAGGATGTAAACTGCACCCTGAATTTAATGCTCTTCATTCCCACGAATGCTTCACACATTTTAGAAGTTTATATTAATGCTAGCATACTGCAAATAATCTGCAATAATATTTTCATGCTTAATATTGTTTTAGAGTTTTATTCTTTTTTTTTTTAATATATTTTCTATTGCATTTTAGGTTTGGGGGTACATGTGAAGAACATGGAAGATTGTTGCATAGGTACACACATGGCAGTGTGATTTGCTGCCTTCCTCCCCATCACCTATATCTGGCATTTCTCCCCATGCTATCCCTCCCCAACTCCCCACCCCCCCACTGTCCCTCCCCTTTTTCCCCCTGACAGACCCCAGTGTGTGATACTCCCCTTCCTGTGTCCATGTGTTCCCACTGAGTTTTATTCTTAATGATACATGTAGTTCTAGTTCATTTATCTTAATTGCTATATGTATTTCACTGAATGAAAATTCTCAAATCTATTCATCCATTCTCTTATAGATGAACAATTATGCTTTCCCAATTTTTCACGATTATTAAAATACAGTAATAAACATTAATTTTAACTTTTACTATAGATATATATGAGTTTCACAAAGACATATAAATGTATGTTCAACTTTTCTCGATATTGTCAAACTGTTCTTCCCAGTAACTGTACCTGTATATGTTACTGCCTGTAGTTTTTGAGTTTTTTCCCCACATCTCTGCTTATAAATATTTTCAATTATATTTTTTGTTAATCTGATGAGTATGAAATAGTATCTATAAAAAGTATTTATCATTCTTTCAGGCTGTACAGTACTTGAATCTCATTGTAATGATTAGGACTAATCTGAGAGAAATCATCTTTATAATTTATGAACATAGTCTCTCTGACCATATATTCAGATTTTTCCATTTTCAGTAAGTTTTATCACTTATTCTTTAAAAATTTTGTATCTTCCATAGATATATTCCTGTATACTTAGTGTTTTTTATTGTTGTAAATGGCATTTCAAATTACATATTTTTTTTTGGTTTTGGTGGTAGTACATAGCATACAATCAACTTACAGCACTAACTACATACATCAGAAAAGATGAAAAAGTTTCACATCAATAATCTAAGCTGCAAGTTAAGAATCTAGAAAGAGAAGAGCAAAATAAATCCAAAACAAGTCGAAGGAAGGAAATAACAAAAGAGCAGAACTCAGTAAAATTGAAAACAGGAAAGCAATAGAAAAAAATGAGTGAAATGAAGAACTCATTTTTCTGAAAATATCTATAAAGTTGACAAATCTCTATCAATTATCAACATCAAGAATAAAACAGAACATCACTACACACCCTGAAAAAAATCAAAAAAATAATGAAGAGCTACAGATAACTCTACACATAAATTTGACAACTTAGATGAAATGGACCAATTACTCAAAAAACAGACAATCACAACTCACCAATATGAAATAGATAATTTGAATAGCCTACAAGTATTAAAGATATTGGTAGCTGGGCATGGTAGCACACACCTGTAATCCCAGCTACCTGGAGGCGGAGGTGGAGGATCACCTGAGCCCAAGAGGCTGAGGCTGCAGTGAAGCTGGGATTGGGCCACTGTACTCCAGTCTGGGCAACAGACTGAGATTCTGTCTCAAAAAAATAATAATAATAATAAATAAAATAAATTATAATTCAAAAATTACCAGGAAAAATCTCCAGGTCTAGATTATTTCATTGAAGAATTCTACAAAATGTTCAGGGAAGACTTAACACCGATTCTACATAATCTATTTCAGAAAGCAGAAGAGGAGGGAGCATTTCCCAGTTTATTTTATGAAGCCAGGATTACACTGACACTAAAACTAGATAAACACAGGAAAAAAAATTTAAAAAGAAAGAAGGAAGAAAAGAAAACTACAGACCAATACCCCTTATTCACATGGATGCAAAAATCAATTCAGCAATATGGAAAAACAATTACATATCATGACCAAGTTGGATTTATAACAAGACGTGTTACACACACGCGCACGTGCACGCACACACACACACACATAATGTTTTCTTTTTTGAGACAAGTGTCTCGTTCTTTCACTCAGGCTGCAGTGCATTGGCACGATCTTGGCTCACTGCAACTTCTGCCTCTTGGGTTCAAGCAATTCTTCTGCCTCAGCCCCCCAAATAGATGGGATTAACAGGCACGCATCACCACGCCCAGCTAATTTTTTGTATTTTTAGTAGCGATGGGGTTTCACCATGTTGACCAGGCTGGTGTACTTCTATATACTAGTAATGAACACGACAACAAATTTTTAAAACTACAATACCATTAACAATCCTTTAAAAAGTGAAATATTTCACCAGCACTTTGGGAGGCTGAGGCAGGAGGATCACTTGAAGCCAGGAGTTCAAGACCAGGGCAACAAAGCAAGAACCTGTCTCTATAAATAAAACAAAGTAAATTAGCTGGGTATGGTGGCATGTGCCTGTAGTCCCAGCTACTCAGTAGGCTGAGGCAGGAAGATTGCTTAAGCTCAGAAGTTCAAGGCTGGAGTGAGCTATGATCAAGCCACTGCATTCTGGCCCAGACAAGAGAGCAAGATCCTGTCTCTAAAATATTTTTTTGGTAATAAAAAATTTTTAAAAGTGAAATACTTATATGTAAATCTAAGAAAACATATAAAGGACTTGTAGGTTGAAAACTACAAATAAACAGAAAAACATTTTGTGTCCATGGATGGGAAGACTCAGCCTAGCAATGGTGTCATTTCTTCCTAAATTAATATACAGGTTTAACTATAAAAATCTCAGAAAGATGTTTCCATATACAAAAGATTATTTTAAAATTCATATAAAAAGACAACTAGCCTAGCAATGGTGTCATTTCTTCCTAAATTAATATACAGGTTTAACTATAAAAATCTCAGAAAGATGTTTCTATATACAAAAGATTATTTTAAAATTCATATAAAAAGACAACTAGAATAGCGGTAACAATTTTGCAAAAGAACTATATATGAAGAATCAGTTTAATTGGTTCCTTCCCCTACAGAGATAACTATTATTTTAAATTCCCATGGATTTTTTATACTTTTATTAAATATATAACTACCTGTGCATTTTAAAACTTAATGAATGACATCCCAATGTATATATTTTGTTCCTGGCTTACTTTGCTCTACATTGTTTATGATATTTGTTCATGTTGATGCAAACAGCTCTAGTTCATTCATTAGTGTGTCTATATAATAATCTTTTACATTAATTCATCACAGGAGATTTATCAATTCTTTTGATGGACAGTTTGTTTCCAATTATTCACTCTTACAATGATGTAACCAATATTCTTATACATGTCTCTGTGCATAGGTATGAGAGTTTCCTTTGAGTAATACCTAGAAGTAGATTTGCTCTGCTGTAGGGTATGAGCATTTTTGCCTTCAATGCACGTTACCAAAATGCTTTCCCAGTCTCTGGATTGTATTGTCACTTTTAATAATTTATTCCAATGAGCAAAAAATGTTAATTTCTTAAAAAGGCATAGGTATACTAACTTTTTACAGAGCTATGGTTCTACTTGTGTTTTCTGATTACTCTTGACTTAGTTTGGAAAGGTTTTATTTTTCTAAAAAATTATCCATTTCAGCTAAGTTTTCAAATTTATTGGCATGAAATGATTTATGCCCACTAGGAGAGGTTTTTTGAGCTCACCTAAAAATGAGATTCATATAACTATTATTGGCCACACTTGACATAATTCTTTTTTTTTTCAGACAGAGTCTCACTTTGTAGCCCAGGCTGGAGTGCGATGGCACGATCTCAGCTCACTGCAATCTCTGCCTCCCAGGTTCAAGTGATTCTCATGCCTCAATCTCCTCCTGAGAAGCTGGGATTATATAATTTTTTTTTTGTTTTTTAGTAGAGATGGGGTTTCACCATGTTGGCCAGGCTGGTCTCAAACTCCTGACCTCAAGTAATTCGCCTGCCTCAGCCTCCCAAAATGCTGGGATGACAGGTCTGAGCCACCAAGCCTGGCCATAAATTCTTTTTTAGCAGAATACAGGTCAGGATACACAGCATACTGACAAGGCAGTATCAGACATTCTTCTAAGTAGGAGTAGTCATCACAACATGTCACACAGCCACCAAGCAGCTAATCTCAGATGTGAGGGAATAAGGTCACATTATGTAGGTGCAGAAGTAACTGATATATCCTGTAATAATTCCACAAGCATAGCTTCTAGTCACTACACTAAGATTTACTACCAGGTATTACTAGCTTATTTACAACCCACCCAGGCCAAAGCAATTTACTCATCAAGTGTCATTTTTAACATACACAACAGTGCCTGGTAAACATAACTTACATTCCAAAAGTCAGCTGCCATTATTATTTGCAACTCCAGGAGAAAGAGAAAATAGGTTTCCACAGGAACAAAGCTAGGTAAATTATATTTTATTATGTTTTTAAATAATTAGTTTATCAATTTTGCTTCATTTGTCTACTAGTCTTTTCAAAGAACAACTTTTAAATTCTATCTTGTTTTTCAATTCTTCCATTTCTGCTATTCGCCTCTTTTGACATTCTTTAGGCTTACTCTTTCTTGAGTTGAGCATTTAGCTAAACATTTTACTCTAAGTACCTCCTTAGCTTTATCCTAATTTTAAAAATAGTACATTTTTAATACTATACCATTCTAAATATTCTCAAAGTTCTATTATAATTTTTATTTTTGATTCATGAGTTTAGAGGTGTGTTCCTAAATTTTTCCAGGCTAAGGGGTGCTTTTGAGCATCTTTTCATTTTTCATTTCTAATTTTGTTATGTTTAGAGGTATCAAACTGATTTTTAAGCTTTTATTGAGACTTGTTTAGTGCCCTAGTATGTTAAGTTCTTACAAATACTATATATTTGAAAAGTATATTCATAACTATTGGATTCACTGCACATCTATCCTTGAGATCATATTGTTATTTTTTTTTAATAACAATTTGTATGCTTGAGTAGTTAGAGAATGATATTCAGTCTCTCACTACGGCTACAGACTTGTCATTTTATTCTTCTAATTCTGTCTATTTTCGGCTTTGTTAAGTCTTTCTTACATATTGTCTTTGGAGTTTTTCATTTTTGTAATTTGTGGTAGAATTGTTTTCCTCTAATAAAGCTTTTGCCTCAAAGAATATTGAGTCTAACATAAGTAAATTATATTATTATATTAGCTTTCTTTTTATTAGTGTTTGCATCTTTTTTTTAACTTTTAATCTCTGTGCCCTAATGTTTCACACATGCCTGCTATAGTTAAAATCCAGGTAAATTTTTAAAAATCTGACAATATAAGTTTTTAGTTTGGTAAGATCAGTGTATTTTACATTTTTGAAAACTAGTATTTGGGTGTTTTTCTATCATCTTATTTTTGCTTGCTATTTTACTTTTCTCTTTCTTAGAACCTCCTTGTCTTTATCTGCCTTCTGTTAACTTGAGAAGGTTTTATTCAATTTAAATTTTTTTATATTGAGTATTGAGGGAATAAAAAAGAACATCTACAGAATATGTGTAAGCTATTCCCTTTTCTTGATTTTAATAGTGTGATTAATTACAGTAATCAATTTATTAATATTAGATGAATCTTATAAAAATTGAGAGATATGTTAATCTTTTTCAAATAGGTTGGTGGTAAACTTGACTCCTTTTAGTTCTGTCAATTTTTACTTTATTTTTATACCCTCTTATTATGTGCATTTAGAAATATCTTATCTTTACAGTAAAAAAATCTTCATACTTAGATGACTATCTTCATCTTTAATATTGTTTGTCTCTTCAAGTCTATGTAAAATTTATATAGTTCCTCAAACTTAAAAAAATTATTTGCCTGTCATTACTATTAGTAATTCCATAGAAATTTTTGCCTGCATATCTACTTTATCATGGCCCCAAATTAATAAATACCTATATATCAAATCCTACCTGAATATTAGAGAACATTTAACTTTTAACTTCAATCACTCTATACCCTCATTATAGGCTTCTGCTCTCATAAACGTTAGCTCTACTTTTTTTTTTTTTTTTTGAGACAGAATGTCCCTCTGGAGTGCAGTGGTACGATCCCAGCTCTCTGCAACCTCTGCCCCTGCCAAACTCAAGTGATTCTCCTGCCTCAGTCCCCCAGGTAGCTGGGACTATAGGTGTGCACCACCACGCCCAGCTAATTTTTGTATTTTCAGTACAGATGGTGTTTCACCATGTTGGTCAGGCTAGTCTTGAACTCCTGACCTCAAGTGATTTGCCCACCTCAGCCTCCCAAAGTGCTGTGATTACAGGCATGAGCCACCATGCCCAGCCTCTACTTGCTTTTAACTACACAATATTTTACTAGTATCGGTTTACACAATTTTCATGTAGCTTTATATACTATTTTATCATTTTGTCTGTGTCTCATTCATTCTTAAATTTCAGATCTTCCACTTGAAATTACTCTCTTTTGCCTAAAGTATATATATTTTAAATTTTCTTTAGCAAAGATTGGCTAGTATCACATTGTCATTTCTAATATTTAAAAATGTCTTTTTTCTCTTCTTGTTTTCATAAAATACTTTTGATGAATTTTGGTTGACAGTTGTTTTTTCTCAGTACATTGAGCATATAATCCTATAGTCTCCTGGCTTCTACTGTTTGTGTCAAGAAATTGGCTGTCAGTCTAACAGCTGGTTTTTTTAAATGATAATTTGTTTTTTTCCCCTTGGCTGTTTTTAAAATCTTCTCCTTGACTTTATTGTTCCATGGTTTCACAGGTATGTTCCTGGCAGTGAATTTCTTTATTTCTCCTTCTTATGATTCAACTGGGATTCTTGAATCTGTAGATTAGTGTCTTTCAGAAAAGTTGTCAGACATTATCCTACCCCATTCTTTGTCTCTTCTCCTAAAGTTTGATTACTCATAATTTAGATTTTTTCATTTCATTTCCCATGTCACTTTGACATTCGTCATGTATTTGTTACAACATTCCATTACATACTTCTTCAGATATTTCTTTTAATTCACATAGTTTCCCATAGCTGTTTCTTGCCTCAGTTAAATCTGCTCTTGGAGCTTTAAGTTTTAGCTATGGCAGTTTAATTACTAGAAACTGGTTTTTCTTCAAATCTATTTGCTGCTGTTTTCAAACCTCTCCTTTATTCTTAAAACATTTCAAGTAAATTTACTTTAAACTTCTTGGCTTGAGGATTTTCAGACCACAAGTAGTATGTATTAGGATACAGACCCATGTTATACCTGGTTTGTGGCTATGAATTTTCAGGGGCCATATCTGCTCCTGGCAGCCCCCCCCCCCCACCCACATACTCACAACCTCTCCATAGAACACTATATTCAAACAGCCATTTTCCTTCCAGTCTCTTGAGGACATGGATATAGGATGGGTTTATTTTTATTTCACTCTTACATTGATATTCTACCCCTTTGGGTTCTCAGCTTTAAGAAGACATTTACTTGGGAAGTTTCTGGATTTCAACTCCTTTTTCTTATTCCCTGGAAAATCACAAAAACCAAAGTTTACAGTTCAACTCAATTTAGCAAATGTCTTCAAGGTGAAAGCTGACTGCAGTGTTTTGCTTGCCTGACTTAGGTTCTTGCTTTCATTTAGTCTTAGGTTTGAATTTCCTTTATTTTCTAACCAGCTCAGGAATACATTTTTTTTTTAATTCTTATTCATTATTTTTAATATTTTACTGGGAAGTTGGTGTTAGTACTTAGCCACATTGACAGAAATAAAATTAATCTCCTAAATGTTCTTAATTCTGATACTTTCCCTTTATACTGGTTTGAAAATTACATATTGGAATTTTATTTTTTAATAGATACGCTTAAGCTTTTATCATTAAAAACAGATTTAAATTCCAATGTCAATCCTCTATCTTCCTTCCAAATAATACAAGGAATTTCAGACTCTTAAAGCAAAGTCTTCCTCCCTTCTACATGGTATTCTTGCCCAGTATTTTAGCTTCACTCTTATTTGCCCTTTAAATTATTTATTTATTTATTTATTCTTTTTTATTATACTAAGTTCTGGGGTACATGTACAGAACGTGCAGGTTTATTACATAGGTATACACATAACATGGTGATGTGCTACACCCGTCAACCCATCATCTGCATTAGGTATTTCTCCTAATGATATCCATCCCCTAGATCCCCACTCCTCAAAAGGCCCTGGTGTGTGATGTTCCCTCCCTGTGTCCATGTGTTCTCATTGTTCAACTCCCACTTATGAGTGAGAACATGCAGTGTTTGGTTTTCTGTTCTTCTGTCAGTTTGCTGAGAATGATGGTTTCCAGCTTCATCCATGTCCCTGCAAAGGACACAAACTCATCATTTTTAATGGCTGCATAGTATTCCATGGTGTATATGTGCCACATTTTCTTTATCCAGTCTATCAATGATGGGCATTTGGGTTGGTTCCAAGTCTTTGTTATTATAAAGAGTGCCGCAATAAATGTGTGTGCATGTGTCTTTATAGTAGAATGATTTATAATCCTTTGGGTATATACCCAGTAATGGGATTGCTGGGTCAAATGGAATTTCTATTTCTAGATCCTTGAGGAATTGCCACACTGTCTTCCACAATGGTTGAACTAATTTACACACCCACCAACAGTGTAAAAGTGTTTCTATTTCTCCACATCCTCTCCAGCATCTGTTGTCTCCAGATTTTTTAATGATTGCCACTCTAACTGGCGTGAGATGGTATCTCAATGTGGTTTTGATTTGCATTTCTCTAATACCAGTGACGATGAGCTCTTTTTCATGTTTCTTGGCCTCATAAATGTCTTCTTTTGACAAGTGTCTGTTCATATCCTTTGTCCACTTTTTGATGAAGCTGTTAGTTTTTTTTCTTGTAAATTTGTTTAAGTTCTTCATAGATTCTGGATATTAGCCCTTTGTCAGATAGATAGATTGCAAAGATTTCCTCCCATTCTGTAGGTTGCCTGTTCACTCTGATGATAGTTTCTTTTGCTGTGCAAAAGCTCTTTAATTTAATTAGATCCCATTTGTCTATTTTGGCTTTTGTTGTTGCTGCTTTTGGTGTTTTAGTCATGAAGTCTTTGCCCATGCTTATGTCCTGAAATGTATTAATTAGATTCATAGGAAGTTTCAAAATTAATACAGAAAAGTCCAAATATCCAGTTTCCCCCAATGGTTACTTCTTAAATAGCTATGTAAAATTCCAAAACCAGGAAACTGACATTGGTATGACATTTTTGTGTAGTTCTATGTCACTTTATCACAAGTGTAGATTCATATAACCACCACTGCAATCAAGATACAGAATGTTCAGTCACCACAAAGTTCTTTCATATACTATTCCTTTATACTCATCCCTGTACTCCTCCCTGCCCCACTTCCACCTACCATCCTTAACACTGGCAACCACTAATGCTCTCTTTCAATTTTGTAATTTTGAGGATGCTATGTAAATGGAATCATACTTTAGCCTCTTGAGATTGGCTTTTTTGGTTTTTTATTTTTTGCTCAGTATAATGCTCTTCATTTTTCTAGGCTCATTGTATTACTTTAAGTACATTCCTTAATAATTCTTTCAGAGAGTCTATAAGTAAGTGGACTCTTTCACTTCTTGTTTGTTCTGGAAACATCTTTGTTATGCCCTTATTCTTGAATAATAGCTTAGGTAGAATTATATATCAATCAGATATCAGTTGGGAAAAGAGAAACAATTCCAGGTATTTAAAATTTAACAGTATCTTGATACAGAGATTTAGGTACTACAAACTGTTAGAAATACTCTCAAGCACTTCTTAAATATTCTCTCTCCTTCATTCTTCCATGGTTGTCATCTGTAACTCTTGATAGATGTATATGAACTCCGTATCATATTTTTTATTTCTATAACTCTGTACCGCCTTGAGGATCATTTCCTCAAATCTATCTTACGGTTGTTAATTCTCTCTTCCCTGGCCATATTTTTCATTTTTTAGATATTCTTCTTTTATGAATGTTTTGCTTAAATACTCATTTTACTTAAAAGTATGTGTATTTTAGTATTTATATTATGTGCTCAATTATCAGAAGTTAATAAAGGATAATACTGGCATATATTTGTTCTGCTGATTCTTGTTCATACTGGTTGTTTCCTTGCATATTTAATAACTTTTAGAAAGTGATCCCATGCTAAGCAGTGGATTTTCTTAGGGAATACAGTGTAGCCTGTGTTGAGAATGCACCCTTCTAAAATGGCTTTTGTCTTAAGTTTCTGTAAGGCACCTCAGAAGTATTAACATTCAGTAACTATATGTTGGTTGATTTCCCAGCATATAGAACTAGGCAGGAGTATAAATGTAAACCTTAAACCTAAAAAGGGTATGCCTATGATTATGATCAGAAATTCATGGGGAAGCTTTTAAAATTTTCCCTACTTAGACACTGAGCCCAGGTTGAGAAAAAAAATCTTCCTTGTCATCTATGTCTCTTTATTTTTTAAATCCTCTATATTTTTAGGTTTTAGAATTTTTCTTACTTTTTAAAAATTGTACTTTAAGTTCTGGGTACATATGCAGATCTTGCAGGATTGCTGCATATATACACACATACTATGGTGGTTTGCTGTCTCCATGCCCCCGTCACCTACATCATGCATTTCTCCCAATGTTATCCCCTCCCCATCCTCCCCACCCCTGCTGTCCCCTCCCCTAGCACCCCACCCCCCCAACAGACCTGATGCGTGATGTTCCCCCTCCCTATGCCCATGTATTCTCATTGTTCAACACCCACCTAGGAGTGAGAATATGCGGTGTTTGGTTTTCTGTTCTTGAGTCAGTTTGCGGAGAATGATGGTTTCCAGATTCATCCATGTCCCTGCAAAGAACAACCTGATCCTTTTTAATGGCTGCATAGAATTCCATGGTGTATATGAGCCACATTTTCTTTGTCCAGTCTATCATTGATGGGCATTTGGGTTGGTTCCAGGTCTTTGTAGTGCTGCAATGAACATACATGTGCATGTGTCTTTATAACAGAACAATTTATAATCCTTTGGGTATATACCCAGTAATGGGATTGCTGGGTCAAATGGAGTTTCTATTTCTAGATCCTTGAGGAATTGCCACACTCTCTTCCACAATGGTTGAACTAATTTACACTCCCACCAACAGTGTCAAAGTGTTTCTATTTCTCCACATCCTCTCCAGAATCCGTTGTCTCCATATTTTTTAATGATCACCATTCTAACTGTCATGAGATGGCATCTCGATGTGGTTTTGATTTGCATTTCTCTAATGACCAGTGATGATGAGCATTTTTTCATGTTTGTTGGCCTCATGTATGTCTTCTTTTGAAAAGTGTCCGTTCATGTCCTTTGCCCACTTTTGAATGAGTTTTTTTTTTTTCTTGTAAATATGCTTTAGTTCTTTGTAGATTCTGGATATTAGCCCTTTATCAGATGGGTAGATTGCGAAAATTTTTCCCATTCTGTTGATTGCCAGTTCACTGTAATGATTGTTTCTTTTGCTATGCAGAAACTCTTAAGTTTAATTACTTCCCATTTTGTCTATTTGGCTTTTGTTGCCATTGTTTTTAGTGTTTTGGTCATGAAGTCCTTGCCCATGCCTATGTCCTGAATGGTTTTGCCTAGGTTTTTGTCTAGGGTTTTTATGGTGTTAGGTCTTATGTGTAAATCTTTAATCCATCTGGAGTTCATTTAGTGCAAGGTGTAAGGAAGGGATCCAGTTTCAGCTTTTTGCGCATGGCTAGCCAGTTTTCCCAACACCATTTATTAAACAGGGAATCCTTTTCCCATTGTTTGTTTTTGTCCGGTTTGTTGAAGATCAGATGGTTGTAGATGTGTGGCATTACTTCTGAGGCCTTTGTGCTGTTCCATTGGTCTATATCTCTGTTTTGGTACGAGTACCATGCTGTTTTGATTACTGTAGCCTTGTAGTACAGTTTGAAGTCAGGTAGCGTGATGCCTCCAGCTTTGGTCTTTTTGCTTTGGATTCTCTTGGCTATGCGGGCTCTTTTTTGGTTCCATATGAAGTTTAAGGTGGTTTTTTCCAGTTCTGAGAAGAAGATCAATGGTAGCTTGATGGGGATAGCATTGAATCTATAAATTACTTTGGGTGGTATGGCCATTTTCACGATATTGATTCTTCCTAACTATGAGCGTGGAATGTTTTTCTATCTGTTTGTGTCCTCTCTTATTTCCTTGAGCAGTGATTTGTAGTTCTCCTTGAAGAAGTCTTTCACATCCTTTGTTAGTTGTATTCCTAGGTATTTTATTCTCTTTGTAGTAATTGTGAATGGCAGTTCGTTCTTGATTTGGCTTTCTTTAAGTCTATTATTGGTGTATAGGAATGCTTGTGATTTCTCCACACTGATTTTGTTTCCCAAGACTTTGCTGAAGTTGCTTTGTCAGCTTAAGGAGATTTTGGGCTCATACAATGATGGGGTCTTCTAAATATACAATCATGTCATCTGCAAATAGAGACAATTTGATTTCCTCTTTTCCTAACCGAATACCCTTTATTTATTTTTCTTGCCTAATTTCTCTGGCTAGAACTTCCAATACTATACTGAATATGAGTGGTTAGAGAGGGGCATCCTTGTCTAGTGCCAGTTTTCAAAGGGAATGCTTCCAGTTTTTGCCTGTTCAGTATGATATTGGCTGTGGGTTTGTTGTAAACAGCTTTTATTATTTTGAGATACATTCCATTGATACCTAGTTTATTGAGAGTTTTTAGCATAAAGGGCTGTTGAATGTTGTTGAAGGCCTTCTCTGCATCAATTGAGATGATCATGTGGTTTTTGTCTTTGGTTCTGTTTATGTGACAGATTATATTTATAAATTTGCATACGTTGAATCAGCCTTGCATCCATGGGATGAAGCCTACTTGATCGTGATGGATAAGCTTTTTGATGTGTTGTTGCATTCCGTTTGCCAGTATTTTATTGAAGATTTTTGCATTAATGTTCATCATGGATATTGGCCTGAAGTTTTCCTTTTTAGTTGTGTCTCCGCCATGTTTTGGTATGGATGATGTTGGTCTCATAAAATTAGTTAGGGAGAATTCCCTCTTTCTGTTTTGTTTGGGATAGTTTCAGAAGGAATGGTACCAGCTCCTCTTTGTACGTCTGGTAGAATTTGGTTGTAAACCTGTCTGGACCTGGACTTTTTTTGGTTTGTAGGCTATTAATTACTGCTTCAACTACAGACCTAGAATTTTCCTTACTTTCTTGTAAGCACAGCTATGCAACCAAAATGATATTTGTTGCATTTTATAGCATTTCTAAATATGTAGTAGTATGAGAGTTTTCAAGTTAATATTAAGTTGCCTGTCCAGGAATTCTCTACTAAATCCTTTTATTCTTCACAAAGCCTGTGGCACAGCATCTAGTAGGCAGCAGTATATCATAAATGTGATGAGTGACTGGTTGAATGAATGAATTACTATTCTTTATCAGCATTCATTTCCTTCATTAATTCTTTTCCTCTTACTTTGATTTCCCAAATTCTTCATTATAAATTTGTGAATTACATATTTTATGGACTTCATTTAAGACTAACATAATTTTCTCACATTAACTATTATACTAGTCATGGTAATCCTGCATTCAGTTTCTTTCTTTCTATTTGACCTTCATGGATCTGTTGGTCCTCTTTTTACCACGAAACTCTTGCTATGTCATTTTAATGCCAATGGGCTTGCAAAATCTTATTTTGATCATTTTTATCATCTTAAACTCTTTTCTTCTTTCAATAGTTATATTCAATTGCATTTCCACTAAATAAGGTGGTGTCAAGTGTGAATAGCACTTAATCATTGACTGCTATTATATTCTGCTTTATTCTTGATAACTTATTAATCTGAAGAAGATTTACATAAAAATTTGTTTTAGTTTCCAGATGGAAATATATCAGAATATTTATAAATATCATAAATATTTTAAAAACCTAAATAATAAAATAGAAATTGCTCCTACTTCTTACATATTTCTGCCATCTTCATATACATTAGAAATACACCATATATTTACTAAAACATATACACACCATCTAATTATGCAATACTTTTCTTCATACTTATATATGTATACAATTCACAGAAACCTTCTCTCCTTTACACCTCAACTATTGTATATCTTCAGTGAAATTGCTGCAAACCCGAGTATGATGTCAAGAACCCAATGGACATTTAATAAATATTCATTTGTGACAATCATGATAATCTCACACAGGCCTTTTGAAAGTGATTTTCAGAAATCATCAGCTATTCTTTGACACAGATTAAAAAACCTTCCCTAAGAAGAGATGATTGCCTTTCAATCATAGAAGAAAAAAAGCAGCAAAAACAAGTGAGATCGAGTCGTTTTATTTTTAAGCTAAAGATCCAGTGTATGTATTACAGCATTAGGTACTCTGTCGGGGGAAAAGGGGAGGGATAGTGGGGGGGGTGGGGAGTTGGGGAGGGATAGCATGGGGAGAAATGCCAGATATAGGTGATGGGGGAGGAAGGCAGCAAATCACACTGCCATGTGTGTACCTATGCAACAATCTTCCATGTTTTTCACATGTATCCCCAAACCTAAAATGCAATAAAAAAAAAAAAAAAAAAAAAGATTTCGGATAAATAAAACTATGTAAACTCAAGTTAGTGACATACAATTATATAGGGTTTAAAATTTTTCCATATACTGTGGTATGCACTAATAAATTCCAACCTGTGGTTTTAAATACAGTAGCATCTAAGCACTGATACAGACCTACAATTATGTCAATGGACATCCTATGAACATTAGTAGTGAAGATACAAATCCACTGCAGTAAGCTAACTAGCAATGCTAATGTGCATACGACACAGCCATAATTAGAAAGAGTTTTACTCACAGTGATATTGAGGTTATGGGGTTAGGACAGTTTCCATTTCAAAAGATGGAAGAATTCAGGTTACCATGATAGGGAAAAGTAAATCACCTAATTTAAGCTGTTGAAATATCATGGTTTATTTTTTTAAAAAAACCTCTTTATTTGTGAAAATTAAGGTAAATTATGAATTAATTCTTTCCCTGCTAAAAGAGATTTTTTTAAAAAAGCAGACCCTCAATAGGCAGGATAAAGAATCTCCACCACGTAACACTACATTAGTCCAACTAAGTTGTCACCTCATTGTCCACTTAAGAGAGAATGGAGCTTGATTAGATAAAAAAAAATCATAAAAATGTTCATGGTTTCCCACGAAATGGAAAGATGTACAGGGAGATGTGGGAGGTGGAGAAAAGAGGAGGGAAGGCGGTCAGTAACAAACACTTGGTTATAACAAACACTTGATAAGAATCCATTTCCTTTATGCAATTTTGTTGGTGTTCCGTTTTTATATCCCTTCTCAGCTATAATAATCTACAAAATATCCTTAGCTTTGGTGGTCTGTAATTAGCTAAAATAAACAGTTATCTTTGCTTTAAATGGAGAACAACTGCTAGTCGATCACTTATAATATTTGCAGATAATTCCATTCTGAAAACGTAGGTGTAAAAACACTTAAATTTGAGACAAGCTATTTTATTTCCGACAAGATTTATCACAATTGGAACATGTCACCCTCATCATGATACTTTGTGGTGGGATAAAGTACTATTGTCATTCTGTTTTAGAGAAAGAAACTGGATCATTTCTTTTAAGTCTTGTGATTATATTTAAATCTTATATACATGCCCTGAAATGAAAAGGTATTCTCATAAATCCTTGCATTATGCAGGAAAATGTCAACTGCAGCTTTAACTAACATTCTGTGAGACAAAAGGAAGCCCAAAGTATCTGCTTTTCACGAAGACTAGATGCTAACACACATGCGCATGCGTGCACTCACACACGCACGCACGCACGCACGCTGTGCCTCCTTAGAGAGCTATTTCTGTTTTCATAATATGGTTACGTTAGGATTACCCAAGGAAAAAATTTCAAAGGATTTATCATTTAACACTTCAGTGGAGTTACTAATAGGAATTATATTGAAGTAGGTCATCCCAAATCCACTCTCAAATGACAAGAGATCACATATAAGTCAGCAAACATTTCAGACACAATAGCCACAAAACTCCCATAATTATTACCACGTATATGGCCTAGTATAATAAAGATCAAATAATTCAAATTTCAAGCCAGACTTATAATTAGTATCTTACTACCATCTCAGTTAATCACTCATAAAGTAGATGGTTCACTTAACAATAAGTATTTGCCTTTCTTTCAGTCCATGATACATCCTATTATTTTAGACACACACACACACACACACACACACACGAACACACACACACACACACACACACAGCCCTATGGCTAGAAAAATATGAATTCAAGCTAAAGACAGTAAACAAAGGAAATTTATCTTACCTAAATGAAACACAGAAATAATCTTCGAAGTTGTAAATTTCTAGTTCATGGATCATATTTGTCTTACTCTTTGGAACATGCTTTCTAACTCATTCACACAGAAGTCACTATAAAGTGTTAATTAATACTAATGATTAAATCTGAAAAGGATTATTTCAGGCCTTCCTTACTGACCTGTACATACCTGTCCTAAGTTAATCTGTGTGTGTGGTGGGGGAGTCCTATAAGCCTCTACTATTCTACAATGAGGAAGAACCACTATGAGAGTATACCTTAAGAACAAAAAAATGTGATGCTTTTGGTAAAATCGTCTGTTTATGAACTAAGTACAAAATGTAAAACACCTTGTGTCTGGTGTTCTAAATTTACATCAAAAGTTCTTACTTTATGATTCTTAAAATATGGGAAATGAACAAGTACTCATTGTTATCTCTAGTCACTTATTCCTATTTTTGGCTGACCACATTTCTGGTTAGAGCTCTATTTGGAAGCTTTAACATATTTTGGCTGTTACACATTACTCCTGGCTGAAACTATAGCCAACGGAAGTTGCTTGTCAGTTTACTAACAGCAAATTATTCAAATATGTTCTATCACTTGTGATTTAGAGGGCCTGTAGAGAGAGGGGAGAGAGGAAGGGAGAAATAAACAAAGGTTGGGAGGGATTTCTCAGGGATAATAATAAAATTCTAAAAATTGTTTCCATTGTTGAATTAAATAATTTAAGTTTTAAGCTTAGCCCAGACTTGCTTTTAAGAGTCTACATATTTTATCTCTGATGAATTACATTATTCTCACTCTTAGTCAGAGATGCAATATCGTCTTTATTTTAACATACTTCTCTGGAGGCATATGGGTTCCATAAAAAATGAGCAACGTGAATGTTGTCTTTTTTTTTAAACAGTTTCACTTTATTCTACTACTGAGATAGTAAGCTCTATTATCCAAAAGTCAAAATGCAAGCGAAAGTATCTAAATGAAATATTCAGGAAATCTCTTTATAGTTCTTTCAGCATTCTTCTAAATAAGATTATTTCTTTCCTAGTCTAAAAACTGTAACTCCATTCTCTAGAATGAATGAAAACTATTGAAATTCTTATTTTCCCCTAAAATCCATGACTTGCCCATAATTGTGGGACCCAATGAATCTTCCTATTGACTGAAAATATATTTATATCTTCATTCAACAGACAATTCTCAGCACTGGAAAGGAAAAATCACAAGTGGATACTTTAGTGCATTTGAAATCATAATGAAAAATAATATCATAATATGATATTTTCATGTAACAAATAACTATACATATATATATATATATACACACACAATATACAGACTGGGTACTGAGGGATGACTGTATACACACACAGATACAGTCATTCCTCAGTATCCTAGGGGGACTGGTTCCAGGATCCCCTGCAAATACCAAAGTCCATGGATCTTCAAGTTCCTTCTATAAAATGGTGTAGTATTTGCATATAATCTACACACATCCTCTCATGTACTTTATATCATCTCTAGATTACTGACAATACTTAACACAATATAAATGCTATGTAAATAATTATTACGCTATATTGTTTAGATAGTAATGACATAAAAAAGATCTGTACATGTTTAATACAGACACAACCATCCATTTTATTCTGAATATATTACAACAATTAAAACTCCAGTTGGTTGAATCCATGAATGTGGAACCCATGATATGGAAGTGTGAGTGTATATATCATACATATTTTTGATATATGATCATTGTCATGTGAAAATATATATGCGTACATATGGAGCTTTATCTATATTAATATACTACTCCTTATCTTGATTTTATCTTCAACTTGCCTTATCTTGATTTTTACAATAATTATCATTTAAGCAGGGGAAGAAATACTATTTCCATTTTGTAGGTGAAAAGAAAAAAGACTGAGAAAGTGACTGATCCAAACTTAAACCTATCAAGTCGCACAGCCAAGCTTTGAACTAATTAGTCTTTTCAGCATGTTTTACTGTGCTAAAATTATAAGCACTGTTAGAAATGTTCAATATTTAATCAATTTCCTTGTTAACATATTTCAATAACAATTTTTAGCAATATCTGTACCAACTAATTTTTATAGTAAGTTACAGCTCTGCACATATATGCAGAAAAAGTATAAATTTTAAGGTAGAAAACACTGACCATTTACATGGACTCCAATATAAATCACTTTGCTAATGATAGGAAAGGTCTCATTCAACTAATGAGAATAAACAGTATAACAGCACTGAGACCAATTATATTTAATAATTTGATTTCTGCCCTTAGCATTTTTTATGACATTAGAAAATATGTTGATTTTTATGTCTGAATTAAGACACATAATGCTTGTTAAGGACAAGAGAAAAAAGAGTACTTTTTATATAGGGCATTATAGGATTGCCTTGAAGGGCCTGAGACCTAATTTACAAAGGTAGACATTCACATCATCCTTGCTTTTGTACATGTGCACATTATTGCATCGGCTGGCTGTTTTCTATCATATGATCTCCAAAATAGAGTTCTATTATTACTGCTTTTTTTAACATCTCTCTATTAATATCTCACTCTCTACCCCAGGCTTCCCTGTCATTATCTCCTACATTCTGAGAAGTCCCGATGTTATAAAGACATTAAATAAAAGGTGTAAGTATAGCTATAGCCCAAGCCAGCCCACCAAAATTCAGATGCCAGACTGTCCCAAGGAAACCAACCAGAAAGTAATAATGTTAATATTTGTTTAATATTTTAGAGATTCTTCTATGTTTAAAATGTATTAAAGATTATCATTAGCCTGTAGAATATTGCATTAACACACATATCTATTTTTATTATTTAATCCATTATACTATATTAAGAACTTGATTATATTCTTCTAAAAATATTATCATTAACTTGCAGATACCTACTAATGTGTGATCCTGTTTGTAGATTAATCAGAGGCCCCTTGATTTTCATACCCCCTACATGAGCTCTGGACAAAAAAAATAAAGTGGAAAAATATTAAATCAAGAAAAGCTGTAGAAGGGCTTTTGGAGAAGAGAAAAATTCACATAGATAAAACAATCTAACAAAAATCTTCCTGACTACAATTATTTTTTGCCTGACTTCGGTACCTTCTCACTGAAGTATGAATGGTGAAGTAGAAGGGGTAGAAATACTGATTACAGAGATAGAGATAATACGGTAGGGGTAGAAAAGGAAAGTGCAATATGATTTCCCAAAATGCAAACCTTCTTTCAAGATCACATTTTCATGCATTTATGTATAAAAAATAATTAAGCTGAATAGAAAAACATTTGGTGTGTAATAATAAACTTTATTGTTGACTTTCAGTATCTTTTAATTTATTCTATAGGGCTTCCCATGTCTGTGTATTAAATTTAGGGCAGATTTCATGTTTTCATTCATTTACAGTATCAGAATATTCGCAATTAATGTCTAGTCTAGTCTAGTACTAAAAATTTTGAAGTCCTGTTATAGGCACCTGCCATGAGAGAGGGTGGTCAGAATCTCACTTGCAGATCGTTTGATTTAACTGAAACTCTTTCTCAGCTTACTGCTCCTGAGAAGATGGCTTTCAGTGGACTTTTGGGATCATTGGGCCCCTCCAGGCAGTCTACGCATCTAAGTCTACCCTGTATCAACTTTTTTGTGGATATGACCTACTTCTGATCCACGACATACATTTAAGCAACATTTGCCTAACAGTTACCTGTCACTCCTTCAAAGCAGCTGGCCAATCAGTCTCATGCTCTTTAGATTTCTTAGGCATAAGTCAGCTAGCTGGTCTTAAATGGCAGGGGTCACTTACTAAGTTCTACATCTCTTAAAGCCTTCTTCTCTTGGATTCAGATGAAAGGAGACCCTCCTTTCCTTCCCCTGGAGGTGTGATGGGACACTTGGCACACTAAAAACTCTCTCCAAACATCCTCCTTTTCTTAATTTCCAATCTCCCAATCCTTTTATATCCTTGACATGATTAAGTAGCTCAAGAACCACATAACTGCTTTTCTCCCTCCTGCTCCTGTAAGAACTGGAGGGTATCTTCATATCTTACCTTAAAATCTTTTGTCTTAGGGCCATAGTTAAAACAAACAAGGAAAGTCCCATTTTAAAATTCTGTTACACATGGTTACAAACTTGCACCAAACTCAAGAGATTAGGGGAAAGATTTTTTTTTAACCAAATAAAGAAGAGCAAATGCTAGCAGATCATTTGAAATTGTTTATTGCTGAAGATCACTAAATGAACAGTACTTACCACAATGTTTACATTTGCCAATCATATGCTATCTTCATAACAATAAAAATATAAAATTATTGATGATTTTCATGTACCAAGGATGAATACTCAAATGCTAAGAAAAACATTCATACTACTCTGCACCCAAAACTGCTAACCTTATTTCCATCGAGGAATTTCTATATAGAATCCAGAGGTAAACAAGAGACCAGGGAGAAGAAAATGTCTGTCCTTTTGGCAACATTATCTCATTATAAGCTTTTAAGAAATAATTAACAACATAGAGGTCAAATAAAGATTTTATACCAAAGAAGATATTGGCTCCATGAAAGTGTCAAATTGATTCTATGCAGAATGAAATCGGGAGCTGATTTTAAGTCAACAGTTTTGTAACATGGAGAAATGATTTTAAATGGATTCTGGTGGGTGTAAACATTTTTCTCCAGAACTTTCAATGGTGCTTGATGAGAATCAACCTTTGACTTCCACAGCACTTGGGTTTGAAATGCTTCTGGAACATCAGAAATCTTACTATTAATATTTCAATATGATCCCTTTCCATTTTTTGTGAACATCAGAGATACACTAGTTATATCACTATGGAACATTTTCCTTATAATTTGCCATTTTAACAAATCTTTTCTTGGCCTTTTCAAATTTTACTTGCTCTTTTACCATTATCTGTTTTTAAGGCAGTTTTAATTGGTTTGAATTTTAAGTATTAGTACAGGGTTTATCTGGCAAAAAAGAGTAATTTATAGAAAAAATAATAATAACTAATTAAAACTACACTTTAGTACATTTCATCAAAACTAGAAGAATATAATTTAGAATGCAATCTATCCAGAAACTGATTTTTGAGCACTTGCTTGTGGTTACTGATTATCCCATAGACTTAGAGAAAGAACTATATGAGGTATACTTGGGTACACAGTGAGCATGTTAAAATTAAGATGTAGCATTAATGTAAAATTCTTGGCAGAAGTCAAACCCTCAACCATCATGTGAATATAGATTTTCATATCTAATTCTATGAGGCTTTTTTTTTTTGTGCCAGGTCTACAGTTTAATATTATTTGCTTTCTGCATTACCCTTCACAGGCTATGGCCTTTCACAAGACAATGACAGACAAATATTTATAAGCCATAGATTAGTCATAAATTTGATCCAATCAAATGATCAGTAAGCACATTCTTATTGCCACTTGTTATTATCTCTTTTGGAAAGGCATTGGAAACTTTCATTTTGTTAATTTCAAATCAGCCAATTCCCAGAACTAATTGAGGTTCCAATGCCCAATGGACAGCTGAAAGAACCTAAATTTGCTTCTTTTCCTTCTTCAGTCCTGTCTTGTGTGTGTATACATATTTAAAGAAATGATTATTTTTGCAGCTTTTGGCCTGAATGCTTGTCACTCCATTTTATATAATTCATTTTATACAATTCAATTTATCCCTTTCCAAAAATAGATGCTTCAGTTGCAATCTTCGTGTCTTTAGAATCTCCATGGAGGCAAGCTTAGCTAATAAATGTTGATTAATATAGCCAAATACTTCAAACCTTCTTTACTTGGAAATCTCCTTTACTTGGAATACTATCATCCTACTTCAAACTCCTTTTATTTGGAATACTATCATCAGATTGGTTTACAAAGAGAAAGAAACAACAATAAGGTCAGGAGGAATGGAGATGGGGGTAAAATAGCAATAAAAAGTAATTATATAAAAATGCTAAAGGTATAACATCTGTTTTTTTGCTTAGCTCACTGAGCTTGACAGTTCCAGATTTATGTTACTGTCCATGTTTAAACAGATACAAAAAAGGGAAAGGGGAAAGAATGTTTATGTGAGACTATTAAATAGTGCAGGGAAAATACGACTCATTATTACACTGGTAAGGAAAAGAGAAACTCAGTAAAATTTCTTTCCACAGATTTGCCTTTGTGATCTGCAAGGTGCTGTTCCCCTGCTTACATTCTGTTACCCTGGCAACGCACTCCTGTAAAATAAAGATTATTAAAGCGCATATGATTATTTTGCTGCTGAGTGAATAAGACAAGCCGCTTCTGAAATGCCTTATCAGAGAAATTCAATTTTAGGCCAAATTGTGTTTTTGCCTCCTTCTAGCTTTTCTCCTCCCTCCCCCCACTTCAAATAAAACCATCATCTCCACATTTACTACATGATATTTTGTTACCCATTCACACTCTTAGTATTTTAAGTCAGTTTTCTTTTAATTTCATGAAAAGGCATTTTTCTCAATTTTTTATAGCTCTAGTCTATTTTCCAGCTATCTACCATCTGTTTGCAAATCAAAATTACAAAGCAATGTGTTCTTGCTTTTATTTTATTATATAGTAATAGCAGAAATATTGGGTTCTGCACCAAACACAAATGTATATATTATACATTGGATTTGACCAAAGGATGATGCAAAAAGCTAAGATAAAGCACGCGGTGCCATTTTAAAGGCTGCATATCCAGCTGTACTGGTCATCCTCACCCTTAAGTTGAATGTCTTGTGCTATTTCATTTGATGTTGCCCTAAGGTGACATTATAGAGATGGGTAGTTTTACAGCCATGTTGAGAGCCAATCACACCTTTGTTGCTCAGTACCTCTATATTTGGAGATAAGATTCTTAGGATCCCTGAAATTATTTAATGTATTTTAATATTAGCCAATTTCTTGAAGATATAGTAATGGCAACTTTGCTAAAACTATCTAGTGATTTCATTAGAAATTATAGCTTTTAGCATAATTAGGGTCCAAGCAGAGGTCAACAAAAAAATAAGTAAATTGGTAACAGTAAATGCATATTATGTTTCATGCTATCTGTGTGAAGAAGTTACTGTTTAAAATCTTTTAACATAAGAAAGAGTTACATCAGCTTCGAAGTAGAGGTGGAGGGAATGAAGTTTGTTCAGAAAAAGGCAAGGTTTCAACAAAGGCCACATAGAAGACTTCTTACATGTCTGTTAAAGCTGACATGAGACATGAATGGATAAGAACAGCCCTGGAGAAAGCTTCATCCTATACTCTCCTATAGTGGATGGTTGAGGGGGATGACATTGTTACTGCTGAGATTGTTTATGGGACATTTTGCCACTACTATAAAACACTGGCATATAACCTAACACTTCTGTGTCATGAAAAAAAAAGCAGAAGTACAGTGCTGATATTCTAATAACATGAAAACATTAATATTTGCTCTGTTAACACTCATTTTCAGGCCCAGTCAAAAACCACACTCATTGATCAGGCATGCAGGCCCATTGGCTTTTTATGTAACTAACTACAAATCACTGTTTATTACTAAGAAATAACATTGATATTTAACACGTTGTAGAAACTCTGAGCACATGCAGAATGAAATAGCAATCTTCTGATGAAACAAACCAAATTCAGTATTGTAAACCCAACCTTTGGTATGTTAACACCACCATGGAACTTATGACTATAATTCACTCCCAGCACTGCCCAGAAGGTGTCACCACAGCCTCATTGGCTTGAAGGACTTGGGGACATGTCGGGGAGTAAAAAGCAAGGGGGAGAAAAACAGACACAAAGAAAAAAAATGTTCATGCAGACAAAGGAATATAAAACAAGTACTAGCTGTAATATATTGCCAAATACAGAAACCCAAACATTCACCCCATGCTAAAACTACAAAATTACTATAGGAGAAAAGTGGGCCTCCACTTGTCAGTGAGAGTAGAAAGTGGGAGATTCAAGGAAGGTGTTACTCGAGGTAGTCATTTTGTAGAAAATAAAAAGCAGGTGATAAATAGAAAATATCCATGTACTGAGCCTGGTCCAAGCTTCTCACCTAAACTGGTTTACCTCTTATCACATCTAGTTATATAAGCTGCACTGGAAAGGAAAGATAAAAGAACAGCTGGGAAGAGATGCTAGGAAGAATCAAAGAATAGAAAACACGAAGTCTTTTATTGAGAAGCTGCACAAATTAACTCCAAATTACTGCCACAGTCAGAGAAGAGGAGGCTTCAAGGCACAAAACTTGTTGCTGCACTCCATCTTGCTTTATTGTGGTGTCTTCACTCATGTAGCTAAAAGCCATCCCCTTTATAGTACTATTTCTTTTAATCTCCTCGCTCTCCCCCCTGTAGTTTAATTAAAAGACAATGAACCTTTTAAAGTAGTCAAATGGAAAATATAAAATTACACCATTCTATCAAAGCTTAAGATATTTCTGTTCTTAGAGCATGAGAAGAATTCAAAATAACATACTTTGTATTTTATTACACTTCAGTCCCTCTGTGCCATTTCTTCTTCAGGGCTCTTAGTTGGAATAGCTATTTGAACAAGAAAGGCAGCTCACCCTCAGACTGATAAATAGAGGCAAAATTAAAAACAAGCAAACAAACCAAAAAAAACCAAAACAGTCAAGTTAAATAAATTTGATCTATCTCTAGATCTTTGTACTTTATTTTTTATTTTTAAATAATATTATTGTAATTTTTCATTCCTTCCATGTTTAACTGACATAGGTCTAAAGATTAGTAGCATTTCTTATTTAAGTATTATTTATTCAAAGTATTGCCAGTTTTAGGGCATGTGGGCTAAAATAAGATAAATGTAATAAAATGTTATTAGATGATTAAGTAGGCCTAAATTCTCAGCTTTCCTTAAACTCCACAGCCTAAATCTATTAGTTTTGGCAAAGGGCACCAAGACAAATCCACGCTGTTTGAAATGTTCCATGGGAGTCTTTAAAAATGAAGGTCTTGTCTACTCTTTATGGACATTAAAATGCTTCATCCCAAGGACCCCTTTATAGCAAATTGCAAGCTGTTCTGTTTTATCTGCTTTGACAGGATGAAGGGCTGAGCTGGCCCTAGAGGGATGGGATACAGAGTCTGAGTAGTTCAAACTTGAGATTTCCAATAAACCATCTCCTACAATTAAAAGAAAGGCACAGAGGAGATTCATTGCAACAGATAGTTCCAACCCATTTAGAATTATTCTATTCTCTCCTACTTATTTCATCACTAAAAATCTAACAAAAATCATGTTCCTCCAATACTACACTCCAAACTAGGCCTAAAACTCTAATAATCAGCCTAGTTGAGGATTAGCATATACACATCCTTCTTATTAGTCTCTTGATTCTGACACCTATTATATTAATTCCTGATTTCTTAAAAATTCAAATCCTTTTTAACACTATACTTACCCAGTCATTATTCTTTAAGTTCAATTGTCCAGTATAGGTTGAAAACTTCCTGGCTTCTTTTATCCTTACTAGCCTATCAATCTCCATAAACGAAACACTTGCAGATTTCAGTTAGTTAATAAATGCTGGCAGGGCATGAGATTAGGTTTAATTCTTCATCTATAGATACCTAATATAGGAACCTTGCTAAAAACTCCAGACACCACTCAATTCATTAATGCCAACTCTCTCCCTTTCTTTCACCCTTCTGTAATTAAGACGTCTCTTTATTGAGTGTCACCACATGTAATAATATATGGAGAGTCTGAACTATTAACATTGAATAAATGATACTTCCCTTTAGAATGTAAAATTATAATAATAATCCTATTTTTAAAAGTCCCCAAAGCCACATACTCCTAAGTACACCTCTATGTAAGTCAACTTACAAAAGTAATAAAAATGAAAAGATGGGGAAAGAAGTCTCTCATCAGCACCTCCAAACTTTAACAATAACAAAAATAATAATTTATCATGAAAGATCCCACCAGTTCAGGGAATATCCCTCAAACATATTCTGAAACCTTATAGTACAGCACACAATAGCTGAAGCTCTGATAAGGTTGAAATCATCCAATCTGTTCCTGTCTCAGGTTCTTATTTTTCTATACCAAAACATCATTAAAATTGTGCAAATTTTCCAAAAGGAAGAAGAGAATATAATGCAAACTTCACAACAGTTAAAATAGAAAAGCATTAAAAAATGACCTAAAGCACAAGCATTCAAATCAGACAGACCTGAATTTGAATACTCGTTGTGTTGACTACTGACAAGTTCTTGAACAGTCTAAAATTCAATTTATTCGTCTATTAAAGAACAATAATATCAACTTTGAAGGGTTACTGTGACTGAATAATATAGGTAGAATGCTCAGCATAGTGCTCGTCATATAGCAAATAAATATTCACATGCTAGCTACTATGGAAAGGATTTTCCTGGGGGAGGGGGATCTATTGCAAAATGAAAATATTCCTTTTATATAACTTGTTTTATAATAAAAAAAATAACATTCAGTATGGAAGAACAAATATGTTTCACCCTGGTGACAATTTAAAATTAACCTAAAGAATAAATATTGCTGCGTGCAGTGGCTCACATCTGTAATCTCAACACTTTGGAGGACCAAGTGGGTAGATGGCTTGAGGCCAGGAGTTCAAGCCCAGCCTAGACAATATGGCAAGACCCCAACTCTACATGTTAAAAAAACAAACAAACAAAAACAACAACAGAATAAACACTATTGGGTTTTCAATAATGACGGTATAAGGACTTTACTATTTGATATAAAATTTGACATATGCCCTCTGCTCAAAACAGAAAACATGGGAGAAAAAACATGAAAATTGATAACCAAAAACAAAAAACATAAAAAGGTTCACCAACAAGATATGCACCTCCATGAACCAGTATGGAGAGAGAAATGTAAAACAGTGTGCAGGGCTGAGGCTACTGTGTGTTGGACTCTGGAGGGAAACAGTGGTAGCCAGGCTTTGGCTGCAGTATGGTAAGGGGGACTAAATAGGTTTCAGAGAAATGGGGAATAGAGAGTGTACGGCTTGATATTAGAGGCTGGTGTGGGGCTTCCCCCTCACTTGAAAGCTCAGTGGCTGAATCTGTATCACTCTGAGCTGGACTGCTATTATAAGGCATATGTCTGGACAGAAGACTTGGGGAGTCAGATGTAGGTAATTGAAAGATCATCACAGGATGGAATGAATAAAGACAAGAAGAATAAAACGCTAATAAAACCTCTTGCTCAAACGTAACTGCAAACTAAAATTCACAGAAATCTAATCCTAACAAAGGTATCAAACAAAAGTAACAAATTGTCAGTCAGAAAATGAATTCACTCTGGCCAGGTACAGTGGTTCACACCTGCAATCTCAGCACATTGGGAGGCTGAGGCAGGAAGATCATTTGAACTCAGGAGTTCAAGACCAGCCTGGGCAACATGGCTAGACCCCATCTCTACAAAAAATACAAAAAAATTGGCTGGGCGAGGTAGCTGTAGTCTCAGCTACTCATGAGGCTGAGGTGGGAAGATAGCTTCAACCCAGGAGGTAGAAGTTGCAGTGAGCAGAGATCTGTACTCCAGCTGGGGCAACAGAGTGAGACCTTGTCAAAAAAAAAAAAAAAGAAAGAAAAGAAGAAAAAGAAAAGAAAGGAAAAGAAGGAAAGAAAAAATGAATTCACTTCACATAGAATTAGTCTTGGCAGAAACTCTACAAGCCAGAAGAGAGTGGGGGCCAATATTCAACAGCCTTAAAGAAAAGAACTTTCAACCCAGAATCTCATATCCAGCCAAATTAAGCTTCATAAGTGAAGGAGAAATAAAATCCTTTACAGACAAGCAATTATTGAGAGATTTTGTCACCACCAGACCTGCCCTATAAGAGCTCCTGAAAGAAACACTAAGCATGGAAAGGAACAAGTACCAGTCACTGCAAAAGCAAACCAGTTGGCAAAAACCAAAAATGCAATGAAGAAAATGAGTCAACTAATGAGAAAAGAAAACCAGCCAGTAACAAAATGGCAGGATCAAATTCACACATAGCAATATTAACATTGAATGTAAATGGCCTAAATGCCCCAATGAAAAGACACAGACTGGCAGAAAAATTTTTGCAATCTACCCATCTGACAAGCTAATATCCAGAATCTACAAAGAACTAAAACAGATATACAAGAAAAAACAAACAACCCCATTCAAAAGTAGGTGAAGGATATGAACACTTTTCAAAAGAGGACATGTATGAGGCCAACAAACATATGAAAAAATGCTCATCATCACTGGTCATTAGAGAAATGCAAATCAAAACCACACTGAGATATCATCTCACGCCAGTTAGAATGACAATCATTAAAAAATCAGGAGACAACAGATGCTGGAGAGGATGTGGAGAAATAGGAACACTCTTACTCAGTTGGTGGGAGTGTAAATTAGTTCAACCATTGTGGAAGACAGTGTGGCCATTTCTCAAGGATCTAGAAATAGAAATTCCATTTGACCCAGCAATCCCACTATTGGGTATATACCCAAAGAACTATAAATCTTTCTATAAAAAGATACATGCACACGGATGTTCATTGTAGCCCTACGTACAATAGCAAAGACCTGAAACCAACCCAAATGCCCATTAATGATAGACTGGACAAAGAAAATGTGGTATATATGCATTATGGAATACTATGCAGCCATAAAAAAGCGATGAGTCCGTGTCCTTTGTAGGGACTTGAATGAATCTGCAAACCACCATTCTCAGCAAAATGACCCAAGAACAGAAAGCCAAGCACCATATGTTCTCACTCATAGGTGGGTGTCTAACAAGAACATGTGGACTCAGGGAGAGGAGCATCACACACAGGGGACAGTTGGGTGGGGGGGCGGTGGGGAGAGACAATGGGGGGTGGGAGGGAGGGCGGGTGCGGAGGGATAACATGGGAGAAATGCCAGATATAGTATGCACCTAAAGTAAAATAAATAAATAATTAAAAAAAAAAAAAAAAGAATTAGTTTCACTGAAAAAGCCTAACAATGACTTTAACAGAAGTATATTTGGAATATCTGAAGGCATAAATAAAAAGAAATACAAAATATTTCAGGCAAAAGGCAATACATTGTAAATGAAAGAGGCAGATATACAACAACAGGTACATGTGGAAAAAAATTAGAAATGAAAATATAGTCACTGAAATTAAAAACTTAACAACATGAATAAACTCTTGGACTGCATCTTGTACATTCAAAACCCTAAAAAAAAAAATCAACAAAAAAGGCTAGTAGATCTATTAAATGAGCTTAGCAAAGTTGAAGAACATGAGACCAAAATATAAAAATCAATTGTATCTCTATATGCTGCCAATGTATAGACTACAACTTGAAAATAAAACTTAGTAAACAATTACATTTACAATAACATCAACAAGAATACATAGGAATAAATATAATAATAGGACAGACATGTACAATAAAATCTATAAAACATAATTGAAAGAAAGTTCAAAATTTTAAAAGATCTAAATTAATAGAAAGACATCCAGTGATCTTCTAATGGACTGAAAGACTTAGTAATATTAAATGCCCATACTCCCCAAATTGTGATCTACAGATTCATTAGGAATTCTATCAAAATAGCAGATGTCTTTTGCTAGAAACTAACAAGCTAATCCTAAAATTCATATGAAAATACAGAGGACCCAGAATAGCCAGAATAATCTCGAGGAAAATGAACAACCTGTAGATTTTATACTTCCCAATTTCAAAACTGCCTACAAAGCTACAGTAATCAAGATTATATGGTATTGACATAAAGATAGAGATATAGATCAATGAGACAGAATTAAGATACCAGAAATACACTCTTGTATTTCTGGTCAATTGATTTTCAATAAGGATGTCAAGATAATTTCATAGGGGAACATCAAATTGTGCTGTGGTAAAGGGATATCCACATGCAAAAGAATGAAGTAGTCCCCTACCTCACACCCTATATAAAATTAAGTCAGAATGGATCAAATACCTAAATGTAGGAGGTAAAACTATAAAACTCATAGAAAAATAATAGGAGTAAATATTCTGGACCTTGACTTAGGCAATGATTTCTTAGATATGATACCGATAACAAAAGCAGTAAAAGAATTTGATAAAGCTGGACTTCATCAGAAATTTGAAAAACAACCTTTGTTTTTCAAAGGACACTATCAAGAAAGTGAAAAGATAACTGACAGGAAAGAAGTATTTGCAAATCATATATCTGATAAGTAACTTGCATTCAAAATATATAAAAGACACACATAACTCAATAAAAAGACTGAAACTCCAATTTTAAAAATAGGCAGAGGATTTGAATAGAAATTTCTTCAAAAAAGATATAGAAATGCCAACAAGTATATAAAAAGATGTTCATTAGTGATTAGTCACTAAGGAGATGCAAATCAAAACCACAATGAGATACCACTTCATACTCACTAGGATATATAATAAAAAGAAAATAACAAGTATTGGGGAGGATGTGGAGAAACTGGAACTTTCAGACATTACTTGTGGTATTGTAAGATGGGGCAGCCACCTCTGGCAATTGCTCAAAATGTTAAACATAGAGGCATCATATGACCCAGACCAACAATTCTACTCCTAGGAGTCTACTCAAGAGAAAAGAAAACATATTACCCACACAAAAATTTATACATGAATGTTTGCAGCAGCATTATTCGCAATTGTAAAAAAAGTGGAAACAATCCCAAGTGTCCATCAAATGATGAACAGAGAAATAAAACATGGTAATACGATTAGACAAAATGAAAAAAAGAGAAAGGAATGAAATACTCATACATGCTACAATATCTATGAACCTCAAAAACGTAGTAAGTGAAAGCAGCCAATTACAAAAGATCACATATCATATATTGTATAGTATATATATATGTAAATGTTCAGAATAGTCTAATCTGTGGAGACAGCAAGTAGATTAGTGGTGACATAGGGCCGGGGGCATCAGCAAATGGAAGAGGGAGTAATGAGTAATAAATAGTGACTACCAATAGGTACAATGTTTATTTTGGGGGTGATGAAATGAAAATGTTCTGAAATTAGATTTTTGTAATACTTGTGTAACTATAAATATACTAAAACACACTGAGTTGTACACTATATACCAGTGATGCATATTTATGACATGTAAATTATATCTCAGAAAGTGTTTTTAAAATGGTTGGGGATGCAGATGTAAATTGCTATAACCACTTAGAAGAACAATTTGCCAACATCTAATAGAGTTTATAACATACATATACCCAGCAAATCCATTTTTAGGTACACGATGGGGCAAAAATCTTACAGCATGAGGAGACAGGAAAAAAATATTCATTATAACATTGTTTATAATAGTTGAAAAAATGGAAACTACTCAAATGTTTATTAAGAAGTGAAGGGATAGGTTGGGTGCAGTGGCTCATGCCTGTAATCCCAACACTTTGGGAGGCGGATGTGGTAAATCACTTTAGCCCAGGAGTTCGAGACCAGCCTGGACAACATGGCGAAATTCCATCTCTACAAAAAATACAAAAATTAGCCACACGTGGTGGCACATGGCTGTAGTCCCAGCTACTAGGGGGCTAAGGTGGGAGAATCATGTGAGCCCAGGAGGCAGAGGTTACAGTGAGCTGAGATTGAGCCACTGCACTCCAGCCTGGGTAACAAAGCAAGGTGAGGCTCTATCTCAAAAAAGGAAAATAAAGAATAATAAAGGGGTACATATTTTTAAATGAAATACCATAAAATTTATCAATACAAATGAATTTCAAAAATAGAATGTTGAGAAAAAAAATTCTTTCCATCTTCTGGCAATGATGACTTAAATTTTGTCATTATGCAAATGACATACACAATGGGATGCCATTGATAGCTCAAAAACTTGCTATACAACAACATATATAATTTTTTGATACATAAACATATAATAAATTTTCTTAGGAATAAAACCACTATCTTCAAGGCAGAGCTTAATTGTGAGAAGAAACATAATGGGATTTGTTAAGAAATGATTTATATCTATAATGTACCATTATTATTATTATTAAAAATTCTGTAGCAAGCATGACAAAATGGTAATTTCTTAACTAGTGTAATAGGCCTAAAAGTATTGCTTATATTACTCTCCATCTTTTCTTCAGTATGTTTAAAATATATTTTAACACACACACAAATAGCGTGATCTAACAAATTTAAACTTTCCCCAAACAGCAAACCTTCTTAAAATGATTTTTCTGTTTTGCAATCAATACACCAAGGGCAAATATTATTCACCTGAGCCAGAATTAGAGTACTACTAAAAGTCAAAGGATTCATTTAGTCAAAATGCTAAATTTTTGTAAGGTGAAATTAGTATGCATGAATTCAAGCACTTTAAAAATCAGATGCTCTCTGACCTTCCCACTAAAATGTCACCTGACAAGGTCACCATTTCAAGAATATAGTAATTATTGAGGAATGAGGGAGAACATTCAGTGGGATAGTCTCCCTACTGTTTTCTCAGTAGAAATCACAGAAATGACAACTGTAATTAAATCTTTTTTAAAAATTACCTATGAGTTTTAAGTCAGGATAAAAATTATTTCTAACCTTATGAACTTTCACACTGCACTGCACTAAAAGAAAATCCTTCCAGTCTTCCTTTATATCAGTAAAGCATATGACAGCTAAATAAATAGGAAGTCTTCACTTCTGACCTTTCATAGCTACTCAAAAGAAGCAATTCTGTTTGCCAGTATTTCACTTACAAAAGATACAAATGAAACAAGGAGAATAATTAACACTAAGTCATCTCTTATTGAAAAGAGCTGAATGCTTTAAGAAAAACATTATTACAAAAGAAGGGAGAGGGTACCATTTAGCCCCTAAGCCATGGAAGTTAACAGATTCTTTCCATCTTCTGGTAACGATGACTTAAATTTTGGAACCATTAAAAAAAAAAAAGATTTTTCAGGTTGAAGGTAAGTATTACGGAAATCCAACCATTCACAATCATTATCATTATATAAAAGTCTACCTTTTCAGATAATTTAAGACCACATTTTTTGTAATTGTAACAAACATAGATTAACTTACTCACCTTTCCCACACAAAATATAACAAGATAAAGGCAGTGAAACATTTTATACCACCAGGTATATATTTATTACACCATTACCTACTTTCCTATTAAGGACAACAGGTTTCATCTTGTGGGCCAACTCTGAATAACTATAAGTGACTGCTCAGGACTGTGTCAGGACAGGTTCCTAGGCCATCTGAGCTTAAGAGCAGAGTGGTGGATTGATAAGGGAAAAGGAACGATGAAATGTCAGCCAAGTACTTGCCAGCCTTACTTTATATCTGTTAATGACAGAAAAGAAGAACTAATTATATTTACTCACTCATAGGTATGTTTGAGTATATGTAATAAAGTGAGTTAATACCTAAATGATTTAAATAAAGTTCAAATAATTACTAGCACATGTCATTAGAGAAAAATACAAACTGGGGAAAAGGAGGAGTTTCTCAATTAGAATGAATATACAGGACTTGATGATAGGCCTGATGGGGACAATATGAGTCACAGGAGGAAAAACCTCAATTACTCAAAATATTTATTGTTTTGCCTATTCTGGACATTTCCTATAAGTGGAATCATACGATATGTGGCCTTTGTGACTGGCTTCTTTCACTAAGCATAATGCTTTCAAGATTCATCCATGATGTAGTATACATTGCTACTTCATTCCTTTTTATGGTCAAAGAATGCTTATTGTATGAATATATTGCATTTTATTTTTCCATTCTTCAGCTGATGGACCTTTGGGTTATTTTCATTTTTTCTGAATAAAATATATATCATATGTGTTAATATAATCTTCAAATATTTGGTGGACAGATCACTTGAGGTCAGTGGTTGAGACTAGCCCAGCCAACATGGTGAAACCCCACCTCTACTAAAAAATACAAAAATTAGTTGGGCATGGTGGCAGGCACCTATAATCCAAGCTACTAGGGAGGCTGAGGCAGGAGAATCGTTTGAACCTGGGAGGTGGAGGTTGCAGTGAGCCAAGATCCTGTCACTATACTCTAGCTGGGTGACGGAGCAAGACTCTGTCTCAAAAAAAAAAGCCAAAAAAAAAAAAAAAAAAGCAACTCCTCATCTGCTAAAGTTTCACGTTGAGATTGCAGCAAAGTCACATCTTCAGGCTCTACTTCTAATTCTAGCTCCCTTGCTATTTTCATCACATCTGTAGTTATTTCCTCCATTAAATCTTGAACCCGTCGAAGTCATCCTAGAGGTTTAGAATCAACTTCTTCCAAACTTCTGTTAATATTGACCTCCTTCCATGAATCACAAATGTTCTCAAAGGCATCTAGAATGCTGGTTCCTTTCCAGAAGGTTTTCAATTTACTTTGTCCAGATCCATCAGAGGAATGGCTATTCTTAATTAACAAGACTAGAAAGTCAAAATGACTCTTTGATCCATGGGTTTCAGAATGGTTCCTGGGTTAGCAAGCATGAAAACAATATTAATCTCCTTGTACACCTCCAACAGAGCTCTTACATGATGAGGTGTATCATCAATGAACAGGAATATTTTGAAAGGAATCTTTACTTTTGAGCAGTAGGTCTTGACAGTGGGCTTACAATATTCAGTAACTATGCTGTAAACAGTTGTGCTGTCATCCAGGCTTTGCTGTTTCATTTACAGAGGACAGGTAGAGTTAATTTAGTATAATTCTTTTTAAATTTGTATGATTCTTTTTAAATTTTTATTTTTAGAGATGGGATCTCACTATATTGTCCAGGGTGGCCTCAAATTCCTAGGCTCAAGCAATCCTCCAACCTCAGCCTCTTGAGTAGCTGGAAGTACAGGCACAAGTCACCTAACCCCAAAAATCAGCATAATTCTTAAAGGCCCTAAGATTTTCAGAATGGTAAATGAACATTAGCTTTCATTTAGAGACTCTAGCTGCATTAGCCCCTAACAAGAGTCAACCTGTCCTTCAATTCTTTGAAGCCAGGCACTGACTTGTCTCTAGTGATCTAAGTCCTACATGACAACTCTTCCCAATAGAAGGCTGTTTCCTCTATACTGAAAATCTGTTGTTTAATGTAGCCACATTCATTAGTTATCTTAGCTGGATATTCTGGATAACTTGTTGCAGGCCTCTGCATCAGCACTTGCTGCCTCACCTTCCATTTTTATGTTAGGAGATGGCTACTTCTTTCATTAAACCTCATCAATTAACCTCTTCTAGCTTTTTTTTTTTTTTTCCTACAGCTTTCTTGTCTCTTGTGGCCTTCATAGAACTGAAGAGAAGTAAGGCCTTGTATCTAGATCAGGCTTTGGCTTAAGGGAATGTTGTGACTAGTTTGATCTTCTATCCAAACCACTAATGCTTTCTCCACATTGGCAATAAGGCTATTTTGCGTTCTTATCATTTGTATGTTCACTGGAGTAGCACTTTTAATTTCCTTCAAGAATGTTTCCTTTGCACTCACAATTTGGATAATCGTTTGGCACAAGAGGCCTAGTTTTTCGCCTATCTTGGCTTTTGACATGCCTTCCTCATTAAGCTTAATCATTTCTAGCTTTGATTTTAAGTGAGAGATGTGCAACTCTTTCTTTTTAGTTGAACACTAAGAGGCCAATGCAAGGTTATTAATTGCACTAATTTGAATAGTGTTGTATCTTAGGGACTCGGGGAGGTCTGAGGATAGGGAGAGACAGGGAGATGGCCAGTCAGTGGAGCAGTCAGAACACACATTACATTCATTAAGTTCACCATCTTACATACACAGTTTGTAGTGCCTCAAAACAATGACAATAGTAACATCAAAGATTACTGATCATAGATCAGCATAACAGATATAAAATGAAAAAGTATGAAATATTGACACAGAGAGACAAAGTGAGCACTTGCTGTTGGAAAAACTGTGCCTATAGACTTGATCAACAGAGGGTTGCCACAAACCACTCATTTGTTTTAAAAAAGTAAAAAAGGCAGTGTCTGTGAAGCACAGTAAAATGAAGTATGCTTATACAAGATCATGCCAAGAAAAATCGTTTTAAATATTTACTTTCCCAAACTGAATGTCTTTTATTCTTTTCTCTTGTTTAAATGCTCTGGCTAGAACTTCTAGTACAATGTTAAATAGAAGTACTGACAGTGGATGTCATCTTGTTCCTGATCTTCCTGAAACGCATTTAGTATTCCACCAAGTATGTTAGCTATGTGGTTTTTGGATTTTTTTTTTTTATCAGATTGGCAGATTGTCTTTCTATTCCTAGTTGGGTGAATGATTTTATCATGAAAGAATGTTGAATTTTGTCAAAAACTTTTTCTGTATCTATTGAATGATTATGTATTCTTGTCCTTTGCTGTATTAATTTGATGCGTTACATAGATTGATTTTCAGATGTCAAAGCAAACTTCCATTTCTAGGATAAATCCCACTTGGTCATTTGTGTGTGTGTGTGTGTGTGTGTGTGTGTGTGTGTAATATGGCTGGGTTTGATTTGCTAGTATTTTGTTGAAGATTTTTGCATCTATATTTATAAGAGAAATTGATCAACATTATTTTTTCTTGTTTGCTTTGTCTAGTTTTGGTATCGGGGCAATATTGGCTTGAACAAGAATGAATTGGGGAAGTGTTTTTGTAAGCACTTGTAAAGGATTGGTGTTAATGTTCTTTAAACATATGGTACAATTTACCAATGAAGGTATTTGGGCCTGGGCTTGTGGGAATTCTAAAAATTACTAATTCATTATCTTTACTTTTTATACAGGTCTATTCAATTTTTTCCCTTTTCTTGAGTCAGCTTTGGTAGTTTTTGTCTTCCTAGGAATTTTCCATTTCATTAAGTTGTATAATTTGTTGGTGTACAGTGGTTTACAGTGTTAACTTACGGTCTTTTTCATTTCTTTTTTTAATTTAATTTTATGTTCTGGGATACATGTGCAGGACGTCAGGTCTGTTACATAGAAAAACGTGTGTCATAATGGTTTCCTGCACCTGTCAACTCATCACCTAGGTATGAAGCCCCACATGCATTAGCTATTTATCCTGATGCTCTCCCTCCCCGCAACCCTGCCCCTTATAGGGCCCAGCGTGTTTTCTTCCCCTTCCCGTGTCCATGTGTTCTCATCATTCAGCTCCCACTTTTAAGTAACAACATGTGGTTTATATTTGTTTTCTCTTTTCTTTCTGATTTTAATAATTAGAATCTTCTTTTTTTATTGGTCTGCTAAAGTTTCATCCATTCTGTGGATCTTTTTGAAGAACCAAATTTTAGGTTCGTTAATATCTCTATTGTTTTTCTATCCCATATTTACATTTGCTCAAATTTTTTATTATTTTCTTCTGCTTCATTGTGTTTAGTTTGTTCTTTTGTTTGCTTCTTAAGGTTAAGTTATTCACTTCAACTCTTTTTTAAAATATAGGCATTATACCCATAAATTTCATGTAAGCACTTCTTTAACTGTATCTCATACATTTTGGTGAGTTTTATTTTTTTTTATTCATCTCAAGTATTTTGTAATTTCATTGGTTAAATTTTTCATTAATTGGTCATGTCTGTGTTGCTAACTATTCATATATTTCTGGATTTCCCCAATTTCCTTCACTTGTTTCTAATTTTATTCCAATGTGGTAGGAAAACATGTTTTGCATGATTTCAATCATTCATTGAGTCTTATTTTATGGACTATAGATGGTTTATTTCGGAGACTATTCTATGTATGCTTGAGAAGAATATATACTTTTGTTGTTGCTGTGAGGAGTGTTTTTCATGTTAGTTGGTGGTATTTGTATGACACTTCCTTGATGATCTTTTTTTCTAGTTCTGCTATCGATTATTGAAAACGGGGTATGAAGTCTCCAACTATTAATTATCTTATTGTCTATTTCTCTCTTCAATTCTATTGGTTGTTGCTTTGTATGTTTTGGGGTCTGGTGTTAGTGCATAATTGTTTGTAATTTTTATGTCTTCTACATGGATTGACACTTTAATTATTATAAACTGTCCTGTCTTGACTCTAATAATAATTTTTGTCTTAAAGTCTCATATTAGTACACCCACTTCAGCTCTATTTTGGTTATTGTTTCTGTGGTATAAATTTTCCTACCCATGAGTTTTAACCTATTTGTGTCTTTGAATCTAAAGTATGTCTCTTACAGAGAGCATATGGTGGGATGTTCCTCTTTTATTCATTCTGCAAATCCTTGATGGTTGATTAGAATGTTTAATTTATTTCCTTCCATTTAAAATAATGCAATGTAGGCTTTTACTATCCAAAAACTTATTATTCAGTATAAATTCAGGAATAGATTTGATTCAGAAAATCAGGAAGTGCAAGGTCCACAGATGTTGGCAGGTAGTCAGGGAAAACTTTTTAGTAGAGGTGGTATGCAAGTTATCTCAGAATATAAGCAAAAGTTAGTCAACTAAATAAGACATGGATTAGAACAGTGGAGCTCCTGAGAATCAGGTATTTCTGGTAGAGTAAACAATATGAAGAAATAATGGTCTATTTGGATTATTAATTGTTGTTTCAGTATTGATGCAGTAGAAAATGGTGGTATTGAGTTGTGCTTTAAATCACTACATATGTATATCGTGGTTAAAACTATCAGAATGAATGACACTATCCAGGGACAACGTCAGGAGTAAAAAAAGGTGAAGGTCTACATCTAAACTATTGTTTCAGGTTTTAAGGAATAATTTCAAGGTTACTCTAGATTCTGAAAGGCAATGGAAAATGAAAGCCTAAACATTCCATGAACACGTCTTTTTGTATTGAGAATTAATGCAATTTAGTTGATGGTTTTTACATGCCCAAGTTGAAACACTCATTAGCAATCATTGAAAGGTTTAGAGCAATGACACACCCACACCACTCTGCATTGCCTTCTGAGAACAGCTGCACATGTTACCACAAGTTTGTGTCAGACTGTAATACTTTTTACAGTACCATTAACTATTATATAATATATATACTTATTTTTTGAGGTGGAGTCTCACTCTGTCACCCAGGCTGGAGTGCAGTGGTACCAACTTGGCTCACTGCAACCTCTACCTTCTGGATTCAAATGATCCTCTTACCTCAGCCTCCCAAGAAGCTGGGACCACAGGCGCACACTACCACACCTGGCAAATTTTTATATTTTTAGCAGAATCAAGGTTTCACCATGCTGGCCAGGTGGGTCTTGAACTCATGACCTCACACGATCCATCCACCTTGGCCTCCTGAAGTGCTGGGATTACAGGCGTGACCCACTGTGCCTGGCTGGATTTCACAATATCTTTTAACTGTGAATCTTAAAGATACTATAAAAAGAGTAACTTAATCCTCACCATGTAGTGTGGAATGTAAGAAAAACTTAGCTTACTTATGTCATTTAAAAAAAATTATCACAAGGTCTGCGATCCAAGATGGCAGAATAGGAAGAGCTCCGGAGTACAGTTCCCAACAAGAACAAGCAGAGGGTGAGTGATCACTGCATTTCCAAACGAGTTTTTATTGCCCACAGATGAGGAGATTCCTGGGCCGAAAGCACCACGAGTTTCCAGCACGGCTATTTCAGCCGGTGCTGTGGATCTTCACACAAAAACTCACACAAATCTGGGCAGCCGTTTCAACTGGTGACTGGAATGCCTGGGATACAGAGCTGCCCATTCAATTGAAAAAAAGGGGGGATGAAACAGGGAGCCAGGTGACCTGGCTCAGTGGGTCCCACACCCACAAAGACCAGCAATCTGAAACGCTCTGGATTGAGAGTTTCGCAGCAAGTGCAGCTGGACCCAGGACGTCCAGCTCAGTGGGGGGGAAGTGCGTCAGCCATTACCGAGGCAGTCAACCATTACCAAGGCAGTCCGCCATTACGAGGCAGTCCACCATTACTGAGGCAATTCACCTTTACTGAGGCAGTCCACTATTACTGAGGCAGTCCGCCATTACTAAGGCAGACAGCCATTACCAAGACAGTTCTAATTGCACCTCTGTAAACAAAACTGCAAGGAAGTTCATACAGCAGCAGGGTAGAGCCCACGGCAGCACAACAACGCCTCTGCTGGCAGACTGTGACTAGTCTACCTCCTTGCTAGGCAGGGTATCTCTGAAAAAAGGAAGTAGCACATCAGGAATTTATAAATAAAGCCCCATCTTCCCAGGACAGAGCACCTGGGAAAACAGGCAGTTATGAGTTCAGCTACAGAACACTTAAATGTACCTGCAAGCAGCTCTGAATGAAACAATGGCTCTCCCAGCTCAGCACTTGAGCTCCTACAAGGGAGAGACTGTCTCCTCAAGCAGCTTGCCAACCCCATATATCCAAAGAGACACCTCATAAAGGACAGCTCAGGCTAACATCTGGTGTGTACCCTTTTGGGATGAAGATAACAGAAGAAGAAACTGGCAGCAACCCTTACTGTTCTGCAACTGCTCCAGGCAAGCAGCGTCTGGAGTGGACCTTCAGTAGTCCTACAGCAGAGGGGCCTGACTGTTAAAAGGAAAACTAAAAAACAGAAAGAAATAACTTCAACATCAACAAAAAAGGACGTACACTCAGAGACCGCATCTGAAAGTCACCAACTACAAACACCACATGTAGGTAAATCCACGAAGATGAGAAGAACCCAACAAAAAAAGGATGAAAACACCAAATACCAGAATACCTCTCCTCCTCCAAGGAATCACAACTCCTCACCAGCAAGAGAACAAAGCTGGATGGAGAATGAGTCTGATGAACTGAGAGAAACAGGCTTCAGAGGGTGAGTAATAACAAACTTCTCTGAGCTAAAAGAACATGTTCTAACCCAATGCAAAGAAACTAAGAACCTTGAAAAAAGGTTAGATGAAATGCTAACGAGAATAAACAGCTTAGGGAAGAATATAAATGACTTGAGGGAGCTGAAAAACACAACACGAGAACTTTACAAAGTATACACAAGTTTCAATAGCTGAATCGACCAAGCAGAAGAAAGGATATCAGAGACTGAAGATCAACTCAATGAAATAAAACGAGAAGGGAAGATTAGGGAAAAAAGAATGAAAAGAAATGAACAAAGCCTCTAAGAAATATGGGATTATGTGAAAAGACCTAATCTACGTTTGATAGGTGTCCCTCAGTGTGATGCAGAGAATGAATCCAAGCTGGAAAACACTCTTCAGGTTATTATCCAAGAGAACTTCCTCAAGCTAGCAAGGCAGGCCAACATTCAAGTCAAGGAAATACAGAGAACATCACAAAGATATTCCTTAAGAAGAGCAACCCCAAGGCACATAATCAGATTCAGCAGGGTTGAAATGAAGGAAAAAATGCTAAGGGCAGCCAGAGAGAAATGTCAGGTTATCCACAAAGGGAAGTCCATCAGACTCTTAGCAGATCTCTCAGCAGAAACCCAACAAGCCAGAAGAGAGTGGGGGCCAATATTCAACATCCTTAAAGAAAAGAACTTTCAACCTAGAATTTCATATACAGCCAAACTAAGCTTCATAAGTGAAGGAGAAGTAAAATCCTTTAAGAACAAGCAATTGCTGAGAGATTTCATCACCACCAGGCCTGCCTTATAAGACCTCCTGAAAGAATCACTAAATATAGAAAGGAACAACCAGTACCAGCCACTCCAAAAACGTACCAAATGGTAAAGAGCATCAACACAATGAAGAAACTGTGTCAACTAATGGGCAAAACAACCAGTTAGCATCAAAATAGCAGGATCAAATTCACACATAACAATATTAACCCTAAATGTAAATGGGCTAAATGCCCCAATCAAAAGACACAGACTGGAAAGTTGGATAAAAAAGTCAAAATCCATTGGTATGCTGTATTTAGAAAACTTATCTCATGTGCAAGGACACACATAGGCACAAAATAAAAGAAAGGAGGAAGACTTATCAAGCAAATGGAGAGCAAAACAAAGCAATAGTTGCAATCCTAATCTCTGATAAAATAAACTTTAAACCAACAAAGATCAAAAGAAACAAAGAAGGGCATTACATAATGGTTAAAGGATAAACGCAACAAGAAGAGCTAATGATCCTAAATATATACACATACATTACAGGAGCACCCAGATACATAAAGCAAGTCCTTAAAGACCTAGAGAGTTAGACTCCCACACAATAATAGTGGGAGACCTTAACACTCCACTGTTAATATTAGAGAGATCAACAAGACAGAAAGTTAACAAAGATATCCAGGACTTGAACTCAGACCTGGACCAAGCAAACCTAATAGACATCTACAGAACTCTCCACCCCAAATCCACAGAATAGACATCCTTCTCAGCACCACATTGCACTTACTCTAAAACTGACCACATAATTGGAAGTAAATCACTCCTCAGCAAAAGCAAAAGAATGGAAATCATAACAAACAGTCTCTCAGACCACAGTGCAATCAAATTAGAACTCAGGATTAAGAAACTAACTCAGAACCACATAACTTCATGGAAACTGAACAACTGGCTCTTGAATGTTGACTGGATAAACAATGAAATGAAGGCAGAAATAAAGATATTCTTCAAAACCAATGAGAATGAAGACACAATGTCCCAAAACCTCTGGGACATATTTAAAGCAGTGTCTACAGGAAGATTTATAGCAATAAATGCCCACATGACAAGCAATGAAAGATAGAAAATCGACACTATATCATCAAAATTGAAAGCTAGAGAAGAGATCAAAACGACTCAAAAGCTAGCAGAAGACAAGAAATAACTAAGCTCAGAGCAGAAGTGAAGGAGACAGAGACACAAAAACCCTTCAAAAAATCAATAAATCCAGGAGCTGGATTTTGAAAAGAGGAAAAAACAGACAGACTGCTAGCCAGATTAATAGAAGAGAGAGAAGAACCAAATAGATGCAATAAAAAATGATAAAGGAGATATCACCACTGATTTCACAGAAATACAAACTGCCATCAGAGATTACTACAAACAACTCTACGCACATAAACCAGTAAACCTGGAAGAAATGGATAAATTCCTGGACACATGCATCCTCCCAAGCCTATACCAGGAAGAAGATGAAACCCTAAATAGACCAATAACAAGTGATGAAGTTGAGGCAGCAATAATAGCCTACCCACCAAAAAAAGCCCAGGTCCAGATGGGTTCATAGCTGAATTCCACCAGCCATACAAAGAGGAGCTGGTACTATTCCTTCTGAAATTATTCCAAACAATCCAAAAGAGGGAATCCTTCCCCAATCATTTTATGAGACCAACATCATCCTGACACCAAAAGCTGGCAGAGACTCAACAAGAAAAGAAAACTTCAGGCCAATATACATGGTGAACACAGACGCAAAAATCTTCAATAAAATACTGGCAAACTGATTGCAACAGCACATCAAAAAGCTTATCCATCACGATCAAGTAGGCTTCATCCCAGGGATGCAAGGCTGGTTCAACATACACAAGTCTATAAACGTAATCTCCACATAAACAGAACCAAAGACAAAAACCACATGATCATCTCAATTGATGCAGAGAAGGCCTTCAACAATATTCAACAGCCCTTTATGCTAAAAACTCTCAATAAACTAGGTATTAACGGAACGTATCTCAAAATAATAAAAGCTGTTTACGACAAACCCACGGCCAATATCATACTGAATGGGCAAAAACTGGAAGCATTCCCTTTGAAATCCGGCACTAGACAAGGATGCCCTCTCTCACCACTCCTATTCAATATAGTATTCAAAGTTCTAGCCAGAGCAATCAGGCAAGAAAAAGAAATAAAGGGTATTCAATTAGGAAAGGAGCAAGTCAAATTGTCTCTATTTGCAGACAACATGATTGTATATTTAGAAGACCCCATCATCTCAGCCCAAAACCTCCTTAAACTGATAAGCAACTTCAGCAAATTCTCAGGATACAAAATCAATGTGCAGAAATCACAAGCATACCTATACACCAATAACAGACTGAAAGAGAGCCAAAGCAAGAGTGAACTCCAATTTACAACTGCTACAAAAAGAATAAAATACCTAGGAATACAACTACCAAAGGATGTAAAGGACCTCTTCAAGGAGAACTATGAACCACTGTTCAAGGAAATATGAGAGGACACAAACAGATGGAAAAACATTCCATGCTCATGGTTAGGAAGAATCAATATTGTGAAAATGGCCATACTGCCCAATGTAATTTATAGATTCAAAGCTATCCCCATCAAGATACCTATGGCCCTCTTCACAGAACTGGAAAAAACCACCTTAAACTTCATATGAAACCAAAAGACAGCCCATACAGGGAAAACAATCCTAAGCAAAAAGAACAAAAATGGAGGCATCATGCTACCTGACTTCAAACTATACTACAAGGCTACAGCAATCAAAACAGCATGGTACTGGTACCAAAACAGAGATATAGACCAATGGAATAGAACAGAGGCCTCAGAGGCAATGCCACACATCTACAACCATCTGATGTTTGACAGACCTTACAAAAACAAGCAATGGGGAAAGGATTCCCCTGTTTAATAAATGGTGTTGGGAAAACTGGCTAGCCATGTGCAGAAAACAGAAACTGGAACCCTTCCTGACACCTTACACTAAAATGAACTCCAGATGGATTAAAGACTTAAACATAAGACCTAACACCATAAAAACCCTAGAAGAAAACCTAGGAAAAAGCATTCAGGACATAAGCATAGGCAAGGACTTCATGACTAAAACACCAAAAGCATTGGCAACAAAAGCCAAAATAGACAAATGGGATCTAATTGAACTCCAGAGTTTCTGTACTGCAAGAGAAACAATCATTAGAGTCTACTGGCAACCAACAGAATGGAAAAAAATTTTTGCAATCTACCCATCTGACAAAGGGCTGATATCCAGAATCTACAAATAACTAAAACAGATTTACAAGAAAACAAACAAACAAACCCATTCAAAAGTGGTTGAAGGACATGAATAGACACTTTTCAAAAGAAGATGTATGTGAGGCCAACAAACATACGAAAAAATGCTCCTCATCACTGGTCATTAAAGAAATGCAAATCAAAACCACATTAAGATACCATCTCACACCAGTTAGAATGGTGATCATTAAAAAATCTGAGACAACAGATGCTGGAGGGGGATGTGGAGAAATAGGAACACTTTTACACTGTTGGTGGGAGTCCAAATTAGTTCAACCATTGTGGAAGACAGTGTGGCCATTCCTCAAGGACCTAGAAACAGAAATTCCATTTGACCCAGCAATCCCATCACTGGTTATATATCCAGAGGATTATAAATCATTCTATTATAAAGACACATACACAGATATACTCACTGCGGCATTGTTTACAATAGCAAAGAACTGGAACCAACCCAAATGCCCATCGATGATAGACTAGACAAGGAAAATGTGGCACATATACACCATGGAATTCTATGCAGCCATAAAAAACAATGAATTTGTGCCCTTTGTAGGGACATGGATGAATCTGGAAACCATCATTTTCAGCAAACTGACACAAGCACAGAAAATCAAACACCGCATGTTCTCACTCATAGGCGGGTGTTGAACAATGAGAACTCATGGACACAGGGAGGGGAGCATCACACACTCGGGTCTGTTGAGGGGGTCTAGGGGAGGGACAGTGGGGGGGTAGGGAGGTTGGGGGAGGGGATAACATGAGGAGAAATGCCAGATATAGGAGACAGAGGGATGGAGGCAGCAAACCACACTGCCGTGTATGTACCTATGCAACAGTCTGCATAATCTGCACATGCACCCCAGAACCTAAAGTACAATTCAAATATATATATATATTTATATATATATATATATATATATATATATATAAAATTATTATATAAAATCCCATAACATAGTTATTACATAGTTCTCATATGATACTATCACAGGTCCTTCTTTTTCCTTTGTAGTTCTGCCTACATGTTTGTGATGGTTAATACTGAGTGTCAACTTGATTGGATTGAGGGATATGAAGTATTAATCCTGGGGTGTGTCTGTGGGGGGTGTTGCCAAAAGAGATTAACATTTGAGTCAGTGGGCTGGAGAAGGCAGATCCAGTCTTAATCTGGTGGGTACAATCTAATCAGCTTCCAGGGAATATAAAGCAGGCAGACAAACATGAAAAGATGAGATGGACCCAGCCTCCCAGTCTATATCTTTCTTCTGTGCTGGATGCTTCCTGCCCTCCAACATCAGACTCCAGGTTCTTCAGTTTGGAGACTTGGACTGGCTCTCCTTGCTCCTCACCTTGCAGAGAGCCTATTGTGGGGATCTTGTAATCGTGTAAGTTAATACTTAATAAACTCCCATATATATATATATATATATATATATATATATATTATGGGAGACTATATATATATATATCATTTATATATGGGAGACACACACATATATATATTTATATTATATATATGTATATAATAAACTCCCATATATGTCTCCCATATGTATACATATATATATATAGATATACAGAACTAATATATATGTATCAGTTCTGTCCCTCTAAGAGAACCCTCACTGATACAGATTTTGGTACAAGAAGTGGTTCTAGAGGAACAGAATATTAAGGATGGCGTTCTTCAGAGGCCTCCGAGGCAACACAACACATCTACAACCATCCGATCTTTGACAAACCTTACAAAAAACAAGCAATGTGGAAATGAGTCCCTGTTTAATAAATGGTGTTAGGAAAACTGGCTAGCTATGTGCAGAAAGCAGAAACTGGACCGCTTCCTGACACCTGATACTAAAATGAACTCCAGATGGATTAAAGACTTAAACATAAGACCTAAGACCATAAAAACCCTAGAAGAAAACCTAGGCAAAACCATTCAGGCCATAGGCATAGGCAAGGACTTCATGACCAAAACACCAAAAGCATTGGCAACAAAAGCCAAAATAGACGAATGGGACCTAATCAAACTCCACAGCTTCTGCACAGCAAAAGAAACAGTCATTAGAGTGAATCAGCAACCAACAGAATGGGAAAAAATTTTTGCAGTCTACCCATCTGACAAAGGGCTGATAACCAGAATCTACAAAGAACTGAAACAGATTTACAAGAAAAAAACAAACAAGCCCATTCAAAAGTGGGCAAAGGATATGAACAGACACTTCTCAAAAGAAGACATACATGAAGCCAACAAACATATGAAAAAATGCTCATCATCACTGGTCATTAGAGAAATACAAATCAAAACTACATTGAGATACCATCTCACGCCAGTTAGAATGGCGATCATTAAAAAATCTGGAGACAACAGATGCTGGAGAGGATGTGGAGAAATAGGAACGCTTTTACACTGTTGGTGGGAGTGTAAATTAGCTCAACCATTATAGAAGACAGTGTGGTGATTCCTCAAGGACCTAGAAATAGAAATTCCATTTGATCCAGCAATCCCATTACTGGGTATATATCCAAAGGACTATAAATCATTCTACTATAAGGACACATGCACACGAATGTTCATTGCAGCACAGTTTACAATAGCAAAGACCTGGAACCAACCCAAATGCCCATCGATGATAGACTGGACAGGGAAAATGTGGCACAAATACACCATGGAATATTATGCAGCCATCAAAAACGATGAGTTCGTGTCCTTTGTAGGGATCTGGATGAATCTGGAAACCATCATTCTCAGCAAACTGACACAAGAACAGAAAATCAAACACCGCATGTTCTCACTCATAGCCGGGTGTTGAACAATGCGAACACATGGACACAGGGAGGGGAGCATCACACACTGGGGTCTGTCGGGGGGAAAAGGGGAGGGACAGCGGGGGGTGGGGAGTTGGGGAGGGATAGCATGAGGAGAAATGCCAGATATAGGTGATGGGGGAGGAAGGCAGCAAATCACACTGCCATGTGTGTACCTATGCAACAATCTTGCATGTTCTTTACATGTACCCCCCAAACCTAAAATGCAATAAAAAATATATATTAAAAAAAAAAAAAAAAGGATGGCGTTCTTTCCTTGGTTTTTCGATTTCTGGATTTGGATGCTTAATATGATTAGAACCAAAAATGCTTCTACTCTACTTGAACTCTACTTCTAACGGTATGGGAACCCTGATTGTCCTTGGCATGAACTGTTTCGAGAGTTGTGCAAAATAAATGCATTTGATACTCCTGATTCACCAGCTGCGACAGGCAAGGAGTTTAGTGACCCTATACCTAATACCTTTGACCATATATGAAGAACCAAGGAACATAATGAAGCTGGTTGGTTGCTCCTAAGTTCAGTGGATGAAGTGATGAAAGAAAATGATGAACATAGGGATCCTGTCTCCCAGCTTCAGAAGCAGATACTAAGCCTGAAATCTGCTAAGACTGCCCTGAGTGAGTCTTATCTCCTGTAGAGAAAGAGCTGAAATTGTGGAAAAACAGACAGAAACTCTTATGTGAGTGGCTCACCTGCAATGAAAGATGCATGCACAGCCTCACCAGGTGTCTGCTGTTAATGTGAGGGCACTGACTGGAAAAGAATGGGGCCCCCGAAGGTTGGAATGGAGACGTGTGGGAGGACCCTGATGAAGCTGGGGACAGAGTTTGTAAACTCTGATGAACCTTTTTTGCCAGAAGGAACAGCTTCCCCATTTCCAGTAGTGGCAACATCCCCTTCCTGACCCAGGCTGTCATCAGCCTTCCCACCTGATGTCTGAGGAGATAAACCTTGCACTGCCTGAGGCAACAGCGAAGGCCTCCCCCGAGTAAGTTGCTAGGCAAGATAACCTTGATTCTCCTCAGAAGCCATCCCCAACAGCTCTGTTTGCTTCTAGACATATAACTAGACTGAAGTCCTGGTGGGCCCCTAGAGGTGAGGTTGAGAGTGTGACCCATGAGGAGGTGTGCTACACTCAAAAAGAACTGTTTGAGTTCTCTAATTTATCAAAACAGCAATTTGGAGAACAGGCGTGGGAATAGATATTAAGGGTATGGGGTAATGGTGGAAGGAACAAAGAGTTGGAACAGGCTGAACTTACTGATTTGAGCCCACTAAGTAGGGACTCTGCATTTAATATTGCAGCTCAGGAAGTTAAAAAAAGGTTCTAATAGTTTATTTGCTTAGTTAGCCGAAATATGGATTAAAAGATGGCCCACTGTGAATGAGCTGGAAATGCCTGATCTTCTTTGGTTTAATGTAGAGGAAGAGATTCAAAGGCTTAGGGAGATTGGGATGGTGAAGTGGATTAGTCACTTTAGACCTACTTATTCCAACTGGGAGGATCCAGAAGATAAACCCTTGACCAATGCCTTGTGAAACAGATTTGTAAGGGCATCACCTGCATTTTTGAAGAGCCCTGTATTGCTCTTCTCTGTATGTCAGATCTAACAGTGGGAACCACAGTCACTCAACTACAAAATTTAAATACGATGGGAATAATTGCATCCTGAAATGCCAGGGCCATGTGGCAGCATTCAACCCTCAAAGGCGAGGTGGACAGCAGAGGCAAAGCAGCAATCAGAACAATCTGACTTGTGTAGCATTCTGGCATTGGCTAATTAGTCACAGTGTTTCTAGAAGGGAAACTAACAGGAAGTCTACTGCATTCCTACTTAAATTATACAAACAGAAAACTTCTAGGTTGGATGGACAAAAGACTAAATTGAATTCTAAAAATAGAGAATCACAGCCCCTCAATCATTTTCCAGACTTGAGCCAGTTTATAGACCCAGAACTCTTTGAATGAAGAGGAGGCTGGGTCCCCTTGAGGAAGTACCCACGACATTACCAACAATTTATGCAGTGAATCTTTCTCCCATCCTTCCCCAAGGAGACCTCCATCCTTTTACCAGGGTAACTGAGCACTGGGGCAAGGGAAATGATCAGACATTTTGGGGACTAGTGGACACTGGTTCTGAGCTTACTTTGATTCCAGGGGGACCCAAAACATCATTGTGGTCCCCCCAGTTAAAGTAGGGGCTTATGGAGGTCAGGTAATTAATTGAGTTTTACCTCAGGTCTGACTTACAGTGGGTCCAGTGGGTCCCCCGGACTAATGCTGTGATATGGTCATTTCCCCCAGTGCCAGAATGCATAATTGCCACAGACATACTTAGCAGGTGACAGAACCCCCCACATTGGCTCCCTAACTGGGTAGGGTGAGAGCTATTATGGTGGGAAAGGCCAAATGGAAGCCATTAGAGCTGCCTCTACCTAGAAAAATAGTAATTCAAAAACAATTGCACCACTGGAGGGATTAGAGAGATTAGTGCAACCATTAAGGACTTGAAAGATGCAGGGGTGGTAATTCCCCACCATATCCCTGTTCAACTCTGCCATTTAACCTGTGCAGAAGACAGATGAATCTTGGAGAAAGACAGTGGATTATCATAAGCTTAACCAAGTGGTGACTCCTATTGCAGCTGTTTTATTAGATGTCGCTTCATTGCTTGAGCAAATTAACACATCTGCGTATGCAGCTATTGACTTGGCAAATGTCTTTTTCTCTATTTCTGTCCATAAGGCCCACAGGAAGCAATTTGCCTTTAGCCGGCAAGGCCAGCAATATACCTTTACTGTCCTACCTCAGGGGTATATCAACTCTTTGTGTCGTAATCTTATTTAGAGAGATCTTGCACTTCTGCAAGATATCACACTGGTCCATTACATTGATAACATTATGCTGACTGGGTCCAGTGAGCAAGACGTAGCAAACACACTGGACTTATTGGTGAGACATCTGCACGCCAGAGGATGGGAAATAAATCTGACTAAAATTCAGGGAACTTCTCCCTCAGTAAAATTTCTAGGGGTCCAGTGGTATGGGGTCTGTCACAATATTCCTTCTAAAATAAAGCACAAGTTGCTTTATTTGGCCCCTACTTCAAACCAAGAAAGAGGCACAACGCCTAGTGGACCTATTTGGATTTTGGAGGCAATACATTCCTCATTTGGGTGTGTTACTCCAGCCTACTTATTGAGTGACCCAAAAAGCTGCCAGTTTTGAGTGGGGTCCAGAACAGGAGAAGGCTCTGCATCAGGTCCCAGCTGCTGTGCAAGCTGCTCTGCCACTCAGGCCATTTGACCCAGGAGATCCAATGGTGCTTGAGGTGTCAGTGGCAGATAGGAATGCTGTTTGGAGCCTTTGGCAGGCTCCCATAAGTGAATCACAGCAGAGGCCTCTAGGATTTTGAGAGCAAGACCTTGTCATCTTCTGCAGATAACTCAGAATGTCTCTCCTTTTGAGAGACAGCTCTTAGCCTGTTATTGGGCTTTGGTGGAAATTGAACGTTTGACTACGGGTCATGAAGTACCATGTGACCTGAACTGCCTATCATGAACTGGGTGCTTTCTGGCCCATCTAGTGGGTCATGCACAGCAGGATTCCATCATCAAATGGAAGTGGTATATACATGACTGGGATTGAGCAGGTCCTGAAGGCACAAGTAAGTTACATGAGGAACTGGCTCAAATGCCTGTGGTCTCCACTCCTGCCGCCCTGCCTTCTCTCCCCAAGCCTGCACTGATGGCCTCGTGTGGAGTTCCCTATAATCAGCTGACAAAGGAATAGAGGACTAAAGCCTGGTTCACAGATGGTTCTGCATGATATGCAGGCACAACCCAAAAGTGGACAGCTGCAGCACTATAGCCCCTTTCAAGGACATCCCTCAAGAACAGTGGTGAAGGGAAATCTTCTCAATGGGCAGAACTCTGAGCAGTGCACCTCGTTGTGCACTTTGCATAGAAGGAGAAATGGCCAGATGTGTGATTATATACTGATTCAGGGGCTGTAGCCAATGGTTTAACTGGATGGTCAGGGACTTAGAAAAAGTATGATTGGAAAGTTGGTGACAAAGAAATCTGGGGAAGAGATATGTGGATGGACCTCTCTGAGTGGTCAAAAACTGTGAAGATATTTGTATCCCATGTGAGTGTTCATCAACGGTTGCCCTCAGTGGAGGAGGAGATTAATAATCAAGTGTATAGAATGACCCTTTCTGTGGATACCACTCAGTCTCTTTCCCCCAGCCACCCCTGTCATCACCCAATGGGCCCATGAACAAAGTGGCCACAGCGACAGGGATGGAGGGTTACACATGGACTCAGCGACATGGACTTCCACTCACCAAGGCTGACCTGGCTACAACCACAGCTGAGTGCCCAATTTGCCAGCAGCAGAAACCAACACTGAGCCCTCAATATGGCACCATTCCTTGGGGTGATCAGCCATACTGGAACTCTTCCATCATGGAAAGGGCAAAGGTTTGTCCTCACTGGAATAGACACTTATTCCAGATATGGGTTTGCCTATCTTGCATGCAATGCTTCTGCCAAGAGTACCATTGTGGACTCACAGAATGCCTAATCCACTGTCATGCTATTCTACGCAGCATTGCCTCTAACCAAGGCACTCACTTTATGGCTAAAGAATTGCAGCAGTGGGCTCATGCTCATGGAATTCACTGGTCTGACCATGTTCCCCATCATCCTGAAGCAGCTGTATTGCAGACAGGTAGAATAGCCTTTTGAAGTCACAATTACAATGCCAACTAGGTTACACCACTTCCCAGGGCTGGGACAAAGTTCTCCAGAAGGCCATGTATGCTATCAATCAGCGTTCAAAATATGGTATTGTTTCTCCCATAGCCAGCCTTCACCAGTCCAGGAGTCAAGGGGTGGAAGCGGAAGTGGCACCACTCACCATCATCCCTAGTGAATCACTAGCAAGATTTTTGCTTCCTGTTCCCATGACATTACATTCTGCTGCCCTAGAGGTCTTGGCTCCAGAGGGAGGAATGCTGCAATCAGGAAACACAACAACAATTCCACTAAACTAGAAATTAAGATTGCCACCTGGACCCTTTGGGCTCCTCCTACCTTTAAGTCAACAGGCTAAGAAGGGAGATGCAGTGTTGCCTACGGTGATGGACCCAAACTACCAAGATGAAATCAGGTGACTACTCCACAACGGAGGTAAGAGACAGTATGCAGGGAATACATGAGATCAATTAGGGCATCTCTAGTATTACCAAGCCCTGTGATTTACATCTATGGGAAACTACAACAGCCCAAGCCAGGAAGGACTACAAATTATCCAGAGCCTTCAGGAATGAAGGTTTGGGTCACTCCACCAGGAAAAAAAAACATGACCTGCTGAGGTGCTTGCTGAAGGCAAAGGGCATACAGAATGGATAGTAGAAGGTAGTCATCAATACCAGCTACAACCACATGACCAGCTGCAAAAACAAGGACTACATGTCATGTAGTATTATTTCTTCTTCTCCTTCTTCTTTTTTTTTTTTGAGACAGAGTCTTGCTCTGTCACCCAGGTTCGACTCGGCTCATTGCAACCTCCGTCTACCACGTTCAAACGATTCTCCTGCCTCAGCATTCCAAGTACCTGGGATAACAGGCATGCACCGCCATGCCCTGCTAATTTTCGTATTTTTAGTAGAGATGAGGTTTCATCATGTTGGCCTGGCTGGTCTTGAACTCCTGAGCTGAGGGATCCGCCCTCCTCAGTCTCCCAAAGTGTTGGGATTACAGGCGTGAACCACCATACCTGGCTGCCTCCTTTTGATAAAAATATGTTTGTGCATGTATACACTTGTACTAAGAAAATATCTTCATTTTGTTTCCTTTTCCTTTATCATGTGACATAAGATTTATTGACTTCATATCAGGATTTAAGTATTGTTAAATTTATGTAATAGTACTTGATTGGGGATTGGTCTGTTTCCCACTGTAGGAAAGATAGTTGTATTATGTTAGGTGTAATTATGACCTTGTTATTGTCTTTATTTGAAGATTATGTATGTTCTCAGGATATGCGTATGGGTTCAGGTTGATAAGGGGTGGACTTGTGATGGTTAATACTGAGTGTCAACTTGATTGGACTGAGGGTTACAAAGTATGAATCCTGGGTGTGTCTGTGTAGGTGTTACCAAAAGAGATAAACTGAGTCAGTGGGTTGGGGAAGGCAGAGCCACCCTTAACCTGGTGGGCACAATCTAATCAGCTTCCAGCAAATACAGAGCAGGCAGACAAACATGAAAAGACGAGATGGAGCTAGCCTCCCAGTCTACATCTTTCTCCCATGCTGGATGCTTCCTCCCCTATAACATCAGACTCCAGGTTCTTCAGTTTGGGGCCTTGGACTGGCTCTCCATGCTCCTCAGCCTGCAGACAGCCTATTGTGGGGCCTTGTAATCATGTGAATTAAGTAAGTCTGAATATATATATATATATATATATACACACATATATATCCATCCCGTATTAGTTCTGTCTCTCTAAGAGAGCCCTGACTAATACAATGTCTGTAGAAGGCAACCTTTCAACTATCCATCACGATTTTTACTTATGTTTTCTATAATCCTACAGTATTTCTAAAATATGCACACATACTCCATCTCTCTCCATCCACCTCAAGAACATACATTCCTTCAAGGTAATCTATATAAAGAGAAGTAGAAGAAACATCTGATTAATGTTGGCAAACATTTTATAAATTAGGATAAGTCACTTTTGCTGATTCAAATAATTTTGGGCAAAGGTGGTGAAACACAGAAAGTTATGCTGAAGGAAACGGTCCTTCTCCAGCCCTATTTTTTGCTACAGTATAAAATAGCAACAACAACAAAAAAATAAAAAAAATTAGCCAGGTGTGGTGGTGTACACCTGTAGTCCCAGCTACTTGGGAGGCTGAGGTGAGAAATCACTTGAACCCAGGAGGTTTAAGCAGCAGTGAGCTGTGATTGCACCACTACACTCCAACCTGGGTGGCAGAGTGAGACTCTGTTTAAAAAAAAAAAAAAAAAAAAAAAAGAATATATATATATATATATATATATATATAGTGACATATGGAGGATCACAGGAACCAGCTTGAAGAAATTTCTACTGGCTGAATTTGGGGCAACGTAAGCATTGAAAAAATGTGAAATCCATGAGTCCATACTGATACTTTTTTTTTTTTTACTGGGGAGAGGAAGAGAAGATTTTCTTCATAGCAGAACACCAGTCAATTAATAAGGAAGGACTATTTGAGTAAGAAAATCATGATTTGGTAAATAGTATAATAAAAGCAGATTTAGTTAAGAATCATCAATGTGTATTACAATGCATAGGTGAAAATTTTATGAGGAACAACATATTTTCATCATCTCAAATTATTCTTGTAAATTACGAGAGGAAAAAGTTCTTGTAAATTACCAGAGAGAAAATTTTTGTAAATTACGAGAGGTAAAGTAACTTTACAATGGAGAAACCTACCAGATGGCACATAAATCAAATGATTCAAGTTAACATAAACATGCAAACAAAAAGACATCACGTCCCTCCTAATATGATACACTGAAAAAGATACCAAATCACTTCTGTGGTATCCTTGCCAAAAATTCATAACCTAAATCTAACCATGCAGAAAAACATCAGACAAACCCAAAATGAGTGATATTTTTCAAAATATCTAGCCTGCAGTACTTAAAAAAAAATGAAAGTCATGAAAGACAAACAAGGATGATTCCAGATTAAATGAAACTAAGAGATGTGAAAATAAATGCAACGTGAGATACTGGACTGGAATGTGATCCAGAAAAAAATTTATTTATTTCCTTAGGGGCAAAGAAACACAACGGAAAATAGATGTAATATGAATCGGATTTGTAGATTTCATAATAGTATTACATCATGTTAATTCCCCCTGTGGTTATGTATTAGAATATTCTCAGGAAATACAAACGGAGGTATTTTGGGGGAAAGAGGCATTCTGTCTGCAACTTACTCTCAAATGGTTCAGAAAACATAACACTTATACATAATTAAATATATGATATCATATATAGACTGTGGGGATGATAAAAAGCAAATATGGTAAATTTGGATATCTGGTGAAGAGTGTACAGAAATTCTTTGTAATATTCTTGCAGATTTTCTCTGAGAATAAGATTATTTCAAAGTGAAATTTATTGATAAATTGTACTAAGAAGACCCACAATAAACTTAGATATTATAAACAGAGAAGCAAACAGGGCAGCCGAAATATAAGGTAATGGCCACAAACATGTAGTCTAACTAGATGCTATTTTAATTTCCATTAGACATAAAAAATTATAATAATTTTTAGTGTGATAATGATTTTTTAAAAAACAGCCTTTATAGAGATACACAGTGAAATATTTATGGATATATACAGATGAAATAATGTCTGACACTGACTTTAAAATAATTTAGTGAAGGAGAATGGGTGTGGGATTATGGATGAAATAATATAGCTCATGCATTGATAATTGTTGGGGCTAGGTGATGGGTAGCAAGGTTAGTTAACCTATTCTTTCTTCTTTTGTGTAAGATCTAGAACAAAAAGTTTTTAAACAGTCAATGCTATACAAAAAATGCAATAGATGAATCTTTGTGTCCCACTCCTGTCATTTCCACCATATTTCCTGTCAACTCCTTATAGGGGACCATTTTATTAGTTGTCTATTTTTTTTTTTAGTTTCTTTACAAAAATACAAGGAAATACAAATATATATTCTTATTTTTCCACTCTTCCTACAAAAAGTAACAAACAGTATACACTACTCTATACATTGTTTCCCTTTCCCCGACCAGCTTCATATATTCTGTATATCTCTCCATACCAGCATATATAGCTCTATTTTGTGTGTTGGTGGGGGAATGGGGTGGGTGGGTGTGTGTGTTTGTGTATGTTCCATGGTTTATTTATTTCCAATCCTGTATTCATCCAACAATGCTATAATAAATAACTGTGTCTATTTCTGTCATTTTGTACTAGTGCAGGTTTACCTACAGCAGAGGTCCCCAACCTTTTTGACACCAGGGACCGGTTTTGTGGAAGACAATTTTTCCATGGACAGAGAGTGGTTTCATGATGAAACTGTTCCACCTCAAATCATCAGGCATTAGATTCTCATAAGTAATACACAACCTAGATTCCTTGTGTTTGGAGTTCACAGTAGGGTTTGTTCTCCTATGAGAATCTAATGTCACTGCTGATCTGACAGGAGGCAGAGCTCAGCCAGTAATGCTCACTCGTCTGCCACTCACCTCCTGCTACTGGTTCCTAACAGGTCACAGATGGATACTGATCCATGGCCCAGGGGTAGGAGACTCCTGACCTACAGGGCGGATTAACACAGGGGAAGTCCTAGGTCAAGGATATTTTTGGTAGATTTTACCAGATTTGTGTTCCTTGCACTGCTAATATATGAGAGGCTCCACATGCTTGCCAAAGGATGTATTATCCAACTTTTGGGTTTCTGTCCATCTGACAGGTGAGAAATTATGCCTTGGTATTTTTTCACTTGCATTTTTTTCTTGTCATGGGCAATATAACTGCCATTTCTGCCATCTCTCATGTCAGTGGATAAAAAATCTCTATTGATTATAAGCCTCCATCTATGCCTTTGAATCAGCTTTTTCCCTAATGCATCTAAGAAATTATTTCTTCAAGTATTCCCTATTCCTTCAGTATCTTTCATATCTTTAATATTCTCCTCAGTTTTTTCTTTCCTGCTAAGGTCAAATACTTTCCTTATTATTATTATTATTTTGCTAGATACTACATTCAAACAACATGGTATAAAGAACGGAATATTAAAAGTCTCCTTCATATGTTGAACCTGAATACCATCCATCCCCAGAGTGAAACACCATTCTCAGTTTATATATTCCTTCCCTCACACTCTGTACATACTAGAGGCACACATGTATTACATTTCATAGATACATTCAAAAGTAAAACACACTGCTTAGTTGAGGTAATGCTAGTTGCTGTAATAACTAAACTCTAAAATCTTATGGTTTAACACAATGAAAGTTTATTTTGCACTCACGTGGTAGTCCAATGTTCAGATGGCATACTTCCATGTGTACTTCAGGCACCCAACTTCTGCCATGGCCTAGGACTTCAGTCTTCACTTTAGCAGCAAATGGAGAGAAAAAGAGAGAGTTTAAGACATAATTGCTTCTTAATCACCCTGCCCAGAAGTCCTATCAGATTACTTTGCACACATTCTCCAAGAAGTAACAGTCATTTTAAACGCAGGAGAAGCTGGGAAGTTTAGTCCCTGAGTTGGTACTTATTCAACTTTACTCTATGAAAGGGTAACATAAATCTGTTGAGAAAAGATAGCTGTCTCTTAAACACAGATTCTTCATGCTGTTTTATTCCATATTCTGTGTGTTTGCTTAATTTAACTTAAAGATATTTCCAATAGTTGGAAACATCCAATAGATAATTCCAATACTGGGCTGACCCATTGTAAAACTTTTTTTTTTGAAAAAGAAAAGGTGAAATGTGATGTCAATTTATCACTTCTATTCAACACAGTATTAAAGTCTTAGCCAAACCAGTTAGGCAAGAGAAAGATAGAAAGGACATATAAATTGAAAAGTCAAATTATTCTTGTTAGCAGATGATGTGATCTTGTATTTAGAAAAACTTAAGGATTCCACCAAAAAATTATTAGAACTGATAAACAAATTCAGTAAAGTTGCAAAGTACAAAATCAACATGCAAAAATCAGTAGCATTTCTATACACTAACAATAATCAATCAAAAAAAAAAAGCAATCCCATTTACAATGGCTACAAAAAATAAAATAATACCTAGGAATAAATTTAACCAAAACAGTGGAAGATCTCTACCAGGAAAACTATAAAATGCCTATGAAAAATAGTGAAGAGGACACAAAAAATAAAAAGATATCCCAAGCTCATGGATTGGAAGAAATAATATTGTTAAAATGTCTATACTAACCCAAATTGATCTGCATATTCAATGCAATCTCTATTGAAATACAAAATACCAATGACATTCTTCATAGAAATATAAAAAAAACCCTAAAATTTGTATGCAACCACAAAAGGCCTGGAAGAGCTAAAGCAATCCTGAGCAAAAGAACAAAGCTAGAAGCATCACATATACTACAGAGCTATAGTAACCAAAACAGCGTGACACTGGCATAAGAACAGATGCATAGAGCAATGGTACAGAATAGAGAAACTAGAAATAAATTCACACAGTTACAACCAACTCATTTTTGACAAAGGCATCAAGAATACACATTGAGGGAAGCAGAGTATCTTTAATAAATGGTGCTGAGAAAATGGATATCAGTATGCACAGGAATGAAACCAGATTCCCCATCTTTCACCATATACAAAAATCAGTTCAAAACAGATTAAAGACTTAAATGTAAGTCCTGAAACTATGACACTATTAATAGAAAACACTGGGGAAATGCTACAAGATATTGGGATGGGCAATTTTTTTGGGGGTAAGACCTCAAAAGCACAGGCAGCATGGGCTAGACATTCCAAAGGCAGCAAGGAAATATGGGTGGCCAAAGCAAAACTAGATAAATGAGATTATATCAAGCTTCTGCACAGCAAAGAAAACAAAGTATTGACCCAACAAGAAAATATTTACCCAACAAGAGATTAATAACTAGAACACATAAGTAACTCAACTCAATAGCAAAAAAAAAGCAAATAAGCCAATTTGAAAATGGGCAAAAGATCTGAATAGACATTTATCAAATGAAGATATACAAATGACCAAGAGGCATATGAGAAAATGTTCAACATCACTAATCATTAGGGAAACACAAGTCAATACCATAATGAGATACCACCTTACGCTAATAAAAAACAAAACGAAACAGAGGCCAGCAAGGACACAGAGAAAGGGGAATGCTAATACACTGTTGGCGAATCAGCATGGAGATTCCTTACAAAACTATAAATAGGACTACCACACGACCCAGCAATCCCACTACCGGCTATATATCTAAAAGAAAGGAAATTGGCTGGGTGTGGTGGCTCAAGCCTGTAATCACAGCACTTTGGGAGGCCGAGGCGGAGGACCACGAGGTCAGGAGTTCAAGACCAGCCTGGCCAAGGTGCTGAAACCCCGTCTCTACTAAAAATACAAAAATTAGCTGGGCATGGTGGCAGGCACCTGTAATCCCAGTACTTGGGAGGCTGAGGCAGGCAATCGCTTGAACCTGGAAAGCGGAGGTTGCAGTGAGCCGAAGATTGCATCATTGCACTCCAGCCTGGACGACAGAGACTCCGTCTCAAAAAAAAAAAAAAAAAAAAAAAAAAAGGAAGGAAATCTGTACATCAAAGTGTCTGCACTCCCATATTTACTGCAGCACTATTCACAATAGCCAAGATACAGAATAAACCTTAGTGTCTACCAGTGGATGAACTGATCAAGAAATTGTGGTATATATACAACAAAATATTATTTGGCCATAAAAAATAATAAAATTCCATTATTTGCTGTAGCATGGATGGAACTGGAGGTTCATAAGTTCCTGAAATAAGCCAGCACAGAAAGACAAATATTACATGTTCTTACTCATTTGAAGGAGTTGAAAAAGTAGGTTTCATTGGAGGTAAGGAATAGAATGGTAGTTACCAGAGGCTGGGAAGGAAAGTGGGGGAGGAAGGACAAAGAGATTTTGGTTAAGGAATACATAAATATAGTTAGGAATACACAAATATAGAACAAATGAATTCTAGTATTCAATAGTAGAGTGGGGAAATTATAATTAATAATTTATTGTATATTCCAATATAGTTATAAGAGAAGAACTGAAATGTTTCCAATACACAGAAAAATGTTTGAATTGATGGATATCCCAGTTACCTTGATCTGATCATTACACACTGTATACAGGTATCAAAATATTGCATATGCCTCAAAAATATACACAACTATTATGTATCCATTCTTAAAGTTTTTTTTTAATTTTTATTTTTCTTTTTTTTATTGCATTTTAGGTTTGGGGGTACATGTGAAGAACATGGAAGATTGTTGCATAGGTACACACATGGCAGTGTGATTTGCTGCCTTCCTCCCCCATCACCTATATCTGGCATTTCTCCCCATGCTATCCCTCCCCCAACTCCCCACCCCCCCACTATCCCTCCCCTTTTTCCCCCCGACAGACCCCAATGTGTGATACTCCCCTCCCTGTGTCCATGTGTTCCCATTGTTCAACACCCGCCTATGAGTGAGAACATGCGGTGTTTGATTTTCTGTTCCTGTGTCAGTTTGCTGAGAATGATGGTTTCCAGGTTCATCCATGTCCCTACAAAGGACACGAACTCATCGTTTTTGATGGCTGCATAATATTCCATGGTGTATATGTGCCACATTTTCCCTGTCCAGTCTACCATCGATGGGCATTTGGGTTGGTTCCAGGTCTTTGCTATTGTAAACTGTGCTGCAATGAACATTCGTGTGCATGTGTCCTTATAGTAGAATGATTTATAGTCTTTTGGATATAAAGTATTTATATCTTTAAAAATAAAACTTTTTTAACAGCTATACAATACAGGCATTTTTGCCTGACCTAAGGAGTTACAGCTTTCATCTAAGCAGCATGATTGTAGGAGTCTTGATATTTCTGTTTGTTAGGACAGTTCTGAAGCACCTCATTGTCTGCAAAACAAGGCTGCTGAGAGGAGTACTGCTGAATTACCCTGAAGAAAGGAGCTGGCGTACTTGGAGATGAAGCCATCTCCTCTTCCTCTTGGCCTTGGAGATGCATCTTGCAGCTCATAGTACCAGATTTCATCCCCCTCTTGCCACATATGGAAGTGGATTTTATCCCCATTCTCTCCCCACAAAATTGCCCTCTTCCTTTTGTATGTAGTGAAGGGCTTAGCAAAGTTGGAGGCTTTCTCTTAAACCACTCTGCCCATGTGGAAAGCAGGTTGCAAAGGCAGAACTTTGAAACAAAACAAAAGAAATACAGTAAACCTCTCAACCTCTCAACCAATGACCAATGGGAGTCAGTGTGAAACTCTCCTTATCCCTGAGTAGAGTAACTTTTAAGCATCTGTTTTCCAGTGTTTCACAGAACTTCAGCACAAGGGTCCCTAATTTAATACTACATCCTTTATTGACTACTATTTACCTGTTTTTTTGTTTCCACTCCTCTGTCAGTGTTTCTTGGGATCACCTCCCAAATAAATGAATTGCACTCAAATCCTTGTCTCAGAGTCTGCTCTGGAGGACCAAAACTAAGGCTCCCCCTCTTCCCAGCTTCCATCCCATCACCAGACAGGGCTGGCTGGAGATCCTCAGGAAGTACTTAAGGTGTCGTCATTTTTAAAGGGCTAAGTAGTATAGTTCAAAAAGCACTTAAAATCACTGTTATTTAGTGCAAAACATTTAAATGTTGGAAGAACTCACATACTAGAATCACCATGATTTCTGTGTTATGATGACAAGACTTCTCTATTTATGATTATACTTACAATTATATCAGAATTTCTTTAAATATCCTCTCCTGAAACATTTACCTTGTTCCCACTCCTTTGGAATTTACAATGTTGCCAGGACTCCTGTTGCACATGGAACCTTTTACACTATTTTTCATTGGCATTTTATAGTTTTTCTGGTAGAGATCTTCCACTGTTTTGGTTAAATTTATTCCTAGGTATTATTTTATTTTTTGTAGCCATTGTAAATGGGATTGCTTTTTTTTTTTTGATTGATCATTGTTAGTGTATAGAAATGCTACTGATTTTTGCATGTTGATTTTGTACTTTGCAACTTTACTGAATTTGTTTATCAGTTCTAATAATTTTTTGGTGGAATCCTAAAGGTAGAATTACTGGGCCAGAAAGCACAGGTACAATAATTTTGAGAACTACTTACACATTGCTTTCTTAAGGTTTTACCAATTTTGACTCCCATTTCACAATGTATGAGATTGCTTTTCCTCCACAGAACTGGCAACACTATCAAAATTTTTACCTTTGCCCATCTGATAGATCAAAAAATGTTCTATCAGTGTAGTCTTAATTCACTTTTCTCTTCTAAAAAAATGATAACCTCATCAAGATTTTAGGAGTTACTAGATTTATTACCCTTTTCATTGCTTGTTTGCTTTTTATTTTATGAAATTGCTGGATTTCTCATTGATTTGTAGAGGCTCCTAATACACTAGGGTATCTTATCTGTAATACAGAATTTTAAATGTTTCCACAGTTTATAGCTGGTCTTTTTGCTCTGCTTATGGTGTTTTTTAACTGTGAATTTTTTACACTTTTATTTGATCAAATTAATTAATGTTTTCCATGTGACTTTTGAGGTTTGTGTCCAACTTAGAAAAGAGTTCTTACCTTTGGAATAGAGAAATAATTCTCCCAGGGCTTAATCTAGTACTTTTTTGTTTATATTTTTTAAGATGAAACCTTTGTTTCATCTGAAATTTTTGTTGTAAGGTGTGAGATAAGAATCCAGCATTCTGTGTGTACAGATGCCTAGCCCATTGTAACACTATCACTTACTGTTACATAATACACCTTTTCTATGCTGATTCAAAACATCACCTTTATCATGTATTAAATTTCCATATGTATTTGAGTCTACTTCTGTACTTTCTATTCAATCAATTGATCTGCCTATTAATGTATTCTTACACACGACTTAAATCAATATAGCTTTATATTAGTATCTTAGTGGGACAGTCTTTCCTCATCATGTGATTTTTATTTATTTATTTTTTTTGAGATGGAGTTTCACTCTTGATGCCCAGGCTGGAGTGCAACAGCGTCAACCTCCACCACCTGGGTTCAAGCAATTCTTCTGCCTCAGTCTCCTAAATAGCTGGGATTACAGGCATGAGGCAACATGTCTGGCTAATTTTGTATTTTTAGTAGACACTGGGTTTCTCCATGTTGGTCAGGCTGCTCTTGAACTCCTGCCCTTGGGTGATCCGCCTGTCTGGGCCTCCCAAAGTGTTGGAATTATAAGCGTGAGTCACCGCACCAGACCCTAAATTATGTTACTTTTTCTTTTCTGAGACGGAGTCTCGCTCTGTCACCCAGGCTGGAGTGCAGTGGTGTGAACTTGGTTCACTGCCACCTCTGCCTCCTGGGTTCAAGCAATTCCCTGCTTCAACCTCCCAAGTAGCTGGGATTACAGGCACCTGTCACCACACCCGGCTAATTTTTGTATTTTTAGTAGAGCCAGGGTTTCAGCATCTTGGCCAGGCTGGTCTTGAACTTCTGACCTCGTGATCCACCCGCCTCAGCCTCCCAAAGTGCTGGGATGACAGGTGTGAGCCATTGTGCCTGGCCCATTATGTTACTTTTTAACAACTTTCCTGGTTATTATTTTTTTTCATGTAAACAATTGAATTCCTTGACTAATTCCAAACTTCACCCAGAAAACCATCTCTACATGTGTCCTACTATCCTCTTTAGCCTTCAGTACATAAGAGTTCTAGTTTCTCCCTTTTCACACTAAAACTTTATCTCTTAAAAGCTTGATTCCATCAATTTAAGCAAAAAAGCAATCATGAATTTTTTTCTTCCTTTTTTTTTTTTTCCCAGACAAAGTCTTACTCTGTTTCCCAGGCTGGAGTACAGTGGCCTGATCTTGGCTCACTGTATCCTCTGCCTCCCAGGTTTAAGTGATTCTCATGCCTCAACCTCCCAAGTAGCTGGGACTACAGGCGTGCACCACCACACTCAACTAATTTTTGTATTTCTATAGAGATGGGGTTTTGCCAAGTTGGCCAGGCTGGTCTTTAACTCCTGGCCTCAAATGATCTGCCCGCCTCAGCCTTCCAAAGTGCTGGGATTACAGGGGTGAGCCACTGTGCCTGGCCAATCAAGAATTTCCTAATTGCTAAATCCAGTAGCCTTTCTTGGAACTCCTTGGCTTCTTTGAAGTTCCAGACCCTGTTAACTCTTTGCCTCTCTTGAAATCTCTTCTTCTTTGCTTTTATGTCTGCTTCCTTTAGATACTTCACATCCCTTTCTCTAGCTCCTCTCCCTCAGAGAAAGTCACTCAGAAACATCCTGTGTCCAAATATCTGTCTTTGGTGTGTGTGTGTGTGAAGTATCTATCTGTATTTCTAAGTACAGCTTATGGTAGGTATAAATAGAAATAAATACTGGGGCTGGGCGTGGTGGCTCAGCCTGTAATCCCAGCACTTTGGGAGGCCGAGGCGGGTAGATCCTAAGGTCAAGAGATCGAGACAATTCTGGTCAACATGGTAAAACTCCGTCTCTACTAAAAATACAAAAATTAGCTGGGCATGGTGGTGCGCACCTATATAGTCCCAGCTACTCGGGAGGCTGAGGCAGGAGAACTGCTTGAACCGGGAGGTGGAGGTTGCAGTGAGCCGAGATCCCAGCCATTGCACTCCAGCCTGGGCAACAAAAGCAAAACTCCATCTCAAAAATAAATAAATAAATAAATAAATAAATACTGAATGAATGAATGAACATCAGTTCTAAGTTCCCAAATTCCTGCTAAAAATATCTCCAGGATTCCCCTTAGTCATCAGCACATCAACATATAAAATGCCTGTATAGTACAGGAAATAGTTTCACTGAATCCTAGACTGCTCGAATCATATCTGGAACGCTGACATTCATTCAGCACCACATTTTCAGAGAGGTCATGACAAATCTGAGTCAATCTAAAGAAGGGAAACAGAATGGCAAATGATACAAAACTCAGAGTATAAGAGGAAATGAAGTAACTTAGGATGTTGAATCATCGGAATATATGATTAAGAAAAGATCTAGCAGTACTCAAATATGTACAGTACTTTCTGGTAGAGGGCAATATTGGGTGGAAGGAGGAAGTTATGAGGTTATGATACTGTTCAGTTACTTCACAGAACAGATCCCTTACTGATGGTGAAGTTACAGGGAAACAAAGTTGAAGAAAAATTTCTTTACAATTAGAATTGTACCAATAATGAAATAATAGGCAGATTCTTAAAGGAGTGGGTTCCCTCTTACTAATGTCTCTGAACTTCAATGTTCTCATCTGTAAATACGGATAAATGTTTTAATACAAATATGTGTGCAAGGTAGGTACACAGCTTTATGCACCTACCTTATGTTACTGTGACATTATCATAATTTCAGGCTGTTAATGGCCCAACCTGACCTGTAGCAACATCCTGTGAATAAATTTTGTGGCCTCTGATCCATTCTATCCATTCTAACCATTTTGTCAGATCAAACTTCCTGACATAAAATTTCCCTTATTGATAGTTAATGAAAGCAGGGCAAGGTGGCTCACATCTGTAATCCCAGCACTTTGGGAGGCTGAGGCAGGAGGACTGCTTGAGCCCAGGAATTCAATACCAGTCCGGGCAACATGAAGACAGTGAGACTTTGTCTTAAAAAAAAAAGTTAATAACTAACTTTCACTGTTGACAAAAAACAAAACAACAAAATCCTCTATAATTCTTTTGTAAGTCCCTAGTTTTGTTTTCACCATGCTGTCCCTTAAATCCTTTTCATTTAAATGCCTTATACTTTTGGTATGTATATATTGCACCTGATATTGCTAAATGATCCTCTCTCCTTGTAGCATATTTATTCTTTAAGGTTTAGCTCAAGTAGCATCTCCTCCCTGGGCTTTGATCATTACCGAAGGAAGCCATCTCAGCCCATTCTGAACATATGTGATGCTAACTAAATCACTATCTTAGAATTCTTATCCTTGTTTGGTAGTCATGTATAGTATACAATACAGCAAATAGAAGTTTCTACAATGATGGAACTGTTCTCTATCTGTGTTGTCCAATATAATAGCCACTAACCACAAGTGACTACTAAGCATCTAAAATGTGACTAGTACCTATATATTAGAAAGTATGGTCTTGGAGGGCAATACATTAGTTTTCTGATGCATAGAATATTTACTGAGAAATAACTATGTTCTAGGCCCCGTTTAAACGATTTATACCTATTATTTCACTATCCTTTTCTATTATCATTCTGTTTCTCAGATAAGTAAACTGAGTCCAAGAAAGCTTAAATAACTTGCATCAAGCCCTAATTCTTAGGAATTAATAACAATGATTCCAAACCACAGATTACCATAGTGAGAATATTAGAAAATATGACAAGGAGCTTAGTAAATCATTAAACAGTATCCTTAAGATAGTTATTTTGCCTTGTTTTGGTATCTCTTACAATGTTTAGCACATTACTTTGTACATAGTAACTATAACTTAATCAACTGATTATTTTATATGACTTATAAGTAGTCTTCTACACTTCTACATAATGTTTTCTAAAAATCAGAGTATAAACTGAATGTACAAAAATAAAGTCATAAAAATGTGTTATAGCCACATGATGAAATATTATTCAGCCATAAAAAGGAATGAAATATTGATTCATGCTACAACATGGATGAAACTAAAAAAATTATGTTAAGTTAAAGAGGCCAGTCACAAAAGACCACACATTATAAATCTACTTATATGAAATGTCCAGAATAGACAAATTCATACAGACAGAAAGTAGATTAGAGGTTGTCTAGGATTAGGAGTGTTGGTGTAAAACAGAGAGTGATCACTAGAGGGTAATGAGTGTATTCCTGGGGTCATGAAAATGTTCTAAAATTGACTGTGGTGATGGTTGCAAAACTACATAAAAATAATTTAAAAATTGAATTATATATTTTAAATGGGTGAATTGTATGGTCTGTGAATTAAATCTCAATAATACTGTGTTTAAAAGGGGAGAATCAAAGTTTTATGTTTATAAAAGGTTCTATTCCTAAGAGCTAAATATAAATTATGCATTACCTAGGATACACCTTTACTTTTAGATATAATATCTGACAAAAATATTTCTAATACAGTTAAAGGTAAAGTGAAATAAAATTGTGATTTTCAAAATTATTTTCTCAGAGGTGGACAAAAGAAATCTTTTTTGGAAACCAACAAAACAGAAATAATCTGGAGCTGTCTTGGTTGAAGCAGCGTGCGGGGATTCCAACGCCTCCCACTCAGACCCCTGCCCTTCCTTCAATATTGGCATCTAAAGAATCTCTCCAGCGTTTCGAGGAAATCAAGTTGGAAGTTAAGCAAGAAGCAACACAAAAAACTAAATAACTACAAAGAAGTAAAAAGTAAAAATGCTGCAAGATGAATTGTTTGTTAGCTGGCGGGCTACCATGTAATAATATCTCAGAATTGTCTTGTGTTAGTAAATACACAAACATTTGAATCCGAATTCTATCTATGAAGTTTGAATTCTGCTTCTGTAATTAGATTTAGGCTTTTTATTCTGAGACAGAGTCTCACTCTGTTGCCCAGGCTGGAGTGCAGTGGAACAATCTTGGCTCACTGAAATCTCCGTCTCCCAGGTTCAAACGATTCTCTTGCCTCAGCCTCCCCAGTAGCTGTAGCTGGATTACAGGTGTGCACCACCATGCCCAGCTAAACTTTTGTTTGTATTTTCAGTAGAGACAGGGTTTCACCATGTTTGCCAGGCAAGTCTCCAACTCCTGACCTCAAATCACCTGGCTTGGCTTCCCAATGTGCTGGAATTACAGGCATGAGCCTCTGTGCCAGGCCTACAAGTTTTGTTTTGTTTTGTAAAGAGAATTGTTCTAAAGTCAAGATCTACCTCTAATTTATGTGTTTTTTTTTTCTTATCTACTTGGATTAGGAATTTTTGTATTTTTGTTTGCACAACAAAAAATATGCAAACATCCCCCAAATAAAAAAAATAGGTGCCCTAGTTCTATGATATTGGAAGTGCTGCTTTCCTGGTTCAATACTACTTATTTGGCTGAAAAGAAAAAAAGGGCAGTTTCCAACTCACTTGTAGTTACATAACCACAGACCCCTTAACTTGTATGGCTTATTGACACCAAAAATTTATATTCTGTTATTATATGTGATATATTACCCTATGCTACATTATAATTATCCCAAAATCAGCTGATCATTTATTTCTCTCAAACATATTTTTAATATATTTAAGGGTAAAGTAGAATAAAACTGTGGTTTTCAAAATTATTTTTTCAGAGCAGACAAAAGAAATCTTTTTTAGAAATCCAAAAAAGCAAAACCTTCCCACCTTCCCTATTTTAACTTGACTTTGAATCCCCAGGCTGATACCTCTTTAAACTCAAATTAATGAAAGCAGGGCATGGTAACCTCTCTTTATAGTCCTATTTGATAATCAAGGCATAATCTTTTCCCCTTGGACATACTCTTTTCCCCCTTGGACATGAATTTTAGATCTCCTCCTCCCTGGAAGCTCTTTCCACAGCTACCAACTTTTCTTGAGTCAAGTCTGTTTCTCACACGTTATCTATGTACTGCTATTAGAATAGTCCTCAAGTACTCTTTCTATTATGTTATTTCCTCACTCAAAAATTTACAACTGTTCTCTATAGTTCAAATTCCTCTTGGTCTCTGTGTGATCTTTAACTTTGTGTCACTTGACTGGAACACAGGTTGCCCAGATATTTGGTCAAACATTACTCCGTTTTTGTGAAGGTGTTTTTGGATGAGATTAACATTTAAATTGGTTGACTAGACAAAGCAGATAATGTAGGATAGGCCTCATCCAATCATTTCAAGGCCAGAATAGAAAAAAGGCTGATCTTCCTTACCGGCTAATAAGTGAAAATTATCCTGCCTGATGGCCCTCAAACTATACCATTGGCTTTTCCTGGTTCTACACAGCAGCTTCCAGCCTTTGCACTTGAAAGGGGATACCAGCTCTACAGATTTTGACTAGCAAGTGTCCATAATCACATGATAAATATCTCCTATTAGTTCTGTTTTTCTGAAGATCACTGACTAATACACTGTTTATCCCAACTCTGTAGTATCATTTCATGAGATCTTTTTTTTTTTTGACAGTGTCTTGCTCTGTCACCCAGGCTGGTGTGCAATGATGCAAACACAGCTCACTGTACCCTCAAATTCCTGGGCCGAAGTGATCCTCCTGCCTCAGCCTCCTGAGTAGCAGGAACCACAAGTATGTGCTACCATGCCTGGCTAATTTTTTAAATGTTTGTAGAGACAAAGTCTCACCTTGTTGCCCAGGCTACCAGGTCATTTCTTATTAGACCTCAAAATATTTTCTACCATAATGAAATAAATCTATTTGCCACCTTCTACCCAATTTGTACAATTTCATTGAAATGCTTTTATTAAATAACTGATATGCATCTGTACCACCTACATTTGCCTCTCAGGTATTTCTCTTCAGCTAGGATGTTAAGTACTTTGAAAACAGGAGTCTCTATTTTCTTTACCTCTTTCTACAGAAAAAAACAGGAACTAACAATGTCAAATATAGTTTAAGGACTATTAAATATATATACACACCCATACTTTATACCTAACTGTGTGTTAAAAAATATATATATAATGTATGTATATTTATATACATAAATATAAATATATATATACATATATAATTTACCTCTTGCTTATAGTCTGTTTCAATGTTAATTTTTGTTTGGCTGCTTTTGGTTTTGCTTAAAAGAATAACATTTTGGGTTAAAATTTGTTAGCCATTTTAAAGTATTCTGCTTCCAGATTCATTTTGCTCAGTTAGGACACAGAACAAAGTCTATAAAAGTACAATTGACAGAATGTTCTAATGTTGGGATGAAGTGCATACTTTACTGTGTATTTTTCAACTCAGTTATATTGCTTTGCTAAAAGTAAATAATACCACCAGGACACCATCTGGTAAAAATCTCTCTGTGGATTAACTCAGAAAAGGAAGTGAATAAATTTTTATATATTGCATAGTTGTGGTTGCAAAACTGCAGTAAAATATGTTTTCAATGCACTGGTGTAAGTGAGACTTTAGAGTTCAGCTACCTCATCTGATTCGATCCAAAAGGCTTGGAATATTTAAGACCGTATCTCATCAACAGGGAAAAGGAGGGGGTGTTTTCTTTTCTAGCATTCCTATGACTTGGAAGAAAAATAATAATCTAGGAAATTGAAGTCCATGAACTGGAAAATATGAATTTGGACTTTTAGAAAGCATTAACTTAAAAAATAATGGGCAGTTACTTAATGATAGCGCATAACATTTCAGAGAAGTCTGAGACCATATAAGACAGTTGGATATGATTTGACAATGTCACTGTGTGCAGCCCAGCCAATGCAAAATGGTCAATCAGTTTTTACGTCTTTTTCTTTTCTTTTAAATAATGTGTTATCCAAGTCTTGATCTAGTCCAATGACTAGATCAATAGAAATTCTCCCCACCTCTCTAGAGATTCCATTCCAGAGACTAATAGATTTCACTGTCCGAAAACATTTCCCGCATTCAGTCTTAAATTTCCGTTACTTAACTTCATCTCACTACTTGACTATAAACTCTCTTATCCTACCTTTAAAAATGTCTTGACTTCCATAATGTTTACATCTTACAAATATTTGTAAAATGTTATCATAACTACAGTTAGAGATGAGCAAACAATATACATTGTGTTCTTTTAATATTTTTTTAAGGATTAAAGTCTGGAGGCCATTATACATTTATTTTCTGGTTTGAACACTACTCAATCTGCTTGTTTGAGGCATGTACATGCCCCAAACTTGTATTCTCTTTGCGATCTCAGCAGTACCATTTAAATAACTTTTATCTTTCAGCCACATGATGCAAAGCTTTTGCATATACAGACTAAAATCTCATTGACTGATTTTACTGCCACATTGCATTACAAGACCATACATAATTTGCTACTACTATCATCTCAAAGTCTCTTGGTAATACTGCTTTCCAAGTACTGTATATCCTGCCAACTGAATGGCTGTGTTTCTGATTATTTTTCCCCCAGATGTATTAGCTACATTTTTCCAGGTTGAATCACATTTCATTTCCTGCCCATATTTCTAACCACGCCTAGGTCCCTTTATCTGCCCTCACTGGTTTTGTCAACACCACCCAATTTAGCATCATCTGTAAATTTAATTAACATGATGTGTATCCTCTTTTATAAATCACTAATAAAGTTTCTCTACAATGATTTGTTTATTTTTTAAAACTCTAATGCTGCTTAATGTTTATAATCTTGCTTATAATGTTTATAATCTGAAGAATGCACCACTTTTTTTGCCACTTAATATTCGTTTTATTATTTTAGGAGTGGTTCATGACAGACTAAAAACAGAATAATGTTCAGGGTCACTGCTATCCTTTTTTGAGTATTAGTGCTAATCTACTTTTATGATTACTTCTGTACATAAGAAAGCTTTTACTGACAATTTTCTACCTACCCTTCTACATTTTTTCATAAATATGGTCTATTAATAACGTCATAGAAGAACAACATTATGATGTTATTCTCACGTGTTATTCTCACGTCCATGATGTAAAATGGTCAAAGACCCCATATTCCAAATTCTGTTGTGCAGTGGGTTTTTTAAATTTTAGATTCCAATTTACTATGACAAGAATTTGTTACATCAAATGAGTAAAGATTAATTTACAATGTTTCTATTTTAAGTATTTTGGAATTGGTAAGTTGAACCAAGATCAATATGGTTCATAACAAGAGCTATTTTGTTCCTCCTTTAAATTTACAACTGCAATTTCTTTTGAATTTATTGGTTATTTAAAATTCTTCTGCTATATTAAAACCTACTTTTAATTTCATTTTTATAAGTAAATACATTAGACTTCCGAAAGTGTGTTTTGAAACATAATACTAGAAACAACATACATGTATCCACCACCTAGGTTAGGAAAACAACAACAACAACAGCAACATTATCAGTACCTTAGCAGCTATGGGATATATTTTTCCAATTGCTTACCTCTTCTCTCCCTTAGGAGCATCTCCTGCTATTAACTTTATAAAAATAAGTTGCTTTGTTCTGTTTATTCATTTATATGTGCATCCCTATAATTAAGATGCATTTTTAAAAAATTCAGTATCTCAGACATTTCACTTATCAATTTCCATCTTATACTAATTTATTTTTTGTAAATATTTCTCTTTTCCCACATGAATATCTTGCCATATGTCTTCAATAATCTTGGAAGGAAGCATACATTCTTTTTTCTTCACCTAAATTCCTAGTGTTAGCTTTACATACCACAAACTTTTCTTTTTTCCTATTAAACCATCCTCTTAACTTACATATTTTCGGACAGTTTCTTGTACTCATTTATTGGTGTATACATATTTATAAATTGCTTATTATGGCCCAATTATGGCATATAGATCTGATTTTACATACTTAAGTCAGTAAAAGTAACTTGCTTTTTCAGCCAATTCCTGTATCTCATTATATTTGTTAAGAAATTAGAAAATTGGGTAGGGAGGTTGGGGGAGGGATAACATGGGGAGAAATGCCAGATATAGGTGACAGGGGGATGGAGGCAGCAAACTACATTGCCATGTATGTACCTATGCAACAATCCTGCATGATCTGCACATGTACCCCAGAACCTAAAGTACAATAAAAAATATATTTAAAAAAAAAGAAATTAGAAAATTATTCTGGTACCTATGACATATACATATATATAATATATATGTCATTGGTACTCACGGTTTTCATCCATGGTTCCTGGCTTATAACTCTCAGAGTCCTTGTTAATTTTTCATTACAATGTTGGGGTACTTTAGCCCTCAGGAGCAGGTGTCATGAGCAAGCCTCAGGAAACAGAATATCTCTCTCTAAACTTCTCCTGTCCTCCCTTTACCTGTCCAAGGCAGAACTCTGATCTGATTGTGTGTCAAAAGACCCTCATTCCAGAGAAGGTCCTGTGCTGTACTCTGGAGGAAGAAATGTTGCACAGAGAGGCCAAGAATAATCTAAACAGGCATTGCTGGGTTTCCCCCATTCAGCCTATTAATAGGAGATTGTATCCTTTTTGTTCAATCACATTTCTACATGATTGTCAATCATGCCTACGATTCTTCATAAAAATCCAAGAAGTACTATCACATTTGGGATTAAGGAAAACAAAACCAAACCAAAAGGACTGGGTTCAAAGAGCTTCCAGATAACTAAACACATGGAGGTTCCTAGATTATGGCATGCCCAGGGAGTGCGTGAAAGTTCCAAGCCCTTTCCCCCATATCCTGCCCTACATATCACTTCATCTGTGTTCTTTGTAATATCCTTTATAATAAACAAGTAAAGTAAGGTAAGCATTTCCCTGGGTTCTGTGAGCCGCTCCAGCAAATTAATTGAACCCAAAGAGAGGGGCATGAGAACCCCAACTTGAAGCCAGTGGGCCAGAAGCTCCAGAGGCTCAGACTCCCCACTGGTGTGGGGAAGGGGCTCAGTTTTGGGGACTGAACCCTCATTCCATGGAATCTGATGCTATCTCTAGGTAGACAGTGTTGGAATTTAATTAGCAGACATCCAGCTGGTGTATGCTGCTTGGTGTGTGGAAAAAACTCCCCACACCATTGGTCACAGAAGGCTTCTGTGTCCATGCTTGCTGTGGTGGTATGAGAGCAGAGGAAAAACATGCTTAGACAGTTTTCCCTAAACAGTGCCTAAATATAAGACCTATATTTATTCCCTCATAAATTCAAACTGCTATTTTTTAATATCAAAGTATTCCTATCATAATTTTTTATTCCACTTTAATTCCCATTTCTCATCTCCATATCCATATAACAACTTTAACATCTTTCCATTTTCTAAACAAAAACTCAACTTTCATCCTTATAGAATACTGATATCACACAGTAAAAAGGTGATAAGTTTAGGGCTTTTTCATATTTTACCAGTTATCTTGTTCATACTTAAAAAATTACACTCAATCATTTAGAGACAGATGTTCATCTCCATGTGTTTTATGATAGAAACAAAGGGAAACAAAATGTCTAATAATTAGAGATTTCACTAAATAAAATCTAGTACAATCCTACAGAATACTAGAAACCTAATTAAAATTGGCGATTACCAGTTTTAGCCTATCAATGAGTCTCTTCACCTAGTAATACCTGAGATATAAAAGCAAATGTCTCAGGGTGGCCCACAACAGATGAATGAAAACACGGGGTTACAAAAGCCATGTCATTATATCTCAAGAGGGACAATTCTGTGGAACCATTCACTCCTCAGAGCTCCCTGGGGGATCAAGCTGAGGTTAAACTTTTGAAACCTCATCTTTGCCTAGCTTCTATCCTTGCTCTTTCCTGCTTTTCTCATTTTCTTTTGAGGGCACTCAATAAATCACTGCACAAGAATCTCTTTCTTGAGTTCTGCTTCTAAGGGGACCCAATGACCCAAAGAACCACTGACAGAAGTGATCCTAGAAAGCAGGCTCTAAGGCTGAGATTCTGGACCATTCACTGACTGGCTGTCAATGAGGACCCCAAAATTAGTGGTGCTTTTTGGCAAGCTATAGCACTAGTGCAACTGCTAAGACTTGAACAGGAATGGAATACATGTATAAGATAATGCACTGGCTTGTGCCGTACTTCCAGATTTAGGAGGAATAGGGAAAGCGGTAAGTATGTAAGTATCGATATAAGAGTTAAAAAGAGGTTAAATAAGCTAAATAGCGAGGTTATGTTAGTTTTCAGTAAGGTTTCTCTTTTAATGAAAGCAGCCCCAAAATCGTTTTCTTTCCTAACAAAGAGCAGCCTGTAAAACTGAGCTGCAGATATAAACAAGCAAGCTGAAAGCTTATATGCGTGAATGCCAGCAGTTGTGCCCATAGGAATATACTAACTGGGACTAGGCCAGCAGTTGTACCCATAGGAATATACTACTTGGGACTAGGCACATTCAATATGGTGGCTCCATCTTCTCTTTTTGCCAGCCATGTATACACTAAGGAGCAGACAAGATGGAGCCGCCAAGTGGAAAGCTCATTTGCATAAGATTAGACGAGGCGACCAGCCTTCCTCACCACTATGTAAACATCACACCTGGTCAAATCCATTTGTGAGTCCTACATAAATCAGATGCTGCCTCCTCAAGCCTGCCTATAAATCTGTCGTGGTCCTTCACTTTACCTTTTTCAGACGCCTCTCCCTTGCTAGAGAGAGTGAGCTGCTCTCCTCTCTCCTTTCTTCTGCCTACTAAACTTTCCTCTCCTTAATCCATCCATGTGTCCATGTCCTTAATCCTCTGGGCATGAGACAATGAACTCCAGGTATGAACCTCAGGTATTTACCCAATTCAGTATCACAGAACTGAACAGCTGTTACTTAGCATTAGTGGTACTATGAAGAAAGGAAAGGATGATTAGTCACCAATTCAAAACAATGTGTGAAATTCTGAGATCTTTCTCTGAGTTGTTTTGTAGTAAACAATAAAAATTCATAATAAAATGCCTTAAAAGAGACAAAGGAGGATGCGATAATAGAATCTTAGCACAAGCCTGACTCATAGCAAATTCACTGTGTTTAGAGACTAACCCAGAGATCATTTTCCCTGTTCTTAAACAAAAATTCAATGTTTCTGTGGAGTATTAAAACAACAACAACAACAGAATGGAAGAATGGACATTTTACATATGAGCAGCTGGTAGAACCCTTACCCTGGTGCCCTGACCTGTGGAGTCAAAGCAAATATAATTAGTAAAGTTACTAAAAATGCCCCATCCACTGCCAAGATAGTAAGTAAAATAAAGCACTGTGGCTAGGCATGGTGGCTCACGCCTGTAATCCCAGCACTTTGGGAGGCCAAGGCAGGTGGGTCACCTGAGGTCAGGACTTGGAGACCAGCTTGGTCAACATGGTGAAACCCTGTCTCTACTAAAAATACCAAATTAGCCAGGTGTGGTGGCACACAGCTATAATCCCACCTACTTGGGAGGGTGAGGCAGGAGAATCGCTTGAACCTAGAAGGCAGAGGTTGCAGTGAGCCGAGATCAGGCCACTGTACTCCAGCCTAGGTGACAAAGCAAGACTCCGTATCAAAAAAAAAAAAAAAAAAATAGCATTGTATCCCTAAAGGATATGTAGAGATCAGACACACCTTCAGAAATGTAAAGGATATAAGGTTAACGGTTAATTTCACATGTCAACTTGTCTGGGCCACGATGCCTAGATATTTCATCAAACACTATTCAGGATGTTTCTGTGAGAGTTTTTGAATGAGATTTACATTCAAATTTGTGAACTCTGAGTAATGCAGACTGCCCTCTATAATGCGGGTGGGCCTTATCCAATCAAGAGAAGGCCTGAATAGAATAAAAACTTGATTTCCCTGGAGCAAGAGTGAATAGTCCCTCCTAATGCTTTCAGACCTCATCTGCACATCAATTCTTCCCGTATCTACAGCAGATTGCCTTTGCAACTCTTTCCTGTGTGTCCAGCCCCTGGCCTCCCTAACTAGATTTTGGTCTGGCCAAGCCTCCACAATCACAGGAGCTAATTCCTTAAAATAAATTTCCTTATATATGCATATCTTATTGGTTTTGCTTCTCTGGAGAACTGTGACTAATATAGGCAGGTTGTCCTCATCTCATCCCCATTTAATTCACAGGTCTTATTTACAGGTCTCATTTCTATAAAAACTGGATGAATTATGGCAGAAAACAATGAACAATTTTAGCCAAGCAGTAATGCTAAATGTACAATAATTAGCAAATTAACATGGCCTTTGGTACATGGTATGTATCTACTGATCTGGAGATTGCATTATTTTCAATATCTATTTACAAGAAAGGAGAATCAGAGGAAATACGCATTATAAAGGACAATGGATACTTGTGTGCCAGATATGGTATTTAGTAAAGGTACAATAATTAGCAAATTAACATGGCCTTTGGTACATGGTATGTATCTACTGATCTGGAGATTGCATTATTTTCAATATCTATTTACAAGAAAGGAGAATCAGAGGAAATATGCATTACGTAGGACAATGCATACTTGTGTGTACTGAAAAAATAATACATGTACTATATATAGAAAAAAACAATATACAGTGGGATTGTCAAAGCTTTATCTGTAAAGGCCAGATAGTAAATATTTTAAGCTTAGTGAGCAAAGAGGGAAAATGGAGGATATTATAAAGGCACTTATTTGCATTATCCATAAAATACAAATTTCCCAAACTTTTTACTGATGAAATTCAAAATATAGTAGAAATATTTTAGTATAGTTTTTTGAAAATACAAGTCTCCTAATAAAAATAGAATCCTTTTTTGTGTGGAGATAACATTTTGCTTAAAATGGGGGTACAAAGTTAGTGTTTCCAATTATTAAAATAGATTGTAAGGTACACGTGTTAAAGCTAATCTGTAATGAGATTTTACATATTTAATCTTTGAAAATGTCTTTAACAAAGATGATACATATTACCAAATACTGATATCAGTCATGAGCATATGATATTAATTGAGCATATTCATCAATTGGAAGGCATTCATAGAATTAGATTCTTTTCTTGATAATTGTAGTTTAACATTTCATTACATTGTGTATTAATCACTTCCAATTGACGGTTAGATACAAGCTCCTCAATCACAAAGTTAAACGGATTTTAAAACATGAAAATTTCCTTTGCACTTAAATCAAGTTCCAAAAACTGTTGCTGGAACTGTAGGTTGAGCTTGGAAAAAATACTCCAAATTCATATTAAAATATAGATCTCACTCCTTGTTTTGGCTTTTGACATTACAAGGTACGTACAAAACAAGCTGACATTATTCTGATTTAAACAATGTTAACATTGAAATGACTCTACTGCAGCACATAACTGTGATTTGCTATTGAATCAATTAAAAAAATTATCAAGTCTGCAGCAAAAGATAAATTTCAAAGCCATTCATTTTCTGATGTATTGGTTGAGAGAGATTCTTCTCACTTAGAAAAGTTTCAGTCTTGGCCCTGAGCTCAACCATTCAAAATAAAACTTTACAATTGCAAAGTTGCTGAAATTTTGTGTGGTAAATAAATTAAGGATAGCCAGCTTCTCTTCTGGACAAAAATTCACAGAACAAATGATGTTTAAGTTGGCAAAAGCAGTGAAGTTCACTGTTAACACTACTGACTGGTTCAATAACACAAAAAAAGAGATTCAAATATTTTCCACAAAGTACCTGCTGATAAATAATACAATGATTAACTATGGCTTTTGTCCAACTAAGTCTTTTTCTGCTCCACATATATCTTTACCACTAACAGTTATAATACATCTTAGCAGATTCCACTTCAGGTTATACTAAATTAATGTTTTTTAAATATTTTGCCTGAGTCTTCCCCTCAAAGAGACTATTCAAGAGTCAAGAAAATCATTTGCCTTTTTTTTTTTCCTTGTTTTATAGTTTATCATTGGTGTTATTCCCAGTGTCCCCAATTTTCCTTATGGAAAGGCTAATAATCTTTAAGATGTTAATTTTCTCATGATACATATCTTCAGCTACTACAACAAAACACAATTTAATTAACTCACTATCAGTAATTGATTTTCCTTGCTTGAGTAACAAAAGTACTACTTAGAAACCTACTTTGGTCCAGCCTCATTTACATTTTTTGTTTTGTTTTTCTTGAGAAAGGGTCTCATTCTGTCATCCAGGCTGGAGTGCAGTGGCTCAATCTCACCTCATTGCAACCTCCACCTCCTGGGTTCAAGTGATCCTCCCACCTCAGCTTCTCAAGTAGCTGGGACTATAGGCATGTGCCCCCATGCCAGGCTAACTTACTTTTTTTTGTATTTTTTTGTAGAGATGGAGTTTCGCCATGTTGCCCAGGCTGGTCTCAAACTTCTGGACTCAAGTGATTACTTGTCTCAGCCTTCCAAAGTGCTGGGATTACAGATGTGAGCCACCAGGCCTGGCCCATTTATGTGTGTGTGTATGTGAATAAATTATACTTTGTAAGATATCCCATCTAAAATTTTCTACCTTTTCTGATCATTGCTTTCCTATGAGTTGAAAACATTGTGCTGAGAGCTTACTCTGGTAAAGCTGACATACATTATTTTAGCATAGCTATAATGTCACTGCATAATACAATACTTTGTCATTTAATTCAGTAAAAAATTATCCACAGTCCATTGTGTCTTAGAAGTGTAACACTCAAATCCACTTTCTCTCTTCTTGATTTGACATAATGCATATTCACTGGTGATTTTTTAAAATGTCACATGAGAATGGTATGTGTGACTCTTGATAAGCTATTAAGTTGTGACTACATCATTGAGACCTGTAGTGTGCTGTAGAAGAGTGCAAATTGAGAAGAATGTCAACACAGTCTCCATCACAACTACTTTGCCCACTGCAGCAAAAAAACTACCATAGACAATATGTAAACAAATAAGCATGAATGTGTTCCAATAAAATTTTATGGACACTTAAATTTTATATAATTTTTACATACCAGAAAATATTACTCTTCTTTTGATTTTTTCAAACATTTAGAATGTTTTTTAAAAAAATTCTTAGCTCATGGGTTGCATAAAAAGAGGTAGCAGGCCAGATTTGGCATGTGAAGGATAGTTTGCCTAATTGATGTACACTGTCATAGTCTTCCCCTCAAGCCTATGTTAATTCTGCTATCATAATATAGTCAAAAGTGACCTGAACCATCTGAACGTTTAAAATAACATGATATCGGTCCACTACGTTGATGGCATCATATTCATCAAACCGGATTCACCAGAAGTACCAAATACATAGGATATCTTAGCAGAAAAGATGTACTCCAAGCAGCAGGAGATCAAACATAGAGTTAGAGAATCCTGTCCCAGTGACTAAGGTTTCAGGGGTCCAGTAGTATAGGACATGCTGGATCTCTTCTCCAAATTAAAAATGATTGCACTTTGTACCTCCAATACTAATGAAAAAGTATAAAATATGGTAAACTTCTTCAGAATAGATGCACATTTGAGAATACTGCTCTGACTCACTATCAGTTGATGTGGAAGACTGCCTCTTTTGAGTGGGGCACAGAGCATAAAGAGCTCTACAGGTGGAGGTTATTAGATAACAGTTGTGTTACTTAGGTAATATGACTTGGCAGATCACATACACTGGAGATGCCAAAACCAGTCAAAGGCATTAAAAGAAAACTACAGACAAATACCTCTCAGAAGCATACACATAAAAATCCTCAACAAAATATTAGCAAGTCATATCCAGAAATACATAAAAGGAATAATGAACATGATCAAGTGGGGTGTATTAGGGAATGTAAGGCTCATGTGATATTTAAAAATCAACCAATATAATCATCAATCTACCAACAGTCTTTAAAAAAAAAATCCACATGATCATACCAATTGATGCAGAAAAACATTTGACAAAACACAGCTTATTTCCATAATAAAAATTCAGTAAACTTAGAAGGAACTTACCAAACCTGATAAAGGGAATTCAGAGATGATCTACAGCTAACCATACTTATAGTTAAGGGCTAATTTTCCTCCTAAAAATGGAGACGTGGGCTGGTGTGGTAGTTCACGCCTATAATCCCAGCACTTTGGGAGGCAAAAGTGGGCAGATCACACAAGGCCAGGAGTTCAAGACCAGCTGAGCCAACATGTCAAAATGCTGTCTCTACAAAAAATACAAAAACTTGCTGGGCATGGTGGCACACGCCTGTAATCCCAGCTACTCATGTGGCTAGGGTATGAAAATCACTTGAACCTATGAGATGGAGGCTGCAGTGAGCCAAGATTGCACCAATGCACTCCAGCCTGGGTGACAGAACAAGACCCTCAAAAAAAAAAAAGGTAATTCAATTAATATGTACAAAAAGTAGCCTGGGCAACAAAGTGAGATGCTGTCTCAACAACAACAACAACAAGAAGGACAACAAAATTAGGTGGGCATGATGGCTCACATCTGTAGTCCCAGCTAATCAGGTTGGGTGATTGCCTGAGCCCAGGAAGTTGAGGCTGCAGTGACTCATGACTGTACCACTGCACTCCAGCCTAGGCAATAGACTGAGTGAGGACTGAGACCCTGTCTCAAAAAAAAGAAAAGAAAGAAAAAGAAAAAAAATACAAACCAGTTTGAGCTCTTCTTGTTTCTTTAACATTCTTGTAAGTTTTAGAATCGGCTTATCTATATCTATAAGAAAAAAAAAACTGTTGGGATTTCGTTTTCAATCTAGATGCCTTTTATTTCATTTTTTCATGAATACTTTGAACACCAGTCCTAAGGAAGTCTTACCCAAATTGATAAAGAGGAAAAAAAAAACCCAAAAAATAAAACCATAAGGACTAGAGTAGAATAAATACAACTGTACATTCAGAGAGGACATGATTATTAATTAGATTATATGGATGCAACATAGATAAAATAAAATGTAACATAAAATGCAAAGGAATCTATAAAACCAAAGGACAAAAAACAACAAAACACTAGAACTAATATGTGAGCAAACATAATCGTAGGATACAGATCTACACAAAATAAAATTCATTTTATGTCTGTACATTAGCAATGCACATTTGGAAACTTAAATTAACATAATACCATTTAAAGGCTAAGGCAGGAAGATCACTTTGGGCCAAAAGTTCAAGACCAGCCTGGGCAATATAGCAAGACTCCAACTCTACAAAAAATTAAAAAATTAGCCAGGTGCATTGGCTTGAATCTATAATCCTAGCTACTTGGAAGGCTGAGGTGAGGAGATCACTTGAACTCAGGAGTTTGAGGCTGCAGTAAGATATGATCTCGCCATGGTATAACAGCCTGGGTGACAGAGTAAAAACTTGTCTCTAAAACGATGATGACAATAATTAAAAAAAAATGTCATTTAAATAGTTATTTTAACATATACAGGTATTAGTGTAGCTAAACAAATACTGAATATGTATGCTGAAAACAAAAAGTACTGATGAAAAAAATCAAAGAAGACCTAAATAGAGACATACTATGTTCATAAAATGGAAGACTCAACTTAGTAAAGATGACAATTCTAAAACTGATCTGTAGGTTTAAACAAACAACCAAATGACCACATATTCTATGATCCCCTTTATATAAAATGTCCAAAATAGGCAAATCTATGGAGATAGAAAGTAACTTAGTAATTGCCTATGCAAAGGGGGTGGCAGAGGTTGAGGGGAATATGAGTATGGTGCTTCCTTTTGGAGGAAATGAAAATGTTCTAAAATTAATTGCAGTAATGGCTGTACAATTCTGTGAATATACTAAATACCATCACATTTTATACTTTAAATGGGTGAATTGAATGATTTGTGAATTATATTTCAATAAGGTAGTTACAAAAAACCCTATCAACCAACTATCTGCTATGTATTTAAAAAAAAAAAAAAGAAAAACACATTTTAAAACTATATAATACTGTTTGACTCAAAACTATCACTTTGAGAAATCTAATAAAATCAGAGATATGTAAGTAATGCTTATCTATAAAAAATATTTACTAAATTCAGGAAATATTAAAAATAACCTATAATTCCAATTATATGACTGGGCCAATAAATCAGGATACATTTGCATGATGAGTGTTTTAATTTTTTAAGAGCTGTGTAGTTCAGAAAAATCTCATGTGAAATACAACTTCAGTGAAAAAAAATTCAGTTATGAAAATATAAAATGCATGACTTATTTTTAAATTTTTATTCATTTATTTTTTTACTTAGCCTCACTCTGTTGCCAAGGCTGGAGTGCAATGGTACGATCTTGGCTCACTGCAACCTCTGCCACCTGGGTCCAAATGATTCTCCCACTTCAGCCTCCCAAGTAGCTGGGATTACAGGTGTGTGCCATTACTCCTGGCTAATTTTTATTTTTAGTACAGATGGAGTTTCACCATGTTAGCCAGGCTGGTCTGTAACTCCTAACCTCAAGTAATCTGCCTACTTTGGCATCCCAAAGTGCTGGGATCACAGGCGTGAGCCACCGTGCCCAGCCAAAATCCATGATTTTATTTTTTTTTTGAGATGGAGTTTCACTCTTGTTGCCCAGGCTGGAGTGCAATGATGCAACCTTGGCTCACTGCAACCTCCGCCTCCTGGGTTCAAGGGATTCTCCTGCCTCAGCCTCCCAAGTAGCTGGAATTACAGGGGCCTGCCACCATGCCCAACTAATTTTTGTATTTTTAGTAGAGACAGGGTTTCACCATGTTAGCCAGGCTAGTCTTGAACTTCTGACCTCACTTAGGTGATCCACCGGCCTTGGCCTCCCAAAGTGCTGGGATTATAGGCATGAGTCACCGCGCCCAGCTGAAATGCATGATTTTTAAAATATATGAATATATTTATATGAAATACTTAGTAAAACCAATGGCCATTTAGATAGAAGGTTCATAGTCGTCATCTCTGAATTGTAATTTTTTTCTTTATTCTTTTATGTTTTCAAGATATGTATTAACAGAAATTAAATTATTTCAATAATATGAGATAAGAACGTATTATTTGATTTTCTGTTTTAAAATAGAAGATTAAAAACTAAGAAGAACAGCAAGAGGAAGAAATAAAAGCAGCATAATGTGTTGTCAATTTAAAGGTAGGTGGGAATGATTAATATTGTCACATGTACCAGAGAGGTATAGATAAAACTTGAAAAGGTTCATTAGATTTCAAACAAGGAGGTTATCGTTAATGTTCTGGTAGATTTGAGAGTGTCATAAGTCACACTATAAGAGAGTAGAATACAATGAAAGTTAAGAAAGTAGAGATAATGAGTAAATAAATTGTTCTTAAAAAAAAACACAAAAAAACAGCTTTCACTTAGGATGTACAAAGCTAGAAAAAAAAACCTCTCCCAAGCAAGACTGAACAATCTACAAATCATAACTTCCCTTGCACTTACTGCAGTTAAATTCACAGGGAAACAAACCAACCTGTAATCTAAGGAGAACAAATGCCCCTAAGGAGCTATGGGATGTGAGAAATGACTTACTTCAGACAGGACACTAAAAGAATGTAGAAGAAATGAGTAAGAGGAATCCAGCTAAACTTTTTAATAAACTACTAAAGTCCAAATGTGGGCTACTGTAAAAATATAAAAACCCTGTGAACCACAGATTCATGGGGAATTTATACATATGAACCTTTATTGAGTCCTCACAAGACAGACTGGGGGCAGGGAGGGAGACTGGAGAAAGTTTCCCTCTATGGTACATACAGGCTCAGAGGAGGCAAGTGGTCACTGCTGCAGGAACACCCTGATACTTCTGTGACAGAACAAAAACCTGAGGCCATTCAGAGAAAGGCAACAAACTATCCTGGATCTATAATATTAGAGATCTCCTAAGGGCTAGCAAGCAGCAGAATCACTGAGAAATTCCCACCCTCAAGTCTCAGGTACACAAGGGCCTACCTAAGGCTCATGCCAAACCACGACAATACCCTATCTACCTTGGTAACCACTACCAGAGTAGCCAGCATCAAGTAACAAGAAAAAAAGAGTGCTACTGAGAGAGGGACATGAAAGAAACATTCTCTGTGATACAAGCACACAAGGAAGACCTAAACCCAAGGGTTGAGTAGTAGCATTGATAAAAATTACTCTGCCTGGCAGGGCCTTGTGGCTCATGCTTGTAATCCCAGCACTCTGGGAGGCTGACGCAGGTAGATCACTTGAGGTCAGGAGTTTGAGAGCAACTAACATGGTGAGATTCTATCTCTACTAAAAATACAAAAGTTAACCGGGTGTGTGGCACACGCCTGTAATCCCAGCTACTTGGGAGGCTGAGGCATGAGAACCCCTTGAACCTGGAAGGGGGAACTTGCAGTGAGCTGAGATCCTATCACTGCACTCCAGCCTGGGTGATGGAGTGAGACAAGGTCTCAAAAAAAAAAAAAAAAAAAAAAAAAAAAAACCTCTGGCAAAGCAGCCTCAACCAGGAGCACATGGTAATGTTAGAGTAATTTAAGGTAGCCAAAACCAAAGCAAAACCAAACCTAGTTCACCTTCTGACTAGACTGAGTTGACTCTAACATAATAGCAAGAGGTCAGCCAATTTCCAAGCATAAATATTATTTACCTCAGTCTCTGCAATCCTACACACAACGTCCAGCTTTCAAGCACATGCATACGCACACAAGAAAAGCCATGGAATGGAGAACATATGGCAGTTGAGAAAGTTGATGAAACTCATATCTGATAGCATCTATTTTGTCTACAAAGTAACGAGCAACCAGTTATCAACTAAGAATATGTGAAGACACAGTAGGATAGAAAGTCTAAGGAAATAAATAGAAGTTTCAAGTTAATACTCTGAGGCAGTGGTTCTCAAACTTTATTGTGCATTAAAATGACATGGAGGGCTTACAAATTGCTTGGATCCCCACAGTTAGAGTTTATGATTCAGTAAGTGTGGATAGGGTCTGAGAATGTGCATTTCTAATAAGTCCCCAAGCAATGGTGATACTTCTGGTCCAGGGACCACACTTCTAAAACCTCTGCTCTAGAGAATACGAGGAATGAATGGGAACACGAGAGCTACTCCAGTTGAGGGCCACCAAAACTGATTCGCCTTTGGGGATTTGCTGAATGGGGGTGATAAAGGAACAAAATGTCAAAGCATTGAGGGAAATGACAAGAAACTTGCTCAAGTTTTGATTCATAAGACCTAGACTGAATAAAGAACAAAGACTGGAGCAATTTTGCTAGATTTGAGAATTTAAATGTCAAAAATACTGAAGTCTAAATTCCATTAAACAAGTGAAGTGGGAAAAGGAAGTGAGTTGGGTGAATAAAAGATTATGGATAGAGATGAGGATAATATAAGATTTCAGGAGTACAGACATCTTGGGTAGCAAGACACAAAAGATAACTCAAGTTGAGGATGTCACGAAACTGTGTGACCATGTTATCAGATAGGCCATCTCCACTAGACCCAGTGATGGCAACTATTACAGAAAAATACCACAATATGAGATTGGGGGAAAGATTACCCAGTATGAGGCTTTATTTAACACTAAGGAGTAACTTGGAGATTGGTATAAGTTGACCCCATGAAAAAATAGTCAGCCATATTGTTCAAAGACAGTTGTATCTTTGGAGATTATTTTTAGTAGAGAACAGAGGAGTGATGGCTTATAAACAACAGAAAGGAACTTACAGAATCCACTCATCTCTCAGTATCTGCTGGGTTCCAGGACCATCAAGGATAACCAAAATCCATGGATGCTGAAGTTCCTTATATAAAATGGTTTAGTATTTGCATGTAACTTATCTGCATCCTCCCATATACTTTATATTATCTCTACATTTAATATCTAATACAATGTAAATGCTATGTAATTTGTTGTTATGCTATATTGTTTTTTATTTGTTTTATTACAACTAAGCTTTTTAATGTTGTATTTTGTTGTTGTAGTGTTATTTTTTATTTTGTGGGGGGCTTGACCAGCAGATGGGGATATTTGAACAGACTAAACTGATGCCACCAAAGGAACACTAGTGCAGATATACTGGGAAAAGATAAGTTCATTTCTTGGCCTCTTCAGTCTTGGTGAAAATCATAAGAGCACCCAAGTGGTGGAGAAACTTTCTTTATGAAGGAGCATATGGCAAAGACTGGTGGCCTGGAACATTAATCCAAAAGAGAAGTTACAAGTCATTATTTCTCAAGACCCTCATTTACCCTCTAGTGGCATCAACCTAATTCTGAAGATTGAGAAAATATGTGTTTTAACCTTTAGTTAATTTTAGTTAATTGAAAAGCTAGAAAGTTAAAATTTCACTTTGTAGATTATCAAGACTAGTTGTTACTGTCTGTTTTAGTGTTTCATTTACACCTCTGTAAGAAGGTGGCAAGAACTTAGAACAGCAGATAAAAATCAAATATGTGGCGGGGCATGGTGGCTCATGCCTATAATACCAGCACTCTATGAGGGTACAGCTGGTGGATCACTTGAGGCCTGAGTTTGAGACCAGCCAGGCCAACATGGTCAAACCTTGTCTCTACTAAAAATACAAAAATTAGCCAGACCTGGTGGCGGGTGCCTATAATCCCAGCTACTCAGGAGGCCGAGGCAGGAGAATCACTTGAACCCGAAAGCAGAGGTTACAGTGGGCTGAGAATGAGCCACTGCACTCCAGCATGGGTGAGAAGAGCAAGACTCTGTTTCAAAAAAAAAATTCAAATTGGTCAGTTTTCCTTCATCTAGCATCTTTGTTTGAAGGAAATGAGACTGGTAGAAATGAGGTGAATTATGTTTAATTGAATAGACCCTCTCCCATATAAAAACCATTATATATTACTGTACATAGATTATGTATACACAAAAACAAAACTCAAAAATGCATCTAATCAAAGTACCATTCAGAGTAAATAATTTCTTCTTAATACCACTGCCTTTTTAAAGAACAAGATAGAGCTGAGAAAAGTATTCTGGGTTCTCTTCATCCGGTCAATGGCAAAAGGGCAAAAACCAGAACACTGTTATGCTGTATTAATTTTTAAAGTCCAATTAAAGGTAACATCTACAACCTTTCTTCTGTTGTGTTTGCCAAAGATTTTTAAACATTAAACACAAAGTGCTGATTGCAAGAGAAGAGGAAAGCTCTTGCTGCTACACTCTGCCAGTGATAAAAGCTTTGTCCCTAGAGACTTTGCTAACATTTAGTCACGTGATACAATGTACGCTACACACAACTTTGTTCTATTCCAAGGGCTTCCTTTCATCTAAATGACCAAATAGAGCCTGACATTATTATCTCTGATTTTATTACCTCCTATAAAAGCTTAGGCACTGTATAGCAATAAGAATATTAAACAACAGAAAAACCTGAAACATTCTAAGCTTGGAGAAAATGGCTTTAATAAAAATTGTTACATATTCTTAACAAATTATCAGCTTGCATATCTTCATAATTTATTTTGAGAAATAAAGGCTTTTTATATTTGAGCAGGTTCCCAGGTTTGGGCAGCTTAGGATAGTGTATGGATTCTTTACCCACATGTACTTCCTACTACCAAATTTGTCCATAAATAACTACTAGTAAGGACTCTTCTGGTGACTGAAACTATCTTGAACTGGCTTAGCAAAAAGAGAAATTTACTAAAACAACACTGCAGCACCTTACCGAAAAGAATGATACAAAGACAAGAAAGTGGACAAAGATACAGTTGGGACTGGGGCAGGTTTTATTCTAAAATCGTATCTGTTTCCACGGGCTAGCTTAATCTTTTCTCACTGCAGAATGGCTTTTTCCACAAAAAGAAAAGCACGGCTGCCTAGAGCTAGAGAGTTGCACATATTATAGCTTTAATCATAATCTTGCAGTTTCAAATGTGAAATTATCAGGGAATGTTCTCACTGGCCCAACCAAATTATATGTTCACCCTTGGACAAATTAACTCTATTAGGTGGATGGGGAACTGTATCCAGCTTGAGTAGCTATGTAGCTCTGAGGTACACACATGGGACAAAGAGGTATGTTAAACATATGAATGAAGAATGAAAGTTCTAGTAAAAGTCTGCTAACACACTATAGCATAGAAGTTCACTACCCTAAAATGTCAAATTATCTTCAATAACTTTTTGTATTAAAACTTATTAATATCACTATGCTTTTTTTCTACTGAATTAAAAATAGTGACTATTGGCCAGGTACAGCGGCTCACAACTATAATCCTAGCACTTTGGGATGCTGAGGTGGGAAGATCCCTTGAGCTCAGGAGTTTGAGACCAACCTGGGCAAAACAGTGAGACCCTGTCTCAATAAAAATATTTAAAATAAATACATAATATAAAAATAAAAAATTTAACAGTCATAGCAGCCCATGTCTACAGTCTTAGCTACTTGGGTGGCTGAGGCTGGAAGATTCCTCTAGCCCAGGAGGTCGAGATTGCAGTGAGCTGTGATTACACCACTACACTCCTAGGTGACAAAGTGAGACCTTGCCCCGCCAAAAAAAAAAAAACTATGGAAAAAAGAACTGATCTTGTTTTGTTTGGCACTTAAACTTCTGTAGGTAATCCTATAACTTTCAAGTTTACAAATTTATATCCTAGGTTGTTTCAGAAAGAATTTAAGACAGTATAAAAGAATATGTTAAATAATAATAGAATATAAATTAAATGCGAAACAAAGGAGGGAAAAACAAAGGTAGAAACAGAATGAAATAATAAATCATGTTTGGTTTTTCTGAGACTGAGTCTCACTTTGTCGCCAGGCCGGAGTCAAGTGGTACAATCTCGGCTCACTGCAACCTCTGCCTCCCGAGTTCAAGTGATTCTCCTGCCTAAGTCTCCCCAAGTAGCTGGGACTACAGGCATGTACCACCACACCCAGCTAGTTTTGTATATTTAGTAGAGACAGGGTCTCACCATGTTGGCCAGGCTGGTCTCGAACTCCTGAGCTCATGCTGCACTCTTTGGCCTCCCAAAGTGCTGGGATTATAGGATTATAAGCGTGAGCCACTGTACCCAGCCAAATAATGTATTCTAATTGCAGGTATACAGGTTGTTAAATTAAACTTATAAGCAGCCATTGTTTTAGACAGCTCCTTCACTAGGCCCAATAGACCAAACCAAAATGGATTTACCCATGGTGAAATTCCAAGCCACTAAGCCAAAACTAAGTTGTTTATTTGATCTTCCAAGAAATCAGGAGATAATAGCCAAATCCCCAACAGACTAGTGTTAGCTGGCATGATAAAAAAGTACCCTCTACTTTAACCTTTTCAAACAAAGTAATTTTGAAACGACCAAACCACCTGCTTTTGTTTTTTCAGTTGAGGTCTTGCTCTGTCAACCAGGCTTGAGTGCAGTGACATGGTCATAGCTCATTGCAACATTCAATTCCTGACTTTAAGCAACCCTCCCACCTCACTATAGCTTCTCAAGTAGCTGGGCCTACAAGCATGCACCAGGGAGTGTGGTTAATTATTTTTCAGTTATTGTCAGAGACGAGGTCTTGCTGTGTTGGCCAGGCTGGTCTTGAACTCCTGGCCTCAAGCTATCCTCCCACCTTGGCCTCCTCAAAGTGCTGGGATTATAGGAATGAGCCACGGTGCCCAGCCCCAATCTGTTTTTTGTTGTTGTGCTTTCCTCAGTCCTTTTCTGTCTATAAAGTCAACCTACTCTGCTCAGCTCATTTGAACACACAGAGCGAGGTGCTGCCTGATTCTACAATTGATAATAAAAGCCAATTAAGATTTTAAAATTGGCTGGGCACAACAGCTCATGCTTGTAATTTCAACACTTCGGGAGGATGGATGCAGAAAGATCATTTGAGGCCAGGAGCTCCAGACCAGCCTGAGCAACACAGTGAGAACTACCTGGGAAACACAATGAGACCCACCTGGGAAACACAGTGAGCCCTACCTGGGCAACACAATGAGACCCACCTGGGAAACACAGTGAGCCCTACCTGGGCAACACAATGAGACCCACCTGGGAAACACAGTGAGCCCTACCTGGGCAACACAATAAGATCCACCTGGGCAACACAATAAAATCCACCTGGGCAACATAATTAAGACCTACCTGGGCAACACAGTGAGACCCTGTCTCTAATAAAAAGTTTAAAAATAACATCTCCTCAAAAAAACCATAAAAATTAATAAATTATTTTTAAAAGATTTTTAAAATAAAAGTGTGATATTGTCTTTTGACAACATTTATTTGAGGAAGGTTACAAATCTAAGTTTTCCAGTAACTTTGTCCATTACAAACTTCATAATGTAGATAGTAAACCAATTGCTTAAGAAGGATAAAATGTAGGCTGGGTGCAGTGGCTCATTCTTGTAATCCCACTCCTTTGAAAGGCTGAGGTGAGAGGATGAATTAAGACCAGGAGTTTGAGACCTCCTAGGTAGTTAGACCTACAAGCATGTATGTACCATTGTGCCTGGGAAACATAGCAAAATCCTATCTCTACAAAAAATAAAAACATGAACCAGGCATGATGGTATATGCCCATAGTCCTACCTACTCAAGAAGCTGAAGCAGAAGGATTACTTGGGCCAGGAGTTCAAGGTTTTAGTAAGCTATGACCCTGCTACTGCACTAGAGCCTGAGGGAGAGTGAAACCCAGTCTCAAAATAAAAAAACACCAATACAACCATAAAGTGCACATACAAATGTATACATGCACTTTATATACAATCAGAAAGGAACTTCTGTTTGTGCTAGCCTCCATAATATTCCTGATATCTCTCTTCATTTATTAGGGATAAAGAAATAGAGAGTGGTGACTATGTTAGCAAGGGGACAAAGTTGGAGAGCTGCTACTTGAAAAGTGCTCTCTGATACGACTTTGAGGACAGACTTGAGTAAACAGATGATACGAGCTTTGAGACTATCTAGGAGAACATTCCATGCAGAGGAAACAATAAGAATAAAGCCCAGCAAACAAGCATGCTTAGCATGTTCAAGGAAAAGCAGAATCAGTTTCCAAATTGGTTTCAACTGATAAATGGTTTCAGTCATCTTGTATTTTGGAAATGAAGCATTTAAATTCAAGGAAAGTTAGGAGAAATGGGGGTAAAGAAAGCAAGAAACTGGTTATTTTATCTAGAAACATCAATAATGTTACCTAAATTGGTACAGAATGAGTAAGGGATAATATGGTAGGTCATTTGAAGGGTATAACTATACCATGTAGGACACTGTAAGCCATGATGAAAACTGGTTGCTATTCTAAACATAAAGGGAAAACATCAAAGGGTTTTCAGCAGAAAATTAATATAATATGACTTTGATTATAAAAGGATGACCCTAGCTGCTATGTGAAGAATAGACTTTTAGGAGGTAAAAGTGGAAGCAGGGAAACAGGTTGAGAGGCTTTTAAGAGAAGTCACATAAGAGATCAAGATACCTTAGGACTCTCAGCCTGGCCAACATAGCAAGATCCTGTCTCTACAAAAAATAAAAAATTACCCAGGGGGTGCTAGTACACGCCTATAGTCCCCAGCTACTAGGAAGGCTGAAGCAGGAGGATCACTTAAGCCTAGCAATATGAAAGTACAGTGCGCCAGTGCACTCCAGTCTGGGTGACACAGCAAGACTTTGACACTGAAATAAATAAATTAAACTGAATTAAAATTTTAAAAAATAGCAGCTGGGCACAGTGGCTCATGCCTGTAATCCCAGCACTTTGAGAGGCCAAGGTGGGTGGATCACCTGAGGTCAGGAATTCGAGACCAGCCTGGCCAGCATGGTGAAAACCCATCTCTACTTAAAAATACAAAAATTAGCCAGGTGTCGTGGCAGGCGCCTGTAATCCTACGTACTTGGGAGGCTAAGGCAGGAGAATTGCTTGAACCCGGTGGAGATTGCACTCCAGCCTGGGTGACAAGAGTGAGACTCTGTCTCAAAAAAGAAAGAAAAAAATATCCCTTAGGACTAAGTGGAAGCACTGCAGGTGAGGAGAAGTAGTCATGTTTGGGATATATTTTGGAGGTAAATCTGAGAGGTTTTCCTGATGCACCTCTCTATGGGAGAGAGAGAAGCCTGGCAATTGAAAAGCAGTCCTGTAAGGATAATGGAGATAAGACTGATATGTATATACTTCTGCTAAAGTTATTTATGTTGATACTGAGAGAGAAAAGATCTTAAATTATAAAATAGGAAAATGAATACTGTATCAGTTTAAAACCCCTCACTTCACTTTTCTTTATGGCCTCAATTGCTCATGAAAAAACAAACAAACAAACAAAAAAAACCCCAGAACTTTTAATCACTGCAGACAATGTTTCAAGGAGTTAAAAATTCTTCTTCTATTAGTCTTGCAGAGTGTCTTGTCAACATTCTAGTGTTGTTTTTTCTTAAAAGGCCTCTAGTGCAATGAGTTAGCTGAGACTACCATACCAAATCTTCATAGATAATAAAAGTAGAGGCTTTGTAAACAGAAAAGCTACATAAAATGTCACATAAACTGGTATTCTTTAACAACTGGCACAATAAAAAGAGGAGGCATGCAGTGAAAGGAAGTAATCTGGAGAGAGTTATTGAAACTCTCAGTTTCCAAACTGGTTTCAACTGATTAATGGTTTCAGTCACCTTGTATTTTGGAAATGAAGCATTTGAGTTCAAGGAAAGTTAGGAGAAAAGGGGATAAAGAGAGCAAGAAACTCGTTATTTTATCTAGAAACATCAATAATGTTACCTAAAATCTGTAGTTTGATCAAGATATTTTTCTAGGAATTTCATATCCCAGAAAAACTAAGGCTCAGAGAATTTGCTGTTAGACCTGCACCACAGGAAATGTTAAAGGAAGTTTCTCAAGCTGAACTAAAATACCAGATGCAAACTGACATCTATAGAAGGAATGAAGAGCATTGGAAGTGAAAAATGTATGGCTAAACATAGGATATATTTTTTCATATCTTAATTTTTTTTAAACATTGTAAAGTTGATTTACAGTAGAAATGAAAGCAAAATATATAACAAAAACACAAAGAATAACAGGAGCAAAAAGACATATGTGATGTAGTTTAATTTAATTTGAAGGATACCCACAGAAAATGAAATCACTACCTTAAAAAGATATCTGCACTCCTACAGCCAAGATATGGAAACAGCTGGAGTGCCCACTGACGAATAAATGGATAAAGAAAGTGTGGCTGGCCAGGCGCGGTGGCTCATGCCTGTAATCCCATCACTCTGGGAAGCTGAGGCAGGTGGATCACAAGGCCAGGAGTTCAAGACCAGCCTGGCCAATATGGTGAAACCCCATCTCTACTAAAAATGCAACAATTAGCCGGGCATGGTGGCACTCGCCTGTAGTCCCAGCTACCTGGGAGGCTGAGGCAGGAGAATCATTTGAACCCAGGAGGAGGAGGTTTAAGTGAGCTGAGGTTGCGCCAGTGCACTCCAGCCTGGGCAACAGAGCAAGACTCCACCTCAAAAAAAAAAAAAAAAAAAAAAAGAAATTGTGGTATACATATACACATACACATATTCAGTCTTAAATAATGAGATCCTGCCATTTACGATAACATGGATGAACCTAGAGGGCATTATATTAAGTGAAATAATGAAGACATAGCAAGAAAAATACTGCATGATCTCATTTATACATAGAATCTGAAAATACATTACATAATACACAGAAACAAAAAGTAAATTGGTGATTACCAAGGGAAGGGGGTAGGGCAGGGAAGAGGAAAGAAAAATAAATAAGAATATGTAAGTCAAAGGGTACAAAGTTGTAGTTATATATGATGGATAAGTAAAAACAAAAAAAAAAGGAAGGAGGGAAGGAGGAAGGGACAGAGGGAGGGAGGGAGGGAATGGAAAACTTGAACAATTAACTTGATCTAATTAATTTCTAGAAGAGTAAATCCAGAAACTGCAGAACATACATTCAAGTGCAGAAAAAACATTGACCAATTCTACTGTATCTCAATAAATTTTTTAAAGTCCCAATAAACTTTAAAAGGTAAGCTCAGTGTTTGTATTGCGACAAAACAGAATTAAATTAGAAATCGATTAAAAAAGATGTCTAGAAAAGCCCCAAGTATTTGTAATTAAAGTAATATGCTATTAAATAACATAGGACAAGTAAGAAACCACAGGAAAAGCATAAGATGCTTTGAACTGAATAATAAAAATACAACATATCAAAAATTAAGGGTGCCACTAAAGCAGTGTTTGTAGAAAAACCTATAGCTCTTAATGTTTATACTAGGGGAAATGTTTAAAATCAATCATCTAAGTTTCAAACAGTACAAATTTAAATCTAAGAAAACAGAGAAAATAATATGTGAGTAAAAAATCACTGAAATAGAAAAAGAGAAATAACAGAGAAAACCAATAAAATGTACATACATTTTAACCTGCAGTTCCTAGAAACACTTATACATGTATAAAATCACTATTTGACACCCATCAGATATGAATTTGTGACCAAAAAATGAAAATATAAATGATAAAAATGAAGAAACATCTTAGACATTTATACAATAGAATGCAATGCTTAATTTTTTTTAAAAATGGCAGCTTTATAGGTACTATTGTGGCATGATCTGTGATCAAGCTACAATAGCAAGATGCAGAACGGTATGTAAAGACTACTACCATACATGTAGGTGTGTGCTTTTATTTATTTATTTTTCTGGTGTGTGCTTTTCAAAGAATGCATTTATTTTTATATATTCACATATGCATAAAACACCTCTAGAAATACAGAGCAGAAATGGCTAATAGTGGCTGCTTCTGGAAAGGAGGCCTATGTATCTTCTATATATGGGTGGTAATATCATGCACTGGGTACCATTTTGCCCTATAGAATTTCACGCTGCATAAACATTCTCTATTTTTAAAAATATTTCAAGTTAGAAAAAGGATGATCAGTATCATAAAATGAGAAACGGGAGAAATGGGGAAAACAAAAGCAAAAAGGACTGGAGTCAGAAAGCCTAGACAGGTTATTAAGATAGTTTGGCTTTCTGAATAAGCAGCCTCCTTTGAGGCAGCATTGTTTATCTAGATAAGAGAGCTGAGAAACAAAAAGCTTCTGAGGCCTTTTCCTATTTACCTTTATATATATATATAGACACACACACATTTTATTGCACTTTTTCAGGACACATGTGCAGAACATGCAGGATTGTTGCATAGGTACACACACGGCAATGTGGTTTGCTGCCTCCATCCCCCCTGTCACCTATATCTGGCACTCCTCCCCATGTTATCACTCCTCACCTCCCTACCACATGCTATCTCTCCCCATCTCCCCCTACAACAGACCCCCAGTGTGTGATGCTCCCCTCCCTGTGTCCATGTGTTGTCACTGTTCAACACCCACCTATGAGTGAGAACATAAGGTGTTTGATTTTCTGTTCTTGTGTCAGTTTGCTGAGAATGATGGTTTCCAGGTTCATCCATGTCCCTATAAAGGACACGAACTCATCATTTTTTATGGCTGTATAGTATTCCATGGTGTGTATGTGCCACATTTTCCTTGTCCAGTCTATCGTCAATGGGCATTTCAGTTGGTTCCAGGTCTTTGCTATTGTAAACAGTGCCGCAATGAGCATACGTGTGCATGTGTCTTTACAATAGAATGATTTATAATCCTTGGGATATATACCCAGTGATGGGATTGCTGGGTCAAATGGAATTTCTGTTTCTAGGTCCTTGAGGAATCCCCACACTGTCTTCCACAACAGTTGAATTAATTTACACTCCCAATAACAATGTAAACGTGTTCCTATTTCTCCACATCCTCTCCAGCATCTGTTGTCTCCAGATTTTGTAATGATTGCCATTTTAACTGGCATGAGATAGTATCTCAATGTGGTTTTGATTAGCATTTCTCTAATAACCAGTGATGATAAGCATTTTTTCATATGTTTGTTGGCCTCATAAATGTCTTCTTTTGAAAAGTGACTGTTCATATCCTTCATCCCCTTTTGAATGGGTTTGTTTTTTTCTTGTAAATCTGTTCTAGTTCTTTGTAGATTCTGGATATTAGGCCTTTGTCAGATGGTAGATTGCAAAAATTTTTTCCCATTCTGTTGGTTGCCAGTTCACTCTAATGATTGTTTCTTTTGCTGTGCAGAAGCCCTGGAGTTTAATTAGATCCCATTTGTCTATTTTGGCTTTTGTTGCCAATGCTTTCTGTGTTTTAGTCATGAAGTCCTTGCCTATGCCTATGTCCTGAATGGTTTTGCCTAAGTTTTCTATTAGGGTTTTTATGGTGTTAGGTCTTACGTTTAAGTCTTTAATCCATCTGGAGTTCATTTTAGTGTAAGGTGTCAAGAAGGGGTCTGGTTCCAGCTTTCTGCACATGGCTAGCCAGTTGTCCCAACACCATTTATTAAACAGGGGAATCCTTTCCCTGTTGCTTTTGTCAGGTTTGTCAAAGATCAGATGGTTGTAGATGTGTGGCGTTGCCTCTGAGGCCTCTGTGGCCTAGGAGATGCACAGACATACAAGTCTGGTGTTGTAAGCCACTGATTTTTAGGCAGTTTGTTATATAGCACTGTTGTGAAAACAGCAACTGGAAATTGAAAACCACCAACATCCAGACAGTCCTCACCCCCTTTCCTGGCTTATTTTCTTCATAGCACTTAAGTTTAAGTTATTATATATTTTACAACTTTATTGTCTATCCCTTTACATACAGACATCCACACACAAATAAAAGCTCCAGGAAGTAATTTTTGCCTCTTTTGTTTATTATCACCCCTGTACCAAGAGTATTTTTTAGCACATAACAAGTGTTCAATAGACATTTGTTGAATAATTAAAAAAAAAAACAGCCAAAGTCCTCATACTCATGGAACTTATATTTTAGTGGGGACAGAAATTAACAAGTATACAAATAATCATCTTTAGATAGTTATGAGTGTTATAAGAAAAAAAACTGATGAAATAGAAAATGATAAAGTATAAGCAGGAAGGATTGTATAGGTGCTTTTTTAAAAAGTTGTCATGAGGGAGTATCAAATAAGCTGAACTTTGAATACAGGGCTTTATATGCATATGGGAGGTCATTCTAGGCAAAGAGAACTGAAAAAGTAATGACACTAGGGCACACCTGTAATCTGAGCACTTTGGGAGGCTAAGATGGGCTGATCAGTGAAGGTCAGGAGCCTGAGACCAGCCTGGGAAACACGGTGAAACCCTGTCTCTACTAAAAATACAAACATTAGCCAGGCAAAATGACATGTGCCTGTAATCCCAGCTACTTGGGAGGCTGAGGCAGGAGAGTTGCTTGAATCCAGGAGGCAGAGGCTGCAGTGAGCTATGATCACGCCACTGCACTCCAGCCTGGGTAACAGAGTGAGACTCCATCTCAAAAAAAAAAAAAAAAAAGAAAGAAAGAAAGAGAGACAGAATGAAATCAAATAATATAGTGACAACTGCAGCACATCTCCTAAGTAAATAAATTTTATCTTAAAGATTTTGATTCATTTTTCTAAAGTAACTATCACATGACCAGGGTATTACAGAAACAAAAAAAAAAACTAAACTGATATAGAAAAATCAGTTTGGGGTAAGAAAAAAAATTGAAAGCTACTTGCTTTATCCAGAGTATCAGTAATTACTTACAATACATTGATCTTACCAATTAAGACTTGCCTATGGAATTAACTTTCATGAAATTGATCAGATAATAGCAAATAAAAAACAAAAACCTCTTGCTTATTCAGAAGCATATATTATTTCTGTACTTCAAAAAGCCAAGTCAGATGTTTGCCAAATGACTTAGGCAATTCTGGTGAATATTTTGATGATAGAACTTAGATTAGTATAGGTGTATTTGAAATTACATATCCTTGGGCTGGGCATAGTGGCTCACTCCTATAATCATAGCAACATGGGAGGCTGAGGCAGGAGGATTGCTTGAGCCCAGGAGATTGAGGTTCCAGATGACTGTGCCACTGCACTCCAGCCAGGGCAACAGGGCAAGACCCTGTCTCTTGAAAACAAAAATTACATATCCTTGGAATAAAAATAGGTAGTTAAATCCAGGGAAGACTGTAATCTAAGGACTCATTTCATCAGATTTGTAGATTTTTTTTAAGTCAACTCATCAACACAAATATAATCAACAACAGGGTGAAAAAAAAAAAGACTAAAATTCAATTTTAAAAACACTTTTGCTGGGTGCAGTGGCTCACGCCTGTAATCCTAGCCCTTTGGGAGGCCAAGACGAGCAGATCACGAGGTCAGGAGTTCAAGACCAGCTTGGCCAACATGGTGAAACCCCAACTCTACTAAAGACACAAAAAATTAACCAGGTGTGGTGATGCACACCTGTAATACCAGCTACTCAGGAGGCTGAGGTAGGAGAACCGCTTGAACCTGGGAGGCAGAGGTTGCAGTGAGCCGAGATCATGCCATTGCACTCCAGCCTGGGTGACAGGGTGAGATTCCATCTCAAAACAACAACAACAACAACAACAACAACAACAAACTTTAAAATCTTGATTGAAAATGCCAGAAAGTAGTAAAAGCTTAATAAGTAAGAAATGAGTGTTCTCTGAAGGTGTTCTTTAAAATCTTGATTGAAAATGCCAGAAAGTAGTAAAAGCTTAATATATAAGAAATGAGTGTTCTCTGAAGGTGATCTTTAAAATCTGGATTGAAAATGCCAGAAAGTAGTAAAAGCTTAGTATGTAAGAAATGAGTGTTCTCCAAAGGAAGAAGCAGCTTTTCCTATTCAGTCATTTTGAGAAATGCAGTACAAAATGCTCTAAGACCATTCAGTTGCCATTTTGATGAAGCCACTTATAGAGAATCAAAGTATAAGCTTCAGTTAAGTAAAGTGAATAGCTATCTGAAACACATGAGCATGTCTATAATTATCACATCTATGCTGGCTGACAAATCCTGAAAGCAACTATATAAATGGTAATGCAATGAATATCCTCTATATTCCTAAGGAAATCTTCAGGAGTATGAATTCCTGAATTCATTCTCGTAAATGAATTAAAGATTCTCAAACCTGATAATCAAAATAAATATGCAAAAATACTGAAGAAAAATAAACAATACCAAAGAATCCTAACAACTCTTTCCTTCTACCCTTCCATAGAAGTTCCAACCTATAACTTTCAAAAGAAAAATTCATATTTACTATCAGACTCAACTTGTAGACTTTAGCATTTTAGTTTTCCATAGTTGAAGTCCAGATAATTATCAATATCCTTGAGATTTGTTGGGGAAGATGCAACCAGATAAGGTACTTTGAATTCCAATTTCAGGCACCTCCATGAGAATACATACAGAGATGACACATATTCCTAGTTATTACTGTTTCACTCTCCCTAGTGCTTAAGTCACTCTTGGGTAGTAAGCGAAAGGACACAGAAAGGTGCATTAACTCTCTCAAACCACTTGGCAACTATTCGGTGCACAGCTACTAAAATGTACTAAGTGTGCCTCTAAGAGCATGGCTTAGGATCTCAAAAGTCATTCAAGCAATAGGGAGAAAACACTCCATTGTGGTTTAATGTTGGGATTTTGCTGCTTTATAAACTTAAGTTATGCAAAAGTTTTAGGAGATTATACTTAAATGAAAATATATACCCTTTCCTAAGTCTCAGAAAATAATGAGGTCAAAAAGGCAACGATGAAGCTCAAAATTTTATTACCTTGATAATGTAATTTTTTTAATGTTTACATATGAAATAAGATCATTTATTTTTTATTTTTTTGAAACAGAGTCTCTCTCTGTCACCCAGGGTGGAGTGCAGTGGCACAATCTTGGCTCATTGCAACATCAGCCTCCTGGGTTCAAGCAATTCTCATGTGTCAGCCTCCCTCATAGCTGGGATTACAGGTGCGTGCTACCATGCCTGGCTAATTTTTAGCAGAGATGGTGTTTCACTGTGTTGGCCAGGCTGGTCTTGAACTCCTGACCTCAGGTGATACACTGACCTTGGCCTCCCAAAGTGCTAGGATTACAGGCATGAGCCACTGTACCTGGCCTATTAAGGCCATTTTAAAAGTGATTGTGACATTATTTTAGAAACTTGAGTAACCATCTATTCATCTATCCACCCACCCATCCATCCACCCATATATAGATATGAATGAGACATTCAGCATAATAGAGGAGAAATGGAATAAGCAAGTATCTCTGGAAACATTGAGTGCAGGTACAAATGTGATTAAAAGACACAGAGTATGAGAGGAAATATCCATCTTAAAATTTCAGTGCTTTGGTGGTTAAAACAGTAAGAGAAAAACAACATTGTTTTGCACTAGGAAACCTGTTTCTAATCAACTGAGCTATTCCTATGGGGTCAAATAAAAATGATTAGCTTATTAAAAGCATAGCTTTGCTATTTAATAAGCAAAAATGATTGAAAATTCTGCTCCAGATCCTGATAATTTTAGTGTTTCTAGTTAAGCCTGCAAAATTGCATTCATTATTAGTGTCTACATTCATTAACAATTCAATTTATAGATATTAATGCTTATAATGCATGCTTCGCTTGCCAAAACTGGAAGAGAAATTGTTTCAATTAGCTTTCATGGATCATGAATCCAACCGGCTGGGTATTTTTAGACAAAAGATACAAACACATCCCCCAAGCAATGCTAATGCACAGCTGGGACTCGTGTGTAAGGTCACTTGAGCTAACAGTTTAAAAGGAAAAACAGTAAATGAGTTTTACTCAGATGAGTAAGACAGAAGCAGTCTTCTGTTTCCAACCAAATATTCGAAAGACATTTAAGAAAAATGGCAGCAGAATTATTTGCTTTAGAGATTTCTAGAAGAAAAAACATTAGGCCAAAATTGGCAATCTAAACTCAAGGAGCAGTATTCAGCATATAAGACAATATGGGGATCTTAAACTTTCCCTTTGTAAAAAAGGGGATTTCTAGAAGTCACAAGCTTAACAGAAATGCAAATTCTGTCACTTGCACAAGGGTCATGACCCAGTGGTAGGAGAATAAAAAATACACTGATATCACAAATGATCCAGATGACAATCCAGATTTACAGATAATTTCTAATTCTATGTTTCATGTTAGGCCACACACAACTAGATTAAAGTTGCTATTTACTGTCAATGGCAAACGGTATTCTTAGATAGAAGACACATTCTTTGGAGGATGTCCATCTCCTCCAGATACATTTCTTTCACAGAAATCTTCATGTAAATTAAAGACAATAGCCCATCTTTGAACTTTTCTCATAGTATAGTACAATGTCTACATCTCCTTGTGGTGTCTGGTTATTTGCAACTTGGAATTTACTGGAATATCAAGAGGATGAGGTGACTTTTTACCTTAAAGACAAGAGTTATGTCATTTGTCCTCACTGAAATGCCAGTCCATGTTGCATACTTAAGCATAGACTGAATGTTTCTTGATTTTCCCATGAACAACAATTTCACCCCCGTGAAGGATCTCATTTAATGAACTTGGGAAAAATCTAAAGCTAACAGTATGGAATCAGAATAAGGTTTAAAAAGACCATGAGATTCTGGAAAAAACTAGTCAAACAATACAACTCTAAGGACACTAATGTCATAGAAGTACAGTTGAGAGAAAGAGAAGATGAAAAGCATAAAAATTCTTCAGAAAGTTTGGATAAGCAAGTATGAGAACACTGAAGCTTAGATATTGGTCTAGAGGAGCAACAAATACGTCTGTAAAAATACTCATTACTATGCTTTTTAACCTTAATAGTGGTATAACATTTCCCAATGACAACTAGGGCATGTAAGTCTAAATTTATAATAGGTAGGCATTAAACAAAACTCAAAAATATCAAGATTAAAATCTAATTTCTGAAAAAAATGTAAATCAGAACTAATATGAAAATAAACTACAAGAGGCTGGAAGAAAAATGAAAAAAAAGTTTGGAGAGAAAATAAAAAAAAAATTCAGTGTTTTTAGCCAGGTGCGGTGGTACAAGCCTGTAGTTCTAGCTACTCAGGAGGCTGGGGCAGGAATCTCCTCCTGGAAGCCTCCTCCAGCCTGGGCAACATAAAGAGACTGCCTCTTAGAAACAAAACAAAACAAAAAAACTTTTTAAAACAAGTGTGGAATAAAGTAAGCAACTTTTTATAAATACCATCATTACTTAGCATTTTTTTTAAATTTCATTTTTGATATAATAATTTGAGGAATGGTCTAAAAGACTGACAGTCTAAAAGAGTGAAAGGTCTAAAAGACTAAAAAAGTGAATGTACATGGGATGACTGCAGAAATCAAAGATGTAGACCAGGCGTGGTGGCTCACGCCTGTAATCCCAGCACTTGGGAAGGCCGAGGCAGGCGGATCACCAGGTCAAGAGATTGAGACCACCCTGGCCAATATGGTGAAACTCTGTTTCTACTAAAAATACAAAAATTAGCTGGGTGTGGTGGTGCGCACCTTTAGTCCCAGCTACTCAGGAGGCTGAGGCAGGAGAATTGCTTGAACCTGGGAGGCGGAGGATGCAGCAAGCCGAGATTGCACCACTGCACTCCAGCCTGGGCAACAAAGCAAGACTGTCTCAAAAAAAAAAAAAAAAAAAATTAATGATGTAATCTACTTGTTTATTCAGTCACTATGATTGCAGAAATATATATGTGTGTACATATATATATATATATATATATATATATAAAATGTGCATTTCTCATACTGCCAAATTCATGAGTATTTTTGAAAAAACTATTTTTTAAAACAATAAGTTATTTAATAAATTAGCACCCCCAAACACACACACACATCTAAAAAGCAATGACAAGGACTGTGGTCACTGATGAAATCATTAGCCCTACCACATTACTATTCAGGTCTATAATTCATTCTTTAGTATTAGAGTCCATAGAGGCCTGGTTTGCCCACACTGAAAATAGAGAACAGCAGGGATCCCTGGTAGAAGAATCTCACTTCCCCATTCTTTCATAAGCTTCCTCCAGCTTCTAAGTGCTCTGATTATTCTTTTGTTTCTGTGTGGCAAACCTGTTACTTTAAGGTGTTTCTCCCACCCTGCTCCTCCCATAGCTCTACAATAGATGCAAAGGTCAGCAACCCCCTCAGGAATAGTAGCATTTTCAGCAAGGGCTGTGGTGAGGTAGTCATGGGACTCCCATTACTGTTAACAGGAGTTACAGGTTATTTCACTGAAAATTCTAACCCAGAGTTCTTCTGATGCTAAAAACTATATTTTCATATAACCTATACTATGTACAGAGCCAATATAGCATAGGTTATAAGATTACAAAGGATGTTTAGAGAATGATGTATCAACAGCAAAAAATATAACTGGGCATACAGATGATGAAAAATGCAAATTGGCATTATTAACATTACAAAGCATTTTGTACAGGTCACTAAGTGTAGAGATATGGAGTTAACTAGATCTCAAAATTTTGAGGAAGCATGTCTTGTGGGGTGATAGTGACGACAGGGGATAGTCAATATTACTGTACACATAAAACATTTCAGCAGTTTTCCTTTAATGACTACCTGAGAAACAAAAAGGAAATCAGTTCAATGAAGTATTAAATTATATAAATACTACAACTCCGTGGAGGCAGTGTATTCCCATGGCCACCCTAAAATAATGCCTGCCACATAGTATGCACATTCAACTCAAATATTTGTTGAAAGAACAGATAAATTATTCCTCACAATGTGGCTTAAGTTTCTTCTTATGAAAAACAAGTTCATGACCAGTCTGGGAAACATAGTGAAACCCCATCTATACAAAGTGAGTAGTTCTTTCTTCAAGTGTTGTTTGTGAGGATTAAAAGCAACCAGGCAGTACTGTATAGTGTAATACTGTACAGTGATAATATGGGGGGAAAATGAAATGGGATAAGGGGTACATGGGGACTCTCTAAAGTACCTTTGCAACTTTTCTGTAACTCTAAACTTAGTCCAAAATTTAAAAGTTTATTTTTTTTTTTAATTAAGCCAGCCAGGCATGGTGGTTCATGCCTATAATCTCGGCATTTCGGAGGCTGAGACAGATGGATTGCTTGAGCTCAGGGGTTTGAGACTGGCCTGGGAAACATGGCAAAACCCCATCTCTACAAAAAATACAAATATTAGCCTGGTGTGGCGGTGCATGCCTGTAGTCCCAGCTACTCAGAAGGCTAAGGTCAGGGGATTGCTTGAGCCCAGGAGGTCAACGCTGCAGTGAGCAGAGATTGTGCCACTCCACTCCAGTATGGGTAACAGAGCAAGACCCTGTCTCAAAAACGTTAAATAAAGCACTCAAACCAGCATCTGATATGGCTAGCATGATCAACAAATATTTTCTCACTTTCCTCTGAACACTACCCAGTAGCAGAAACTGCTTAAGAAACCATTTAATGTTCGTGCTCTTTTAATTTTGCTTTAAAATTCTTGTGAACTTAGACCAAGTAAGTACATTTGAGAGTAACATAAAACTAAGTCACAAACACTCTCAAGGGTCATAATTTGAACTCTCCGTCCCATTTATTTAAGGAAAGCAAAGAAACAAATGGAACACTGAATATATCCAATCAAAAACTAAGTAGAAACCTAGAAATATTACTCAGAACCCCTGTTCTAGTTTTGTTTATAAATGTGACTAGAAAGAAGTCTGGGCTATGAAAGTCTTCTAATTACATTTTACTTGTCTTTTCCAGTATCCTCTCCTTGCCTAAATTCCCATTTTTAAACGAGAAGGATATAACATTGAGGTTATCTCATAGCTATGGTGTCCATAATTATGATTTATGAATAATAGGGAAGAAACTAGAAATGAGAAATAGGTTGCCTCAATGAATAGTTTAGATTGAAAAACACTGGATCTACAAAATCAAACATTGCGCATTTTGTCTTTCTACCGACAAATTCTAGATTGTATTCATAAGAAAAATAAGTATCTAAACATCCTGTGCCAAAAAATTATTTAGCTTAGAAATAAGTTAAAACCCCTTCAGAAAGAAGTAGGTTTCTTGGCCTGACTTGAAGTTAGTGAGAGGAAGCCATTCCCTTATTAATACATATATGACAATAGAAATAATGTGGAGCTCCAAAAATAGTAACTACTATTACTGCAGTGTGGAAATAAATTATGATTTTTTTTTGCTCTGTTACTCAATCTGGTTAATTATCTATGCAAAGCAGTTATTCTTGGCAACCCTAAAGCAAAAACTATAACTTAAACATTGCTGAGAATGGAGAAAAGAGATTTCTAGTAACAGAAAAGAGTTTTGCTAAATTCTAATATGTACGCTAGACTTTACTGACTCAAAAGACTAGATCCAACAACCACCAACACTAAACTCTCTGGTTTCAAAGCTAATTAGATAAGTTACTTTTTTGTTAATCAGTCAACCTACCTAATATGAGGCACACTGGCTTTGATCTATAACAATGACAGCATTCAAACTGAGGAATAGGGACAAGGAAAAGAAATTCAGTAAGTATTCAATATGAAGCTTCTATGAGCATCACTATATTTGGAAGGTTTACTTAAGCAATGAAATGCAACCAACAATTTATAACACAATTGTATTATTATAAACCATGACAATGCAGGGATAGTCAAACTAGATTTTTTTAAAGATCCGATTATATGTTCTCTATAGGAGACATATTTTAAATAGATTGAAAGTAAAAGAATGAAAAATGATATATTATTCACACAGCTACCAAAAGAAATCTGGAGTGACTATATTAATACCAGACAAAACAGATTTTAGAACGAAAACATTTTACTAGAGATGAAGAGGAACATTTTATAACAGTAAAAAAGTAAATATGACTGGGTACAGTGGCTCACACCTGCAATCTGAGCACTTTGGGAGGCTGAGGAGGGTGGATCATCTGAGATCGGGAGTTCGAGACCAGCCTGACCAACATGGAGAAACTCCATCTGTCCTAAAAATACAAAATTAGCTGGGCATGGTGTCACATGCCTGTAATCTCAGCTACTTGGAAGGCTAAGACAGGAGAGTCACTTGAATCCAGGAGGTGGAAGTTGCCATGAGCTGTATCACGCCATTGCACTCCAGCCTGGGCAACAAGAGTGAAACTCCATCTCAAAAAAAAAAAAAAAAGGTAAATCCATTAGGAAGATTTAACAATTTAAAACATATATGCTCTTAACAACAGAGCCACAAAATGTGTGAAGAAAAAACTGACAAAATGGAAGGGAAACATAGATAATTTAAAAATAACATTTAGAGAGTTCCATATCCCATTTTCAGTAATGGAAAGAACAGCCAGGAAGAAGATCAACAAGGAAACAGAACACTTGAACAACACTATCAATCAACTGGAACTAATAGATATCTACACAACACTCTAGCCAACAGCAGCATACACATTCTTCTTAAGTGCACATGAAACATTCTCCAGAACAGGACATACATCAGAATATAAATTAAGTCTCAATAAATTTAAAACGACTGAAGTCATACAGAGTAAACTGAAATTAGAAACACGTAACAGAAGCAAATTTGAGAAATCCACAAATATATGCAAAATAACAACTTACTCTTAGGCAATTAATTAAAGATAAAATAACAAAAGAAATTAGAAAATACTTTAAGATAAATGAAAACAGAGCAAAATTTATGGGACATAGCTAAAACAGTACTAAGTATAGAGCTATGAAGCCTATATTAAATAAGAAAAAAGATCTCAAATCAACAAGTCAACTTCTGCATTCAGACTCTAAAGAATAGGAACCCAAACCTAACACAAGCATTAAAAAGTGAAATAACAAAGATTAAAAATTAATCAAATTAATGGAAATACAAAAAAATCAGAGAAAATTAACAAAATCAAAAGTTCCTTGTCTAAATGGAGCAACAAAATTGGCAATACTTTAGCTAGACTGACCAGGTTAAAAAAAACATCAACAAAATAAAACAGGAGACCAGGCTCGGTGGCTCATGCCTGTAATCCCAGCACTTTGGAAGGCTGAGGCAGGTGGATCGCCTGAGCTCCTGAGTCTAGACCAGTCAGGGCAACATGGTGAAATCCTGTCTCTATAAAAAACACAAAAAATTAGCCGGCATGGTGGCGTAAGCCTGTGGTCCCAGCGACTTGGGAGGTTGACATGGGAGGATCACTTGAGCCTGGGAGGTGGAGGTTGCAATGAGCCATGATTGTGCCACTATACTCCAGCCTGGGCAACAGAGTGAGAGAGCCCATCTCAAAAACAAAACAAACAAAACAAAACCTACCACCACTACAACAACAAAAAACAAAAATGACAGGAGACTTAAGTTACTAAAATCAGGAATGAAAGACAAAGCATCACTACTAATCATACAGAATGGATTAGAAGGAAATACTATGAATAATTATATACCAACTAATTAGATAATCTGGATGAAATGAAAAAATCCCTAGAAAGACACTAATTATTTCTTCCTGAAACTGGCTCAAGAAAAAAATAGAACATCAAATAGCTATGTGTAACAAGAAACTTAATTAGTAACTTAAAACCTTCCTACAAGCCCAGGTTCAGATGACTTAACTAGGAAATTCTACCACATATTTGAAAAAAAAAAAAAAAGTAATACTAAGTCTTCACAAACTCTCCCAAAATTCATAAGCAGAGAACATTTCCCAACTAATTTTAAGAGGCCAGTATTACCATGATAACAACATCAGACAAAGACAACACAAAAAAGAAGCAATATACTAATATTTCTTATTAATATAGATGCAAAAATGCTTTACAAATACTAGAAAGTCTAATCCAGAGGCACACAAAAAGGATTATACATGATGACCAAGTGAGATAAATCCCAAGAATATAGAAATGGCTCAACATCTGAAAATCAATTCATGTAATATACCATTCTCAATAGAATAAAGGGCAAATGCCACATGATCATCTAATAGAAACAGAAAAAGCATTTTTCAAAATCCAGCACACTTTCATGATAAAATACATTCCACAAACTAGTAGTAGAGAACTTAATCTGAAAAGAAGACTCAGAAAAATGCACAGCTAACATTTTACATACTGGTGAAAGACTGAATGTGTTCCCCCTAAGAAAAATAAAAAAGGCATGGAAGACCATTCTTACCATTCGTATTTAATATTGTACCAGAGCTCTAGCCAGGGAAATTACTCAAGAAAATGAAATAATATACATCTAGGTTGGAGGCAAAAATATGAAACTATCTCTATATGCAGATGATATGATCTTATTATGTATTAAAAAAATCCTAAAGAACACATTAAAAACCTATTAGATCTGATAAGCCAGTTCAGCAAGGTTGCATTATACAAGATCAATATACAAAAATCAATTGTATTTCTATAAACTTGAAATGAACAGTCCAAAAATGAAATTAATTGCATTGTAATTCCATTTACAATATCGTCAAAAAGAATAAAATACTTTGGAATAAATTTAACAAAAAATTTTAAAACTTACACAATGAAAACTACAGGCCAGGCATGGTGGCTCAGGATGGTAAATCTGAGTGCTTTGGGAGGCCAAGGTGGGAGGATCGCTTGAGTCCAGGAGTTTAAGGCCAGCCTGGGCAACACAGTGGGATCCTATCTCTACAGATTTTTTTTTTTTTAATTAGCTGAGTGTGGTGGCAAGGGCCTGTAGTCCCACCTATTTGAGAGGATGAAGTGGGAGAATCACTGGAGCCTAGGAGTTCGAGGCTGCAATGAACTGTGATCGTGCCACTGAACTCCAGTCTAGGTGACAGAGTAAGACCCTATCTGAAAAACAAAAACACCAGAAAACTATAAAATACCGTTAAAAAAACAAAAACAAAGAAAACCTAAATAAATGAAAAGGCATCTCATGTTTGTGGATTAGATCACTTACTGTTAAGATGAAAATGCTCTTCAAAATGATCTATTAGTTTAACTCAATCTGTATCAAAATCCCAGCTGCCTTTTCTCCAGAAATTTAGCAACTTATCCTAAAATTAATATGGAAATGAAAACAACCCAGAAAAGCCACAACTATCCTGAGAAAGACAAAATCGAAGGATTCACACCTTCCAATTTCAAAACTTACTTCAAGGATACAGTAATAAAGAAAAAGTGGTATTAGTATAAAGACAGACATATAGATCAAGTGAATGGAACTGAGAGTCTGTATATGATCCTTTATATTTATGGTCAATTGATATATATATATATACATATTTTAAAGAAAGTTCCAAGATAATTCAATGGGGGTGGGGGAACAGCCTTCAACAAATAGCACTGGAGCAGCCGGATATCTACTTGCAGAAGAATGAAGTTAGACTCCTTCCTCACACCACACACAAAAATTAACTCCAAATAGACTGTAGACATAAATATAAAGAACTACAACTATAAAACTCTTAGTAGAAAATATAGGTGTAAAATTTGTGACCTTCAGTTGGGCAATGGTTTCTAGCTGTGAGACTAAAAGCACACAGTATAAAGAAATGAATAGATATTTTGGGATTCATCAAAATTAAAAACCTTTATGCCTCAAAGGATACTATCCAGAAAAAGAAAAGACAGCCTCACAGATGGAGAAAAAATATTTGCAAATATCTGATAAGAAATTTGTATATAAAATATATGAAGAACTGCTACAACTCAAAGCGTTTTTTTAAAAACTGAATTTTTGGCCAGCCACAGTGGCTCATACCTATAATCCCAGCACTTTGGGAGGCTGAAGCTGGTGGATCACTTGAGGCCAGGAGTTCAAGACAAGCCTGGTCAACATGATAGAATCCCATCTCTACTAAAAAATACAAAAATTAGCCCGGCATGGTGGTTGGTGTCTGTAATCCCAGCTACTCGGGAGGCTGAGGCAGGTGATTTGGACCAATGAGACAAAAGTTGTAGTAAGCTGAGAGTGTGCCACTATACTCCAGCCTGGTTGACAGAGCAAAACTCTGTCTCAAAAAAAGAAGAAGAAAGAAGAAGAAAGAAAGAGGAAGAAGAGGAAGAGAGGAGGAGGAGGAGGAGGAAGAAGAAGAAGAAAAAGAAACAACAACAACAAAACCCGAGTTTAAGAAAAGTAATTTAAATAGACATTTCTTTAAAGAGGATATACATATGCCCAACACACACATTAAAAAAAAGTGTTCAGGCCCAGTGTGGTGGCTCATGCCTGTAATCCCAGCACTTTGGGAGGCCGAGGCGGGCGGATCTTCTGAGGTCAAGCATTCGAGACCAGCCTGGCCAACAAGGCAAAACCCTGTCTCTGCTAAAAATACAAAAATTAGCTGGGTGTGGTGGCAGGTGCCTGTAATCTCAGCTACTCAGGAGGCTGAAGCAAAAGAATTGCTTGAACCCAAGAGGCAGAGGTTGCAATGAGCCGAGATCGCGCCACTGCACTCCAGCCGGGGAACAGATCTGAGATTCCCGGCTGGAGTGCAGTTTAAAAAAAAAAACAAAACCTCAACATTCTTAGTCATCAGAGAAAATAAAAATCACCATGATATACTACTTCATGCTCATTAGTATGGCCAATAGTTTTTTTAAAAAAGGAAAAGAAGTGTTGTCAAGGATGTGGGATAATTGGAACCCTTATACATTGCTGGTGAGGATGTAAAATGCTACAGCTGCTTTGGAAAAATGTCTGGCAGTTCTTCAAGAAGTTAAACATAGAGTTACCACATAATCTGGCAATTCCACTCCTATGTTTATACCCAAGAGAAAAAAAAGATACATGTACACAAAAACTTTCTGATGAATTTCACAGTAGCGTTAGTTCGTAACAGTCAAAAGGTAGAAACCATTCAAATGTACTGAATGGATAAATAAAATGTAATATATCCATAAAATGAAATATTATACAGCAATTAAAAGGAAGTACTAACACATGCTGCCACATGGATGAATCTTGAAAACATTATGCTAAGTGAAATGAGCCAGTCACAAAGACCACATGTTGTATGATTCTATTTACATGAAACGCCCAGAATAGACAAATCTATAAAAATAAAAAGTAGATTACTAGTTGCCTAGGGGTGGGGTGGGGTGACAGGGGAGTGACTGCTAATGGGTATGGACGGTGGGGCTTCTTTCTGCAATGATGAAAGTCTTCTAAAATGGATTCTGGTGATGGCTGGACAATTCTGTGAATATATTAAAAACCATTGAATTGTACTTCTTAAAATTTTTTTGAGACAGAGTCTTGCTCCATTGCCCAGGCTGAAGTACAGTAGTGTGATGTAGGCTCACTGTAGCCTCGATTACCTTGGCTCAAGAGCTCCTCCCACCTCAGCCTCCTAAGTAGCTGAAACTACAGGCGTACACCAACACACCTGGCTAACTTTTGTATTTTTGGTAGAGATGGGGTTTTGCCATGTCGCCCAGGCTGGTCTCAAACTCCTGGGCTCAAGTGAGCTGCCCACCACAGCTGCCCAAAGTGCTGGGATTACAGGTGTGGGCCACTGCACCCAGCCATGAGTTGTGCACTTTAAATGAATGAATTGTATGGTATAGGAATTTTATTTCAATAAAGCCCTTAAAACAACAATAACAACGAGATGAGGCAAGAGGCAGAGCCAGCACCCAAAGGGACCAGTTAGAAATGGTCACTTCAGTTACAAATGTAACTGAAAAGTTATATTTCTAAAACAATGGAAAGCTACCAAAGACTTAACCTGTGAAGGACATGATCAGACAGTTTTGCTTAAAATAAAGACTACTGTAATATCAATGTGGATAATAGATTAGGGGGAAATCATGCAAATGGAGACAGGAAGGGCATTAGGAAATTGCTGAGGTAATCCCAGGATGCCTGAACTAAAGCAGTAACAGATGTTATGGAAAAGACAGGACAAACTTGGAAGATATTAAGAGTCAAGAATTAATGGGATTCAGCAAATAGCAGAGGAAAAAAGAAGATGAAAGGGAGGAGTCATGGACCCTATTTCTGAGGACTCCACTCAGCGTCACCTTCTCCTAAACTTTTCTTGAATCCATAATTTGAGTTTAATGTCCTTTATTGTGTTACAAATATACACAATCATACCTTTATCATATTTACTACATTCTAATGTAGTGCAATCGTCTGTTTATGTGTCTGTGCCCCCCATCAGTATCTGTGATTGAGGGTAAGGATTTATCTCACAATGTCTTTGTAACTCTGTACCCCTTTGCCTGGCAAAGAAGGTGCCACAAACCAGGATGGAGAATACAACAAGGGAAACAGGTTAGTTTTGGAAAAGGGACATGCTGAGGAAAGAGAATGATGTCAGTTTTCCATATATGCCTACAATACATCCAAACACAAAATTGTCAGATGAAAAGCTGGTTCTATGAAGTTGGAGATCAAAAGGGAGTTTCAGAATAGAGTTAGTAAGCATCATGATATAGGAGGAACAGGCAGTAACTAAAACCTTGTGTATATGGACCAGATTGCTTACAAGGAGCATAAGATAGAAGTGAAGCCAGATGAAGACAAAATTCTGGAAAACTCCTACATATAAGAGATGGGCAAAGTAATTGGAACTCACGAAAGGATTCGCAGGATTGCAGAGGAAGAAAGAAAAATCAGAGGAATAACATCAAGGAAGTTAAGAAGGGCAAAAAGGTGTATTCTGGATTTGGTAAAAGTCACGGGATTTTTGCAAAAGCAATTTCAGTGGATAAAGGCTGGGGGATGGGGGAATCTGACCTATAGCTGAGAAGAGCCAACCAGAGATGAGGAAGTAAAAATAGTGAAAGTCATGAGGCTTATAGTGAGAATTAAGAAGCCTGACTTTGAGGTGAAGGAGAATGCTGAGGATCATAACCAGACAGTGGCACAGAGTCAAAGGCAAATTTGTATTCTTTTGTTTTTATTTTTTAACTGAGGAGTCTCAATCAAGCATATATCCTGAGGAGAAGAAGTCAATACAGAGGCTAACAGGGAAAACTGATAAACAGATAATATCAGTCACTAAGAAGACAGAAGGGAATGAAAGCATAGCTTTAACAGGAGATAAGAAAAGAAGGAGAGTTACAGGTACTGTTTCTAAATATTGAGGAGTGAGAAGGGTGCCTAGCAGGAGAAAAGGGAGTTCCCTCCAAACTGCCTCTACTTTTGTAAAAGCTAACAGGAAAATAGTAAGAAAGAAGCATTGGAGGCTGGGCGTGGTGGTGCATACCTGTATTCCTGGCATTTTGGGAGGCTGAGGCAGGTGGAATGCTTGAACCCAGGAGTTCGATATCAGTCCAGGCAATATGGTGAAACATTATCTCTTAAAAAAAAAAAATAGCCAGGCGTTGTGGCATATACCTGTAGTCCCAGATACTTGAGAGGCTGAGGGTGGGAAAATCACCTGAGTCAGGAAGGTCGAGGCAGCAGTGAGCCATGATCAAGCCACTGCACTCCAGCCTGGGTGACAAAGTGAGACCTTTTCTCAGAAAAAAAAAGAACACAAGAAAGAAAGAAGTCCTGGAGATAGTGAAAAAGGTTTAAATAACTGTCACATAGTATTAGGGGTCCAAATGAAGTTGAAATCTAAAAGTATAAACAAAGTAGCAGTCTTCAAGATAATATAATTTTTCTCTCCAGCAATGGGGGATAAAAGAGTAAAAGTTAATCAAAATGTTAGTGAAAAAGAAAGAACTAAATTACACATATGCAAAAATTCATTGAGTTATATTCTTGAGATGTTTGCCAGTTTATAAGTTATATAATAATATAAATTTTAATTTTATAAAGAACTTTATTATATGTCTCATTTCCAGTACTCAACCTTACACCTCCCAAATCAAAAGGCAAAAAAAAAAAAAAAAAAACCCCTCTAGAACAACTTCTATTTAAAAAACAGGTTTTAAAAAAATCACAAAAAGACTAAAACTGAAGGCAAATAGACAAAAACCTAGGAAAAGACCCTCTCTCCCCACAAATGCATGTTTTTACTCTAGAGTAAATTACAGACCACCAACTATAGCCTGACTTGGATATCAAGCACCAGTTCCCACACGAAAATTGTTATTGTTGGCTTTAGAGCTTTAATCTAAAGAGAACACAAATTCTGCTCATGTTTGAATAACCCTTGTCAACAAATTGATCCCATAGCACCAGGGCTGCAGAAAGTACTTTTAAAGATTGAAGGGAAACACAAAGGGGAAAAACTCAGTAAATGTATTTCCTCCTACTCAGAACCTAAACTATAGATCCCTTTAAAGAGAAAAAAGGTTTTTCTCTTTCCTCTTTTTCCAAAAGCAGTCCAAAAGGGCATTAGAGAACATCTGTAATTTACATAGGTGGGAGCAATGCCAAAGAAACTCAGATTCCACAGCTGTTAACCCAAGGGACAACTCAAACTAGGCAAATCTCTAAATAAGGGCTGAAAGGCAGATGCTCTGCTAGAAGGCAGCTAACTTCCAAAACCAGGAGTTTGAAGTGGGCACTCGAAATAGTAATGTGTGCCTTTCTAGAAAGCTGCCTTTTGCCTTTATATGGGCAAACCAGAACAATTCATAATTATTTTACTAATTAAGATATACTCAAAGAAGACCAGGCATTTGCCTGGTCACCACCTACTATTAATAAATGAACATAAACAAATTTCCTTGTTATTTTAATATTTATCTTCTTCATCTACCCAGTATTAACATGTTGGTTAACAATACCACCAGAAAGTGAAAGCTCCCAAGTGTACAGCACCAAAAGTTAATAAACTTTCAGAAATTTTCTAATAGAATAGGTTACAGAACCAGATTCCCTGGATTCAAGTCCTGCTTCTCCACTTTCTGAGCTGCCTTGGACAAATTCCTTTACATTTATAGGTCTCAGTTTTCTCCTCTGTAAAATGGAGATAATCTTATCTACTCATAGGGTTGTGAGGATTAGACAATCAATAGACACTTAGAAACACTCCAAATACATTGTAAATGCCCTCAAGGTCTTAGCATCTATTATTAAGTCTCTACCTTACCAATCTGCAGCAAGCCCATCTCTCTACTATGACTTCAAAAATTTGCATGGCACCCAGTGCTAAATGATGTGGTTTATACACTGTGAATGCCTTATAGTCAATAAAGAGTCTCAAACTGCAGCATGTTGAATTTCTTGGCCTATTTACCAACAAAGAGCTAACAAACGTTAATGATTCATTGTAAAAACAGATACACTCAGACTTATAATATGAAGGTTAAAGGCTCAATATACCAACTCCATTTCCTTTGACTAGTAGTCCTCTTCCACATGATATACGAGTTTACTGTAATGACTGACTAACTGCCTTTGCGGAAACTGTCAATATTCCACATGCACAATATCTGGAAGGATTTAGCAAAACACTAGGGAATTAAAAAGACACAATGAAGCGAAAATTAAGAAGGAATGGAGAGAAGGATGTATTCTAAATCCATAGGAAAGAGTCTTAGTAAGCTTTCACATTTTTCTCTGTTTTTTTGTTAGACTAATATTAGAGAGTTCTGTTAGACTAGTATTAGAGAGTTCTGTCCCTTTAACTGTCAAATGGTTTTCCATCTTAAAAGTAATCTTTCTCCATCAAGGAGTCTTTTAAAAGTTATAAATAAAATACCCCAAATATTTTCTTTTTCCCACAGATGAGAACATTAGAATATTGACATTTTAATCTATTCTTCACAAGAGTGAGTTGTGTCAACACAGTGTTCCCAGCTACAACACTGAAAAAACAACTTTAATTAAAGACAGAGAAGAAACTGCATGTGGAGCCTAAGCCACTGAGATACAACAAAGAGTTGTCACCTTCAGAGTCAGTTCTCTATGAACAAACCTCTTTGTCAGAGTCAGAAGAAAAAAAGAGACAAAGCAAAGTAAAAGTGTGATGCTATAAAGGAAAAACATGGTGGAGTCAAATGTCAGTGTTTAGACTAACTAAAAAATAGTATTTATGTAGTACTTCCAGAGTCCAAACACTACTCTTAACATCATAAAACCTCTTTGGCTATAAATAGATGCCTACTAACCATATATATGTTGTAGAAGATACAGCTGAAGCACAGAGAGAAAGCCATGATCACAAGGTAATGCTTAACAACTATGAACATTGCTCTTACTGGGTTTATTCCAGAATACTGGCTGTGCTCCCTGCTCAAACACTAATTTGAAGGGCAAATTAACATTGTCACAAAACTATTTTCCCAAATTAAGCACATCTCTAACTACATTGTAGCTATAGCTTGCCCTGTCCTTCTGCCAGGACATCCTATTGTAAGAGAGGCAGTACAGCACAATGAATAGAAAACTGGGCAGATAAGTTCTAATTTCAGCTCTGCCATTTCCTAGCTTAGTAACTCTTGGGCAAGTTACTTAATATATTTGAGATTATTTTTCCTCATGTATAAAATAGGAGTAACAGGTACTAGTCAAGAGTGTTATTGCAAGGCTTCAATGAGGTAATATATGTGAAATATCCAGTTCACTTCTTGTCTCATATAGTAGATGATCCACAAATAATATTCTTTCTACTTTGTGATTTTTATAATACTGAGCATTTATTGATTATGTATCATCATACCCTCCAGACCATATATTCCTTAGGACTACAACTTCTTTCACCCCTATAAAATAGCCTATCTCAGCTTACAGGGAATGTTTATTATTAAGTATTAACACTCCTGGTCTGCTCACCCATATATAAATTATTTTGTCATAGCACAGTATAACAGAATGGTTATCAGCAGGAGCTGACATGTCAAGATTGCTTGCGATAACTAATTATATTTCAAGCATGACATTGATACTTAATAGCTATATAACTTTTGGCAAGTTATATACCTGAGTTTGTAAAATGGAAAAATAATAATACTTTAGACACACAGGGCTATTATGAAGATTATATACCTAAAACACATGTAAAGCTATTAGAATAATACCTGGTCCAAGTACGAGTTCAAAAGACATTTGTTATTACCTGATAATATAGCTGCACAATGAATATTATTTTATATTTATTGTATAAGTATTGAATATTTCTCAGAACTTATATGATAAAGTTGTAAGGAGAGAAAGCAGGGTAAATACTTTGGTAAGTAATAATAAACATGATAGGAACAACAGGTACATAAGGGGAAAAAATGATAAATATAAGTAATGAAATAAGAATATAAAGAAAGAAACAATGCTTTACAGAGTACGACAAACTAAATGAGTTTGTGGTATAATGAAATGGAAAAGAATACCACATAACACTACCATATTTTAACTGCACTAGAAACAGCAGCACATAGAGAAGACCATATGAAGATTCACATAGATGATAATGACGAAAGTGTAGGTTATTCAGAACAGTCAAAGACAGGAGCATAGGTAGCAGAGGAATACAGAAGGCCTATTTGGAAATCTCTGACTGCCTGAAGTCAAGGGATCCTATAGAACCTCTTAATTCCTTAGTCCTTTTAATTCCCTTCCCCTAAAACTTAGAAGGCACACAGTAGGTGCTCATTAAATATCTATGTAAAAGATAGGATGAATTCCCATCACAACTAGTTTCAAATGCTAAATTAATCAGATCATCCCAATGGGCATGCCAAGGCATATTACGGTGCCTAAATTGGGTAACAGGTATACTAAGACAGGGATCTCGTCAGCCCTTGGGGTCCAAACCTCCAGCCATAAGGTGGCAGTCCTGCTACCCCACTATGACACACAAATATCATCATTTTCTAAGTGTATCATGCCATAAAAAGTTGGGAAGCAATGGGTTAAACAATAAGGCTATTATGCAATATACAATGGAACAGATACAAACAGGAGTAAATAGGAGAGGATACAATGTACAGTAGTCTTTGCCTACGTAGGTGGCACTGTGGAAGACCAATTAAAGAGTGCATTAGTCAGCTGGACTCGGTGGCTCACACCTGTAATCCCAGCACTTTGGGAGGTCGAGGCGGGTGGATCACCTGAGGTCGGGAGTTTGAAACCAGCATGATCAACATGGAGAAACCCCATCTCTACTAAAAATATAAAATTAGCCAGGCATGGTGGCATATGGCTGCAATCCTAGCTACTTGGGACACTGACAAAGGAGAATTGCTTGAATCCGGGAGGCAAAGGTTGCCATGAATTGAGATCGCACCATTGCACTCCAGCCTGGGCAGCAAGAGTGAAACTCCGTCTGAGAGAAAGAGAGAAAGGGACAGAGAGAGAGAGAGAGAGAAGGGAGGGTAGGGGAGTGGAGGGGAGGGGAGGGGAAGGAGGGAGAAATGGAGAAGAGAGAAAGAGAAAAAAAAGAAAGAAAAGAAAAAAAGAAAGAAAGAGAGCGAGAGAGAGAGAGAGAATATTAGTCTGTTTGCCCACTGCTGATGAAGACACACCTAAGACTGGGCAATTTACAAAAGAAAGAGGTTTAATGGACTTACAGTTCCACATGGCTGGGGAAGCCTCACAATCATCGTGGAAGGTGAAAGACACATCTCACATGGTGGCAGACAAGAGAAGAGAGATTATGCAGGGAAACTCTATTTTTTAAAACTATCAGATCTCATGAAACTCATTCACCATCATAAGAACAGCACAAGAAAGACCCATTCCCCATGATTCAACCGCCTTCCACTGGGTCCCTCCCATAACCCATGGAAATTCAAGATGAGATCTGGGTGGGGACACAGCCAAACCATATCAAAGAGGGAAAGGACAAGATACTAAAAGAACAGCAGTTAGCAGCAGTTCAAAAGCTGCTGCAATAAGTTAGGCAAGAAAACGAAGGGTAACAAAAGGGATGAATTCAAAACAGGTCGTGAAAGAATAACTGCTTAGAACTTAGTTTAGTTCAGTTCCATAAACATTCATTGTTGCCTATTATGTGTCAGATGTTTACCAGGCATTAGGGATTTTAAAAATTGAAGAAAAATTCCGGTCATTAGGAATGTTTTTTAATTTGTAGAAACAGAATTCCAGGTTTTCCTTAATGTTTTCTCTTGCACAAATTAGCTCTTAGAAGAAAGGGAGTATTAAAAGGTGTTACATATTGCACCATAAACCAAAGGTAGTTTTAACATATCCATTAAACCTTCAAAAATAAGCCTTTGGGTAAGAAGGCCCAATGTCAGTAGCCAAGGGGTTATCCAGAGAATTCTGTAGAATATTCCCCTAATCACAATAGCTGTATCAATATGACTTAATATATTTATATCTGATAAAGAGTTATAATACATGCCATTGGCAAACTCCACTTTTAGCCTTTAAGAGATAATAACAGTTATCATTTATTAGGTACTCACAATATGTAAGGCATTGTGTGCTACTTTACATACATAATCTCACTTATCCTCAAAGCAACCTTGAAATATAGGTATTATTAATCCCATTTTGTTCTTGAAAAAACCAAGGCTGGCTAGGCATGGTGGCTCAGGCCTGTAATCCCAGTACTTTGGGAGGCTGAGGTGGGTGGATCACCTAAGGTCAGGAGTTCAAGACTACTCTGGCCAACATGGCAAAACCCTGTCTCTACTAAAAATATAAAAATTGGCCAGGCGTGGTGGTGGGTGCCTGTAATCCCAGCTACCTGGGAGGCCGAGGCAGGAGAATTGCTTGAACCCAGAAGACGGAGGCTGCAGTGAGTTGAGATCGTGCCATTGCACTCTAGCCTGAGCAACAAGAGCAAACTCTGTCTCAAAAAAAAAAGAAGAAAAAAAAACAAGGCTTAGAATATTCATCGCTTCTTGGCCTTTTGGCTAAGATCAAGTGTAGAATATTCAGTAACCTGTCCAAAGATAAAGCTAGTAAAAAGGCAAAGCCAGAATTCAAACCTAGATCCATCTAACTCTTAAGTCTGTGTTCTGATTAAATGTGTTTTAATAAACAAGCTACTTACGAAAGGGCTTTGGGAAAGGCACCTGACACAGAGAAAAGACAGCCACAGAAACAAACATAGGTAAGGCTCACTCACGCACTGTTCTAAGAGGGTGTGCTTGCCTGAGACTCACCAGCTAGATTAATGCAGGAAGAAATCTAGGTTTGTCTATCCATTTTCCACTGCTGCCATAACAAATTAACACAAATTTAGTAAATTAAAACAACATACATTTATTATCTTACAGTTTTTTGGCTCAGAAATCTGAAACAAGTTTGTCTCACTGGACTGAGATCAAGGTGTCACAGTGCTGCATTATTTTCTGAAAGGGCTAGAGCAAAATCTACTTCTTTCCCTTTTCCAGCTTCTAGAGGCCACCACCATTCCCTGGCTCATGGCTCCTTCCTGTCTTCAAAGCCAGCAATAATCAGTTGAGTCCTTAGGCTGATGCTTCTCTGGTTCTTCCATAGTTTCATCTCCCTTTCATCACAAAAAGGTTCTCCAATTATAAGGACCCATGTGATTAGATTAGGCCCACCCAGATAATCCACCAAAATCTCCCCATCTCAAGGTCCTTGACTTAATCATATCTACAAAGTTCTTCTTGCTATATACAGATCATGGGGATTAGGACATTAAGGTTGTTAGAGGGGCCATTATTCTGCCTGTCAAGATCTGACTGTAAGAGAGCTTTTCAATGTTTGAACCAGATAACTAAATCCCTCTTGTTCTGGTTCCACTTGTACAAGACAATTTACTGTTGATATTTTGGCTTACTCTATGGCTTATAGGAAGAGAATGTGCTCTTTAGAGGATACAGTGTTTAATCCCCCTGGGCAAATATATTTCATATTATATTGAATAATTTGTTTTCTGAGTTATACATTAGTGTCTTGTGAGTGCTGTCAGAATGAGTCAGAATCTCTTAGTCCAAAAACTCTAAGACTCAGACAAGATCAATATTCTGAATCTTTAAGTTAAGGATCAGAGTCAGGGATGAGTAAGGGGACATATTTAACAGGTCTGTATCTATGATGAAAAACCACCTTTTGAAAAGCATATTTAAGAAGCTATATATAATTATATATATCCAAGAATGCAGTTACATGTCACTCCCTTTGATTTACAAGACTTGTTTCAACAAAGAGAGTAGTCGTAGTTTTCTGATTGTACCTGTGTAATCAATCAAATGGTTTGAAGTAGAATGTCCTTGGAAGACAGCAGGGAATTTCAAATCAACAACTTTTAAAACTTGGATCACATAGATTAGTGGTTGCCTAGGGCTGGAGCATTTTGGGGAGAATAAAGAGTGACTACTAATGAGTATGGGGTTTCTTTTTGGGATAATACATTTAAAAAAAATTGATTGTGGTGATGATTGCATAACTCTGTGAACAGACAAAAAAATCACTGCAGTCTATGTTTTAAATGGGTGAATTGTATGGTATGTGAATTACATCTCAACAAAGTTGTTAAAGAAATTGGGTCACAAAGAAGACAATGAGAGGAGTTATCTGATTAAATATCAGAATTAAATAGGACAAAGACAAGGCAGTTTATGCAATTTATGATCTTAGTGAAGATCCCTTAATGTCTACTACTGTCCTCTTTGTTTTTCTACCTACCTTAGCTTTTTACAGATTCTGTTCTTGGAAAAGTCAAAATTTTCTATTTTTTCTTACTCTACTAATCAACTAATATACAACAAACATATTCCAATTATAAATAATATAGAATGCCATCCTGATGTTAACTTCCAAGCTCCTTACTAGAGAAAAAGCATGGATAAGGAAAACATTCCTATCCTGATCCTATTTTAGAGGCTCATTTTTTTCACCTTGTTCTGCATTGTTTGCAGATTCTCTACATGCCCTAAATCAGTCCATGCACCACAACAGCTGTATCAGATTTATGCCTTCTTGAATCTAGATTCTCACATTAAAGTCAAAGAACTGGTATATACTTGCAAATGAGGAAAGTTCACATGTTAGTAGACGACTCCATTTGCTCTATTTTATAGCAATAACTATTACGAAACTCAACAGTCAATCCACTAATCTGTGCAATGCCATTGAACGATTTCTTGCTGTTTGTATTTCTTTTTACCTACATCTTCTTTTTCAAGAGGAATGACAGCCCCCTTTTCTCATAGGAAAGCAAAAACTGGCTGTCAAAGGTAGGCAGGTTTGCTTACAAATGTCAGGAAATGTTTTGCTTGAATCATTCTTATAGTTGATACAAAAATAATCACCGATATAACCCCCAAATGTCTCCGTGAATAATCAAGTCACTTCAAGAGAAAACTTTCTTGAAACTGATACACTGAAACAGTTTAATTAGACTAATAAGATACCATAAACAGGGTTTCCTTAACTTTGAGATGGAACACTTACCTCACATGAACTCAGACGAAATGGTCTAGTTACTTTTCCACATAAGAATTACTAATATAAGAGATCATTCTCCATTATTGGAATAACAGAAATAAGTGAAGTTGCAACCTTGATCCTTGGATATAACTGTGTTATACACTAGGTGGTCTACTGAACCACAAATCTAGTATACTCTGTTATGTACTTTCATGCATTACCATGTATTCCCATTTCATGGTATGCCTACTTGTATACACAGAAAGAAAGTGATGGCCCCAGAAAAGATTAATATACATAATCCATATTGTAAAGTACAGTTTTACATAATTTGCTTACTCTTAAATATGAATGTACAACTGACTTTGTAAAACATGCATATAAATTCAGTGTCTGATGCAAAACAAGTTTTGCCAAATAGTTCATATTATTCATTTTTCTAGGTTTCTGCAAAAACTAATTATTGCAGTTGAAACTAAAAACCTTTAAATGTTAGGTTATAAAATAGCTTACAAAGCAATTTATGGTATATTTTTAAGTTTGCGTTATTGCTGTTGTTGTTGTTTTAATGCATGCAGGCACTAAAGTCCATATTCCAAGGATCCTTTCAGACCATTGAAAGCTGAATTTTCCAAGCAGACAGATGTAGCTCATTAGATCTGCCATGGACCGTGAAAGCCACTTGCCAATAGTGTGGAAAGACTATTACTCATTTCAATCTTACCAAAGAGGACAGACCTTTCTCTGACAAAACATTAGTGAAAAACACTGAGTTTGGGGCTCTGACTTGAACAGCTCAGCACTCATGGATGAAAACTCTAGAGAAGCTAACACCAAGTGGAAGTGTCAGACTGACATTCTAGCTTTACACCTTAAGAGAGCACAGCTTCCACCTGGCTTTCAAGAAGGGGTGAAAAGAAGAAAACCAAACACCTAGCAATAATAATGCTCTTAGAGCATACATAATAATCACATCATCTGACCTGACAGAACTGTCAGTATGAACGGGAGATTAACTGCATATGATTGAGTTTTATAATCCCAGAAGCTCAAAACAGAGAAACTTAAGGAGCCAGTCAAATCAGCTTTGAATGTCAGTCACTGTCCAAGCAATGTAGTTAATCAGAAAAATCAGGATAGCGCTCACAAAACAGTCTAGTTCTTTTTCAGCAATCACAAAGACAATTAATAAAATACTAGACATTTAAAATTACATAGAATTAAATTGAATAGTAGTATCTCACAGTATGTCAAAGAAAAAATAACAGAAAAAATAATATAACTACCCAGATATTTTGCATAAATACTAAGTAGTCTTGTTCTTCACTACTAGATACTCAACTAAAATTTAACCAGGTGGATAGAGTCCAATGTTTAGATACAAGCACTAAGAGGAAGAGTACTAGTTATGTTTTGTTTCTTGATCAAGGTGCTAATTACATAGGTATCATTAGGTTATAAAAATTCATCAAACTGTACACTTATAATATGTGAATGTTTGTGATCAACCAAGCTTTGTGATCAGGAAACATCATGTCCTCTAGTCAACTAACTGCCCCAAGAATTTAGTCTCCAAGAAGAGCTATAGTTCAGATTCCCATTTGATCAAGCTTCACACTTATTTTTCAGTTTTCCAAGCTAAACTGTTTAAGGAAAGATTCAAGTTAGACATAATAGAGCAATGGAACACGTTTCATTACATTTAGGTCTATCATTTCATAATAGAGTTTATAATAACTATTTCAATGACTTAGGAGACGTGTGTGTGTGTGTGTGTGTGTGTGTGTGTGTGTGTGTGTGTGTTTGAGACAAGGTCTTATTCTGTTGCCCAGGTGGAACGCAATGGTAAAATCATAGCTCATTGCAGCCACAAATTCCCAGACTCAATCCTACACACCTGGCTATTTTTTTGAATATTCTTTGCAGAAACAGTATCTGGCTATATTGCCCAGGCTGGTCTTGAACTTCTGGGCTCAATCAATCCTCCTCCTGCCTCGGCCTCCCAAAGTGCTGCAATTACAGGTGTGAGCCACCAGGCCCAGCCAGGAAAACATTTTTTAAATAGCCCTGATAATGATTTATTCCTGAAAAGATTTACCAAACCACAACTCATGCATACTACTCTTTAATAGTCACAAAGTAGCTTGTGAAAAATACATAAGATTGAGTATAATACTTCAATAATAAGGAACACTCAAAATGTTTGATACTGATGACAGAGGCAGAACAAGAGACATATACTTGGCAAAAGTATATTAAAAAGATCGTGATATTAAAAAGAATGAGACCTAGGTATGAACTCCAATTTTTCAATACATTGTTAAAAGATACACCTGTCTCCAAGGTTGCTTTTAAAGTTTAAGAGATGCAAAAAGCTTAAAGCTACAGTTAATTACCCAAATTCTTTTTGTTAAGGGAAGGGGTGCAGAGTCTCGCTCTGTTGTCCAGGCTGGACTGTGGTGGCATGCAACTTCTGCCTCCCACGTTCAAGCGATTCTCCTGCCTCAGCTTCCTGAGTAGCTGGGATTATAGGCGCGTGCCACCACATCCAGCCAATTTTGTATTTTTAGTAGAGATGGGGTTTCACATGTTAGCCAAACTGGTCTCGAATTTCTCTTCAAGTGATCCGCCCACCTCAGCCTCCCAAAGTGCTAGGATTACATGCATGAGCCACTACACACAGCAACTCCCCAAAATTCCAGGATCATTTACTATTTCCGTAAGGTAGAGTCATTGTATTAAGTCAAAATTCTCAACATTGTATTAAGTCAAAATTCTCAGCATCGGCTCAGTCTACTATACACACAACTAGGGGCCATAAAGAAATCCTTTCCTTTTTATAGGCCAACTGTTGTACTACATGGAATTAATGGGGCAAGAGACAAAAAAAAAAAGGTATTTTTTACCACATATTCACATGTGCAATTTTTTACATACCACAAGAATCTCAAAATTATGATAGTTATAAGGCTGAAACAAATAGAAAATGGCTACATTTCTTTAAAAAAAAATCATAGTCACTCCTCGTAGTCACTCATTTAACTCCTTTTGGTTCTAGGAGCCTCAATTATCCAAAAAGACAAACCCTGACTCCAACTGAATCATCCAAAAGAAACGAAGTTATCGTGTTGGTTGGTATTTATTTTGATGTACAGCAACAATTTTACTTCTGATTCCATGAAAGGAGCATTCAAAAACGTGAATTAAAAATGAACATGTACATAACCCACTCTAGCTTAAAATTAACATAGTAGGTCAAAATTCTAAGGAAAATGATTAAATTTAGTCTTAACATTTGATTAAATTTTAAAAGACTAATATTAATGGCCGTGCAATGCTCAGTTTTCCCAGTTATACCTTTTAAAAAATATTTTTTAGCAAATAGGTAGCATGGAGTTATCAGCCCAAAGTTCATCTTAGTTCTCCTCTAACATTAACCAGAGTTTCAATGGGAATACTCTACAAATAAATTTAAATTAGTAGCCTAATATTTCTAAATAACCAAAAGTAGATTAACTATTAGCTGAATCATACAAAATTCCATTTCTGTGGGTCAAAAACAATCAAATCTTGATAATTTCATGTGGCTTAGCCTAAAAATAGTTTTTAAACAATTCCAACTCTATGATAGAAAGAGGAAAATAGTAAAAAATAAAAAATATAATAAAAACATGATATGAAAATACATGTGAAAAGATGCTTCCAACTAAATGCTAAGGTATAAAGAGAAATAGAAATAGTGGGCTTCAGAAGAAGTGGGGAAAATCAGGTAGTTCAACAGGTTCCTAGCAGTGATCAATAAATTGACTTCTGCTTCACCTTTTAGGAAGAGGCTGTACTTAGCAAATCACTGTGTAAGCCGCCTTAATAACAGCATTCCTGCTATCAAGTTTACTTGCAATGATTCCAACAAAGAAATTAATTTCTAAGATGACCAGAAAAGGTTATCTGAAATGAGGAAAACACAGGAGACTAAAGCTGTATGCTAATAAAATGGACAAGTATCATTCTAAGCACTGAATTCAGAGCAGTTTTACTCTCTGCAAGATCTGACTTCCCATAGCCCAACTACTACACACACACATATACACACATGTATAAGTGTATGTATACATACATACTTGCCTTGTTTACTCGGAACTTTCCTTGTTTTAGCATTGACAGTTCTAAGAACCAGAAATTCAAACCTGGGCAATCTGAGATATCTACAGCTACCAACTGATGCCTGAGCATGTGTTTACATGTGCATGTGCATGTGCCTGCGTGCGCGCACACACACACACACACACACACACACACTCCCTTACCCATCCACATACCCAACTCTAAAGAATGTTTTTCTAAAACTTACCATGAATTTTTTAACTCTTCAGAAAATATGTGCTGTTATAAAATTTTCCAAAAGCTATTACTTATTTTATGACTATATCAACAATATATGTAACTGACAGTGATCAAATCTGACAACTTAGAATCTGCCATTTGGGACAAGTCATCAGATGTACTCCTTCCTAAAAAGTCTCATGTTCAAATCATATTCACTAAGTGTTATGAGAGGTAACCTCTGACAATTCTTCCATTTGTAAATATAAGGAAAATCTCTGAGGTATTCTTAGCTTCACCACTTATCAAGAATGTAACCTTGGGATAAATTACTTAGCCTCATCAATTTTCTATTTACCAGTATGTAAAATGGGGATAATAGTACATACCTCAGTGTTTTCATGAGTATTGAATAATATAATGTACATAAAATGCTTAATAGTATAAAATTAATTCCCAATACAGTAGCATAAAATTAATTCCCAATAAATAATATTATTGTTGCTAATAGTATTGCTGTACAGATAAAAACATAAAAGCACTTTGCAGATGGCAGTTGCCTATTCCTGTGTTCTATGGTGAAAACGTTCTGTTTTAAAAACGCTTTTTCTCCTTTTTTAATTTATAGACTTCCAGAATTATTCTGACTGTAAAAACTATGAGACTTTTAAGTAGTTTAAAAGAAAGAGTGTTGGCTGGGCACAGTAACTCATGCCTGTAATCCTAGCGCTTCGGGAGGCTGAGGTGGGAGAATCGCTTGAGGCCAAGAGTTAAAGACCAGTATGAACAACATAGCAAGACCACCTCTACAAAAAATTATAAAATTAACCAGGCACGGTGATGCACACCTATAGTCCTAGCTGCTTCAGAGGCTGAGGTAGGAGGATCAAATTGGGCCCAGGAGTTCAAGAGTGTAGTAAGCCATGATCTTGCCACTGCACACCAGCCTAAGTGACAAGGTGAGACTCTGAGGAAGGAAGGAAGAAGGAAGGAAGGAAAAAAGGAAAGAAGGAGGGATGGAGGAAGAAGGGAAAGAGGAAAGGAAGAAAGGAGGGAAGGCGGGAAGGAGGGAGAAAGGAAGGGAGGGAGGGTAGAAGACAGGGTGGGGGGAGAGGGAGGGAAAGAGAATCCTTGTAATAAAATTACTTCTTGATGTGGAATTTCTTCCCATTATTGAATTTCAACATTAGCTGTAATAGTGGAAGTAGAGAGCTTGTTGTCCCCTAACATTAATTTTAAAAAGCATTTAATAGGCTGAATTACAGGTGATAAAATTTTATCCATGCTAAAATAACAAGCGTAAGCATTAAATCAAAATATAGTCAAATTGGATTTTGGAGTTTGCAGAAACCTTTAAAATCATCTAGTCCAAAACCCTCAGTTTATAAATAAGACCTCTCAGAGGTGATTTGTCTAATGTCATATGGTCAGAATCAGGGAGAGTAAAAGTATCCAAGTCTCCTGATACCTAGTCCAATTATCTTTTCAGTATGCTACTATTCAAACCATTAAATAAAAATCATGAAGCAAATTCTTATTCTAATATTTCTAATAAAAGCCATGTTTGAATACAAAAAAATAATTAAGAGAAGGGCATGTGACAAGAAAGCTGAAGGAAAAATAACAAGTACAACATAGTAGAAAATATACTCTGAAGTCAAACAGCTTGTTTCAAATGCCATCTCTGCCACTCCTTCACTGTGTGCCAATGGGCAAAGTATGAACTCTATCTGAGCTTCAGGTCCCTTACGTGTTAAAAGGGGGACAATACTACCTTGAACAATCACATAAGATTAAAAAATGAGTTAGAATAGCACAATTGTTGAGAGTCAGACTACTTATGTTTGAATCCCAGCTCCAAAACTCACTCATTATTTGACCAAGTTATATGATTCCTCTGAGCCATAGGCAGTATTTTAGTAGAGAACATGGCACATAACTGTAACATGTTTTAGTGTTATCAATATATATAAATCACCTGACACTTAATGGGTACTGAATATAAAAACACAACCACCATTACCAGCAACACCAAAATCGTCTGCTTCACAAGTAAAAGTGGGCCAGACTGACAAAGCCAACGTGCTAAATAAAAGTCAATGCAAATCTATCCTAAAATACGTCTAAACCCTGAAATGTGTGAAGTTCATTAGACTGGGATTAAAGTCAGATTCAAAAAATACAATATTATCTATCCAGTAAATAATCACTTTGTAGTGACACATTTAAGAAATGGTTTTCAAGATATCTAATTTTAAAATGCTCAGTTTCACCAAAGATAAAATGTCAGAAGTTAGGTAACAGTAGAAGGCTTACCAAGTATGAAAAAAGCTAAAATAACAGCAGTGATAGATAAGAAAATTTGTAAAAGACCAGCTGTGTACAGAAGAAATGTGAAAGAATGTGTCTATTATGATGTGGTTTTCATCAATTCCTAATCAAAAATATAATAAAAGAAAAAGAAACAGTACCACATCCAATATATCACCATTTAAGACGACAAATTCCCAGATGATTAGAAAAGATCTATCTCTGAACTGGGTGGAAAGGCATAATTCTTAAATCCAAAGGGAAGTTAAACCATAAAGTTTAAACAAAACAGCATGAAAAAAATCAATGACTCACAAAATAAAAAGGAAATTTAGTTTTCAGCTTTCTCTTTAAAGAAATTCTATTTTTAGATTACCGACAGTGGTTTAAGATGCTACCAAGTCTTTAAGCTCCATTTGGTAGGGAAATACCTGTTCAGCTCTGCTACTTCTAAAGGTAAATAAGGGGCTCTGCATTTAAGTTATAATGTGGAATTCTTCAGAGTAACCTCATGCCAAAATGGCACATTTCTAAGGGATGCAAAGGTATTCAATAAAAAGCTTTTAAAGGCATATTTTTAAACTTGCAGCAGGAAAGCTTTTCTGTGTCAAGACAGTAATTCTTTTAACAGCATTGATCAAAATGTCATTCTTTTATGAGTGTACAATACCTTTTAATGGCATACAACAAGCCATTAGGGTTATACACCTCTGTATAGCAGACAGCTTACTGGAAAAAAGGGAACACTGGCCAAGACAGAGTCAGTAGGTTTTATGCTCCTAATAAGGAACCTTTTTCCCCCTAGCTGATTCATTCTAAAGTCCACAACTGAAATTATCCAAAGATTAAGTGTAAGCTCTCTTCAGTAATTTAGAAGCATTTTCACAGAGGTCTAAACAGCAAGGTCTAAACTCTACTTTGTGGATACCATAAGATGGCCTTGAAAACAGCCTCTCACACAGGGCCAGTAAGAAATTATTCATGAAGATCAGAAAAAAAAAATGACAGTTTTAGTAACTTTGCTACTTTCTGGGGAAAGAAGAAAGTGAATTTAAAAATATGCTATAAGATGATCACTTTTCATATTCATTTATAAAACAAATACTAAAGGAACATTAAAGTTGTACATTACTCTAACATAAAACATCTCTGTCACCTAATATTGATTAGGTAATCTTTCATGAAAGGAAACTATTTTAAAATCATCTCAAAACAAGTCCTTGTCTTCAAGGTATTCACACCTTAAAAGATATAGAGTAAATTCTGAAATTATTTAGAATTAGTCCCATGAGTATACAAACTCACAAAAAAATTCCACCAATTTACCAAATTCTAACCACTCAGGGAATGGGAAACTAAGGAGTGAAACAAAAAATAGAAGGTGAGTACCCCTGCTTTTCTTGTTACATCTTTTTTTTCACTTCTAAAATAAATGTTACTAAAAATACAAATAAATTATTCAAATTACAGAAATATCCCAAATAAACTGATTGTAGCCTAAATCTCTGCCTTCTGAAAACTATTTCAGGGCTTCATAGGACTGAAGAATGTTACAAATAGTAATTACAATTCTGAACCAAAGTAAAATTCAACTTTACAGAAAACACTGGATGCATTTCAAAACCTTTTCGCTAAAAGCAAAGTTTAAAAAGTGGAAGAATTTGTCTTCTTTTAAAGGTAGCTGTGTACGTAGTGAAAATAAAATGGTAAGTGAAAAAGAAAGGTGTTATGAATGGCTCTCCAAATTATGTAATACAACAGAAATTTCTCTTTCAGGCAATACAGAAAACCAAAGCATTTGTACCAATTCCATAACTGAAAACAACTAAAAGGCAAAGCAAAATACAAAAATATCTTAACAGAATCCAAGAGTTGAGAAGAAACTACCAATCCAAAATCGAAGTGAAAGTGCAAACTCAGAGATGGTAAGGAATGCCGAATCTGTCTTTGCACTGAGGATATCTGATCAGCCATTCTGACAAAATCTTTAGACTTACAGCTCTTATTTGAAATGAACAGAAAACAAAAATAGGGCGGAGCAAGGTAGCTTATGCCGGTAATCTCAGCACTTTGGGAGGCAGAAACGGGTGGATCACCTGAGGTCAGGAGTTCAAGACCAGCCTGGCCAACATGGGGGAACCTCATTGCTACTAAAAATACAAAAATTAGCCAGATGTGGTGGTGGGCACCTGTAATCTCAGCTGATTGCGAGGCAGAGGCAGGAGAATGGCTTGAACCCGGAAGGCAGAGGTTGCAGTGAGCCTAAACGGCACCACTGCACTCCAGCCTAAGTGACAGAGACTCTCTCAAAAAAATTAAATAAAAATAAACAAACAAACAAACACCACCTAAAAGTCTAACAGGAGACTCTCCTCCCAAGAAACTGGGATATCAAAGAGTTATCCCCCTCAACGTAAAGGTGATGAGAAGTCTGGACCTAGGGGACTAAAATGAAAGTTGCCTTGATAATAAGCAAAGCAGGGTAAAGCACAAAACCACAGGAACTCATAACCACAAATGGGCACCCAAATAGAGATACAATCCAAATTCACATCACAAAAATCAGTCCCCCCTGACAAATAAATAAACGTAAAGTGGTGCCCAACTGGTAATGTTCCTGGGCACCAGACTGCAGCAAACACCAATGTTACCTGTAGAACAAACTATTAAATACAGTACACAAGAAAACACAGCACCATAAAAAAGGACCAGCTAAAACAGACCTGCGAGGATTTCGTTTATTAGGATTGCCAAATGTAGATTATAAAATAACCATGCTAATACATTTTAAATAATTTTTTGCAGTGGGAAAATACCTCCACAGAAAGAAAATTAAAAATAAATGACCTAGAAGGTTTGAAAGACATTTGAACAAATTAAATATACACTAATTGAAAATAAAAATTCACTGGAGAGGTTATAGAAGATTAGTTTACAACATACTGACCCTTCCAATAAGAATAACTAGAAAAACTAGATAAAATACAGAAAACATCTACATGAAGGGATGAGAGTTACTAAGCAGCCGAGACTCAAGGGTCCAAGATCCTGAACAAAAGAGAATTACAGAGAAGTAACCTCAACTTTCAGCATGGGTTTACTCAAGTCCTTTGCCAATTTTCAAGAGGCTGGGAAGCTAAGCAGAGCTGTTAGCAGTATCACAGACTAGGGAGAAAAAGCTTGAAGTTTTGGAACTGCTAATGATAAATCAGAAGTGTATCTGTAGAATCAAACCCAACTATGTATCATCGCAATCCCTGACTATATTGTTAAATTGTCTCTATTCTACCTACCTGTCAGAAGCAAAAATAAACCCTCTTTGGAAAAAAATTAGTACCTGACATTCAACTGACAGTTACCAGGCATACCAGGAAACAAATCTGTAAGAAGAAGGAAAAAATTAAAGAAACAGACCTAAAGGAGACACAGATGTTAAAATTATCAGATCTGGACTTTAAATATCTTCAACTAATATGTTCAAGAAAACAGAAGAGAACTATAGTTTCCCCTAAAAAAAAAAAAAAAAAAAAAAAAAGGCAACTGCCTAAATCCAAATGTCTCCACATACCCTCCATAAAACTTTAAAAATAATGAAGTGATGAATCTATATGGGTATTGCTGAAAGAAAAAATAAAAATTAACTGAAAAAAACCTTCATAATCCATGTCTACAGCATAACTAAGAGGCACAGAATAGTACAAACTTCAAATGGATTGTCAACTTAAAGAAAAAAAATCAGGCTTTTAAAAAAGAAAATTTAGTTTTATTCAGCCTTATTAAAGACTCTAACCCAGGAGAATCTTTCAAAGAGATTCCAAAGCAGTATTTCAGCCCACAACATGTATATCAGGGGGTAGCAGTTCTCCATCTGCTCAGAAGTTACATTAAACATGCTCAGAAGTTACATTAGAGCAAAGTGCCACTGAAGTTTGGGTGTGAGAGTACATCTTGTTACTGATTACAGAAGCATAGTCACTAAATCCCTCAGAATTTATCTTATATACAGGAAGAGGCAAGGCCTAGGATAATTGACTTTATCTTAAAAATAAAAATGCAATGATTCCATAAAGAGATGTGGGAACCTGTGAATCCTGCTTAGAGTTTCCAGGGCATTCTTCCAGAGGGCTGCCCTCAGCCACTGAGTCAGAGCCTTTGTAAAATTCTTCTGGCAAGCAGAATGAGCAAACATGGTTTCTTACATTTGTTATTGTGTCTCACAACATGTAAGTAGAAAATTGAACACTAAAATCCAGGAGTTGTCTCTAGAGCCCATGCCAGAAAAAAAACAAGATAGACACTATGTGGAAAACGGGAGAGGGAAGCAGGGAAGCAAAATACAGATAAAATAAGCCTGGAAAGTACAGAAATCCTAAAATTAGGCCTGAGACCTGTTAGGTCAGAGCACTGACTACTATAGCATCAAAAGGAAGGGACTTCGAATTGCAAGAAGGAGAAGTAACACTGTTGAGGGAAAAAAACCACTTCTACAGGAGAGGAATGTGACTTAGAAGTGGTATTCCTTAGATGTATGATGATAAAGAGAAAGAAGAAATAATCCTAGCACTATGGGAGGCTGAGGCAGGATCGCCTGAGGCCAGGAGTTTGAGACCAGTCTGAGCAACATGGTGAGACCCGGTCTCTACAAATATTTTTGAAAAGTAGTAATAATTAGACAAGCACAAGGTCATGCACCTTTGGTCCCAGATACTTGGGAGGCTGAGGTGGGAAGATCACTTGAGCCCAGGAGGTCGAGGCTGTAGTGAGCCATGTTCACACCACCACACTCCAGCCTGAGTGACAGAAAGACCCTGTCTCAAAAAAAAATAATTAAAATAAAACAAAACATAATCATAAAATCAGAGAAACACCAAACCCACATCCCCTTCCAAGAAAACCAAAAACAAGAACCACAAAAAACACACCAGGTAGGTTAAAGAAACTGCACTTAACTTTAGTAAAAGAACAGGATGTTTTTGAACTAAGAAACCTTGTAATCTCTTTTTTATATAAACTATTATTGCTTGTTAAGAAAAATAAAATTTTCAAACCTGATCAGAAACAACAGGCAACAACTATAAAATAAAGAAAATGAAAACAAGAATGTTTCAGCTGATAAATACCCTCCTCAAAAAAAAAAAAAATAATAATAATAAGGCAGAGAAAACTACAAAACATCTCAACCTGAATTCTATGTTGTTAAATATTTACAGATTTTTTTTAACCCTCTTAAATCAAACATTCAACAATTCAGTTTAAAAAATGTCAAAAGTCTGGCCAGGTGTGGTGGCTCATGCTTGTAATCCCATCATTCTGGGAGGCTGAGGCAGACAGATCACTTGAGGTCAGGAGTTCAAGACCAGCCTGGCCAACATGGTGAAACTCCACCTCTACTAAAAATACAAAAATTAGCTGGTGCGGTAGTATGCACTTGGGATCCCAGCTACTCAGGAGGCTGAGGAATGAAAATCACTTGAACCCAGGAGGCGGAGGATGCACTGAGCTGAGATCATGCCATCGCACTCCAGCCTGGGCAACAGAGCAAGACTGTCTCCAAAAAAAAAGAATAATAATAAAAATAATAAATAATAATAGGCAAAAGTAAGATTTAAAATGATATGTACCTGGTTTCATATCCAAAGAATTAAGATTAAAAAAGAGAAAAATGGCCAAGTACAGTGGCTCATGCTTGTAATCCCAGGACTTTGCAAAGCCAAGGCAGGTAGATCACTTGAACCCAGTAGTTCAAGACTAGCCAGGGCAATATAGTGAGAATCCCTCTCCCCATCAACAAAACAAAATTTTCTTAATTAGCCGGGTGTGATGACATGTGCCTTTTGTCCTAGCTACTCAGGAGGTTGAGGAAGGAGGATCACTTGAGCCGAGGTTGTCAAAGCTGCAGTGAGCCCTGATTATGCCACTGCACTCCAGCCTGGGTAAAAAGCAAGACTCTGTATCAAAAAAAAAAAAAAAAAAAAAAAAGAAGGAAACAAAGGAAAGAGAAAGAAAGAAAGGAAGGAAGGAAGGAAGGAAAGAGAAAGAAAAATAAAAACTAAATTATTTTAGAAATGAAAAATAAATTATATAGTACCCAAGAGAGGGCAAGAGTTGAAAATAAGTATCATTGAACAAATCCATGAAAGCAGCCAAGAGAACAAAACAAAATAAAGAAGGAGAGTAGTAAGAATCAGGAAAATGGCCAGGAATGGTGGTTTAAGCTGGTAATCCCAGGAATTTGGGAGGCTGAGGCAGGAGGATTGCTGGAGACTAGGAGTTTAAGATCAGCCTGAAAAACATAATCAGATCCCATCGCTATCAAAAAAAAAAAAAAGAAAAAAAAGAAAAATTAGGGGAAAAGTATTAATACACAAGAAAGAGAAAGAGGGTCTAACATACATAAAACTGTAAAGCCTAAATAAGAAAATAAAATAATGGAGTAAAACGAATATTTAAAGTTATAACACTGGTTAGCTGTAGTGGCTCATGCCTATAATCCCAACAGTTTGGGAAGCCGAGGCAGGAAAATTGCTTGAGCTCAGGCATTCAAGACCAGCCTGAGCAACACAGAAAGACCCTATCTGTATAAAAACATTTTTTTAATTAAAAATAAAGTTGTATGCTGAGTGCAGTGGCTTGTGCTTGTAATCTTAGCACTTTGGGAGGCTGAGGCAGGAGGACTGTTTGAACCCAGGAATTCAAGACGAGCCTAGGTAACAAAGTGAGACCCCATCCCTACAAGAAATGAAATAATTAGCCAGGCATGGTGGTGTGTGCCTGTAGTCCCTCCTACTCAGGAGGCTGAGGTGGAAGGATCGCTTGAGCCAGAGAGATCAAGGCTACAATGAGCTATGTTTGTGCCACAACACTCCAGCCTGGGTAACAGATTGAAAACTTATCTCAAAAGTAAATAAATAACCTTTCTGATGTGCTGTTGGATTTGGTTTGCCAATATTTTATTGAGGATTTTTGCATCAATGTTCATCATGGATATTGGCCTGAAAATTTTTTGTGTGTGTCTCTGCCAGGTTTTGGCATCAGGATGATGCTGGTCTCATAAAATAAGTTAAGGAGTATTCCCTCTTTTTGTATTGTTTGGAATAGTTTCAGAAGGAATGGTAGCAGCTCCCTCTTTGTAGAATTCAGCTGTGAACCCATCTGGACCTGGACTTTTTTGATTGGTATGCTATTAATTGCTGCCTCAATTTCAGACCTTGAAACTGGTTTCCTCAGGGATTCAGCTTCTTCCTGGTTTAAGTCTTGGGAGGGTGTAAGTGTCCAGGAATTTATCCATTTCTTCAAGATTTACTGGTTTATTTGCATAGAGGCGTTTGTAGTATCTCTCTGATGGTAGTTTATATTTCTGTGGGATTGGTAGTGATATCCCCCTTTATCATTTTTTATTGCATCTATTTGATTCTTCTCTCTTTTCTTCTTTATTAGTCTGGCTAGTGGTCTATCTATTTTGTTGATCTTTTCAAAAAACCAGCTCCTGGATTCATTGATTTTTTGAAGGGTTTTTTGTGTCTCTATCTCCTTCAGTTCTGCTCTGATCTTAGTTATTTCTTGTCTTCTGCTAGCTTTTGAATTTGTTTGATATTGCTTCTCTACTTCTTTTAATCATGACGTTAGGGTGTCGATTTTAGATCTTTCCTCATTTCTCCTGTGAGCATGTACTGCTATAAATTTTCTTCTAGACAATGCTTTAAATATGTCCTAGAGATTCTGGTACACTGTGTCTTCATTCTCATTGGTTTCGAAGAACATCTTTATTTCTGCCTTCATTTCATTATTTATCCAGTAGTCATTCAGGAGCAGGTTGTTCAGTTACCATGTAGTTGTGTGGCTTTGAGTGAGTTTCTTAATTCTGAGTTCTAATTTGATTGCACTGTGGTCTCAGAGACTGTTTGTTATAATTTCCATTCTTTTGCATTTGCTAAGAAGTGCTTTACTTCCAATTACATGGTCAACTTTAGAGTAAGTGCGATGTGGTGCTGAGAAGAATGCATATTCTGTGGATTTGGAGTGGAGGGTTCTGTAGATGTCTATTAGGTCCACTTGGTCCAGATCTGAGTTCAAGTCGTGGATATAATTCCTAATTTTCTGACTCATTGATGTGTCTAATATTGACAGTGGAGTGTAAAGGTCTCCCACTATTATTGTGTGGGAGTCTAAGTCTCCTTTTAGGTCATTAAGAACTTGCTTTATGTAACTGGGTGCTCCTGTATTTGGGGTACATATATCTAGGATAGTTAGCTCTTCTTGTTGCATTGATCCCTTTACCATTATGTATTACCTTTCTTTGTCTCTTTGATCTTTGTTGGTTTAAAGTCTGTTTTATCAGAGACTAGGATCACGATCAAGTCAGCTTCATCCCAGGGATGCAAGGCTAGTTCAACATATGCAAATATAGAAATGTAATGAATCATACAAACAGGACCAAAGACAAAAACCACATGATCATCTCAATTGATGTAGAGAAGGCCCTTGACAAAATTCAACAGCCCTTTATGCTAAAAACAATCAATAAACTAGGTATTAATGGAACCTGTCTCAAAATAATAAGAGATATTTATGACAAACCCCAGCCAATATCATACTGAATGGGCAAAAACTGGAAACACTCCCTCTGAGTGTTTGAAGACTGGCAAAAGACAAGGATGCCCTCTCTCACCACCCCTATTCAAAATAGTATTGGAAGTTCTGGCCAGGGCAATCAGACAAGAAAAAGAAATAAAGGGTATTCAATTAGGAAAAGAGGAAGTCAAATAGTCTCTATTTGCAGACAACATGATTGTATATTTAGAAGACCCCATCATCTCAGCCCAAAATCTCCTTCAGATGATAAACAACTTCAGCGAAGTCTCAGGATACAAAATCAATGTGCAGAAATCACAAGCATTCCTATACACCAGTAATAGACAAACAGATAGTCAAATCATTAGTAAACTCCCATTCACAATTGGTACAAAGAGAATAAAATACCTAGGAATACAACTAAAAAGGGATGTGAAGGACCTCTTCAAGAACTACAAACCACTACTCAAGGAAATAAGACAGGACACAAACAGATGGAAAAATACTCCATGCTCATGGTTAGGACGAATCAGTATCATGAAAATGGCCATACTGCCCAAAGTACTTTATAGATTCAATGCTATCCCCCATCAAGCTACCGTTGTCTTTCTGCACAGAATTGGGAAAAAACACCTTAAACTTCATATGAAACTAAAAAAGAGCCTGCATAGTCAACATAATCCTAAGCAAAAAGAACAAAGCTGCAGGCATGATGCTACCTGACTTCAAACTATACTATAAGGCTATAATAATCAAAACAGCATGGTACTGGTACTGGTACCAAAACAAATATATAGACCAATAGAACAGAACAGAGTCCTCAGAAATAACACCATACATCTACTACAACCATCTGATCTTTGACAAACCTGACAAAAACAAGCAATGGGGAAAGGATTTCCTATTTAATAAACGGTGTTGGGAAAACTGGCTAGCCATATGCAGAAAGCTGAAACTGGTTCTCTTCCTTACACCTTATATAAAAATTAACTCCAGATGGATTTTATATTTAAACATAAGACCTAACACCATAGAAACCCTAGAAGAAAACCTAATCAATACCATTCAGGACATAGGGATGGGCAAGTCACTTCATGACTAAAACACCAAAAGCAATGGCAATGAAAGCCAAAATAGGCAAATGAGATCTAACTAAACTAAAGAGCTTCTGCACAAGAAAAGAAACTATCATTAGAGTGAACTGGCAACCAACAGAATGGGAATTTTTGCAATCTACACATCTGACAAAGGGCTAATATCCAGAATCTACAGAGAACTAAAATAGATTTACAAGAAATAAAACAACCCCATCAAAAAGTGGGTGAAGGATATGAACAGATACTTCTCAAAAGAAGACATTTATGCAGCCAACAAACATATGCAGAAAAGCTCATCATCACTGGTCATTAGAGAAATGCAAATCAAAACCACATTGAGATACCATCTCATGCCAGTTAGAACGGCAATCATTAAAAAATCAGAAGACAACAGATGCTGGAGAGGATGTGGAGAAACAGGAACACTTTTACACTGTTGGTGGGGAGTGTAAATTAGTTAAACCATTATGGAAGACAGTGTAGCGATTCCTCAAGGATCTAGAAATATAAATACCATTTGACCCAGCAATTCCATTACTGGGTATATACCCAAAGGATTATAAGTCATTCTATTATAAAGACACATGCACACATGTTTATTGCAACACTGTTCACAATAGCAAAGACTTGGAACCAACCCTAATGCCCATCAATGATAGACTGGATAAGAAAATGTGGCACATATATACCATAGAATATTATGCAGCCATTGAAAAGGATGACTTTGTGTCTTTGCAGGGACATGAATAAAGCTGGAAACCATCATTCTCAGCAAACTGACACAAGAACAGAAAACCAAACACCTCATGTTCTCACTCATAAGTGGGTGTTGAACAATGAGAACACATGGACACAGGGAGGGGAACATCACACACCGTGGCCTGTCAGGGGGTGGGGGAGCTAGGGGAGGGACAGCAGGGAGTTGGGGGACAGGCGAGGGATAGCAGTAGGAGAAATACCTAATATAGATGACGGGGTGATGGATACAGTAAACCACCATGGCACGTGTATACCTATGTAACAAACATGCATATTCTGCACATGTACCCCAGAACTTAAAGTATGTATTAAAAAAAGACTGGCCGGGTGTGGTGGCTCACACCTATAATCCCAGCACTTTGGGAGGCTGAGGTGGGTAGATCATAAGGTCAAGAGATCGAGACCATCCTGGCCAACGTGATGAAACCCTGTCTCTACTAAAAATAAAAAAATTAGCTGGGCATGGTGGTGCGTGCCTGCAGTCCCAGCTACTTGGGAGACGCTGAGGCAGGAGAATTTTTTGAAACCAGAAACAGAAGGTGCAGTGAGCCAGGATTGCACCACTGCACTCCAGCCTGGCAATAGAGTGAGACAGTCTGAAAAAAAAAAAAAGACCAAAAAAAGTAAATTAATTAATTAAGTTGTAATGTACAAAGAAAAATCAGAAATAAAACAAGATATAAATGTATACATCAAAAAGGCCTACAAAGAACTTGGAAAAACTGACACAAATACTTAAACTGAGATACACTGCAACATATAACTAGTCTTTAAAGATTAAAAAAGAAAATCCATCCAAGTGCAGGGAACGTAAGAACAAATCTTCAGACATTACTTGTAAAGGAAGAAAAATCAAACCAGTATCATACTTCTTGGCAGCAACCTAGAAAGACAATAATGAGTAGGTAGGAATTAAAGCATGTCATTTAAACTGAAAATCCAAACAGTTGAAGCCTAAGTAAGTAAAAGGAGAATGAAGGAAATTAAAAGCATTATAAATAATAATATAAAAGCAACCTCTGGAATGAAAATACAAACCTCCCAAAATACAAAAAAAAAAAGGAGTGGGGGAAAGGAATATATTATTAATAGATTATGAAAGAAACAAAGGAAATATAATACACTCAATAAATGTATATAAAATAATGTGTCAGAGACCACATAACCATATCAATGAAAGTAAATAACTTGCCTGTTTTTTAAATTGTAAATTTTAAATTTCAAAATGAACTCAAAGTAAAACTCTACACTATATTTTATAGAAGCACAATTAAAGTGAATCAGAAAGGCTAAAAATACAAGGGATAAAAAGGTATTCAAGGCAAATGAAAACAATGAGAAAGTAGGTATTGTAATACTGATATTAAACATGAGAGAACTGCGACCTAAAAGCATGACATAAAGAACATTTTATGATCTAAAGACTACAATCCAATAAAGGAATAACATAACAACTTTTTCAATAAAACAGAATCAAGGAGAAATAAAGATGCAAGAAAGAAAGAAACCAAAGAGAAAACATCAAAATCTCATACTTAGTACAAAACAAGTGTACAGAAAATACAAAAGGATGTGGAAGACATGAACAAAACAAGCTGTATCGGTAACTGCATATTTAAACACCCATAAAAGAAAAATAATCTCCTTTTCAAGTGCACATGAATATTCATGGCTAGTTTAACCTTGATAGCCAAAAATTGGAAACAATCTCAGAGTCTATGAATAAGAGAATACATGAAGAAATTGTAGCATATTCTGTGAGAGATGCAGGTACCAAAACGGCATATTTGACTTATGTCAAACTAACCAAATGAAGTCAGGAGGCCAGGAAGAAGGAGCCCTCACATATGAATGCCTGTACCAAGCTTTATCACAAGAAATTCCTGCATGTCTTACATGTACACTTATAATAGACCTTATCACAGGAAATTCCTCAAACCAGATAAGCTACTTGCACAAGGACACTTGCCTTGCAATGGCTGTCTCCACCATGAACTGATATCAGCTTCTGCAACAAGCTCCTGTAGCCAATGGTCTTAAACAGCTTATGTGGACTTGTTTTTTGTCTTTAAAGTTTCCCCCTTTCCCCCAATGCTCTTGGATATACCTATAGTCTGCTTATGACATGTGTATCCTGGACTTCAGTCCTCTGCTATTCCTGAATAGACTCTTTCCTTTGGAGAGCTGGTCTCTAAATCACTCATTTTAGGATGATGGTTCACGCAGTGGAATACTGCATAACGATGAAAAAGAGCAAAAGACAGCCATAGACACATAAATGATATTGCATATTATTTTCAGTAAAAGAAACTAGACACAAAGTAGCAAACTTTTAGCTCAGGCTGGAGTGCAGTGGTGCCATGTAGGCTCACTGCAACCTCAGCCTCCCAGGTTCAAGAGATTCTCCTGCCTCAGCCTCCCAGGTAGCTGGGGTGACAGGTGCCTGCCACCAAGCCCAGCTAATTTTTTGTATCTTTAGTAGAGACAGGGTTTCACCATGTTGGACAGGCTTGTTTTGAACTCCTGGCCTCAAGCAATCCATCCATCTCAGCTTCCCAAAGTGCTTAGATTACAGGCATGGGCCACTGTGCCCAGCCTCAAACTTTTAAATAAAGTTCAAAATCAAGCAAAACTAATTGATGTTTATAACAATGAGAACTGAGGTTACCTCCAGCAAGACAAATGGTGGTCTGGGAATGCATACGGGACTTTCATGGGCTGCTGGAAATGTTTTATATCTTAATCTGGATCTTATCTACAGACATAAAAATTAATAAATTTTTTGAACTATACACCTAAAGTCACTATTTGTACAGTTTACTGCATGTCAGACAACCAAAACAACAAAAACAAGTCATGAACAGACACATCTCTCTCACACACACACAGACACAACACATGCACACACACACACACACACACAAATACAAATGGTCAGAAAACATAAGTAAATATGTTTGACTTCATTAGACATCAAGGAAATGCTAATTAAAAGACTGCTACAACCCACACAAGACTGACTAAAATTTAAAGGCCTGATACACTGTGAGAGTGTAAACTGGTATAACCATTTTGGAAAACTATGATGTATCTACTAAACTAAAATATGCATTTCTCTCACAAAGTTAATAAATAGGCTTCTCATCTACTTTATTTTAGTCAGAGCCTAATCCAACAGCTATATCCACAGTTCTTTTCTAGACATTCTTAGGTCTGCTATATCTTTTTTTTCCCTTTTGCTTCCATCTCTCTTGTTAATTATGGAAAATTTGGGCCCATCAGGGATTTCAGTCGGAACTCTTTTCCATAAAATATTCTGTCCAATTCAAAGAACTTTCAAGCATACCCATAGGTGAAATTCATTCTGAGCCGCGATCAATTTTAAGGTTTTATCAATGGATGTGAAGGTCAGGCCCTTGATTTGATCCTAACTAAAAGACTGAGTTTTAATTGGCTGTTGTCACTTAAAGCCTTTATCAATTTTATCTTTGTGATGTTAGGATTAAAAAGCAATTGTGCCTCTCCCAACAGCATAGTTCCTTTTAACTTCTTTTCACTCCTGTTTTCAAAAATGACAATTCTTTTCTGAGCTCTGCTTTCTTGTAATGCCTTCTAAATGCATCTACCAGCAATGAACACACACAACAACACTGACACAAAGCATTCTGTTTTCCTATCATTTGTAGTAGAACTACAAATTTACTAAGTACATGATTTGTATCAAAGATACATGGTTAAAAAACAAAGGTAGATCTTCATATAACATTTTATCCTGTGGAAAACTTGAATGGTTTACATTTTATTAAGTCCCACCTATTAATACGGTTACTAAAATAACACCAGATGGAAGGAAAGTATTCAAATATCAATCACCCACTCACTGTTCCAATTCAGATCAGAAGAAAAATGAGAAGATCACCTAAGTCTAAGAGATTTGACTACAACTATGAAATAGATTTTAAGCTGGGCGTGGTGGCTCATGCCTATAATCTCAGTACTTTGGGAGGCAGAGGCGGGCAATCGCTTGAGGCGAGGAGTTTGAGACTAGCCTTGGCAACATGGTGAAACCCTGTTTCTACAAAAAATACAAACATAAGCCAGGTGTGGTAGCATGAACCTGTAGTCCTAGCTACTAGAAGGCTGAGGCAGGAGAACTGCTTGAGCCTGGGAGGTTGAAGCTTCAGTGAGCTGAGATTGAAGTGCAAGTCACTGCACTCTGGCCTGGGTGATGAAGCAAGAGCTTGTATCAGAAAAAATAACAAATAAATAAATATGCTTAATTTTTTTAAAAAAAGAAATATATTTTAAATATCATAATATATCCTCAGGCAACAGTAAACTGGCACCCTAATTTTTAGATCGCAAATATAACTGAACCAGACAGGTAGGGCAAAATAGGTAAGAATTGCAAATAAGATTAGCTACATTGCACTTTTGTGTAAAATTCATAGATGATGAAAGACAGACAGATTTAAAACCTCTCTCCCCAATATTTTCAGGGCAGGCACTTAATATAAAAAATGACCATCACATTGAATGGGACACCACAAAACCAACTGCATTTACACCTTCCATTTGCTCTGCATGTATAATTAAACTAAATAAAATGAAAGTACAATAAAATCTCTCCACAATGTTAACAAGTGACCCTCAAACAGCTTGACCTATACATGGCTGGTCTAGCCAGATTAACCTATTATTTACAAATCAATCTCTTTTCTACCTACAATACTCTATACACAGCAACAACTGGAGAGAAAAATAAAATCTAGTAATAAAGATTCTAAAAATCCTTGCTGCACATTCAGGAAATTCACATAAAAAGCTAACACTAGTCTTAAATATTACACTGCTTATAAAACATTCAAGGAAAACAAATGAACATAGTCATTGTATCAAGAAATATTCGATACCAAAATAGTTGTAGGTGAAATAATTTATTATTAGATTAACTATTATTTAAATAATTCTTCATTGAAACTTAAAAGACATAAACCATTCTATGTTACAGCTAACAAGATCTAATCAGTCATTATTTACAGAGCAAAGTTTGGCTCATCCAGTTCTGGCATCGATACAATTTATAAACTGACATGATATGCTTATGGCATATTAATTTCCTTGATCAAATACCTGAGATCTTGTCCTGTTCCACAGGAAAGGAATATCTTTCAGATCTCTAACCACTAGCTTATAAATTCTATGGCTTTATTAACAAAAAAAGATAGTGGACATCACTAAAAAACTCAAAGTAAAGACCTCTGGCTGGGCATGGTGGCTCACATCTGTAATTCCAGCATTTTGGAAGGCCAGGGTAGGTGGATCACTTGAGTTGAGGAGCCTGGCCAACATGGCAAAAATCCATCTTTACTAAAAATACAAAAATTAGCCTGGATAATATACTGAAGAGTGTTTTCCAGCTTGGATTCATTCTCTCTGTCACACTGAGATACACCTATCAAATGCAGAGTAAGTCTTTTCACATAATCCCATATTTCTTGGAGGCTTTGTTCAATTCTTTTTACTCTTTTTTCTCTAATCTTGCCTTCTCATTTTATTTCATTGAGTTGATCTTCCATCTCTGATATCCTTTCTTCTGCTTGGTCAATTCAGCTATTGAAACTTCTGTATGCGTCACAAAGTTCTCATGTTCTGTTTTTCAGATCCATCAAGTCATTTATATTCTTCTCTAAGCTGTTTATTCTCATTAGTATTTCGTCAAACCTTTTTTCAAGGTTCTTAGTTTCTTTGCATTGGGTTAGAACATGTTCTTTTAGCTCAGAGAAGCTTGTTATTACCCACGCTCTGAAGCCTGTTTCTGTCAACTCATCAGACTCATTCTCCATCCAGCTTTGTTCCCTTGCTGGTGAGGAGTTGTGATCCCTTGGAGGAGGAGAGGCATTCTTGTTTTTGGTGTTTTCATCCTTTTTGCGCTCGTTTCTTCCCATCTTTGTGGATTTATCTACCTGTGGTCTTTGTAGTTGGTGACTTTCGGATGGGGTCTCTGAGTGGACATCCTTTTTGTTGATGATGAAGTTATTTCTTTGTGTTTTTTAGTTTTCCTTCTAACAGTCAGGCCCCTCTGCTATAGGACTGCTGGAGGTCCACTCCAGACCCTGCTTGCCTAGGGATCACCTGCGGTGGCTGCAAAACAATAAGGGTTTCTGCCAGTTCCTTATTCTGTTATTTTTGTCCCAGAAGGATACCCGCCAAATGTCAGCCTGAGCTCTCCTTTATGAGGTGACTCTTTGGATATAAAGGGGTCGGGGAGCTGCTTGAGGAGACTGTCTGTCCCTTATAGGAGCTCAAGTGTTGAGCTGTGAGCTCCATTGTTCCATTCAGAGCTGCTGGGCTGGTACGTTTAAGTCTGCTGCAGTGGAACTCATAACCCCCTTTTTTTCCCAGGTGTTCTGTTCTGGGAACTTGGTGCTTTATTTGTAAGTTCCTGACATGCTGCCATGTTTTTTCAGAAATGCCATGCCCAGGGAGGAGGCAGCCTAGTCACAGTCTGCCAGCAGAGGCCTTGCTGAGCTGCCATGGGCTCTGCCCAGCTGCTGTGTGAACTTCCTTGCTGTTTCATTTATAGAGGTACAGTTAGAAATGCCTCAGTAATGGTGGTCTGCCTCAGTGATGGCGGACTGTCTTTGTAATGGCCGACTGCCTTGGTAATGGTGGACTGCCTCGGTAATGGCAGCCTGCCTCAGTAATGGAGGACTGCCTTGGTAATGGTGGCCGTCCTTCCCCCTACAGAGCTAGACTGTCCCGGGTCCAGCTGTGCCGGTGATACTCTCAATCCAGAGCATTTCAGATTGCTGGTCTTTGTGGGGGTGGGACCCGGCAAGCCAAATTGTCTGGCTCCCCTGTTTCAGCCCCCTTTTTTGCAGTTGTATGGGTTACTCTGTCTCCCAGTCGTTCTAGGCGCCAGTTGAAATGGTAGCCCAGATTTGTGTGAGTTTTTGTGCGGAGATGCGCTGTGTCAGCCTAAACAGGTGTGCTGGAGACTCATGGTGCTTTTTAGCCCAGGAATCTCCTGGTCTGTGGGCAGTAAACACTCATTTGGAAATGCGGTGATCACTCACCCTCTGTGTTCTCGCTGGGAACTGCACTGCAGAGCTGTTCCTATTCGGCCATATTGGATCGTCTTCAGAAGAATATTTCTTACTGAGAAAAGTAACAATTTATTGGTCTAATACAGATTCAGCATATTCTCAAAGAGGTTTCCAGCAAGCATTTTGTAAAAATTGACCTCTAATATTAAAAGGGCCAAAAACGGCCAAGATGTCTTAGATGACTTTTTTTTTTTTTCCTCGAATACAGGGTCTCACTCTTTTGCCCAAGCTGGAGTGCAGTGGCATGATCATAGCTCATTTAAGCCTTAACCTCCATGGCTCAAGCGGTCCTCCTGCCTTAGCCTCCCAAGTAGCTGGGACCACAGGTGCATGCCACTGTGCCCTACTAATTTTTGTATTTTTTGTGGAGACAGGGTTTTGCCATGTTGCCCAGGCTGGTCTCCAACCCCTGAGCTCAAGAGATCTAACCCTCCTCGGCCTCCTTAAATGTTAGAATTATAGGTGTGAGCCACCACACCTGGCCAAGATCTTTTAAAAGTAGCAAAAGCTAGAGGTGTGACACTACTAGATATTAAGATTTATAGACTTACAGAATTATTATATCTAATTTCAAAACAGTATGTTATGAGCATAAAGGATAGACATATAAATCAGTGGAACAGATTAATCAATCCAGAAATAGAACAACATACATAAGACTGACTGATTTTCAACAAAGGTGTCAAAGTAATTTAGAACCTCCTTTAGCATTATTTTGACCTGCGGGTAGAAAATTCCTAGATTTTATTTATCTAAAACTTTTTATTTGATCTTCATTCTCAAAAGATATTTTTGCTGAATAGAGAATTCAGGTATATTGGGATTTTTTTTAATTCTCAATACTTTGAAGGCTTCATACCACCGGGTTCTGGCCTCTCTTTTTTATGATAACAAATAAAAAAGGTCATTCACTTTGTTTTTCTCTGTAAATAATGTCTTTTTACTCTAAATGCTTTCAAGATTTTCTCTTAATCTTACTTTTCAAACAGCTTGATATGTAATTTTCTTTGTGTTTTCCCTGCTTTTCACTGTGCTTCTTAATCTGTAAATTTATGCCTTTCTCCTAATTTGAAAGGTAAGGTTTCTGTTTGTTTTGTTTTTTTAGACAGAGTTTCACTCTTGTTGCCCAAGCTGGAGTGCAATGGCACAATCTTAGCTCACTGCAACCTCTGCCTCCCGGGTTCAAGCGATTCTCCTGCCTCAGCCTCCTGAGTAGCAGGGATTACAGGCATGCGCCACCATGCTCAGCTAATTTTGTATTTTTAGTAGAGAAGGGGTTTCTCCATGTTGGTCAGGCTGGTCTTGAACTCCCGACCTCAGGTGATCCGCCCACCTTGGCCTCCCAAAGTACTCGGATTACAGGCATGAACCACCGTGCCCAGCAATTTGGTAAATTTTCATTCATAGGTCTTCAATTTATTTATTTATTGCTTCCTTTCTCTGCCTCTACTTCTGGGACTCCAACTAGATGTATATTAGACATCGTGCTATTGTCCTACATGTAAATGAGTCTCTTTTCATTTTTTATTAATTCTTTTCTCTCTCTTGTCTTCAGATTGTACAATTTCCACTGGTCAGTCTCCAAGTTCACTAACTCTTCTGTTATTCCAATCTGCTTTTAAGCTCACCTATTTTTTTAATTTATTTGAAGTATCATATTTTTACTTGTATTGTATTTTTCAAGCCTAGAATTATTTTAACAGTTTCTACTTCTCTGGTGAGATTCCTCATTTTTTATTACAACAATATTTCCCCTTTACATTGTTGAGCATATTTATGACATTTGCTTTAAAATTCTTGTCTACTAAATCAATATCTCTTAGGGCCAGTTTCCATTGATTGCCTTTTCTCTTGTGTATAGATCATATTTTACTGTTTCTTTAGGTGTCTCATTATTTTTGACAGTATTATAGACATGTTGATGTGTTGTGGAGATTCTGAATTATGTTGTGCTTCTGTGAAGAATATTGATATTTTTGTTTTAACAAGGAGTTAATTTGGCTGAGGGAGAAAACCCAGTTGTCCTTCCTGTGATGGATAGTAGTTGAAAGCTCTGTTCAAATCTTTTAGCTTTAGCTGAATTGCTTGAAAACTGTCTAATGAAAACCTAGTTTAGGGGTCAGGTGAAGAGAAGGGGAGAGACTATAAACAGAATTTAGAGCTCCCTCACTCTCTGTGGATCTGTCATTGTCCTACTTACTTTCTAGCTGTGGGGGTTAGCCCAAATCTTGTCCTCTGTATGTTCAGGCTAGTAAGTTTGTTAATATTCTATTTACATTATAGCTGTCTGATGTAGTGTCTACTAGGGTAAAAAAAAGTCACCATAAGAATGGGAAATTCACCCATTTCCAAGCAGATATTCCTCCAGTTCCTGCTTGTTTTTGCTTGTTCTCCATTGTACTCAAGTAGTTAAGTTTGTATTTCATTGACAGATTACAGTTTTTAGCACAGAAGAGTTGTTCAAATAGGTGACTCTCTTGTTACCAGAAGCAACGATAATCTCATAAGGTAAAAATGGTGCTGGAAGACTGAGATATCCACATGGGAACAATTAATCTTGACCCTTCCCATACATGAAACTCAAGAAAAAATGGATCATAAACTAACATAAAAGCTAAATCTACAAAACAGAGGAGGAAAATCTTTGTGACCTCATGGTAGGCAAAGGTTCTTACATAGGACACACAACGTATTTAAATGAATAAACAGCACATTATCAAAATTAAAACTTTTGCTCTTGAAAAGATATTGTTAAGAAAATGAAAAGGTAAGCTTCAGATTGGGACAAGATAGTCTAAACCTATGTAATTAGCAAAGTACTTTTATATAGAACATAAAAAGAACTTTTATACCTCAATAAAAAGACAAACCCATCTAAAAACTGGAAAAAGATGTAAACAGACATATCATGAAAGAAAACACCTAAATACACAATAAGCATATAAAAAGATATTCAACATTATTAGCCAGCAGTTAAGTACAAATTAAAATCACAGTGAGATACCAACAAATGCCCTTTAGAATGGCTAAAATTAAAACGACTGACAGTTCCAATGATGTGGAGTAACTGCAACCTTCATACATTCCTGAAAACAATACAAAATAATACAACTACTTTGGGAAACAGTTTGGTAGTTTCTTATAAAGTTGAACATAAAATGATTGTATGATTCAGCAATTACATCTCCTAAGTATTTACCCAAAGATTGTAAAAAATGTTCATAACAGCTTTAGTCATAATTGCTTCAAACTGGAAATGACCCAAATGTCAAACAATAAAATGGATAAACAAACTATAATCTACAGATAGATCTAGGTATACATAAAGAAATACTATAATACTGATACACACAAAAAATTAGTAAATATCAAAAACATAATAGTATGAAAGAAAGCGAGATACAAAATAGTACACGCTGTTTAATTTCATTTACATGACATTAGAGAAAAGTCATAATTAATCTATAAAATCAAAAAGCACACTAGCAATTGCCTAGGGTTGAGGGACAAGGGATAGAAAATGACTGAAGATGGGAAAAGGGAACTTACTAGGGTAAAGAGTGAGAAGAGGAAAAGAAGCTATATCTAAAAAGATAATGACCAAGAAGTTTACAAAGCTGGGAAAAGATAAAGATAAAAAGCCATGGATTCAACTTAGTAGAGAATAAACAATGTATATATAATCAGAAGAAAAAAAAAATATGTCCAGGCTTATCATTAAAATTACCGAAAAATCAAAGACAAAGGGAAAACTTTCAAAGGAGAAAAGGAGGCAAGTTCTCTTTATCATTTTATCAGACAAAAGTAAGTCTTAGAGCTAAATTCTCAACAGAAATGATAGAAGCCAAATGACAATGGAATTACATCCTCAAAGAGATATGCCAATCCATAAATGGCAAAAATACCCTTCATTGATGACAGTGAAATAAAGACTTTTCTTAAGATATAAAAAAAGTAAGAATCTGTCATCAACAAATCCACATTAAAATAAATATTAAAGAGCATTATTTGGGAAGAAGGGAAATAATCCCACCAAGGGAAGCTAGAAGACACAAGAAGGAATAAAGAGCCACAAAAAGGGTAAATATAAGCAATTATTGACTGTAAAAAACAGTATTACTGTCTTAAGGCACTGAAAATAGCCAGAGAATTAAAATGCACAGTAGCAAAAAATGAATATGAATAAATGAACATAAAATATTATAAAGTCTGTACATTTTTTTTTTTTTTTTTGAGCTGGAGTCCTGCTCTCTCACCCAGGATGCAGTGCAGTGGCACGATCTTGGCTCACTGCAACCTCCACTTCCTGGATTTGAGCAGAGTCCTGTGCCTCTGCCTCCCAAGTAGCTGGGATTGCAGGCTCATGCCACCACGCCTGGCTAATTTTGTATTTTTAGTAGAGATGGGGTTTCACCATGTTGGTCAAGCTGGTCTTGAACTCCTGACCTCAGGTGATCCACCTGGCTTGGCCTCTGAAAGTGCTGGGATTACAGGAGTCAGACACCATGCCCAGGCAGGTCTGTACATTATTATTGAAGTGACAGGAATGAGAGGAATGTGTAGTAGTATCTGAATTTGATAAATCAGGAATACCTGAAGGGGGGAAATGAAACTAATTTTTTTGTAATGAGACATGAGACAAATAGTGAGAGGGTAGATATAAATACAAATATATTAGTAATTCTGTTAAGAGGTCTAACTGCAGGGTGTCATTCCTAACCATTGGACTCTTAATGACCTCAAGACCTCATCTCTTGGAACAAGAAATCTTACCTTTATTTCCTGAAAAAATTAAGCTGTGGGTTTAGGACATTTGAGGATATACTTTTTTTTTCTTTTCTTTTTTTTTTTCCTGAGACAGAGTGCAGGCTGGAGTGCAGTGGCGCAATCTCGGCTCACTGCAACCTCCGCCTCTCAGATTCAAGTGATTCTCCTGCCTCAGCCTCTTGAGTAGCTGGGATTATAGGCACTCATCACCATGCCCGGCTAATTTTTTTATTTTTAGTCGAGATGGGGTTTCACAATGTTGGCCGGGTTGGTCCTGAACTCCTGACCTCGTGATCCACCCACTTCAGCCTCTCAAAGTGCTGGAATTACAGGTGTGAGCCACCGTGCCCTGCAAGGATATACTTTTTAAGTTAAAAAAATTATCTCTAATCCACTCTTTTTTTTTTTTTTTTGAGATGGAGTCTTGCTCTGTCGCCCAGGTTGGAGTGCAGCGATGTGATCTCAGCTCACTGCAACCTCTGCCTCCCAGGTTCAAGCAATTCTCTTGCCTCAGCCTTCTGAGTAGCTGGGAGTACAGGCATGACCCACCACACCCAGCTAATTTTTATATTTATGGTAGAGACAGGGTTTCACCATGTTGGCCAGGCTGGTCTCGAACTCCTGACCTCAAGTGTTCCCCCCTGCCTCGGCCTCCCAAAGTGCTGGGATTACAAGCGTGAGCCACCACACCCGGCCTCTAATCCATTTTTCAAGTGAGAACAAAACTAGTAAAATGTAGTAAATGAGTTATTATCTTCACAGAATGATAATTGAGAAATCATATTTTTATTTCTATAGTAGCTACAAGATACTTGCTGCATAAGTTCAACTTCAGAACATGTAATTAAAATATCTACATTGACTTCCATTATCCAACAGGTCTAAGTTCAGAATCTCATACGGTTGTCAATCAGTACTATTTAATGCCTGACCTCTTGTTCTCCTTATTCTCTTGAGACAGGGTGAATTTTTTTTTTTTAGGTGTTAAATTTTGAGGTGGGGGCTTGGGAGACAGGTAAGTCAACTTTCTAGCCACCTCAGTTCCTCATCTCTAAAACGGAGACAATAGTACCTAGCACAGAGTGTGGCAAAAGAATCAAATGAGGTAACAGTAAGTTCCCAATAAATGTTAGTTGTTGCTATTATTCCTACGTATTATCTTTGCCCAGCAACGATCATTACTTTTGAGAGTATGTTTTAGCATTGGTAACTGCTTTTGAGATTAAGGTCAAATGCTTGGCATGAGCCAGTCTAAGGAATGGGTACTTCAGGATCACACATAGTAACAAAGGAAACTTTTACAGAGTATGTCTGCCATAGGCTGGCTCTACTCTATCAGAGAAACAGGTCTTAGGCGGACAATAACAGATGCTGGCAAGGATGTGGAGAAAGGGGAAACCTCACACATCATTGGTAGGAACATAAATTAGCATAGCCATTACGGAAAACAGTATGGAGGGTGCTCAAAAAAGTAAAAATAGAATTACCATATGATTTAGCAATTCCTCTACTGGGTATACATCCAAAAGAAAGGAAATCAATATATCAGAGATATATGCACTTTCATATTTACTGCAGGACTATTCACAATAGCCAAGATGTGGGATCAACCTAACTGTCCATCAATGGATGAATGGATAAAGAGTGATATATATACACAATGCAGTATTATTCAGGCAGCAAAAAGAATGAAATCCTGTCATTTGCAGCAACATGGATGAAATCCGAGGCCATTACGTTACGTGAAATAAGCAAAACATTGAAAGACAAATATATCACATTCTCACTCATATGTGGGAACTTGAAAAGTAAATCTCATGAAAATAGAGAGTAGACTGGTGGTTACCAAAGGCCAGGAAGGGGAGGACGGAGGGGCAAATGAAGAGGAAAAAGAGAATATAAATGTATTCATTACCACTGAGGTGCACACTTAAAAATGGTAAAGGTGGTAAATTATGTACGGGTATTTTACTTCAATAAAAAATAATTTTTCAAAAATCATGTTGTACACCTTAAAAAAAAAAAAAAGTCTTATTCCTTTCTTCCCCAAAGCTGTCACCAACTTCTCTTGGTACTTCTATTTCTCGAGGAATGACTGCAGAATAGGGACACATATCCCCAGAGTTGTATTTTGCTCTTGATGCCCCACTAAGCAAGCCTAGAAGTCATTTTCATTTTAAGTGTTTTATCACTAATAGCTATACGGAACTAGGTAGTGCCTAGTAAGGAAGCTATGTTTCCTGGGGCTGTGGGAACAAATTGCAACAAAATAGGTGGTTTGAAACAGAAACTTATTCTCAGGGTTCTGGAGACTAGAAGCCTGAAACCAAGGTGCAGATTGCTTTCAGCAGAAGCCTGAAATCAGGATCAGATTGATTTCAGCATAGCCATGCTCCCTCTAATGTGTCTGGGGCTCCCACTGATGTGTTTGGGAAAGAATCTTTCCTACGCTTTTCCTAGCTTCTGGTGGTTGCAGGCAGTTCTTGGTGTTCCTTAGCTTGCAGCTGCGTAACTGCCATTTCTCCCTCGGTCATCACAAGAGCTCCTTCCTTCTGTGTGTCTAGGTCTCTCTATGCCAATCTCCCTCTTCTTTCAATTTTCTTTTCTTTCTTTCCTTTTTTTTTTTTTTTTTTTTTCTGAGACAGGGTTTTATACTCTGTTGTCCAGGCTGCAGTACAGTGGTACAATCACAACTCACTGCATCCTCAAACTCCTGGGCTCAAGCTACCCTCCCACCTCAGCCTTCAGAGTAGCTGGGACACCTGGCTATTTTTTTGTTAATTTTTTTTAGTAGAGATGACATCCTGCTATGTTGCCCAGGTTGATCTCAAACTCCTGAGCTCAAGCAATCCTCCTGCCTCAACTTCCCAAAGTGCTGGGATTACAGGTGTGAGCCACTGTGACTAGCCTCCTTTCTCTTATAAAGAAACCAGTCAGTGAATTAGGGTCACATTCACAAATACCAGGAGTTAGGTCTTGAATATATCTTTTCGAAGGACACAATTCAACTCATAAGAAAGAATGTCTTTAAATAAAAAGCTATTGGCCGGTTGTGGTGGCTCACACCTGTGATCCTAGTACTTTGGGAGGCCGAGGTGGGCGGATCACAATGTCAGTTGTAGACCAGCCTGGCCAACATAGTGAAACCCCATCTCTACTAAAAATACCAAAAATTAGCCGGGCATGGTGGCGGGTGCCTGTAATCCCAGCTATTCGGGAGGCTGAGGCAGGAGAATCGCTTGAACCCGGAAGGCAGAGGTTGCCGTAAGCCGAGACGCGCCATTGCACTCCAGCCTGAGTGACACTGTGAGACTCCAAAGCAAAAGAAAAAAAAAAATTTTAAGAAGCTATTAAAAGTTCTTATAATCCCTGCCCATGTTCTGTAGGTCTGGGTTTTTGGAAATCCCTGGGTAATGCTTTTTAAATGATCCTAGACTCCTGAATTTACAGCTCCTATAAAGTCCTCTATACAGAAGTTTGTCTTCCCAGGAAACAGGCTTGATGATATAGTTAGAATAAATTTCTGTCCTCCTTGAGGACAGGGATCAAAGCTTCATAATTCCTTGATACTAGAATGGAGTCTGATATCAGTAACATTTTTTATGAACTAGAAATCATTCAAGTACCTCCTTGTTTCAGTTGTGTAATCTGTTTCTCAGGGGACCTCCTGACTAGGTGATTACCTTAAAACTGAGCCATGCCATGTAAGAATGATCTCCTTAAGGTTTTTCCTCACACTCCACAGCCTTACTGTTTCCTCCCTTGGAGACTATTTTATATCGTTCAAAAATCTCCTAGAAGTCATTGATTTGACTTCTGAGAGTAATAACACTTTGCAAAATACGCATTAGTGAAATTGCTTCCAGGTCATCACACTTTACATTTTTGCTTGGTGTAGTATTCCCAAAGGAAACCACAACTTCTTTAAAAGAAGTTACATGATTATGACTTCATGTATGCAAATCAGTCCTCCCCTAACATCCTTTTCTCAGTTGGTTCTTGTCTGCCCTCAGTTCTACTTTTTTTTCTTTTTCTTTCTTCTTCTGTTATTGTGGCAGAACAGACTGAGAAAGGGTCTTACTCTGTCGCCCAGGCTGGAGTGCAGTGCAGCCATTATAGCTCACTACAACTGGGATCACAGGCATGAGCCACTGCACCTGGCTGATTTTTTAAATTTTTTGTAGAGATATGGTTCATAGTACATTTCAACTATATTGGTAGTGTTTTATTAAACTGTATGATAGGTATACAGAAGTTATTTTTATTTTTAGAATATTTTAAATAACTTTATAAGAATATTTACAGGACAGAGCAAAATCATAGTAGATGATTTCTCCCACTAAAGGGATAAACCATCAAAGAAAAGATTTTTCACTTACAAGAGTAGCAACATAAATGTAGAACTGAGGCTGGACGTGGTGTCTCATGCCTGTAATCCCAGCACTTTGGAAGGCCAAAGCAGAGGATCGCTGGAGTTAATATTTATAGCAGCTTTATTCCTAACAGCCAAAACCTGGAAACAACCCAAAGTCCATTAACTGTTGAATGTATAAACAAACTGTAGTAATACATATAATGGAATACTACTCACACATAAAAAGAAAAAAATTACTGATACATGCAAGAACATGGATGAATCTTGAAAGTATTATATCAAGTGAAAGAATCCAGACACAACCAGCTCATACTATGTGATTCCACTAACATGAGGCCTCCAAACACAAACCTATAGCAGTAGATATGAGCAAGGGTTGCTAGGGGCCAATGATGAGGACAGAAAATCTTATAATAACGGGGCATGAGAGAATTTTACAGACTTACAGATATATTAAAAATGATTGTGATAGTCATTCACAATTCATTATATGTCAAAACTCATAGAACAATATTCCGTAAAAGGGTCAACTTTACCATATGTAAATTATGCCTACATACGGTTGATTTTGTTTTTTTTAAAGTGGGGGTAGGGTGGGGATGGGGTTGGGGGAGATATTATATACAGAAGAACAAAGATAAGAATAACACCAAATATCTAACTAAAAACAACAGCCAGAGGACAACAGAATATTAAAGGGCTAAAAAAAAAAAAAGTCAACCTAGAATTATACATCCAGTTTAAAAATAAATCTTTCAAAACTGAAAGTTAAATAAAAACATTTTCTAAAAAACAAACACTGATAGAATCTTTTACCTGTAAGCAATATTAAATAAAGTAAGTTATTCAAATTGAAGGAAAATTATGAAAATATAGATCTACAACAAGAAACAGTGACAGAAACGGTAAAGATGTAGGCAAACAGAATTTACTCTTCTTAATTTCATTAAAACTTCCTACAAAAGAAAATATCATCCCTCGAAGAATGTATTCTATCAAACACTTAACAAAGAAATGCCAACATTATACAAACTTTTTCAAGACGAGAATACAACACATCCTAGACCATTTAAACATGCCAGACACTATTACCCTAATTCTAAAACCAGACAATCACAATAAAGCAAAACTAAAAACTAATCTTCCCAAAATGGCATTCGAACAATGAAAAAAAAATTTAAAGCCACTCCTCACATCACATACAAAAGTAAATTTCAGGTGAGCTAATGTTCTCACGTGAAAATAATGTCTGAGATGGTTAGGAAGAGGATGTATGAAATTATATTCAGGTATATGCTGGTAGAACGTCACCATAAAAATTATTTTAATATAAAACATCCAAAAAACTAAGGCACGAACTATTTTCACTTTTCATGTTGATAAAGAATTTTCCTATTTCTTGTTAACTCCAAAAGACTCTGGATGCAGTAACTTGCCAACTTAGTTTTTGGTATGGCTGTGTGCTCTTACACTACCTTACTATTTTTATCTATCTTTTGTTTGTTTTGGAGATAGGTACCATCATTGGTCACTGCAGCCTGGATCTCCCTGGCCCAAGTGATCCTCCCATCTCCGCCTCTTGAGTAGTTGGGACCAAGGCGAGCACCACCACAGTTGGCTGATTTTTAAATTTTTTGTAGAGATGGGGTTCCACTACAGTCTTGAACTCCTGGGCTGAAGCAATCTTCCTGCGTCAGCCTCCCAAAGTGTTGGGTGAGATTACAGGCATGCATCACCACACTCAGAAATGACTTTTCTAATATCCTTAAATCAGTGCTCATGTAAAAGTTTCAGCCTTCTCATTCCACGTCCCTCAGAACTACAAATCTTAAAACTCAGAAGTTAAATGACAGTCACTCTGTAGAAGTAAAACCCTGTTGGAGAGAGAGATCCAAGATGGCCGATTAGCAGCAGCTCAGGATTGTAGCTCCCACTGAAAGCGCAGAGAGTGAGTGGACACCACATTTTCAGACGAATTTTTATTACCCACGGACCAGAGATTCCCGGCGGAGGAGCCCCACGGGTCGCCAGTGCGACTCTTTTGGCCAGCGGCTGTTTTGCAGGCGCCCCAGCACGGCGGTTCTCAGTCCTGAGTATACGGGACTGAGTGCCCTTTAGTTGGCGTTGGAGCTCGGGGAAGGCAGAGTCTCCCATTCGGCTGATTGAAAAGCGGACTGAAGTGGGGGAATTAGACCGGGAGATTCCCGGATAGAAAAGCGCCACGAATCTTAACGCCGCTGTTTCAGCTGGCGTAGTGGGTCGCCACAGGGGAAGGCTGGCCCCACCCCCTCCACCCGACAAAAAAAACAGCAATTGGAACTGCTGAGGATTGAGAGTTTCACATCAAGTATAGCTGAACCCGGGAAGGTCCCGCTCTGTGGGGGATGGGCGTCCGCCGAAGGAAAACTAAGAAACAAAAAATTTTACCACCTATAAGCTGGACGTCCACTCAGAGACCTAATCTGAAAGTCATCAATTACACAGACGACGGGTGGATAAATCCACAAAGATGGGAAGAAACCAGCGCAAAAAGGCTGAAAACACCCGAAATCAGAATGCCTTTCCTCCTACAGAGGATTGCAGTTCCTCATTACCAATTGAACAAGGATTGATCGAGAATGATAACAGAATTAGGCTTCAGAAGGTGGATAATGAGAAACTTCTGTGAGCTAAAAGAACCTGTTCTAGCCCAATGCAAGGAAACTAAGAACCTTGAAAAAAGGTTTGATGAAATGTTAACGAGAATGGACAATTTAAAGAGGAATATAAGTGAATTAATGGAGCTGAAAAACACAATACGAGAACTTCGCAAAGTATGCACAAGTTTTAACAGTCAAATTGATCAAGCAGAAGAAAGGATTTCAGAGGTCGAAGACCAACTTAACGAAATAAAACGAGAAGGCAAGATTAGAGAAAAAAGGGTAAAAAGGAATGAGCAAAGTCTCCAAGAAATATGGGACTATGTGAAAAGACCTAATCTACGTTTGATAGGTGTACCTGAATGTGACGAAGAGAATGAATCCAAGCTGGAAAATATTCTTCAGGATATTATCCAGGAAAACTTTCCCAACCTAGCAAGGCATGACAATACTCAACTCCAGGTAATACAGAGACCACCACAAAGATATTCCTCAAAAAGAGCAACCCGAGGCACATAATCATTAGATTCACCAGGGTTGAAATGAAGGCGAAAATACTAAGGGCAGCCAGAGAGAAAGGTCAGGTTACCCACAAGGGGAAGCCTATCAGACTCACAGCTGATCTCTCAGCAGAAACCCTACAAGCCAGAAGAGAGTGGGGGCCGATAGTCAACATCCTTAAAGAAAAGAACTTTCAACCCAGAATTTCATATCCAGCCAAACTAAGTTTCATAAGTGAAGGAAAAATAAAATTTTTTACGAACAAGCAAGTACTCAGAGATTTCATTACCACCAGGCCTGCTTTACAAGAGCTTCTGAAAGAAGCACTATATACAGACAGGAACAACCAGTATCAGCTATTCCAAAAAACCCATTGGTAAGCTGCATCCAGACCCATCTCACATGCAAGGATATACAGAGACTCAAAACAAAGGGATGGAGGAAGATTTGCCAACCAAATGGAGAGCAAAAAAAAAAAAAAGCAGGAGTTGCAATTCTCGTCCCTGATAAAATAGACTTTAAAGTAATAGAAACCAAAAGAGATAAGAAGGACATTGTATAATGGTAGAGGGATCAATGTAATGGCAAGAGCTAACGATCCTAAGTCCATGCGCACCTAATATAGGAGCACCCAAATACATAGGGCAACTTCTTGGTGACTTACAAAGAGACTTGGACTCCCACACAATAATAGTGGGAGACTTTAACACTACATTGTCAATATTGGACAGATTAATGAGACAGAAGGTTAACAAGGATACCCGGGACTTGAACTTAGACCTCGAACAAGTAAACTTAATAAACATTTACAGAACTCTACTCCAAACCCACAAAACATACATTTTCTTCAGTAACACATCACATCTATTCTAAAAGTGACCACATGGTTGGGAATAAATCACTCCCCCAGCAAATGCATAGCATTTCATAGGTTTAAATGAAATATTGGTTGGCTGTTTGTTATTTTCCTCCCTTATTCCTTCCTGTCTCCATTGTATAACACAATTATTAGTATAAAAGAGCTTTTCAATACCCATTTTTAGCCTGCATTCTAGCCTGGGCAATAGAGCAAGATTCCCGTTCTCTCTCCCTCTTTTTCTTCTTTTTCCCTTTCTTTTATTCTCTTTTTTCCCTTCTTTCTCTTTTCTTTCTTTAAAAAAAAAAATGCTCAAGTGGACACAGTAAAATAAAAAAATTAAAAAAAGAAGTAAAACCCTGTCTGCTGCTTATTTCTACTTAAAAAAATTGTTAGAATGTGTAAATATTATACATGTATATATGTAATATGTTAATATATTACATATATATTTATACATATGTAAAATTATAATATATATGTATTATAACATATAATCTATAATACATATATATTATATGATCTATAATAAAATATATTACATATATAATATACATATTCTGTATAATATATATTATACATATATATGTGTATATGTGTATAATACATATAATTATATAAGAAACATGAAGAACTGGACTGGAGTCCCACTGATATCCACATTTCAAAATAGAATCTAAAACTCCCTGTAACTGGGCTGGGCTCGGGGGCTCACGCTTGTAATCCTAACACTTTGGCAGGCTGAGACGGGAGGATCGTTTGAACCTAGACATTGGAGATCAGTCTGGGCAACAGAGTGAGATCTTCTCTCTACTAAAATAAAACTTCCTAAAACTAATACAAAATTTTGTATGTAGTGACATATTCTGGAGAAAATCTCCAAGGTTTTCCTCTGATTCTTAAATGGGACTATAATACCCCGTTACCCCGAAAAGAACTTGTTCTAGAGGCTGAGCACACAGAAGCTCATACTGGATTATCAAATTGGAAAGTTAATAGAGAATTTTCATGGTCATGTACAGGAGATGTAGGGAAAACTGCTTATTTAGACTGTAAACTCCTAAAATGTTCATAAATCTCAATGGAAATTAAATCCACTGGGGTGGAAGAAGTATCATAATAGACAAAGAAGCTAAAGGTTAATGAAAATAGGGTTTCAATCAGTGGTTACTTTTGTGCTTCGGATCAATCCTCAGAGTTTGTTCTCCAATGTCACTTTTGGCATTATTCGTTTCAAAGTCCGAACAGTATCCATAAACCCAAAATGAAACGTATGGATCAACAGAGTCCGACCAAAAAACAAAACAACTATGTTTCCGATGTGAATGCATCAACAGCTTACATTTGTAGCGCTATGTAAAGCGCTGTCACTTGCTGCTTTCCACGTGACCGTCATGATATTCCCGGTCTGGAAGAGTAGGACAACAGCATCTTTTCTAGATAAGGAATGTTTTGGATTCGATTTGTGAGGAGTGGGACGCTCACCAGGTTACGCGAAAGCCATTTTTCCACATTGTCAAGTGCAAGCACACCGTGTCTGATAGTTTTAGTGATGAAGACGAGGATGCAATTACGAAAGTCATCTGTGGGGAGTGAATTATACTCGGGGGGATGTTAAGCACGTCGAAGTGAAAAAGAAGCTGAGAGACAGTTTGTAAAAGAGGGAAGGTAACGTTAACAGGAGCCTTCCATCAGGGGGCAACAAAACGGGGGCGGGCGAGGCGTCTCTGAGAGGGTCGGAAAAGGACGTGAGGGAAAAACCTAGAGGGTACGAGGAGGCGAACAGACGCAGAGCCTGCCTCAGGGGAGCGAAGCAGCCCGCATGAAGCCCCCCCATCTGGAAGCGGCCTAACTTAGCGCCCCTCCAGCTCCGGACGCCCTTTTTGTCGCTCTCCCCTAGCAGTGGCTCACCCCTGAGATCCCTGGTTCCATTAAGACGCTCAGCTGCATTGGGCAACTCGCGAACACCAAACGCCACAAATTCAAACACGAGCTTCAGAGATTCGCGGTCTTGCACGTCTCCCAGAGTGAAAGACAGAGGAGCCAATCGAAGCCCGGCTGGTCTCAGACGTCAAAGGTGATGGGCGCTGCTAAGAAAAGGGGGTGGGACGATACCGCGTTGCCACGACGACGGCTTCCGGGTGGGCGGTTTGAGATGGCTTCCGGCCGGAAGGCGAGACACCGCGGGAAAACCCTCCCTGCTGGAGGGACTAGGAGATTTGGGGCTGCGACCGTTTCCTCGGGGACAGCCACGGGACTGTTCTAGGGTCACTCCGCCGGCTGTGTCCTTTATTCTTCTCTCCCACCCAAAGAATTACCTGAACGGTCATAAAGTGCACGTTATTTCCTTAAGGTAAGCGTGTGGTAGCGCCTCCTCCAACACAGGGGTAACAGAAACCCGCTGTCAACTTCGTTACACGGCATACCTGTACTTAACCAGAAAAAGTTGAAATTTTGGATCTTTAAACATTCAGTAACCTCTTATTGTGTGAGGTTTTTTTTAACTGCACTGCACACATTTGGTAGTCTTTAACCACTGAATGCAATTTGATTTTATAATGAAATTTAACGTCCTGGTTCTTTCTGACCCCCCCCAAATTTCATCTGAATCAGTTAATGCACGAAGACCTGAAATTATTTTATTTTCTGTAATACTCTCATAGGTTCTCCAAGCTAAGTTCTTAATCACCCATAAATCTGAAGGCATGTGTTAAGGATGAGCAGGTGTTTTGAGCCCAGTCCATTCCAAGAATCAAACTGATTCAGCTGAGACTCCTTTGGTTAGGAGCATTATTTTAATCTAAAAAAATGTTAAACCAAATGGTAAATACGGCTGCTTTGGTTCCAGTTGTATCTCATTTGATGATGATAGTCTCACACAAGACGATCTCATTTGTCAAAGAAAGTAAACATTGGTGAAATATAGCTTTCTGCAGATAACTCTTTAAACGAAGATATTTTATCAGACCACAGAAATTATTATTAAATTCTTGTCACCAAAATGTAAAAACTAAAGCAAAACTTATCTGCTTATCAAGAACAATTTCTTCCTCTATAGTTAAGGCAGGGAAGCGTTTATGAAAGCTTAGATCTATATGTGTTTGGGATCCTGCCAACCTCTTTCTTAAAATTCCATCTTCGAAACTCCCTGCTAATGAACACTTTTCCAGCAGCTTGGATGAAACATTCTGAATAATTCCTCAGCCTGAAGGTTAGAAATTTCATTAAATAAAAAATTAAATACACAGAATACTTAGGTATGAAACATTAATGAACTGAGTAATACATTCTTAAGAAGACCAGGCACTTAAGAAAACACAGGCCACCTGCATTGTGGAGCCATTTAATGTGATGAGATTTGATAAATGGGCAAGAGATCAAAAAATGCCCAGGGTTTCAAAAGAGAATGTTCCATGAGCTGCTTACTGCCTACATAGAGCATTCGAAAATCAAGCCAACTCAGCAGAAGTCCAAGAGGCCTTCAGATGAACCCTAGTATCCTTTGGATGTCAGTATTGTACTGAACAAAGTCAGTTGAACTGTTATTTTTCTGACAAAAAAAATGCCTAAGTTTTATAAGGACTTTGGTCATTCGTTTAAAAATATATAGTGATCTTAGAGTTTAGAAAGGACAGAAAAGAAACTTGAACGTAAATTAGAGGTACTTAAAAGGATAAAAAAAATTCCTCCAGTAGTAGACATGTATTTGCCACTGTACACTATTCTCTCCTTGTAGCTCTCTCCTGTCAACTTGGCTGAATTCTACTTATGCTTTTAAGACCCAGCTCAAATTGTGAATCTTTTGTGACCTAGTCCATAGTCACTTCAATCCCGGCCGAGTGCCTATAGAATTGTAAATATAGCCTTTATTTGGCATTTTTATTGTATTCCTTATGTTTTTTATTTATGAATATATCTTACATATAACTTGAATCATCCAGATCCTAAACTACTCAGAATTGTGTTCACCATGTACCTGAGAGACAGACTTGAACAAATAAGTTTTGCTGTAAAAACGCCAAGACTAATGTTAAATTTAGTTGAAGGCTGTATTTTTTGCTAGAGCAAACATAAAATATCACAGACTCAGTGGCTTACAGAAAGTTACTTTCTCACAATTCTGGAGGCTAGAAGTTCAAAATCAAGGTGTCAGCAGGGATGGTTTCTTTCTGAGGTCTCTGTCCTTGGCTCATACGTGGCTGTCTCATCACTTTGTCTTCATGTGGTCTTTTCTCCATGTGTGTGCACATCTGTGTCCAAATTTTTTTTTCATGTAAGGACACCAGCCCTACTAGATTCAGGCCCATGTTAAAGACTTCATTTTAGCTTAATTACCTCTTCAAACACCTTATCTCCAAATAAGGTTATTTTCTGCTAGGGATTAAAACTTTAACATAACAGTTTTAGGGGGACTCAAACCCGTAACAGTACTCAAGACTTAAAAAGCAGAAATGAATGGTAGCAGTTATCTGTCACCTTTCAAAACTCCCATCTTATGACTTATAGATAGCATAAATGTGAAAGTCAGATTAGTGTAAGATAATAGGAAGTAGTAGGGCCTGTGACAAATTAGAGTATATTTGCCCAGAGAAAAGACTTTGAAATTAAAATTGTAAACAACCCTCCATTTCCACCCCAGCCATCCAAACAAAACAGTTTGGCTGGTTTTGACTTATAGGTTATCAGTTTGCAAAAACCACCACCATTTTATTTCCTTTGGATTCGTAACCTGTTATGGTGAATACTGGACATGTTAAATATTTTTATTGCATATCCAAATACATTTTTCCCAGACCCCATTGGTTTACACAAAATTTTTTTTAATTGAGTACTTGCTCTGTTAAAGGAACTGTACTAAGTGCCATACAGAGATTAAGATCCATAAGTTTGGATACATATATCCCAGAGTTACAAGGAGCTATTTTTGAGATCATTTATTATATACATCTCTATACAAAATGTAATTTTTTGTGTAACTTTAACTTGTAAATATATTTGAACTCCAAAAATAATTTCTTGTCAGACTGTGTGCACTACAAAGACTAAGACCATATCCTCAAGTACAAGGGTAGAGGAAATGAGACAGATAAAATAGTTATTGAGCAAGATGAAAGAAGACTGTAAGAGGATTGCAGATAAAGTGCTAGGGAAGATTAGAGGACAGATTTCATCCAGCTGGGATGTGTTGCTGAAGGCATTTATTGAAGTTCGAATTAATCTTTTCATGGCACTTGGTACCTCTAATATAACATTAATCAGCATATTATATTGTGGTTATTTACATATGTTCATATCCCCCTCTCAATACATTCTAAAATACACTAGAATGTCTTAATCTTTATTCGTTCCAGTCTAATGTTATTTAGAAGTATCCAGTGTTACCCAAAGGAGTTAATTGGAGAACTTTTTAAAAAGAAACTTGTCTTAATTCTAGCTCTGAAGATTGTAATTAAGTAGGCCTTGAGAGGTGGTAGATGATCTCTATTTTGTTTGTTTTTTTTTTTTTTTTTTTCTTTTTCTTAATCACCTATTCAGAGAATAGATCTCTATTTTGAAAAGTTTTTCCTCACTTAAGAAATCTGGTGATCACACCGTTTAGAACCTACTGCCCTAGAGCACCTAGTATGTAGTATGCTCTCAGTAAATTGTTGTCACGTTAAATAAGCAGAGCTGCAATTTAGTAAGATTAATAAGACTCTAGTGTGTAGGATGAATTGAAGTGGGAAATATCCTGGAGACAGGAAAATCCTATTACAGATGTCCAGCTAAGAGATGAAGCAGCCCTGAACTAGGGTAGAGACAGGAGAGAAAGGGATGAGAAACACTGAGAAGGTAGAGTGAGCAGAATTAGGTGAAAATTGATATAATGCAGTGGTTCTCAAAATGTAGTATGCCTAAGTCTTAACATGGGTTGTTGATTTAAAAAGCAGATTTCTGGGCTCTATCCTTGAAAACCTGTTCAGCTAGTTCAGGGTAAGGCACATTAATCTGCATTTTTAACAACCCTTCTTCATGATATTGATTTAGATTATTTAAATTGAAAACCTCAGGTTGACCATGGTGAGTAGGAAAGAGGGAATATTGACAAAGAATTCTAAAGATTATATCTTGAGTGACAAAGAATATGATAAGCTATTTGTTTTTTTTTAATTTTTTAATTGCATTTTAGGTTTTGGGGTACATGTGAGGAACATGTAAGATTGTTGCATAGGTACACACATGGCAATGTAGTTTGTTGCCTTCCTCCCCATCACCTATATCTGGCATTTCTCCCCATGTTATCTCTCCCCAACTCCCTGCCCCCCCACTGTTCCTCCCCTATTTGCCCCGCACAGACCCTGGTGTGTGATACTCCCCTCCCTGTGTCCATGTGTTCTCATTGTTCAACACCCGCCTATGAGTGAGAACATGCGGTGTTTGATTTTCTGTTCTTGTGTCAGTTTGCTGAGAATGATGGTTTCCAGGTTCATCCCTGTCCATACAAAGGACACGAACTCATGGTTTTTTATGGCTGCATAGTATTTCATGGTGTGTATGTGCCACATTTTCCCTGTCCAGTCTATCATCGATGGGCATTTGGGTTGGTTCCAAGTCTTTGCTATTGTAAACAGTGCCGCAGTGAACATTCGTGTACATGTGTCCTTATAATAGAATGATTTATAATCCTTTGGATATATAACCAGTAATGGGATTGCTAGGTCAAATGGAATTTCTGTTTCTAGGTCCTTGAGGAATCCCCACACTGTCTTCCATGATGGTTGAACTAATTTACACTCCCACCAACAGTGTAAAAGTGTTCCTGTTTCTCCACATCCTCTCCAGCATCTGTTGTCTCCAGATTTTAATGATTGCCATTCCAACTGGCGTGAGATGGTATCTCAATGTGGTTTTGATTTGCATTTCTGTAATGACCAGTGATGATGAGCATTTTTTCATGTTTGTTGGCCTCATATATGTCTTCTTTTGTAAAGTGTCTGTTCATATCCTTTGCCCACTTTTGAACGGGCTTGTTTGTTTTCTTCTTGTAAATCTGTTTTAGTTCTTTGTAGATTCTGGATATTAGCCCTTTGTCAGATGGGTAGATTGCAAAAATTTTTTTCCCATTCTGTTGGTTGCCAGTTCACTCTAATGACTGTTTCATTTGCTGTGCAGAAGCTGTGGAGTTTGATTAGGCCCCATTTGTCTATTTTGGCTTTTGTTGCCAGTGCTTTTGGTATTTTAGTCATGAAGTCCTTGCCTATGCCTATGTCCTGAATGGTTTTGCCTAGGTTTTCTTCTAGGATTTTTATGGTCTTAGGTCTTATGTTTAAGTCTTTAATCCATCTGGAGTTAATTTTAGTGTAAGGTGTCAGGAAGGGGTCCAGTTTCTGCTTTCTGCACACTGGTAGCCAGTTTTCCCAACACCATTTATTAAACAGGGGAATCCTTTCCCCATTGCTTGTTTTTTTCAGGTTTGTCAAAAATCAGATGATCGTAGATGTGTGACGTTGCCTCTGAGGCCTCTGTTCTGTTCCATTGGTCTGTATGTATGTTTTGGTACCAGTACCATGCTGTTTTGATTACTGTAGCCTTGTAGTATAATTTGAAGTCAGGTAGTGTGATGCCTCCAGCTTTGTTCTTTTTGCTTAGAATTGACGTGGCTATGCAGAATCTCTTTTGTTTCCATATGAAGTTTAAGGTGATTTTTTCCAGCTCTGTGAAGAAGGTCATTGGTAGCTTGATGGGGATAGCGTTGAATCTGTAAATTACTTTGGGCAGTATGGCCATTTTCATGATACTGATTCTTCCTAACCATGAGCATGGAATGTTTCTCCATCTGTTTGTGTCCTCTCTTATTTCGTTGAGCAGTGGTTTGTAGTTCTCTTTGCAGAGATGTTTTACATCCTTTGTTATTTGTATTCCTAGGTGTTTTATTCCTTTGCAGAAATTGTAAATGGGAGTTTGCTCATAATACGGCTCTCTGTTTGTCTGTTACTGATGTATAGGAATGCTTGTGATTTCTGCATATTGATTTTGTATCCTGAGACTTTGCTAAAGTTGCTTATCAGCTTAAGGAGATCTTGGACTGAGACTATGGGGTCTTCTAAATATACAATCATGTCATCTGCAAATAGAGACAATTTGACTTCCTCCTTTCCTAATTGAATACCCTTTGTTAATTTTTCTTACCTGATTGCTCTGGCTAGAACTTCCAATACTATATTAAATAGGAGTGGTGAGAGAGGGCATCCTTGCCTAGTGCCAGATTTGAAAGGGAATGCTTCCAGTTTTTGCCCATTCAGTATGATATTGGCTGTGGGTTTGTCGTAAATAGCTTTTATTATTTTGAGAAACGTTCCATCAATACCTAATTTATTGAGGGTTTTTAGCATAAAGTGCTGTTGAATTTTGTTGAAGGCCTTCTCTGCATCTATTGAGATGGGTTTTTTGTGTTTGGTTCTGTTTATGTAGTGAATTATGTTTATAGACGTGTATGTTGAACCAGCCTTGCATCCCTGGGATGAAGCCTACTTGATCGTGATGGATAAGCTTTTTGATGTGCTGTTGCAATCGGTTTCCCAGTATTTTATTGAAGATTTTTGCATCTATGTTCATCATGGATATTGGCCTGAAGTTTTCTTTTCTTGCTGAGTCTCTGCCGGGTTTTGGTATCAGGATGATGTTGGTCTCATAAAATGATTTGGGAAGGATTTCCTCTTTTGGATTGTTTGGAATAGTTTCAGAAGGAGTGGTACCAGCTCCTCTTTGTATGTCTGGTAGAATTCGGCTGTGAACCCATCTGGACCTGGGCTTTTCTTGGTTGGTAGGCTGTTGATTTCTGCAACTTCAGCCCTTGTTATTGGTCTATTCAGGGTTTCGACTTCTTCCTGGTTTAGGCTTGGGAGGATGCAAGTGTCCAGGAATTTATCCATTTCTTCCATGTTTACTAGTTTATGTGTATAGAGTTGTTTGTAATAATCTCTGATGATGGTTTGTATTTCTGTGGAAACTGTGGTGATATCCCCTTTATCGTTTTTATTGCATCTATTTGATTATTCTCTCTCTTATTTTTTATTGATCTGGCTAGTGGTCTATTTTGTTGATCTTTTCGAAAAAGCAGTTCCTGGATTTATTGATTTTTTGAAGGGTTTTTTTGTCTCTATCTCCTTCAGTTCTGCTCTGATCTTAGTTATTTCTTGTCTTCTGCTAGGTTTTGAGTTTTTTTTATCTTGCTCCTCTATCTCTTTCAATTTTGATGATAGGGCGTCAATTTTAGGTCTCTCCTTGCTTCTCATGTGGGCATTTATTGCTATATGTTTTCCTCTAGACACTGCTTTCAGTGTGTCCCAGAGATTCTGGTATGTTGTGTCTTCGTTCTCGTTGGTTTAGAAGAACAACTTTATTTCTGCCTTCATTTCATTTTTTATCCAGTCAACATTCAAGAGCCAGTTGTTCAGTTTCCATGAAGCTGTGCGGTTCTGAGTTAGTTTCTGAATTCTGAGTTCTAACTTGATTGCACTGTGGTCTGAGTGACTGTTCAGAGTTGGAGGGAGGGGACAGGAGAGGTTGGGGTTGCGGCGGAGGAGGAGAGCCCACTACAGCCTCCGCAGTGCCCGCTTCTTGTCAGTCTTTTTCTTGGCCGCCAGCTTCTTGTCACGCTCGCCAGCATGCTTCTTGGCCATGGGACCCTCAGCCCCTCCTGGGCCCCCTGGGACCCCAGGATCGGTGGAGGAGGCTGCAGTGCCACTGGCCAGGGCACAAACAGCTTCGGCCCTGCCACTGGGCCCACCAGCGCCCCCGTGGATCTCTGTGAGCAGACGAGCCAAGCGGCATACTCATAGTTCTCGAGGAGAAGGCGGCCCGCCTCCTGGTTGAGTGCAGACTCAGGGTTAGGGTGGATCAGCAGGCAGTTAATGGTCAGCAGCAAGTGTCGGATGCCCAGCTCAGCTGTCCAGTCCCTCTTGAGCACGTTGACGCAGATCTCGCCATTGGTGCCCACATTCGGGTGGAAGATCTTGGTCAGGAAGTAGCCCTTGGGTAGGGAGACAGGGAAGTCCTTCCCCAGCAGGAGTTTCATGCGGAACAGACCTCCGGCATATGGGGTCCCCCTCAGGGCCCTCGAGGTCGGTGAGGTCCTCCTCGTTGGGAAAGACCTTGATGCCATCGGGTGGGTCTGCCGTCAGTTTCGTCACCTCCTTGTACACCAGGCGGATGTTATGCAGGGGCGGGTTCTCCATGTTGGAGTTCATGGCTGCGGCCGGCCAAGGGCAGGTCCCCCCTGGTCCCCTTCCTGCATTCTTCGGCCTGCCGGCCAGGGCAAAAAGCCCAACTGCTGCAGCAGTGGCCCTGGCGAGGCCTGGAGGCCCCGCTCCACTCCTCGCTGCCTCTGACACCTGTGCTCACAGCATCCAATGATCCACCACCTCGGTGCCCGGCCGCACTCCATTAATTTGGTTTTGGGGGAAATAAAGTTCATCTATGAAGCTATTCAGCAAGTAAGAAATGTCATTTAAGAGCCTGGAAAAGAGGTATGAGTGAAGAAAAAAATTGGAAAATCTTTGTGTAATAAAGATTTCTAGAGATTAAACAAAAAGAAAATGGATTATAAAGAATATTGAGGAAGTATTTCCCTTTTTAGAGATCTTGAAGGAGGCAGCATATGAAACAAAGTGGAAAGAAAAATAAACTGACAGAAACCAAAAACAAGGTCTCAAGCAAATCATATTTATAGCATGTGAATAAGAAGTACAGGGGTTGTGATGTGGATGTAGAGAGGCTTCTGGAATTGACATCTATCTGTACTGTTGAATAGAGGAAGTTCTATCGAATATTGGGGTTTCTATGAGTTGAAAAATAAACAGCAAAATCAAACCCAGGGATAATTAAGCATAACTTATAATGTGGGAAAAACGTGAGAAACTATTATAACAAATATGTAACCCCTCAAGTTGCTACTAATTCATAGAGACGTCCTGGTTTTTGTTTTTTGGGTTTTTTTTTTTTTTTTTTTTTTTTTGAGTTGGAGTTTCACTCTTGTCTCCCAGGCTGGAGTGCAATGGCGCAATCTCAGCTCCCTGCAACCTCTGCCTCCCTGATTCAAAAGATTCTTCAGCCTCAGCCTCCCAGGTAGCTGGGATTACAGGCACCTACCACCACGCCTGGCTAATTTTTGTAGTTTTAGTAGAGATGGGGTTTCGCCGTGTTGGCCATGCTGATCTTGAACTCCTGACCTCTGATGATCCACCTGCCTCCATGTCCCAAAGTGCTAGGTTTACAGACGTGAGCCACTGTGCCCAGCCAAGACTTCTGTTTTTTATAATAAAATAATTTTAAGAGCAGAATCAAAGGAAATAAAAAGTGAGAGATAAAATGGCCGTGATAAAATTAATAGTAAGCATTCATTATTAGCCAAACTTAGATTTTTGTAAGGTCTTTCTTGAATAGTAGGGAAGGTAAAAGAAGTGAATTAATAAAATTGTTTAAAAGTCACCTTTTTAAGAAGTAAAAGAAAAAAAGTAATTTGTGGAAGAAGTTTTTTAAGCTTTAAAGAAGAAAAATAGTTGGAGGGAAAACTAATATTTTTTTCTAGATTTAGCAACAAAAGGTTTTATAAACATTGCATGTTATATGCCAGTCTTAAAAGCTATTCGTAAGTAGATAATTACTATGGTGGTCAAGTATAAAAAAGACCTGGATTCAAAATTCAGGCCTGCATCTTACAAGTTTTGTATACAACCTCAGTTAAGTTAGTACTGCTCTATAAAGTGGAAAATAATGACACCTGCTTCATAGCATTAAATAAATGATATAATATTAAGTATGTGCCAAGTACATAGTAAGCATTCAATAAATGGTAACTATTTTTATTGATTGAATGACCTTACGCAATTTACTTAACTGCTCTGAATTTTTAAGGTTTTTTTTTTTTCTGTCAAATGGGATTATATGATGGTCTTATAGGGTTATCAAGAAGATTAACTTATTAGAAAATTAGTGTTATTAGAAGATCTTGTAATATGAAGAGCACATAAAAACACTCAGTAAATATTAAATACTGTTATTTCAAGAATCTCAAAATAAGATGTATCACAATTTTCATGTGTTTTGTTTGTTTGTTTGTTTGTTTGTTTGTTTTGAGATAGAGTCTCACTCTGACACCAGACTGGAGTACAGTGGTGCAATTTCAGCTCAGGGCAACCTCCACCTCCCGGGTTCAAGCAATTCTCCTGCCTCAGGCTCCTGAGTAGCTGGGACTGTAAACGAGTACCACCGTGCCCGGCTAATTTTTGTATTTTTTAGTAGAGATGGGGTTTCACCATCTTGGTCAGGATGGTCTCCATCTCTTGACCTCATGATCTACCCGCCTTGACCTCCCTAAGTGTTGGGATTACAGGTGTGAGCCACTGTGCCTGGCCCTTCAGTGCTTTTAAATATATTCTTCATATAGTCTTTTCAACAATATTGTGATAGTCACTTTTACAGATAAGATGCAGAAAGCTTGAGAAACTTAGAGCCAAAACAAGCAGTACTTTTACTTCCAAGCCAGTTCTCTTGCCCAACATGCATTTAACTCATAAGACTTATTTTTTAACTTTTTATTTTGAAGATGTTTTTCAATTCTTCAGCTAAGACAGCGGAAGAGATGATTTATTGTATACTGTTATACTCAGCCACAGCTTATTTTGGAAATACTAGATTTAAATGTAGTTGCAGTTAGTAGCAGTACAGAAAGATTTCTTGTATCCTTCACCAGGTTCCCCCCCAGTGGTAACTATATCTGGTATAACTAGAGTACAGTATCATAACCAAGAAATTGACATCTAGTAATCTTACGCAGAATTCACAGCTTTAACATGCGTTTGTGTGTGTGTGTGTCTGATTTAGTTCAATGCAGGTGTATCATGTGTAGGTTCATGTTACCTCCAGTACATTCAAGATGCAGAACTTCAGTCACCACAAGTATTCCCAATGCCATTTTTTAAATAATCACAACCATTCCTGCTATACCCCAGCTGCTAACACCTGCACATCACTAGTCTATTCCTCATATTTACAATTTTGTCATTTTGAGAATATTATATAAATGGATTAACCATTATAACCTTTTGAGATAGACAACTCTTATTTTTAATAAGATTTACATTTAATTTGTATCAAAAATAAACACATCTTAAAATGTAAGCCTTCTCTCTAGTGGAACAATGAATCTCCCTAAGTTCTTGGCCTACATCTTGTAAGAGAAGGATTGGTGGGAAGAATCCACATGACAGAAATTAACAACGACAAAGACTCTTAAATTTCATATCTAGACACACATAGTTCTTGGGTTTTTAGATGACATCACTTTTTTGTTTTAAAAATGGTTCAAAAACACAAAAGATGGTTCAGTGGCTATTGCCTGCCCTTCTTCTGAAAATGCTTTCCTGTGAAAATGCACATAGCTGTACATCTTGGGGGGATTTTTACTGTCACATCAGTTACTGTGGAAAAATATGTAAAGAAGAGAGTGACATCCTGGAAAAATGTGGAATAGGAAGTTTCACAGCTTGGTCTCGCTAACAAAACCATTAAATGTGAAAAAGATATTATAAACTATTTTAGAATTCTGGAAACTGAACACTTATAGCAATCTGAGGAGTGCTTGATGAAGAAAAGGACACTTGAATTGCAATAACGGAGTGATATGCACGAACCAGCTATCAATCCCCTTTCTTCAGACCTGCTGCAGCCATGGTAGTTCACATTTCTGGAGTAGCTGGCTATTGCCAGCAGTGGCAGTAAGGAACTTTTCCTTCAAATTTTAAGAGTTGTGCATTTGGAGAGTCTGGCAGTTACCTGAAGAACCGGAAAAGACACTTTTTTGTTTTTTAGCCTCCCCCCACTGGCTTGTAGCAGCTTTCTCATGGCAACTAATAGAAAATGTAAAGGAACACACTCTTTTCTTTCTATCTTTTGGATCCATACATTTAATTAAATCTCTGTCAGGTCAATGCCTGACTATAGCAATAAGAGAAGAGAAACTTCTTTGACCACATACACTACTGCAGGCTTCAGCAAGCAAAAATCAACAATCCCTATAGCACAATAGAATCTGATTTTGAGAGTTACCACATTATAGTACTCAAGATGTCTAATTATCTTATTCTCAACAAAAAAGTCACAAACTGTATGAAGAAACAGGAAAGTATAGCCCATTCACAGGAATTTTTTTTAAGAAGAATTTTTACAGAAACCATTTTCTGAGGAATACTAGACGTTGGAGTTACTAGTCAAAGACATTAAACCAACTATCTTAAAACTATCTTAAAAATGCTTAATCAGTTAAAGGGAAACCATGGACAAAGAACTATAGAAAATCAGAAAAACAGTGTATAAGGCTGGGCACAATGGTGCACACTAGTAATCCTAGTGCTTTGGGAGGCTAAGGTGGGAGGATCAGTTGGGGCAGGATCTTGAAACCAGCGTGGTCAATATAACAAGACCCCCAATCTCTACAAAAAATTTTTTTTTAAATTAGCCAGGTCCGACTGGGTGCAGTGGCTCATGTTTGTAATCCTAGCACTTTGGGAGGCTGAGTGGGTGGATCACCTGAGGTCAGGAGTTCAAGACCAGTCTGGCCAATATGGTGAAACTGTCTCTATTAAAAATACAAAAATTAGCCAGGCATGGTTGCAGGTCCCTGTAATCCCAGCTACTTGGGAGACTGTGGCAGGAGAATCACTTGAACCTGGGAGGCGGAGGTTGTAGTGAGCTGAGATTGCAGTATTGCACTCCAGCCTGGGCAATAAGAGGGAAACTCTGTCTCAAAAAAAAAAAAAAAAAAAAAAAGCCAGGTCTGGTGGCACACACTTGTAGTTCTAGCCACTCGAGAAGCTGAGGGAAGAGGATCCCTTGAGCCCAGGAGTTCGAGGCTGAAATCACTTATGGTTGTGACACTGTACTCCAGCCTGAGTGACAAGAGCAAGACCCTGTCTCGTAAAAGAAAGAAAAAAAGAAAAAAGAAAAGAATGTACAAACAAATAGGGTATTATCAATGAAAAGATAAAAGTTATAAAAAAGGAACCAAATAGAAATTCTGAAGACAAAAGTACAGTAGGTACATGGAAATTCACCAGAGGAGTTCAATGGCAAGTATGAGTAGGCAAAAGACAAAATTAGCAAACTTGAGATAATGACATTAAAATTATCTAGTTTAAAGAGTGCAAAGGAAAAAAAATGAAGAAAAAGGAACAGAACCTTATGGACTTGTGGGATACCATCAAGCATACCAGTACATGTATCATAGAAGTCGCAGGAGGGATGAAAAAAGAGCAGAAAAAATATTTCCCAAATTTGATTAAAAACATGAATATATACATCCAAAAACTTAAACATTAAGCAGGATGAAGTCAGAGAGATCCACAGCAAGACACATACTCAAATTCTACAAAGCAAGAGAATCTATAAAGCAAAAAGTATTCATGTACTCTTCAAGTACTCTTTATGTACAAGGAATCCTCAGTAAGATTAACAGTTGATTTCTCATCAGAAACTATGGAGGCCAGAAGGAAGTGGGATAGCATATTTAAAATAGAGAAAATAACTCATAATTCCCCTGTTTGGAAAAACTGCCCTCCAAGAGTGGAGAAAAGTGTTACAGCTCTTTTAAAATTTGTCTAGCTTGTTCCAAGTCTTCACTGGAAGCACACCCCCACTCTTAAAAAAAAATGGAGAAAAATATTATGACAGTTTCAGATGAACAGACTCTGGGGGAATTTATTACTAGTACACTTGCTTTACAAGAAATGGTAAAGGGAATCTTTCAGGCTGAAACAAAACCATATGAAGAAATAAAGAACTAGTAGCTACACAAGTAAATATAAAAGCAGTATTGTATTTTTGATTTGTGATATTTATTTTCTTTTTACTATGTAATTTAAAAGGCAGATGCATAAAGCAATAACTTTAGATTTGTGTTAATAGTATATGATGTAAAAATATGTTACCTGTGATAATATAGAGATGAAAATATATAGGTATAGTATATACATATACTATTGAAACAAAGTTGACATTATTCAAACTAGGTTGTTATAACTTAAATATATTAATTGTAATCCCCAAAGTAACCACAAAGAAAATATCTGACACACACACACACACACACACACACACACACAGAATAAAAATGGTACACTACAAAATATGAACTAAATATATATATTTTTAAGTGATGATGGAATTGAGGTTAAAAAAAATGTAAGATGCATAGAGAACAAATAGCTAAATGGCAGCAATGAGTTCTTATCAGTAATTACTTTGAAAGTAGTTGAATTAAACTCTGCAATTTAAAGGCAAATATTGTCAGAATGGGAAAAACACAATCCATCTATATACTGTCTACAAGAGACTGTCTTTCAGTACAAAAAAACAAAGAAGTTGAAAGTAGAAGAACCAGAAAACATAGTCTATGCAAGTGGTAATCAAAAGAAAGCTAAGGTGGCTATATTAGTGTCAGAAAAATAGATTTTTTTTTTCTTTTGAGATAGAGCCTTGTTCTGTCAACCAGGCTGGAGTGCAGTAGTGTGATCACAGCTCACTGTAGCCTTGACCTCCCACGTTCAAGTGATCCTCCTCCCTTAGCCTCCTGAGTAGTTGGAACTACAGGCATGTGCCACCACCACACCTTGCTAATTAAAAAAAAAAAATTTTGTAGAGATAAGATTTCACAATGTTGCCAGGCAGGTATCAAACTTCTGGGCTCAATGACCCTTCTGACTTGGCCTCCCCAAGTGCTGGGATTATAGGCATGAGCCACCATACCCAGCCAGAAAAAGAGACTTTAAGCCAAAAAATTACAGGAAACAAGTAACATTATTTCTTTATAAAAGGTTCAGTTCATCAATGAATTAATTATAATGATAATTATAAACGTATATAGCAAAGTTTCAAAATGTATGAAGCAAATATCGATAAAATATAGGAAAGAAATAGTTCTATAATGGTAGTTGGATTCTTCAATATCCCACTTTCAATAATGGATTGAAACAACAACCACACAGAAGATCAGTAAGGAAATGGAGGCCTTGAACAACAACATAAATCAAGTAGACCTAAGAGACATAAAGATCAGTCTTCCTCACTTCCAGCAACAGCAGAATACACATTTTTCTTCAGGTGCACTTGGAACATTCTCCTGGGTATCGCATGTGGGATATCCAGACTCAAAGGAAGTCCTAATAAATTTTTCCTTTTTTTTTTTTGAGATGTAGTTTTGCTCTTGTTGCCCAGGCTCGAGTGCAATGGTGCAATCTTAGCTCAGTGCAACCTCTGTCTCCCAGGTTCAAGCGATTTTCCTGCCTCAGCCTCTCAAGTAGCTGGTATTACCGGCTCCCGCCACCATACCTGGCTAATTTTTTTTTTTTTTGTATTTTTAGTAGAGACGGGGTTTCACCATATTGGTCAGGCTGGTCTTGATCCCCTGACCTCAGGTGATTCACCTGCCTCAGCCTCCCGAGGTGCTGGGATTACAAGTATGAGCCACTGTGCCTATCCCCTAATAAATTTTTAAGATTGAAATCCTACAAATTAGCTTCTCCAGTAACAGTGAAATGAAATTAGAAATCAGTAATAGAGACCATCCATGGTGGCTCATGCCTGTAGTCTCAGCACTTTGGGAGACCAAGGCATGTGGATCACTTGAGGCCAGGAGTTTGAGACCAGCCTGGGCAACATGGTAAAACCCTGTCTCTACTAAAAATACAAAAATTATCCAGGCATTGTGGTGCACACCTGTAATCCCAGTTACTTGGGGGATTGAGGCACAAGAATCACTTGAAACCAGGAGGCAAAGGTTGCAGTGAGCTGAGATCTTGCCACTGCACTCTAGCCTCAACAGAGTGAGACTCTGTCTCAAGAAAAAAAAAGAAAAAAATCGCTAATTGAAGGCAAACTGGAAAATTCACAACTATGTGACATTCAAAAAACAAACTGCTGTACAACAAATGGGTCAAAGAAGAAATCACAAGGGCTTCCCTGTCTTGTTTGAAAAGAGAGATGAGAAGGAAAAAATCACAAGGAAAATTAGAAAATCCTTTGAGACAAAAGAAAACTAAAACACAGTATGCCAAAAATTATGGATGTGGGAGAGCAGTGCTAAGAGGAAATTTTATAGCTACAATGTCTCCATTTAAAAAGAAGAGCTCCAATAACCTAAATATATACCTTAAGGAATGAGTAAAAGAGGAGCAAACTAAACCCAAAGCTAGAAGGGAGAAAATAATAAATATGAGAGCAGAGAGAAATACAGAATAGAAAGAAAAATTAGCAAAGCAAAACCTGGTTCTTTGAAAAGATAAAATTGATAAACCTTTAACTAGATTGGCTAAGAGAAAAAGGACTCATTAAAATCAGAAATGAAAATGGGGACATCACTACTGACTTTACAAAAATAAAAAGGGATTGTGGGAGAATACTAGGAAAAAGTTTATACTGACAAATATTATGCTAACAAATTGGATAACCTAGGTGAAATTGCCGTATTCCTAGAAAGAGGCAAAATACCAAAACTGGCTGGAGAAGAAATGGAATCTGAATAGTCCTATAACAGATTGAATCAAAATGAAAAAGAAAAAAACCTCCCAACAAAGAGAAGCCTAGAATCACATGACTTTACTGATGAATTCTACCAAATAGTTAAAAAGAGTTAACATAAATCGTTGCAAAAAAATCGAAGAGTTGGGAAACACTCTCTAACTCACGAGGCTAGCATTACCCTGACACTGAAGTCAGACAGAGATATTACAAAAAACGATAGGACTATATTCATTATGAATATAGATGCCAGAATCCTCAACAAAATACTAACAAACCAAATCCAGTAGCCTATTTAAAAGATTATGCGCTATGACCAAGTAGGATTTATCCCAGAAAAGTTAGGGTGCACCAACATAGGTAATTCCATCATTTTATAGACCACATTAATAAAATTGCATGATCTTATGTAGAAAAGTCCTTGAAAAATCTGAAAACATCCCACAATGAAAAACATTGAATAAACTAAGAATAGAAAGGAATGTACTCAGGCCAGGCGTAGTGACTCACATCCATAATCCCAGCACTTTGGGAGGCTGAGGCAGGCAGATTGCTTGAGCTCAGGAGTTGGAGACCACCCTGGGCAACATGGTAAAACCCCATCTCTACAAAAAGGAAAAAAAAAAAAGATTAGCCAGGCATAGTGGCACATGCCTGTAGACTCTGGGGGGCTGAGGTGGGAGAATTGCTTGAACCGAGGAAGTCAAGGCTGCAGTGAGCCAAGATTGTGCCACTGCACTTCAGCCTGGGTGACAAAGGGAGACCCTGTCTCAAAAAAAAAAAAAAAAAAGGTTCTTAGCTTGATAAAGGTCATCTGTGGAAAACTTATAGCTAGCATCATACTCAGTGGTGAAAGATTGACAGCTTTTCCCCTGAAATCAGGAAGAAGACAAGGATGCCCACACTCACCACTTGTATTCAACTCAAAAGAATCCACACACACACACACACACAGAAAAATGCTTTGCTAAATGTAATAAACTAATTTAGCAAAGTTGTAGGATACAAAATTCACACTCAGAAGTTGGTTATACACTCATGAGTCACTTAGTGTCAGGGATACATTCTGAGAAATGCATTGTTAGGCAATTTTGTCTTTGTGCAAATATCATAGAGTGTATTTACACAAACCTAAATGGTACAGCCTATTGCTCCTAGACTACAAACTTGTACAGCATGTTACAGTACTGAATACTGCAGGCATTTGTAATACAATGGTATTTGTGTATCTAAACTGAAACAGAGAAAGTACAGTAAAAATAAGGCACAAAAGATAATGGTACATCTGTATAGGACACTTAACATGAAAGGAGCTTGCGGGGTTGGAAATTGCTCTGGGTGGGCTAGTGAGTGGTGAGTGAATGTGAAGGCCTTGCACATTACCGTTCACTTTTGTATGACTGGCTGTGCAGATTTGTTAATACCACCATTACGACAAATGTGAGTAATACATTGCACTATGACATTAAGTCAGCAGTAGGAATTTTTGGCTCAGTTGTAATCTTGTGGGACAGCCAACATATATGTAGTCCGTTGTTGGCAAAAATGTCATTAGGCAATGCATAACTGTACCTCTGTTCACTAGCAATGAACAACCTGACAAAGAAATTAAGAAAACAGTTCCATTTACAATAGCACCCAAAACATTAACATAAAATATTTAGGAATAAATTTAATCATGGAGGCACAAGATTGTATTATATTGCTGAAAGAAATTAGACAAATAAATAGACATCTCATGTTCGTGGACTGGAAATCTTAATATTGTTAAGATAGCAGTGCTACCCAAAGCAATCAATAGATTCAGTTTAATCTCTATAAAAAACAATGATTTTTTTTATAGAAGTAGAAAAACTCATCCTGAAATTAATATGGAATTTCATGAGACCCTGAATAATCAAAATAATCTTGAAATGAAAAAGTTGTGAGACACACAATGTCTGATTTTAAAACTTACTAAAAAACTACAGTAACCAAAACAGTTTGATACTAGCATAAGGATAGACATATAGCCCAATGAAGTAGAAGTGAGAGCACATAAATAAACCCTCACAGATATGGTTAAATGATTCTTTTTCAAAGGTGCCAAGACCATTCAATGGGGAAAATAGAGTCTTTTCAACAAGTAGTATTAGGAAAACTGGATATCACATACAAAAGCACAAGTTTGGACTCTTACCTTATACTATATCCAAAATTGGAAATGGATCAAAGACATAAATTTTAGAGCTAAAACCGTAAAGCTTTTAGAAGAAAACATAGGGACAGGTTATCATGACCTTGGATTTGACGATGTTTTTTTAAATATGACACCCAAAGCACTCACAACAAAAGGAAAAAATAGATAAATTGGACTTTATAATAAGTAAAAACTTTTGTGCATCAGAGAACACTATTGAGAGTAAAAACATAAACCAAAGAAAAGGAGAAAATATTTGCAAACTATGTATCTGATGAAGTGTAACATCCAAATATATAAAGAATTGCTACAAGTCAACAACAGAAAGGCAAACTCAATTTTCAAATGGGCAAAGGACTTGAATACACATTTCTCCAAATAAGACATACAAATAGCCAATAAGCATATGAAAAGATGCTAAATTCTGTTTTAGTCATGACAGAAATGCAAATTAAAAGCAATATGATACTTCTTCAAACCCATTAGGGTGGCTTTCACTTTAAAAAAGGGAAAATAACAAGTGTTAGCAATAATACAGAGAATTAGAACCCTCATGCATTGCTGATAGGGCTGTAAAATGATGCAGATTCTGTGAAAACAGCTTGGCAATTGCTCAAAATGTTAAACATATCATTGCACTCTTAGGTATATATTCAAAGAGATAGTTGTACACCAGTGTTCACAACAGCATTGTTCACAATAATCAAAATGTGGAAACAACCCAATTGTCCGTCAGCAAACGAATGGATAAACAAAACATGATACACCCATTTAATGGAACATTCAACCACAGAAATAATAAAGTTTTTGATATATGCTATTACATGAATGGACTTTGAAAATAGGCTAGTTTGAAATTCCATAAACAAAAGGACAAATATTGTATGATTCAAAATTTGTATGACCCAAAGACACAAGTGGATTACCAGGGGCTGCAGGGTGATGAGGGGGAAATGAAGAGTTACTACTTTACAGGTACAGAGTTTCTGTTTTGGATAATAATATTCTGAAAATAGATAGTGGTGATGATTGCACAACATTGTAAGTATACTTAATGCCACCAAATCATACAATTAAAGACAGTTATAGTGGTAAATTTTATGTTATAAACTTCTTTCCACATTCAAACTGTATTATGTATGTATATGAATAAGAATTCAGCTTAGTTAACTGTTTTTTAGAATCACTAACGTAACAGTTAATAAGAAAACTCTTAGGTTTTCTTTGTTCAAATCGTTTATCTTTTAATCTTATTTGGGTTTTCCACATAGATTTTTCGGTGGCTCATGCCTGTAATCCCAGCACTTTGGGAGGCTGAGGCAGGCAAATCATGAGGTCAGGGGTTTGAGACCAGCCTGGTCAACATGGAGAAACCCCATCTCTACTAAAACAAAAAATTAGCTGGGCATGGTGGTGGGCACCTGTAATCCAACTACTCGGGAGGCTGAGGCAGGAGAATTGCTTAAACCTAGGAGGCAGAGGTTGCAGTGTGCCAAGATCATGCCACTGCACTCCAGCCCCAGTGACAGTGCGAGACTCCGTCTCAAAAAATAAATAAAACATACTGGCTAGACATTAGTAATATTCTAGAATTCTGGTGTTAATTTTATAATTTAATGAGTGCTTTTCAAATACAAGTCATTGTCAGAAGAATTTGGTAACATGGGCCTACCTTTTTTGGGGTTGATTTGACTTGGCTGAGCTGGGGTTCTGACACTGAGAGTCTAGAATATTCACTGTCTAGGTGATAGTAAACCTGGAGGCCCAACAGAAACAAAGTACATGACTCTTGTATTGCATAAACAAGGTGATTCAAATTACCTATATAACATTATGTGTTGAAGTAACTCTAAAAATGACCTTTTCATTAGGATAGGATAGGCTGTGCTGCAGGGAAAAGAAACCCCTAAATTTGTGTGATGGTACCTTCTCATCAACAACTATCTACCAGAGAGGCTCAAGAGTTCCCCTTGTGTTTAGTACCAATCTATAACTACCTCAAAGTGGGAAATGCAGATTTCATGTGATGAGGATCTGTCATCGGTTCTTTCATAGTAATCCACATTTTAAAAATTTCTTCACAGTGAGCTGTGTGATGATTAAGTTATGTTTAGATTTGCTAAAATTTATTTCAGACAAAATAAGGAAAAGATTTCTTTAGAGATATTTACAGGTTTTAGAGATTTGTTATTTCATAGCACTGGCAAAATTCAGTAGAACTCTCAACTTTGATACTGGTATCAACTTTGATGCTAGTGTTAAGTACCAACTGTGTGAATTAGTTGTTCTCAAGCAATTCATTTTAACTCAATTTCAGCATCTGGAAATGGGGACAGTAGCACCTACCATATGGAATTCTTGTAAGGATAAAATGAGAATGAGAGAATGTAAAGTGTTTCACAATGTCTGATACACTTCAGGTTTTCATTATGGCAGTTGTTTTTATTGATTGAATATTACTTCGCTTTTTCTACGTTCATACAGTTTGGCAGACATCAAATAACAGTGTAAGAGCTTGTTGGAAATTGTAAGGTGCTTTGCAGATACTCACCTGACAACTGATTATAATCTTTTTTCTGAAGTCATTATTTTCATTGTCATATAATTAAGTTTTAATTATATACTTCCTTGCATTTTGCTCTCATTATTTTGTGGTTGTTAATTTCATCTCCCAAACCAATATATACACTCCTATACATACTAATATTTTGTAGCTCATATTTCTTTTGTATCTCCCACATGAAGCACTATGTACTTAGTCAAATACTAAGTAAACATTTGTTTATTTTTAGCAATTGGTGATTTCTAAGTAAGCCGTTAAGCATATCTTAATTGCAATTAGAATTAATGTTACTCTGATCATGAGATTCCTGTTACACACTTGAGAATTCCCATCAAAGGTAACCTTCCTGTATATCCCAACAGATGCAGACCTGACAAGAGTGATTCATACCTCTCTAATCCACAACACAGATCTTTGCAATCTACGTTGCTTTCCAAGATATTCTAAACCTAAAGGCACTGAAATAAGTAATGCATATTACTTACTTAGTGAAGATATTCCTTACCAAATAGAAAACACAATTACCCAGCCTATTTGTTGGACTGGCTTTAGTATTAGTATTTTCTCATGTACAGTCTAAGATAAGATACTGCTTTTTTTTTTTTTTTTTTTTTTTTTTTTTTTTGAGACAGAGTCTTGCTCTGTCGCCAGATGCCAGGCTGGAGTGCAGTGGCGCGATCTCAGCTCACTGCAACCTCCGTCTCCCGGGTTCAAGCAATTCTCCTGCCTCAGCCTCCCAAGTAGCTGGGACTACAGACGCGTGCCACCACGCCCAGCTAATTTTTATATTTTAGTAGAGACGGGGTTTCACTATGTTGGCCAGGATGGTCTCGATCTCTTGACCTTGTGATCTGCCCGCCTCGGCCTCCCAAAGTGCTGGGATTACAGGCGTGAGCCACTGCGCCCGGCCCAGATACTGCTTTTTATTAAAAAAAATAAAAAAAACTTTAAAAATCCAAAGACAATTTTCAGGAAATTGACACAGTGCATAGCTCATTATCTATTGTTCGTAATTTTTTTTTGCGGAATTAATGATAAAATAACAGTGAGCCAGTACCTCAAGAACTATTGTAGCTAATACCCTAACTTTAAAAAAGTGTTGAATTCTCAGTTGTGCCGTTTACTAGCTATGTGTCTGTAGGTTATGTAGTTAAACTGTATAAAACAAAGTTTCCTCATGTGTTAAAATGGCATTATAATAACAATCTCACCTGTTTATTGTATTAAATGGCACAGGTGGAACACTTAGCACAGTACCAGATACATAGTAAGTACACAATATAGGTAACTTCAGCCATAATTAGCTCAAAATTACTTAAATATTTGGAAAATGTATTCTCTAATAAGTTTCAAAGTTGGACAGCTCCAAAGTGGATTATTTCAGCTGCTCAGTGACTTCATCAGAATCCAGAACTCTGTTGTTCACTCTGCTATCCTCAAAGAGATAGTCCTTGTTCTCAGACAACCTTATGGTCACAAGATTATTGCTGCAATTTCGGTCTTCAAATCCAGTCAAAAAAGCATCTAGAAAAACAAAGAAAAGCATCTCTTTACATGAGTTTCTTGTTAAGAACAAGGAAATCTTTCCCGGAAGCCTTCTAACATACTTTCCTTCATAACTGATTGACTGGGTCCCATTCCCACCTCCTAAATGATTACTGGTGAAGAGAATGGGGTTATAAATTACCTAGGGGATGGAGGTACCCAAATCAGTTTATCTCCAAGTTTTTTGTTGTATCACTTTTTTAAAGGGTGGATGCCTAAATAACATTGGTGTTCTGTTAACAAAGAGGGAGTGGGTATCTACTATAGCTATTATTATGCATAATAGAATATTTACCATTCCTTTTTGAAGGAGTATTTGATTGTAAAGGAGATTCAAATGTCTCCTGAAACTTTTCAGTTACTTCTCATTGCTATCCATCAGATATGTCATTGCAATCATTTATTAGACATACTAATTCCAATTTCATTTTTTGTCAGTCTTTTAAAAAACCTGTTTCATTCTGTAATATTGCTGCTACTGACAAAGTTATTGAAGTGTCACAGCTAAAAATGGCATATACTAGGCCAGGTGCAGTGGTTTATACCTGTAATCCCAGCACTGGGAGGCTGAACCTGTAGGACTGATTGAGCCTTGCAAGAGTTTGAGACAAGCCTGGCAACTTAGCAAGACCCTGTATCTACAAAAATAAATGAACAAATTAGCTTGGAGTAGTGGCACATGCCTGTAGTCCCAGCTACTCTGGAGGCTGAAGCAGGAGGATTGCCTGAGCCCAGGAAGTTAAGGCTGCAGAGAGCCATGATGATGCCACTGCATTCCAGCCTGGGCAACAGTATGAGACCCTGTCTCAAAAAAAACAAATCTCTAAGATTATCAGGATTTCTTGAGATAGGTCAAAAATGTAAATGACATGCTAACTAGGTACTTAAGGTGAATTTTCTCTTGGGACCAAAGCATTACTATACCTGACTTATAAAACTTTGCTTTCTAGGCTTAAAAAAAACAGTTAAAAATTTATTTTCCGCTTACATGCTATCTAGGTTAGCTAATCTCTTATTTTAGCAGCACCAAGGTGAGAACCAATTATAATATGACAAAATATATGTGAAGGAGTACAAGGAAGGGTTCACAAAATATTGTTTTAATGATATATAGGAGTTTATTAAAAAAGGAGAGTGATTATATAGTAATATATATGGGAAATGCTTTAGTTTTCCTGTTTTCTTCTTTCATATCCCCATTTAAAAAGCTTTTTGCTAACATGAAGTTAGTTCTACAAACTGGCTTCATACATAAACAGTTTTCATAAGGAGTTTAGATAATCTGTCTTTTTACACTCTGTCTCTATAAAATCCATAGAACTGAAAAGATACAGACTACAGAAACAGTTGGAGAAAAGAGTGAGACACAATTGAGATGAAAAAGGTTAAGGTTGGGCCGGGTGCAGTAGCTTATGCCTGTAATCCCAGCACTTCGGGAGGCCCAGGTGGGCAGATCGCTTAATCAGGAGTGAGAGACCAGCCTGTGCAACGTGGCAAAAGCCCATCTCTGCCAAAAGTACAAAAATTAGCCAGACAGGGTGGCATGCACCTGCAGTCTCAGGTTTTGTGGGATGGCAGGATGGAAGGGGCTGAGGTGGAAAATCGCTTGAAGCTGGGAGGTTGGGGCTGCAGAGACCTGTGATGGTGCCACTGCACTCCAGCCTCAGTGACAGAGTGATACCCTATCGCAGAAAAAAAAAAAAGATGCATTGGTGACAAAAATTCTACCTAAAAACAACCCACTTAATAGATATTTTCGTAGTTTGTACCATCATCTTTTTACCTTAGAGTAGAGCTATTGATAGTAGGTCTCATTGGAAGCATTTTAAACATCTGTAATGCAAGTAACAATATTAGAATAGATATTTGTGCACATTTCTTTTGTATATAGCTGTAATATATGGGAAGATCAGAACTATCTGAAGAATAGAGGGCATCATTTTTATAATTCAAATTTTTACATTAAAACCCTGTTTTTAGAAGGGGTTTTCAAATGGGGTTGTTAATATTTGTCAGTGTACTTTCTAAAAGCAGCAATTTGGGCCAGGAACAACCTGACTCATCCCTGTAATCCCAGCACTTTGGGAGGCTAAGTTGGGAGGATTGCTAGAGCTTAGGAGTTCAAGACCACCCTGGAGAACAAAGTGAGACACCCAACTTTACAAAAACATAATAATAAAAAAAATTAGCTGGGTGTAGGGGTGTGCACCTGTAGTCTCAGCTACTCTGGAGGCTGAGGAAGGAGGATTGCTTGAGCCCAGGAGGTTGAGGCTGCAGTGAGCTATGATCACACCACTGCAGTCCAGTCTGGACATAAAAGCAAGACCTTGTCTATAAAAATGAAAATAAAATAAAATGCAGAAGTTTTAAATTGATGTGTTCAGACAGTTTGCATTTAATTACCAATTTGTTTGAATTATATATATATATATTTTGTTTGTTTGTTTAATTGTACTTTAGGTTCTGGGGTACATTTGCAGATCATGCAGGATTGTTGCATAGGTACATATATGGCAATGTGGTTTGCTGCCTCCATCCCCCCTGTCACCTATATCTGGCATTTCTCCCCATGTTATCCCTCCCCAACCTCCCTACTCCCTGTTATCCCTCCCCTAGGCTCCCCCCCCAACAGTCCCCAGTGTGTTATGCTCCCCCTCCCTGTGTCCATATGTTCTCACTGTTCAATACCTGCCTATGAGTAAGAACATGTGGTGTTTGATTTTCTGTTCTTGTGTCAGTTTGCTGAGAATGATGGTTTCCAGATTCTTCCATGTCCCTACAAAGGACACGAACTCATTGTTCTTTATGGCTGCATAGTATTCCATGGTGTATATGTGCCATATTTTCCTTGTCCAGTCTATCATCGATGGGCATTTGGGTTAGTTCCAGGTCTTTGCTATTGTAAACAGTGCCGCAGTGAACATACATGTGCATGTGTCTTTATTATAAGACAATTTATAATCCGTTGGATATATACCCAGTAATGAGATTACTGGGTCAAATGGAATTTCTATTTCTAGGTCCTTGAGGAATCCCCCACACTGTCTTCCACAACAGTTGAACTAATTTATACTCCCACCAATGGTGTAAAAGTGTTCCTGTTTCTCCACATCCTCTCCGGCATCTGTTGTCTCCAGATTTTTTAATGATCACCATTCTAACTGGCGTGAGATGGTATCTCAATGTAGTTTTGATTTGTATTTCTCTAATGACCGGTGATGATGAGCATTTTTTCATATGTATGTTGGCATCATATATGTCTTCTTTTGAAAAGTGTCTGTCCATGTCCTTCGCTCACTTTTGAATGTTTTTTTTTTTTTTCTTGTAAATCTGTTTTAGTTGTTTATAGATTCTGGATATTAGCCCTTTGTCAGATGGGTAGATTGCAAAAATTTTTTCCCATTCTGTTGGTTGCCAGTTCACTCTAATGATTGTTTCTTTTGCTGTACAGAAGCTCTGGAGTTTAATTAGATCCCATTTGTCTATTTTGGCTTTTGTTGCCAATGCTCTTGGTGTTTTATCATGAAGTCCTTGCCTATGCCTATGTCCTGAATGGTTATGCCTAGGTTTTCCTTTAGGGTTTTTATGGTGTTAGGTCTTATGTTTAAGTCTTTAATCCATCTAGAGTTAATTTTAGTGTAAGGTGTCAGGAAGGGATCCAGTTTCTGTTTTCTGCACATGGCTACCTAGTTTTCCCAATACCATTTATTAAACAGGGAATTATTTCCCCATTGCTTGTTTTTGTGAGGTTTGTCAAAGATCAGATAGTTGTAGATATGTGGTGTTGCCTCCAAGGCCTCTGTTCTATTCCATTGGTCTATATCTCTGTTTTGGTACCAGTACCATGCTGTTTTGATTGCTATAGCCTTGTAGTATAGTTTGAAGTCAGGTAGCATGATTCCTCCATCTTTGTTCTTTGTGTTTAGGATTGTCTTGGCTATGTGGGCTGTCTTTTGGTTTCATATGAAGTTTGAGGTGGTTTTTTCCAGCTCTGTGAAGAGGGTCATAGGTAGCTTGATGGGGATAGCTCTGAATCTATAAATTACTTTCGGCAGTATGGCCATTTTCACAGTAGTGATTCTTCCTAACCATGAGCATGGAATATTTTTCCATCTGTTTGTGTCCTCTCATATTTCCTTGAGCAGGGGTTCGTAGTTCTCCTTGAAGAGGTCCTTTACATCCTTTGTTAGTTGTATTCCTAGGTATTTTATTCTCTATGTAGCAATTGTGAATGGCAGTTCACTCTTGCTTTGGCTCTCTTTTAGTCTGTTATTGGTGTATAAGAATGCTTGTGATTTCCGCACATTGATTTTGTATCCTGAGACTTGGCTGCAGTTGCTTATGAGTTTAAGGAGATTTTGGGCTGAGATGATCTAAATATACAATCATGTCATCTGCAAATAAAGACAATTTGACTTCCTCCTTTCTAATTGAATACACTTTATTTCTTTTTCTTGCCTGATTGCTCTGGCTAGAACTTCCAACACTATATTGAATAGGAGTGGTGAGAGAGGGCATCCTTGACTAGTGCCAGACTTCAAACAGAGTGCTTCCAGTTTTTGCCCATTCAGTATGATATTGGCTGTGGGTTTGTCATAAATAGCTCTTATTATTTTGAGATATGTTCCGTCGATACCTAGTTTACTGAGAGTTTTTAGCATAGAGTGCTGTTGAATTTTGTCGAAGGCCTTCTCTGCGTCTATTGAGATAATCGTGGTTTTTGTCTTTGGTTCTGTTTATTTGTTGGATTACATTTATAGACTTGCGTGTATTGAACCAGCCTTGCATCCTCGGGGTGAAGCCTGCTTGATCCTGATGGATAAGCTTTTTGATGTGCTGTTGCAATCAGTTTGCCAGTATTTTATTGAAGATTTTTGCATCTATGTTCATCATGGATTTTGGCCTGAAGTTTTTTTGTTGTTGTTGAGTCTCTGCCGGGTTTTGGTATCAGGATGATGTTGGTCTCTTAAAATGATTTGGGAAGGATTTCCTCTTTTGGATTGTTTGGAATAATTTCAGAAGGAGTGGTACCAGCTCCTCTTTGAACATCTGTTAGAATTCAGCTGTGAACTGATCTGGACCTGGGCTTTTTTTGGTTGGTAGGCTATTAATTGCTGCCTCAACTTCAGCCCTTGTTATGGGTCTATTCAGGGTTTTGGTGTCTTCCCAGTTTAGGCCTGGAAGGGTGCAAGTGTTCAGGAATTTTTCCATTTCTTCCATGTTTACTGGTTTATGTGCATAGAGTTGTTTGTAGTAATCTGTGATGGTAGTTTATATTTCTGTGGAATCGGTGGTGACATCCCCTTTATAATTTTTATTATATCTATTTGATTCTTCTCTGTTTTCTTTTTTATTAATCTGGCTAGCAATCTGTATTTTGTTGATCTTTTAAAAAAAAACCAGCTCCTGGATTGATTTTTTTTTTTAAGGGTTTTTTGTGTCTCTATCTCCTTCAGTTCTGCTCTGGTCTGTTATTTCTTGTCTTCTGCTAGCTTTTGAGTTGTTTCGATCTTGCCTCTCTACCTCTTTCAATTTTGATGATATGGTGTCAATTTTAGATCTTTCCTTCTCATGTGGGCATTTATTGCTGTAATTTTCTGTCTAGACACTGCTCTAAATGTGTCCCAGAGATTCGGGTACGTTGTATCTTCATTCTCGTTGGTTTCAAAGAACATCTTTATTTCTGCCTTTATTTCATTGTTTATCCAGTCAGCATTCAAGAGCCAGTTATTCAGTTTCCATGAAGTTGTGTGGTTCTGATTTAGTTTCTTAATCCTGAGTTCTAATTTGATTGCACTGTGGTCTGAGAGACTGTTTTTTGATTTCCATTCTTTTGCATTTGCTGAGGAGTGATTTACTTCCAATTATGTGGTCAATTTTAGAGTAAGTGCAATGTGGTGCTGAGAAGAATGTGTATTCTGTGGATTTGGGGTGGAGAGTTCTGTAGATGTCTATTAGGTTTGCTTGGTCCAGATTTGAGTTCAAGTCCTGGATATCCTTGTTAATTTTCTGTCTTGTTGATCTGTCTAATATTGACAGTGGAGTGTTAAAGTCTCCCACTGTTATTGTGTGGGAGTCTAAGTCTCCTTGTAGGTTGTTAAAAACTTGCTTTATGTTTCTGGGTGCTTCTGTATTGGTTGCGTATCTATTTGGGATCATTAGCTCTTCTTGTTGCATTGATAGTTTTACCATTATGTAATGCCCTTCTTTGTGTCTTTTGATCTTTGTTGGTTTAAAGTCTATTTTGTCAGAGACTAGGATTGCAACTCCTGCTTTTTTTACTCTCCATTTGCTTGGTAAATCTTCCACCATCCCTTTATTTTGAGCCTATGTGTGTCCTTGCATGTGAGATGGGTTTCCTGGATACAGCACACCAGTGGGTTTTGACTTTTTATGCAATTTTCCAGTCTGTGTCTTTTCATTGGGGCATTTAGTCCATTTACATTTAAGGTTAATATTGTTATGTGTGAATTTGATTCTGCCATTTTGATGCTAACGGGTTGTTTTGCCCATTAATTGATGCAGTTTCTTCATTGTGTTGATGGTCTTTACCATTTGGTACATTTTTGGAGTGGCTGCTACTGGTCTTTCCTGCCTATGTTTAGTGCTTCTTTCAGGAGCTCTTGTAAGGCAGGCCTGGTGGTGACAAAATCTCACAGCAATTGCTTGTCCATAAAGGATTTTATTTCTCCTTCGCTTATGAAGCTTAGTTTGGCTGTATATGAAATTCTGGGTTAAAAGTTCTTTTCTTTAAGGATGTTGAATATTGGTCCCCACTCCCTTCTGGCTTGTAGGATTTCTGCCGAGAGATCCGCTGTGAGTCTGATGGCCTTCCCTTTGCGGGTAACCTGACCTTTCTCTCTGGCTGCCCTTAGCATTTTTTCCTTAATTACAACCCTGGTGAATCTGACGATTATGTGCTTTGAGGTTGCTCTCTTGAGGAATATCTTTGTGGTGTTCTCTGTATTTCCTGGACTTAAATATTGGCCTGACTTGCTAGATTGGGGAAGCTCTCCTGGATAGTATCCTAATAGTGCTTTCTGGCTTGGATTCATTCTCTCCGTCACATTCAGGTACACCTATCAAACATAAATTAGGTCTTTTCACATAATCCCATATTTTTTGAAGGCTTTATTTGTTTCATTTCACTCTTTTTTCTCTAATCTTGCCTTCTCATTTTATTTCATTGAGTTGATCTTCCATCTCTGATATTCTTTATTCTGCTTGGTCAATTCGGCTATTGAAACTTGTGTATGCTTCACGAAGTTCTTGTGTTGTGTTTTTCGGCTGCATCAAGTCATTCATATTCTTCTCTAAGCTGTTTATTCTCGTTAGCATTTTGTCTAACTTTAATTCAGGGTTCTTAGTTTCTTTGCATTGGATTAGAACATGTTCTTTTAGCTCAGAGAAGTTTGTTATTACCCACCTTCTGAAGGCTACTTCTATCAATTCATCAGACTCATTCTCCATGCAGCTTTGTTCCCTTGCTGGTGAGGAGTATAATCCCTTGGAGGAGAGGCGTTCTTGTTTTTGGTGTTTTCATCCTTTTTTGTGCCGAGTTCTTCGCATCTTCTTAGATTTATATACCTGTGATCTTTGTAGTGGGTGACTTTCGGATGCGGTGTCTGAGTGAACATCCTTTTTGTTGATGTTGCAGTTATTTCTTTCTGTATTTTAAGTTTTCCTTCTAATAGTCAGGCCCCTCTGCTATAGGACTGCTGGAGGTCCACTCCAGACCCTGCTTGCCTGGGGATCACCTGCAGCAGCTGTAAAACAGTAAGGGTTGCTGCTGGTTTCTTCTTTTGTTATCTTTGTCCCAGATGGATACCCACCAGATGTCAGCTTGAGCTGTCCTTTATGAGGTGTCTCTCTGGATATACAGGGGTCGGGGAGCTGCTTGAGGAGACAGTCTGTCCCGTATAGGAGCTCAAGTGCTGAGCTGGGAGCTCCGTTGTTCCTTTTAGAGCTGCTGAGCAGGTATGTTTAAGTCTGCTGCAGTGGTACTCATAACCGCCTTTTTCCCCCAGGTGCTGTGTCCTGGGAAGTTGGGGCTTTATTTATAAGTTCCTGACGTGCTGCTGCCTTTCTTCAGAAATGCCATGCCCAGCAAGGAGGTAGACTAGTCACAGTCTGCCAGCAGAGACGTTGCTGAGCTGCCACAGGCTCTGCCCAGCTGTTGTGTGAACTTCCTTGCTGTTTTGTTTACAGAGGTACCGTTAGAACTGCCTCAGTAATGGCAGTCTGCGGATTGCCTCAGTAATGGTGGACTACCTCGGTAGTGGTGGACTGCCTCGATAATGGCTGACGCCCTTCTCTCCATCGAGCTGGACCATTCTGGGTCCAGCTGCACTTGCTGTGAAACTCTCAATCCAGAGAGTTTCAGATTGCTGGTCTTTGTGGGAGTGGGACCCGCTGAGCCATATCACATGGCTCCCCTGTTTCAACCCCTTTTTTTCAGTTGAGTGGGTGGCTCTGTATCCTAGACATTCCAGGTGCCAGTTGAAATGGCCGCCCAGATTTGTGTGAGTTTTTGTGCAGAGACCCACCGGCTGGCTGAAACAGGCATGCTGGAGACTCGTGGTGCTTTTCAGCCCAGGAATCTCCTGGTCTGTATGCAGTAAAAACTCGTTTGGTAATGCAGTGATCACTCACCCTCTGCATTGTTCTCGCTGGGAACCGCGCTCCAGAGCTGTTCCTATTTGGCCGTCTTGGATAGCAGATCCCCCAATTTGTTTGAATTTAAGTCCACCATCTTGATATTTATTTTCTGTATGTTCCATCTGTTTTATATCCCTTTGTTTTGTTTTTCCTATTTTCTTTTAGGGTAATCAAGTATTTTTTGGTGTTTTTTTTTTTTTTTTTTTTTTGCTCATACTTGTGTTTTTTATTGTTTATCTTAGCGATTATAACAGATATACTTACGTTACCACGTTACACCTTGAATTAATGTTATGCTGCCTTACAGTGCAAGAACCTTGCAATGATATAATTCTGTTTACTTCCCTGTCATGCTGTGTACTTTTGTCATATATTTTACATGTATATATGTTATAAACTCCACAGTGTTGTTTTTGCTTAAAATCATCAATTTGACCCGGTGTGATGGCTCACACCTGTAATCCCAGCACTTTGGGAGGCCAGGGCAGCTGGATCACCTGAGGTCAGGAGTTTGAGACCAACCTGGCCAACATGGTAAAACCCCATCTCTACTAAAAATCAAAAAATTGGCTTGGTGTGGTAGTGCGCACCTGTAGTCCCAGCTACTCGGGATGCTGAGGCAGGAGAATCACTTGAACGTGGGAGGCAGAGGTTGAAGTGAGTTCAGATTGTGCCATTGCTTTCCAGTCTGGGTGACTAAGTGAGACTCCGTTTCAAAGAAAAAAATCATCAGTTGATTTACATAATATAAAATTTACCACCTTATTCATTTTTAAGCATACAGTTCAATAACGTTTAATAAATTTACATTGTTGTTCTACCAATCTCTAGAACTCTTCGTCCTGCAGAACTGAACTCTATACCGGCAAACTGAAGCTCCATAGGGAGCTCTAAAGAACAGCTCCCTATTCCCTTTCCTCCAGCACTTGGCAGTCACCATTCTAACTTTATCTCTATGATTTTTCAGTACTCTAGGCATCTAGTATAAATATAATCATAAAGTATTTTCCTTTTTTGTTACTGGCTTATTTCACTTAGCTTATTGTCTTCAAGGTTCATTCATGTTACAGCATGTATCATTTCTTTTCTTTTTAAGGTTCTTATTTATTTACTATTTTTTGTTATACTAGCTGTTCTAATGGGTGTTGTGGTTTTGATTTGCATTTCCCCAGTTAGTGATCTTGAGTATCCTTTCATATGCTTGTTGGCCATTTGCATATCTTCTTTGGAGAAATGTCTATTCAAGTAATTTCCTCAATTTAAAATTAGGGTGTTGGTGTGTTGTTGAGTTGTTGGAGTTCTTTATTAATTCTGCATATTGACGCTGTATTAGATATTGCAGATGTTTTCTTCAATTCTTTATGTTGCCTCGTCACCCTATTGTGTCCTTTTATGTACATACATTTTTAATTTTGATATAGTCCAATTTATCTATTTTTACTTTTGTTACCTGTGCTTTTGGTATTGTTTACAAGAAATTATTGCCAAATATAATGTCAGGAAGTTTTTCCTCTCTCTTTTCTTCTAAGTGATTTATGACTTTAGCACTTATAATTAAGTCTTTAATCCATTTTGAGTTAATTTTTGTATATGGTGTCAGGTAAGCGTTCAGCTTCACTGTTTTCCATGTGGCTATCCAGTTTTCCCAGCATCATTTTTTGAAAAGTCAAATGACTTTTAAAGAATGTAAGAAAAGAAAGAAATAATGTCTTTTTACCATATATTTACAATTTTAATTTTTTGTATTCCTTCCCATAGGTACAAATTTTTATACAGTATTCCCTTCCAGATAAAAAACTTTCCTTAGCAAATTTTGTAGTGTGAGTAGGTTAGTAACACATTCACTCAGCTTTCATTTATCTGAACATGTGTATTTCACCTTCATTTTTGAAGGATGTTTTCACTGACTGTAGAATATTAGTGTGACTTTAAAATAAATTAAATATACTGTTGCATTACCTTCTGTTCTTTGTTGTTTCTAATGAGAAGCCAGTCGTCATTCTTTTGTTGTTCTTCTGTATAATTTTTGGTTCTCTGGCTGCTTTTAAGATTTCTTTTTTATCTTTGGTTGTCATCTGTTTGACTGTGATGTACCTAGCTGTGATTTTATTTTTTTCATCCTGCTTTGGATTTGCTGTGCATCTTGGATGTACGAGAGTGTATGTTTTAAACTGGTTTTGGAAATTTTGCCCAATATTTTATCAAAACCCTTACCCCATTCTCTTTCTCCTTTCTCTCTGGGACTCCAATTTATAAATATGTTAGATATCTTCATCTTGAATATGCATGTCATTGAGGAACTGTTAATTTTTTCTATCTTTTTTCTCTGTGTGCTTTAGTTTAGGTAATTTCTATTCAGTTGTGTTCAGGTGCATTGAGCCTTTCTTTTACATTGTCCAATCTGCTGTTAACTTTATAGTGGTTTTCTTTAATCATTTCAAATACCATATTTTTCAGTTCCAGGATTTCCATTTGATTTTTATTTTCAGTTTTTAATTGTTACTGAAATTACTTATATTTTCACTCATTATTTTCTTATTTTCTTATACATCATTTATCATGTATATGTATTATGGCTGCGTTAAAGTACTCATCTATTAATCCTGACATTTTGAATATCAGTGAGTCTGTTTCTTTTGACTGTTTTCCTTTAACTGTGGGTCATACTTTCTTGCATTTTTTCATATCTTCTACTTTTTTGACTGTGTATTACCATTGTAAATAATATGTTTATGACAGTCTTGATTTTGTTATCTTTCTCTGAAGAGTGTTTTTAATTTTCTTCTAGAAGGTAGTTAATTTACTGGTAGGTTTTCTCGATTCTGTGAAGGCTTGGTTTTAGGCTTTGTTCAAATTCATCTACTTCAGTTTTTCCCTTATTCTGAGGCATAAACTATACTCTTACAGTATGCTTCTTCTGGGGTTTCTAGAAAGTCTGGTGTTTACTATATCCTTTCAACTTTAAGGGCTTCACCTCTAAACTGATTCATCGGGTGGAAGCTGCTAAAATTTCTGCTTAGCTATTTCGATTTTTTCACTGTTGTTTTCCTCTAGGTTTCTTGGTTCTCGTCCTATATATGCACAGTTCAGGAATTGGAATTTGATGCAACCTCTGGGAATTTGACGCAACCTCTGTTCCCCCTGACCACATGACTTTCACTTCCTGAAGATTTTCGCCCTCTTGCTCCAGCTGTATCAGCAGCCTCAGACTCTAACTTCTGAATCCACAGACAAGAAGCTGCTGCCTTCTGTGTAAGCTTTATTCCCTATGCACCATGCAAACTGGGGAATAACCTTACTTGAAAAGTCAAGATAAATGTAGATCTCATATATTGGCTTCTTGTCTTCTTTTTTTTTTTTTTTTTTTTTTGAGAAGAGGGTCTCACTCTGTCCCCCAGAATGGGGTGCAGTGGTGCAAACTCTGCTTACTTCAGCCTCCGCCTCCTGGGTTCAAGCGATTCTCCTGCCTCATTTGTCTGGGTAGCTGGGATTATAGGCATGCTCCATCATGCTTGGCTAATTTGTGTAATTTTACTAGAGAAGGGGTTTCGCCGTGTTGCCCAGGCTGGTCTAAAACTCCAGAGCTCAAGCGAGCCTCCCACCTTGGCCTCCCAAAGTACTGGGATTACAGGCATGAGCCACTGTGTCCAGCATGGCTTCCCTGTTTTTGAGGGTTGTATCACCTTTAGTTTCTGTCTGCTTTTAATTGCTCTGCAGTACCTTCAAATAGTTGTTTTCTTATATTTTAGGAAGGGTTATAATTGTTATTATCAGAGGGGTTATCTCATTTAAGATCTGCCACTATTTATGAAAGCCAGCAGTTACCAAAGCAGTCTTTTTAAATGGAAAAATAAAGTGATGGTTTCTAAGAAATTATTGGTTTTTAAAATTGTACCCAGCTGTTTTGAAAAGTAAAGATAGTACTGAGATTGGGAAAAGAATTAGATAATCTTACAAAAAATAATTTCTAGTGTCTTCATAAGACTATAAAATTAGGGACTATGGTCATGAAAATATTGTGCTTAACTCTCCATCTGCAGGGAGTTTAATTGACTTACAGCCACAGATGCTGCCCTTTAGAACTTACCCTCAACTTTGCCAAGATGGTAGTTTTAAGTGATCTTTCTAGGAAGTGACTGTGTATGGGAGGAGTTCTAATGCAGGCTCTTTCTTGTGAAATGCAGGACCCTTTAATGAGATACTTTGGCCTCCGGACTCCCCATCAGCTGGGCCAAAACTTTCGTAGAAATGTGCTGCAGTCTGAGACCCTTCCTACCTAATCCTCCTTCTTTCCCTTTCTTTATCACAAGTAATGGAACTGCATCACAGCCTGAAGCCTCTCTTATCTTCCCTTGCTTCTCCTTCATCTTTTATATAGGTAAATCTCCTAATAAATCTTTTGCATGTCTAGTCTCATCTGGGCATTTGCTTCTTGGAAAATACAGAGTAATAAAGAAACACAGACCCAAACTCATGACAGAAAAGGTACCAAAATGATGACTTTTAAAAAAGAATGTTCTTACAGGAACATCACAAATAATATATGTAACTACTCCCTCCTCCAGAAGGGAGAGCATAATTTCCCTCCCCTTGAGTGTGTGGTCTGTGCTTAGTGACTTACTTCCAATGAATAAAATCGTATTTTTTTCTATTATTACCTCCTCCTCCTTCCCCAACACAGATATGCAGGAGCTTCTTTAGAAAATTTTTTCTAACATCCTCCCTGCCCCAGTGAAATATTAATGCTACAAATATACTGTATATGTGTTTATGTGCTATATAAGTATCTGTGTTTTATGCATAAAATAGTAAGTTTTTTTGTTCACCAAGAACCAGTTTTTTCCTTTCATGGCATTTTAACAACCCCCATTGATAATACATGAAATAGAGTGAGAAAAGGGAGAAATTCTAACTTGGAGAAACTTGGCAGGCACTGTCTTAATCAAGTAATCAAGGTTAACATCACCAGTGGTAAGTCATGTTAATACCATATGCCGTCATATGCAGTGAGGATGGTATTTTGTCTTTGTAGTAGTCTTTTCATAACTTTTGTCTTAGGAGAAAATATCAGGCAAACCCATATTGGTGGACATTCTACAAAGTACCCAACCAGTGCTCTTCTGAGGTGTCAAGGTAGTTGTCTTAGTCGATTTTGGCTGCTATAATGAAATACCATAGACTGGGTGACCTATAAACTTCAAACATTTATTTCTTACAGTTTTGGAGGGTGGGAAGTCTAAGATTGAGACATCAGCAGATTTGCTGTCTGTTGAGGGTCTGCTTCCTAGTTCATATGTCTTTTTCTTCTTGCTACAACCTCACTTGGTGAAAGGGACAAGGGAGCTCTCTGGGTTAACTTTTATAGAGTCCCTAATCCCGTTCATGAGGGCACCTTCCTCTTAACCTAATCCTCTCCTGAAGGTCTCACCTCCAAGTACCACTGAGGATTGGTTTCAACATCTGAATTTTGAGGTGGGGAACCACAAATATTTAGTCTATAATAGTAATGGAAAACAAAGGAAGACTGAGAAACTGTCACGGATCATTGGAGACAAAGGAGGTGTGACCACTAAATGCAGTGTGAGATTCTAGATTGATCTTGGGACAGAAAAAGGACAGTAGTGGGAGAACAGGTGTCATGTGAAGGAATTCTGTAGTTTAGAGTATTATATCAATGTTAATTTCTTAATTTTGATAAATTTACTGTGGTTTTTGGAAGATATTAATATTAGGGGAAGTTGTGGGGGAGAGGGATAAGGGGAACTCTGCGATTTTTGTAACTTTTCTGTAAGTCTAAAATTATTCCAAAATTATGAAAGTAAAAAAGTGTTCAAAGATAAAGAATATTGTGTCATCTGTATTCATATGAAAATAGTGGTACAAATATTAAAAGAGAAGTAAATTTATCACTAGAATTAAAAACATTAAGACTTTTACAAGTCTTTCCATTCGTAAATTGCTGAAATAAAGTTTTTAAACATAATATTAGTAAATGAAAAAAATTTGGTAATGTTGTATTTCTTAAATTTAGTGAAGTATTTGTTGTAGTGTCTCGTGACATCCGTGTACAATTAATTCAAGTTGTCCTGTATATAAGCAGAGTCATATGGATTAAAAACTGGCTGGAGAACCATAAAAAATATTGATAAACCATAAATGGTAATGTATCAAGTTGGGGAATGCGTCTAGGTGCTGCAAGGATCAGTGTTATGTCCTGTCTTATACAGCTGCTGCATTAATGATGTAGAAAAGGGAGTGAAAAGCATGTTAATGAAATTCACAGATGCTATTAAATTAGGAGGTGATACAAATAGCAGTGAGGGCAGCAAAAGCCAGGTAAAGGTACTCAGAGAGCTTAGAAATACGGAGTGGAAATAACAAAATGAGATTCTGTTCCTCCAAGATAAAAACTACTACTGCATTAGGAGAAAAACAATAAAGTAAGTATTCAAAGGGAACAAGATCTGAAAGTCATCAAACGGTCAAAAAGACCTAAGGGTGACAATAAGTCACAAAGTAGATATAAATTTATGATACAGTGATTTTGAAGATTATGACTACATGTACTGCATATCACATAAAGAATACAGTAGTCTGTTTTTCATACCTATGGTAAAAGGACATCTGGAAGACAGAACTGATTTTGTCTCAAGTTGGTACCTAACCACTGCCGACAAAATAGAAGTAGTAATAAAAATGATTAAGCTGTATAACACTGCAGACGAGTATATTCATCTTCAGCAAATTACACTGGGCTATTTTACAAATCTTTCCATTCATAATTGCTGATTCTACTTCATATCAAATGTAGGTAACTCCCATCCTCAGATATGTAACTTATATTAGGCCTCATTCAGAGCACCTTACCTAACTCTGTTTCATCTCGTCTCCAAAATTAAACTTACAAATTGATTCTTACTATTATGTTCTATTTTCATGTATATTAAAGCACACATAGGCTTCCTTGATTAGTTGCTGAAACTACCTTAGGCCCAGGTCATGTCTATGTCCTGTTGCTGCATGCGTTATTTGCAAATACAGGTATATGTCCTTATCAGCAACTGTAGAACAAAGAGTAGAAGCAAGAGTAACATCTGAGAAGTGTGTTGCAATTGCGACCTAAAAGAACGATAAAGAAATAAACCGGCCGGGCGCGGTGGCTCACGCCTGTAATCCCAGCACTTTGGGAGGCCGAGGCGGGCGGATCACGAGGTCAAGAGATTGAGACCGTCCTGGTCAACATGGTGAAACCCCGTCTCTACTAAAAATACAAAAAAAATTAGCTGGGCGTGGTGGCGCGCGCCTGTAGTCCCAGCTACTCGGGAGGCTGAGGCAGGAGAATGCTTGAACCCGGGCAGCGGAGGTTGCAGTGAGCCGAGGTCGCGCCACTGCACTCCAGCCTGGCGCCTGGTGACTGAGTGAGACTCTGTCTCAAAAAAAAAAAAAAAAAGAAATAAACCACACATCTGAATTCATATAGCAATGCAGCATTTTAATGACCACAGCATAAATCAGGACCCCAAGATGTTATCACCCATCTAAATGACTATTTATACTTTTTAAATGATATATGATAGATGGTTTTTAAAAAATTGAGCACAGAAAAGCCTGTAGCAATCTCCATTTTTTATAGTTTAGGAGTACTTATTTCTTTTTCTTTCTCTTTTTTTTTTGAGATGAAGTCTCACTCTGTCACTAGACTGGAGTGCAGTGGTGCAATCTAAGCTCACTGCAACCTCTGACTCCCTGGTTGAAGCCATTCTCCTGCCTCAGCCTCCCGAGTAGCTGGGAATACAGGCGCGCGCCACCACGCCTAGCTAATTTTTACATTTTTAGTACAGACGGGGTTTCACCATTTTGTCCAGGATGGTCTCGATTTGTTGACCTCGTGATCCGCCTGCCTCAGCCTCCCAAAGTGCTGGGTTTACAGGTGTAAGCCACCACGTCCAGCCAGGAATGCTTATTTCTTTAACTTTTGCACTGAAAACAATTAATCATGAGGCCACATGTAAAATTTAGGCCTTTGGTAAGTTCCAACTAGCAACAAATATTTGAGAAGCAGTAAGTTAAAAGGAATTCTCCTTCTTTTATGCATAAAGTCATGAAGGGCACAAGGAGGGAGGACACTCCTACCTGGTTGGAAAAGGTGTTACTTGTAAATAAGTTGATCTTTATTTTGGAAACTGAGGAGAATCCTACATTGGGTGGAGGAGAATCCTATGTTGGATGGATGACTGGACCAAATCATTTCTAAGGTTCCTTCATGTGCTTTGAAGATATATTGTGTTGATCATTTGACTACTTGAATATCTGCACAATACGAAGACAATTTGGTTGTCTTAAAAGCTTTACAGGAGTAAGTAGAACATTACTCATCTACTTTTTCCAATAAACCTCCTAACTGTGGAGATACAGCTTTTCCATATGAAACATAACAAATTTCATATAATATACAACAAGAATGAGTGTATGAAGTACAACAAGAACTGCTCCCTCAATTTATCTCTAGTTGCCTAAAGTAGTATGCTTGGTTATTACATTATTTATTACTTGACAACCTGACACTCTGGTAAAATGCAGAACCCTGACGGCCAGAGGATAAAGAGGATACAATGCTTGGAATAAGTGTTACTATCATTAATTTCTTGTAAAACTTTGTGATGAGGAATAAAAAAGGGAATGCTGCTCTTATACCTGAAATAGCTCATGTTTTTCAGTATTTCAGACTTTTTTGAAATAGCATACCCCAAGAGGCTGCCTTCTTTATATTCCTTGAGGTAACCCTGTTATAATTTTGGTCCTTACCCATCTGTCAGAGGCATAACTGTCATTTCTACAGTCACTTCAACAATAGATAGTAAACTAATCATGTCCACTGACTTACAGCATAAAAGCCTCCAGTTTACTATTGATATTAAACATCCAATTTTGATTACCAGAACTTAATGTCTTTAGGAATCTTCAATATCCTTATTCTAGATGCCACCAGTTACCATTTCTTGAATTTTATTTAGGTCTTAACATCTATATCACTTTCTTAAAAATTGGTAATATTTCCTTGACCTTGAGCTGTTTGATGCCTGGCATATCTTTTTATTGTTAAATCTCTTACCATGTTATAACCAAAATATTAGGTGCCATTTTGAATATTTGTAGCTAACAGGGGCTCCTGACCATAAGTAGGGTCAATTATCTTTCGTTATCAACATTTCCCAAATATTCTTTATAAAAATGACACCCATAAATTCTGGGTCTTACTGTCTTCCTGTATTTTCATCAGATAATTTTTATAACATCTCAAAACATAAAAACTGAGCAGCTAATAAAGACATAGCCAAGACTGGGTAATTTAGAAAGGAAAGAAAAAAAAACTGAGCAGCAAAATGTTTGTTACAATAACATGCAAACTTGATAAAATGCTGTTGAAATTAAATTGTTTTATATTGCAGCATTAAAGTTTTATTAATCTATTCATTTCAGTTCTACAAAATTGCAGTCTTCTGTGGACATATGTAACAGGATCTAATCTTTAATGTTTATATCATGGTTAATGATAGATTTCATGTATTGGCTTTGCCACCTAGAAATAGCGTCTTTGAATGTAAGTGTCAAATAGACTTTGTGACTCTTCGAATTCATCCTAAATTCTAATGCCTTAGCCTGTAACTCCCGATTCTTTCTATTATAACCAAATCAAGAGCTACCCTCTAGGAGGTACCTAGATTTCCCTATGTTTCATTCACTCTGAAGCTTAGTTATCATGGTTCCTCTTCATCATCTTTCTTGCTTTATGCCAGCTGTCATAGATTGATGTTTATATAGTCATGATTTGTAATAATCTTATGTAATTCTGGCATCTCTAAATAAACTCTATTGCTAAAGAACTTTATATTTGTAAACTTTAAGTTAGGTTTTGTTTAAATGTAGTATGTGTTTATTTCTTTTTTTTTTTAATTGTATTTGGGCTCTGGGGTACATGTGCACATCCTGCAATCTGCAGGATTGTTGCATAGGTACCTACATGCCATGGTGGTTGCTTCTCTCCATCACCCCCCCCGCCATCGCCTACATCAGGCATTTCTCTCGGTGTTATCCTTCCCCATTCTCCCTGTCCCTCTTGCTGTCCCTCCCCTCCCATCCTCTCCACCCCCACCACATAGCACAGTGAGTGTTGTTCCCGTCCCTGTGCCCAGGTGTTCTCATTGTTCATCATCTGCCTAGGAATGAAAACATGGTGTTTGGTTTTCTGTTTTTGTGTCAGTTTGCTGAGAATGATGGTTTCTGGATTCATCCATGTCTCTACAAAAGACACGAACTCATCGTTTTTTATGGCTGCATAGTATTCCATGGTGTATATGTGTCACATTTTTTTTTTCTGGTCATTGATGGGCATTTGGGTTGGTTCCAGATCTTTGCTATTGTAAACAGTGCCACAGCGAACATATGTGTGCATGTGTCTTTATAACAGAACAATTTATAACCCTTTGGGTATATACCCAGTAATGGGATTGCTGGGTCAAATGGAATTTCTATGTCTAGATCCTTGGGGAATCGCCACACTGTCTTCCATAATGGCTGAACTAATTTATACTCCCACCAACAGTGTAAAAGTGTTCCTTTTTTCTCCACATCCTCTCCAGCATCTGTTGTCTCCAGGTTTTTTAATGATCGCCATTCTAACTGGCATGAGATGGTATCTCAATGTGGCTTTGATTTGCATTTCTCTAATGACCAATGATGATGAGCATTTTTTCATATGTTTGTTGGCCGCATATTTTTGTCATCTTTTGAAAAGTGTCTGTTGATATCCTTTGCCCGCTTTTGAATGGGTTTTTTTTTTAATGTAAATCTGCATTAATTCTTTGTAGATTCTGGATATTAGACCTTTGTCTGATGGGTAGATTGCAAATATTTTTTCCCATTCTGTTGGTTGCCGTTTTACGCTAATGATTGTTTCTTTTGCTGTGCAGAAACTCTTAACTTTAATTAGATCCCATTTGTCTATTTTGGCTTTTGTTGCCATTGCTTCTGGTGTTTTAGTCATGAAGTCCTTTCCTGTGGCTATGTTCTCAATGGTGTTGCCTAGGTTTTCTTCTAGGGTTTTTGTGGCATTAGGTCTCATGTTTAAATCCTTAATCCAACTGGAGTCAATTTTTGTATAAGGTGTAAGGAAGGGGTCCAGTTTCAGCTTCCTGCATATGCCTAGCCAGTTTTCCCAACACCGTTTATTAAACAGGGAATCCTTTCCCCATTGCTTGTTTTTGTCTGGTTTGCCAAAGATCAGATGTTTGTAGATGTGTGGCGTTGCTTCCAAGGCCTCTGTTCTGTTCTATTGGTCTATATCTCTGTTTTGGTACCAGTACCATGCTATTGTGATTACTGTAGCCTTGTAGTATAGTTTGAAGTCAGGTAGTGTGATGCCTCCTGCTTTGTTCTTTTTGCTTAGGACTGTCTTGGCTGTGTGGGCTCTCTTTTGGTTCCATATGAAATTTAAAGCGTTTTTTCCAGTTCTGTGAAGAAGGGCAATGGTAGCTTGATCGGATAGCATTGAATCTATAAATTACTTTGGTAGTATGGCCATTTTCACAATATTGATTCTTCCTAACCATGAGCATGGAATGATTTTCCATCTGTTTGTGTCCTCTCTTATTTCCTTAAGCAGTAGTTTGTAGTTCTCCTTAAAGATACCTTTTACATCCTTTGTTATTTGTATTCCTAGGTGTTTTATTCCTTTGCAGAAATTGTAAATGGGAGTTTACTCATAATATGGCTCTCTGTCTGTTATTGATGTATAGGAATGCTTGTGATTTCTGCACATTGATTTTGTATCCTGAGACTTTGCTGAAGTTGCTTATCAGCTTAAGGAGACCTTGGGCTGAGACGATGGGATCTTCTAAATATACAATCATGTCATCTTCAAATAGGGACAATTTGACTTATTTTCCTAATTGAATGCCCTTTATTTTTTTTTCTTGCCTAATTGCTCTGGCTAGAACTTCCCACACTATATTGAATAGGAGTGGTGAGAGAGGGTATCCTTGTTTAGTGCCAGTTTTTAAAGGGAATGCTTCTGATTTTTGCCTGTTCAGTATGATATTGGCTATGGGTTTCTCATCAATAGCTTTTATTGCTTTGAGATACATTCCATCCATACCTGGTTTATTGAGAGTTTTTAGTATACAGAGCTGTTGTATTTTGTCGAAGGCCTTCTCTGCATCTATTGAGATAATCGTGGTTTTTGTCTTTGGTTCTGTTTATGTGGTGGATTGTGTTTAAAGATTTGCCTGTGTTGAACCAGCCTTGCAACCCCAGGATGAAGCCTACTTGATCGTGGTGGATAAGCTTTTTGATGTGCTGTTGGATTCGGTTTGACAGTATTTTATTGAGGATTTTTGCATTAATGTTCATAATGGATATTGGCCTGCAGTTTTCTTTTTTAGTTGTGTGTCTGTCAGATTTTGGTATCAGGATGATGTTGGTCCCATAGAAAGAGTTAGAGAGATTCCCTCTTTTTTGTATTGTTTGGAATAGTTTCAACAGGAATGGTACCAGTTCCTGTTTGTATGTCTGGTAGAACTGGGCTGTGAACCCGTCTGGACCTGGACTTTTTTTGGTTGGTAAGCTATTAATTGCTGCCTCGACTTTAGACCTTGTTATTGGTCTATTCGAGGTTTCCGCTTCTTCTTGGCTTAGTCTTGGGAGTGTGCAGGTGTCCAGGAATTTATCCATTTCTTCGAAATTTACTGGTTTATGTGCATACAGGTTTTTATAGTAATCTCTGATGGTAGTTTGTATTTCCAAGGAATCAGTGGTGATCTCCTCTTTATCGTTTTTTATTGCATCTGTTTGATTCTTCTCTGTTTTGTTTTTTATTAGCCTAGCTAACAGTCTGTCTGTTTTGCTGATCTTTTCAAAAAAAACAGCTCCTGGATTTATTGATTTTTTTGAAGGGTTTTTTGTGTCTCTATCTCCTTCAGTTCTGCTCTGATCTTAGTTATTTCTTGTCTTCTGCTTGCTTTTGAGGTTTTTTTTTGATCTTGCTCCTTTAGCTCTTTCAATTTTGATGATACGGTGTCAATTTTAGATCTTTCCTTGTTTCTCATGTGGGCATTTATTGCTATAAATTTCCCTCTAGACACTGCTTTAAATGTGTCCCATAGGATCTGGTACATTGTGTCTTCATTCTTGTTGGTTTCGAAGAGATATTTTTATTTCTGCCTTCATTTCATTGTTTATCCATTCGTCATTGAGGAGCAAGTTGTTCAGTTTCCATGTGATTGTGCGGTTTTGAGTGCTTTTCTTAATCTTGAGTTCTAATTTGATTGCACTGTGGTCTGAGAGACTGTTTTGATTTCCGTTCTTTTGCATTTGCTGAGGAGTGATTTACTTCCAATTATGTGGTCAAGTTTGGAGTAAGTGCAATGTGGTGCTGAGAAGAATGTGTATTCTGTGTATTTGGGGTGGAGTGTCTGGAGTGTCCTGTAAATGTCTACTTAGATCCGCTTGGTCCAAATCTGCATTCAAGTCCTGGATATGCTTGTTGACTTTCTGTCTCGTTGATCTGTCCATTATTGTCAGTGTAAAGTCTCCCACTGTTATTGTGTGGGAGTCTAAGTCTCTTTGTAGGTTGTTAAGAACTTGCTTTATGTGTCTGGGTGTTCCTGCATTGGGTGCATATATATTTAGGAGAGTTAGCTCTTCTTGTTTCATTGATCCTTTTACCATTATGTAATGCCCTTCTTTGTCTCTTTTGATCTTTGTTGGTTTAAAGTCTGTTTATCAGAGATTAGGATTGCTACCCCCTGCTGTTTTTTGCTCTCCATTTGCTTGGTAAATCTTCTTCCATCCCTTAATTTTGAGTCTATGTGAGTCTTTGCATGTGAGATGGGTCTCCTGAATACAGCACACCAGTGGGTCTTGACTTTTTATCCAGTTTGCCAGTCTGTGTCTTTTGATTGGGGCATTTAGACCATTTACATTCAATGTTAATATCGTTTTCTTTGAATTTGATGCTGCCATTCTGTTACTAGCTGGTTGTTTTGCCCATTAGTTGACGTGGTTTCTTCATTGTGTCGTTGTTCTTTACCTTTTGGTACATTTTTGCAGTGGCTGGTACTGGTTGTTCCATTCCCTGTTTAGTACTTCCATCAGTAGCTCTTGTAAGGCAGGTCTTGTAGCGACTCATCATTTCAACCCTGATGAGTCTGACAATTATGTGCCTTGGCGTTGCTATTCTTCAGGAATATCTTTGTGGTGTTCTCTGTATTTCCTGAGTTTGAATGTTGGCCTCCCTTGTTAAGTTGGAAAGTTCTCTTGGATAATATCTTGAAGAGTGTTTTTCAGCTTGGATTCATTCTCCTCGTCACATTCGGGTACACCAATCAAGCATAGATTAGGTCTTTTCACATAATCCCATAGTTCTTGGAGGGTTTGTTCATTTTTGTTCACTCTTTTTTCTCTAATCTTGCCTTCTCGTTTTATTTCATGATTTGATCTTCTATCTCTGATATCCTTTCTTCTGCTTGATCGAGTGGGCTATTGAAACTTGTGTATGCCTCGTGCTGTGTTTTTCAGCTCCATCAAGTCATTTCTGTTCTTCTTTAAGCTAGTTATTCTGGTTAGCATTTCATCTAACCTTTTTTCAGGGTTCTCATGCTGTGTTATTCAGCTCCATCAAGTCATTTCTGTTCTTCTCTAAGCTAGTTATTCTACCTATTTCAGGGTTCTTAGTTTCTTTGCATTAGGTTAGCACATGGTCTTTTAACTCAGAGAGGTTTCTTATTACCCACCTTCTGAAGCCTACTTCTGTCAATTCATCAAATTCATTCTTTGTCTTTTTTTGTTCCCTTGATGGTGAAGAGTTGTGATCCCTGGGAGGAGAAGAGGTGTTCTGTTCTTTGATGGTTTCATCTTTTTGGTGCTGTTTTTTCCCATCTTCATGGATTTATCTCCCTTTGATGTTTGAAGTTGGTGATTTCAGGAGTCTCTGAGTGGATGTCCTTTCTGTTGAGGTTGGAAGTATATCGTTTTTGGCCTCTAGAGGGCATTGCTGGGCTCTCTTGGGTTCAGTCAGGTTGTTGTGTGGGTGGTCCTTCCCTGGAGTTTGTTTGCAGGTGAGATTGGCTGCGCCTTCCCAATGGCGTCTCTCCCAGAGCTCGATCTTCCTGGTTGGGGTCAAACTGGTGTATTTGCTGCCAAGCTCTCTTTTGATGGCTTCAGTTTGAGTTCTGTGGAGGTGGGGCCTGCCAGGCCTTATGGTCTATTTCCCTGCTTTCAACTCTGTCTCCCTCTGTTGGACAGTGTGTCCCACTGGCATTAGTCCAAACTTCCACCCAGGTCTGTGTGACAACTTGCCCCGCCCGGGAGCCGCTGCTCAGATTTGCATCAACAACCCATGGCGCCCCACAGTCCGGCAGGGCTCTCGTGGACTGTGGTTTGTAGGAGGGGATGAGGTAAGCACAGGATCCAAATTGGAGCACCGAGGGGTGAAGTCCCCCGGTCCTCCAAGCCAGCTGCGCATTTCAGGTGGGGACACACCCTCCCTCCTGCGTCTTGATTTGCCTCCCTGGGCAGCTCTCACCCTGCAGCTCCTTCCTTGGGCCTATTTTCAGTGCCCTATCAGTCCCACAGAAATGAACCCAACACCTTGTTTGGAGTCTTGAAGTCCTCTAGTCCTCTGTGTCTCATTTGCTGGGAGCTGCATTCCGGTGTTGCCTTCTCACAGCCATCTTGCCGCCCTCTGTATGTGTTTATTTCTAACATGCTTAGTGCTGCAAAGGTATAAAAAGAGCTCTGGATTCATTATAATATGCACAAGGAGGAGAATACTTTCCTTTTGCTGCTACAGTAATTCTGAAGATGGTGAACAAAGTTGTAAAACTAGTGCATCAGGCCTAACAGCAAAGTTGTGAAACTTTAATATGTACATATAAGTGTATGTGTATGTATTAAAGAGGGTGGGTGACTTAGAAGTTAAAGCCTAGAAAGAAGTTGGTATGCTTTATCTCAGGACATTTGCTGATATATTTGGATTTTGGATTCTGATGTTGATTTTTAATGTAGATTTTGATAGAATATGTTACAATGTTTCATTCTGAATATAATTAGTATAATCATAGTACAAATATTTTTGTGACATAAGCAAAAGAAACATAAGACTTTTACAGTACTTTGTCATGTCTGTAGGTCAACCAGCATGGCATTTAGCTTCCAAAAGTAATACTGTGTTTTGAGAGAGAGAGTGGTTGTCAACCATGCGCCAAATTTTCAAAAAGTTAGAGATGTCTAATGTCCCTTATAATTTACTGTGGATCTGACACTCATATATATGTAAATTTTTTCTAATTTATCAGGGTCTACTGCTTTGGGGGAGGTAGAGAATTATAGAAAGTTTATCAGGAACCAAGGGTATTGTTTACATTTATATAATCCTGCTATACGTGTTTGCTGTGGATTCTGAAAAGTATTATTAGTGACTCCTTGGAAGGAAGATGATGGAGATATTTTCTTGCTATTTCTGTGAAAGTTAAGGTTAGAATTATAAAATGCCTTTTTTTGTCTAGTTATTTTAGGAATTTATGATTTCATTTTGTTTATTTTTTTGAGACAAAGTGTCATTCTGTCACCCAGTCTGCAGTGCAGTGGCATGATCTCAACTCCCAGGTTGAGATCTGCAACCTCCAACTCCCAGGTTCAAGCCATTCTTCTACCTCGGCCTCCCAAGTAGCTGGGATTACAGACGCCTGCCACCACACCCAGCTAATTTTTGTATTTGTAATACAGATGAGGTTTCACCATGTTGACCAGGCTGGTCTCAAACTCCTGACCTCAAGTGATCTGCCTGCCTCAACCTCCCGAAGTGCTGGGATTACGGGCATGAGCCACTATGCAAGGCCAGGAATTTATGATTTTAAAGATATCATTACTATTCCTTCTTATCAAATGGAAAATTTATTGTCATTCTGGCTCCTCCATTATTGTCTTCCTTTTAAAAATTACTCAATTGTACTGTCTCTTCAGAGAATTTCCTAAGAAGTTTTTCCTAATCTCAGATTATTGCCCCTTATTTTTCATACTTTGATTTAAACTAAGCAAATATTAACAGAACTACAGAATTATCTTAATCATGGTATTGAATTTCCATGTTTTCCTGATATATTGTTATGTACATATCCCACCTGTAGAATGAGATCATCTCTGTATTCTTTTTTTATTATTGTAATCCACCCCCTACACTGTATAGACAAAAAGCAAGTATGCAGACTGGGGATATAAAATGTAAGACCCTTTAGATCACTTGGAAAACATCATCTAGTGTTTATTCTCTAATCTTTTCATCATAATTTGAATTCATTGAGGCAATGTTACTTTCTTTCCAGTGATACTGACCTTTATAATGGTATTCATGATAGAATCTGAGGTATCTTTTAAGTCAGTGGTCCCATATGGAGTTTTGAAGCATTCCTGAATTCTACAAATATCTCCAAATGCCAAACTAAAATATTTTTGGTGTTTTTTTTTTTTTTAACTTGTTTCTTCCTATAGCTAGTTTATCTTTCCACAGACTTTGGACAAGAAATTTCAAGAGTCACATTTTTCCTTGTGCATAAAACCTGGGAGTAGTCTATGTTGTTGTATTAACTTAAAATAAGAGTCTGTTCATATTTTAGATACTGATAAAAAGGAAAGTAATGTGGGGTTTAACTCCATTTCTTACAGTTTTTTAAATTCTTTTTTTTTAACCATAGATCACTATTAATTACTAGCTCATTAATCAAATTCTAACATATGGTATAGAGAGCTTTAAGTTCACGTTCTTTTGTACTGAATTTATTGCAACTGCATGTTATCAGGCAATATGTGACCAAAATGAAATGGCGGGACTTCAGTGTCATCTTTACACCTTCTGTCATGTAAAAACGAGGCTATAATTTTATTTTCTTGGAATCTACTCAGTGTCACAAAATGTTTATTAAATTATAATTAGGCATTACAAGATTTCTGATTATCTCAGGAATATCCAACTATTGCTCTCTCCCTTCTAAATTGTCATTATTAAGTAAATTCTAACTTTTATGCAAAGCTTATGTGGTTGATTTGACACATATTTAGTAAAAGTTATGGTTGCTAGTAATCAATTTGTTGTCTTTTTCTTAGCTCTTTAGATGTGAATTAGCAGAGAGTTTATAGTTTTCATGGAGCCAATGCCAGAACATACAGCACAAGATTTCAAATTCTGTTATCTTGAGAATGTTGAGGCAGAATCCTTTTGGTTTCTCGTTGCTGTTGTCATCATCGTCCTGTGATCATGGATGTAACTGTGGACTCCAAGATGAGTTATGGGTGTTCCACACTATTTTTAAACATTCTTGGGACTACATTATACAAATCTGTAGATGTAAATATAATTAAATATAATTACCTTTTCAATGTCTTAATTAATCCTTTAGGTTCGTAGTTTTGTGTTTTTTTTGTTTTTTTTTTTTTTGTGGCTTCAACTGCTGGCTTCTTATATGATGTTCTTGGTTTTCTTTTCTTTCTTCTTGTTTTTTTTTCTTTTCTTTCTTTCTTTCTTTCTTTTTTTTTTTTTTTTTTTGAGATAGAGTCCTGTTTGGTAGCCCAGGCTGGAGTACAGTTGTACAATCATAGCTCACTGCAGCCTGAACCTCCCTAGCTCAAGCAGTCCTCCCACCTCAGCCCCCTAAATAGCTGGGACTTTTGGTGCACACCACCACACCTGGCTAAATTTTCTATTTTTTTGTAGAGAGGGGGGTCTCATTATGTTGCCCTGGTTGGTCTGGAATTCCTGAGCTCAAGCAGTCCTCCTGCCTTGGTCTCCCAAAGAGCAGGTATTACAGGCATGAGCTACCACACTCAGCAATGATCTTGATTTGCTTATCATTTTCCTTTTTACAGAAGCTAAGCAAAAGAGCTGTTTTTATCATTTATTTATTTTTTGAGACAGGGTCTCACTCTCTCACCTAGGCTGAAGTGCACTTGGCATGAATCATAGCTCACTGCAGCCTTGACCTCCCAGGCTCAAGTGATCCTTCCACCCCAGCCTCCTGAGTAGCTGGAACTATAGGCACATACCACTGCACCCAGCTAAATTTTGAGATTTCTTGCACAGGTGGGGTCTCACTATGTTTCCCAGGCTGGTCTAAAACTCCTGGGCTCAAGTGATCCTCCTCCCTCAATGGCCCAAAGTACTGACGTTGCAGACATGAGCTACTACACTGGCCTTACTTTAATATTGCTGCAAAATACTAATTTCTCATGTGTTATGATAGTCCTGTCCCACTCCCTTTGAATATATTGTTAATCCTTTCTTATCTCCTTTACTTTCCTTATTCAGCATTATTTCATCTTTTTTGTTTCTCTAGTTTTAAGTCTGTCTTTCTTGGCAATTAGTATACTGTATCCTTTCATTCACCCCTCTTGTCTATTTCTAATACAGTTCTTTTTTTTATTCACTTCTTTTGCCAACACTCTATCAAAACATTTTTTTTTTTTTTTGCCTTCTGGTATATGTAATTTGAGGTGGAATTGTTTGCCCTTTTAAAATCTTTTTTAAATTTTTAATAACTCTCCCATTCTTCTGTCCTATCTTCCCAGTATAAAACATTTTATAGTAGCTCTTATATGCTTAATTTTAACTGTTTGCTTTTAAATAATATATTCCACTGTGTCTAGTTGTAACTACACCCTTCCTCTATATTGTAAATTTGATATTTTGTCTACAAACTCCCAAATTTCCTTCTACCTTTAAATATTCTTTTATTTCTTCTTATAGGTTAAAAACTCAAAATGAAAGACAAGCCATGGGCAATTGATAAAAATAACTTTATGCTAATTTGAGAGTGGTAGAAATTGGGATATCGTTATGGGCTGAGGCCAGAGCTACTTGGAAGACTTGGTTAGACTATGCAGAGTTATTCAGTGCTCACTTAGGCTGGCATTTAGAGCTACCATTGCTATTTAACACAACTCATACTCTTAAAACTATGTGGCTTTGGCCTGGGGGTCCACCATATATTTCTCCATAAATACGACTCAGCTTTTAAAGACTGCTTCAAATGACAAATGAATGGAGAACACAAGCCATGACAATTCGTTCAGATGCGAGAGATACACACAGTTCAGAATGCCTCACTACCTTCTGAAACACGTCCATGATCTTATTAGAGGTGGTTTTGTGGAAACAAAAAATGTTAGGTTTGTATTTCTGTTGTTTAAAGCTAACTCTATAGACTTGATATCACATTATCAGTATTCTGTCCTTGAAGAGTGGATTCTGCTCCAGAGTCCCCTGCCAATATGCCCCGCTTCTTAGCTGTTCAAACATCCTCTTCTACAACTTACTATAAACTTGGGCTGCATCATTTAACAGGTCTGCTTTGTTTTGTTTTGGAGAGAGGGTCTCTTTGTTGCCCAGGCTGGAGTGCAGCAGTGCAATTGTGGCCTTACTGCAGCCTTGACCTCCTGGGCTCAATGGATTCTCCTGCCTCAGCCACTGAGTAGCTGGGACTACGGGTATGAGCCACCACACCCAGCCAATCTTTTTGTCTTTTGTTTTTTGTGTTTTGTAGAGATGGGGTCTCACTATGTTGCCCAGACTGGTTAGCAAGTCTTATTTATTATTCTACAGGTTCATTTAAGAGGCTTTTAACTTTCTAATATAAAATTAAAGTTTCCACTTACTTAAAGGGTAACTGAAGATATTTAAAGCTACATTAGTACTTGGGGTTTTAGTTTTCCAAAAAGTAGGGGTTCCGGAATAAAATTTGAGATAGAATGGAAACTACGATTTTACAGTTCTATTTTATGTAATACCCCTCTCATGGACAAACAGAAAAAGAGGACAGAGATAGAGGGAGGAACACAAATAGCAACATTTAAAAGAATAAATGATACAAAGTCAAGTCTAAAGAGAAGACAAATCAAGAATGATAATTTTCATCAGAGTTAATCTAAAGCCTTATACATTAAACTGAGGACAATTGATAGACTAGAAGACTGAAGACAAGAAATACTGTATTTAACAGCAGGATTAGCTCACTTGGAGGGTACCTAGTTCTTGTGGAAAGTGTAAAGGGGGCAGAGAAAGAAAGTTTGGAGAAAACAATTACCTTTCAGGATTTTAAATTATTTCTGCAGATCCTATTAGAGTTGGGGGCTCGAGATGGGCAGGGAGAGGCTGCAGAACAAATCCGAGGAATTCCTATATCCATCTGTCTACCAGTGACTAAAAAAAAAGTAGGAGAGGCCATAAAAGATGCATTCGTGTCCCATTCATCACAATTTCATCTTCAGATGCAGATATTGCATCTGCATTGCTGCAGAGTTAACATTTGTTACAAAATTACATACACTCCCTGATTTCATATTTTTTTCTTTCACTAATTCAGAATAACTCAACATTTTTCCTTTCTGTTTTCCTCAGGACAGTGTCATCTAATTCATTTTATTTTAGATGATTTTTTTAAATGTATGGGTGATTTTTTTCCTTGCACCAAAGTTAATACTGAATTTCTGAATATAATTTTTGAAAGATAAGTACTCTACTTTATTGCTTCCTCTGTCTTCAAAAGGAAAGTACTGCAGTATCTTAGACATGTTTTTTAAACTGACCTCTTTTATTCTTAATCTCCTTCTTTTTTTTTTGTTTTGTTTTGTTTTGTTTTTTGATCTGAGCAGAAAACAATACATTTATAAAATGGCAGAATTGAGTTAAAGTTCCATGGTGACTCACACTTGCAGTCCCAGCAATTTGAGAGGCCAAGCTGGGTGGATCACTTGATCCCAGGAGTTCAAGACCAGCCTGGACAACATGGTGAAACCCTGTTTCTACAAAAAAAAAAATAATAATACAAATAATTAGTTGTGAGTTGTGGTGTGTACCTGTAATCCCAGGTACCTTGGAGGCTGAGGTCGGAGGATCACCTGAGCCCTGGAGGCCAAAGCTGCAGTGAGGTGTGATTGCACCACTGCACTCCAGCCTGGGTGGCAGAGTTGACAAAGTAAGACCCTGTGTCACAGGGTCTTAAAGAAGGAATGGAAAATATGAGAAAAGAACAGGCAGTATTCAGGCAGATTTTGGGGGGGGGGAAAAAAGGAAGTGCTAGAAATAAAAATTTAAGTTCATTGAAATTAAAAGATTCATTTTCAAATAAAAAGATTCTGAAATTTTCCAAGAGGCAGGACATACTTCCTTCTAAGTTGAACAGTGAAATTCTTTATGTACTTCTTCATTACTCAAGCCACATGGCATATTTTGCCAGTGACTTCTGGATCTTCACATATGACTCCTATAACCTCTGAGAGCTAACTTACTGAGTTCTAGCAAATCCCAAGCCAGCATGCCATGTGTTAGTTATACCGCATAGCCTCTTAAAAATAAACCTCAAAATACTGATGTTGATGCTGTGAGGTTAAGACAATTAAAAATCTAATACATATTTTTGCTGTCAGGTCCTAAAGGTCAAAGGTCAAAATAGTATATGGCAGTAAGGCTATAGGTTACCCATGCCCCAGTATTTTATCATCATAATCCAAATGGGGGTGAAACACCCAGCAGTAGCCCATAAATCTATTAGCAGTGAACTGTCAATGTCCCATATACCAGGGTAATTTGTTAATTCAGACCTGGGTCTTTTTTTTCACTAGACCTTGTAAACTCCTTTTTGAAATATCAATAAACCATCTGCTTTGACTTGTTAATCAAATGACTTCATTCAGTCCAAAGCAATTTTTTCCTAATAAAAACAGAGTATTTATCTCCATAGCTATAAAAGAGGATTGTTTTCAACTGTTCACTTATAGTTAAGAAGCACATTTCGTTTGGATTGATTTCCAATGTGTTGGTCATATCTTGTCACTTTCTATTTCTTATACACAGCATCTCAGTTTAGCCATTTAAGAAGGGAAAAACAATCAAAATCTGGAAGAGGTATGAGACCGGCACAAAAAATCTGAGGTAGAAGTTTGAGATAGAAAAGAACTCGCCCAAAATAACTGTAGATCAACATTTTAATACCATAATTTCCCTGTGGAAGTTTTCCTATCACTCCAGATAGAGTGTTTGTGCTAGTCACAGTTTCTCCCTCAACTGAAGTTCCAGATGTTTGCTTTTTAGTCAGTATTGCTCTGTTCAGAGTCACAGAGCAGATAATGTTTGTCTATAATGGAAACTTTTCGTCCTCTCTTAAGCTTTGTTGTGTTAGTGTAAAATAAAGTCAGCCTCAGTGAGATGGGATCATAGCATGTGAAGCTCTACAAGGCTACCCAAGAAAATTGACCCCCTTTTCTCTAACCCACCAAACTGAGATAAAATGAGTATTCTGAGGTATCCGTGGGGGATACTTTCAATGCTCTGTGAATGAGCATCTTGAGGAATCGTCACGCTTCTTGCACCTTCTGTCCTTGGAGCTTACTGCCAGCTGGCAAATGGACCACAGCCGATGACCTCTGACCTTGAGTCAGCTCCTCTTGGACTGTTAGAAAATGATGTCTGAGGAGAGTTCTGGGCATTTGAGTTATTACTAGATTCTGTCCTGTTAAAACACAAAGAGGAAATTTGTAGGTTTCTTAATGAGCAGAACCCTTAAATGCAACACAAATCATAGTGCATTCTGGGAATTGATTCTCAGGGGCGCAGCTCCTTTCCCACTGCAAATCCTTGAACAAATAAAAATTAAGCAGCAAACAAAAAGTGTAATTTAAATGCCTACAGCATTTTTGTAGACTTTTTTTTTTGAGACATCATTTGGTTTGCCAAATGGGAGTCTAAGGACCGTTTAGACTCCCATTCCTCTATGATGCCACCTTCAAAATAAAAAACCTGAAATGGTTTTTTATTTTGAAGGTAGCATCATAGAGGAATGGGAGTCTAAGCAGTCCTGTTCCTTTACCCTTCTTTATCTTCTCACTTTTACAGAGAGGAGAAAGAGAAAACCTAAGCCCGAATTCAAGTCTTAGGCTCTTTTCTGAGCCTAAGAAAAATCATGAGAAATAAGAAGTTTTATGGCTATAGCAGTGGATTTCTAATGTGGTAAATTTTTTCCAAAATTTTACTTTTATTTATTCTAACTGGTTCTTGTGTGATTTTTCTTTTTTAAATATTTTTTATTACGTTTTATGTTTTGGGGTACATGTGAAGAATATGCAGAATTGTTGCATAGGTACATACATGACAATGTAGTTTGCTGCCTTCATGCCCATCACCTGTGTCTGGCATTTCTCCCCATGTTATCCCTCCCCCAACTCCCCAACTCCCCACCCACCCGCCACTGTCCCTACCCTAGTTCCCCCGACAGACCTCAGTGTGTGATGCTCCCCTCCCTGTGTCCATGTGTTCTCATTGTTCAACACCCACCTATGAATGAGAACATGCGGTGTTTGATTTTCTGTTTTTGTGTCAGTTTGCTGAGAATGATGGTTTCCAGGTTCATCCATGTCCCTACAAAGGAAACGAACTCATCATTTTTTATGGCTGCATAGTATTCCATGGTGTATATGTGCCACATTTTCCCTGTCCAGTCTATCATCGATGGGCGTTTGGGTTGCTTCCAAGTCTTTGCTGTTGTAAACAGTGCTGCAGTGAACATTCATGTGCATGTGTCCTTATAACAGAATGATTTGTAATCCCTTGGATATATACCCAGTAATGGAATTGCTGGGTCAAATGGAATTTCTATTTCTAGGTCCTTGAGGAATCACCACGCTGTCTTCCACAATGGTTGAACTAATTTACACTCCCACCAACAGTGTCAAAGTGTTCCTATTTCTCCACATCCTCTCCAGCATCTGTTACCTCCGGATTTTGTGATTTTTCTTTTAATATTTCCATAACAAGTATGAACCAAATACATAAAAACTGTCCTAGAGTATGAAATTTTAGCAAATTCTATTTTTTACTTAATAATATTAATTATTCCATTAATTGAATCTTAACCTTCACCTTGGCATTATGCCTTCTCACTTAGCTCACAACTTAAGAGAGATTATCAATTATGAACTCTGCTTATGTGTTTAGCATTCTCCACACTTTACGTTAGTTTTACAAAGACAAGGAGAGCTGATTTGTCTTGCTGGTTTTCTGTTTTCCCCTATGAACATGCAGTTTGGATTTAGTTTTTGTAAAATGTTTCACAAAAACCTTTACAATGAGGTCAGTTATGGTGCATTGGTTATAAGAGACAGTTAAATCAAACAATTCAAAATGCCTTCAATTCAAAATTGATCACCTTTTTTTTTTTTTTTTTACCAAAGGTGAAGATCCTGAAACGATGAATAGCGTTCTGGGAAGCTCTATGATTAGATTGAGTTAAAAGATCAAGGACTGCACAGAACATTTATGAAGATGACTAAGCAATAGAGACAAGCAATAGGGAAATAAAAAATTAAAATGTTCCTACCTGGCGAAGCAATAATATGGAAGGAGCATATACAGTAGTTCCCCCTTTTTACAATTTTGCTTTTGTACTGAAAATACATCAGTACCTTACAATAAGATGTTTTGAGAGAGAGAGAAAGACCATAGTCATACAACTTTTACTGTATATTGTTATGATTGTTCTCTTTTATTATTGTTAATCTCTTACTGTGCCTATTTTACAAACTAAACATTATCATAAGTATGTATATGTTGTGGGGGGAAGCATAGTGTATATGTAGGGTTGGGTACTCTCTGCAGTTTTAGGCATCCACTGAGGGTCTTGGAAAGGATCTACTGTGGATGATAGGAGACTACTGTAACTGAAAGAATACAGTTATGTACTTCTATTTGTTCCAGCAAGACTACACAAGAAAATTGTGTTGCATTTTGAACATTACATTAAAAGGAAATTGGAAGAAATTAACAAGACTTTATTTACAGATATGAATGAGTTAAAGGGAACTAATCTCTCAGTCAGGTTTAATGGAAGTTAATATGTATGGCTTATCTAAGCAAAAACTAAATAAGGACTGGCAGTGAACACTTAAAATTTTAAGAAGATATAGAAGCTGTCTAACATGCCACTGGGAGTTATGTGTGTAAGAGAACAAATTTATTTCTCAGTTTTTCCTAAACATGAAATTTTAAGTTCACCATTAGGAAGTTTTAATCAAGATTCATTAGGCTAAGTTTTAAATATACTCTATAGTGTTCACCCTTATCATTTATCTTGATCTTAAAATTCTTTTATCTGACAGGTCACTAAATAAGAATTTTAAATCAGGACAGAAAAGGTAAAATGGTTTCTGTTATTGGATAGTTTCCCATTATAACACATCTGGATCTTATTAATGGGAAGAAATTTTCTCCATTTGGCTCTTTCCATTGCGTAATTTACATGTATGGATACAGATCTTCTAGCCATTTTTTTTTTTGCTGGAGACAGAGTTTCGCTCTTGTTGCCCAGGCTGGAGTACAATGATGTGATCTTGGCTCACCACAACTTCTGCCTTCTGGGTTCAAGCAGTTGTCCTGCCTCAGCCTCCCAAGTAGCTGGGATTACAGGCATGCGCCACCATGCCCGGCTAATTTTGTATTTTTAGTAGAGATGGGTTTCTCCATGTTGGTCTGGCTGGTCTCAAACTCCTGACCTCAGGTGATCCACCTGCCTCGGCCTCCCATAGTGCTGGGATTACAGGCATGAGTCACCACTCTCTGCCATCATGTTTTAAACTATCAATTTATATTAAATAAAAATTCGGGAAGATATTTATATGTGAAAAATTTAACAATGCATTTGCTTATCCATTTAGGAATGATTACTTGGAAGCTACAGCAGTTTCTTCATTTTTGTTTTTCTTTTTATCTAATTTCATATTAAGATGCAGCTTACACTAAGAACTTTAGCAGACATATTTCCATTAACTCATCTGGAAAGTGGTAGTTAATTTATGACTGCTGGTCAAGTACTAGTATATAAATAAGGTATTGTTTCAGTAATTTATGTACATATAGATACAGTGAACTGAGATTCTGGTTTAAAATACAATTCTGACTCAGCTAGATTGAACAGAGAATCTAGGAATTTGCATTTTAAGCCAGCATCATAGATGATTCTTATATAAATGATCGGAAGACCATTTTGTGAAAATTTACTTTGACAGTTAAATGTGCTTTTAAAAATTAAGGCATGCAGTTTGGCTTCTAGTAATAATGGTAGACTAAGTAATTTGGACCATTCCAAATGTTGACAACAGTTAGAAAGATTGCCAGCCTGGCAAACATGGCAAAACCCCATCTCTACCAAAAAATACAAAAAATTAGTGGGCTGTAGTGGTGCATGTCTGTGCTCTGAGCTACTCAGGAGGCTGAGGTGGGAGGGTCACTTGAGACTGGGAGGTTAAGGATGCAGTGAGCCATGATCCAGCCACTGCACTCCAGCCTGGGTGACAGAGGACACAGTGAGACCCTGTTTCAAAAAGAAAGAAAGAAAGAAAAGCTGGATAAAATAGAAACAAACATTTGAGGCTTCGTAATACTAACAAAATACTAAAAAATTATGAGCCCAACTCAGAGAACATCCAAGAGAGATGTCTGGGACTTAAAAGTGCATTGCCCCTAGGCTGAGCATTGTGGTTCATGCCTATAATCCAAGCTTTTTGGGAGACCAAGGTGGATGGATCACCTGAGGTCAGGCATTCGAAACCAGCCTGTTCAACATGGTGAAACCTTATCTCTACTAAAAATTCATAAAGTAGCCAGGTATAGTTGCAGGTACCTGTAGTCCCAGCTACTTGGATGACTGAGACAGGAGAATCTCTTGAACCTGGGAGGTAAAGGTTGCAGTGAGCCAAGATCACACCACTGCACTCCAGCCTGGGTGATGAAAGGAGACTCTGTCTCAAAAAAAAAAAAAAAAAAAAAAATGCATTGCCTCTAGAGGTGTGTGACACTTCTTGTAGATCCAAATATCTACCATTTCCAACAATGATGGCTAAAAGGCCACAAAGCTGAATAGAGATACCCAGAATCATGAAGCCTGGGGGAAAATTGGAGTTCAAGGCACACAGAGAGGGAAGTAATGTTTAATTAAATCTAAGAGGAGGGTTAAACCTGTAATAGACGAGCTCACCCAGGCAAGTGAAAACCAACTTCAAATTACTTGAAATCCTAATCTGATATAGAGGACTTACAATTGCTAGTGCCCTTTCCCACCCCAGAAACAAATTTAAATCATTTTTAGAGGAAAATAAAATTATCCTAGGCCGTCAGTTGTCTCACTACAATGTTTTTATAAACACTATTGGTACTCTATCAAAAATAAAAAGCATAAAAAATATTGCATAATAGAAAACCAAGAGAAGCAACACTCAATATAGACAGTCACACAGATGATTCAGATAATGTAGTTTGCAGACACGTTTCAAAATGATTGTGCTTAATAAAGGAGTTCTCTTTATATTCCAGATATTAATTTCTTATGAGACATGTGATTTACAAGTATTTTCTCCTATTCTATGGACTGACTTTTTACTCTGTGGATAGTGTCTTTTGATACCCAAAAGTTTTTAATTTTGATGAGGTCTACTTTACCTATTTTTTCTTTTATTGTCTTTCATGTTGCTTTTGAGAAATCATTGCCAAATCCAGTATAGTAAAGCTTTTTTCCTGTGTTCTCTTCTAGGAGCTTTATAATTTTGGCTCTTATGTATAGGATTTTTATTTATTTTCAGCTAATTTTTGCATATAGTATTAGGGAAGGGTCCAAGTTCGCCCTTTTGTGCATATGGATATCCTGTTTTCCCAGCACCATTTTTTGAAAAAACAGTCTTTTCCCCATTTGTCTTTCTCCAGTGGACTTGGCATCATTGAAGAAAATCATTTGATTACGTATATGAGGGTTTATTTCTGTGCTGTCTATTCTATTATGTTGGTCTATATGTCATCTTCATGCTTGTACCATGATGTTTTGACTACTGTTGCTTTGTAGTAAGTTTTGAAATCAGGAAGAATGAGTACTCCAACTTCATTCTTCTTTTTCACGATTGTTTTGGCTATTCATAGTCTTTAAAATTCTGTATGGATTTGAGGATGGATTTTTCTGTTTTTGCAGAATATGTTACTGAGATTTTGACATTCATTGAATCTGTACATCACTTTGGGTAGTAGTGACATCTTAACAATATTAAGTTTTCAAACCCATTAGCCTGTGATATCTTTTATCAATGTTTTGTTGTTTTCATTATATAAGTCTTTCACATTCCTGGTTAAGTTTGTTCCTAAATATTTTGTTCTTTTGGATGCTATTGTGAATGGCATAGTTTTCTTAATTTTCTTTTAGGGCTGTTTATTATTAGTATATAGAAATGCGGCTGCTGTTTGAATTTCATTTTGCATCCTGCTACTTTGCAGATTTTGTTTATTCTAACAATCTGTGTGTGTGGCATATTTAGGAATTTTCAATATAAATGGTTATACCATCTGTAAATAGGGGTAATTTTGCCTCTTTATTTGGAATTTGTGTGCCTTTTTTTTTTTCATTTTCTTGACCAATTGCTCTTGCTAGAACTTCCACTACTATGTTGAATATAGTGGCAAAATGGACATCCTTGTCTTGTTCCTTGTCTTCTAAACAAAAGCTCCATCTTTCACCATTGCATATGATACTAACTGTGGGTTTTTCATGGATGGCTTTTATTATGTTAAAATAGTTATTTTCTATTCCTATTGTATTGAGTATTTTTGTTATGAAAGGATGTTGAATTTTGTCAAGTGGTTTTCTCCATCAGTTGAGATGGTCATCTATTTTTTTCTTTTTCCGCCATTCTGTTAGCTTGGTATCTGTTTACGTGTATCTATACATGTATAATATCTGCTACATATTAACATGATACATGTTTACATGTATCTATACATGTAAAATATGAAATGGAAAGAGCCAATTGAAGAAAACTGATTGATTTTCGTATGTTGAACCAACCTTGTATTCAAGGAGCAAATCCCAGTTAGTTAAGGGTGGGGTATTAAGTCTTGAAATATTATAGAATTGTTTGTCCTTTCAATTCTGTCAATTTTTGCTTTATATATTCTGATGGTCAGTTATAAGGTATAATGTTTATAATTGTTATATCTTCTTGTTGTATTGAGTCTTTGATTAGTATGTATAATGTCCTTTTTAATCTCTTGTAATCTTTTTTTTTTTCACTGTGTTGCCCAGGCTGGTCTCAAATTCCTGAGCTCAAGTGATCCATCTGCCTTGGCCTCCCAAAGTGCTGGGATTATAGGTATAAGCCACCATACTCAGTCTCTTGTAATCTTTTTTGATGTAATGTCTATTTTGTCTGATATTAGTGTAACTGTCCCTATTCTCTTTTTGTTATTATTTGTATGAAATATCTTTCAGTACTTTTACTTTTGACCTATTTATGTCTTTGGATCTAAAATGAGTCTCTTATAGACAGCACATATTTAAATCATGTTTTAAAATCCATTCCGCTAATCTCTGTGTTTTGATTGAAAAATTGAATTTATGTACATTTAAAGTAATTATTGCTAAAGAGAGATGTCTCTCATTTGCTGTTTGCTTTCTATATGCCTTACAGCATTTTTTTTGCCCCTCATTTTCTACATTACTGTCATCTTCAAGGTTTAATTAATTTTATATAGTACAGTGTTTTAATTCCCTTCTCATTTCCTTTTGTGTTTATTCCATAGCTGTGTTCTTTGTGGTTACCATAGGAATTACATTTAACTTCCTAAAGTTACAGCATTCTAATTGAAACTTTCACAAACTTCAGTAGCATACAAATACGCAATACCCTACAAAATTACTGCTTGTATATAGATCCTTGCCCATACCATTTCAGTTATTGATATCACAAAATTACATCTTTATATATAAACTAATAATTTTTGTATGTCCAGAAACATAGACTAACAATTTTTATGCATTAGGCATGTATAAACAAAGTAGAGTTATACAATGAAGTTAAAATATTGCTAGTTTTTATAATTGCCTATGTATTTACTTTTGTGGATATTTTTATTTCTTCAAATGGCTTTGTGTTACTTTCTAGTGTCTTTTATTTCAACTTGGAACACTCCCTTTACCATTTCCTTAAGGGCAGGTCTGGTGGTAACTAACTCCCTCAGCATTTGTTTAACTGTGAATGTCTTAATTTCTCCCTCACTTTTGAAAGATAGTTTTGCTGGATAAAAGTTTTTGGTTGACAGTTTTTTGTTTTTTGTTTTTTTAGCACTTGGAATATATTGGCCTACTGCATTCTGGACTTCAAAATTTCTTATGAGAGATATGCTGATACTTTTGTTGAAGAAAATATTGTATGTGATGAGTTGCTTCTCTTTCTGCCTTGAAGATGCTTTGGCTTTGGCTTTTGACGCTTTGGTTATAGTGTATTTTGGTGGGGTATTTTTTGTTTATCCTACTTGGAGTTAGTTGAGCTTTGTGGATGTTTATATTCATGCATTTCATGAATTGGGGAATTGACACATTATCTTCAGATTATCTCTCTGCCTTCTGTTTCAGATAATCTCTCTTCTTTTGGGGCTTTCACAGTGCATATGTTGGTCAGCTTGATTCCTTTAGGCTGTGTTCACTTTTCTTTTCTTTTCTTCTTTCTGTTCCTCAGACTTGATAATTTCAGTTGTCTTTAAGTTTATAGATTCTTTCTACTACCTGCTCAAATCTGCGTTTGAATATGTCTAGTAAACTTTTTTATTTCAATTATTGTACTTTTCAGGTCAAGAATTTATTTTAGTTTCTTAGGTTTTCTGTCTATATTTGTGTTTCTACTTTGTTCATACTGTGTTTTCTTGACTTTTTCTAAATTTTTCCTTGGGACTTTAAGCATCTATAAATAGCTGTTGGAAGATTTTGTCTAGTAAGTCTGCCATCTTGTCTTTGTCAAGGAAATTTTCTGTTTATTAAATTTTTTTTTTCAAATGGGCCATACTTTCCTATGGCTTTGTAAGCTTTGTGAATTTTTTGTTGATAACTTTACAGAAATTGAATTTTTACTCTGGAAATCATATCCTCCTCTACCCCAGGGTTTGCTTTTATCAAAAAAAAAAAAAAATTGTTTTAGGCTGTCTCTATGTGGGGATCAGCCTGAGGTTTCAACTTAATATTTTAAAAACTCAGTTTTTTTCCTAAGCCTATGCCTTTCCCTGGGCCTATGCCATGACTTTCTAAATCCTTTGTATGTGTGGTTGCATTTGAATCCCCCTTGTTCTTAAATACTAAACTCCCAGAAAGAGAAAAAGATAAAACTTGAGGGGCATAAAATATGCTAGTCCTTTAAGTGTCCTGGAAGTTGATTCAACTGGAGTGGAAAGGGTTGACATGATGGCTTCCTGCCTCTATGTCTGTCCCTCAATTATCAGCAATCAGTGATTACAGCATGGCTCCCCCAATATTTGGAGCAAAGGGCACTTATTGCCCGACCTGGCTCCTATAATTGTGTGCAAGCTGCTCCACGAACACACTTGCATGGCTGCTTGCCTTGGGCCTGGGGAGTGCGGGATGTGTAGCTGCCAGCTTGCTATGGAGCTACCTGAAAATAATCATTGTTTACTGTCCAAGCCTTCCTCTATAAGTTGCAAGCCTTCACGGTAGTTCCCAGAGTTTTAAAATAGTTATTTTAGATTTTGTCAATGAAATTTTTGTCTAGGTGGTGAGATGGATTCTTGGTGTTTCTTACTTCACTAATTTTCCAGAATCCTCTGCCCCACATGTGTGTTGCACCTTAAATAATCACCACTTCTTTTGGGTCATGCTGGCCGTGCGTCTACTAATTTGTCTCTCTCAAAAATTGTCTAGGTTTTCATGTTTGATTTCAATTTACCCTCTATGCTAAAAGCCACACCCACAATTCTTTTTTAGACATGCTGTTCTCTTTAGACTTACATTACAGGTATTTGGGGGTACATCACACATCTATGGGACTATGCCTTTTATATTTCTAGAAGTCACCCTTTTTTCTCAAGTGGAGATAATCTGTGAGATACCACCATCTTTCAGAGGTCTTAGCACAGGGTCTAACAGCCATATCCTTGATGTGGTCTTTACCCAGTTCCCTGGGTTTGGTCTTCTCTCTCAAGCTGTTTCTTCATGACCATAACTTTTATTTAGTAGCAAACAGTTTTATTTTACAATTCTAAAATGTCTGGACAATTCATTGTACCTTTAACTCTACTTCACAATGGACCACTTTTCTGATGTCATTTCTTTCTTGCAGTACCTTACCAAATGCAGCACAAAACAGGTAGCTCATGGGTTCATATTTCCCTCATATTCTGCTGCCTGAACTCTACAAGTTTATTATATAATTTTTCTCTCCGATTATCCCATGCACCATTTTTTACAAAATGTTTTGCCACTATGAGTCATTTTTCTAGTCTCCTGTAACTGTTTTCTTGCCATTTTCCAAGTTCCTATTTTAGTTTGATACTACTTGCTTTCTGATTCCAAATCTACTATCACATTATTTTAGGTTTTTGCTATTGGAGCACCCTACGTTTAGGTTACCATCTTAGTTTTTGCTACAATAATGTTTCTAATTTAGTGACAAAAATAATTTATTTTTTCTCATGAATATTGGGATGAACAGATCTAAGTTTAGCTTGGCTTCATTTGGAGTTTGGCTCCAGGTCTACTGTTCTTCCTTGGACTATCAAGTCAGGACATAATCTCTTGGTGATGTTGGAAGCATGGGCACGTTCAGTTGAATAAGTGCAATTCAAGGCTCTGATTGCAACACAGTTAGCTAACATCTCAACGTAAAATGAGTAATATGACTGAACCCAAAGTCAAAGGGCAGGGAGGTACCCTGCCTCTAGTTTAAGGAACAGCAGTCATGTGGCAAAGGACATGGATACAGGAAGGGGTGAAGAACTGGAACCAATAATTCAGTGTACCAAATCATTTAAATCTTAACCAAACATATATGAGAAAGCTATATTAATATCATATAAGGATGTCATTTAAAAACATGTTAGAGAAAAGTAGTGATACTCCTTGAGAAAATATTTAATTCACCTGGAAACTAAAATAATTCTGAAAATGTGTATACCTCATAACATAGCCACAAAGTGTAGACTTACAAGATAAGGAGAAATGGAAATTCATATTTACAGTAGAAGATTTTAACACACCATTCCCAAAAACTTTTAGAACAAACAGACAAATGTATAGAGGGAAAATTTGAAACAACACATTAACAAATGTGATTTATTTATTTTGTATGTAAAAACTTCAGAATACCTATTGTAACTACATAATACCCATTATTTTTAAGTGCACACAACACTTAAAATTTGGACCATTGTCCTAGGCAGTTCAGGCTGTTATAAGAAGGTATCATAGACTAGATTGCTTATAAGGAACAGAAACGTCTTTCTCACTGTTTCAGAGGTTGGAAGTCTAAGGTCGGGATGCCACCGTGGTCGAGTTCTGTTGAAGGCCCTCTTTTTGCCTGTCTTATTCTTTCGTAAGATGGCAGGAGGAGAGGTAGAGAACTCTTTGGGATCTCTTCAGAAAGGGCACTAATCTCATTCATGAGGGCTGCTCCCTTATGATTTTAATTACCTCCCAAAGGTCCCACCTTCTAATACCATCACATTGGTGATTGGGAGTTCAACATATGAATATTAAGAGGGGGGAGCACATATATTTGGTCTATAACAACTATATTTTAGGCATAGAGTACCAACAAATTTCAGAGAATTGAAATCAGTTTGTATATAGTCTCAGATCGCTATGGAATTAAACTGGAAAAGAATAACATAGAGATAATTAGAAAAGCTCCATATATTTGGAAATTTCAAAATAAACTATTAAATATCTCATGCCTTAGAGGGAAAAATTGCAATAGAAAAATAGGAAATATTTTAAAATAAAGTATAATCAAAATATATCAAAATTTGTGGGAGGCATAGCTAAGAGATGCTTAGAAGGAAGATCTTAGCTTTAGATGCATATATTAAGGAAAAGGCCAAAAACTCAGTGATCTAAGCATCCAGCCGAAGAAAGTAGAAAAAACAGCAAATGAAAACCAAAAAGACCTAGAAGAAATAAAGTAATTTAAAAATAGCAATTAATGAAATAATAAACATTCAATTTAGGACATCAGCAAAGCCAAAAATTGGTTCTTCAAAATAATAAAATTGGTACTTATTTTAGATTCATAAAGAGGAGGAAGGATAAGAAAGGCAAAACTAACCAAATTCAGGCATTAAAAAGAAGGCCTGAGTGCACGGTAGAATTATCTAGAGTGTTTTCTTTAAATATTGATTCCCAGGCCTCTCGTATGGTCAATTAAATCAAAATTTCTAATTGTATTTCTGTATTAGCATATTTATTAAGTGCCCTCACTGATTCTAATATGAAGCACAGCTAAGAAATATTGATACAGAAAATAACATTTTGATGTCATTCCTATCTTTTTGCTTATACGGACAATTTTTATATAAATAAGTTCTTACCTAACATACAGGTTTGAAACCTTTTGCATTTATCAGCATATCAGTATCTTACTGTAGCAGTAAATATACTTCTTATGCTACATTTTAGTAGTTGTACTACATTTTAATAGTTGTGTAATATTCAATTCTATGCTATTATCATTTATATAACTAATCTATTATTTAACACTTAAATTGTCAATAGTAAAAATAATGCTAAGAGAATATCTTTGTAAAAGTACTTTTCCAAGCCTGGCCAATATGGCAAAACCCTGACTTCACAAGAAATTAAAAAAAATAACCAGGCATAGTGGTGTGTCCTTATAGTCCCAGCTACTCAGGAGGCTGAGGTGGGAGGATCACAGGAGCCTGGGGAGGTTGAGGCTTCAGTAAGCTGAGGTTGCACCCCTACACTCTAGCCTGGGTGACTGAACAAACCCCAATCCAAAAAAAAAAAAAATTACTTTTCAGCTGGGCACAGTAGCTCATGACTGTAATCCCAGCTACTGAGGAGGCTGAGGTGGGAGGATCACTTGAGCCCAGGAATTTATGACTTCTTTGAGCTGTAATTGTGCTACTGTACTCCAACCTGCGTGACAGAGACCCCTTATGAAAATAATAATAATAAATAAAAGTACTTTTTACACATCTATAAATAGCACTCATTAAAAAATTATTTATTAAAATATTTTCTTGCGGATATTGTGAAATAATTTGTGTGACAGTTGGTAACTGAATTTGTATCTTAGATGCTTACCTAGGAATTAGCGAGGTTAGTAAGGCTGAAAGAGATGTATTAATATGTGTTTTGCCAACCATTTCCCTAACACAATGCCTCATGTACAGAAGGCATACAAAAAGACCGGGCATACAAAAAGAGTGGCTCATGCTTGTAACCCCAGCACTTTGGGAGGCCAAGGTGGGTGGATCATTTGAGGTCAGGAGTTCAAGACCAGCCTGGCCAACATGGTGAAACCCCGTCTCCACTAAAAATACAAAAATTAGCTGGGTGGTAGTGGCACACACCTGTAATCCTAGCTACTTGGGAGGCTGAGGCAGGCGAATCGCTTGAGCTAGGGAGGCAGAGGTGGTGGTGAGCCAAGATCGCACCACTGCACTCCTGTCTGGACGACAGAGTGAGACCCTGTCTTAAAAAAAAAAAAAAAAAAAAGGCATGCAAAAATGTTTGTTGAATAAGTGAATACATTTAATTCCTCAAAACTAATCTCAATTGGTAGACTATGTGGACTTGCTACATTCAAAAGAAAGATCGTATAATTTTGGGAGCAAACCCAGTATCAGAAACCAAAGTTGGAATCTGTAAACTAAAATCTTTTACTTTCAAATTAATATATAAGAATGAGAATGATTATTGAGATCTGTGCTCAGCTAGCCATGAACAAAGAATTCAACTCTTATCTGTCTAGAAGGAGGAGAAATAGCTCTCCTATGGTTAACTGCTGTCCCTCCTAGGTACTTTGGTTTTCTGTTGCACTGGAGCCAGAATGATTTTATGTTGCAGTAAAAAATAACATTCTTATACTATTAATACACAATTATGGAAAATATTAGAAAATTCAGCTAAGCAAAAATAATGCAAATACCACTCATTATTCTATTATTTTCAAATAACGATTTTTCTCTGGGGGAGCAGTCCTTTTTTCAACCTAAAAGAAGTACCTCACACCTCCCACATTATTACAGTCCCTGTCATTCATTTTTGTTCACTGTGTATAACCTTTGAAATTTGGGTGCTTGACGTGCATGGAAGAAGTAACACAACATATATCTTTTAACATATTATACCATTGGCTGTTATTCCCTAGCATTCATTCTTCACAATTTAGTCATAGATGTTTGTTAAACTCCTACTTTTTCCATTCATTCTGCTACCTTTTGAGAATACAGTGGTGATCAAAACATACATGGTCCTTGCCCTCATGGAGCTCTCAGTGGAGTTCAAGAGTCTGTCATGCATTTAAAAATGACAAGTAGGGCCGGGTGTGGTGGCTCATGCCTGTAATCCAAGCACTTTGGAGGCCAAGGTGGGCAGATCACCTGAGGTCAGGAGTTCAAGACCAGCCTGACCAACATGGTGAAACCCCATCTTTAAAAAAAAAAAAAAAGACACAGTAAGTGTAAACCTGCCACTGTAATAAGTGCTATGAGAGAAAGGAACATGAGTTTGTAACAGGAAAATTTGATTAGTCAGAAAAGGCTTTCCTAATGAAGTGATAAGTGAGCTGATATTTGAAGGAAAAGTAAAGCAGAGAGGGAGGAGGCTTCCAGGGAAAGGTACAGATATTTATAAACCCCTGGGACAAGAAAGACTGGGGGAATGATGGAGAAAGGAAGCCAGCCTGGCTAGTGTAGAGACAAGGAACTGGGGGAGGAAAGTAGGGCCAAATCATGCAAAGGCCCTGAAGTAGGAGAATTCCTAGTATGCCCAAGCAGCAGCAAGGATTTCACCATGACTGGTGGGGCATGAGCAAGGAGAGAAGAGTAAAAAATGAAGTTGGAGAGGGAATAGTGTGCCAGATAGTCTTAACAGTACTATCCAGTACCACTTTCTGCAATGATGGAAATGTTCTTTCTGCCCTGTTCACTATGATAGCCATTATTCACTTGAAATTGAGCACTCAAAACATGGCTAGTGCCATTGAGGAACTGCATGTTGAATTTTAGTTAATTTTAATTTAATAGCCTCTAGCTGTAGTGTACAGTGTGCTGATGAACACTTGAAGGGTGGATAGTGTAGCTGAGAAAGTGAATTTTTAAAATTTTACTTCATTTTATTTACATGTATAAACAGCTACATTTGGCTCGTGGCTGCCATATTGGATAGAACAGTTATAGCCTTGTGACCTTTGGCTTTTACTCTGAAGTAATTAAATTTGAATTACCTAAGGCTTGTAGCTAAATTGGTATTTTGTTTTACTTTTAAGCAAAATAATAAAGTTTCCTTCTTGATAGGATAAAGGAGAGGTGAAGATATGTAAGAACTTAAAGTAATACATAATTTCCTTGACTCATATTTTTAATTGATAGCTTAAGATGTACTCCAAAAGGTGAAATGTAGGTGGTGACAGCATATCTAACTTTTTCTTTCCTACCTGTACTTAATGTTTCCTCCTCAATGAAGGATGAGATGGGTCCTCCCAGTTAACATTTTCATAGAACATTTCACTTTTTCTGTCTTTTGTCATATATATATGACATATATATGTATTTGTATTTTATATCTTCTGTGCAACTTCCAGTTGTAAGATTATTATATTATTTAGGGCAGGAACAGTGCCTGTCTTATTCACATAGAGTCCACAGTATATTAAATCCTAGTAGTCCATTAATGAATATTTAATAACTGAATAAATGAATAAAGTATACAGCAGTCTCATCTCTACTGTACTCATTCATCTGCTTATTTATCCATATTGACTACTGCCCCGCTCACTACTGGCTATGCACGGTTAAGGGACTCTCCCTAACCTTCTGTTCATCCCAGTTACTTAAAACTATTGATAAGCATAAGTCTGTCTGCTATCCATAATCCATGAAGCAGAGACATTTTTCCATCCAATAAAAATTTAAATACTGCCTTAAAGTGAGACCCAAAAGAACTGATAAAAAGATAGCCTGGTGACCTCTGTAGCTCAGAACTGAATTACTCTACACTGACAGCCCACTCTTTGTCCCTCATAACCTCTCAGCTTGTATATAAGTCATAAGATTCTACCTTATTTTAAATGAATAGCTCATTTTGACAGAGTAATGATGGTATGTGACAAATGGCACTTGTCTCATGGCATTTCCTTTAGCTAGCTTTACACAATTCAGTTATTGTTAGGTGACTTCAGGATATACCCTTATGTTGGTTTTGTCTTTGAGATTCATTCTTTCCAAGAACCCTCAGTTCTGGCTCCATGCACATGACAGAAAGGCCATCAGTTATTTTAGCCCCCAGTAGTACTGCTATCTCCACTGTATTAGAGAGTTGGAGGATTATTGGAAAATCCTAGTACAATTTCTGAAGTAGAAACTTACCACGGAGATGTCTCCCCACATGAAATGTATAGTGACAGTTGGGGTGGAAATAGGCATTCAGTGACCTGGATATCAGTCCTGACATGCCAGTTCACTGTGTTACCTTTAATAATGTACAGTCTATGTTTCATCCTAAATCCTGCAGAGACTCTCTCCTGTTCCTTACCCCTTTCATTGATACCAGAAGTAGTAAAATGATGCACCTTTGTGAAACTTACTAAAATTCTTCTGTATCTTCAGGTAATTCATAGGGATGAGGAAGATAAAAATAAAAAATAGAAAAAAATTGATAAAATTCTTCTACAAAACAGAAACACTATTCAGAGATTGTTGAGAATGTGTGTGCAGGATTGCTGGTTTTTCAAGCTAGATAGAACAGTAGTTAGTACCTATTCAAGTTACAACCACAGGGGACCTCTTAAAAATAGATCGACTTTAGGACGTTTTTATTGATATCATCTCTTGTGTGCCAAAAGAAAAGCCTTGAGCCTGGAAGGAGGAGTTAGTGTGTATTTTCCTAGGAAACTGGTGCTACAGTAAACTGTGTGTCTGTTTGTTCTTGAAGCCAACCTAGCAATTACCTTGGAATACTAGGCTTGATATTTTTCCAAATGTTTTTCTTCTTCTACTCGACTCCATCATTCCTGATGAAAGAAACAAAACAGTATAAAGAAAAGCTACAGGTTACTCTGAATACACACCAAGTTTGGTAGGGGAGTAGTTGTCTTAGGTGGCACTCTGACGGCAGCACTTTAAGAGCTACACTGGTCTAGTGAGGAAAGCGTGACCCTTTTGAATCATAATATGCTGTTCATTTCTAATCCCATGCTTATCCTAGGATTTCTTATCTCCTGCCCTAGCAAATCATAACACACACACACACACACACACACACACACACACACACACACACACACACACACCCCATCCCTGTCCAGCGCACCCAGTAGGGGGAAGGGGGCAGAGAAGACAAAGTCATTTATATAATGTGTCTCCCTGCTGAGCCCCTAATGGCCAAAGCTTTTGTTCTGCATTCAGTGGCTGCATGTGATGGGCAGGAGCTGCAGTCTCCCTTTGTTCCATGGCCTTATTCAGCAATTTAGATCCATCATAAAAATCAAATATGCATGTTGCAATTGCCTTGCGTACAACAGCTTCAATTTTCACCTTTTTTAAATTTGAACTCCACGGGGGAAGAAAGAGAATGAAGGGAGAAAGGGAAAATGGGGGGTAAGGCAAAAAAATTGCTTTGTGTTTTTGCTTAGTGGACTGTGAAAATAGGCTGTCATGAAAAAAATTTTTTTTAATCTCATAGGTGCATCCCATTCAAAACAAGGCATGCTACCAAATTAGGCCTTCTGGAAATGCCCTCAAACTATCCTAGTTAGCTCAGGCTCCAAAACTTGGATGTGAAATGATGGGAAAGGAGAAAAATAGAACATTATAAAAGGGTAGAAAGAGGAAGACTCTTTAGGGCTTGAAGAATCATCCTGTTCAGAGAGGTACCTCCATACCACTTATAATTATGACCGAAAAGAATGTTTTATGTTCAGCTGATTGTCTTGAGTGTCTTTTGTAAAAGAAATGATTTGGGGAAAAGGTTCATAGAGGGAGTGAGAGAGAGAATACGCTTAAAGATATATTTCTTCTCTGCATAAAAATGAACACTTTGACAGAGATGTTTTTGTCCACTTATTGATTTGTACACTTTATTTAAAATTTTCCCAGAACTTCAAAGGATATGTTCCCTGGAGTTCAAATAAATTTGCATCAGCAGCTTTGGTATTGATTATGCAGAAAAATACAGAAACCTTTTACCTACTCCATTATTAAACTTGAGCAATGACTTTACAGTTGGGTTCATGCCCTAATATAAACAATATGGCCAATATTTATTCAATTTATTAAAAAATAAAAAGATCTGAAGAAGTGTGCCTCTTTATGCCTGGTTTCACTTAAAACTAATACAGATTTTGAAGGCTCATGCTAAACCTAAAGCCAACCAGTTTGAATATACTTTGCCTATTCTTAGAAATGGAGCATTTACAGGGTAGTACCAGGGAGATTGCTGTAGTCAACATTATACAGACACCGAACATAATATAGGATGGGTCCAAACTGAAAGAGTGACCTTGAGGCTCATTCAAGGTTGAAAAAGCCTTTGATTGTCTGGAGTGGAGCTTCTTCTGGAAGATGTACCAAACGAATCTGGGATAAAAACCAATTTCACAAGTTTGATTGAGTCATAATATGGAAATCCACCAGATTCTGCCATGACTAATTAGAGATGTGTGAAGAAGGTTCCCTTCCCCAACATTATTGATTTTTCTTTCAAACTCCCCAGTTTCACGGGGAAAATCTCTGGCATTTGAAAGTGTTCAATTTAGTACACTTCACTGATGCATGTAATCTTTGCTAACTGCATCTCATTTTCTCTGAACTGGATTTTTCAGGCCCTCTTATGTCTGGATGTATTTTAGATTTACTTAATATTTGAAGTGAAATCAAAGGTGTACCCAGAACATACAAGTAGTGAGAGATACATTTAATATTTGGATTTTTTAGTTGCAAATTTTCCCTTTCCTCCACTGGAAATATGGGCAGTTACAAAAAAAGTGTAATTTTAAAAAGTGGATTCCACACAATTTAAGCCTACATGAGTAAAGAGATTTGAATATGTCTTGAATCAGTGTATCCTGGAAAAAGCAATAAGGATGGAGAAAAGCACCAGGAAATTTACAACATTGGATTTTGTATACCATCATAACTGAGGCAAAAGCTATGGCCCTATGCCACCTCAAGCCATCTCATGCCATCTTACCTTTTAACACTACTCCATATTTTTAGGATATTGCAGACAGATATCATACTGTAACTTCTCTCTAAAGTTAGGGCCATATGCTGGCATTTTATGTTTTCAACTTCCTTCATATGAGGAAAGATGCTACACAGATGTATTAAATGATAAACATTTCATATTGGAGAGTGAAACGTTTATCTTTGAACTTAAGGTAATTTAATAATAAGGATATATTTTTAATTGAGTATCTTTCTCTTTCTTATGGCAACTTTATCGTCAGTTCTTTCTTCCCAAGAAATAGTTGTAGAAGGCCTAGAGGAAAAATTGTTTTAGGAGACCTTGTTTGCATTTCAGGTCATTCCAACTATTATTCTTACCTGTACTTTAAACAAAAAATACATGCTAAACCAATGGTAGGTCTCACTTACTGAAATCTCTTCCTCTGCAATCACACAGATGTTGAGAGTGAAGCCTCCAGAATTGGACAATCTCAGTTCAAGTTCTGACTCCATCCTTGACTAGCTCTGTGATGTTGGACAAGTTAAGCTTGAGTGTCTTAATTCGTAAAATGAGTATATGAGGATAATAACACTTAATGTATAGGATCATGTGAGTTAAATGAGATTGTTGTCACACATTGGATTCCTAGAGAAGCAGACCTGAGATTAACATTCATTGTGTTTATTCGGGGGTGTTGTCAATATCTGTGGAAGATGAGCTGCAGTGCATTCCAACAAAGACCTCAGCCAACACTCTGGCAGGTTTTTTTCAGCTGGGACCTGGCAACTAAAGAGTGTCATCTTTTAGCAATGTCTTTAGCTGTGGAAATAAGTCCTTTATTATTGAAGGGGTAGTTGGGTGGCACATTACAATGTCTATTAGAAGAGTTTAGTAAGCACTCAGTAAATATTAGCTATATGATAGTGTCAATGTATATTTACCTGTGAGACCATTCTTAGTATCCCAAATAACTGCTTTCATATGTATTTTAATTACAAGGGGCAATATAGTGCTTTGGTTAGAGCATGGCTCTGGAACTAGATTTGAGGCCCAATTTCCTATTAGCAGCTGAAAAATACTAAGTACATTAGTCTGTGTCTCAGTTTCCACATCTGTGAAATGGAAATAATAATAGTACCCATTCTCATAGGATTGTTATGAGAATTAAATATGTTAATACTTACATTTTAAACAGTGCCTGGCATATAATACATACCCTGTAACTGCTAGTGCTTCTATCATTATTATTATTTTTCTTCTCTCAATCAAGTTAAGCATGTACAGTAAGTCCTCACTTAACATCATTGAGAGGTTCTTAAAAACTGACTTTAAGTGATTAAACACGTAACAAAACCGATTTTTTATCATCAATATTATAATGACAGTGTTATTCGAAGACCTGATATATCTTCTTTTACTTAAAGTCAGTTTCCAAGAATGTATTGAAGATATTGAGGATTTACTGTAGTCAAAAAGTACTTTGGAATTAGACAAATCTGTCACCAGCTGTTTTGAACATGAGCATGTTACTTATCTGTGATTCTCAGTATTATCGTATGTTGAAAGAAATAATATATCTAACCTTATAGAAAGCATCACATATATGAAGGTATTATGAACTTATGTTTCAGTTACTTTGCTGAAATTGGTAATAACCTCACCCTTGGGATGTCCTGAAGATTATGTAGTTCATTCATGAAAAGCACTTAGAATGGTACCTGATACAAAGTCTGTGTTCAGTAAGTGTTAGCTAATATGATGGTGATGATGACAGCTATATAAAGGACTCTGCACAGTGCCTTGCATGTAATAAGCACTCAAATATTATTTTTGAAGCTCTCTGTAAATGTTTTGTTTATTTCTTCCTTTTAGCCTTTCTTTTCCATTCCACCTGGCCTGCTGGACCTTTATTCTTGTATATCCCTTTCCTCTTCCTTCACTTGCTTGTAAGGATTTTGAATGTTATATATGGGTCAACAATAAACCATATCCTCTGACATCCTTAAAAAACAAAAGACAAAACCTTCTACTTTGTTTTTATTCTGGTGACAATAAGGCTGATGAGTGATTAAACATTATATTCAGGTACTCAAAGGTTCTTGCTCCAGAAAGGGTGGCTGCCAGTTCTCCATCTTCAGGACAGAAGAAGAGAAATAGACTTCAGTGGAGCATACAACAAACACAGCATGGAAGACAAAAGAGGTTGATAGACTCTCTAACTGTGACAGGCTAAAAACAAAGAATATTCTTAATGTATTTAGAATGGCTATGTGCATGTGTATCCAACCAAAGGAAAGAGAAAATTCTAATGAAATTCCTTTTAGCTCCATATTTCTGATTGTGTTATCCCCCAAATATTTTAGCTATAAATATTAACTGCTAATGTGTACCTTCCTTGTGCTATGTTCTTTTGTCGTATTATCATTCCTGGTTTCATAATAGCTGGTGCCCTTTATAATATAAACAATCAGAAAAAGATCTTGGTTTGGGATAGACATTTACTATTCATAAAGGCTAAAAATTGTTTCTCCTTGCAATAACATATAATAATAAAAAATATACATAGCCAGAACTTTCATTTGCATTCCAGAGGAAATAGTCTAAATAAATTCACCCTATTCACACACTGGGTTTTTTTTTTTTTCAGTATTTTAAACACTGCTAAGTGTTAACGTTTTATACTAAATCATTACTTTGACAGGTATTTGATAATATAATTATGGCCTTTATAATCATGTAGAAAATTATGTTAATTAAATAAACAAAAACTGAAGGAAAATGAACATTTTGATTGGGTTTATTTCATCAGAAGAATCAGACATCTCAAAATAAAAGCAGACATCTGTGGAAAAGAGGAAAAATCTGCAGTTCTTGAAAACCTAGACTCTTTTCTAAGGATGTTATCATACAGAGATCTAGGAAATAGCTCAGCTATAAACATACCCCTTAATAGATACATTAAAGCTGAAATTCCCTCTTCTCCTCTTTTGGTTTAATTTTCTTTTAAAGCTATATTTTTAATGGCAGATGAAGCTATTGTTTTTGTTTATACTTTGAAGAAGTATGGCATCTTTTACCAGGAATCTCAAATTCCCACAAATTTCATACATAGTAGTTATTACATGTGAAATATATAAAACATGAGGCTTCCTACAAATTCCTGGCAGGGGGTGGAGGTAGGGTGGCAGGTATATGCATTATATCTCATTGTTTTTAGGAATTTTTCTTTGGATTCCTAGTGATGATTGTTCCCACTGAAGGGAGATCTGTGCCCAGTTGGCGTGTTTTTTAAAGGCTCTTATACCACAGGAGAATTCCCAGTGATACTTTATCATTTAGACTTCCTTCCTTAACAATATGAGGGAGCTAGACTGATGTTTTCTATTAAACACTTTAGGACTTCTGTTTTTGCATTTTCATATTTGGCATGTAGTAGGTAATCAATAAATAATAGTTGAAGCCATGAAAATCTTTGGTCATTTTCAAAGTGATAATTTTGGAATGCTGTGTATTTATTAGTGTCCAAAACAGTTCTGGACTTTTGAATATATGTATCTTTGCAGATCAATTAATATTTATTTAGTGTCTATTGTGTATGTGTGTGTGTGTGTGTGTGTGTGTATTTCAATTTTTTTGGAGAGATGGGGGTCTCACTATGTTGCCTGGGCTATTCTTGAACTACTGGCCTCAAGCAATCCTCCTGCCTTAGCATCCCAAAGTGTTGAGATTACAGAGATGAACCACTACACTTGGCCTATATTTTTTAATATGATTTCACCCATTAGTTTATTTACTTGCAGTTGTAGCAATTGCACATCAGTCTCCCTTGTGTCAGGAACAGTTACTAGGTACTGAAGGTGGACAGTGAGAAATAAGACATGGTTCCACTCTTCCAAGAGTTATAACTTAGAAATGTACATTCAAATTAACATAGTAGAAAATACAATGTTATAGCAGATAAATGTATACAGTGGAATTGACAAGGTGTCTGGGTGAGCATCATGAAAGAGGTGGCATTTCAGATCTTGTTGGATATAGATAGGAAAATGTGGGAGAAGGGTATAGCAGGAAACGAGAAAATTGTAAGCAAAGACCCCAAAGCAGAAAAGCATTTGGTTTAGTCGGAGAGTGGTGAGGCAGAAAAAGAAACAGGGATATCTCCCTGTTCAAAGTTCTATCGAACTTTGGAGCTAGAGTCCCGGGGTACTAGCCTCAGTGCTGAAACATACTGTGTCCCCTTTGACAAGTGACTTGAACTGTGTCTTGGTTTTCTCCTCTGTAAGGTGGGGATAATATTTGTACCTACATCACAGGGTTGTTAAGAGGAATATAGAATAATACATCTAAAACAGTGCCTGGCACATAACAAGCACCATGTAAGTCTTATGTAAGTGTTAGAAAATGAGACAGTGGAGTATCTTCTCTACTGTACTGAAAGCCACTGAAGGTTTTTTGGCAAGATGGTGAAAAGATAGGCACTATACTTTGAGAGTATGATCCTGGCCCTACTGTGTACATTTGATCATGAGAGAGATGCTAGTTAAGAGAGATCCTAGGAAGGGGAAATGCTAGCTTGCACTGGAGCATTAGCTATGGGAATGAAAAGGAGTTGGTGGATGCAAGAGACGCTGGAGGGTCCCCATGACATGCACGTAATTTTTATTTTAAGTTCCAGGATACATGTGTAGGATGTGCAGATTTGTTATATAGGTAAACGTTTGCTATGGTTGTTTGCTGTACCTATCAGCTTATCCAGGTATTAAGCCCAGCATGCATTAGCTATTTATTCTGATGCACTCCCTCCCCCCACGCCCCCTTCTACCCCAACTCTCTCCAACAGGGCCCAGTGTGTGTTGTTCCCCTCCCTGTTTCCATGTGTTCTCATTATTCAGCTCCCACTTATAAGAGAACATGCAGTATTTGGTTTTCTGTTCTTGTGTTAGTTTGCTGAGAATAACACCTTCTAGCCCCACCCATGATTCTGCAAAGGACATGATCTCATTCCTTTTTTTGGCTGCATAGTATTCCGTGGTCTATATGTACATTTTCTTTATCCAGTCTTTTATTGATGGGCATTTGGTTGATTCCATGTCTTTGCTATTATGAACAGTGCTGCAGTGAACATACACGTGCATGTATGTTTATAATAGAATGATTTCTGTTCCTTTGAGTATATACCCATTAATGGGATTGCTGGATCAAATAGTATTTCTGATTCTAGGTCTTTGAAGAAAAGAATCGCCATACTTTTTTCCACAGTAGTTGAACTAGTTTACATTCCCACCAACAAACAGTGTAAAAGAGTTCTCTCTCTCCATAGCCTTGCCAGCATTTGTTTCTTGACTTTTTAATAATTACCATTCTAACCGGTGTGAGATGATACCTCATTGTGGTTTTGATTTGCATTTCTCTATTGATCAGTGATGTTGAGCTTTTTTTCATATGTTTGTTGGCCACATAAATGTCTTCTTTTGAGAAGTGTTTATTCATATCCTTTGCCCACTTTGTGATGGAGTTGTTTGTGTTTTTCTTGTAAATTAGTTTAAGTTCCTTGTAGATTCTGGATACTAGACCTTTATCAGATGAGTAGATTGCAAAAAAATTTTCTCCCTGTCTGTAGGTTGTCTGTTCACTGTGATGATAGTTTCCTTTGCTGTGCAGGAGCTCTTTAGTTTAATTAAATCTCATTTGTCAATTTTTGCTTTTGTTGCAATTGCTTTTTCTGACTGCAACATGAACTATTTACCCATGCCTATGTTCTTAATGGTATTGCCTAGATTTTCTTCTAGGGTTTCTTTTTCTTTTCTTTTTTAGAAACTCGATGTTTATTTTCCATGAATCTTATGTGTTAAGAGCCCACACAAGAACAGCTTAAGACCATTCAGTGGTTGCTCCTACCCATTCAGTGGCCTGAGGAGTGGGAACTGCAGACCAGTCTTCTGTGGCAGGCTGGGCGCTCCAGTCTTCAGTAGGGAACAGCTGGATAGGCACAGATAGGGTTTCTATAGTTTTGGATTTTACATTTAAATCTTTATTCCATCTTGAGTTAATTTTTGTATAAGGTGTAAGGAAGGGGTCCAGCTTTAGTTTTTCTGCATATGGCTAGCCAGTGCTCCTAGAACCATTTATTAAATAGGGAATCCTTTTCCCCATTGCTTGTCAGGTTTGTCAAAAATCAGATGGATGTAGATGTGTGGTCTTATTTCTGAGTTCTCTATTGTGTTCCTTTGGTCTATGTGTCTGTTTTCATTCCAGTACCATGCTGTTTTGGTTACTGTAGCCTTGTATTATAGTATGAAGTCAGGTAGCGTGATGCCTCCTGCTTTGTTCTTTTTGCTTAGGATTGTCTTGGCTATATGGGCTCTTTTTTGGTTCCATATGAATCTTAAAGCAGTTTTTTTTTTCTCTAATTCTGTGAAGAATGTATGTCAATGGTAGTTTGATGGGAACAGCATTGAATCTATAAATTACCTTGAGCAGCATGGCTATTTGCATGATATTGATTCTTCCTACCCATGAGTATGGAATGTTTTTCCATTTGTTTGTGTACTCTCTGATTTTCTTGAGCAGTGGTTTGTAGTTCTCCTTGAAGAGGTCCTTCACTTTCCTTGTTAGCTGTATTCGTAGGTATTGTACTCCCTTTGTAGCAATTGTGAATGTGAGTTCCTTCATGATTTGGCTCTCTGCTTGTCTATTGTTGGTTTATGGGAATGCTTGTGAGTTTTGCACATTGATTTTGTGTCCAGAGACTTTGCCTGAAGTTTCTTGTCAGCTTAAGAGCTTTTGGGCTGAGACAGTGGGGTTTTCTAGATGTAGGATCATGTCATCTGCAAACAGAGACAGTTTGACTTCCTTTTTGATTTCCTTTTTTCCTATTTGAATACCCTTTATTTCTTTCTCTTGCCTGATTGCCCTAGCCGGAACTTCCAATACTATGTTGAATAGGATGAGAGGCCATCCTTATCTTGTGCCGGTTTTCAAGGGGACTGCTTCCAGCTTTTGCCCATTTAGTATGATATTGGCTGTTGGTTTGTCATTAAATAATAATACCTTATTATTTGGAGGTATATTCCATCAACACCTAGTTTATTGAGAGTTTTTAACATGAAGCGATATTGAATTTTATCAAAGGCCTTTTCTGTGTCTTTTGAGATAATCATGTGGTTTTTATCTTTAGTTCTGTTTATGTGATAAATTACATTTATTGATTTGCCTATGTGGAACCAGCCTTGCATCCCAGTGATGAAGCCAACTTTACTGTGGTGGATAAGCTTTTTGTTGCACTGCTGGATTCAGTTTTCCAGTATTTTGAGGATATTTGCATCAATGTTTATAAGGGATATTGGTCTGAAGTTTTCTTTTTTTGTTGTTTCTCATCCAGATTTTGGTATCAGGATTATGCTGGACTCATAATATGAGTTAGGGAGGATTCCCTCCTTTTCAATTGTTGGTAATAGTTTCAGAAGAAATGGTACCAGCTCCTCTTTGGAATTCTGGTAGAATTCAGTTGTAAATCCATCTGGTCAAAGGCGTTTTTCAGTTGGTAGGCTATTTATTACTGCCTCAATTTCAGGACTCATTAGTGGTCTATTCAGGGATTCAACTTCTTCCTGGTTCAATCTTGGGAGGTTGTATGTATCCAAGAATTTATCCATTTCTTCTAGATATTCTAGTTTATTTGCAAAGAGGTGTTTATAGTATTCTCTGATCATTGTTTATATTTCTGTGGGGTCAGTAGATATTTCCTTTATCATTTTTCATTGTGTCTGTTTGATTCTTTTCTCTTTTCTTCTTTATTAGTCCAGTTAGCAGTCTGTTTTATTGTTTTGTTTTGTTTTGAAAGCTCCTGCATTTGTTGGGTTTTTTTGGAAGGGTTTTCATGTCTCTGTCTCCTTCAGTTCTGCTCTGATCTTGGTTATTTTTTTGTCTTCTGCTAGCTTTGGGGTTTGTTTGTTCTTGGTTCTCTAGTTCTTTTAGTTGTAGTGTTAGGGTGTCAATTTGAGATCTTTCTAGCTTTTTGATATGGGCATTTAGTGCTATAAATTTTTCTCTTAACACTGCTTTAGCTGTATTACAGAGATTCTGGTACATTGTCTCTTTGTTCTCATTGATTTCAAAGAACTTCTTTATTTCTGCCTTAATTTCATTATTTACCAGGAGTGATTCAGGAGTAGTATGTTCAGTTTCCATGTAGTTTTGTGGTTTTGATTGAGTTTCTGAATCTTGAGTTCTAACTTGATTACCCTGTGGTCTGAGAGACTGTTATGATTTTATTCTTTTGCATTTGCTGAGGAGTGTTTTAGTTCCAATTATGTAACTGGTTTTAGAGTAAGTGCCATGTGGCACCAAGAAGAATGTATATTCTGTTGTTTTAGGTGGAGAGTTCTGTAGATATCTATCAGGTCCACTTAATCTAGAGCTGAGTTCAAGTCCTGAATATCTTTGTTAATTTTCTGTCTTGATGATCTGTCTAATATTGACAGTAAGGTGTTAAAGTCTTCCACTGTTATTGTGTGGGAGTCTAAGTCTTTTGTAGGTCTCTAAGAACTTGTTTTATTAATCTGGGTGCTCCTGTATTGAGTACATACATATTTAGGATAGTTAGGTCTTCTTGTTGAATTGAACCCTTTGCCATTATGTAATGCCCTTTTTTGTCTTTAAGAAAAAAAAATCTTTGTTGGTTTAAAGTGTGTTTGGTCAGAAACTAGGATTGCAACCCCTGCTTTTTTTCTGCTTTCCATTTGCTTGATAAATTTTCCTTGAGCCTATGCATGCCTTTGCACGTGAGATGGGTCTCTTGAATACAGAACACCAGTGGGTCTTGAGTCTTTATCCAGCTTGCCATTCTGTGTCTTTTACTTGGAGCATTTAGCCCATTTACATTTAAGGTTAATATTGTTTTATGTGTATTTGATCCTGTCATCATGATGCTAGCTGGTTATTTTGCAGACTTGTTGATGTACTTGCTTCATAGTGTCATTGGACTTTGTACTTCAGTGTGTTTTTGTCATGTCTGGTAATGGTTTTTCCTATCAATATTTAGTACTTCCTCAGGAGCTCTTGCAAGGCAGGCCTAGTGGTGATGAATTCCCTCAGCATTTGCTTGTCTAAAAAGGATTTAATTTCTCCTTTAGTTATAAAGCTTAGTTTGGCTGGACATGAAATTCTGGGTTGGAAATTATTTTCTTTAAGAATGTTGAGGCTGTGCACAGTGGCTCATGCCTGTAATCCCAGCACTTTGGGAGGCCAAGTCAGATGCACCACCTGAGGTTGGGAGTTCAAGACCAGCCTGACCAACATGGATATACCCCGTCTCTACTAAAAATACAAAATTAGCCAGATATGGTGGCACATGCCTGTGATCCCAGCTACTCAGGAGGCTAAGGCAGGAGAATTGCTTGAACCTGGGAGGCAGAGGTTGCAGTGACCTGAGATCACGCCATTGCGCTCCAACGTGGGCAACAAGAGTGAAACTCCATCTTGAAAAAAAAAAAGAAAAAAGAATGTTGAATATTGGCCCCCACTCTCTTCTGGCTTATCACATTTTTGCTGAGAGGTCCCCCTGTTAGTCTGATGGGCTTTCCCTGGCCTCTCTGGTTTTCATTCATTATGACCTTGGAGAATCTGATGATTATGTGTCTTGGGGTTGATCTTCTCATGGAGTATCTTACTGGGGTTTTCTGGATTTCCTGAATTTGAATGTTGTAGTGTATTGCTAGCTTGGGGAAGTTTTCCTGTATGATATCCTGAAGTATGTTTTCCAACTGGGTTCCATTCTCCCCATCTCTTTCAGGGATTGGGGAGAAACTGAATCAGTCATAACTTCACTGTTTTTATATAATCCCATAGTTCTTAGAGGTTTTGTCCATTCCTTTTCATTCTTTTTTTTTTCTAATCTTGTCTGCCTGTCTTATTTCAGCAAGGTAGTCTTCAAGCTCTGAAATTCCTTGCTTGATCCATTCAGCTTTTGATAGTTGTGGTTGCATTGTGCAGTTATCTTGTGTTTTTCAGCTCCATCAGGCCATTTATGTTCCTCTCTAAACTGGCTATTCTTGTTAACAACTCCTGTAATATTTTACCATAATTCTTAGCTTCTTTGCATTGGATTAGGACATGCTCCTTTAGCTCAGCAAAGTTCATTATTACCCAGCTACTGAAGCCTACTTCTGTCAGTTCATCCATCTCAGCCTCAGCCCAGTTCTGTGCCCTTACTGGAGAGGTGTTCTGATTATTTGGAGGAGAACAAGAACTCTGGCTTTTGGAGTTTCAGCATTTTTCCATTGATTCTTTCTCATCTTCATGAATTTATCTAGCTTCTATTTTCGAGGTTGCTGACCTTTTCGGATGAGATTGTTGTGGGGACTTTTTGTTGATACTGTTGTTGTTGCTTTCTGTGTGTTTCTCTTTCAATAGTCAGGCACCTCTTCCATAGGGCTCCTGCCATTTGCCATCCACCCCAGACCCTTTTCACCTGCATCTCTCCTGTACCTAAAGGTGTCACCAGTGGAGGCTGTAGAATAGCAAAGATGGCTACCTGCTCCTTCCTCTGGAAACTCCATCCCAGAGGGGCACCAACGTGATGCCAGCGGGGAATGCTCTTGTATAAGGTGTCTGGTGACTCCTATTTGGGGGTCTAATCCAGTCAGGAGACACAGAATCAGGGACCTGCTTAACAAAGCACTCTGGCTGCCCCTTGCTGGTGGGGGTGGCGCTGCACTGGTGGGATCCCACTCATCTGGACTGCCTGGATTTCTCAGAGCCAGCAGGGGGAAAAGACTAAGTCCACTGATCCCTGGAGATCATGGCCACCACTCCCCCCCAGGGGGCTTCTCCCAGGGAGATCAGAGTTATCTTCCTAAACCCCTGGCTGGAGTTGCTGAAATTCCTTCAGGGAGATCCTGCCCAATGAGGAGGGATGGGTCAGGGTCCAGCCTAAAGAGACAGTCTGGCCACGATCTTCCACAGCTGCTATGCTGTGCTATGAGGAATTCTTCCTGGGTCCAAACCACTTAGTCTTCCTGGCACTGGCAGGGGAAAATAGCAGACTAAAGCTGGAGTCATGGCTCCTGCCTTTCCCCACAGGAACTCAGTAGTCTTAGGCAGTCTCCAGTTGAGTGGCCACTGAGAATCTCCACAGCTGTGTGCTTAGGATCCAAGGCCCTGAGGTCGTGAGGGGATCTCCTGATCCACAGGTAGTACAGATCTGTGGAAAAAGCGTGGTTTCCTGGGAGAAATAGCACAATCATTCACTGCTTCATTTGGCTGGGGGGTGGGAGCTCCTCTTGCCATGTGTGGCTCCCAGGTGGGCCATCACTCCAAAACATCAAGGAAAAGCTCTCTCTGTGGGTCATGCTAATTACCTAGTCAGTTCCAGTGAGAGAACCTGGATACCTCAGTTGCTGGTGTAAGATTCACTTGTCATTTTCATTGTCAGTGGGAGCCTCTGACTGCAGTTTTTTCTAGTCAGCCATCTTAGCCCCTCCCTGCCATACTTTTCAAGTGTTTGAACTGAAGGTATCTCTGTTTTTGAAACAATCAAAAATCATTTGGGAGTAAGTATAGTGACCAAGGTGGGCTGTTTTTTTTTAAATAGAGGCTGGGCACAGTGGTTCATGCCTATAATTCCTAGCACTTTGGGGGCTGAGGCAGGTGGATTACATGAGCCCAGGAGTTCAAGACCAGCCTGGGCAACATGGTGAAACTGTACAAAAAAATACAAAAGTTAGCCAGTTGTGATGGCACGTACCTGTGGTCTCATGACTCTGGGAGGCTGAGGTGGGAGAATCACCTGAGCCCAGGGAGGTTGATGCTGCAGTGAGCCTTGATCGTGCCACTGCACTTCAGCATGAGTGACAAAGTGAGAGACTATCTCAAAACATAAAAAGAAAGAGACGGATTTTTAAAGTAATGAGACAGATTTTCTTCTATGATTTTTCAAACTGATACTAAAGGCAATCCAAAGGAGATTTGCTTTAAAAAATGTGTGCGAGACCTAATCTATGCTTGATCGGCATACCTGAATGTGAGGGGGAGAATGAATCCAAGTTGGTAAACACTCTTTAGGATATTATCCAAGAGAACTTCCCCAACCTAACAAGGCAGGCCAACATTCAAATCTAGGAAATACAGAGAACACCACAAAGATACTCCTCAAGAGAGCAACCGCAAGGCACATAATTGTAGATTCACCACACCAGGGTTGAAATGAAAGAAAAAATCCTAAGGGCAACCAGAGAGAAAGGTCAAGTCACCCACAAAGGAAAGACCGTCAGACTCACAGTGAATCTCTCGGCAGAAACCCTACAAGCTAGAAGAGAGTGGAGGCCAATATTCAATCAACATCCTTAAAGAAAAGAACTTTCAACTCAGAGTTTCATATCTGACCAAACTAAGCTTCATAAGTGAAGGAGAAATAAAATCCTTTATGGACAAGAAATTGCTGAGAGATTTCGTTGCTATAAGACCTGCCTTACAAGAGCTCCTGAAGGAAGTACTAAACATGGAAAGGAACAACCGGTACCAGCCACTGCAAAAATGTACCAAATGGTAAAAAACAACGATGCAATGAAGAAACCACGTCAACTAACAGGCAAAACAACCAGCCATTAACAAAATAGCAGGATCAGATTCAAATATAACAATATTAATGTTGAATGTAAATGGCCTAAATTCCCTAATCAAAAGACACAGACTGGAAAACTGGATAAAACGTCAAAACCCATTGGTGTGCTGTGTTAGGAGATCCATCTCACATGCAAAGACTCACATAGACTCAAAATAAAGGGATGGAAGAAGATTTACCAAGCAAATAGCAAAAAAAGCAAGGATAGCCATCCTAGTCTCTGATAAAACAGACTTTAAACCAACAAAGATCAAAAGAGACAAACAAGGGCATTACATAATGGTAAAAGGATCAATGCAACAAGAAGAGCTAACTCTCCTAAATATATATGCACTCAATGCAGGAGCACCCAGATACATAAAGCAAGTTCTTAAAGACCTACAAAGAGACTTAGAATCCCAAATAATAATAGTGGGAGACTTTAATACTCCACTGACAATATTGGATGGATCAATGAGACAGAAAGTCAACAGGAATATCCAGGACTTGAACGCAGATCTGGACCAAGCGCACCTAATAGACATTTACAGAACACCCCACCCCAAATCCACAGAATACACATTCTTCTCAGCACCACATTGCACTTACTCTGAAATCGATCACATAATTGGAAGTAAACCACTCCTCAGCAAATGCAAAAGAACGGAAATCATAACAATCTCTCAGACCACAGCGCCATCAAATTAGAACTCAGGATTAAGAAAAGCACTCAAAACCACACAGTCACATGGAAACTGAACAACTTGCTCCTCAATGACGAATGGATAAACCATGAAATGAAGGCAGAAATAAAAATATTCTTCGAAACCAACGAGAACGAAGACACAACATACCAGGACCTATGGGATACATTTAAAGCAGTGTCTAGAGGGAAATTTGTAGCAATAAATGCCCACATGAGAAACAAGGAAAGATCTAAAATTGACACCGTATCATCAAAATTGAAAGAGCTAAAGGAGCAAGATCAAAAAAAAACCTCAAAAGCAAGCAGAAGACAAGAAATAACTAAGATCAGAGCAGAACTGAAGGAGATAGAGACCCAAAAACCCTTCAAAAAAATCAATAAATCCAGGAGCTGCTTTTTTAGAAGATCAACAAAATAGACCAGTAGCCAGATTAATGAAAAAGAAAAGAGAGAAGAATCAAATAGATGCAATAAAAAAATGATAAAGGGGAGATCACCACCGATTCCTCGGAAATACAAACTACCATCAGAGATTACTACAAACAATTCTATGCACATAAACCAGTAAATCTGGAAGAAACAGATGAATTCCTGGACACTTGCACACTCCCGAGACTAAGCCAGGAAGAAATTGAAACCCTGAATAGACCAATAACAAGATCTGAAGTCGAGGCAGCAATTAAAAGCCTACCAACCAAAAAAAGTCCAGGTCCAGATGGGTTCACAGCTGAATTCTGCCAGACGTGCAAAGAGAAGCTGGTACCATTCCTGTTGAAACTATTCCAAACAATACAAAAAGAGGGAATCCTCCCTAACTCTTTCTGTGAGACCAACATCATCCTGATACCAAAATCTGGTAGACACACAACTAAAAAAGAAAACTACGGGCCAATATCCATGATGAACATTGATGTAAAAATCTTCACTAAAATACTGTCAAACCGAATCTAACAGCACATCAAAAAGCTTATCCACCACAATTAAGTAGGTTTAATCCTGGGGATGTAAGGCTGGTTCAACATAGGCAAATCTATGAACATAATCCACCACATAAACAGAACCAAAGACAAAAACCACATAATTATCTCAATAGATGCAGAGAAAGCCTTCAACAAAATTCAACAGCCCTTTATGCTAAAAACTCCCAATAAACTAGGTATCTCAAAATAATAAAAGTTATTTAAGAGAAACCCACAGCTAATACCATACTGTACGTGCAAAAACTAGAAGCATTCCCTTTAAAAACTGGCACTAGACAAGGATGCCCTCTCTTACCACTCCTGTTCAATATAGTATTGGAAGTTCTAGCCAGAGCAATTAGGCAAGAAAAAGAAGTAAAGGGCATTCAATTAGGAAAAGAAGTCAAACTGTCCCTGTTTGCAGGTGACATGATCGTATATTTAGAAGACCCCATCGTCTCAGCCCAAAACCTCCTTAAAGCTGATAAGCAACTCCAGCAAAATCTCAGGATACAAAATCAATGTGCAGAAATCCCATGCATTCCTATATACGAATAACAGACAAACAGCCAATAAGCAAACTCCCATTTAAAACTGCTTCAAAGAGAATAAAATCCTAGGAATACACCTAACAAAGGATGTAAAAGGTATCTTTAAGGAGAACTACAAACCACTGCTTAAGGAAATAAGAGAGGACACAAACATATGGAAAATCATTCCATGCTCATGGTTAGGAAGAATCAATATTGTGAAAATGGCCATATTGCCCAAAGTAATTTATAGATTCAATGCTATCCCCATCAAGCTACCATTGACCTTCTTCACAGAACTAGAAAAAACCAGCTTAAACTTTATATGGAACGAAAGAGAGCCCACATAGCCAAGACAATCCTAAGCAAAAAGAACAAAGCTGGAGGCATCATGCTACCCGACTTCAAACTACACTGCAAGGCTACAGTAATCAAAACAACATGGTACTGGTACCAAAACAGAGATATAGACCAATGGAACAGAACAGAGTCCTCAGAAGTAATGCCACACATCTACAACCATCTGATCTTTGACAAACCTGACAAAAGCAAGCAATGCGGAAATGATTCCCTGTTTAATAAATGGTGTTGGGAAAACTGGCTAGCCATATGCAGGAAGCTGAAACTGGACCCCTTTCTTATACTTCATGCAAAATTAACTCCAGATAGATTAAAGATTTAAACATGAGACCACACCATAAAAACCCTAGGAGAAAACCTAGGAAAAACCCTTCAGGACATAGCCACAGGCAAGGACTTCATGACTAAAACACCAAAAGCAATGGCAACAAAAACCAAAATAGACAAATGGGATCTAATTAAACTCAAGAGCTTCTGCACAGCACAAGAAACAATCAATAGAGTGAACCAGCAACCAACAGAATGGGAAAAAGTTTTTGCCATCTACCCATCTGACAAAGGGCTAATATCCAGAATCTACAAAGGGCTAGTATCCAGAATCTACAAAGAACTAAAGCAGATTTACAAGAAAAAAACAAACGCATTCAAAGTGGGCGAAGGATATGAACAGACTCTTTCCAAAAGAAGACATATATGCAGCCAACAGCCATATGAATAAACGCTCATCATCATTGGTCATTAGAGAAATGCAAATCAAAACCACATTGAGATACCATCTCATGCCAGTTAGAATGGCGATCATTAAAAAATCTGGAGACAACAGATGCTAGAGAGGATGTGAAGAAAAAGGAGCACTTTTACACTGTTGGTGGGAGTGTAAATTAGTTCAACCATTATGGAAGACAGTGTGGGGACTTCCTCAAGGATCTAGAAATAGAAGTTCCATTTACCCAGCAATCCCATTACTGGGTATATACCCAAAGGATTGTAAATCATTCTGTTATAATGACACATGCACACATATGTTGGTTCCGGTGCTGTTTATGATAGCAAAGAACTGGAACCAACCCAAATGCCCATCAATGATAGACTGGACAAAGAATATGTGGCTCATATACATCGTGGAATAATATGCAGCCATAAAAAACGATCAGTTTGTGTCCTTTGTAGAGACATGGATGAATCTAGAGACCCTTATTCTCAGCAAACTGACGCAAGAACAGAAAACTAAACACCACGTTTTCACTCCTAGACGGGTGATAAACAGTGAGAACACTTGGGGACAGGAAGGGAACAACACTCACTGGCCTAGGTGGTGGGGGTGGAGGGGAGAGAAGAAGAGGAGGGACAGCGGGGGCGGGGGAGAATGGGGAGGGATAACACTGGGAGAAATGACTAATACAGGTGACAGCAGGGGGAGGAAGATGGAGACATCAAACCACCATGGCATGTATGTATCTACACAATAGTCCTACAGGATGCAGGCTGTGCACATGTCCCCCAGAGCCCAAAGTACAATTAAAAAAAAAAAATGTGTAGTACATTTAGTGGTGGAATAAATGTATAATTTCCCCTGATTATTACTATAAAGTAAAATATGCACTTGGTTGTATAAAAGTTAGCGTGCTTATCTAATCGTCAGTAATATTATATATCCTCCCTTTTTAATGAAATTAAAGTTGAAAAATAAGTTACTAATTTATTGTGATCATCTCTTTAATACATACTTATAGAATGTAGATAGAAATATATTTAAAGACCAAAATTTGGTCTTTTATTCATTTTACTTAGCATTTACTGATATGTGTACCTCTTGGGTGCTCCCACATCTTGTTGAATTTCCTTCTGTTACTATTTGCTTTTATATTTTATATTTCAATTGATTGAATTGATTGATTGGAGAGAGGAGGGGCTCACTATGTTGCCCAGACTGATCACAAACTCCTGCATCAAGCATTCCTCCTACCTTGGCCTCCCAAATGCTGGAATTATAGACATGAACCACTACACTCAACTATTTTTTTTAAAACTAGCTTTTTAAAATGAATAACAGCAGGGGAAGGACAAAAGCCAGGATTTGTTAACTTTAGATACTACCAAAGTGAGGAATGGGACTTCATTTGGGTAATCTCAGAGGCTTTGCATAGCTTTTCAAAGATGCATCCTTGCACTACCATTTTCTGTATTCTGTTGCAATTTCTTGATACCATCGAGTTTATTTATTTTTTTGAAACAGAATCTCACTCTATTGCCCAGGCTGGAGTGCAGTGGCTCGATCTTGGCTCCCTGCAACCTCTGCCTCCTGGGTTCAAGTGATTCTTCTGCCTCAGCCTCCCAAGTAGCTGGGATTACAGGCACTCACCACCATGCCTGGCTAATTTTTTGTATTTTTAGTAGAGATGAGGTTTCACCATACTGGCCAGACTGGTCTCGAACTCCTGACCTCATGGTCTGCCTGCCTTGGCCTCCCAAAGTGCAGGGATTACAGGCATAAGCCACTGTGCTGGGCCCATTATTGTATTTATTAATGATCTCCTTACCTTATTGTTTACCCATGTGCAGCTCACTAAGTACTGCTCTATGTACTAATTCAATTAGCTTTCGCCTGTCACCTTGCACCTACTCTGGCATGGTGCTAAAAAGCCAAAAGCCTTTCCTAAAAGAATTTTATATGATGCATTGAACATTGCATTTCATTTAAAACAGCTTTTTTTTTTTTTTTTTTGGCAAATGAACCACATTGCAAATTTTTAAGGTGAAATTGCTAGCAATTTTTCCAAGATAAACATGCTATTTATAGACAAAAATCTTTAAATTACCAATTGACGAACACCTAATGGGATATACATTTACACAATAATAAAATCACAAAAAGATAATGGTTAGTAATTCCTAATCAGTTAGGAAGGACTCTTGTGACTGGAGTCTACACCAGGAGTGGGACTGTCTTTTCTATTTTCTACCATATAGGTCCTAGGAATTAGACATCTGTTTTCATTTCTTATAGTGAAAAGAGGTCTAAAACAATGTGTAATGTCCTAGAACTGAGACAGACTGTTTGATGAGTTGAGAGCAGGTATCTGGATAGATGGAGGTCAGTAAAAACTGTAGTCTCTGCTTCTTGTTGAAAAGAAAATACTCTGTAGGAAAAACCTGCAGTCATCAGTTCAGCAAAAATAATTATAACTCCCACTGGAAATACTGAAAGGACCTGGAATCTCTTTGTCAAGTCCAACATAGAACGTAGGATTTTCTTTTTATTAATATTTATTTTAAAATTTAAAACTAACTGAAACATTTTTGTTTAGTTTTTTTTTTTTTTTTTTTTTTTTTTTGAGACAGGGTCTTGCTTTGTCACCCTTGCTGGAGTGCAGTGGTACAATCTCAGCTCACTACAACCTCCGCTTCCTGGGTTCACGTGATTGTCGTGCCTCGGCCTCCTGAGGAGCTGGGACTGCATGTATACACCACCACACCCGACTAATTTTTGTATTTTTAGTAGAGACAGGGTTTCGCCATGTTGTCCAAGCTGGTCTTGAACTCCTGGCCACAAGCAGCCTTCCTGCCATGGCCTCCCAAAGTGCTGGGATTACAGGGGTGAGCCACCACACCCAGCCGAACATGGGAATTTTTTTTTTTTTTTTTTTTTTTTTTTGAGACGAAGTTTCTCTCTGTGGCCCACCCTGGAGTTTGGTGCCATGATCTCAGCTCACTGCAACTTCTACCTTTTGGGTTCAAGCGATTCTTTTGTCTTAGCCTCCCAAGTAGCTGGAACGACAGGCTAATTTTTATATTTTGTATAGAGATGGGGTTTCACTGTGTTGACCAGGCTGGTCTTGAACTGCTGACCTCAGGTGATCCCCCACCTCGGCCTCCCAAAATCCTGGGATTACAGGCATGAACCACTGTGGCTGGCCTCAACATAGGATTTTCTTAATGATATTTTTTACCTAAGCCTCATTCTGCAAATGAAAACAAAAAATCATTTGGTAGAGGGAACACCAATAATTCAGTGTTTTTTGAAATGTCATTACTTCTCAGAGTTAAGAGTTTGCTACCTGTGTCTTCTACCAATTCCAAATATATTGATTCTTGTCTAGCCCCAAGTGGGAGATGGAGGTGCCTATTTTTCAGGATAACACCAGGCCATTGAAACTGGAATGGGATAAAATCCATAAAGAATTTATCCTAATTCCTGGGTAAGTCAGCAAAGACAATGTATGAATGTGAGATTGAATTCTCAACCGTAGATGTCATTCCCTCTTCTAATACCAAGAAAATTTCAAAGTAACTGTGTTATGAACAAAAAAGTTACCTGCTTTGACCAGCTGTTTTTCCTGTGTTAACCATGTTCTCTTCTAGCTGTGCAGAGCAGTATAGCTTGTGCTAGTCTGAAAAGCAGAAATAAAAACCTTCGTGTTTACAGGGACATTTCTGGCAGATGAAAGCAGGAACTTTGTCTGTTGGAAATGGCAATAAAAACTTCAAAACTCATTGATATATTTTGTTGCTCTTCTGGATTCTATTGAAAGTCCTTACCAGTGCTTTGAAAGGAGTTTAGACAGTAACTAGGCACACAGCTATGCCAAGAATTTTAATTGAGTTGAGGGCCTTCATGCAAATAAGACTAAGACTTGTAATAGCAAATAGAATTCTTTGATTTGTAGGTGTTTTGATATAACCAGTTGATATGCAGATTAGTCCCCAGTGGGATATTGACTATTGAAATATATGTAAGCACTTTCCAAATTTGAAGCTTTACCAAATGTGTCTGTTTTGGGTTTGCCCTATTCCTATTGGCAGGTGTGGTGGTCATTCATTTAACAAGTATTTACTAAGTTCTTACTGTGTGTCAACTGCTTTTCTAAATACTAGAGTTATAGTAATGAATAAAACTTACATTCACAGGAATAAATTTTTATATATAAAATAAAACATAAAAAATAACTCCGGCATGGTTGCTCACACCTATAATTCTAGCACTTTGTGAGGCCAAGGTGGGAAGATGGCTTGAGGTGAGGAGTTTGAGACCAGCCTGGTAAATATAGCGAGACCCTGTTTCTATTAAAAAATAATAAAAATAAAAAATAACTTCAGATAGTGATTCATGGTGTGAAGAGGAAAAAGCAGAATATTTAGAAAGTGTATGAGGAAAGGCGTAGGTTTTGAGCAGGGAAGAGGAGAAATCTTTTACCTAGGTTGTTCAGGAAAAGTCAGTCTAAAGAACTAACATCTGAACTGACACGTTTCTTGAGAAGTCAGCCATAATTTCTAAGTGGAGAGAACAAGCAGTGTGAAGATGCTGTGATAGGAAGAAGCTTGGTATGTTCCAGAATGACAAGACCAGGTTATGAAGTGAGCAAAGCTCATTGGAATTTATAATTCATGCCCACAGAATGGCAAGTGAATGAGGGAAGATAAGAAACACTAAATTTTCTTTCTTTGTACATTTTTATTTTTGTTTTTGCGTGAGTCCCTACATAGCTAGATGAACCATATTAAAGAAGAGAATTATCTTGACTGTTTTACGACTTTTCCCTAGTGTCCTAAGAAGTATTTCTCTAGGAGCACTGTCTCCATTCCCCCCTCTTTATTTAGAAATATTCTCTTCAATTTATATTTTCCATCTTAACAAAATTTACAATGGAAATACAGATTTTTTCTTTTATGCCTTTGCATATAACCTTATCAAAGGAAATAGAAGAGAGGATAATGCTGAAGAAATAGATACTATAGTGATTATATATTTTGAAGCAAATACCGCCTTTATCATAATAGAGTCAGTTCATTATGGGTGGCTTGCTTGCTTTAATCTCTCTTAAGCCTGTTTTCTCTGCTATAATATATGGAGGTGACTACTATTTATCTTGTAGAATTACATGAGATCAAGCACATGAAGCATTTAGCACAGTGCTTGGCACATAGATAATGTTTATGGAGCACTTACTGTTTATCTTTTAGAGGCAGGGTCTTGCTCTGTCACACAGGCTAGAATGCAGTGGTACAACTTTGGCTCATTGCAGCATCAAGCTCCTGGGCTCAAACAATTCTCCTACCTCAGCATCCTGACTAGCTGGAACTACAGGCAAACACCACCATTTCTGGCTAACTTTTGTATCTTTTGCAGAGATGAGGTCTCACTGTGTTGCCCAGGCTGGTTTCGAACTCCTGGGTTCAAGTAATCCTCCCACCTTCACCTCCCAAAGTGCTGGGATTACAGGTGTGAACTGCCATGCCTGTCCTTACTGTTGTATTATCAGGAAGATCTTTATTCTTTCAGATTACCTCCCAGTAAACCTTTTCTACAGACATTTTAAAATAGTTCCAGTAAACTTTTATGCTGGCATTCCCCCCAGCTTATGCCACTGTCCAAGTATCTTTTCCTCTGTTGTCCAGCTCAGAAACACTGTATATTTACGAGACCATCTTTTGGTAACAAAAATGCCAGGAATGAGTGGTATACTAAAATCCTAGTATTATTTCAGGCTCCTGTCAAGCTCCTGATAAAGTCTATACATACTGTGTAGCTATACCAAAGATTGCATAGCATAGGTGAAAATTTGTGAGTATATAGCCCTTGATCTCCCGAGCTGCATTTGGCCCGTCTCCAGTCATTCTGTTCTATCTAATTAATGACATTCCTGGCATATGGAGATCATACAGCACAGAATGTGTCCACATTCTGCCTGTGAAAACCCACTTTGTTCTCCACCTGCAAAAAGGCAAATTCTGCTTTTCATTTCTTTGTGTCATTTTTTAAAGGTCATTGTTCTCTCTCCCTCTCCCTTCCTTCCCTCTCTCCCTCTCCCTTCCTTCCCTCTCTCCCTCTCCTTCTTTTCTTCTTTCCTTTCTTTTCTCTCTCCCTCTTTCCCTCTCTTCCCTTCTCACACCCCTTCCACCCTTCCTAGTAAAGGGAAGAGGGATGCACCTTGGGGATTGGTCTTAGAGGAGGAAACTAGCATCATCACCTAAACTGATTCTGGAAGTTTTCTTGAAACTCAAGAATGATTTGCTCAGTAATGCTAACTTTATCATAATCCCCTGAGAAGACCATCACCATTTTTCTACTGCGTTATAGCTTCTACTGTTTTCCTTGTCTAGTATGCTTTTTCTTCTTTTCTTTAATACTAATCTCAAATCTTTCTTACTCTGCTAAATCCTACTGACTCTGGACTTGATTAATCCCATGCCACTCAGCACTTATGCTGTTGTATACTTTTTGCTACTTAATTCATATTACTGAACCTTTACATAAGTTAAAGGCTTATTTCTCCAATTAGATTTCAGGTTTACTCAGAGCAGGGATTTTGTCTTATACATTTATAGTATCTCACTGTTTTTATCTTTCCCTACCCCAACTATAATCATACTTTTTCTAAATACCTGAACATTCCTTTTTCCTTGGGGGATAATGGTATGTTAGCAAAGCTCTATAACCTTTTTTGTTTATTCCTCTGACACTCTAATTCTCAGATGAGAGTTGTATAACTTGAGGAAAACCAAAGACAACAGTATATTTTGTAACATTATAGATACTACACAGGGCAAACCTTAGCTGTTACTGCAAGAAGTCTATCTAAAATAATAGATTCAGGCTAATTTGAGTGTCTCAGTCTAACCCTATTTCATCCCAATTTCTTCTTTTTTTATTATACTTTAAGTTCTGGGGTGCATGTGCAGAATGTGCAGGTTTGTTACGTAGGTATACACGTGCCGTGGTGGTTTGCTACACCCATCAACCTGTTGTCTACGTTAGGTATTTCTCCTAATGTTCTCCCTTGCCTTGCCCCCCCACCCCCAGACAGACCCCGGGGTGTGATATTCCCCTCCCTCTGTCCATGTGTTCTCACTGTTCAGCTCCTACTTAAGAGTGAGAACATGTGGTGTTTGATTTTCTGTTCCTGTGGTAGTTTGCTGAAAATGATGGTTTCAAGTTTTATTTTAGATTCAGGGGGTATATGTGCAGGTTTATTGCATGGGTATATTGTGTGATGCTGAGGTTTAGGTACAATTGATCTTGTCACCCAGGTAGTGAGTATACTACCCAATAGGTAGTTTTTCAGCATTCCCCCCCCACCAACTTTTGGAGTCTCTAGTGTCTGTTGTTGCCATCTTTATGTCTGTATGTACCCAGTGTTTAGCTCCCACTTATAAGTGAGAATGTGTGGTATTTGGGTTTTGTTCCTGCATTAATTTGCTTAGATAATGGCCTTCAGCTGCGTCCGTGTTACTGCATAAGACATGCTTTTGTTCTTTTTTATGGCTGCATAGTATTTCATGGTATATATGTACCACATTTTCTTTATCCATTCCACTGTTGAGGAGCACCTAGGTTGATTCTTTGTCTTTGTTATTGTGAATAGTGCTGAGGTGAACATACAAGTACATGTATCTTTTTTGTTGAATGATTTATTTTTCCTTGGGAATACACTCAGTAATGGGATTGCTAGGTCAAGTAGTAGGTCTGTTTTAAGTTCTTTGAGAAATCTTCAAACTGCTTTCCACAGTGGCTGAACTAATTTACGTTCCCACCAACAATGTATCAGCGTTCTCCCTTCTCTGCAACCTCACCAGCATCTGTCGTTTTTTACTTTTTAGTAACAGCCATTCTGACTGGCATGAGATGCTATCTCATTGTGGCTTTGATTTGCATTTCTCTGATGAGTGGTGTTGAGCATTTTTTCATGTTTGTTTGACCTCAGATTTCTGAGTAAGTTTAGAATGTCTGAGCATCAAAATCAAATCTTGGAGTAGTTGAGCCAACCCCCAAATAAAATAAAAATACTTAAAGAAAAATTAGGCTTTCTTCTTTCTCCTCTTAAGTGCATTCAGTTCTTTTAGCTTCTCATTTATATCACCACCAGAAGACAAAGAATAAATGCTGATCGTTCAGGTTTAAAAAAAATTTTTTTGTTGATAGCTCTAGCAATTTGGTTGGAGAAATCAGGGAAAATTCAGGACTAAAGAAATTTAGAGACTGTGATTTTCATTTACCCACTCCTTCATTAATTATGACAAACCATAAAAACAGATTAATTCATAAAAGGATGATCACTGTGTATCATCAGAAGAAAATAATAATTGCTAAAAAAAAATTCAAGATTTAAAAACAAAGGGGATGATAGTGAGCTCTGTTATTTAAACCAAAGAAGATCACTGAAATCTGAAATAAACAAGCCATCCAACAGAAGAAGATATCTATACTTGGTAACTGCATCCTGCTATGTATAAGTTGGAAAAGGAAGAAGGGAAGATAGTGCTGGGAGAGGAACCAGGTATACCTGGATGTGCTCTATTAAAAGAGGTGCTTGATTGCTCAGTAATTGCAGAGCTAGGCTCTTGGGGAGGCCTTTGTCATCCCTCCTTGGCTGACACCAGATGATAGTGTGGCTCTGTGATAAGAGAGGACCAGTGTCTCCATGGTAACTAATTGAGCTCTATATATTTTACCTCATTACAAATGAGGCTAGATAGTAAAATATATATATATATATATATATATATATATATACACACACACACATGCACACACGCACACACACACCCCCCAAGAGTGAATGTATATATGTGTATATATGTATACATCCTGTCTTCTGTCTAGAAAGTGAGTAGAATAAAATTTTTGAAAATGTGATTGCATTGAAAGGATGAAGTTGATAGGCCTTTTTTCCCCATTGGTGAGGTAAATATTTCATTTTTCAGTTCCTCTTATGGTTTTGTTCTGAACCCACCCAGTTGTAGCTTGAAAGATTAATGATGGGCAGCAAAAGAATGTGAGAAGAGGTGGTGAATGAATAGAAACCAGCACCAGAGAAGAAAGAATACTGCCTGACCTTTGGGACAAATAAATAAGGATTTACTAAGTCTGTTAGTTTCATCCCCATAACAGGAAAACCTGGAACCCATTAGAATGGAAATATGGAGACTTTTATAATGTAATGATTCCTAGAGTTCCAAACCTTCACAGACTAGGGACAAGAAAAAGGAAAGAGGGACTGAAAATCAGCAGTTTCCTTTCTAATTTTCTCTTCTGTAGGTATTGATTTTACTTTAACACAGCTAACTTTACTATGCCTCTCCTTACATAAGACCATTACACCTATGTGTTGATCTTTATAAGGTTAAACACATTTCCTGAAATCTTAGCCTGCTTATCATGCATTTTAAAGAAAAAGACCAAATTAAAGAAGTCATCAGTGGGTAAACTATTAAGTAGAAATTCAAACTTTTTATTCAAGACACAGGATGCAAATATTTGGTCAGAGAACAAAGACCCCAGGAGACTTTTGCAACCATTCTATTAGCTTCAATGTATTAGTCCATCTACTCATAGATAAATGACTTTAAGCTCTGAAACAAGGACCCTTAGTAGCCTGGCAGGGACTTCTATGGATACTGAAGACTGAGTCCTTCCCTTATTGTCTGTTTCTTAATTACTAATTTCTGAACAAGTATTTGGGTCATTGCTAAAAAGGGCATATGTGTAGTTTTAAAACAAAAATAGTTTTTTGATGTGAGTAACATAATTTTCTACCTTTTAGGACCTGCTTACTGATGTCTTGCTCTTCTACGTGGCTTGTGAAAACTGTTAGAGTCTTCCAAGGTAAGTGCATTGCACAGGGGTGAAGAAAAGTAGGCAGGGTGGGGGAGGAGAACATAGGTATATACCCAGGAGGAATGAAAACATACATGCACCCATAACTTGTGCACAAAAGTTCATAGCAACATTATTCTTAATAGCTAAAAAGTAGAAACCATCCAAATGTTCATCAGTTGATGAATAGCTAAATATAATGTGGTATGTCCTTATAATGGAACATTATTTGGCACTAAAACAGAATGAAATACTGATACACAATACCACAGGGATGAACATTGAAAACATTATGTAAGTGGAAGAAGCCAGTCGTGAAAGACCACTTATTACATGATCCACATATAAGGGGGAGGAGGGGGTGACTATTAAAAGATGCAGGGTTTCTTTTGGCGATGATGAAAATGTTCTCAATTAATTGTGATGGTTGCAAAACTCTGAATATACTAGAAAACATTGAAGTTTGTTGTGAAAGGCTAAAAATGAATTCTGACAAGAATTAAGATAAGAATGGGAACAACATAAGGACAGTGATGGTTCTAAGAAATAGCTTTCTCTCTTCTAAGATTAAAAAAACACATCTAACATGTTATTATTTGGTAAGATCGAGTAGGGTTAGTGCCAGTAATGGTCTACCTTGTAAATTTATTCTCCAAAGTGGCCAAAGGTAGAGGCAAAGTGGGTTCTGGGGTACCCTGATTATTGTCATTCTGCATTAGGTCCTGACATCCACTGCCTTCACTCAAACCCTCTGGCCAGTTCCATCCTATAGATTCTGAGTTCCTGACTCAGAATCTTAATGTTGTGAACCTTTACACCCAGGTTTGGAGACAGAAAGGAGCACCCTCAAGTGAGGCAGAGCAGTCTCAGAAACATAGTAAAATATAAGAAACTTAAGCCTTGGGACAGTTTTGTTTTTTTTTTTTAATGAGAAGAGGAACAAAGGACATTGAGTCACAGTTTCTAAAATAAACATGAACAATAGGGCATATATAATAGCACAATATGAACCAAACTGATCAAAAACAGTGTCACAATATGCATAGTATACATTTATGGCTTATCTGAATTCAACATTAACTTTAGTTTAAGGATGCTTAGCCTTCATTGTTCATATGGAAGAAGTCTTCACAGTTCCAAAGTCTAAAATGAAAATTGTGCTGGAGAAGCCTAGATGTTCCCACATGTGTAGAATTGTCATAAAATTTCTTAAGGAGGAAAAAGTCATTACTAACCTGTTCTCTCATTTGGCCAGATTGCTTTAATTCATATTCTTTTTTGCTGCTTTAATCAGTCAAGAAAATGCTCTCCTGCAGATTCAGAGCTCAGAAGTATATTCTTCCTTGCTCCTGTCCATGCCCAAGCCTCTTGATCTCTGGGGGAAAGGTTGACATCTGAGGAGATTTCTTTGTTTCACTTTGTTCAGCAAACTGTTTGAAGCAGTCAGACTTTTGACTGAAATTTGAGTCTTCTTTCTGTCCCTTAGGTACTGTCTAAAATTTTTCAGTGTTTTAAAAGAGATTTCTAATTAGTTGAGAGACCTCCAGGGTGAATATTACTATTATTAAACAACTGAATACAAATTTAACTTTTATGGTTTCTAAGCTACTGCTTATTTATTTATTTATTTATTTATTTATTTTTTTTGAGCTATATCTTACAGTGTTGCCCAGCAGGCTGATCTTGAACTCCTGTGTTTAAGCAATCCTACATCAGCCTCCCAAATAGCTTGAGTCTATAGGCATGTGCCACTACACCCTAAGCTGCTGCTTTTTAATGGAACGTTTAATGCGTAACTTTTAGGCTCCAATACAGTATTAGCAAGACTTAGTAACTTAGCAGATCAATGTGGCAATATTATTTATTCCACAAATGTTTAGGTGTTCAAGTTTGGTACATCTATAGGATTGGACACCCATGGACTGGCTGTGAAAGCAGCAGTTTAGCATTGCCCAAAAGACGAATATTTGGAAAAGCTTTAAAAAGTTTTGACGACAAAGATTATAAATTTTAGTCTTGTGATGCAGATTTACTGGATCCTGATGAGCAACAGGAGTGAAAAGCATTTTCTAGAAGAAAAACCTGTGGTGATTTCTAGGTAAAGGACTTCAGATGAGATCCTGAAGTAATAAAATATGGGCAGGTTAAGTAGACACTAACATGAGGTTAGGCAAAGCTCTAAGGTAATAGACAGGTGACATCAGAAACAAAATAAATGCTAGGCAACGCCATGGCCTTGAATTTTTACTATAGTTAGGAGTTGAGGATATTCTGAACCCTGAGGATTTCAACCAAGAAAAACAGTAGCAAGGCAAATCAGTTTAAAAAATAATTGTGATGTATATTGAGAAGGATTTTATTCAACTTAAAATCAGAAAAATAACCACTAATAGTTTATGTGATACTTCTTCTAATTCTTATCTGGTATTTTAAATCTAGATTTCTATTAAGGTTCAGTAAACTGCAACAATCAACCAAGGGCTGGGCTATGAAAAGGTGTTTTAAACAAACGCAAATAACATTGAACCAGAAAGAGACATAAAGTCTGTTTAAGGCGTTGGTGTGTTTGTAAGGGACATGGGTTAGTGAAGAACAAAGGCTCAGACATCAGATAGACATTTCTTTTACTTTTTATGTGACTTTAAGTGGGCCTGTGACTTAATCTATATAACGTTTGCTAGGCCAACAGTTGTCTTCAGTAGATATTGCCAGATTTCTAAGTGGTTTTACCATTTGACGCTCCCCACCAGTAATTTTTTAGAGTTTTAGTGTCTCCACATCCTCACCAACATTCAGATGAGTGGATGGTGGTTTCTCACTGTGATTTTAGTTTGTATTTTTCTGATGACAAACAATATGTAGCACCTTTTCCTATGTTTATTGGATTCTTAGAGATCATATATTGTGAAGTGCTTGTTTGAATTTCTTGCCTATTTTTTAAAATGAAGTTTTTGAGGGTTGGTCTTTTGTTTTTGTTTTTGTTTTTGTTTTTGTTTGTCTCTCATATTGATCAGTAGTTTAAAAGAAAATGTATTCTAGAATTTACTGGATCCTGATGAGCAACAGGAGTGAAAAGCATTTTCTAGAAGAAAAACCTGTGGTGATTTTCTAGGTAAAGGACTTCAGATGGGATCCTGAAGTAATAAAATATGGGCAGGTTAAGTAGACACTAACATGAGGTTAGGCAAAGCTCTAAGGTAATAGACAGGTGACATCAGAAACAAAATAAATGCTAGGCAACGCCATGGCCTTGAATTTTTACTATAGTTAGGAGTTGAGGATATTCTGAACCCTGAGGATTTAACCAAGAAAAACAGTAGCTTGGTATGTCTTTACTTGGTATGAATTCTTTACTTGGTATGTCTTGCAAATATCTTTTTCCAGTCTGTGGCTTGCTGTTTTACTCTCTTAATGGTGTCTTTTGATGAACATAAGTTCTTAATTTTAATATAGCTACACTTATCAGTTTTTCCCTATATGTTTAGCACTTGTATGTCCTATTTTAAAAACTTATGTTTACTCTAAGGTCTTTTGTAATATTTCAGTGGCTTTTCAAAATTTAAATCTTTAATCCATTGAGAATTTGTTTTAGTAAGAGATAGGAGGTAGGGGTCCAATTTTATTTTTTTCCAAATGCTTTTACACTTCTTTGAAAACATTTCTCAATTAATACTTTAAATGCCACCATTAGGGTGTTTCCAATCACTATAATCATAAGTTTATGCTATAAAACACTCCAATACTTAGCAATGTTCAATGAAATATTAAAACACCAAAAGACAAGGTCTCAGAAACAGATAAATCTCTCTGTGAACTAAATATAGAACAGAAAAGCAAAACAGTGAGTGGAGCTGAAGTCAGTGGGCTTCTGTCTTGTGAGTTTCTTGTTTCGTTTTTTTAAGGGGCAGTATTTGCTGGGGGTTCAGCTGCTGTGAGATAAGGAGTACTTAACGTATATGAACAAGGGGCATGAATTCTGATTTCCATATGAAACCAGGGGCTGGGGTAAAGGATCTTCTCATGAAAAAAGGCAAAAATGTAGGGGAAAACAAAGTTTCTGGTCCCTACATTGGGCTGTGACCTTCAGAAAACTTCAGGGTACATTTGAAGTAAAGTACATCCTTGTAATCAGAACAAAAGTGGATGTCTTTGAGCTTTGTGACAGCATCAGGTTTATCTCCATTGTCACCCTGGAACAAGAATCCTAATATGCCATTATCAGACCTCATTCTGAATTGGGGTGATCATGACTTGGGTAAAAGTAAACACAAGGCTACCTGACCATGGTCTGGGTTAAATACTGGAGAATGAGAAAGGAGGAAAAACAGTGAAGCTTACAACAGGCCAAAATTCCATGCCTATGGATCAGGTATTCCTTAAGCCCCTGTTAGTTTAGTGGTGCTGGCTGAGGCCCTAAGGAAAGGAAAAGCAAACCTTCATCTGGAATGGATACCAATTTCTGTGAGGAAAAAAGCAAAACAAAACACTGCGGACTCTTCAAGGATAAAAGGAGCCCAACATAATCAATTTTCCATCTAATGGCTGGTTGTCACATTGGAGGCTCAGCATTGATATTGTGTTGCTGGCAGGTGGGACACTCAGAGACAGCTGTAGCTGTATCAGCCTTGGCGAGTGAGAGTCCATGCCGCTGAGCCCATGTATAGCCTCCATTTCTGCCTCTCTGGTCACTTCATTCATAGGCCATTGTGCTGGGGTGGCCTATGACAAAAGCCGGCTAATATTAACTCACCAAGTCATTTTGTTTACTTGATTGTTTAATACTCCTTCCATGATAATAATTTCATTTTAATAATGTTTTGAGGGGCCAGGTGCTGTTGCTCAGGTCTGTAATGTCAGTGATTTGAGAGGCCAAGGTAGGAGAATTATTCAGGCCAGGAGTTGAAGACCAGCCTGGGCAACATGCCAAGACCCTTGTATCTTCATAAGGACATCAATGGGTGATACAATGATCTTTGTGCTTCGTTCATGCCCGTTCTCATAGGCCTGTCTACATGCCTCTACCCCAGAACTCCTTGTCGCTGTGTCTTTCAGTCTTCCATGTTTCTGACCATTAGGCCAAGCCATTTGTCACTGCCCATGAATCAATACACATTCTCATTACAAGCCCACTCCTCCTTTCACACAAGGTGGATGACCATTGCCTGAAGGACCATCAGAAAAATTTTCCCTCTCCACTCTCTTTCAAGGCCACCCATCAATGAAGTTGTATGCAGCTGCCATTCATTTTTGGCTTGAGTCTAACCTATTCATTACCTCAAAACCCAGGTTTTTTCTGCCTCCTTCACATGGTTGTACATATGTTTATTGGATATCAGTGTGTGTACATAGGTTATGGTGCATAGGCCATAGTTATGACTTAGGGAAGAATTCTGGGTGAACTGTGGTGGATAATGGTGTGTCCACTCATGCAGCTTACATGTGCCCTGTGGTCCTGCTCGTGATTATCCTGTATGTAGTATTTCTATCTTATAATGGATTATTGGTGACCCATCTTAACTTTATGACTTACTGAGTTCAGCATTTCTGGACGTATGGTCACTAAGTGTCACACAGTCAAATATTCCATCTTTGTCAGGTCCCAGTACCATATCAGAAGCTGTTTTTGTTTTGTTTTTGAGATGGAGTTTCACTCTTGTTGCCCAAGCTGGAATACAATGGCGCAGTCTTGGCTCACTGCAACCTCCACCTCCGGGATTCAAGCGATTCTCCTGCTTCAGCCTTCCGAGTAGCTGGGATTACAGGCATACACAACCATGCCCGCTAATTTTGTATTTTTAGTAGAGACAGTGTTTCACCATGTTGACCATGCTGGTCTCGAACTCCTGACTTCAGTTGATCCACTCATATCAACCTCCCAAAGTGCTGGGATTACAAGCGTGAGCCACCTTGCCTGGCCCAGAAGCTGTTCTTTAAAAGTCATATAATGCCTCTTAACATTGCCTGATATGTAGGCCAAATCAGTATACCTAGTTGTGGAATGTGTGGCCTCCAGAACCTAAAGAGGCTTAATAGGACTATATCTCCTACAAATAAAGTATTGCCTCTTCCTTTCCAATTTAAGACCGCATTTTTCTTTCTCTTCCCCTAATCGCATTTGCTATTCCTTCTATGACAGTGCTAAACAATAGTAGTGAAAGTGAACTACTGAAAAGTTCTTGGCCTGGTGCATTTTGATGTGTAGCTTTCTGACAATCAAAATTTTTTGTCTGTTATAATTTGCCCATTTAGATTTGCTCTCTCCTCTGGAGGTAGATTTTTATGATTTATATTTTCCTAAAAATACATCTATTTTAATAATGTTTTCAGGGGCCAGGAGCTATGGCTTATTCCTGAAATCTCAGTGCTTTGAAAAGCCAAGATGGGATAATCTCTTGAGGCCAAGAGCTGAAGACCAACCTGGGCAACATAGCAAGACTCTGTCTCTACAAAAAAATTAAAAAATTAGCTGGGCATGATGTTTCATACCTGTAGTCTCAGCTACTCGAGAGGCTGAGGTAAGAGAATCACTTGAGCCCAGGAATTCGAGGCTGCAGTGAGCTATGATTGTGCCACTGCACCCCAGTCTACATGACTGAGAGAGAGACTGTCTCAAAATAAATAAATAGATAAAGAAATAGTGTTGAGAAAAGCAGTCTGTTACAATTTGTTTTGTATTTTCTCTGAATCTGTTCTTTCCACATTCTAATTGTTAAAATTTATGTTTATTTTTTCTTGTTTAGACTACTTATTAGCTAAATGGTTTCTTGGGGCCCTCTAATTTCTTGAATTGGAAGCTTAAACTTTTATTCCTATGTGAATAACATAAATGAACATAAATATTTAATTAATGTTACATATTTTCCTCTGAGCACTGTGGTTATCTATAAGGTCTGATAAATCCTTTTCTGCTATCATTTCTTTTTAAAGAAATTGTGTAATTTTGGTCTTGATTTCCTTTTGTCCCAAGAGTTGTTAAGAAAGTTGTAAAAATACTTTTATGGTGTTTTTCCCCATTTGATCAGATAACTATCTGTGTTAGTTTTATAATACTTTGTGGAATGTATTCATTTTTCGAGGGCTAATTCCATATAGAGTTAACTTTTGTAAATGTCCCAAGGTTCTTAAAATGTATGTATGTATAATATAAATATAATACATATATTATATACATATTGAAAATAAATATTACAAATTGTTTAAAAATTTTTAAGTTTCTTAAAACTTAAAAAAATACTTAAAAAATTTAAAAGCATTTTCATTGTGAACACCAATGGATTGTTAAACCTTCATAATGGTTGTAGTCTATTTTTGTGTAACAAATTATCCTCAAACTTAGCAACATCAAATAACAAACATTTATTATTTCGGTTTCTTTGGATCAGGAATCCAGGCTCAGCTTAGCTGTATCCTCTGGGTCTCTCTCACAAGGCTGCAATTAAGCTGTCAGCCAGGATTGCAGTCATCTTATGGCTCAACTACGGAAGGATTTGCTTTCAAGCTTACTCTCCTGGCTGTTGGCAGGCCTCAAATCCTTACCCACTGTTCAACAGAGACATAGGTTCCTTTCCAGAGATATGTAGGCCTCTCTACAAGGCAGCCTACAGTGTGACAGTTGGTATTCCTTAGAGTGAATGAGGGAAAAAGCAAGAGAGAATGTGAGCAAGATGGAAACCAGAGTCCTTTGTAACTTAACCTGGGAACTGACATCTCATCCTTTTTGCCATATTATTTTGGTTAGAAGAGTCACTAGGTACGGTGCATAATCAAGGGGAAAAGATTGCCTAGGGCAGAAATATCAGAAACCATGGAATATCAGGGACCATTTTAGAGGCTGTCTACGCTAGTCTTCCTTCTGCCCCCAATGATCCTATCGCTCATATATGCAATACTCTCATCCCCCTTCCCAGTCCCCTAAAGTCTAATTCAATTATGACATCAGCTTACAGTTCAGATACCATCACCTAAATCATGTACAGGTGTAGATGAGGCACCTTAGGTGCAGTTTCTCTCAATCTGTAAAAGTCCTCCCCAGCCAAGCCCAACATACAGTAGTGACACAGACAGAGAATAGCCATTTTAGACATTTTTGTTTTATAAGAGGGGGAAATGGGAGGCACAAAGGTCCAGTGCACTTCTGAAATCCAGTTGTTCCAATGTTTCTTTTATTTTGTTTTGAGATGGAGTCTCACTTTGTCACCCAGGCTGGAGTGCAATGGCACAATCTCAACTCACTGCAACCTCCACCTCCCAGGTTCAAGCAATTCTCCTGCCTCAGCCTCCTGAGTTACTGGGATTACAGGCACCTGTCACCACGCTGGCTAATTTTTGTATTTTTAGTGGAGATGGGGTTTCACCATGTTGGCTCAGGCTGGCCTTGAACTCATGACCTCGTGATTCACACACCTCGGCCTCCTAAAGTATTGGGATTACAGGCATGAGTCACCATGCCCAGCTGTTTGTTTTTTGAGACAAATTCTTACTCTGTTGCCCAGGTGGAAGTGCAGTGGTATGATCATGACTCACTGTATCCTTGACCTCCTGGGCTCAAGTGATCGTCCTACTTTTAGCCTCTCGAGTAGCTTGAACTACAGACACATGCCACCATGCCTGGCTAATTTTTATATTTTTTGTAAAGACAGGGTTTTGCTATGTTGCCCAGGCTGGTCTTGAACTCCTGAGCTCAAGCAATCTACCTCAGCCTCCAAAAGTGCTGAGATTACAGGTGTGAACCACTACTCCTGGACTTCCAACGTTAGAAGTTTTTTGATTAGGTCTGAAGACCTAGGAATGATTCTCTATGGCCTTCATCTGTATTCTTTGGGCTCATGTTTCACTCTGAGTCATTTTTCCTTTTGCAAGAAAGGTAGCACATGTTACAGTTAGGAAATCACCTCAGCCTGCTTTTCTTACCAGTAGAATTTTGGCAATATAATAGCCTTTTTTCATTTTGTACCGTACTTTTCATTCTGTCCTTTTCAGTTGAAGCTGGCAGAGTTCTTCCTGATAAAATTCTTGCAAAAACCTTGTGGGCTTCCTGTGAATCTTACTAGAGTTTACTCCATTACACAAAAGTCAAACCAGAAATCTTTTCTTAATAAGTCTTTCTTTACCTTACGTTCCTGCTTATCAGTTTGAGAGTCAATGCACTTAAGTTTTCTGAAGGCGTTACTGTTTGATTGAGAGCATCTATGAAGCATATCCTTATTCTTTTTCAAAGGCCCTTTGTATGACTGAATAGTACTCTGATGGTACCACTTTTTATCTTTCTTAATATAACAGAAGTTTTTACAGACATATTCTTAGTGTCACCTTTAGACCAGGGTTCTCCTGGCAGTGCCCACAGTATGAACTTCTGGGGGAGCTATTTCTCTTTTTTCCTTTGTTTGAGATGTAGTCTTGCCATCTCCCAGGCTGGAGTGCAGTGATGCAATGGCAACTCAATGTAGCCTCTGCCTCCTGCGTTCAAGCAATTCTCCTGCCTCAGCCTCCCAAGGAGCTGGGATTACAGGCATGCGCCGCCATGCCTGGCTAATTTTTCTATTTTTAGTAGAGATGGGATTTCACCATGTTGGCCAGGCTAATCCTGAACTCCTGACCTCAGGTGATCCACCTGCTTTGGCCTTCCAAAGTGCTGGGATTACAGGCATGAGCCATCACGCCTGGCCAGGAGCTATTTCTTAATGTTAGCCTCTTCTAAATCTGAAGGGTTTGAGAATTTTCAAAAACATCAAGTTCTGATTTCTTAAAAAATTTTTTAAATTGTGGTAAGATACACATAATATTTACCATCTTAACCTTTGTTAAGTGTACAGTTTACTGGTATTAAGTACATTCATATTGTTATGCACGTATCACCGTCCATCTTCACAATACTTTTCATCCTAAAAACTGAAACTATATACCCATTAAATAACAACTTTGCATTCCTTCCTCCAGCTCTTGACTACCACTATTCTACTTTTTTTCTCTGTGCATTTGACTACTCTAGATACCTGATAACAGTCAAATCATACAGTATTTGTCGTTCAGTGACTGGTTAGCATAATATCCTCAAAGTTCATTCAAGTAGTAACATGTCAGAATTTCCTTCTTTTTTAAGGCTGAATAATATTCCATTGTGTATGTATGTATGGGTATGTGTATGTATATATGTGTACATATATGTTTATGTGTGTGTGTATATCACACACAACCCCTACATTATTCATTTATCCATGGGTGCTGGAGTTGCTTCTACCATTTGACTATTGTCAATAATGCTGCTCTAAACATGGGTGTGCAAATATCTCTTCAGGACTCTGCTTTCAGTTTTGGGGGAGTATATACCCTCAAGTAGAATCACTGGTTCATATGGTAATTCTAGTTTTAATTTCTAAGGAACCACCATACTGTTTTCCACAGCAGCTGCAACATGTTACATTTCCACCAACAGTGCACAGCTTCCATTTTCTCCACATCCTTGCCAACATTTGTCTATTTTCATTTTGTTGTTTGTTTTTTATAGTAGCCATCCTAATGGGTGTGAAGGTGGTATCTCATTTTGTTTTGATTTCTTGATAACTAATGGGGTTGAACATCTTTTCACTTGCTTACTGGTCATTTGTATATCTTCTTTGGAGAACTGTCTATCCAAGTCCTTTGCCTATTTTCAAATCAGTTGGTTTATTTTTGGTGTGTTGTTGGGTTTTAGAAGTTGTTTGTATATTAATCCCTTGCCAGATATGTGATTTGCAAATATTTTCTCCCATACCGGAGGTGGTTTTTTTACTCTGTTGATTGTGTCCTTTGAGGCACAAAATTTTTAAATTTTCATGATGACCAACTTGTCTGTTCTTTCTTTTTTCCTCACCCTGTCACCCAGGCTGGAGTGCAGTAGCATGAACTCGGTTCACTGCAATCTCTGCCTCCTGGGTTCAAGCAATTCTCTAGCCTCAGCCTCCTGATTAGTTGAGATTACAGATGTGAGCCACCACAATGGCTAATTTTTGTATTGTTATTAGAGGCAGGGTTTCACTGTGTTGGCCAGGCTGGTCTCAATCTCCTGACCTCAAGTGATTTACCCGCCTTAGCCTCCCAAAGTGCTGGGATTACAGGCGTGAGCCACAATGCCCAACCCTATTTTTTCTTTTGTTGCCTGTGCCTTTGGTGTTGTATCTAAGAAATAATTTGGAATACAATAGCCTGCACTAGACTGTTTTGATTACTGTTGCTTTTTAGTACGTTTTGAAATGAAGAAATGTGAGTAGTCCAACTTTGCCGTTCTTTTTCTAGGCTGTTTGGCTCAAGATTCCATGTGAATTTGAGGGTGATTTTTCTATTTCTGCAGAAAATGCTACTGGGATTTTTAATAGGGATAAATTGAATATTTCTATCATTTTGGGTAGTATTGACATTTTTAACAATATTAAGGCCTCCAACTCACAAACATGGAATATCTTTTCATATATTCCTTTTCTTTTTACTTTTTTCTTCATTGTGAGATGTTTTAATTCCTTTTCTCTTTCCTTTGATGTATATTCTATAGCTATTTTCTTTGTTGTTATCATAACATTTAACATCCTAAAGTTATAACACTTTACGAGCTTAACTTGAGTAACTACAAAAATTCTATTCATGTACAGCTTTGTCCCCAACAATAACTACTTTCAGTTATTGATGTCACAGTGTTATATCTGTATGTATCGTGTGTCCAAAAACATAGACTAATAACTGAGTTTTTTTTCATTACTCTCTTAAATCATATAGAAAACAAAAAGTGGAGTTACAGATCAAATTACAATGATACTAACTTTTAGTCTAATAACCTTAAAAATTTGTCTTGGCCAGGCGCAGTGGCTCACACCTGTAATCCCAGCATTTTGGGAGGTAGAGGTGGGCGGATCGCGAGGTCAGGCATTCAAGACCAGACTGGCCAGCATGGTGAAACCCCGTGTCTACTAAAAACTACAAAAATTAGGTGGGCATGGTGGCTCATGCCTGTAATCCCAGCTATTTGGGAGGCTGATGTAGGAGAATTGCTTGGACCAGGACCCAGGAGGGAGGAGATTGCAGTGAACCGAGATTGCGCCACTGCACTCCAGCCTGGGCTACAGTGAGACTCTGTCTCAAAAAAAAAGAAAATTGTCTCATATCATATAGCAAACAAAAAGTGACATTTCAAACCAAAGTTACAATAATAATAGTTTTTATCATTGCCTGTATTTGCCTTAACTAAGACCTTTATTTCTTCCTATGGTTTCATGTTACTTTCTAGCGTCTTTTCATTTCAACTTGAAGAAATCCCTTTACCATTTCTTGAACAGCAGGTCTAATGATAATGACCTTCCTCAGCTTATGTTTATCTGGAAATTTGTTACTTTCCACCTCACATTTGAAGGACAATTTTGCTGGATGTAGGATGCTAGTTGATAGTTTCTTTTTTCAGTGCTTGAAATGTATCAGTCCAGTGCTTTCTAGCCTCCAAAGTTTCTGATGAGAAATCTACTGGTACCCTTATTGAAGAACTCTTGTATGTGATTAGTTGCATCTGTCTTGATGTTTTGAAGATTCTTTGTCTTTTTACAGTTTGATTATAGTATGTCTTGATGCTGTCCTCTGATTTCATCCTGTTAGCATCAGTTTAGATTCTTGGATATCTATATTCATGTCTTTCATCAAATTTCAGAAATGTTCTGCTGCTATTTTTTCAAATCTCGTCCCTTTCTTTCTGTCTTCTCTTACTGAGATTTTAATAATGTACATGTTGGTCAGCTTAATGGTGTCCCACAGGTTCCCTAGGCTGTATTTACTTTTTTTTTTTTTTGTCTTTCTCTTTCTGTTTCTCAGACTTAATAATTTCAATTGTCCTATCTTCAAGTTTTCTGATTCTTTTTCTGCCTTCTCAAATCTGCTTTTGAATCCCTATAATAAATTTTTCAATTCAGATGTTGCACTCTTTAGCCCAAAGCCACTTTTGAGGTTTTTTAAAAAATGTTTTATATCTCTTTATTGATACTTCCACTTTGGTCATACACATTTAAAACATTTTTCTGCATGTTTTCCTTTAGTTTTTTTGAACATCTTTAAGACAGTTGTTTTAAAGTCTTTGATAAGTCCACCATCTGGTCTTCCTTAGGGACATTTTCTGTTGATTTATTTTTTTCGCTTTGAATGGGCCATACTTTTTTGTTTCTTTTTATGCCTTGTGATTTTTTTGTTGTTGTTGAAAACTGGAGATTTGAATCTTATAATGTGGAAAGTCTGGAAATCAGATTCTCCTTCTTCCTCAGAGTTTACTTTTCTTTCTTTTTAAAATTGGTATTGGTTGTCTCTGTGCCTGGGATCAGTAAATTTAAGGCTTCTTACGTCTTTTCTGAGCTGGCACCTTTCTCTAAATATATATAATTACTTTCTAAATTGTCTTTTATATGTAGTTGGTTTTGAATGTCCTAGTCCTTAAATGTCTGGCTCCCAAAAGGGGAAAAAGAGAAAACTGAAGAAGGGAAATGTGTTGGCTTTTTAAATCTTCTAGAAATGCTTCAGCCACAGGGAAGGGGCTTACAGCAATGGTAGTAAGAGTGGCAACAATGGCTTCCTTCTTCTGTGTCTCCACCTCTGTTCTCAGAAGTAGCAACGAGTCATCAGAGCACAGATATCTGGAGGACAGAGTCCTTATTACCCATGTCTCTGCAAGTGGTGTGTAAGCTGCTGCTGGAACACATGTGTAACTGCCTGCCCTGAGGCTAGTGGGTGGGAAAGCTAGCAAGTTAAGAACTGAAATTGAACAAAATTAATTAATTGTCCAAGCCTTTATCTGGAAGTTTCAAGTCTTTGAATAGGTTCCAGAGTTCCAGAATAGTTACATCAGCTAGTTTCTGCAGAACAATGTTATCTAGGTAGGGAGACTGATTTCTGCTTCCTTCTACTCCACCATCTTCCTGCAATTCTCCTCTCCAGTCGTGATTGCTTTTCATTTTACCATTCTTCATTCAATTTATCTCACATTTTACAATAAACAGCATAACAGCTTAGGTAGTAACTTCAACACTTTGTTCGGGAATCTCACCTAGATCACCCAGTTCATTCAACGCATATCCTGCTTTCCACGTTACTGAAGGCAGTAGTGCTGTTAAGCTTTCTACCATGACATAAGAAGTATCCCTCTTCACCACCTTCCAATAACATGTTCCTTACTTCCTTTTTTGCCTTTACTGGTGGCATCCTCAAAGTCCAGATTTCTATTAATAGTCTTTCAAGGCAACTTAAGCTTTCTTTAACAGAATCCTCAAAATCCTTCTAGCCTCTGCCCATGTTTGGTCCCAAGGCCAAGGTAGCACCCCACTTCCAGGTACCAAAATCTATATTAATTATCTCTTGCTGTGCAACAGATTGTCCCAAAGCTTAGTGACTTCAAACAACAAGTGCTTATTATCTCACAGTTTCTGTGGACCAGGGGATCGGGCATGGCTGAGCTGGGCTCTCAGGCTCAGTGTTATCTTATAGGGCTGTAATCAAAATGTCATTTGGGGCTGCAGTCACCTGAAAGCTCAACTGGGAGGAAATCCACTTCCAAGCTTACTCATGTGGCTGTTGGCATTCCTCAGGTCCTCGTTGGCTGGTGGCCAGAGACATCTCTTTTTCCATGTGGCTCTCTCCACAGAGCACCTCACAGTGGGGCAGTTGGTGTTCCTCAGAGTAAGTAAGGAAGAAGGCAAGAGAGTGAGCAAGATGGAAGCTGTAATCCCTTAGTAACTTAATCAGAAATGACATCTCATTCCTTTTGCTATGTTCTTTTGGTTATAAGAGAGTCACTAAGTCCAGCCCACACTCAAGGAAAGGGGATTATACAAAGACATGAATACCAGGAAGCAGGGATTGGGCTATTTTAGAGGCTATTTGCCATAGTGGGATATACCTTTAAAATGATTATTATTAAAAAAGCATTCCTTTTGTTTTGAGTAACCCTTTTTGCCCTGAGTGCCTGTTCCCTACAATACTTACCAATATGGTATATGAGCAGACTTTGGATGTAGTGTATCAAGAGTTTATTTTAATTTTTTTAAAGTAAGGTTGAGCTTATTTCCTTTACTTGGAAGTCAATAGTAAATTATTTTTACTATGAAGGGTCTGTTCATATCTTTTGGGTACTTTTCTCTTGGATTACTGGTCTTCAGATTTTTTTGCTTTTGTATTATATGAGGAAATTAGCTTCTTGTTGTTCATATGTGTAGATAATATTTTTCACATTTTGTTATTCATGTTTTGATTTTGTTCATAATGTTTGTGCCAACAAATTTTTAACAAGTTTTCATGGCTGGGCACTTTGGGAGACCTAGGCGGGCAGATCACCTGAGGTTGGGACTTTGAGACCAGCCTGACAAACATGGAGAAAACCTCGTCTCAACTAACAACAACAAAAAAAAATTAGCCAGGCATGGTGGCACATGCCTGTAATCTCAGCTACTCAGAAGGCTGAGGCAGGAGAATTGCTTGAAAGTTGCGGTGAGCCAAGATTGTGCCATTGCCCTCCAGCCTGGGCAACAAGAGCAAAACTCTGTCTCAAAAAAAAAAAAAATTTCTTGTAGTGAAATTGATAAAGCATCTCTTCTATAGAGGAATTCTGTCCTTAAAAAAGAAGTTTATTCATGTATTTCCTGCTAGTTTATCTTTGGTTTCTTGCTATTGCATTTTATAAGATAAATTTGAATATCCTTTTCCTGATCTTACCTCATTCTTGCCTAGCTCCCTTTCTTTCACTCTCTGTAAAAACTCTTGACGAGAGTCCCCTTAACTCACAGTCCCATCATGCACACCTGTGTTTTTGTCCAGCTCCTTCACATGCCTGTGGGAAGATACATAAAGGTAGGGTCTATGTTGGGGGAGCTTTTATAGGTCCAGAGCTTAGTTTGCTGAAGGAATAAATGAATTGAGATGATCACAGAAGAGTAGTTCAAAAACAAAAGGAAAACATTGCCGTTTTGCTGTTACCTGTTGTTTTCTTCTAATTCTCACCTTTTCCAAGAAGATAACATAACTGTGATAGTTCCATTTTGTAACTATCTCAGTTTCACAACTGCCCTACTTGTCTGAGACAAATTCCTAAGTAGGTTTCTGTGGCAAAGAAAGCCAGCAGTTAAAAAATTTATGTCTTGTTCTGCCTGGTAGCTAAATGTACCCGAGTGATTAGGTTTTGAATAATGGGATATGAGAAGTAATAAGTAAAACTTAACACCTTCAAAATGGAAGGAGTGTGCCCTCCTCTCACTTTTCTCCCTACATGGGGATGTGGGCATGGGAACTGGAGAACCAGTCCTAGACTACAAAATGGAAGCTATGTGTTGAAAATGAGAAAGCAAAAGAAGAGGAGTTCGGCTACCAGAAATGATGGTTTCACCTTTTCAGCCCCATGCTGTTATATGAGACAAAAATCAACCACTGTCTTGTTTAAGCCAGTAATATTTTGGCCTTTTTTACAAAAGTCAAATCTATATCCTAACTATATAGAGCCTTTGGATATTGCATCCCACCTTTGGGGATCATTCCCTGCTAATCCCTTGTGACAAGTTCATATCAGGGGTTTGGATTAAGAAAATGATAAGAATATTATAAAATTGAAGAAAGAGGAGGAGAGTGAGAGAATATGAGATGAATGTCAGCTGTGGTCATCATTGCAGAGCCACTTGTGACGAGAATTGAAGCCTGCTCCATGACCATGATGTAGAGTCACTCAGGAACCTTTTCAGGATCAGACAGGGAAACATGGAAAAGGAACATCTCAGAAGTAGAAAATGAAAGGAGAATGATATAATGTAATACAGGGAAACACACAGTTAAAGAGCAGGCGGGGCTCTACTTTGTAGCGGTAGTGTAATGAGGCCTAAACCCTGTGATTGTTAAAATTAAACAGTCAAAAAATACCAGGGCAGGGTGGAAAGGGCAGGAGATACAGTCCTGGCAAAATGGACCCTGGAATCCTATTTCAGGTACCTGGTTTCCATTAATCTCTCATCCCTGTAGATTCTTACAGTGCTTGGTGCCTCTCCCTAACCTTGTCCTGAGCTGGTATGTAAATTAAACCTGCAGTTTTAATTATTATAATATTATAGGGGAGAGAAAAAAGATACTAATAGTTGAAGATGGAGCCAGAGTCCACAGGATCCACATATGTAGTAGTAGAGTACCCCCAAAAGGTAACAGGGACAAGAGAAAGAACCACCATAAAACCAGATTTTATTTCCTCCTTTGAACCCCTACCTTCCTTTTCCCCTTTCCAAAATATGCATATACAGATCATGTTAAGAAAACCCTTTCCATTTGGCCTTTTTCCAAGACAGGGTACAGCTGGGCCGAAGGGCCACATGTTGAAGTTATTAATATGCCTATGCCCTTCTCCCCCACTGAGTTCACTGATCAAAGGCTCTGCCAGAGCAGCAGTGGATAGCCTCGCATAATGGGAACTGAAATTTTACTTAAGAAACCAGCTTTGCCAAAACATACTACCTTTTAAAGTGAAACATTCCATGCACATATTAACCTGATTACAGAAAGGAAGGGGGATCTTTTTTCCTTCTGTACCCTGCTAATAATTTTCTGTCAAGTCTGATTTGGCTTTAGCTGCACTCCAAGTTCTTGTGATGTGCCCCGTTCACCAGTAAACTAAAAACAGAAGGTGCTGCATAAACTCTGAGACAGGATACTCTGTCCATGAATACAGACACTGCAGAATTCAGTTCCCTGCCAACAAGGAAGGCCAGTGACTTTTCTCATCTCTGACAACCAGCAGCCTGCCTCTGATTCACACAGTTGGTGAAGGAAACATGGAGAAAATGGTGGAAATAATTAACGGTTCTTGGAGTTAGCAGAAGCATTGACTCATTACACGGGGCCCCTGCCTCAAAAGGGAGTAAACCATTGTGCTTATTAGAGAAAAAAAAGAATGGTAACAAAGCATTTTAAAGTCCCAGTCAGTTCCAGCCCCTGGTAAGGTAAGAAAAAATGGAAACATCCCAGATTTAAAGGAAGCGATATCATTTTGCTCTGCTTGATAAATAGAAAAAAGTGGTTTGTGGCTTATTTTACTATATCCCAGGACAATCTGGTTCCTGCACAGTTGACACAATTTTGTCCTCAGATATGATATCAAAGAGCTAGATACTACACAGTTGCCCAAATAGAGGGCCAGTCCATGAAGAGTCCAAATAAGATTGTCACTTCTCTTTCAGATGTGTCACAGAGCAGTCCTTGTTAGAGGATAGTGAGATGTGCTGAATGGTGTCTTTGGGAGCCTCAAGCACAGATTGCAAACTTTTTTTCAAGTTTTGGGATGTCTCCAATTCAAATCTTCTTTGCCTGCAATGATAAACATAGACACAATCTTCTCTGAAAACAAATATATCTCATAAGGATGTCCTCCACTTCTCCAGTCCTCATCCTACACAACCTATAAGGTGGTGAACAATTGAGAGATCCTAGAAAAGTCTAGAAATGCTTCAAACAAAATGTAAATAAAAGGCATTAGCAGTCCAGGCTGATCATTTCTAGGCATTTGCTTGAGGCCAGGAGTCTGAGACTGGCCTGGGCAACATAGCAAGATGCTGTCTCCACAATCAATCAGTCAATAAAAAGCAAGCAAGCAGGGTATAGTGGTGGTGCCTATAGTTTTAGCTACTCGGAAGGCTGAAGCGGGAGGATTGCTAGAGTCCAGGAGATCGAGGTTGCAGTAGGCTATGATTGTGATACTGTATTCCAACTTGGGTGACAGAGTGAGACCTTCTCTCTAAACACACACACACACACGTGCGAGCGCGCACACAGAACTTGAGATTTTTATCTGAAGAAAGGGGACTGTTAGGTAGATAGTAGTAGCAAAACTCTCACATAATTAGATATGATATTTCATTCTTAAAACATTTGCTGCCCTGGGGTTTTTTTCTTTAAAATTTTTTTCTCTTATTAGAAGAAATATCAAATTAACACAGAGTAGATGTCCTTTGGTGTTCCTGTTGACATCCCTTTCTTTGGCTGTCTTTCTAGAGTCCTGAAAGACTTGTTGCTTTTCAGATTGAAATATATTAATGCCAAGATTAACATTCTGTTCTTCTTGGGCAATCAGAAACCGTATTCTAGATTCACACTGTTCATAATTTCTTAAAGTTATGGTAGAGAAGACAAGAACAAGGTTGTTACTTAGGAAAATACACTTGGCCTTTGAATCTTGCTTGTGTCTAAAGGGAGAATGACCATTCACAGAATCCACAATTACATCAGCCAAGAATCTGTGATGATTCACTCTTTCATGGCATTTAATAAAGAGCATGGCTTTAAAGTGCTGAGTCCAAACCTAAAATTGAATAAATTAGTCTGATCTTGACTGCTTACCTTTATAAAGTTTAGTTGTGCTGGTTATATTTAGATACCAAAATGTAGGAAATAATATGTAAATTCCTGCTAGGAAATCACCATTTCTTGTATGTTAATATAGTCAGTCTTTATACCAAATGGAACTTTAAATTAAATAAAAACAAAACACCAAACTATGACATAGATGATTCTTGAAAAAGAAATTTAAGAAGTGAGGCTTCAGAAAATACTTCATTTCCTTTAAGTAAATATCCTTCATTTATCTTTATCATACTATGTTATGGTGTGTTTTACCAAAAGAACATTTCAGCAGGTTAAAAAAAAAAAAAAAAAAAAAAGGCTTGAGCAGCATGACTACCCTCCTTGAGCTTTTGACTATGGAAATTCATAGAACAAGAAAAGATGTCCTGTGGTTCTCTCAGTATATTATAAGGAAGGGCATTTATAATCAGTCATTGGAAGTGAGATCTTAACCCACCCTCATTCCCCCCATACACAAGGGAGGGAGGAAGGGAGAAAGGAAAGCAAGCGAGTAAGCTGAGGAGTGTGCACATGCAGTCCTCCTCAAAAAGGATTTGAGACAGCAAGCTGAGGATGAACAAGAGAATAGAACAGGATGACCTAGTGGTGGAAACAAAAGCTATACATAATGGGCCTTTCGGAAAGGGGATTAAGTGAAGTATTCTCAGCTGAATCAGTTGTAACTATTGCATAGACTTCTTTCTTTCATATTCCTAGCATTAAAACATTACTAAAATTTTACTACATTACTAAACACATTACTAAATAGGAACTTCTTTCTCATTGTCTCAGTTTTTCCTCCTGTGAGTATTGCCATATAGAAAAGCTTTTGTGAGTACTTAAAAAGCCCACAGTAATTCACTTACAGCAATCCAAACAAGTAATTTTTAGAGAAATCTTAAGACTGTTTTTTGTTGTTGTTTATTTCTTGAGATAAGGTCTTGCTGCATCACCCATGCTGGAGTGCAGTGGCACATTCATAGCTCACTGTAGCCTCAAACTCCTGACCCCAAGCCATCCCCCCTTCTGTTCAGCCTCCTGAGTAGCTGGACTACTGGCACACACCACCATGCTCAGCTAATTTTTTCATTTTTCTGTACAGATAGGGTCTCACTATATTGTCCAGGATGATACTGAACTCCTGTCTCAAGCAATCTTCCCTCCTTGGGCTCCCAAAGCATTGGGATTACAGGCATGAGCCACAGTGCCTGGCCCTTAAGACTGTTTGGACCAGCTATCTCATGATTCTGGGCATTTGCCTTAGTAGATTTGCTTTGCCATTATATTTAAGTGATATGAGTGGAAGTAAAGAAAGAAATGCCTTTATTTCTAATAAACATCAAGATGAAACCCAAAGTAGATCAGTGGCATACTTTTAAGCCTTGTCAAATCACCTGTTAGGTTTGTTGTTCCCAAGTAACTTTTCATCTCTAGTGTATAAAACTTTACTATGGCATCACTGTACCAAACCAGTTAAAACCAGGGATGTAACAGGCTACAAAATAGCCCAAGGTGATAAGCTGTTGTGTCAGGAAACCACATTATATTTAAATCTCTTTTTCACTACAATAAACCTGAGATGGACCAGTTTTCTTGGCCCACTGTAATATTAGTGCTGAGATTATAGGCGTGAGCCACCATGCCTGGCCTCATAAATGATTTTCTTTTTAAAGAAATCCCCCCCTACCTCCAAGGTCATGAAAATGTTCTTCTATATTATCTTCTAAAAACTTTATTAGTTTGCTAAAAGGGATTTTGTCTGTATAGTCTGCCTTAAAGTTATGCTACATAGGGGTCCAGTTTTATATTTTTTCACACATGGATAAGGAGAAAAGGTAGGAGAAAATCTTTGTGATCTTAGGTTATCACAGATTCTTAGCTTAGTCACATAAAGTAAATATCACAGAAGGAAAATTGACAAATTGGACTTGAAATTCAAAGCTTCTGCTCTTCAAAGTAAATTGTTAATAAAATAGATGGCAAATAAGCACATGAATAAATACTTCATGTTATTGGTCATGAGAGAAACAAATTCAAATTACAATGAGTTACCAGTGCAGACCTTTTTTAGCATTACTATAATTTATAAAACTGACAATATCAAACTCTAGTGGTATGCAAAGCAACTGGAACTTCCATGCATTGTTAGTGGGAGTATAAAATGGTATCATCGTTTTAGAAAACGTTTATGTAGTATATTAGTTATCACTTGCTGCATAATAAATTATACACATTTAGCAGCTTCAAACAACACACATTTATTATCTCACAGTTTCTATGTGTCAGGAATCTACATGGAGCTTCACTGAGTCCTCTGCCTCAGGGTCTCTATCAAAGCCTCAGTCAAGGTGTCAGTCACACTTGGGGTCTCACCTGAAGCTCAAACTGAGAAGGATCCTCTTTCAAGGTCATGTGGTTGCTGGTAGGATTCAGTTCCTTGCCTCTGTCAGTGAAAGTCTCAGTTCATTGCTACCTGTTGGTTGCCTCATTTTCTTGCCACTGGACTATGCCACCTGGCAGCTTACTTCATCAGGGCCAAAAAGGATGAGAAGAAAGTCTGCTAGCGAGAGAGAAGTTACAAACTTATGTAATACAATCATGGGAGTGACATCCCATCACCTTTGCTGTATTTTTTTGGTTAGAAGCAAGTTACAGGTTCCACCCAAATTCAGGTGGAAGGTATTACACAAAGGTACACATACCAGAAGGCTCAGATAATTTGGGACTATTTTAGAATCTGTCTACCACAGGTAGCAATCTTACGAAGTTATGTGTTACATTTAGCATATGATCTGGGGATCCCACATCTAGTATTTATTCATACAAAGATCTGTACATGGATGTTCATAAAACTTCATTAAAAATTGTCCCAAACTGGAAACAACCCAAATATTCATAATCTCATGAATAGTTAAATCATAGTATAACCATACAATGAAACACGATTTTGCAATAAAAAGGAGCTACTGATACATGTAACAACATACATGAATCTCCAAAGTCTTATGGTTAGTAAAAAAAAGCCAAACACAAAAGGCTGCATACTGTATAATTCTGTTTATATTATATTCTATAAAAGTAAACATCACAGAAGGAAATATAGGGAAAGAGCACAGATTAGTAGTTGACTGTGCTGATTAGTAGTTGTGTTAATGCTAATATTGTGTATTTTAATTCTATATAGTTTTTTTCAGGCTACACAGTTATTGTTTCATACTATCTGTATTCATTTAGATTTGCCTATGTACAGTTTCAGTATTTTCTAAATGTTCATGTATTTTTTTTGTATGAGATCTTCTCCTTAGGATCATTTTCCTTCTAAGTGAAGTACATTCTTTAATCAGTCTACAGGTAGCAAACTCTGTTTTTGTTCATTTTAAATGTGTTTATTTTGCCTTTATTCTAAAATTATCCTTTTCTGGGCAAAGGATTCTTTGTTGGTAGTTATTTTATCTCAGCAGATTGAAGATATTATTCCACCGTCCTCTGGCTTCCATTGTTTCTGTTGCATAACCAATTGACTATCTAAAAGCTATTCTTTTGAAGGTAACAAGTCTGCTTTCTATGCCTACTTTGGCCTTAGTTTTCTGCATCTTCACTATGATTTTTGTAATTATTTTCTTTTCTTCTTTTTTTTTTTTTTTTTTTTTTTTTTTTTTGAGAGAGTCTCACTCTGTTGCCCAGGCTGGAGTGCATTGGCACGGTTTCAGCTCACTGCAACCTCCACCCCGCTGGGTTCAAGCAACTCTCCTGCCTCAGCTTCCTTAGTAGCTGGGATTACAGGCATGTGCTATCATGCCTGGCTAATTTTTGTATTTTTAGTAGAGACAAGGTTTCACCATGTTGGCAAGGTTGGTCTTGAACTCCTGACCTCAAGTGATCCACCCTCTAGCCTCCCAAAGTACGGAGATTACAGGCATGAGCCACCGCACCTGGCCTATATAATTATTTTCTTTACTTCTCTCTTCTTATTCTACTTTCCACTGGACTTTGAATCTCTGGATTTGTGTCTTTCAATATTTCTAGACAATTCTCAGCTGTCATCTCTTCAGATACTGGCTCTTTACCAATGTCTTTCTCTTCTCCGTCTGGGACACTGACTAAATATATGTCAGGTCTTCTCACTATATGTTTTATATAGCCTGCCCTTTCATATGTATTTTCTATCTTTTTTTCCCCATATTCTGCATTTTAGGTAAATTCTTCTGATCTGTTTTCTGATTCGTTAATTATTTAACTATGCTCAGTCTGACATTAAATTCACTGAGTCCTTAATTTTAGTTATTGTATTTTTGTCATTTGAATGTTACTTTCTTGTCCAGTGACTACATCCCCAAGCTCTTTTTAACATTTCTTCAAGCATATTCAGCGTAGTCATTTCATTCTCTGCATTTGATCATTTCAATATCTAAGTCATTAAAGCTCTATTTCTGTTGTCTGCTGTTTCTCACTCATGGAGTCTAATTTCCTTGTTTTATTTATCTTTGTGAGCTGATACTGTGTTTGAAAATTATATGTAGAGATAATTTTAGGGATATAATGAATATACATTTTTCTAGTGAAGCTTTACATTTGCTGTGTCAGGTTAACTGTGGCAACTATCAGTCCAGAAAACCAAGTTTAAATCTCGAGATGCCATGGACTTCCTAGTGAACTTAAACTCAGACTGTCAATCTGGATGAGGCCTGTTCTATCTATGGATTACCCCTTGAGTCTACCTCAAGGTTGTAGCCTCTTTTGGTCCTAGCTTATTGTGTAGGTTGGCTCCTGTTAGAATCCTCTTTTGCAGGGGCCCCTGGACTTTAATTTTCACACTCTTTTTTCCTTTAATGATGCTTTCTTAATATTATGAAATTTCTAGTCATGATCAAGTTTCTCACTGTCTTAAATATCATAACTTTAAATATATATATAGTTTAATTCAGAAGCCAATTACATTTACATTGCCATTGTTTTTAAAAATACGGTTTTTAGGTATATTTCAGTGCCTAAGCTTTGTCCTTCCAGTGCCTTCAGTCTCCTTGCAATTTATTTGAAAAAGAAATCTCTTTGTTTAATCTAGAGAATTTCCCATAATCTACTTTTTGTTTACTGCATCCCTTTGCTAGAGTTTAATGTGTTCCTCTATATAACTTTTGTGTTAGTTTTCTAGGGCTGCCAGAACAAATACCATAGACTGGAAGGATTAACGGAAGTTTATTTCTTCACAATTCTAGAAGCTAGAAGTCCACGATCAAGATGTTGGCCCTTCTGAAGGCCTCTCTTCTTGGCTTGTAGATGGCTGTCATCTTGTCATGTCTTCATGTGGTCTTACCCCTAGGCCTATCTGTGTCCTTATCTCCTCTTCTTATAAGTGATGTTGGTTAGGGCCCACCTCAGTAAGCTCGTTTAACTTTACCTCTTTAAGTACCCTAGCTCCAAATACAGATACATTTCTAGGTACTGGGGTAAGGACTTCAACATGTGAATTTGAGGTGGGGGAGTGAGGGGAGACACAATTCAGCCTGTAACACCTTGGGAATTGATAGTTGGATCTAGAGACAGGATCTTGCTCTGTTGCTCAGGCTGGAGTGCAGTGGTCCAATCACAGCTCACTGTAGCCTTGACCCCAAGGCTCAAGTGATCTTCCCACCTTAGCCTCCCAAGTAGCTTGGACTTGAAGTGCATGCCACCATTCCTGGCTAACTTTTAAAAAAAATGGTTGAGACAAGGTTTCACTGTGTTGCCCAGACTGGTCTCAAACTCCTGGGCTCAAGTGATCCTCCCATCTTGGCCTCCCAAAGTACTAGGATTACAGGAATGAGCCACTATGCCTGGCTAATGTTATATTTTTCCATAGAGAATAACATGATTTTTGGTTGCTGCTTTTTTATAACATTGTATGTAGAACAGTAGAGAGTAAAGTAAATAGTATTTATGCCCAGATAGGGGCATGCTTTTCGTTTGTTAGGGGATTGAGTCAATAAGTCAAGAAGTGGTAACCTCAGTATACCACAGACTTCAAATCCTCTAATTGTCGGATGCTGTTGCCATGTGTTTAGAAAGGGGGCTTGGGTATCATACAGTGGGTTTTTCTCACTGGGTGTTGGGCTCATGGTAGGAGTAGGAAGAGGGTATTCTTGGTGATCCAGGTCCAGCATCCATCTTAGGCAGGCCTTGTGTACCTTCATCTTGGCAAAAGGACTTTCTCAGTGTTCCTGCTCCTCCTCCCCATAGCAGCAAACTGTACTCTGAGTTGTTGGTGTCGGGCAAGAGTTTTCTGCTTCTCCATTAGTGGTAGCAGATATCTGCTGGGTATTGGTGTAGGATCTTGTCCCAAGACCTTTTTCTGCTCCTGCCCTTGCCCCAGGGATGTACGGTTTTTTTTCCTTCTCATCCTCTTTTCTTGCCACAGAGTATCTTTTGCCTGTGTCCTTGGGGTAGTAGGGTTGGCTATCCCTCCCTCCAAAGCTTTTGCTTTGTAAGGGAGAAGGTCCTATGAAACAGGCTGTGCTTAATGCTTGTTTCCTAACATAAGCTGGTTACCTCCAGTAGGCCTGTATTAGTCTTCTAGAGCCTCTGGTAGAGGCCCATGGAAAAGAGTAGCAAGTGAATGCTAAACTTACTCACCTGTGTCTGTCCCCACCCTCATGCCAGGTATTCCATACTGAACTAGCCTTCAGTTGGTCATGAACATTGTGTCACTTTTCTACTTGATTTCTTCTTACAGGCTTTCAAAGTGGCTCTTTCTCCTATGCTCTGCTAAGGTGAGATAGTCGTGAGTCTTCTTTCTTCCTGAAAGGGCTTGCTCCTTTTTGGAATTCGGTTTTCTTCATTGTTATCTAACCTCAGCTCTCCGATGGATTCAGGAGAAATGATAATTTTGTAGATTTGTCTAATTCTGCTATTCTTTTATATCTTTTATCTTTTAAAAACTTTTTCATTGGCTCATTTTGGAATATTTGGCTATATAACTTATCTATTTTATTGCCATGTCTTTTCTTTCATTAACTGCAGGAAGGTTGTTCTCTCTTTGCCTTTTTTTCTTATAATAAATTTTTTATGGAATTCAGTCACAGTCTTTTTCTGTTGATCATTTTCATGTGTAACTAGTTTTCTGAATTTTAGGTGGAACAGATAGGTTGGGATAACTTTCTTGGCTTCATGGCTCCAGTGGTCCTCCTAGCTTTATATTGTTTTCATGAAGCATTCAAGAACATGGCTTCTTTCTCTGAGGATTCTTGGTCTCTTCCCCCTCCCTTTGTTTTATCTTCAGTCCCTCATGTCCCTGTCTTGCTCAATTTGAATTCTTTTGCCTAGAGTTTCTTCTTACTGTGGAATTTTGTCCTAAAAGGGAACTTCAATTTCATCCCTTTCAGATCTTACCAGAGATCCCTTGCCTTGCTCAGTTGGAGTATGAAAAACTCTTGTAGCTTTTCAGGTTATATGGCTCCACTAAATGGAGCTCTGGGAAGCCTGCATCTCTCTTTTTTGTACTCAATTTCTTTCTATTGCATTTATACATGACATGGAAATTTTATTGGCATGAGATTTTACAGATAGAAAAATCATAAAAATTTTTCATGTGGCTGAGTATAGTAACCTCAGCACTTTGGGAGGCCAAGGCAGGAGGGTTGCTTGAGGCCAGGAGTTTGAGACCAGCCTGGGCAACATTGTGACACCATGTGTCTATTTAAAAAAAAAAAAAATTTCCATGTATCTTTTCTTTCCCGTAATCATTTACCAGCAAGTAAAGACTGAAGGCATATTTCAGCCTTCATAATTATCTAAGTCTCTCTTAGGGTTATATTCTAGTATTTTTTCTAGGTTTAGGGAGAGGCCTAGCTTTCAAATATTCTACAAACATTTCCATTTTTATTAGAAAAACATAACCATGTAACTCCTTTTAAATAGGGTTTAACACCACCCTTCATCTTGAGGACAGTTATAAAGGATTTTCTCTGGTACTTCCAAATACCTAGACTGGTTTTTACTGTAATCATTTTCTCCCTTAAAAATAAAATGTTTACCTAGCATAGTTTTTAATCTGTCCAATTTAATTTTTAAATTGGTTTCTATTCTCCATTACTCCTCTACCTATTGAAAGATGTCCCTCTCCTTCTACTTTACAGAGGGTTTGGGGACTGAAAATATTTTTAACCATTCCATACTAATTTTGTATAATTTCATATATATCCACTCATTCACTTAAGACCTTTCCCCCGGCCGGGTACAGTGGCTCACATCTGTAATCCCAGCACTTTGGGAGGCCGAGGTGGGTGGATCACCTGAGGTCAGGAGTTCGAGACCAGCCTGACCAACATAGAGAAACCTGTCTCTACTTAAAATACAAAAAATTAGCCAGGTGTGGTGGTGCATGCCTTTAATCCCAGCTACTTGGGAGGCTGAGGCAGGAGAATCACTTGAACCCAGGAGGCAGAGGTTGCTGTGAGCTGAGATCGTGCCATTGCACTCCAGCCTGGACAAGAGAGAAACTCCGTCTCAGGAAAAAAAAAAACGTTCCCCTCTTAGAAAGCATAAAGATCAGGATGAATACCCGTTTATTTCATTTATTCTTTAAATAATTTACTCAGTCACATGAACATTCAGGTGTAAACACAGGTTGTCAGGCTACCTAAGACACATACGTGAATCACTGACAAACAAGATATTTCATGTGCTACGGTAAGGGGTCAGAAAAGGGATTGGGCAGATATGATAAGAATAAATGTCACGGAATAAATGGTATTAAATAACCTTGTAAAGGCAGAGGGAAAATTACAGGGCGTGTTTGGAAGGTAGGCTGGTTTTGGTGGAATAGATTATCCACAGATAAGTATAGTGAGAAAGGTAGGCTGGAACAAATACTGAGGAGTTATGAAAGCAGGTAATGAGTTAACCCTTTAAGAATTTCACTTATCATGGACGTATTATATGCCCAATTTAAGTGGGAACTAAGTTTTGCAAAATAAATAAACATATAGAAGACATATTATAGGTTTAGCCAAAATGACTAGCGTCTGTCTGCTAGGGTCTAACTTTTCTCATTCCCTTGTATTACTCAGTGCAGTGAATTCACATCACAGTGAGAGCCATACTTTCATATCAGTGTATTTCTTTGAACCACATTTGCTTAGCCTGTAAAATTATCTGTGTGAAGGAAGACATTGAAGTGTTTTGAAAAAATGGCTAGAATAACGTTATGAATAGTGATAACCCTTGTAGTTAAGGTGGAAGAGCTAACATACTGTTTTAGGGTCAGTCATACATCTGTTACCTCATATTTCTGAGCTGGCTTACAACTTCAAAACCTAAGAAATGGTTTTCCCACTCTGTGAGGTATTATGGCAAAGCAAAAAAAGTGGCTAGAAAGAATTCATGTGTTTGGCTACCTTTCTACCATCTCTGATCATTGTAAGCAAAAGGATGAATTAATTGCAACCTTAATCTTAAGAGGTCAGTCAGCACCCTATGTCCAGAGAAATCTGCTGGGACGTCAGGTTCCTGTATTAGTTCAAACCTTTTGGGAAATTTCATAAGTGTTGGCAGCACTTTGGAAAGGTATGCAGGACTCTTACCACATATATCTAAAAACTAAATTTGACTTCAGCTTCTAGCAGAGATGGAATAATAGAGACCAGATGTACCCTCCCAGCTGAAACAACAAAAAATACAGGACAAAATATATGAAAGAATGGTTTTCAAGGTACTAGACATCACACAGTGAAAGACAGTGATCTTAGACGAGAAACAAAGAAGGTGAGCCCTATGATTATCCCCACCTTATTGCCTTGAGAGTTTCCAGGCAACAGTACAGGGTGAGGAAGCTGAGTGAAGCCCAGCATACTCTCTGAGTTGAAGAGATAAAGCTGAGTCTAGGGAGACCAAAGCAGCTAGAATCTTTAGGACAAAGTGCCACAGGGAGAGAGAAAACTCTGGAGATCGTCACGGGGTCCCTCATAAGTATTCAGAGAAGGGCCAATTACTTTTGGCCCTGGAAAGAACCAGCCCAAAAGCATAAAAGAGAACAGTACTTGATACTCATACAAGATGGGGAACAGTTCATGGGATGTTTGAGTAGAGAATCATCACAGTCATATTCTTCAGTAATGGCAAATAACCTAGACTGAATAGTGCTCTGGTCCTGCCTGAAACAAAAACAAGACCCAAAGGGATCACACTGTTTCCAAATAACTTAAGTGCATCCCAGAACAAAGTTTAAGGAAATTTACAGGAATACAAAAATATCCAGGACCCAACAAGGTAAAATTTACAATGTCTAGTAGCCAATCAGGAATTGCCAGGCATACAAACAGACAGAAAAACAATAGCTTTAATGAGACAAATCAACTGAAACTGATTCAGAACTTACACACAGATGTTAGAATTAGCAGAGGATGATAGTAAACAACTATTGAAACTTTTTCATATGTTCAGAATTTAAGGAGAGATGTGGAAGATACTTTAAAAACCCAAATTAAACTTCTAAAGATAAAAACTTTATTATCTGAGATGAACAGATACACTAGATGGGATTAATGGCAGATTAGAAGAAAATATTAGTGGACTTGAATATATAGCATTGGAAATTATCCAAAAAGAAACACACAGAGAAAAGTGTAAGCAAACAAGCAAGAAGCCAAACAAACAAATGAAAAACTCAGAGCATCAGTAAGTGATGGGTTACTTCAAGTCGCCTAATAACTATATAATTGGCATCCCCGTGGGGCCAGGGCCAGGGGTGGTGGTGGCAGGGGGAAGTGACGAGAGAAGGGGCAGACAAAATGTGTTTGAAGAAATAATGGCTGAAAAATTCCCAATTTTGATGAAAAGTAATTCCCCACAGATCCAAGAACCCAACAAACCATAAGCACAAGAAACGTGAATTTAAAAAACGACACCAAAACACATCATAATGAAATTGTGATGTGATAAAACTAGTGAAAGAGAAAAAATACATTAAAAATAAGGATGACAGCAGATTTGTTATTGGAAACCATGCAAATGAGGCATCAGTGGAGCACTACCTTTAAAGTACTCAAAGATAAAGAAAAAAATAAGCTGAATACAAATCACACTTTGATAACTGTTCAAGCAGTGTCAAACCTATAACCATGTAATAAATAAAGACACTGTATGATGATGTCCTATCTACAGGCAGTATGACAAAGCTACATTTATGGGTTATCCTCAGATAGAAGGAAAAATCACCACCAGTCATTCTCAAGTAAAGAGGCCTTTACTAGCCCTCTGATACCAATATCGGCAACTTTATTTCTAAGGCCATCACTGTTTCTGATTAAAAATAGACTAAGTTCACACATAGGGCAATAGCCTCCTAAAGCCTGTATCCTAAAGCCTGATGAGCTCTTACATGCAGATGCTACCATAGAAACACTGTAATTAAGTCGTTTCTCTGTGCTGATTTAGTTTTTACCCATTGTTTCCCATTCGTCTTTTAAATATTTATTTTGCAGCTTATTCCAATAATAGTATTTTAAAAACCTCTTCCTGGGTCTAGGGGTGAAGACATCCTCTTGCTGCATTCTTTTACATATATTCCCCTTTAGTTTTGTTTCACTTACAATTCTTTCATACGGAGTCTCATTTCAGTCTCTCTCTCAACTTGTACATCTGAACCACTTCAAATCAGGGCAGAGGGGCAAACTGTCACAACTTATTCTGTTTTCCCTATTCTGTAACCCCATTCATCTAAGTGGCTCATCTTTCAAGGCATGGTGAACCAGACATATATCTAGTCTTGGAAACAAAAGCAAACTACAAGCCATCTTTTCCTTATGTCCAAATTAATTACTACATGGTGGGCATTGAAATACTATAATCCAAACTCCTATACCATACTCCTGTACAGCTTGTGAGCAGAAACCTCTTAAAGGATCTCTGCACCCTCTGAGATATGTACAGACAAGAAAACATCAGAAATAAATGTATGGCAGAGGCATGATGGCACTTAACTATAGCTGCAGTTCCCAAACCTCTGTGAAGAAAACCAAAAGTTAGCAGCAGTTCCAAGGGGCCTACAGAAAGGAGATGTGGAGAGGTCATAATGACTGATAATAACAACAGATTTTTAGCACTTAGTATGAAGCAGGCAGTGTCCTAAGCATTTTACATACATTAATTTATTTAAAATTCTCAACAACCCTATAAAGCAGGTACTATTACCCTCATTTCACTGTGAAAGTAAGTAACTAAAGCAAGGTCACCATGATGGAACCAGAATTTGAACCCTATCAGTCTGACTCTGGAGCCCACACTCTCACTCTTCCATAGTCTCTCAAGAAATAGTGTGATGAGGAAGAGTACTGTTTAAAGGCTAAATACCTGATTAGCGCCTTCTCCCCCTCACTCATTACCTCACTATCCTGGATACTGGGGATAAATGCCACCCACTTTGTCTACCTTACAGATCATCTGAGAAACAAGCAAGAAGTATATAATTTTACAAAATATTTTTACAAGTGTTAGGCAAACATAAAGCATACACAGGAATTAAAAGAGCAGCAGTATGTGAGGGGGCTTAGAAGAGTAGTGTATTAAGTAGGAAGGCAAGGAAGAATGATGTTTAAAAAAAGCTGTGAACATTGTAGAGGTAGAGAATAGCCGCAAGTGCCTTTCTCCATGGTTACTATTAGTTGCTTTTCAGCACTCACTTCTCAGGCCAAGGGATCTTAGCCCAAAAGTAAAACAGTTCATCTGAGAGTTTTCATTCCCATGTTAATAAGGGATTGAAAAGTTGAATTAAATAGCCTCTTTGTTCCTCTCTTATACTTAGAATAAGAAGTTAAGCAGTCATAAATAAAGGATCAAAAGCAAATTTATTTATGTTGCTTATAATTTAAAAACTCAAGAAGACAGATTCAGAGAAACCCTAGCTTACTGATTAGGACATCCTAAAAACAGATGCCTTTAGTTTTAAAAAAAGAATGAAACAGGAAGGAGGGAAGGAAAATACCCACCTTCATCATGAAGTAAAGAATGGAAAACTGCCTCTACCTTAATGATTCTGAGAGCACTAATTTCTTTGCAAGTTTTTCCAGAGCCTTGGCTGTTTCATCCCCAGCAGTAGTGTACAGAGGCTGAGTGAGCACATCTGTCCTGCTGTAATTAAGGCTGCAGAGCAGAACAGATCAGCAGGTGCAAAATTCTTATCCTTCAACTTGACTCTTAAACTGCTTGTGCTCTTGTAACTTCAAGCCTAAACTTGTTAAAAGTAAGATTTGGAAGGTCATTAGTCTATAACAGGGGTTAGGCACTGCAGACGTTTCTTTAAAGCAAAATTAGAAACAGCTACCTAGCACATATTGGCCATTTTAAGATGTTGCCATTTCATTTTCCAAGGGAGAGAAAGCCATTAATTCATCCACATGAGGATGATATTGAAGCCAGACTGGAAGACTTCTTTTCCCTTAAGAAAAACCAGCCTTTTCAGTAACAGAAAGAGCTTCAGGTCTCTTACCCAGCCCTTCTTTAATGTAATTTAGGTGCTCAGAGATTCTCTGATACAAAGGGCTCAACCATCAATAAAGTTTTGTCTTATTTTCTTGTTAGAAATTTATCTGTAGGAGAATATGAATTGTAGTCACCTTCCTTCAAAGAGCTGAAGCAGCAAAACCTCTCTGCAAAACTAGTTCCATTTAATATGTTTCAGTGCAATCCTGCCAGATCCTAAAATAATTATAGTTTAAAAAGGCAGACGTGGCTTTGGGTCTGAACAGGTTTTATCCTACTATACCTTTTCACAGGGTGGGAAGACAGATCAGCAACATTAACTGGGTACCAAGAAAACATAGCAAGATAGAGGCCATCCATTTCTGCAGGAACTCGAAAAAGAAAGGTACAATGCCTGGGGAAAGATCAGATTTCATTAGGGACAGTGACACTACCTGTTTGGCAGAGAGGTTCCAGTGCTGGCCAGGGAAACAGCTTTCCTCCCTGAGCACTAGTAATGCCTGTGTCAGTTGAATTCTTTGAAATTTTGAGTCAATAGGGTCACTACTTTTTGAATGTCTGCTGTAGGAATTAAGAAAAATGGCTGTCTGGGGCCAGGCACGATGGCTTACACCTGCAATCCTAGCACTTTGGGAGGCCAAGGCGGGCAGATCACTTGAGGTCAGGGGATCAAGACCATCCTGGCCAACATGGTGAAACCCAATCTCTATTAAAAATACAAAAATTAGCCTGGCATGGTGGCACACGCCTGTAATCTCAGCTACTCGGGAGGCTGAAGCAGGAGAATCACTTGAACACGGGAGACAGAGGTTGCAGTGAGCCAAGATTACACCATTGCACTCCAGCCTGAGCTACAGAGCAAGACTTTGTCAAAAGAAAGGGTGGGGCGGGGGTGGAGAGAGAGAGACAGAGACAGAGAGAGGAGAGAGAAGGGGTAGGGGGAGGGAGAGAGAGAGAGGAGAGAGAAAAGATGGATGGCTGTCTGAGCCAATAGAAGAGGCTTTTGTAGCTCAACTCCTGCGGAAGAAAATAGTCTTACTGATGGAGGGCAGATGCTGTAGACCTTGTAAGTACATAGCCAGTCTACAGTGCTATCCAGGCCCACCTGCTAAAGTTTATAAATTATTTATTAGCTGTGGCTATATAAAGTATAGATGAATGGAAGACCTTCAGGCCTGATCTTGGAGATACTCCTTATTAGTAAAGTTCAGGCATTTGCTGTGGTAGGGGAGGGTTTCTGGTAAGAGGACTGAGTTGTCTGTTACATGCAGACGTTACTGATACTGATGTTATACGGAATGGGCTTCTCTCAAATTCTGCTCTAACAGAAGTTTAGAGAAGTCCTTTGCTAGGACAGGTAAGTGTAGTCAGTAATCCACTTAGTTCAACTTACCGTTCATATCCTTCTGCCATAAACACTAGATCCAATTCCCATTTCAAAAAAGTTGAACCTACCTTTCTCTTGGCTATGAGTAAAACCCTTACCTGTAATTGTGTCAAGCATCTAAAACTTTCATGTAAACATTTGAATTAAACATCTAGTTGGTATTAGGGCACTCCGGGGCCAAGTATTGACCAAGATGTCAGGCTTACCCCTCCCAATAAAGTAGACAGCATCATGGCCCAGACTTCTGACATTCATGAGCCCTAGGAGATGGGATATACAAGTGTCTTTAGAAACACTAAAGAGCTTGTGTACATCCTTGTGTACATTGGGACGAGTACTCCCTGCACACACAACATCAAGGTATTCCTATTTATACTTTGCCAGCCATCAGTCTCTCTCTCATGCACACACACATGCATATGCACAAATGTGGTAACGGAGACAGAACTTTTGCTCATATTTTTTTTAATGTATCACAATGAGCAGGAAACATACTTGATGAAATATTTTCAAAGGAGTATATTCAATTACCATCTACAATCAACTTAACTATGACAACAAAGTTTTTGTGACAAATTTTTTTCTTCAGTTTGAAAGTTCCATGTGGTTCTGTTTGTTAGTCTCCATGTATTTTGGTACAGTTCGAGATCAGCATTGTTACAGTAACAAAAAAGCTAACAAGACTACATTATAGAAAAACACCAAGAACATCATTTTTGGTTTCACTTGCTCTATTTTTTTTGTTTTTTGTTTTTTTTTTTCTTTTTGTACATTGCAAAGGCTGTTCATATACCTCTTCACCTCAGGGTCACGTTCATTTATGCTTTCTTTCCTACCCAAAGTTGCCCCCCCCCCTCCCCCCCCCCGAAGAAAGTAAACAAACAAAAAAAAACTAGTCAAAGCTTTGTTTCACAGTGGGCAGTATCTCAGCGCCAACAAACATCCAACTCAATTTATGCTTCTATTTAAAATGTTTTAATTTATTATTTAAAAAAAATATATGTCCATGAACATCAAGTGCACTGGCTTGGGTCACTGCCTCTCTCTCCTGCAACTTCCTGCCATGCCTGATAAACTCAGGTTTAAACACACGCCGTCTGTTTTACTTTATTTTCAGTTGTGTAAAACTTTGGCCACATTCATCTCTTTACCTTTTAATTAAAAAAATTTCCTAGATGTATTAAACTTTTCCTTGTGTAGAGGTGTGGTTTTGGAAGGATGGAGGAAAGATGGGTGATATAACTCCCGTTCTGTGGGTCAGTATGGTGCTATGACAGATTGGTGTCTAGCACCAACCCACACTATAGGGAGAAAACCAAAAAACAAGTGTCAATGGAGGTGAATAACTAATTTAGAAAGCTAGTGGAAATATATCCTACACAGCTACTTACGATGCAGCAGACAGGAATAAATTCCCCAAGTGAGATCAATCTAAACAGTTGAGCATTGTAGTGAACTCTTGCTTTGTGAATAGTACTGGTCATAGCCACGGTGGCTGTCAGCCCACAAACATCTAACTCATGTTTGACCTCTAATGTTCACCATCACTGACTGCTTTGCTACTTCTGGGTTAGTGCTGAGAATTTTTCTTACTTTTTTGAATGAACATGTATGTGGGCGGTAGAGTTGTAGAGAAAAGCATTAAGGGTGCAACCCACTCCAGGTTGAAACAATCACATAACCCCTCTGAGAACACTGGGGTGGGTGGAAGCGTGCTCAGCCAATCTATTCAACCAACTCACTGTCGCCAAACACACCCACAGCTCAAGGCATGGCGTTAACAAAACACTGACAGTCACTCTGCCTCACAAAGGGAGGATGGCATAGTAGCTCCCCCCCCACAAAAAAAAACAAAAACCCAAACCATCAGGGAGGGGCAGCAAAATTATAAAGAAAAGAACTTAAAGTTGAGGGGGGGAGGGAAAGGGATAGAAATTGCACTATTACCAAGCAATATCAATCATTTTTAAAAACAACGTTTTCAGAAAAGACCTAGCAGAATTTGACAGTTAAAGCTAGTGTTAAATTGTTAACTGATATCACATAGAGAACCAAAAACAAATTTTTTTTTTCTATATGGTACAGACACAGAGTAACATACAACAGTTAAATGGCAAAAAATATATATATATTTCATAGAGTTACAAACAAGATAAAATAATGGAAAACAAAAAACTGTACAACTTTAAAATTTAAAAATGTTCATCTCAAACACGGGGAGAAATATAAGATTTCTTGTTAAAAGGAAACAGCTTGTTAAAACAGTAAATGTTTTGCGTACTTGCTTTTGACACCTTATGCTACAACTGGATACTGGTATGAATAGTTAGATGGTATTTAGTATTTCTACTTAAAAAAAAAAACAATTAAAAAAGGAATTTGCACTGTGCATCAGCCTAGTTAGAAATATGTACAACATTTCAGGATCTACTATTTCATTAAACTAAAAACAAATTCATAAAAATAAAATAGTCCCGGCTAAAAAGAAAAAAAAGAAAAAAATCCATTTTCAGATCTTGGAATGCTCCAGTCTTTTGCAAAGTCGATGAGTGGCTTCAGCACTGGGGAAAGAAGCCCGAAAGGTGACCAATGGAACCTGCATTCACAGTCTTCAAAGTTCCCTTTTGAAACATAAGGAAGAAAATGAAGGGGGAGAAGGATTTCACACTTTAGGGGTAAGGGGGAGATGGTTTCTCTTGAAGTTTGGCTATGAAAGTGAAACAGCAAAGCATCTTATTTGTCTCCAAAATCTATGTTGTTTTAGCAGCACAAAGTTTTCAAAGTTCAGACCGTTTATTTTTTTTACATGAGAAAGGGTGTGTGTTGTGTTGTGTGTTACAGGAACGTGGATATTAACATAAACAAGTGCCTCACATACGATTCCTTTTTTGCTTTCTGTACATTGCTATCTGCTGCTTTGTTGGCTGCGCTCTGGATCACTCGCCGCTCAGACTGCCTAACACAAGGACAAAACTTTGAAGTAAAAAATGTGTCTTTTGGTATATGGAATTGTCATTAACAGTTGCCCCTCTGCGTGCAGAAGAAGCACATAACAACCTGGGAATCTTCTGTTTTTCTCTTCTTTTATTAAACTAAGTTTTGTTTGTTTAAATCAGAAACAAATTCTCAAGTAACAAGAACCCTTTCCCTTTTTTCTGCACCAGCAGTGAAAGGGTATGTCTTTGGATTTTATTTAAAGCATGAAATTTCTTTTTCTGAGAGAGGAAGAGAAAAAACAAACACAAAACCAAAAACCAAATCCCTAACCAAAATTTTTTTAGAAAAGAAAAGTACACAGCCAATTACACAAATGGAAACAAATGCTTTAGTACAGGAAAAGAATATTTGAAGCATCTACCAAACAAGGAAGAAAAGAAGGGGTACAAAGAAAAGCCAAAAGAAGGGTAAATAAAAAATAAATGCACAAGGCTAACACACACAGGTAACTAGGATTATATGCCTTTAAAAAGTTTCAACTCCCCAACCAAAAATAATCTGTGAGGATCCTAATGACCCCTAGAATCCCTTGAAATTCTTTCTTTAGTTTTATAAAATAATTCTGCAGCTCCCTCTAAGAAATGAAGGCAGCTACCTTAAGTGGGAGATTATAGGATATGGGAGGTGAGACAAGGAAAGAGAAAGTGGAATTAAGGGACAAAGGGGAGAAAAGCTTAGGCGAATCAACGGATTGCAATCTATTTGCTAGGAATGAACAAGACAACATCAAATGAGGAGCTGTCAGCTGGACCATACAAAAAGCTAAATGTACACAAAAGGTTTTTTTTTTTCCTTTTAAATCTACCATACTGCTTCAGTTCATTTCCAATGCAACAATCTACTCAACACCAAAAATGGTCATATCTATCATAAATACAGAAAGTCAGTTTTCAAAACTTATTTTTTTAAGCTACAAGTCCTCAACACTCTTTGTGTTATGTGGGTTATTTTTTTTTTTCTGAAAGTGGGAGTGCTTAACTTTTCCCCTTGAAACTGGCTTCAGCAGAAAAGCTATCGTTAAAAATCCCCAGAAAGCTAAAGCAGTTCACATTGTTTTACTTGAATACTTTCTGCCCGTTTTTAAATTAACAAAACAAAAAATCTTTTCTGGAACCAAAAAAAAAAAAAAAAAAAAAACTGAAAAAATAAAATATATAAAACAATGATTCTGAAAACAGAACAAAGTGTGAGCGATTGACCTGAGAATAAAAAGACATTACATTTCTTTTTTTCTTTAGCAAGCCATTGGTATCTGAATGCTAAGATAGCAAGAAATTTAAAACTGTAACAAGGTGGACTGCTTTCCCATACAGTGCATGCCGGGCTCCTCTGTGCTATGAGCGTGGGGGTGTTTATTGAAAAGGGGCAAATATACAAGGGGTTTAAGCTCCAAAGACATTAGGGAGGCCCTGCGGACTTCTGTTCCCAGACCAATAGTACCTTCAAAAGGACACAATGTAACAGGGTTAGGACATTTTTTTTTTTTAATATTAAAAGAAAAAAAGACAATGTATAATCACCGGCATAGATAGGTATATGGGAAAACAACCCACGCTTTTCTTTTTTTTCCGTTTTTTTTTTGTTTTTTGTTTTTTTTTTTTGTTTTTTTTTTTGTTTTTTGGTTAGAAGCTTTGGAATTGCAGTTAGTCTATTTTTGAAATTGGTTTGTTATTAATTTTTGTATTTAAATTCATTTGTTTGTATTGTTCATCTTCAAAGCTTACAATCTGAAGGTGTCCGTTCCTACACTGGTCAGACCACTGTCCTTGGGGCAGCTGGGGTCTTTGGGACCCTCCACCGGGCTCGCCGGTCCGTCGGACTTTGGCTGAGATCCGTGTTAGACTCCTCCGAATAGTCGTCTGTTGGCATCGAGGGCTGAACCCCTGAGGTGCTGCATGAACTTGAGGTAACCGTTGAAGATGAGGAGAGAGGAGGAAAAGAAGGGGGCTTCGCTGCCGAAGCCCGGGAGACCACTTGCGGCCAAGACTTCCTGGAGGCGTGGGGGGGAGCGGAGGAAGGGGCGGCGGCCGACGGGGGAGGGGGGCTGTCGTTTGAGTGAGCGGCAGACTGCGAGGTAGATGCGGTGCTAGGATCGGGGAAGCAGGCAGAGTGAGGTAATAAACTAGGGTGCTCTTTGGCGTTTCTTGCTGCTCTTGTGATTGTTCTGTGTTTGTGCAAGGCCGACTCGAGATGTTGACTCAGAGCTTCCTCCCCCACAGAGCGCGCTCTCGCACGCCAGGCAGTGGTACGAGCCGCCGCCGCCGCCACCGCCGCCGCCACCGCCGCCGCCGCCGGTGGGGGACGTGAAGCACCATCTCTTGCAGGTTCACCACAGACTGGCCGAAGAAGCAGAGGGACTTCAGGTGGCTCCTCGCCGCCTCCTCGTCGCCGAAGCCCGCCTGGCACTTGCGGCAGACCAACTTGTACTGCACCTTTGGAACAATGAAGGGGTCACAGAGGGAGTCCGCACTTTTGCTTTCTGCTTCTGGCTCTTCAGGGGGGTTTCGGCAGGAGGGGGGACACCTCACGGGGGGCGTTTTTCTGTTCTTCTGGTTTGGGGGATTCTTTGGCAGGGTCTTTGTCTGGGGAAGCAGCCCCCAGGGGGACTGGGGTTTGGCTTGCTTTGGGCTGCTGCTGCTGCTGCACTTTTTGCTGTTGCTGCTGCTGCTGCTGTAGTTGCCGCTGCTGCTGCTGCTGAATTGCCTCCTGCAGACTCTGCTGGTATTGCTGGTACTGCTGCAGTAGGGAGCCCGGGGACAGCCCCATCAGGGCCTGCGATAGTGCAGGGCTGTAGGGGGAACAGGCCTTCCATGCCATACATAGGCTGCAGGTACCCGCTCTGCAGGGCGCCAGGGATCTGGGGAGCATAATAAGGAGAAAAGCCCGGTACAAAGTAAGGAAGGAACTGGCTTGTGAGCAACGCTGTGGGGGTCCGAAGTCAAGGCTGCCTGCAGGGCCTGCAGCTGTGCGGGGTCCACCGCATACTCCATGGTGGGCAGCGGGGCTGAGATCGTGGCTGGCGCTGCCGTGGGGGGCCTCTCCTTTCTCCTTCTTGGGGACAGGCAGGGGTTCCCCTTTCCCTTTGTGTGCCTTTTCCTTCTCCTTTACTTTCTCACTGTCTTTGTCCTTGCGTTGCTGCTGCTGTTGCTGTGGGAGCTGTGGTGTGGGTGGCGGCTGGGCTGCTGGCGGCGGGGGAGGCTGCTGCACCTGTGGCTGCTGCTGCTGGGGTTGGGGGGGTTGCTGAGGGGCCATCGCCATGGTGGCTTGTGCTGGGGTTGGGGAGCTCAGCGACGCTGAGGACGGTTTATTTGGTAATCCAGATGTGGGGGAGGCCAGGGGAAGGAACAGTTGTGCTGGGCAGACCCATCAAGTTCGGCTTAGGAGACGTTAAAGCTGAAAGGAATGGAGACAAAGAGAAATCACCAGTCAGTCTGGGCAGGGGTAGGGCTGAAGCTCAAGACACTTTACCAGTGTCACTGGCACACAGTCTGAGATGTCAAGGCTTGAAGACTCCTCTCAAAACCAACGTTTTCAACAGAAGTATCCCATCAGGCTAAGGGCTGGACAGCCTGTATTCTGATGAGGACTCAGTCCTGGGTCAGCTCCCATACTTCCCCTTTCAGCCAATCTACTTCCAGCACCTTCCTGCCCAATGTGCCACACCCGCTAGTTCACATTTTTTCTGCCAAGCACTCCTACCTACCATTCACTCTACCCAACTGCAACTAGTCTGGAGGCCCCAAAGCTAGCTGTTTCTAGCTGGGGCCCATTTGCACCAAAGGCCTTTACCAAAGCATCACAGAAAGAGTATGGCCGTGAGGCCCAGAGAAGTTACCTGGAGGAGAGAGGCAGCAGGAGAAGAGAGAAGAGAACAAAGGCAAGAAAGCTAGCAAGGGCCCAAGGCCACATGAACAAGCAAAACAGGCTTTACATGTGTTCCTCCTCTCTGACCTCTCGTGGCAGCTGACTGGATGCTTTGGGAGGGTAGAGAGAAGAGATGAATGGGAAAGTATGGAGGAAGGGCTTGGGAAGAAAAAGAATCCATTTAGGGAAAATTGCTCCAGTGCCTTGGCCCAGCTGATCTGCTTCAACAAGTCTACTGAACAGTGTAACCATCTAGGAATAGGATTCTGGAGTCTACTGGAGAAATGACCACCTTCTCTTCTGCCTGTTTGAATGATACACAGGAGGGCCAACGGAATTGTAGATGGTTGAGAAACCACCACAGGAAAAGGAGAAAAGCCATGTCACAAACGGAATAGCCCAAGGTACTGACACCATTTCCAACATATCGCAACCTACTCGAAGCACCACTGTCTATGGATAGCAAAAGTCTCTGACCGTGTCACCAGGCCCTCATGGACTAGGCCCCATCCTTTATCATACTCACCCCTAATCTACCACCACTCCCTGCAACACCTTCACTGACCCTAGAGCCTAATACCCTCCCCCTGACCCATAGCTATCTCGTGGTTTGAGTCTTCAGTTCCAAGGTAATGGAAGAGGGTGTTGCTACGGATGGTACTCCAAGCTTCAGGTATGTTGAGACTAGCAAGACAGCAGGGAAAGACAGCATGGGGGGTGGGCTGCAGAGTGTGCTGGATGATGAAAAGCTGAGAAAGAAAAGAGGATCCCACAGGCAACACCTCTGTATTCACCACATCCAAGAAACTAGATGGTATGTACATCTCTTCAGAGGACACCAAAATGCAAAATCAAAACAGTCCTAAAGCCCTTCAGTATTTCACCTGGACCACTTTCTGCCAGAAAGCTGGAGAAGGAGTTCCATAACATAACCCTGAGAAAAAAACACAAGAAAAAAACACTCTGAAGCCCAGATCTGGGGGGAAGACTGCTGATTTCTGGCTATTGAGGCACAGTGTTCACTATCAAAACCCTCATATTTCAGATGAAGAGAACAAGACTGCTTCAAGTTGCCAATCTGACAAATCTCCATTAATACTGGATAGCCACGGAGGAGGGATCCTTCAGCATCACACCATCCATTGTCCTCAGTGCACATAAGACACCAGAGAAGATATGCGTGACTCTCCTCCAAAAAGCTTAGTAAAAATTTGATTAAACTGGCACAAATGAGACAGAGTAGATTATGAGTTCTAAACTTGGGACATGGCTCTGTCTCCACTAGGCAATGGGCCTACTCTAAGTTTTAGGTGTGGGGCCAGAGCAAAAGATCAGTGGGGCAAGGAAGGAATATCTAGAGATTTCCCCATCCCCATGGCTTCAGGCTTTTAGGAGAGAGATTCAGGTCAGAAAGCCTTAAACTGTGTACCTTCAACTGATGGTCTATATAAGAGGTTCAAATTTTAAGAAATGTTTACGAATCTCTACTATTTACTAAGCCCTGCCCTAGCCATGCTACAGTAGCTCAACACGCTCACAATTCTGTGACCTCCTTTTTTCCCCCCAAGACTTACTCATACAACTCTGAAGTCACACAGACCCTGTGGGATCATGGTAACATACATCAGACGTGTGACCCTGGGCCCGTCAGTTGAACTCTTGGAACCTCAGCTTTCCACAACAGATGGTTACAAGAATTAAATGAAAGACCATATTCATAGAAAAAGCTTACCATTGGTCCTGACCTATAATAGATGCTTAATAAATACAAGTTCATTCCTTCCCCTCCCATTCCAGATCCAGTGCTCTTGAGAACAATGTTACAGTCAGGTGATGATAACTGGGGCAGTCTGGCTGCCCTGAATAAATAAGAGCGTATCTTTCTAGCTTGAGTCCACTCTAAGTGGTCAGAACCTGAGTAACACTAAACATATACCTGTTGACTGACTGGCTCATATTGGGTGTTGTGGAAGGAGGACATAACACTAGGAGCCTGGAGGCCTGGGTGGGAGCTCTAGCTCCTACCCTAGCTTGTTGAATGGTCTTGACCTCTCTGGGCCCTCAGTTTTCTCATCTGTAAAACAAGGGGAATAAATCAGACATTCTGATTCTACTTTCTTCACATTACTGTGATGTGTCAAACCTTCCCAAGCCCCTCTGCCAAGGTCCTGGGCTATAGGGATAACTAAGTGCTTCACTAGTTTCTGTAGTTTTTTTCCTGGCTTATGTCTAGCTGGCTTTCTGTGACATGACTCGTAACACATATAAGCAACAACTTCTGTCTTAATTGAGTAAGAAACGGGGACCAGGAATGCAGTAGCCTCATGTTTGGTAAGGTACCACCCAAAGTGTAAAATGTGGAACTAATTCAACCAGAAACTACGACTGCTGTGGGAAGCAGTAGAGCTGCTTTAACCCCTGGTAACAGGGACACATTCTGAAGGCAAGGTGGCTTTTGGAGGGGTTCTCCTTTGGTGAACAGGAAGTAATCAATTCAGGCCACTGTGGGGGGGGAATTTGCTGACTTGTGTCTAATCCTTGCAGGACCCTGGAGGTGAAGGTCCAATTTAGCAAAGATGGCTGGATCCAGAGAAGATGTGAAGACAGAGAAGGAGAAACAAGACAGGTATGTAGGAAAAACTGCAAAACTCCTTATTAAGTGAGACTATAAGAGCACCAAGTATGATTCTGAATGATCAGGAGCAAGGAAAGGGAAATGGGCAAAAGGGAAAAAAAAAAGACGTGACTGAGGACCTCTGAAATATGCATCAGTACTTTAACAGAACCAGGTTCCCCAATACAAGATTTCTGGTCAATGCATTCAAGTAAAAAGGTCGTCTTGTTAGAAACTAACAGCCACTATTGTTCTGGCTGGAAGAGAAAACTCCAACAGTAAGGATCCACCACATAAAAGCTTCTTTCTGATAGCAGTTCTTCAGCCACAGTAGCTCTCTCAAGAAGGCACGGACCCTAGGTGAGGGCAAAGAGTTGATTTAAATGCTCTTAGGTCAGTTTTCTTAGGGCATAATCCAGAATGAGCTATGACTAATTCAGGTGTCTTATATTTACAACAAATATCCAGACAGGATCAGCATTTCCACAAGGACTGAATGAAAGGGTCTATGATGGAAACTTGTTTCTTGAAATATCCCAGAAATCAGTATACCAGGGACCCTCAAGCTTTTCCCTATTGTAGGGCATAAGAGAGGTTTCAAAGGAGACTGTTCCAACCAGGAGGTCCCACCCCTGACACACCAGCAGTAGGGAGACTTAACAGGAGCAAACTGAAGTCTTGTTGCTTTCAGAGAACTAGAAAAAGCAGCTTCCCATCTGCCCAGCACCCAGAGGGTCTGGGTGGTAGCCACATAACAGAATGCTGACTGGGGAGCTATTCAGCCCTGAAACAGTCCCCTGGAGCAGAACCCACCTGTGTTGGATGGAGTAAAGCCTGGCAAGGAGGGGCTGTTGAGGCCAGGGGAGCAACACGGGAGGAATGCCCTGGAGCGCTGGATATGCAGTAGGAAGGTTAAGGGCCTGAAGAGGGGTGCTGTCAAACATCCCTTGCTGCTGAGCTGCCAGTCCAAGGACCTCATTGGCCTTTTTAATCCGGTCCAACTCTTGTTGAGCCATCAACTGACGTACAGTGGCTGGGTCAAAGTATTCTTTCTCCTTGTCCAACTGGCTTCCAATGGTGTCTTTAACTTTGGAGATATGCTGTTGGGAAAAGATATGGTCACGTACAGACAGCCGAGCGCTGTACTTGATGCCACACAAAGTGCACTCTGTTTTGGGTCCCTCGTAACTCGTTGGTTTATACCAAAATGCTTGGCCATGCTTAACTTGGACTTCTTTTCTTTGCCCGGGCATTCTGGAACCAGACCCTAAACAACTCTCTTTGGCAGTCCAATGTCATTGCCCAGGACCTCACACTCTAGCATAGTGGGTGTCCTGTAGTCATTAAAGCATGACTTGAGGACCTTCAGCTGCAGATTGGTCATTTGAGTGCGAAACGTTTCTGCCCAGGCCGATCCCCCGCTGTCACCAGATTTGCCTGCAGATCCACTAGCGCCAGGACTTGGGGAGCAGGGGTCTGCAAAGGCTTGAGGTTTCACTGTAGTCCACTGTACCTTCATTGTCATATTCCTTGCTATAAAAGCTTGGGGCCGGGCTTACCAGGCCAGATGACAACCGATCTTCATACTCAGACATTGCCATCATGGCCGCTTTGGTCAACCCTTCATTGGGTGCAAAGAGGATTTGGTTTCAGTTACTATTCCCGTTGCACTGTCATTATCTGCATTGCCCTCGTCTCCAGTTGTGGTATCTGTGATTGCTGTGTTGACAGAGGAACAGTCATCATTGTCCAGCTTAGTTTGGTCAAAGTTTAGATTAACTGAGGACATGGAGGGGCTTTCAAAGTCTTCAATCCCTTCCACCTTAATGGAGGAAGGGCTAAGAAGAGTTCTTGGTGACAACTCCATGGTTTTACTCACAGGTGAGAGGGGGACACCCTGACCATCACTACTGCTTGGGGGTAAGTGGGAAAAGCTAGTTCCGTCAAAAATATCTCCTTTCATCTGGAGTCCCCCATCACAGTCTAAGAGCATCGCAGACAGCGTTAGGTTGTAGCCAGCTCTCTTGGCTTCATGCCAGTGACGGTACCGGATGTGAGCCTCGAGAGCAGTCTTGGCTTTGAAGAGCGCTCTGCAAAAAAAGGGCATCTCCTGTGGGCCTGAGCTGGGCCCACAGCCCGGAACTGTCCTTTCCTTTCCCGAGCTCTGGTGTTCTGAAACCAGACTTGCACCACACGTTTCTTCAAGCCCACCTCATGCGCATATGATCCAACATCTTTCGAGTTGGATTGGAGTCCAGTAGATACTTCTGGTAGAGAATTTCTAGTTGTTCTGGTGTGATGGTTGTTCTCAAACGCTTGTCCTCTCTGAGGCTCTTCTCCTCCTGTCCCACTGTCATTTTCGCCAGGGCTTGCACTGGCCTTCTCCTCCAGCTTCCTCTTGAGAGTGTTCATCGTGGAGGTTGGAGTTGAAGGAGAAGTGGCAGAGCTTGCCGGAATCTGAGGCATGGCCCAGAGAGCAGCTGGCTGGCCAGGAGTGGGTTACTGGGATCAAAAAGCATGAAAGGCATATCCAGTGACCTGTCCAAAAACTGGGGGGTGGATGAACTGGTTCTGTGCACTCAGGAAGTGGAGCTGCTGATGCTCCTGCCAATGCTCAAATCATGGAAATGCCAACTTACACTGGTCACACTGGTAAGGGATTAGCTGAGGAGGTAGGTTTGCCAGCTGCTGAGGAGTTGACGTGTGGAGGGGCTTGAGGGGCAGGTGGGAGAGCTGGGAAGGACTGGGACTCGACTGGGGGTAAGGGGCACTGCGGAGGGGGTGCTTGCGGAGGAGGCTGTGGCAGCGAAGGCAGGGGACGCCAGCTGGGGAGCTTCTGCTGTGGGGTATTGGTCTTCTGCTGCTCGGGCTGCCCTGCTGCTGCAGCTCTGGCTTTGGTTGTCCTTGCTTTCTTGGGTTTGGTTTGGCTGGGCACTGGAGCTTCCACCAGCTTTGGTTTCTCATCGCTTGCCTCTGTCTTTGAATTGAGGTGGCCAGGTCCTCAGCCTCTACTGTAAGCTGCAAGAAAGCAGAGGAAGCTGGATTATTGGCTTATGGTGCTGGGGCGCTGTAAGCCTGTGAGGGCATCGGGGTGCTGCAGGAGGAGCTGGTAGGTGTCAGGATTTCCATGGCATCCATGGAATCCTCATTTTGGCTGTCACCCTGCCCCTCCTCATCCTCATCCTTGTAACATAGCTTCTTCTGGTGTTTGATGAGATCAAAGATGCGCTGAAACACCAGGCTACATTTTTTGCACTGGTAGTTCAAGTTGCTTGTTCGAATATATCTGTCATTTGTAAGCTTACGCCGCTCTCCATCTTTGCCCTCTCCCTCACTCTCGTAACTCTTCCTGGCCTTCTGTCGGGCATTCCCAAACCACACCACTATGACTCGGGTTGGAGGTTCAGTAAATTAGAGAGTTGCTCAAATTCATCATCCTTTGGGTAAGCATTGGCATCAAAGAAGTCCTGTAAGACCCTCAGCTGGTAGTCCGTAAACCTTGTTCTTAAAGACCTCTTGCTTCCCCAGTACTCCTGCTTCGGAGGTTCCGGTGAAGGGGGCCGGGAGTCAATCTTGAGCTCCTCCAGGCTGGTGATAGGAGGATTACTTAAGTTGTAAGGGGAGTCCTTGTTACGCTGGCCTCTCTTTTAAAGAGAGTGTTCCTGAACCAGTGCTTGATCACTCTTTGGGGCAACCCGGATTTGTCTGCCATCTCTTTGATTTGCTCTTCACTGGGGGAGTTGTTAATGTCAAAATATTGCCGCAAGACTCGGAGCTGATCATCCGTGATCCTGGTGCGAGGCCTCTTGTTCTGCTGCTGCAGAAGGGTTGGATTGAGCTGATGCTGGTACAGCTGGGCCAGGTCCGCAGGCAGAGGCTCCACAGGTCCCAGCTGAGGGGGCAGCTGAGCTGGCAAGGTCTGCAGCGGCATTGTCTGCATCATCAGTGGTGAGAAGATGGGCAGCTCCATGGGCATGGAGAGCTGGGGTGAGCGGCACAGATGGCTGGGCCGGTGCAATCGTAGGTGAGGTGATGGGCGGTGCTGACGCAGGGATGGCAGGCGTGGATGCTGGCTGAGGTGGCGCTGCCGGAAGTGGGGGTGGAGGGGCGGAGGGGGGGGAGGTGGTGGTGGCTCTGGGGTCTGAGGCCTCAGTGGGTACAGTTTATCGTAGTGGTCTCTGTACTGTTTGGCAAACCTCTCGAGCTGTTTGAAGGGAAAGTAATTCTGATGAACGTGCTCTTGATGACTCTTTAAAATCAAGATGTTGGAAAACAACTTGCCACAGGAGTCACACTCAAGCTTTTCCAGGTTCTCTCCCTGCTCAGTCTTCCCGTTCTTTTTCTGCACCTTCTGCTTGTTCTCATTATACTGAATGACCAACTCAAAGCCAAAGTTCTCCAGCAGGGCCTTGGTGGCGTTCCCTTGGCATCTGAAGCGATGCGTGGAGGGAGCATGGAAGGCTCACAACTACCCCCTGGTGCCAACTCTTTCTTCTCTTTGGCCTTCAAGGCATCTGGCTGTGTTTCCTTCAGACCGGTGTTGCTCTCTCCCGCCTCGGCACCATCCCTCTCTCTCTGGCTTTCTTTTTCCTTTTCTTTGATGGCCAATTTGTTCTTCTTTTCTGGGTGCTGGCTTGGCTAAGGAGGGTGGAGTGACTCTGGGCTAGAGAGAGCTGGTTCTGTTGCTGCTGCTGCTGCTGTAAGATCTGCTGGTGGCTCTGCTGTGGGACCTGAACCTGAGCCTTCAGATCTTCCAGCAGGCCTGGGCCCGTGCCCCGTCAGCGTCAGTGCCCCACTGGTCACTGGCAAGCTCACCTCGGGGTTGAGCTGGAACTCAGCACTAGGGATGTAGAAAGGGAAGAGGAGGTGCTGCTGCTGCTGTAGCTGTAGCAGGGTCTCAGTGGTCATGGGGAAGTGAGGAAGGAGGGTGGGGTTAAACAGCTGAGACTGGATCAGGGCAGCCTGCTGCTGCAGCTCCTGCTGCAAGTGAGCTTGAACTTGGGCCTGGGCCTGGGCCAGGGTTTGTGCTTGTTGTTGTTGCTGCTGTTGCTGCTGCTGTTGTTGCTGCTGCCTGGATGTAATCATGTCTGCCAGTTTCTTCCGATTGGCCTCCTTGGGCTCTGAAGGGGAAGCGATGTTGGCACCGATAGGATCCCCCAGGGGTGGCATCCCTACACTCTCACTGGGCACTTGGCTCAGTAAGTTGGAGCTTGGAACGATGCCAGCACTGCTTGGATTGGAGGTGGTAAAGGTGTTACTGCCACTGGTGCTCACAGGACTTGGCGTGGAGGAGCTCAGGGAGATACTGCTGCTGTTCCCAGTCCCGTTGCTACTGCCACTTGCAGCCTCCAGCTTGGCTGCCCGGGCCTTGGTTTGATGTAACACAGACCTCATGTGGATCTCCAGAGTGGAACTCTGGCTGTAGGCCACATTACAAGTGTTACACTTAAAAGGTTTGTTGTCCGGGCTGCTAGTGGGTTCTGGCTGACCGGTTGCTCATTCTTGAAGGGCTCTCTTTAACTTATGCAGGTGGGAGACAGAATTGTAGTGTACTAGCAGGATATTCTTTTGAGTGAAAGATTCCTTGCAGACGGTACACTTGTAAGGGCGAGAAGGGTCTAGGAATTTTTCCATAGTAAAATTGGGACCTTTTCTGAAAGGCAGAGCTCTCTTTGGCTCTGAGCCCGAGTCTTCTTGTACTGACCCAGAGTCACTGCCTGTTGGGCTCTGTTTATCTTCCAAGTCACTCTCTTCCTCCTTGTCTTCCTCAACAATTATGGTATGGTCCTCAGCCAGGGTGGGATCTCCCATTGCCAGGAGGTCCCCATTGGCCAGAAGGCCACCATAAAGCTGTTGGATGTCAGCCTCACTCAGCTCCAAGTGGCTTGTCTCGAGGTGCTTCTTCAGAGCCTGGAAAGTTCGGAAACTGCGCTGACAAAGACAGCACATGGTGGCAGCTCTGATCACGTGGTACTGAGAATGGAGCTGCAACTTTTCAATGGTCTTGAAGGCCAGACTACACTGATTACAGCGGTACTTGTACACATGGCGATCTGACACCGGCAGCTGAGGCCTCTTGGCATGCACTTCATTGAAATGCGTCTGAAGGGCAGCAGAAGTTTTAAAAAGCTGGTTGCAACCCTCTTCCAGCAGAGGAAGCCTGACTCTCCTCTCACAGAGCCTGGGTCGGCAGAGGAGGGTTTCAAATCTCCGCTTTGCTCTGTGCTCGCAGATTGCAAGATGTTCTTTCCCAGATCCTCTGAGGTTTCTGTGAAAAAAGAACATCAGAGCCACAGATAAAGAAGGCTTTGTTTCAAGGATGGCCCCCAGAGCGGTCTACCTAACCAGGCCTCATGAACACAGAATCTGATGATGAGGGAAGTGCCCAACCTGAATGACAGAATCTCCGTGGAGCGCCTCCTGCTTCCTTTTGTTCCCCCAATAGGGCACATATTATAAACAGGGTGCACATGAACGGAGATGAATAAAAGGAAATACAAAAAGTTTCAATGAATAATAGACCCATGTCATATCACAGATCTAACAGTCTTTTAAATAGTATTTAATTGCCTGACTCAGAATCCTCAATTTCTCAAGAACTGGTTTGAAGGTTACTGATCTTACTGGATTTCCCTTTTATGTTCATCTTTTATGTAATAAGAATTTAGCACAGTAGATCTGAAGTGTAGAATATGTGAATTAATGCTGTCCTAAGTTACAGGGAATTTTTTATAAAAGAACTGCTGAACACTGTAATGTAAGAAATTTGGGGGCCAGGTGCAGTGGCTCACACCTGTAATACCAGCACTTTGGGAGGCCAAGGCGAGCGGTTATCGAGGTCAGGAGATCAAGATCATCCTGGCCAACATGGTGAAACCCCGTCTCTACTAAAAATACAAAAAAAAATAGCTGGGCGTGGTGGCGCATGCCTGTAGTCCCAGCTACTCAGGAGGCTGAGGCAGGAGAATTGCTTGAACCCAGGAGGCAGAGATGATTGCAGTGAGCCAAGATCGCACCACTGCGCTACAACCTGGGCAACAGTGTGAGACTGTCTCAAAAAAAAAAAATTGGGGGGATACATATTTTTAGGCATTTAATTTCTTGTGACTTCTGATTGCTATCTCTATTGTATAAAGAATGAACAAGTGTTCAATCATTTAAAATATATTAATTTTTTTCCTACAATGAGATAATCACACCCATAAATAACCAGACCATTTATCAGGTCATTTGTCCATTTTCTAAGACGACAGAAAACTCACAAGAAAGAGAGGAGGCGGAGCAGCAGCGTGCCCAAACTCTTCCCAACTTAGCGGTGAAAGATGGACAGCCTCACAGAGGTCTAACCATCCATCTAGCTAGGAAACACTATGTGGCACCAACTATGGCAGCATACACGTCTACGACAATGTTCTTTCCAGTGGCACTTCTGTGCTTCCTCCTAAGGCAAGCCCAGAAAACTCAGAATGAAAGACAACTAATCCAGTGTGCCTAAAAATCAACCCACAAGTCCCTACTAATTAAGTCCTCAGAGATAGATACAGTGTTTAATGGCTTAGGATGGTGGGGTCTGCTGACTGAGTCTTTTATTCACTCCGTAATTGTATAATCTAAGGGGACGTATGTGTGTCTCTGCCAAAATTCCAGGGGTTGTCATACTGATTTTCTCTCACTTTAAACCATGTGAGTAACATACAAACGCATGCCAAGAACCAGAGTATAAGGCAGCTGATGACAGTGCCCCTCATCTCCTGATCAGTTAGAATTCCTGAAAACCCTTCTCCATGAACATTTTGCCATTCCATCTTGTTTCAGTTTCTTGGGGTCAAGAATAATGGTACTGACCAGGCTGCTTTCCTGCCTCTTCCAAATTGGAATTCCCATCTCGATCTGGAACAGCTGCTGGGAGGAACATGCTGCTGGGCATCACCATCTCGGGAGTGGTCACCTGAGGAGCAAGAGCAAGGAGAGTCAAATGGAGAGGAAAGAGACACAAAATAGGAAATGTTTAAAAATTATTTAATAAGCAAAATTACCCTTCACCAGTGTAAAGCTAGATGTGTCACTTTTCATAGCTCACTGAAGATTCATGTTTATTAGACAAAGCTCACATCAGTCAAAGTGTTTCTACGGTTACATTCTGGACATAATTAGCAGTGCACACTTGAAGAATAATATTATTAATATTTTTCCTTTATGCAGAATTTTGACTTTGATCACTGACAATGTTTTGTCATGGGCTGTGAAACTTCTTGTGCAACCAATTAGGTAGATAAGTTGAAAGGCCCACCTTAAGCTGCTGAAAACATAATAAGGGCCCTAATTAAATCATACCTAGTAAAGTACACTGTAATCTTGAAGCAGGGAGCATTGTAGTACTGTTTTCAAAATGTATTCAGGCAAGAAGAGGAGGGGGAGTAAGAGTGAAGGAAAGGGTAAGAAGAAAAGAAGAGAACAAAGGGAAGGCTAAGGACACGCAGACATACTGGCAGATTTTCCAGGAAACAACATTTGTAACCCTTTACAAGCTGATATCAAGCACAAACAAGCCTTTTTTGTGACTCGCTAAGCTCACGATTTCTTCTAGACTCTCTGCCCAAGGTACACAACACCAGAGGGGGACCTCTGGCCAATGTCCCAGCCATAGAGAGTGGCCTGCACAGCATTCTACAACAGGGCAGCCCCACCTTGACCATGGCCATTGTTTCTAAACATAGCAATTCTGGAAATTGCCTGGATGCAAAATAGCTGCAATTTTATGGCAGATCCTCAGACTTTTCTCTAGGCCTCCCAGCCATACAGCCAGAAGCCTGTCCAGACAAGTTATCATTTGCCCTATGATAATGTGATAAACAGTCCTCGATACCAATGGAAGGATCACAGGTTCTTCATTCAAGTAGAAGCAATATCCCTTTGCCTGATATGGGGTGGGAAGGGTAGGTGGCGATGATATCTCGAATCAGAAACCGCCTCCCATTTGATGACAGCCGGAGAAATGGACTGACCTAGAAGTTACAGGACCAGAAACTACAATCACCACTAACCTTTCTACATGGCTCCCAGCCCCACTTGGAGACATTATTTTTCCATCAAACACAACCATACTGCACAGCCATCTTCATTATCTGTTGCAAAGACTGGAATACTTAGATTTCTCTTCAAAGTTAATGTTTTAAATACATTACTATTAATTAATTTTTAATGGTGTGAAAATCCTAGCCTTGCCCAAAATAGCTACTGACATATCCACTAGAATATCAGCGATAGGCTTGACGACTAGAGGAAACCCAGACAGCCACCCTCATCAACATAAGATAACTTCCCATCACATTTAGGGGTATTAAAATAATTTTAGCAAACCAGATGCCAACGGATGTGATAAGTAAGCCACAAGCACCATGGAGAACCATTCTGAGAAACACTATGTTTACGAAAAGCAGGTGTGTGGCAGGTGAATGTGTGTGACATTGCATTCTTGCCCCCCACAGACATCCGCACCGCACACAAAGCTCATCGGCAGCTGGTTACGGCTAGCTGTTGATGAATCGTTAGGAATGGAGTGGAGATTGCCAAACTCATTCCATCTATTTTCTTTTTAATAGAAGGCATTTCTGACCAGTGTGGTTGGAGAGTCCAGCGGGAATCCAAGAAGTGAAAGGTCACCGATTAATTTATAGTCCTCAGCCGAGGGGGGAGCACGAGGTTGGGGGTAAGAGGGGGAGAAAGGGAAAGGAAAAAAGACTCCCCCCAACCTCCTTTCTCGGTTGTAGCTGCAGGATCAGTCTTTTCCTGGGATCTTTAGGAATTATGAAAAATGAATCATGAGAAATAAAAAAAAAACCCTACAGAGTAAAAAAGAATAAAATTATCTAACACCTCAGCTGCACATCATTATAGAAAACTGTGGGCTTTTCATACGCATTACAGTAAGGCAGACGTCCCCTCTAACAGACTCAGTACGGCGGATCAGTAATTGTTTTCATACACTTTAATTAGAAAAACTCAGATGGCTATGAATAATAATGGAAAAGAGAGACTTTTGCACTTGAAAGGTTGAAGTCAATCAAGTGTGAATGACGGCAAAGAAAAAAAAAAGACATCAATTCATCAGCCCTCTGTTGTCTCGCTGCGACTTTAATCATAATTCCTGATTGGGATTCAAGAAGGCAGTAAGCAGCGGTTCTTTGTCTGCCTTCACCTTCCATCAATTAACTCTCCCCGAAATATAATCATCAACCTCACATGCTCCTCTGCATCTTAATCTGGGCCTTCAAACCTGTAAGCCTTGCCCCATATGTGTTTAAGTAACTACTTTTATCCACCTGCATCTTCTCATCTATCGTGTAGTGTACCCAACCTCTCCCTAAAAAAAAAGGCAGGGGGTTGGTTTGTGAAATTTTGATGGGCAAGAAATTCCCAGGAGGCAAAGAGGAAGATCCCTAAAGAGAATCCTGAGGATCTAGAAATTCAGGTGGGGTCTGTCTGCACATGTGTCTGAACAGAGGTTGAGAATGGAAGCTGCCTTGCTACACAGGCTACTGGAGGGCCTGATGTCAGCAATCAGACACTAATTCCTGTGCCTTTGCCCATTCTTCCGTCTCCTACCAGCTTCCAAAGCTTTTCACTCAAAGTTTTCATGCTTTATCTTAAAGAGCCATAAACATAATCCTGCCAACAGAGCACACTGAGGAGTCCTTCTGCTCACTGAGGTGATATATCCAAAGGCAGATTTCCCTCAACACTTGCCTTGGCACCACCTTTGTTTTCCAGTCACACCTGGCTACTAAACTGCATAGAATTCAGACTGTCCCAGCCATAGTCTCTGATGGACAGCTGAAAATGGGAAAGTCAGTAACCCAGCTGTCGGTCGGACGTGGTGGCTCATTCCTGTAATCCCAGCACTTTGGGAGGCTGAGGGCGGGTGGATCACTTGAGGTCAGGGTTCAAGACCAGCCTGGCCAACATGGTGAAACCCAACTCTACTAAAAATACAAAAATCATCCAGGTGTGGTCGTGCATGCCTGTAGTCCCAGTTGCTCAGGAGACTGCGACAGGAGGACTGCTTGAACCCAGGAGGCAGAGGTTACAATGAGCCAAGATCATGTCACTGCACTCCAGTCTGGAGGACAGAGGATAGATAGATATAGATAAATAAATAAGTAAATAAATAAATCCCAGGTATGCTGAGCACCGTTCTGTAAAGACCTTCCCTTTTGCCAGGAACACTGAACCATGTAGGTTTGTGAGAAGGCAAAACCTGGTTGTAGCATAACCAGGGTCATGCCAAGTGTGCCAAACTTCAGAGGCCCTCAAATAACTGGTCCTACCACCAGTTTTCCTGTACAACCTACGTACATGCTGTCTCTTCCTTCTCCCCCTCTCCATCTCTGGCCACAATCCTACAATGTCCATACTTCCAGCCATGTACTCGACAAAAAAGTTCTAAGGTTTGGCCAGATGACAGTATACAATCAGCCCAAACACCTACACTTTCTACATTGCCTGTACCATCCACATTGATTATTCCAATAATCCATACATCAGTAAACATTTAATACACTAAATTACATCCCCCACTCTATTCACTCTATTCACCCTATTCACTAATGAACCTGAGAAGTAACAAGAAAAAGTTTTTCTGGTTAAGAAAATGCAGTTGATTACAGCCATTACAGCATTTGGGTCTCTCAAGATCGGCGTCTGCCATGCAAAAGGCATTACCATGGTGATCTTCTAGACACCATATGTTTTCCTCCCATACCTTTTGAGCCAATTAACCTACCTTCCCTCCCAGAGCACATGTACAGTTCATGGAAACTTGGGAAGAAACCATCAATTAACTGGGTTGCAGAAAGTCTGGAAGCAAACAGTGGCTCTGATATATTCCTAACAAACAGGTTTCATGCATAACAAAAGAAATGTGGAGTCTACTCCATGACTGAATACCTCCCAGTTTAACCAATTTTCATATACAATAGAAACAGAAGTGTTCCACGCTGATGCTAAAAATGTTGGCTTAATTCCAAAATACCACAGTTGAGAAGGAGTAGCCTTGAGTGACTCTCAGTTCATTCATTTGACCATCATTTACTAAACGCTGTACAGGATCCACGTGCTGCACGCTTTTGAGATGCAGAAAGCAAGACCAAAGTCCTTGTCCCCAAGAAGCTGATGATCCAGAATAATTAAAACTTTAGAGGCCATAAAAGCCTTAGAAAGCTAATAAAAGTTGCAGACTCCTAGGAAAATACTTTCACAGAAAGAATATTCCAGATAATTACAGGAAATCACAAGTTCCCCAGAGGGAAATCCATGTACTCAAGTAAAGCGCCTTTGATCTACTAGGAGAGGGGGACACAGGTTCATAAATACATAGTTCCAAGCTATGTATGAGAACTGCGTTATGTATCATAGTTTGGTTCATTATTATTTTGGATTATGTTTTCATGCTTTTCAGGATTCTGTGAGGTGACTGGAACCTAAGGCCTCAAGGACCACCTTACAGAGCCCAATGTCTGAGGTACTGGTCTGGTCTCCCACTCTGAAACTTGGGAGGGGCTGCTGCAATGTATAATTTCTTGGTAAAAGCTGGAGTTACAAGGAACACCATCCTGCCACCTATCCGAACCCCTGCAGGTCACAGATGTGGAAGGGCAAACACCCTGTGCAGCCAAGATAAGTTCTTATGGGACTGTTCATGCCCATTCATCTCTCAAGGCTACCTACAAACAGGCTGGCCTAAGTTAGATCGATGTCCCTGACACATTCCATGTGCTAGAAAGCAGAGATATTTTCTTTTTTTTTTTTTGAGATGGAGTTTCGCTCTTGTCGCCCAGGCTGGAGTGTAACGGCATGATCTCGGCTCACTGTAACCTCCGCCTCCCAGGTTCAAGTGATTCTCCTGCCTCAGCCTCTTGAGTAGCTGGGATTATAGGCATGTGCCATCACACCCAGCTAATTTTTCTGTACTTTTAGTAGAGACGGGGTTTCACCATATTGGCCAGGCTGGTCTCAAACTCCTGACCTCAGGTGATCTGCCTGCCTCGCCCTCCCAAAGTGCTAGGATTACAGGTGTGAGCCACCACGCCCAACCAGCAGAGATATTTTCTTAGTAAAAGTGGTGAACGTACTTTCTCTGAGACCCTATTCCTACTGCCTTGGCACTGCTCACTTTAGGACTTCTTTCTGAAAAGCTCATTATTCTAGGTGAAAAGTGTAGATCTGCCAACACCTAGGCTCCCAAGGATGCCTCAAATCCTTTACTTTTAAGTGAAAGTCAACCGAATGAAGAACTTCAGACAGACAAAAAGGAGAGAGGCTTAGGCACAGATCTCCCTGGCACAGACCAAACCAGTCTCTACATCCTAGTAGATGAGGCTGGTTCTGGCCAAAACATTTAAGCATCAAGTTAAAACCCAACTGCTTTTAGGGCTGAGCAGTCTAGCGACTGGTGTACCTAAAGCCAGCTGCTCCAGTGAGAGGCCAGTTGCTCACTTCCTTCCCTGTATCTAGACAGCCTGTTAGCTGCTTTCTGCACACTTAAAGCCAGCAAACCAGGCACCTCTTGCCAGTAGAGTTTCAGAGTTGGGTTCCCTTGCCCTTATTGCCTTCTACATGTGCCAGGGAGAGCACTGGACCATGGAGTCTAGAGGCCCAGCTTCTCCTCTCCTTGTACCATTTCCTTTGCTTTTATTTTTTTTAAATTGGAGATAGTCTCACTTTGTCACCCAGGCTGGAGTACAGTGGCATGATCATGGCTTGCTGCAGCCTCAAACTGGTGAGTTTGATTCTTCTGCCTCAGCCTCCTCAGTAGCTACAACTACAGGTACACACCACCATACTCGGCAATGTTTTTTTGTTTGTTTGTTTGGTAGAGACAGAGTCTTGCCATGTTGCCCTGGCTGGTCTCCAACTCCTTTACTCAAGCCATCCTTTCACCTTGGCCTTCTTGTTTCCTTTCTAAAACTGCTTCTGTATGGTAGTTCATTCAGTTTTTAAATACATAAAGCTCGAAAGAAAATACCGTAGGGCTGTGGTAACATTCATGTGGGCTGGAAACCAATGTAGCTCAGAACCAGATTTTTAAAACTGAGGATGAGAAAGACTGAAAAGGTGGGTGGGAGAACAGGAAACACATGAAGAGTTATACACATGTGCACAGAGAGAGAGAGAGGTGAGAACGAGAAGGAGAATGAATTGGAGAGAAAAGCTTCATTAGACTCCGAAAGGCAAGCAGTGGCAGTATACCAAGGTCACTTCTAATTTAGACCATCTAATTGGCAAACAGCCTCCAAATGGCTGTCATCTCACAGGGCTTGGAATTAATGAAGCCCGATTATTTTCATTACCTTCCTGTTAGAGATAAAGTGAGAGAGCTGGTACCAAGGTGGGTGCGACAGCCCCTAGGCCAGTGGCCACCCAAGAGTCCCAGTGTGCGGGGGCCGGATGACCAGTCCGGCCCAGAGACTCACATACACACAGGCACACATGGGGCACAGAGAGTCACAGACACTACGGAAAAAATCGCAAGGAACAAACTAGTGGTCTCAAAAGGGATATAGAGAAAAGTGCAGGCGATGCAGGGCCAAGAGCATGGAAGGGAAATCTGTGCAGGTGCAAAAATTACAGAATAATTAAGAGCTACCAAAGGGGGCAAAGATAAAGGACTAGAGAAGGTGTTCCTAAGCTGCCCAGGAGCCAATCCCATCTCCACTGTGAGGTCATATTCTGTTAAATGATGAAAGAAGAAAGAAAATTTCCCCATATCAGTGTCTTCACGATCCCAGTGGTGTGTCCTGTCAGGCAGAAAGATAGTGATCAATTAGAATAATTTAAGAGTATTGAAATGCATGGTAGATGGTCTTTCCTATTCTCATTCAGGGGCCAGAAACATGGGCCCCATGCCTTCCACCCTCACTTCCTGAAAGATTAGGAAAATAAGGCCACCACGCAGCAGCTCCTACATCTCTTTTCACCAATTTGAAATCTGAAGGTTCTTTGTAAATAGGTGAGAGTTCTTATGTGAAACTGACACTGGGGGCGGACTGCCCAGCCAGTTGTGGAGGGGCCCTTGTCTCGTCTCTCTTAAGCTTTATAGATTTCCTTCTTTCATATGATGTGTGTGGAAACACTCTTTGGAGCCCTGTTTCCAGTAGGCCAAGAAGAATGAAGTGCTGTGGGTGCGGTCTCCATAGTGGAGGGCCAGCATTGCAGTTGTTCCTAGTGGAGAATATTCCTCAGGCCCCCTCATCAGTAAGAAGAAGGGGGCCCATGGAAGACATAGATATGAGATGCAGAGCATAAGCAAGCAGGTGTTACCATAGCAACAGACATATTAGACACTGCAGGTTCCTGAAAGCTGTCTGATAAGGTATTATTAAATGAAGCCTCCTCAAACGCACTCCATTTACAACTGAACAGAAAGATGTTGTGTAGAAAGTAATCTGTTTCCATTTATCAGGGTGGAATTTACTTTTAGTGGGACTGAACTGAACTCAAGCTAAATCCTGAGACTTTGGACCCAGACAGCAAAAAATATTTACCAGAATTTACAGCTGTAAATACCCCAGACACACCCCTTGTCTGCCAGGAATCATCTATTTGGGAGATTTTGCAAGCTTTTCCTATTCTGCAGCCAATGGCAACTAACTCAGTCAACGCCTTGGAAAGAAAGAAGATTCTCTCCTCTTGCTGCCATTCACCCTAGCCAGTCAGGGACAAAGCAGACATAACTTTCTTCTCCTGGAGGATGAATGACCATAGAACTGCCCATTCCTTAATGATATGATTTAGAAAATGGAGCCTTGGTTAGAGGGCCATTTTTCATCCATACTCTTTTCAGTTTCCTGCTCTTTTTGTCCATGAACAAACAGATATATCACTAGAAAGCCTAACCAATACTTTCCTGGGGCCAGTTTTCTAATAAAATGACAGTAAAATACCCTCCCATGGCATGATTTTAACCACAGGTTCATCATAATCATTTAGTTGTAAAACAATTGCAAATTCCATTTTTACACCAAAATTTTCAGAGGAAAGACACTGGCATCTGCTTTGATTCATCAGGGCAGAAACCAAGATCAGTATTCTAGTCCTTGAACAGGCACTCGAGTTCACCTTGTGGTAGGCCCACGAATTCCCTCTAACCCTGGCTGCTCTTTTTTTTTATTTCCTGCTGAACTAAAGGACTGAGTTAGAAATGCATAGTTTGGCTCTATGCAAACTATCCCCGTGACTGGACAAACCAGTTTAGTACTGACAGCCATGCCATAACTACATCTTCTCATGCAAAGAGAAAACTCATCCTTGCATATACATCTCTCAGTAAAAAGTAAAATATGTATATGATTACATTTCTCACAACTTTCAGCTTTACTCCTGAATTCATTAACTTTCTCATGTTGCTAACAAATTGACTTCCCATTACCAGTACATTTCTGCACGCTTCTCAGAAATGTCTAGAAAACATCTCCAGCGTCTGCTGTGGAAAGATGAAGCACGTAGGGGTTTCTACAGAAGATACTAAGCACAGCCCCTTTAGGGAGCAGTGTCTCCTACAGAATTACATTGTCGGGTTCTAGAACAGTTTTTATTGACCAGTCCCATGATGTATCCTTACGCTCCCTGGCACTGTACACACAATTTTATATTTGCAAAATACTTGATGGAGGGTCAATAACTGGTTGTCAAACATCAGTGTGCAAAGAATAATCCAGTATGGCTGTATAGCTTTCATCAGAGTCTCCATAAAGGTCGAGAATCACTGCTTCCAAAGGTGCTGGTTACTGGGTAACTTCCAGAAATATCTTAGGGATTGGTACCCAAGCAAACACAGCAGTAATATCCTGCCCTTGAAGACTCCGTTGGTAAATGAAGAAGATTCACAGTGACCACCACACTTGCCACTTGAAATTTACCTTGCTATTGCTGTTACAAAAATATGACAAACAATGAATATTTGAAATATAAGTTATACTCAAGTCCCTAGGGATAACATAAATGAAATTTTTACTGTCTAATGTAAATCAGTCATGCCGATTACTATAGGCCCACAGTTCCTAAACTAGATTTATATTAAACAGCAAAAATAATCACCTGAGTAAAAGAAAAATGTAGCTCAGTATTGACAATGCTTCCCTCCCCCATATCTCTTTCTGTTCCTTCAGGCTCCCATGGTTCCAGGCCATTAGCTGGGAAGTACAATGAGGCCTGTTACTTCCAAGGCTGATGAGAATGCTGAGGAAACCAGTAACACAGAAACCCACTGGTCCACAGAAGGAGGTTTTTGCTTACAGAGAATCTTTACACAATATTCATCAGCCAAATACCTACAGAAAGTTAATTCATACTTGAAAGATCTCAGAAAGGCAACTCATGCTAGGTCACCTTTGAGCTTCCCATGGGCTGCTAAAGTTGTCTTGATGCATCGTCAATTATATGTTCTTCATGACTAAACATAACTTACAATATTATTCATTAATTTCTGCAGAACCAAATGGAATAGGAAATGCCTAGAGGTGATATGTCTGTGACCTGCACATTATAACGTGGAGTTGTGAACAGACTACCTCTCTGGGAATCTTCACATGAAAAGGCAATCAGATTAACTTCTTGTTAGTCCACTGCTAAAAATAATGCTAAGAAAGAGGTGGGAATAATTCTCTTTGGTGGTTTTTCCTCTAATGATCAGGAAAGGGCTTTTTTTTTTTGAGACAGAGTCCCGCTCTGCTGTCCAGGCTGCAGTGCAGCGGCATGATCTGGGCTCACTGCAACTTCTGCCTCCTGGGTTCAAGCGACCCTCCTGCCTCAGGATTATAGGCACCTGCCACCACGCCCGGCTCATTTTTGTATTTTTAGTAGAGACGGGGTTTCACCATGTTGGCCAGGCTGGTCTCGAACTCCTCACCTCAGGTGATCCACCTGCCTCGGCCTCCAAAAGTGCTGGGATTACAGGTGCGAGCCACTGTGTCCACCCAGGAAAGGGCTTCCATAGCAGCACCAGCATAGTCAAAACTAGGATATCACCATCATCGGCAGTACTTTGAAAAGTTTTCATGTTACAATTAGATTTACATCTTTATACTAATTAGGCCATGTTTACAGTGGTCACTTAGAGTCATGCTTTCAAAATCTGCAGCTGTAGCAATATCATATTCAAATGCAAAACCCATATCCACGAATCAGCATATCCAGCTGAACCTTTTCTTGCTTTGAGAATAAAAGTATCTCCTGAGAAACTCCTCCTCCATTACAGGGCTATCCCTAGAGTTGAAAATTGTGGGTTCAAATCTCTACTCTGCTCCTTACAAATGGCATCAAGTCAGTTAACATCTTTGAGCTCAGTTTCCTTATGTACTGATGGGAATGTGGCAACAAAATTTTTTTTCTTTCTTTTTCTGAAGAGATAGGGTCTCCCTCTGTTACCCAGGCTGCGGTGCAGTGGCCTGATCATAGCTCACTGCAACCTCAAACTCCTGGGCTCAAGTTTAGTTCCTGGCCAACATGGTGAAACCCCATCTCTACTAAAAATACAAAAGATCCTCTCAATTCAGCCTCCCAAGTAGCTAGCAGTACAGGTGCATTCACCACCATGCCTGGCTAATTTTAAAATATTTTTTGTAGAGACGGGGTCTCATTATGTTAGCTAGGCTTGTCTCAAACTTCTGGCCTCAAGCAGTCCCCCACCCTGACCTCCAAAGAACTGGGATTAGAGGTGTGACCTAATGTGCCTGGCTCCCTTCAAAAACAAAAATAGAGTTTGTTATGAGGATGAAATGAGACATAATGAAGGTAAGAGCAATCTAGTCCATGACCTGATCAGTAAAGGTTTGAAGAATTTGAATGATGATTTCTTCATATCAATGGTTAGCTAATCCATGCCTCTGTCCCTGGAGGGGAGAGAGGATGTTAAGGGACACATGTTCAGCACTTTGAGCTATGGTCATGCCAAGTCTAAGGCAGGGATGGTAGAACAAAGGTCACAGAATGAAAACCGTTACCTGACGTTTCCAACTCTACACTGGCTTTCTCATCCAATAACACGGTATCTTGCTACTGCGTCACCTTTGACCCTGGAAAAGACCACAGGGTGCTGCTCCTGGCTGCCTTACCGTCATAATGAGCTTCTCCACGCAGTCAGGTGCCACGCTGTGGAGGTGGGTGAGGTGCAGCTGGAGGTGGATCTTGTTGTTGAGCATGTCCTGGCACAGGGGGCAGCGAAGCATGGGCTGCACCGAGTGCTGCGTCATGGCATGCACCCGGAGCCGGTTGACATCAGCATTACTGTACTTGCAGTAGGGACACTGGTACATCTGTAGGGAACACACCCACTGCTCTGAGCAACTGTGTGTGTGCCCCAAGCCCACGAACCCAAAAGTGTGTTCCCCACCAATGTCTACAACATGTCACCCCCCCCCACCCACCACCAGCAGAGTCCCTTCCAGCCTCACCTGCTCCGGTTTGATCTCCTCAGATGTTTTTGGTCGCTTCGAAGAGAGGGGGAGACTCTGAGCTACCTGGGAAGGAGATGCGTTTGGAGGTTGCAGGAGAATCTGTCAGCTCCTTCTCTGCTTGGCTGGACGATGCTAGAAGAGAAAGTAGAAGATGCAATACAGCAGCCAGGCCAGGCCAGCTCCCAGAGGGTTTGTGTTGGGTGAAAATCAACATTCATTTATAGCACAGGATTTTCTTCAAACACCAAAATTCAAGAAGGATGAACATCCGGACTGATTTATCAAGCATGTTGGAATAGAAGCAAGTGTTTCTTTCTCCCCCATGAATTTCTGTCACTATGTTAACAACTGAACATTAGGAAAAGAAGGCAAAGAAACGGAATAAAAGGCTCTGGAGTTGGATTAAGCTAAATTCTGTCTGTTCTAACCTCCCCCAATCTAGACACAATCTGCTGGCTTATGGGGGGCAGTAGGGCTGAGGGTGGGTGGAAAGTTTTGCTTTGCCACCCTGAGTACCAGACACGCTCTGCTTCAGAGATCTAAGAAGAGATGTGCTCTCAACTTTATTGTCCCTCCTTTTGGAATCACAACATGGCACAGCACCAGCAACATGACGAATGTGATTTGAGAAAGGTTCACATGGTTATCAGCATACCAAATATGTGCGGGGGAAAAATCAAGTTTGGGTTCTGGAGTTTGCTTTTGGGGAAGAAATAATTGAGGAGTGGAACTAAGCAGGGTGTGAATCCAAGATATAGTCTAGCCAATGCTCCAGACCTAAGAGCTTATTAGGAGTGGGTGGGAAGAGGTTAAGTTTCCTATCTGCTTAACCAAACCATGCCTCCACGCCCCTCTTGCCTCTACCACCAAAAACCCAAATGCTAATTAAAGAGAAGCCACCCATGAGGACTGAGCAGCAGACAGCACGTACAGAAGTGCTGGTGGAAGGAGTTCTCTGAAGCAGGGAAAGGAAACATTTCTTGACTTTCTCTATTGTTTAACCTCAATCAGTAGGCACTAGGTTAGGCTCAGGGTTTAGAATTAGAAAAAAAGCTGCTATTTGTTCCTCCTTCCAGTAGAGGCAAACACTTTCATAAGAAAACAGCCAGGCTAAGGGTTTATCCAGGATAAGCAAGGCTCCTCCAGTTTAAACACAAAATCCAGTGTGGATGGATCTGGTTGTTCCACAACCTGGTCAATATCTGAGTTTTGGCTCTTTCATTTGTTTTGAATGTGGTACTCCATTTTTCAGAATTTTGCTTAAAGCAATAAGGAAAAAAAAGTCATGAAAGTGGTAGTGAGAAAATATATACCCACTGCCCTCATGAAAAAATAATGTGACTCAGCACTCAGGTTACTGGATTAGAAAGCCTACTTTTTATTCCTTGTTAAACTGCTTTCTGTTTTACCCTGTCTAGTTATCTAGCATGTATTTCCATTTATGCTTGGGCTTGAAATTTGCTCTGATGTGGACACCAAGATGCTGTCGTTATAGATGTATACTTTAATAAACAATTTGAGAAAATCAATTTTATTCATTAAAGTCATAAGGCCACAATATAATTTTGAAAAGAAATTTGCCAAATGCAGGAAATATATTCCAGGAAGTTGATGCTGTTCCCAGAATGCACATCTTGTGACCTTTAACCCCAGTATCTCGGTAACCTGGTCTACGTAAGTTTGTAGGACATCTATTATTTAAAAAGTACAAGGACAAGCATATTACACACAGATCCTCCTCCTCCCAACACACACATTCATAACAGTACTTTAATCTGTCTCGAATCGACTTCAAACCCATTTTGCTCTTAATGGGAGTTATTCATTTTCACTTGAAAGGTAATACATGACAGCTGGATGTTTAATGTGATGGACTGGCTGCCGATTAACTAGGTGCCGTAACATTCTAGACCAGTTCCCCCATGGCCCACTTCCCATCTCCTGGCCCTGCTCACCCCCTGATCCTACGGAACTTTGCGTTGCAGGTTTTAGACCTTGCAGTGTGATGGGCCACTCCTGAACATGTCTACATTTGGAGTCTTTAATTAACATTTCAGGGACTTAAGTTCCCTTGCACGCAGAAGCTTCCTTATTTGCCATCATTTTGATTTTTGCTTAGTGGTTCTCTTCTATACATTGACTCTTCAAATGCATTCTCAAGATGGGGTAGGTGAGGGCATCAAATAATACTTCCAATGTTTATTTGTCACAGCCATTTCTTTACCTTCTCTATTGTTAACCCCAATTAGTAGGCCCTAGGTTAGGCTCAGGGTTTACAGTTAGGAAAAAGCTGCTATCTGCTCCTCCTGCCAGTAGAGGCAAATCAAAACACAGACTCTATTCCATACACCCATCCCCCACCTTTTTGTTACTCTGCCTGACTAAAAACAACACCTGTTTTTACGGAACTGTGACTGCCTTGTAAATGCCCTCAATCTGCCTGCCACCCCACTATGGAATGAGTCAATTGTGCACTTGCTCAGTAGTGTGGATGAATGGGCACCGAGGCTGAGACCACCCAACTCATCTCACTCTCCCAGAGCTGAAAAGCAAACACAGTAACCCAGTGCAGCATTAGTTTCCTCATAGGACCAAAGAGTCCATCCTCTTCCTTGAATGCTGAACACGATGAATTGTGGTGAGGTTGCAGAGGTGAGAATTCTGGTTTCAGAAGCCACTATTCTTTCCCCCCTGCATGGAGAGGGGAACTTTTATTATCTTTTTTTTTTTTTTCCAAACTCAAACTGCTCTGGAATTCTAAAGCTTCTTTTGTGAGCTTGAGCTAAGGACCCATTATAAAGTGTTTTAAAAAATAAAATCACCACTTGCTCACTCATTTCTCTTTCTTCCCAGTAATACAACAGCCCTGCTCTAACATAAAATGCTGCATCCACTGGTGCACAAACTTAAGGTTCATCTCCATTCTATCTAGGACAATCTGCATCTTTATTCGATCAAATCTGTCTAGAAGTGGATATTAGCCACCTGCAGCTCACTGGCCCCTTCTCTAAAGGTAAAGCAATGCCATTCTTATAACAGACTCTATAAATACCCAGTTCCAATCTCATTGTGTTTCCCTGAGTGATGTGGGGGATAGCTCCTAAGAGTTAACTATGGCTGACACATGCTCTTCCCTTGCTTGGCCTCAGACATTAAAATGTCAGTCCCCATCAAAACATGGTACCAAAGTCTTTACACAGTTTCTATAGATGGGCAAACAGTTGTGTAAGTTCTGGCCAAGCACTGTGGCTCATGGCTGTAATCCTAGCACTTTGGGAGGCTGAGGTGGGTGGACTGCTTGATCCCAGGAGTTCAAGACCGGCCTGGGCAACATGGTGAAACCCCATCTCTACAAAAATTAGCCGGGCGTGGTGGCAGGTGCCTGTAGTCCTAGCTACTCAGGAGGCTGAGGTGGGAGTATCACCTGAGTCTGGGAGGTTGAGGCTGTGGTGAGCCATGATTGTGCCACTGCACTCCAGCCTGGATGAGACTCTGTCTCAAAAAGAAGAAAAAAAAAAGAGTTGTGCAAGTTCCCCCACCAACCTGCTAGATGAGGGTTTATCACAGGCCACGATCGTTCTCTCAAGTTTCTTCCCTCTGAACAACTTCAAAAGGGCCAGAGTCTCAGAATAAATTTCTACTTCAGTTCTGTCACTAGCATACATCATAGGCATAAGTAAATGAAGCTGTATGAATACCAAGAGAGAAAGTATGAGGTTTTCTGCTTTGAAGGCTTTTCTAAACTTAAAACTCTAGAAGACATGTCACAATATACAAAACACTCTTTTAAAAATCAATTACTGGTCACTCTAAGCCTACTATGAAGTCACATAAGTGAAATGGAAATAGATGCACTCCAGAGACAAGACACAGTTTAGACAACTGGTGCCTGGAACCTTTGGTTTATACTGGCCACAAAAAGCCAAACAACTTGAAGCATTAGGATCTGCAGTGGTTTGTACAATATGACAAAATGATGTGGAAACAATCTAGATCTCTTGCAATGGGGCACGGTGTAAGTAAACAATGGTACAGCCATTCTACTGAGTATTATAAGACATGAAAAATGACTGCTATGAAGCAGTATGGAAAAATCACTGAGAATGCAAATCAGAAAAGATAAAATGTGTATTGTCCCATGTTACAGCTATGTAAAAATTAGGTATTAGAAAAAAGACTAAAAGAAAATGATCATTGTCTTTAGGTGATGACATCATGGACCATTTTATAAGTTTTCCCATAGTCATTTTATTCTTAATATTACAGTTATCATTTAAGTTCAACTGTCTATGAATAAGTTGGTATTTGAGGCTGGGTGTGGTGGCTCATGCTTGTAATCCCAGCACTTTGGGAGGCCAAGGTGGGCGGATCATCTGACGCCAGGAGTTCAAGACCAGCCTGGCAAACGTGGCGCAACTTCTTCTCTAATAAAAATACAAAATATTAGCCAGGTATGGTGGCAGGCGCCTATAATCCCAGCTACTTGGGAGGCTGAGGCAGGAGAATTGCTTGAACCCAGGAGCTGGAGGCTGCAGTGAGCCAGGATCGTGCCATTACACTCCAGCCTGGACAACAAGAGTGAAAAAAAAAAAAAGTTGGTATTTGGCTCTATACTGTGCAAAACATCAGACGGTATTTTTTATTTTACTAGTTAAAGCAATTTCTCTCATTTTGGCAGTTATAAAATACGAAAATATGTGTTAAATCTCAGTGAATCTTTCACAGGCAACATGTTGGGCTCCTGGGATTTCAAAGGGGATAAAAATGTGGTAAGGAATCATGCGACTGAATGCTACCGATGACAAACCCTATAAAGCTAGGTAAATGGGATATCGCGGCAAAGAAATGCTGGGTCAAACTCCTACTCAAACTTCACAGGATGCGAGCTGTGGATTCCATGCCACATAGACTTTCTAGGGAGTGAGAAAGCACTTGCTCTGCTTCTTAGTGTTAATGGTGGCCCTACCCAACGCATGCTGATGAGGCACAGGAAACTAGCATGTCCCTGTCAGGGAGTTCCGAAAATTCGTAAGTCAGCTTTCTGGGCTAACAGCTACCATATCCCCCTCATACTGTGATGGGGTGGCCAACTAAAACTCACAAAGACGAATACTGAGAGAGACAGAACTGATTCATGATTGTCTATTTTATCCTCTTCGGTTCCTCTGCATTCTAAGCAAAAGAACTTCTTTCAAAGGGAAGCACAGTTGTCAATGCATGGCTCCCTTAGGCGGAAAACCACTTACGCACGGAGACACTAACCTCCAGATGTCCTTTGATTTTATCATTATTTGTTTGAAAAGTATTTAACCTCTAAAAATAATGACTTAAAAAGTTACCCTTCTACTCTTGCTACTTAGAGGGAACAGGGGAAGAGAGCTGATCTGCATTCATGCAATGTTTTGTTTGGAATTTACAAGACATGGTTTTATTATATTCTAAGCATATTAGAATAATGAAAATATGGCTAGCAAAACTTCATGTAGGTAATGACTTACTTTAAGGAACAGTAACACTTAGAAAGCTTATAAAGTGGCCAAAGATGGTGGAAGCACAGCCTTTCAACATTCACAGTCCCTTGTAACTTTACCTGATGATAAAAGCATTCTTGCTAGAACAAATTCTCATGTAATCTCAATCTTTGCTAACAAATTCTACAGCCGAGTCACTGAAATTCTGGCCACAGAAAACAGAAGAGCTGTACTTGCAATCCCAGTGGACTTAATGCCAACAGAGGCTTCATTTTTCATTTAGAAACTGTACAACTCTGAAGGCAGGTAAGGCATGGAATTGCTCCTTCATCCAAGGTAAACCTGAAGAAAAATTGGAAATAAAATAAATATGGAACCTTATGGTCCCCCATTTTCAAGATATCCACTTGCCCTTCAAGAAAATCAACGTACTGGTAGAATGAGTTTCTGTGTTTCCTAAGCAAAATTCATCTTCTCACCGCTCAGCACACCAGTGAGCAGTAGGCATGGTGGGCAGCCTGTGATGCAAACCAGTCTCCCTCTGGACGGGTGCCTCCCTCCCTTGGGGAAATCCTGGGCAGGCAATGAGCTGTCTGCGTTACTGGGAAGCTTCTTCTGCATCTCCTCATGGTAGAGTGACACCTGGAGGTGGTAATCACCAAAGTGCTGATCCTCTTCCTTTCTGACATCCCAGGGTGAGCCCACTGAGGGCCTGGGATGCTGCCTGATACTTGAACCTTGCGGACAGTCCAAAGGCAGCCACCACCCCCACCTCTCAACCATCAGACTGTTAGCTAAAAAGTACCACTGACAGCCCCTCCATCTAAACTTCCATCTCCCAAACCAACAACATAATGGAGGAGCCAATTAAATGATTATTAATTCATGCTACTTTCCGTAAGCCAGAGGTTCTCATCGCCTTGTGTTCCGTAAACCAGCCTGCCACCTGCCCCAGAAATTTACAGCAATCTTTTATCCATCTCCATTGACTAGGGGAAAAATAATTCACACAACTCCATACTCAGTGTCTGAGCTGGGATAACTATCCCAACACACGAGACACAGATGTATCACCAGATATGAAAATGGTCATTCAGCTCAAAATTATAATTAAATGGAAGGTGCAGTGTGTTTCCCATAACCCCTTCTCTCTCAGCTTCTCATACCTCACACTCCCTCTAGACAGCAGAAATGCAGTATTTCCAGAGGGTCATCTGTGCTTTTGGATTCCGTGATCTTCTTTACTTTCATTGAAAGCAGAGTTACTCTTGGCATTTGCTTGCAATTCCTTCCCCAGAGGACAGGCTGGGCTTTCTTACTTGAATCTCCTGTGGAGCTACTGCACTTGATAAGTGGCCAGAGATCTGGCTAAATTTTCTTCCTTCCCCCAACAGAGAGAACAACAGTGCCTTTAAAGAATCTGCTTTCCTGCCAGCTTGGTCTTTAAACATGCATGGTCTCATTCTGCCTCCAACCAAGCACTTAAAGATGTTTCAAAGAGGAGTAGGAGTGGAGCGGGAAGAGGATTTGTGTGAAGCAGATGCATGCACGTGTCCACTCAGCAAGGGGTGGTCTTCATGCCACAGCTAAAAAGAAGTTGGGGCTTCTCTATTCCCCCGTCCAAGGAACAGAATCTGTCTCAACATCCAGCCTGGTGAAGTTAAGAACCTTCTGTTCAAAACACAGTCCTATTCTCAGGAAATGCAAGCTATCTTGTTCCCATATATCCCCAGAAAACATCTACCCCTAAAAGTAGAATATGCCTACATAGGTATGGCAAGACAAAGAGGTCCCATCCACTTCACAGACTTTTTGTTTCTAAAACGGATTTCAAATAAAATTGGATTTATACTACAGATAGGTGTAAGAGTTACTCAGGGAAGGGCTGATTATTTTTCTTCTCCAACTTAAATATGAATGAAATAGGTCAGCACTTTAAAAATCCAGTAGCTCTTAGGTGTTATTGTTATGACTTTACTTTTTATTTGGAAATAATTATCGCCTCACAGGAAGTCGAAAGAACAGTATAGAGAGGGCCCATGTACACTTCACCCAGGTGTTACTTATTAAGCAGTTTAGATAAAGATTTCCAGGTCTTCAATCACTCTTCACTGTGATCCTGCCCCTCCAGCTCCTTCCCTCCCTCTCCACCACCGGCAATCTTGCTTACATCTACCAAGACTTAGGGCCCTATGAGGGTCAGACACCTTCCCTGTCTTTTGGGAAAGCTCTGAGCCCCTCCCTCACCCAGCAAGGGCTTAGGACTTATTATCTAGTTAAAAAAGAAGTAGATTTCAAAACCTCACGCTTGTCACTGAGATCGCAACCTTGAGGTTCAGCAAACCCCAGAATGTGTCAGACTCCCAGGCAGGGTTCATTAAAACACAGATCACAGCCCCTGCCCAGAGGTTCTGATTCAGTAGGTCTGAGTCAGATAATCTGCATTTCCAGTAAGTCCCCCAGGTAATGCTGGTGGGTCCAGGGACCACACTTTGAGAACAGCCGTCAGAACCAAAGCTTTGTGTAACTGGTAGGAACCACATTGTTTTGTGGTCTAACTAGAATTAAATGAGAGGGCCCAGCAAGCATGGGCCAATCTGTCAGTCCACTTTAAATGACTCTGACGACCTGAATCTCTCATCTAATCTCAGGGATGACAGCCAGGCCCGGTCGCATAGCCTAGATGTTTTAAAACACCCTCTGGCCACCTGCTTACTCTAAAACAAATGCAGACACCTTCAAAGCTGGAAATTCAGAAGGAATAAGCTCCATGTGTTCTGTTAGCAGTGTAATCCAGAATAAGGACAGACTCCCTTGTTTATGGAAATCTCTTTCTTTCCACACGTCCTGTTCTGGAGAACCTCTGTGAAAAGAAGGCAAATATCTGTGGGCTCCTTCCACCTTGCTGAAGAGGAAGCATCTTTTGAGTGCTGGCTTCCCTAGGCCAGGCACCTGCAGGACACAGCAGCTGAAGGCCCTCTTTGCTTCAGCCCTAGAAGGATGCACAGATCTATGCTAGCCCTGAGTTGCACAAGTCAGCAATCTGGGAATGGGGGTTCAGGCACCATTCTGTGGGGCTTCTGCTTTTTCTTCAGGAAGCAGCGTCTCTGGGAGGTGGGACGGTGGGGCGCACGCTGACCAGGGGCTGCTGCTGCTTGCTCTGCATCTTTGGGGACAAAGATAGTACTAAGCCCTACATCAGAGACATCAATCGGTTGGACTGATTCCTTGCTGAAATATGCATAAGGCTAACCACACTGATTTGAGCTCCCAAAGGGCCATTCCACATTTCAGTTTCAAGACACCTTGCTCACTCTATGTCAGGTTTGCAAATGAACCACCAGTCAAAACAGAGCCACCACCTGGTTTAGACCAACATCAGCTGTTGGTCTATTTAATAAAGTATAGGCATTGGGCTTCCACCATAAGCCTGGCTCATGCCAGGATTTGGAGGCTGGCTAAATATTCCTGACTTTGACCTGATTCCTGAAGTTGAGGTACTGAGTCAACCTGCCTATCTTTGGCCTCTTGTTGGTTCCCCCAAAATATGCTGTGTTCCCCTGGCAAAGCTTCCTGCAGCTACGGCCATGGTATCTTGTGACGATGGGTGGCCACGGTCCAGGGACACACTAGGGGGTCTGCACTTATCATGCTTCCCTGTGGCTTTATTACAGGACTGTGAAGACAACTAGAGTGGGAAGGAACCTCAGAGACCCTTGGACCAACAGAGGAGAAAGGCCAGAGGTGCACGACACAGATCAAACCAGTCGCAAGCGAGTCATTCTGGGATTGGGCCAAAGTTAATTAACAGAGGCTCATTCAGTCTCCACAGAGTCCATCAATAATTAGGTTAGTGAGGGTCTCCGAGCCCCAGCACAGTCTAGACTCTGAGAGACTGGAATATAACAGTATTCTTCTAGTTTCTTCTCCATTCCAAATCTATCTTCCTAAAATACTGAATTTTAAGAGTGCGAGTGAACCTGTGAACACAAACAGATACAATGTGGCTGTGTGTCCAGAATGGTGACAGACACAGAGAACTGCCCAATATAACTTCTCAGAACCTTACAAATCAGCTTTCCCCCATGGTCCACCTAGGGCTTCTTTTTGCTAGCCCAGGTTCCACAGGAAAGTGTGAGAACTTGTACTTAAGGAAGAAAGACATTACTCAGGTCCCTGCAAGGCTGGAAACTGGGAATGATTCTCCACTTTCCCTACCAGATTTCAGCACTATAAAGACTGTCAACATCTCCTGGTATTTTGTACAGAGAGAAAGACACCCTACACTGAGTAATGTTTACATTTAATATCAATGCTGCTTTCTGTCTCCATTGAGTGCCCATTTTCAGTTCACTCACAGTGCTCCAAAGGCCTAGGATAAGTAACCTGTGTGAAGGTGTGGGCAGGTGGTTCTGGAGCGCCTTCAGGGACTCCTCAGGAACTGATGTTTTCTCACATGTTGTTTGCCTAAGGCCAAGTTCTCTTTACCCGAAGGCATCAGTCAGTCCCCCTTGCTAAGTAATAAAGCACAGTGTTTGTAGCGCTGGCACAGTTGGTTCAGATCCCGGCTGTGTGATTTCAAGCACCCTATCTGACTACACTGAGTTTTCCGTTTCCTCATCTGTCAAAGGGATAACACCATCTACACACAGGGTTTCTGTGCCTCTAGCCAGAGATCAGGCATATGACGCCTACCACAGAGTCTGGTACATGGTGAAAGCACAAACATTTGTTGCTATGGTTTCATTTTTAGAAGGATTTGGAAATAGTACTGGTGGGGCTATAAAACCATAGAACAAGGGGGAGAAACTTATTTATTTTTGCTTTTTTATGGGCTTTCTGACAAAGACCGGAAAGACTGCTAGACAAATTCTAAAAGCTGTAACACTGAAATTTGGTTTTAGGACAAGCAAAGACACCCTAAATTTGTCTTTTCCATATACCAGGATGAAACAATCCTATTAACCCATGGATTTAATGTCTACAAAGCAGAAAGCAGAATAACTTGAAGGTACTTATGTCATGCTGTTTTACCAATTGATTGTTAATGAAACATCTAAACAGTATTAAGCACTTGCTAGGTGCTGGGGATTACAAAAATCAGTGGTTGCCACATAGCTCCTGACCATAAACAGCTGACAACTCTGTCCAACAAGAGAAGCACAGAATGTAAGTTCTCTTCCAATCGTCTATGAATAGAGAACGTGATATGTTACGTGTTCCTTGGCTTTATAATGTAGGAAATCTGTGTGACTCAGAAGACAAATTGGGGTTTGACTGCATCTGTGACACCCCAGAGTTCCCAATCTATGAGCCTTAGTTCTCTAGGCTGCAAAATAAAGGTAACACTGGACCCAAGAAGAATATGACAGCCTAATGACCATGCTCTAATATCCCCCATGGAAAGGCACAATGGAATTTTTTATTAACAATCATGATTATCATCACAGAGGTACTTTCTTATGGACACAAAAGTTAAAGCTGGAACAAGGCAGGCAAGATGAACATGGCTACTCTGTAAGAATAACACGCAAATCTATAAGGTACTTTCTATAATGATGAACAATGATTTGCTCCTTAATCTACATTTTCACTGCCCTTTATCTATACCTTGACGATAGTTCTCATTATACTGTGTCATAATTATGTGATTACATATGACAAGTCTTCTGGAAAGTGAGTTCCTTTTCTTTTTCTGTGCATGTCCTGTACCTGCCTTAGATATCTGTGCAGGAAAATATTTGTTCAATTGATGTGGTCCCTATCTCTCTTATGACTTACAATATAAATTCTCAAAGCCAAGACCTTTGAATTAACTGGAATTCGGGCAAGTCCAGATATACACCACAGCCTCTATCTATTTTGACTTCCCAACATAAAAATAGTTCATGGTTTGTTTTCAATTGTGAGACAGAATTCCGCCTGCAGTGACTTTAAGCAGTCAAGTATACTGAAAGTGGCCTGGAAAAAAGGAGTGGAGAGTGAGAGAAGGGGGAACGAGTTGACTCTGGAAAAGCTGACACAGTCCCACAATTCCCATCTATGTGTGAAAACATAAAACCAGAAACGGTTTCCATTAGCAGGACGGTGAACCACAAAGGGGCCACGCACACCGGGCTCCCAGCATTCTCTCACATGCACCCTGCTGCAAAAACGAATTTTTTACTTTTGGGTGAGGCGGAAAAATGAAACCAAGTACTGGAAAGACAGAATTAGTCCAAAATGATTTTTGAGGAGGTGTGGTGGCGGTGAATAGCCTGGTTTCTAGCCAACAACAGGGCTGAGATATGGGTGACCACTCAAAGGCACCCATGTAATTCTCCATGGACTCCTCTGTTGATGTCCTCATCCCACCGGCTCTGACAACACAGTGTGATCTGTCCCAAGAACACAGAACTAGGTAAGGGCATATGATGCTCTGACACCCCATCAAGAAAAGTAAGCTTGATGCTGCCTGACCTCCATGGAGAAAGTCTTGAACCCTTTATCCAGGCTATATTAACTGCCCACAGACATGGGAAATCTTTGAAAGTTATCAGCATTCCAACTTTAGTAATTAACATGCTGTAAGATACCATACTACTCTACAACTGTCCCTCCCCCCAGTCATATTTTGTGGATCTCCAGAATTGCTAAGAACCCATTTGGTCCAACCTGCCCCTTTGCAGATTAGGAAACTGAGGTCCAGAGACCTCAGGTCATGCAGGTAATCTTAGTGGCAGAATTAGGCCTTGACCCAGGGCTTCTGACTCCTACGAGTCCTGTGTTTTCCCTAACACGTGGTTTCTTCTCAGCACATACCTTCTTTTGTCTTTAGAGACTCAATTTGGGGGGGAAAAAAAAAAGTAGTATTATTTTTTCACCCCCTTTCCATTCTTTGTTACAGGTTATATTACAGGCACTACGTTCCCCATACAAAGGCATCTCTATTTATACAAAGCTGTAAACAACAGGGAAAAAAGCAGGAGGGCTGGTAATAGATTTGCACCAGGATGTGCCTGAAGTGCTTATTTTCAACCTCAGTAATTAAAAAGGCAGCAGGTCTGTAGGAATTATTCATATGCGTCAGGAGCCATACACTATACATTTATGTTAAACATGTCAAATCCGATTGAAATCATGCCTGCCAGCGCCATATTCCATAAACATACTTTTCCCTAACAGTCACCCAGACCTTGCCAGCCCATTAGTACTTCCTTTAATAGCAATCTTCCATAGATTCAAATCAGGGACGCTCCACTGCACTAATTGCTGTGTTAGGTGAGCATCCTAGATTTATAAAAATTAATAAAGTAAAATTGCTTCAGGCCAATCCTCTAGAAGAAAGAAAACATTCCAACTACCATTCTAACTCAAAAATCCACAAAAATACAAACATGAACGTCAGTTAGGGATTTGTGAAGCATTATTGTGGTGTCATGGCAAGTTGAGCCACTTCCCTGCTTCCCCATCCAACTCTCATTTTTTGAAAGCACCAATACCCTCTGGTCATCTTGTCCCAAATTACCTTAACTAGACTCAGCTTGGTGCCCTGTGGCTGGAAACCATGATGACTACAGGAATTAAATAACCATCCTGCTATGATTCTTTGCCAAGAGTTCCATTTTTCCCCTAATTATTGGTGATAAAGCAGTAATTGTATATCACTTAATTTATTGCAATTAATGATTAATTGGATAATCACTGCATTAATCATTGCTCAGTGGCTGACACGGGGGGCTCTTCATTTGAGAGTACACACATTCAAATCTATTCTGTTAGAGAACACGGGTCATTTTCATGTTTCAAAAGAGAAAACCACAAAGCTGGACAGTGGCAATGGCTGTGCATGAAGGAAGAGAACAAAGAACCTTCCTATGCCATTCACTGGCCCAAAGGAGCACATCACACTTTCCCTGACAAGATGTGCCCAGAGAGCCTGTCCATGTACTGCCACTCACCATCTTGGAACTCTCAGATGGTCGGGGACTAGTGGGTATCCCTTGTCCATGTTTCACAAAGATGGTACCTGAGGCTTCAAGAGGCCAAGTGCCTCAACCAAGGTCAGCTGCTGGCTGGTGGGCTTCCTGACTCCAAATCTAGAGTCTTTCCACATCACCATCCTGCTTTCAGACTGAGCACAGTACCAGCTCCTTACAGGATACATATCCATGGTTGATAATCCAGTTCACTTTGAACATAATGGTGACTGTCATGTTACTATAATCACTGTACAATGTCAGGAGACTGCTACTCCTTATACTTAGACATAGATGAAAACTAGATCAAATGATCAGACTGAAAATGATCCTTCTCTGAGAGACGGTATATTGGTAAGAGCTCAGGCTCTGTCCTAAGTTAGAATAAGTGGAAAAGCCAGTGTGTAAATCTGAACCTGTCTGTATACCTTTTCGCAAATTGCTAGAGTTCTCCAGGGTTCAGTTTCTTACCTGCCAAATGATGGGGTGGTTATTTATGGTATTTGTGTCATAGAGTCGGGGTGCGAATCAAATGAGATAAGGTATGTAAAGCAGTGTTTCCTAACTTTTTTTTCACATCATGGCACACACATAAAAAATGATGGCAAATTGGGATAAACAGACAAAGCAGGACCTGTGAGCCACTCGTGCCATGCCTGCTGGGAAGGACAGGTGTGAAGCTCTAGAGTGGTGCCTGGCACAGGGTTAGAGCTTTATGCAGCCTTGAAAATTATCGGAAAGTTGCTATACCTGTGATGCATTCTCTCAGGGCTGGTTTTCTTCCTTTTGGGCATCTATAGCTGCACATGTGGCTATTTAAATTTAAATTCATTAAAATTAAATACAGTTTAAAGTTCAGTTCCTCAGTGGTACTAGCCACACTTTACATACTCAATAGCCATATGTGGCTAGTGACTATTGTACTGTTCAGTTCAGATGCAGAACGTTTCTATCAGTACAGAAAAAGTTCCATTCAGCAGCACTTATCTATTGTAATATTGCTCTTACGATTATGGGCATTCCTGAAATTCCCAGAAGGGTGTGAGATTCCCTGAAGGCAAGCCCTATAATCTCACTGAATTTGTGATCTGGGGAACTCTGCCCAGTGCCCTGCATGGGGCAGGGACTCAGCCATTGATCGTGGAATTGACTCAGCCTTGGTTCAAATCACTCTCTTGCTTGCCGTGCTGAATTATTTTATTCAGATGTCAGGGTGAAAGACCTGACATCTGAATAAAAGAATCCCAAAGAGGGACACCCAAAAAGGAAACCAGGAGGCTCATTCCAAATGTAGAAATAAATAGCTGAAAATTTTCAGTCAAGATTACCCATTCCTCCACAAACCCCAAAACTACATAATCAATAGCTGAGAAAATGCCAATTATCCGGGCCCATTTGAAATATTATTAATCTGCATCATGAACAGCCACTAATCAACATATAACAAATTGTGAAATGAGTATTTATTTACTTGCCAGGAGGAAGCATTCCCCCGTCACATGTAATCAGATAGGAACAGCTCAATTTATGGAGAGAACAGAACAAACGTAGATTTTTTTTTTTTTTTTAATATAAAATACTAAAGATCCAGAAGAAAGCTCAGAGGAGGCTGCTGGCACCTATATCGATTCCAAGATCAAATCGGCCCAAGTACCTTAATAAAGCCTGTCATTACACACTCAGATGCTATAGACAAAATTATGCTTCGGGTCAAAAGTGGATCATTTGCGGGAGTCAGGAAAGAATTTTCCTTCTCACTTTACTACTGTGCAACTGGCAAGGTGCACCTCTGAGTTATTCATGTTATTCATTCAGTCACTCATTCATTCATTTTCTCTCTGTCTTCTGGAAGTAAAGATTAAGTAGGCCTGTTGCTTGAATGAATGGATGAGAAAGTGGAATCTTATTAAGGACACTTCTTTTTTTTTTTTTTTTTAAATTTTTTGAGACAGAGTCTCACTCTGTTGTCCAGGCTGGAGTGCAGTAGCACAATCTCGGCTCACTGCAACCACCTCCTGGATTCAAGCGATTCTCCTGCCTCAGCCTCCAGAGGAGCTGGGACTACAGGCACCCACCAACCCCGCCCAGCTAAGTTTTTGTATTTTTAGTAGAGACAGGGTTTCACCATGTTAGCCAAGATGGTCTTGATCTCCTGATCTTGTGATCTGCCCGCCTCAGCCTCCCAAATTGCTGAGATTACAGGCGTGAGCCAGGACATTCATTTTTTTGTGGTGCTCATTTTATGTTTTTTTAGTAGTCTCCCAATTGCCTAGCATGTCCACTGGTGCTGTGAAGACAAACTCCCACTGAATCAGAAACAGTCTGAATAAGACTTAACTGACCTGCTCTTAAAGCCTGCCCTAAACTGGCTGCAAGGATTAGAGAAGCACATATAGAGAGGCTATCATAGGGCAGCACACACAGCAGGGGCTGTGCAAATGGCTGCTCCTGTTTATCATTTCCGTAGTGCCCTCAGCACACAAAATGCAGGAAACATATGCACCAAACATCATTTCGCACGATCCACTAAATCCCTGTATGTTGCTCCTCCCTCAGCTCAAAATTCCCAGGAGCCACATGATGCCTGGCAACAGAGAACCCAAAGAGAAACTGCTACTAGTTTTCCTCATTTATATATCACTAAACCATTAAACAAACAACTTACATAGAGTTTACTACAGGCCAAGCACTGCTTGGAGTTCACCATAGTCAAATAATCCTCACAGCAATCCTCTAGAAATAGGTACTATTTTTATTTCTCATCTCATCTGAGGAAACTGAGGCACAGAAAGGTCAAGATACCTTGAGTGGGGTCACACAGCTAATGAGTGGCAGAGCCAGGATTAGAAATCAAGCACCCAAATCATGACAACAAAGGACAGATGGCCCAGAAGGTGACCAGTCTTCAAACTGTGTGTGTGAAATCCTTTTCCCCAGCTCACCTGGCAATGTGTTTAACTGCCGTCTGAACCATTTGTTTAGCTCTCATTTAACATCAAGGCAAAACCAGGATCTTGGTCCAGGCAAAGCCCCACAGTAGGATACGTCTCCCACTACCTTCCGGGCCTTCCTTTAAGCACAGATGTCCATCTTCTATTCCTCGGTCCTACCTTACACATCCTCCTAGGGTATCTGGCCGTAACTCTCATTGTTTTGTGGAGTTCAGGCTTCTGCACACCACAAAGGCCAGTCTGAAGGGGAACGCTAAGCACGGTGGACAGCAGAGTCCACCCAGCATGCTATCCATTCATTCAGCTGCAGTATGGCCCTGTCTGTGTCTCTCAGGAAACACTGCACATCGCCTGCCCTGCGTACCCCTCCCGATATTTGGGAACGATTGCACTACCTCTCTAATTTCTCTTTTCTAGGCTGAATGACCCATTTCTTCAGCCTCTTCTCAAAGGCAGTATTTCTCAGCCCTTCAGTCACTTTCATTGCTCTCTTCTGGCCTCTCTCCAAGATCCTGTATCTTGTTTAAATAGTGAAGGCCAACACTGAACATGATTTAAGAACAGTCATGCTGGAAAAGTAACAAAGGCCCAATGAATACGGACTCCAGAAAGGAAATATTTTCTCTAAAACAAAAGTATTGTAATAAAAGAAATAATGGTCATAACAATTAGGGTGACCAAAGAAAATCATTTTTGTTGCCGGTCACATCATTTCCTCTTACTATTTTCTAGAAGACTTAACTGCCCCTAAGTCTTCTCAGAAGTGACTTTGCTGTTCCTCAAAAACCCTAAGCTTTTTTAGTCTCAGCTCTTCTTCCCCTCAACAGGGAAATCTTATCATGTTGAGAAATGGCCGGTCTCCTTCTCTCAACATCAGTTTTTCCAGAAATAGCACTTCCTGTCTTGGCTTCTTCAATGTCTTTTGCTTTGGGTAAGATGTCTCCCTGCCTGGCTGCGCTGCTCGTCTCCCCTTAGGGTGGATTTTAGCACGTGGGTGCTCACCCTGGGGGAGGGGGAGGACAGGAAGAATATGCAGGGCAGGCACCACCTGTGTAGGGCCCTGTCCAGGCCTGCAAGTGCAGGACAAAGACCACCCTTCACTGCTGACTCCCCTAGGAAACAAATTATATAGATATTTTGGTCACCCAGGCTGCAGTGCTGCAGCCTGATTTTAGCTCACTGCAGCCTCGACCTCCCTGGCTCAAGTATTCCTCCCACCTCAGCCCCCAAAGTAGCTGGTACTACAAGCGTGCACCACAATGCCTGGCTAATTTTTTGTATTTTCTGTAGAGACAGTGTCTCGCCATGTTGCCCAGGCTGGTCTCAAACTCCTGAGCTGAAGCAATCTGCCCACTTCAGCCTCCTAAAATGCTGGGATTACAGGCGTCAGCCATTATACCTAGCTGAGAATCTTTTTTCCCTTTTTCCTGAGATAGTCTCACTCTGTTGCCCAGGCTGGAGTGCAGTGGCTGGCATGATCAGGGCTCACTGCAGCCTCAACCTCCAGGGCTCAAGTGGTTCTCCCACCCAGCTCCACTCCCCCACCACTGAGTAACTGGCAGTACAGGTGTGTGCCACCACACCCAGCTCATTGTTTTTATACTTTTAGTAGAGACAGGGACTCGCTATGTTGCCCAGGCTGGTCTCGAATTCCTGGGCTCAAGTGATCCTCCCACCTCAGCCTCCCAAAGTATTGAGATTACAGGCATGAGCCATCATATCTGACCCTTAGAGAATCCTGAGGCTGAAAATCAGGGGTGACCCTGATCAAGTTCCATGTGACACAAACTCCCTCTGGCCTTGTGAGCAGGCGGGACCAGTGACTGGGCCTTCAATAGAGGAAGAATGACATCAAGGGCAAAACAGCACTGAAGAGGTACCAAAGAGATGTGACCAAAACCCAGACGCCCTTGCACAGAGCCTGGCACCTACCTCAATGCTCAATAAATAAGTTTGCTTTGGTGCCACTTAAGAAGCTTAACCATTTAAAAACATAGTATAATATAGTATAATAAAGGAGAATGAAAGTGACTACTCAAAAAAGTAAAACAAAATCCCCCTCCCACTCACCCAAAGCCAACATTGTTTTCTGGGCAGACTAGGGATGTGTCCACTCCCTGACCTGTTAGCTCTATTCTTCCAGGGAAGGAAGGAAAGATAAGAAGGCTGGAGGGCAGCCACGCACACTACCTGTCCACTTGCCCTGCTCTTTCTCGCCTCCGCTGTCTTGGTCCTTAGCAAGCTCCTCTGGATCAGCAGCTGTTTCACTGGGTCCTTCAACATCTTCAATGGCTTCTTCTGAAACAGAAGAAAAACATGTCAAGGGTTAAACATAAAAAGAACATGAAGGACTTCTGGCCGCTATTGCAAAGCACTGCCAACCACGAAACAGGCACCAATGACTTGTCCCCCTTCTCTTTCCAGTGGCCCCTGGACGGCTGACTGTGCTAAGGATAGAGCGAGGTCTGGGTAAGCAGTGGGGACTTTCCTTCTGGGTAAACAGCTAGTATGAGGTTGTGACTTGCTCCAGTTGTGTGGCCATTAGATATTTCTGGATAGATTCTGAATGCTTCACTTGAGCAGTTCTAACTGAAAAACCAATCCTGGCTGAAGCAATAACTCCACCTGAATCCCTGAAGTCGCATGCAAGTCTTTTACACTTGAAAATGCAAGACGTGGCCACCTGTTCACTTCATGCTTAGCTCCATTCTGAGCCTCCTGGCATTGGCCTAGACCATCCCCAGTCACTGACCCCTCACAGGGCTCACGGTGCCGATGCATGTGCCGGAGTGTGTGCGAGTTGTTGGAAGTCATTCAGGTTGTGAAGAGTCATAGAGTAGCAGTGATATGAGTTCAACAGTTTGAAGAGTTCCAGAAACCAAATGGCATCTGGTGAGTGTGCCAGGAGGCAGTGGTGGGAAGTGAGATTTGTAGAGTAAGGGATAAAAATTTGTAACAGAGTCATACACTTTCTTTTTGAAGCAATTCCATCCTTCACTCACGATGGGTTTAATATGAAGGCAGGAAACGTCTCTCCAGTTCAGTACACAGTGCTATAGTGAAGGCAGAATGACCGCTGCCAACTTTAGGTTGCTTATGAAGTGAAATGCCATCCGGCCACGTGGGGAAGAAGAGAATAAGATACTCTAGATGCTGAGGGAAACAAAGGGAGACATTTTTCTCTTGCAGTTCTGGCCCTCTGGGTCATTATCCAAAGCATGCATTCAGCAAGAATGGGCTAAGGGAATCAATAAAGTGGACAAACCAAGGTGACATAATTTTAATAACGATGTAATTATTAGGTGACTGTGAAGAGCACATTTTCTTCGGTACATAGTCGTGACCAGACCCCAGCAAGGAAGTACTGGGTCTGGCCTAGAACATTGGATCAGGGCTCTGTCCAGTACCACCAGAGGTCTCTCCAACCCCAGAGCTACTTTAATTCAAAGTGTCATGCCTTCTGAGCCTCTAGAAAACAGCCTCTACCCCAATGCTACTTTTCAATTTTTCAAAGTGTCATGCCTTCTGACTGTCTAGAAAACAGCCTCTGAATGTATCTCATGAAGGAAGTAATAGGAGTACAAAGTAAATTGGTTTCAGAGGGTTTCTAAAACACTGAGGAAGAAAGTATCTGTTTAGAATCAGATTGTCTTGACTGAAGAGATGATGGGGGTCCAAGGTCTGGAAAACTGAAGTCGTGTCACGGAACGTTCTTTCTTCCTTATTGCCAAGAGGGAGTTTATGAGGCAGTCACTGGGAATACAGGTGAATTGTGGTACTGCTAATTTTCATCTCCATCTCAGGATTCCACATATAATTTCTATGTCTCCTTTTTGTCTCGCTGCACAGTAAAGTCAGCATCAAGTCTCCCTACTCTACCCTTAGTTCAAACGGAGAAAAATCAGGCAACCACAGCTTGAAGTCAATCAGATATAGAGCCCACATTAACGCCATACATCATTTAGTACAGAAAACATATACAGGTGTCACTAGAGCAGTAACAAATTACACAGCATGACACAGAAACTGTCTTCATTATGTCCAGATGGGATGTTCCATGCACATTTTTAGGCTTTCAATAAAATTGTTCAACATTATAATGATAAAATTCATCTTTGAATGGTGATACCAGCATTTGGTCAATCAATATTATTTATTACATTGGGTCAACCCAGATGAGCTAGGTCTCTTAAAGGATCCTTATTTGTCCCAATACACACTGTGATACAAAATATCTGTAGTGGTGATACATTTATGCCTAGTGTTCCATTATTGGAACGCTAAGCTTGTGGGAGTTATTTATAGCCTACTGCTCAAGGTCATCACCAAGGTCTGATCTTTCACACATAACGATTTTTGCAATCTCCAGCATAAATGGGTTAATCAGATTTGATTAGGCAAAGAGATGGCTCAATTGCCTCTCATCTCTAATGCATACATATTATCACCTTAGATGGGGACAGTCTGACACCTACAAGCTAGAGAACACCCTGAGACGGTGATGAGCAGTCTGCAGCTATCAGGGCAGAGAGTTAAAAACTCATGGTCAACTGACATTGACCCCAGTTCTTCGAGCCTTACCAAACAAATGTGTGGAGAAGCTAGAGACTGTAATGAATAAGCAGATCATTGATGCATCAAGCAAGGAAACCGCAGGTTGCTTTGCAAATATTTCTGGAGCTCTCATTCCATGAGCCCACTTGGGCCTTTGCTTTCTTCCCCTCCCTGCCTTACCGCAAGCAGAAAATGAAGGCAGCTGAGTTCCAATGAGAGGATCAACGAAAGAGGTTATTTCAAGAACTTATTTTGCTCATCTCTCTTTTTTTTAAAGATTTACAAATCAAGTCCCCTTCTTGAGTTCCTAGGTTTAATGTTATCATTTGTGATTCATTCACTAAAAGGCTGTTCTATGCGTGGTGGAAGAAGAAATGATTAGGAAAATCCTGGATAAGCCAGCTCCCTTGCAAGAGGATCAGTGTCCTAGCCCCCCACCCCCACATAAAAACCAGGTCCCATTCAGCCCAGCCGGCTCATCCCTGCAGTTCCAGCCGTGACCTACAGGTGTCGCCCTCTGCATAGCGAGGCCCGGAAGGGCAGCTGGCTGCAGGAGGCAGACAAGAGTCTGGGCTGCCTAACCTGAGCATGTGGAAATAATATATGTCTTCAAGTGAACTGTCTGGTCCTGGAGAAATAAAATAGGACATTCATAAGCAGTTACACCATCTGTCTTTATACCATCATCATCAACAGCAAGAGGAAAAACAGCTCTTTAAAATGGATGAAAGCCCAGGCTGACAGTAACCGGAAGACTGTTGAGCTCTGAATACCAATAAAGGTAGAGGAATGATTAAAAAACAGAGATGCAAACTGAAAATTCGTCTGGACAGCTCAGGCCCACAATGCTTTGCAGACAGGGTGTTTTATTGGTTCCGAAAGCATAAAGCAAGCGCGTACCAAGAGCCAGGCCTGGGGAAGGACTTGGTCTCCCTGCCCTGGAAACACTTGGGAACCAGGGGGCGAAACGGTATCCCGCTCTGAAACAGATCTGCGTCCACACGCTAAGCTCCTTGGGCTGTTATCTAGCCCTTGTTCTCTTTAGGAATGTAGATCTGATACACACGTGCTGGAGAATGAAGGGGGAGGTTTTTTGTTTTTTTCCCACAGATCACGGATTTCATTCCCTCCTCTTCTGCAAAGTCAGTGGCAACTGCCTGGCTCATTACTAAAGAGGCTGCAGATTTTTTCCCCCTATAATATCGGCTACCGACAGATGGTGGGAACAAGTGAAGACTTGATGGACTGACGATCGGTTTTACCTGGAAAATCCTGTCTTTCCTACAGAAAAAGGGGTTGCTTTCCTTCACTCTATGCCACTTTTAAGGCTGAAACAGACAAATCAAAACCAGCTTCTCCTTCAAGCATTTAACCATATTTCAGATCCCAACCAGAGCACACCAGGAATGCTTTCACAAGGGCGTGGCCAGGACCTGGGAGAGGAGGTGATCCCCACTCCCCTAGTCCAGCCCTGGTTCTTGGCAGGAGGTAGCAGGCCCAATGCATCCCAGACAGGTCTGTGTTTTAGAAGACGCCAGAGAAGGTGCCTCTAAAACCCCTGCAGAACCCCACTTCGATCGTTACACCCCACAGTAGCCTCAAACCGAAGCACCCCCTCCTATATGTATTTTCATGTTAAAGAGGGAAATAAAAACAAATCTTGGAAAACGGCAGCATCTTCCTAGGGTCGCTCTGCCCTTCATTTCCATGTTTAACAGTGACTGAAGGCCTTTTAAAAATCTCTTTGGGTGGGCATGGTGGCTCATGCCTGTAATCCCAGCACTTTGGGAGACTGAGGTGAGTGGATCACTTGAGCTCAAGAGTTCCAAACCAACTTGGGCAACAGAATAAGACTCCATCTCTACCAAAAACGTAGAAATTAGCTGGGTGTGATGGCAGATGCCTGTAGTCCTAGCTAACTTGGGAGGCTGAGGTGGAAGGATTACTTGAGCCTGGGAGATTGAGGCAGCAGGGAGCCGTGACTGCATCACTGCACTGGAACCTGGGCAAAAGAGTGAGACCCTGTCTCAAAAAAAAAAAAACAAAAACCTTTCCATCACCACCTCCTTTTACAATTGCTTCTCCCAGACAGCACTTATTACTGCTTGGCCAAACCCATCCTGTTCATCATTCATGCCTCCTGGTTAAGTGTAGAGCCCTCAAGTGCAAGAATTCCAGCAGATAAAGACCTAAAAGAAAAATGTTCCTAGGACAGCTTCAGTTTTTAAGGGGATGATACCCCAGTCCCAGAAAATTTCTCTTCAATCAAAGTGATTTTGCTAACCACAAATGCAAACTGATCTCTTAATATACCTTATACTTAGCATCTTGATACAGGTGACTGCTCAATTCCCCCATCGGTGGTGAAATCCGCTCCCGAAGGAGGCAGGTGTGCCAACTGGCAGCCCCATGGGAATTTGCAATCTTATGAACAACCTGGAAATTCGTTCCTTAAAGAAGCACCAGGCAGAAGCCAAAACAGAGGTGGCATCACCACAAAGTCAGCATTCAACCCCAAAACCCCACTGTACACACTCCCCAAACGTGTCACTCAAGAAAATGGTCCAATTGTTTAAAAAAAAAAAATGGTACTATTTACCCTAATAATGGGGGCCGAGTGACGCGTCCACCAGCGAGTATTTTCTACGAATCGCTTACAGGCTTGAAGGAAGGGGAGTCAATCAATCAATGATTAAGACTAGTCCCTCTGTTCCTAACTCTTAACAGGATAATGCAAATTAATTCAAACCTTCCCCAAACCTGACAAAGCCCCCATCGTGCCTTGGTGTGATAGAAATTTGGAAATTCTCCTAAGAATCAGGGTATCTGTACCCAAGGCTCTCACATGATCACGTTACTTAAATAATACACCAATTTGTGATCCCCGAAGAATGAAATTGTTCTTTCCTTTTTCTTTGGAGGGAGCAGTGTTTGAGGGTGGGGGTGAAATAACGTGCGTTTGCCTGTCGGCAGGCTCAAGAGCTGAGAAACATGAGCTGTCATGAACCACAATCAAATCAGGTTTGAAATATTTAGCAGTGGCTTGGAAAATGCGGCGGTGCAGCTCTGACAGGCGAGATGTGCACAGACACCCACTTTCCATTATAATGGAAATATCAGGCCTGTTCTGAATATGTATAACCCAGAAAAATGTATTGATTTTTCATTCGGCATTAAAAAAAATGAAATAGCCTGCAGCTGTCAAAAGCCTTTTGTTAAAAGCTCATCTTTCCTGGAATGAGGTTTACCAGAAACAAGTTTTAATTGTATATAGGACCTCTCCTTTGAAAAACAAAATAACCAATCTGCTTACTTTGAAGATAGGGTTAAAGCTTTTCCTTTCTCCATTTTCAACCTAATTAACCCAAGGACGACCACTGAAGCGGGCAGGAAGGCGGGCACACTCTGACCATCAGGAGTGACACGGAGGGTGGCGGCTACAAGTGGCGTTTGCTGGTGTCCCTGTGGTGGGTGGAAGGAGGGAATCGGGGACTGTGTCTCGCTCTCTTGTTCCTCTAACTCCTGTGGAGGTGCGGCATCCTGAGACTCATTGTGTGCCCTGGCCAATCACTTGTCTTCTTTAAGCCTTGGCTGGCACAACTGGAAAACGAGGGCAGAACACTCTAGCGTGTCCAATCCTCTTGGCATTCTGTTATCAATGGGAAACCTCTACTGGCTGCAAATATTCTACAGAATATGCATCCTTTATTTTGCAAATACAGGTCAAATCTGATCCCACAATATAAAAGATGACTACTAAGGCCTAGACCACTTATTTCAAATAAAATCCAGTACGTTATAATTCTGCTACAATAGAAACTTATAACAGAATGCAATCTGCAATGCTGATGGACCGGCAATTGTGTTGCTCCCAGCTTGTTACTTCTACTCCGGTTTTCTCTCTCAAGCTAGAAAGGAAGAGGCTAGTGGTGGTAACGTTTGTGGCTATACCGACGGAGTGGGCCTCTCCCCTCTGACATTCTCCCTCTGTGACTTTTGGGCAAGTGGAATCTCATTGACTAGTTACCAGAGGTCCTGCCAGTGACTGTCCAAGTGCTCCTGGCTATATCCCACCTGTACAGTGACAGCCAGATCCAGAATGTAGCAACCTACTCTGCAATATCCCAGACACCACTTCTCAAATATTTACTCCCTAGTTTTATTTTGTGGTGTTCTTCCAGCCCTGATAACCTGGCTAGAAGATGCCTGAGAGATAACTTCCAAGTGATTAGGTTTTCTGGGTAACAATGCCCTGCCCCAGAAATTTCCCTTAAATCAAGGTGGTTTTGCTTACCACAAATGCAAATTGTTCTCATCACACACCTTATACTCAGCATTTCAGTAAGGTGACTGAACATTCTCATGTATGTACATGGAAAAGGGAATTTACAAATCTCTGTGGAAGTCCTCTGTGTATAATCATCCAAATTAAAAAAAAAAATTACTGATGAACTTTGCCCATTCCATCTAGCACCTCTTAGCAGGCTATACATTTGTCAAGGAAAATGTGAGATCCCAAGAGGAAGGGCCTGGGATCCAAACCAATGATGAGTGGGACATCTTGAACTACCCCTAAAGTAGTCCAGGCAGGAGACCTCAAAGGGGCAAAGACTGAGTGCCGATGTGCGCAGGAGGGTGGGGCAGGGGGAGAGCAGGCAGGGGCTCTACAGCCGGAGCATCTATTTACTCATGGAAAGTGCAGTATTTTCTCACCTTCTCAGGATGTCATTTCTTTTCCAATGGACAAACTCCAGTGCATGCATACAGCTCAAGACATTCACGCCCACTTGCTTGCCGCATGGATGATGAGCAAATGGGCCTCCTGCACGTCTGCAGGCCTGGGCCTCTAGAAGCTGCTGCTTCAGTAGGACCCAAGTGCCCCCAGTCAATGGGAAAGAGTGTGGAAAAGACAGAGGCAGGTCTCCCTCCCAGGGGCGCCACTGCCTTCCTCCTTTTCCATTTTCTCACCCACTTACGCTCTCTGCCATGCCAAAGACCTTTCTCCACCTGCTGGAGTAAACAGACAGGGGGCAGCTCTAACGCTCCTACAGGTAACTTTCCCACCCTGCTGGCTTACCAAAACAAGTGGCCAAACTGCTAATGAACTGCTAGCTTGTTTTAAACAAAACTGCCTTCTCGAAGATGACAATGACACAAACAGATTTCAGCCCTCTAAAAGTGGAGAGGATGGAATCAGGAAAAGAAAGTGGGGTCGTGGAAAGATCAGACACACACCCTGGCTGCAATGATGATTTCTTCTCCTTTTTTTTGGGGGGATGGGGATGAGGTCTTTCTTGGTCACCCAGGCTGGAGTGCAGTGGTGCAATCATGCCTTACTGTAGCTTCGAACTCCTGGGTTCAAGTGATCCTCCTGCCTCGGCCTCCTGAGCAGCTTAGACTATAGGTACATGCCACCACATCTAGCTAATTTTTGTATTTTTAGTAAGGATGGGGTCTCACCATGTTGCCCAGGCTGTCTTGAACTCCTGGCCTCAAGTGATCCTCCTGCCTTGACCTCCTAAGTAGCTACAACTGCAGGTGCACTCCACCATGCCCAGCTAATTAAATTTAAAAAAAATTCTAGAGATAGGGGTCTCGCCGTGTTGCCCAGGCTGGACTCGAACTCCCAGGCTCAAGTGATCCTCTTGCCTTGGCCTCTCAAATTGTTGGGATTACAGATGTGATCCACTATGCCTGGCACACAATCTCTTTTTCACATGGATCCTTTAAGTAATCATTTTACCACAAGAATTCTTTTTACCACTAGATGCTCGTTTACCAAATACACCCTGGGGGCCACAGCGCCTGGGGTTTCTGGGGCAGAGCTTGAAAGGTGGTAGAGGGCTGCCAGCTTCCAAAGGGGCTACCACGGGAGGTCCTGCAGGAAAACCCCACACTGACGGAATTCAGTCTCCTCACCACCTCCCCCGCCCAACTCCCATTCCCGTCCCCGCTTCCCAACCACCATCCATCCCTGTTTTTTGGCATCAGGCTATAAGAATCAACACTCTGAAGGCAACTCTGGGTATTATTAAAAATGACTAATTGGAGAATAGAGACCATTTATGCTTTTGTATATCTGAAGATCTTACCACTGTTTACAGAAACAAGAAAAATGGGGATTGTGTGGCAAGAGGCAGCCTGGGAAGGGAGGGCCAGGCAGCAGTCTGCATGTCGGGCCCCTGCCGGGGCAGAGCCTGGTGGGCTCAACAAGAATGCAAGCCTGGGGGAGCCTCTCCATTTGCCTTTTTACTTAACTTCACCTCCAACTTGAGCACTGACAGGAGAGAGCCTGTTCCTAGTCCAGAGCGGCCAGGGCCTATTAAGGCCTACCAGAGAAAATTTCCCCTCTTTGAGCCCCATCCCTCCTGTGGGAACAGCACAGAACGCCAGAGCATGAAGTGAAAAATGCTGCCGTTGTGTGGTGAGGGATGGGTCCTGCCATTTTTTCCTCTCCCAGGCAAGGCCACTTGGTCATTTGAACAGTTTGTCAAAACCACACTAGAATTACGGGGGTGGGTGGGGGTCAAGAGAGGAGAAAAAAGGAAGGAAACGCCTAGAGCCAGTATTGCGACAAGTTCCATTTATCTGTGTTCTCAGCAAAAGCACCTGGGTTGCCCCTGCAGAAATCCAGAAAGGATAAAAGTAAATGTGCGGCGACAAAGCACAACGGAGCGAAATATGTCGCTGGCTCGCCTGGTGGCTATTCACGGGAAGATTTTTTTTTTTTTGAATAACTGAAAGGTGTGAGTTCCAGTTTGTAAAATACAAACCCAGCCCTGAAACACTCTCGGAATACACGCTAAGTAAGAAAACTAGCTCTGTCCCAGAACTCTGAAGTAAATGGAATTCAGCAGGGATTAGTTCCCTCGGATTTCTACAGAGCCATGATTGTTGCTGTTACTTTCACACATGAAATGTAAAAAAGGCAAATTCCCCGAGCATGTCTGTAGCAGAGCGTGATGTGATTGTGTTGTCATTTATGGGAAATAATCGCAGGCCCATCTCTCCCCTTCCCCCCCCCCCACCCATTTTCCAGTCCAAATAACCATGAAAAATTACACTTCAATGTCAGCACAACGACAAAGGAGGCGCGCTCTCTGGGAGTTCAGCGGATTTGCAGGGGTTTTTCCTTTCTTTGGACAAAAACTACCTTCAATTGTACCTCATTTAAAACGTGATCTAACAAATGCATTTTGACAAGTTCCTTTCTCTTTTTCTCCTTTCTTTCAAACAGTATTTTACACAGTTTAACCTCACACCAAACTGGAATGTTCTAGAAAGAAGAGGCATGCAAAATAGAAGGTCCCCGAGACCAAGAAGGGTGTCCCCCTCCTCGTTAAAAACAAAGTAGTCAAGAAAAGTGATTCCAACCCAGTAAGAGTTGAGAGAAAGAGAGGAGGATGGGAGAGAGGAAATAGTCACATCTTAAAGACAGAACATTTGATAAAGGCCAAAAAAAGCTGGAGATGATAGAAGGAGGAAGGTCTTGATTGAATGTCTGCTCATCAGAATTAACCATTTTATGGATTCAGAGGCATCATCTAAGGTGTCTAGATTTATGGTCAGAATTGGGGGTTCATGACAATGTTGGGGGAGAAGGAAGGGGCGCTTCCCCTGATGGGGTAACAGCTCCCCTCCTGTCCCCTTTCTCTGTAGGAAGGGACATTTTTCAACAGAGCAGATCTGCCTGAAAGCTTTTTAACATTCCAGGTGTGAGGCTGAGCAGTCCTTACAAGCATCTGTCTTTCAATAACACCCTGCTTGAAATAAACACTACCAGGTTTCCATGCTGGGAGGGGAGAAGACAAGACAGATAAACACACATGAGTGACAGAAAGAGAGTAAATTTAAAAAAAATTAACAGTTTCCATTAAAGAAGACGGGTATCTCCTTCTGAATCAAAACTGACTTGGCTTATCAGAGAGAGATCTTATGCTTAATGCAAAAAAGTAATAATTCTGTGTTTATGTTTAACTGGAAAATGTTGGGAATATATGGATGAAAAACCTCAGGGAGGACCTGTAAGTGTACTTAAGCATCTATATACAAATGAAGGCGTATGGGACATGAGCAGGATGTACCAGAAGTGATATTAAATGATGGTGATTAGAACCTAATGGGTGTAAGTGAAACCTTGTGGGACGGCTCTCGTACGGGAATGTCAACAGTGATGGATGCAATCTATACAGGAACGACAGCAAGGGAAGGAGAAACAGAGGGGCGGCCATGCAGGACCGAGGCATTTGCAAAGCTGAGGAGACACAGTTTGACAATACCAATGGGAATGACAGAATATTTGGGACAAAGAGAAGCAAAAACGCAAACAGAAAAAGAGGTAAACATTTTGTGCCTGACCATCAAAACAAATGGCACACCACAGAAAAAAAGCAAGCCATGACTCCAGAGGCCTGAGTCACGTGAGGATACAAATGAAGGACTTGAATCCCCCATTTGCCACCTTACTCTGAAGCCCACAGCATCTAAAGAATCTGTAACCTCTTCAGAAAACAGCTTTACCCTTGCGAAGCACAGAACTCAGGCAGAAATGTGAGTTTACTCCCACCAGTGGACAGCAGAAGGTGGGACTGTCAGTCAATGAGCTTCATTTTGTATGATCATAAGCCACTAATATGTACAGCTGGTAAAACAAGCTGATTCATGAAAACAAAGCACAAACAAAGGCTTTCACTTTCCAAACCAAATCTGGGGAAAAGAAATCAGGCCAACTTCAGGCAACGTTGCCCCCAGAAAAACACCAGCTAAATCTGCTCTCCCTTGGCCAGCCCCAAACATACACAAAAGTCACTGCACATTTACAGGTTGCACATTCAAGAATGCAATGCTAGAAACATGTATGAACACTGGGAGTGGCCGAGAACAGACCCTTACAATTGCAAGCACCCTGGGGAGCCTTGGGCGCCTACCACGAATTCCCTGGTGTCAGCAGAAAAGAGCCTAACTCTGCCAGAAGCCAGACCCAAGACATTTCAAGGGGCATCTACACATGGAAAGTCAAAAACTGGGCCACTCTCCAAAAGCCATCCAGTCCCCCAAGCATGCTTCAGTTTCAGACAAACAGGCAGCAGAAGCAACATGTTTCAGCTGATATTTCCTGGGAAACTGCAAAGAAAGTGAAGCAGGAAGCTGAGGTACAGAGAAAATCCAAAGGTTTACGTTCAGGAGCTTTCCACCATTAATGCGGGGGAAAAGCAGATGGAATTCCTAACTTGCTGTCCTTTTTAATAGGCACCTTGTACAGCTATTTTGTGTCCAAAGGGAGAAAGAAAATTAATGGATTCTCCCTCCTTGTTTTTAGAAACTTAGAAATTAATGCCAGTAGTTGGATCCAAAGCCTCTATGTTTTTCTAAGTTTGGATCCTGTGCAATGAAATGGTCTTTTGCTAGGATTTAACAAAATGCCACCCCCCACATCCCTTTCACAATGATTTTAGCACCAGCAGCCGTTCCTCAAATCTCCTGCAGCTACTAACTGCCCTGTAGACTCGGCCTCAGGACTTGGTGTGTATCTATTTAGCTTTTCCTCCCAAAAGGTGTTTCTCAGACCCAAGAACAGGCTAGCAACCCTTGAAAAGCAACGCATTCCATTTCACAAATTTATACAGCAGTACCTCTCAAGGCCCCAAAACACACAGTCATAGTCATCAAGACAAACAACTGAATAAAAGTAATTTAAATTCTAGACTCACATTGCACCCCGTTTAATGGTGGGAATATTTGAAAACAACAAATATATGAAACCGAAGAGAAAGAAAATGTTGCCATGAGATGACAGGTCATAAGGGATCTGGGCAGAGGTGCAGTTTAGTGACAAAGAGTTGGTACCTGAGAGAGAAATAAGGGATCTATAGGAATTTGCAGCACACAATTACATTTTAAGAAAGAATCTGGGATGCTGGGATCCTTCTGTGTGCACACGGCAGCTGAAGGAAGTACTAGAAACCCGCTGACAGGGAAGTCCTTAGTTCAGACTTCCCCTAACTTTCCTAAGTGAGCAATATTTTTTTTTCTTTTTTTGAGACAGTGTCTTGCTGTGTTGCCCAGGCTGGAGTGCAGTGGCACCATCTCAGCTCAGTGCAGCCTCAGCCTCCTGGGCTCAGGTTGATCCTCCAGCCTCAGCCTCCCAAAGTGTTGGGATTAGAAGTGTGAGCCATCATGCCCAGCTAGCAGCATTTTACAAGTGCAATACAGAAACTGCACAGTCAGAGAATAAGGAAAGGAAACTTTAAATAGTAAAAGGTTTTGCTTCACTTTGTAAGGCCAATATTTTAGCAAGGAAGAGTAAAACAATCCAAAGGTGTGAAGGTGAACTAACCCAAGAGTAACGCGGCTCTGAAGATGAGACTGCCTGCCTGTGACTGGAAAGAATAAGTAAGTGACTCTTCACTTACCAAGCAACATCCTCAAACAGGAAGAGGAGGAGGAGGAGGAAGGGGATTTGGATGGCAACCAATGAAAACTTTCCAAAAACAAACCCAGGTAAGAGTGTATCTTAAAATTAAATATATATTAAGGTAGAAAAAAAAAACAGATCAATTTCTGTTAAGAAGAGTTAGCCTATGAGTTGACTCAAATACTAAAGAACTTTGCTGAAAGGTTAAAGAGAATAGGAAATGTTCCAAGAGAATGGAAATTAAGACAGAAAACAGCCTTGAAGACAGCTAACTTGAAGAACCGAGAGATGTAAGAAAGATAAAAGGGACCATTGGATTAAAAATCTAGCTGTGTAAAATTTAGCTGGATACAATTAAGATGGCAAAAGCAGAAGTTTCTTAGGTGTTTTAGAAAATATGAAAAGGGTAACTAGGCAGAGTAGTCCAAACACAAAGAAAACATAAACATGAGGACAACGGATTTGGGAAGAATGAAGGCTGTTCGCACAAGCCTGGTCACCGGAAGGTTCTACCTGTGTTTTGAGGTATTTGGGGCAGCTGACGACAAGTACCTCAGGCATTAGAGCAGGATAAGGCTTGAAAGCCACACGGTGAGGAAGCCTGAGGGAGGGTGTCTAGAGGAGGACGAAGGCCGTCAGCTGCGGCGGAAGAAGTGCTCAGGGTGACACACAGTCAAACGATAAAGAAGTCCTGGGCAGTGTGAGCCGTGCAGCCTCACATCTGCTCCCTGGGTGCTGGCTCTGCGGAAATCTTCCCTCAGTCAAGGTGGTGCTGTTGAGGCAGGTGGATCCCAATAATGGTACCACAGTTGTTCAAAGCAATGCCTAATTTTTCTTTACATTTTAAGACAAATGGCGAGGCAAGGATAAAAAATGAATTCACCAAAACCAAAGCAAACCCCACGATACACAACACAAAAGCAGCCATCCTGTTTCCAGGCACCTGGTACCCTGTTAACTTCCTGCCCAGTGTTAACACGAAACCCCAAATGAAAGCATCACACTTAAAAACAGGACAAGACACAGTTCTCTCTCCCCTCCTACACCTGCACACACTCACCCACTCACTCACATACTCCTCCCCCTCCATGCTGTTTTCTGGAAGCAGGGGGGAATCCCTGAAGTAATGTTCCCAAATGGCTTGGGGCAGAGCTCATCATTGATATTCTGGATCAGGGTGAGGTCCAAGGCACTGGTGACGGGGTTGCTGTCACAGCCCCGAATCCCAGCCACAGAGAACTAGCAAAAGCCAAGTAATTTGCTTTTTCCCCTTCCACTAATAAGCTTTCCAGCAGAGGAAGAATTCAGCTTCCTGTAGTCAACAGACCCTTTTTTCCCTGCCTCTCCTCGCTCCAAATAATCTAAAGTGACTGCAATTTCAGTCCTGGCTCTCCAGCATTCAGTTCCTCTGGCTGAGGTCACAGGGTGTCAAGTGAGGGCTCTCCATTTCTTTTCTACTCTGCCTTCACGCCACCCATGCTTCTTTGTAACTGAGGCAACCTGCCTCCCTTGCCCAACCATTACATGCACCCCCAGCCCACAGACTTCGAATTCCAGGAAATGTTTTTTAAGGCCCAGGAAACACTGGGGGTCGCGATGGGGGAAGGTGGAGGGTGTATCTCTTTGCTGTAAGCAGCTGATTAATAATAATGACTGACCTCAGATACTCTGGTGACCTGAGCGGCTCATATCCCAGTTTTTGGAAAATGCATTCCAGCAGGACATCTGCTTTGTGGTGGTTAAACCATGTGGCTGGCTGTGTGGTTTTTGGTTTAGTATTATGCAAATGACTCTGGTTCCTAAATTCTTTTCTTAAGGTCTTGCTATGCATGTGTGGCACTGGTATCTTCAGGCCTGGCTCCATGTCGAATCAGCAGCAAGTAGACTGCCCCGGAAAACCCTGCCCCACCCCCACTCCTGCCTCATTTCCCAGATGAATGAAATGCTATTTCAATTAAGACCAGCAGCAACAGTGCTTCCTTTCCCTGCCTTCATGGAGATCTAAGCGGAGAGCACAGACAGAACTGAAGATGAACAAACAAAGGGAAATAGATGAGAGAATGAACAGGTGCATGAGGGGAACGAGGGAGGCCCCAGCAGGTTCCAGCGCCTCCACATGGCTGGAGAGAGGGCAAAGTGCAGACATCAGAGGCCTGTCTGGAAAAGCAGCTCCGAGCGGGGGAAACAGAGGCAGGACTGGGGAGACACGGCACTCTCCTTCCTCCCCCTGCGTCCAGTGCTTGTGAAGGTCTGGAAGGGAAGGACAGAAGGGGAGATGCACCTGGGAGAACACTGGAAACCCCTCCCCCTACCACCACACACGCGCCTAGAGGACGCACGCTCCTGGCTGCAGCCCGGCCTGTGATGGGAATTTATTTCCCCTCAATTATGTGCTCTTGTCCCCAGTCTCAGTTCATCAACACAGTGCAGCCAAGTCAATGAAAGGCTCCATAATGAAGTAATCACATGCACAGGGACATCCAGGCACCTGCCCGCTGGGCTGGCAGGGCTGCAGCCACGCCCGGCCCTGAACCAAGCCCGCATGGGCTCTCCACCCCCAACCCACAGTTCTCCCCGCACCGTGTGCTCCCATGCTCTGTGTCACAGTGCCCCCGTCCTGTCCCAGAAGCCTGTGCTCTGGCTGCCGTCTTCTTGACCCAATCCCAAAAGCTCTGATTACAAAGCATGTGTGACTGAGACCAATCAGTACAAAACACTGACGACCTTCCTCTTCTCCTGCCTGTGTAGACCCCTTCGCTGCAAAAAGCCTGATCATGAAAACCAATGGCATGCGCAGGGAAAGCCTCCACTGGCTTAAGTCATCAGCAAGTATCTAACAATAGCAACACAATCATCACTCAACTGAGTAGGTAATATTAGGACTCTCATTTCACAGATGAGGCTCAGAGAGGTTACATTATTGGTGAAGGTCACATGGCTAGGAGTTGACAGCTGATGCCAAAGACCGTACGCTCCGTGGCCACCTCCAGAGGCGCCATGGTGGCCCTCACAGGAGAACGCGCCACTTCTGCCTCTGCTCTCTGTCCATCCATCCACCTACCCATCACCTACCCATGGGGCACCTATTTCAGGCATTGACAACACAGCTGCGAACTCAACAGGAAAGCCACCCTCCCCCGCTCTCAAGGGTCAGGGGCAGGAGGAGTGGCGAGAGAGTAAAACACAGTAAGCAGCTCTGTAAGTGGGCATATTCTAAGTCAGGGGCAGCTAAGCGACAACGATAAAGCAGAAAAAAAGGAATCCAGGAAATTCCTTAACATGGGAAGCTCAGGAAGGGTGGCAATTGCACACAGACCGGAAAGAAGTGAGAGTGTGGGCCACAGGAGGCTCACATGGCAGAGGCATGGTGGGCGCAAAGGCCCAGGGCACAGGAGGAGGGCTGGCCTGCCGGAGGAGGGAGAGAAGGGACAAGGCAGGTGTGAGCTCAGAGAGGTCTTGGGTCAAAGAAGATGGCAGCCAGGGCACAGGCTCCTGGGGCAGGACAGGGGTGCTGTGACACAGGGGGATGGGGAACCACGGTGTAGGGGAGACCTGCAGACCTTGCTGCCCACTGCAGGGCTGCGGGCGCTGTGAACACGAAAGGTCCCTTTGTGAAAGTAAGGATGAGGTGCTCCTCCAGCACTTCTTCCTCTGGGCACACATGGTCCTGGGACCCACCACATGCTCTCTGCTGGGTAAGGTACCGTCTGGGATAGATTGCAGTCCTTACGCGTCCCCTCAGCAGAGAGCGGTTTGTGTGGGGACAGCCTGCATGGCTCTAGCCGGTGGCCCTGGTAGGGATTTCCAGTAGAAAGACTCCTGTCTTTCACTACACATGCATGTACAATATATAAGTGCAGATACAGATGTGCCTGCAGATACAGAGAAAATCTCCTTGAACCTTTCGCTTTACTGGGGGCTGGCGGGGGTAGGGGCAGAGCTGATGACCTCTCGAGGTGAAGAAATGCAAAGAGGGTAAGGGGACCAGCGACTGTCCTTTGCCACGGGCCATGCTGCAGCACTTGGACAGTCTGGACACCCATATACCAAAAGGACCCATCTGACCATCATGCGCCGAAGCCTCTCCCCTGAGAAGAGGACAGGGCAGCACCCAGACTCGGGTGAAGGACTCAAGGCTCAGAATGGCTGTGGCGCAAACCCAGTAATTAGTTACTGACTGTTCTGCATGCCCCTTCTATGGAAGTGCATTGCCCCTGCACATAAATGTCTTTCAGCGGACTTTGTAAACTTAAAAGCCATAGAAAACTACGTGACCTTGGCAGGGCTATTTTAAGCTAGTTCCTCCTAGTACAAGATGACTGTGGTGCTGAAGATGAAGGGGGACTTTGTCTCAAATTGGCTGTTGTGGAAGAAGTCTGCTCAACTCAGCACTCCTAAGAGGTGTCTCCCCCTAGTGACATGCAGACCTCTCTGCTGCTGGTGCCACCACCCTGCGGCACTGTCTCCGGGCTGGAGCAAGGCAGCTGGAGCAAGGCAGCTAGGTGCAGGCAGGCAGCATTAGTTCCGCAGGCTGCAACTGGCCCTGATCCTAGGACCAGCTATCTCTCGGTACCCTGGGAGCTCCAAGAGACTAAGTGCTCAGTCCCTGGAGTGTTCCAGTTTTGTTGCTGAATGTTAAGAAGTGAGCCCGGAGCACCCTCAGGGTGGCTCATCCACACACAGCTTCCGCAGCCAAGAGAGAAGAGGGGATGGATGAAGGCCAGGATACAGAAGGGGAGGGGGTGGCAGGTAAAGGGAGCCCCCACCCAGGGGAGCTCCTTTCGAGGCTTGCTGGGGGCCCAACAGGGGCACCCCCAAAAACAAGGCCTAAAGCTAGAGCAAAAACAAGTAGGCACAAAGCAGGGGAGAGTCAGTGATGGGCAAGGAAGTAAAAGCCAGAAGATGAGAGCTGAATGGAACAGGAAGCGAACCGGGGCCAAACCCATCACAGCTTAAAGCAGACGTTAATGTGGGTTCCACATTGATCAGAAGCCTGAGGGGGGAGGAGGCTGGGTGCAGCCAGGCTCCTCCCCCTCCTCCATTTCATTCCATTCACATCGTCAGGAGAACTGTGTTTTGGGGAAGGGGCCAGGACAACGGTGGGAGCCTGAACTTGGCTGCTGCCTTTTACAGTAGGCTTCCCAGAAGTAAACTGCCCCAAGACTTCATCCATCACCAAAAAAAGGCAACTGGAAAACACAGGTCGCCAGCCCCTTGCCTCACACCAGCACAGTGGCCCTCCCTCTGCTCCTGGGGGATGGGGTGCCGAGGGGGGGATGGAGGGCAGGCGCTCAGGCCTGGCACTAATTGCTCTTAGGGATGCTGTGTGTCGTGGGGGCTGTTCCCTGCGCTAAGCAGTTAGGAACTTCCCAAATCATTAACCTTTCTCGGAGCTCATTGTACTGGGAGGTGCTCCCCTCTGCAGCCTATTCAGGAGCCCTATTGATCTGCCGCACACTCGGTGCCTTCAAAGTTGTTTATGATCAATATGCAAATTGCCCATGGCATTGATCTAGTATTAATTTTCAATTAGGGAATCCACAAGGGGTCTCTGAGGGTCAATACCTAACAATGCAAAGGAAACTCCGCTGTGGAGTACAGGGCCTGATGCTGATAAAAGCTTCCTAAGCCTCCTCCTCAACAGTTCCAGGCCCTCTGGGCTGTCACCATCGCTGTGGTTCATTTGGTTCCCTCCTAAATCAGACCCCTTCAGCGGCCTCCCAGGCTGGGTCTGCGGCCGTTGCCCTGTGCCCCCCCTCCCACCCCCCGGGGCCACTGGAACACTTCCTGGCCTGCCACTGCCTGCCCCCTCTTGCCCGCCCTCCTGATCAGATGCCCCCAGACATGCCTCCTCATCTCCCCATGCCACGCCCAGACCCAGGACCACTCTCTCCCCCAGCTCCCCAACCACACATACCTTCTTCCTCCCTCTTCCCCTTTCCCTCGTTTCTGCTTAGTCACGGAACGTCACCTTGGCACGCTGCCACGGCTGGAGCTGGCGAGCTGCACGGTCCCCAGAAATCTCAGGCAGGCAGAGCCGCCGGGCTGCCAGGTTATGCTTGGCAAACAACCCACTGATGTCATTTCAAAAAAATAGGGGGGGAGGAAAAAGGCACAGCTTCAAATCATCTGTTTCTCCTTCTTCTTTCGTCTAGCAAAATTTTTCTTCCTAATGAAGCCCGGGGGGGGTGGGAGATGTTAATTACTTTACCACTTACTCATGGTTCCCAGAAGAGGCCAACACCCGCCCTCCAGGACCACAGGGCAGTGCGTGTGAGCCACTGACAGGCAGTGTCCCTGGAGAGAGTGTGCCCAGCTGGGACTGGAATGACCCGGGAACTCAGTCATTCCATTTACGCCCCTAACAGCCCCCTGAGAGACTTGCGTGGGAAAACTCTGCAGCCAGAGGAGCTGGAAGAGAAAAACATGGCTTGGTCTCCTCCCAGCAGGTATGGGGGACAAAAGCAGGGCTCGGTTAACTCCAACCCAAGGCCCAGTGGGCTCAGCCTACCTTCTCTCTCTGCCGGGGGCTTAGAATGTGCTTACATTTAGAATAAACCTGCCTGAAGATGGGGCCCATGGTCCTGCCAAGACAGGGCCCACGATCCTGCCTGAAGACCCAACCCGTGCCCTGCCCACTTTCGGCACTGCCACTCATGGCACCAACCAGCGCATTAGCCAACCAGCTAATAGGTTTATGGATAACATTAATTACCACGTTGCTCATTAATGGATGAAATCTTTATTGGTGCCATTGATCAGTGGACTTGTTAGCTGGCCTCCTAACCAATGGTGGATGTAACAAGCGCTCTTATTGGCATATCAATTAATGCAATCAATTCCTGGCCAGCGGCTGCCATTCGCTTCCCTGGCTGTTCAGGGGTAGGAGACAGACCCATGTCAAGCATGCCCTACCCAGAGCTCCAGCTCTCAGCTGACTTCCAGGTGGGCTCTGTGCCACTTGGAGTTAATCTATCAAAAAAAAAAAAAAAAAAACCACACCTACCCTTCCGTTTGAAAAACACCTTTCTGTGTTGCAGTGATGACAAAAGTGCTAAGCTATGTCAGGGGACATAAGCTGAAAGGAAAGGTGGGAACGGTGTGGGGGCATGTTAGAGCAAACAAGAGGATTAGAGAAATCAGATGTTTCCAGGTTAGGCACTGATGGAAGTGATTCAGTTCCCAGACTAGACCCTAGACAACACTCCAGGCAATGATGGGACCAGCCTGAAAACACAAGCCACAGCCATCATCAGCCCTCTGCCCATCTTGGGGAAGCCCTCCTGGCCCCCGGCCTCCCCAAGCCACAGTCACACCTGCTGTCACACCTACAAAGTCACACCCACCAGTGTCTACCTCACTTAGCACTTCAGACCACAGATCCCATATGGAAACATCATCTGCCCATCTTCACTCCCACGCTTCAGTACGGAAAAGGACTTATCGCAGGAGGAACGACCATCCCACTGTCACTACCAAGAGCTCAGTAAATCTGTGCACACAAGTGCCGTTATAATGTGTGTTGAAATGCATACAGTCAATCATTTCAACAGCACTTATATCACTGTAAAATCAAAGTTGGGGAAAAAAATGCCTCTGGGCAGCAATGACTCTTTAGGGACGTTGTTTTCGAGGAGGCTCAAGGAACTGGGGATGTGGGGTGCATCCACAGAACCATGGGCCATGGTGGAGCCAGACTACCAATGGCCAGTCATCACCAGGGCATTAACACCGGAGCACAGAGGCCGGGCTCAGCCAGGACCGCAGCTTTGGGAGGGAATGCAGAGGATGCCTCCCGCTAGGACGTGCTTTGGCTCAAAGGATTGACTGGAGTTTGCCCCAGATGGGAGCAGCTTGAAATATTATTCCAGATACGTTCCTAAAAGCCTAAAATTAAAAAAATAATAAATGTAAAAAGGAAGAAAAATCACTACTCAATGATGCTAGAGCTATTAATAAACTTTGCAAGCAGGAACATTTGACTCAAGGAGAGGGGGTGCAAGCAACAAAAACCGGTGGGGAAGCAGATGGGGTGGGGGGAGGAAGCAGCCTGGGGCCAAGCGGTGACAGGGCCCAGGAGCCTGACTGAGGCTGTGGCGCAGGGACACAATTCTCAGCATCTGAAAGCATGGCTTGGAGTTTCTAGGATAAACAGCAGAAATATTTCCTTTCACTTATAAATAGAAAGTGCCTTTTTTTTTTTCCACACGGAACGTCATCACTTCCATGTTCACAGTACGGAGGAGAGAAGAGTCCTGAGCAGACAGGGCAGGGACCAGAGAGAGAAGCCCCAGCCAGGTGTCACACTCTCAGGGTGGGGACCAACAGACACCAGAAAGAGAGAGACGAGGCCTCCAAGGGGAGGCCAAGACCTCTGCAACCCATGAAGTGACTACATGAAACAGAGGGTTGCACATTATATGCAGAGTCACCCAGTGTGGGTGACAGGGAGATACCCTGACAGGGGCTCTTCATCAGCCACTCGACACCGCAGTGATTCTTCCAGAGAGAGTACTCTTGGGTTCTTTCAAAGGCAAAAACCCCAGTGTACTTCTGAATAGAGATCTATAGTATTAATACGATGGTGTCTGAATTGCTCTCTGGGGAATCCCAAATACCACAAGGGTCCTGCACATTTTGATTCCAATTTCAATTCCTTTTTTTTGTTAAGATAGAGTCTCACTCTGTCACCCAGGCTGGACTGCAACAGCACAAGCTCTGTTCACTGCAACCTCTGCCTTCCAGGTTCAAGTGATTCTCCTGCCTCAGCCTCCCGAATAGCTGGGACTGTAGGCGCCCACCACCATGTCTAATTTTTGTATTTTTAGTAGAGACAGGGTTTCACCATATTGGCCAGCTGGTCTCAAACTCCTGACCCCAACTGATCCGCCCACCCCGGCCTCCCGAAGTGCTGGGATTACAGGTGTTGGCCACTGTGCCTGACCCCAGTTTCATTTCAAATGCTGAAATAATAAGGCATACTCAAATATGGTATATGCCAAAATTTAATACAATGGTGGCTAGGTGAACTAGTTATGTGGCCAAGTTAAACAGTTTTTACATAGACTTTAGCATAAAACTTCTGCCATTTTCACTTAATGGAAGACTCTTCTGGGATTCCACGGCAGGCTATTAAAAACCAGTCCCGTTTGGAACTGCTTCTGAGTAAATGAGGTTTATATAGAAATGGACTAAAATGAAATATAGAAACAAAACAGAAGCTTAGTTGATACTACTTAACTACCTTCCACAACTCTTTAATTTTTGATGTAAATGTTGGTCAACTCTGCTTTGTTCTAATTTTTAGCTTAATAAGTAAATGTTACAAATCTGAACTCCTAAAATAACTACAGTTTTCAAGCCTTTCGAAACACTGTTTATATACTGGGTTCAAATTAGATTTCATTTTTTCTAAAAGAGGGCTCCGCTAATAAAATTTTACAAACCACTGCTCTATCTGATGTATATTTCCAGATTAAAGTGTAGTGCACTTCTTCAGACAGCCTCCCTTGAAAAACAACACGGATAACTTCAACTTTCTAGTAAGAATTTAAGAACTTCACAGCTCTTACGTCGACACAACACTCTCACATACATTTGACTGGCTATTAATACTACACAGGCACAGAAACCTGGATGACTTAAACGTATTGCTTATGTTGTGTATTTTCTTCTAAGCAAAAAAGGAGGGAAGAGGAAGATCTCTTGATGACTCCTCACAGAAGCAAAACCAAGTTCCTTTTATAAAACGGGGAGAGGTGCTACTTCCGTTCTCTGCAATGCTGAAGGCTCCGAGTAGCAGTTGTCCCTGCTTTGATCATCTAACCAGACAGAACGCTCCCCCACGGCAGTTTTTCTCCTCCAAAGACAAGAGCTTAGAAGCTGTCTCTTTGGAAGAGAAGAGTCTTCTATTCATGTATTTGCTCACTAAGTCATTAGTGAAACCTATCAGTTCATGCCCCCTAGGTTCCAGCCATCGGGGGATCCAAATGGACAAGCGAATCACATTCCTGCCCTCATGGAACTTGCCCTCCAGTAGATCCATTTGAGGTAACATAAGATGGCCAGAGTATTACGTCCACGACTTTCTCACCGAACCATGACGTCAGCATGTACTTGGACAGGCAAATCACCTCTGACTCTGCTCACCTGAGGGATGACAAGGTTGACCTTGGGAGGTCTAACAGGGCCTCCATGCTAAGGTCCTAAGTTGGACACCTTCAGTACTATGAATAGCCGGAATCATTAAAGAATTAAACCCTACCCACTCTAAAAACACTCTCTGATCCAGGTTTCCCTAAATCTTCACCTGGGTGATTATCATCAAGGTTCTTCCACCACCAAACACAATAAGAAATCAAATCTCATCAGAATTGAGCTATAAATCTGTGAAGACTCCAATAATTTCTAGCCAAGGGAATAACACCACAAAAGTACTTTTTAAACTAATTACTCCGATTCTGAAGTGCTGCCCTAATGAGCCTTCTTTCTGCCCAGAACTTACTAAGAGGAAAAACTACCTTCTGGTGCAGTAATTACTGCTTTCCCCTTCAAACTTCTAACTGGAGATCGATGCTGCATTTTAAGACCCATTGATTTACAATTAGCCTGGCTTTCCTGCTAAAGTGTTTTTTAAGCAGAGTTGATTTTATTTTATTTTGAAATCTCTGAGATCTGATTCTTGGATTTTACATTCTCATGAGAGGAGACTGGAAATCTCAAAGAGGAAGGTAGGTATCAGAAGAGAGCAGTAGAAGGATGCAAATCAGATTCAGGAGGGTGTGGAAGGGAGAAAGGGAAGTTGGTTTGGTCACAGAATTTTTTTTTTTAAGCCAAAATTCATGCTGAAAGGGAGAGAAAGAAGAAATCCAAAGAGAGGGAGCAGAAGGTCGAGCGGCAGCGGGAGAGGGCTAGGTGCACAGCCTAATCAAGTGTAGCTGCTGTCAAGGTGGCTGGAGCAGCTCTTCATTGCCTCTGCTGTTTATTAGCATCCTTGGGAAGGAAAAAAAGAGAGAGAGAGAAGAAAAAGCTTTGTGCATCTTTGCAAAACAAAGCACTAGTTAAAAATAGTCTATGCAGCAGGGACAGTGTGCTAACATGAGGGTCCTGGCAGCTCCAGCATTTGCACAATCTGTCCCATGAGGAGAGCAGAAGTAAGCGAAGCAATTAAGAATTTCATGCTGATTGCTCTAAGCATGTTTTCTACACCATAAAGATAATAGCATAAAGGATATGGCCTTGCTTCTCTCCTGCCCTGCCTGATAACTTTTGCCTCCTGGCTTTTGGACTTTTTCTTTTCTTTGCCTCTCATGTTTGAGGACTCGAGATGCTTGTTAGCTGGGCTGGCCCCACTTTATGGCATCTTTCACTTCTATACCGAAGGAAATGGCAGTTGTATGTCAGTCTCTCCCTGCCCTTGATCAAGAGCAACTCTGGAAGAGGACACAGAAGCCAAGGTGCATTACTGAAGCCCCAAAGAGGGAAGGCTTAAAGAATGGGGAAACTGCTTCAGAGGCCTGCAAATCCGGGCTCTCCAAGGCCCCTCCTGCCACTCCCATTCTGGCTCTTCCCTATTGCTGGGTCCCAAGAATGACTGGCAGAAGATGGTCTTGGAGAAATGAGAGCGAAAAGTAAAAACTCCCAAACAATCAGAGGGGAGGGACAAACCACAAACTTTTTGCGTTTTTAAAAAAATGTATTTTAAAGCAAGATTGGACAGGCCAATTTCAAAGACTAACACGAAAAAAGTGCAATTAAATCCTTGAAAAACTGACAGATCAGCAAAACAAAACCACCCGGAGGAGAGCCCGATTGAGCCTCATTAAGAGGGAGTTCAGCCTGTTTTTAAAACCCTTCTTAACACTTAGCTGGGTACCTCCCCAGCAGCTCGCGCTCCCAATGCGGCTGGCATAATTAGTGTCAAAATGGAAAGAAAAAAAAATCAACCTAGGAAATAGAAATTAAAACACAAATTGGCGGGTGGGGTGGGAGGGGGTCAAATGGAAAAACCATTCCAAATTCAAACAACAAACTCCTATCAGTCCATCTGAGGGCAACAGGGAGAGAGCAAAGTACTCTACTGTATGCAGAGATAAATATGTTCCAATTAAAAGAGAGAGAGGCTGGGGCAGATTGAGAAGATTTATGCTGCAATTCCCCATCTTCAACCTCTCCTTCTTTTCCCAAAATATATTCTACATTGTGGTCACATCAACTCCAGGAGGCTGGGTTAATGGCAGATAGATAGCAAATTGCACCAACCTCATCAATTATAACCATCACGCCTGACAATGGGGAAAATGAGATCTGGTGACAAATTTCCACACCTTCAGCCATCAGGATCCCCCCATTACTGGCGTGCGTGCACGCGTGTGAAAGAGTGTGTGCGTGAGAGCATGAGTGAATGCATTACATGTGAAACCACCAGCCTGTAATAAGGAGATATGGAGCTGAGATCCATTATAGAAGGGCAGGCCACTAAGGAAGAAATACTCTGGAGATGGAAAAGATGGCAGGGAGATGAAGCCATTTTATTAAATCAGGCAAATTCTAATTTATTCTGCAGAGACAGAGGAACGAAAATGGATTCATTCTCAGTATATCCTCTGAGCCAGCTCCTATCACCTCAGCAGAGGGAAAAGGGAAAGAAAGGTTCCAAGATTCATCTGGAAATCAAAAGAAGCCTTTTCCTTTAAAAAGCAAACATTAAAATATATCTATTTCAATATCCTGCACCAGGAATTATGGAAAATAATGCTTATGCCAGAGAAACGCAGGGGTTTTTCCCTGGCTTTCCGATTATTCCAGCAGGTGAAGAAGCTTACAAATTTGATTCATTGCAACAGGAAATCAGAAAGACAACTGCAGCCTAGACAAGTTGCTGACAAGGACTGACAAAAGGAACTGTGGAACATCTCCCCCAGTGGCAAAAAACGCCACCTGCCACCTTCCCTGTGGTGGGAACTTAAATGGCGATTTTGAAGTTGAAAACAGTGGAAAAGAAATGCAGTGTAGGAAAACACCAAGCACAGAGGTTGCCTTTCATTAGCAAAAGGCGCTTGTGTTTAGACTGCAATTAGAAAACCAAGGTTTTAATTAAACAATTATATAAAAGTTAGTTTGGCTCCCCTGTATAGTCCAACACTTCACCAGCGCCTTGGGGTTAGCTTAGCAATGAGTGTTTAGAGCTCTGGTTGCTATGAAGGGAAATAAACAGATGACACGGCACGCACATGTAACTGTAAAGCTAGGCGCTGTACCTGTCTGTCTGTAGCTCCTCTGCCATGTTCTAGAACAAAGGAAAAGCCAATGAGACTGACACTGAGCACATACGCGGTCAGACCGCAAGCCATCAGTAACATTGTACTACCCATGGCTGAACAGAAGAGATTATTCAAAGTGTCATGCAAGACCTGGGGGGGATCACGGGGCTTCCGGTGCTCCCAAGTGAAGAACTGCGTCTCTATCAAAGCGCAGGCCAGGTGCAGCTAGCTTACTCTGTGCCTCTTTTAACTAAGAGGGATTCGCAGGAGCTTAGATACCTTCAAAATCCCAAACCACCTCTGGGAGGATAAGAAAGCAATCTACTTTTTCACCTGCTGCTTTCACACCACCTGGGGACGGCTGCCCAGGGCAGACAGAGGTATGTGTAGGTCCAAGGGCTTAGATTCCTAGGGGAGACTTAGATGTCTAATCTTCCCAGTACATGGAAGACTCCTCTGTGTCTCCCAGCAATCACCACCCTCAATGCTGGAGAGCTGCAAAATGATGTGAAATTGGTTCTTCCCTATACACATCAGCTTTGCAGGCAGAAGGTGGCCACCTTCTACTAAACCATGTTCCACGAACAGCCTGGGCCATTCTCCCCCCTCAGTGAAATGGATTTTGTCAAGTGTGTGGGGCCCAGCCTATAAATACAGACAGGAAGATTGATCAGTTTTCACTCCACAGCACCTACCAAAAGTACACAGACCCCAAAAAGCAAGGCTATTCTGACCCTGGGGCAGATGGTAAGGAGAACTCCACACTGACACCCGCAGGTGATGCTTCAGATCGCACCTCCACAGGAGTTAAATGCAGCCTTATGTTCCACAATTCCACATTTCCCTGCCCTCCTGCCTGCTTGGAATCCTTCCAACTCTGAAAAGAGCCATGCCAAATGATAAAGAATCCAAGATGGCAGCCAGCTGATACTGACCAATGGCCTCACACGTGGCCTAGCACTGGGCTATCTTCCTAGGTATTTCTGATCAAGCCACTGAAGGAAAACCTAAACTACAGAGCTCATTAGTTGGCAAATGCTCTATTCTCTGTAATACCCAATACTAACCAAATCACAGGGTAATCAGTATGTGTTAGTTTTCATAGAGGACCAGCCCCATTTGGGTTTCACAAGGACAAGGTGTTCCTCCTTCTACACAGATAACAGAAAAATAAAAAATAAACACTAAGCTAAGCATGGTGGCTCGTGCCTGTAATCCCACTTCCTTGGGAGGCTGAGGCAGGAGAATTGCTTGAGCCCAGGAGTTTGAGACCAGCCTGGGCAACATAGTGAGACTTCACCTCTTCAAAAAATAAAAGTATTAGCCAGGTATGGTGGCACATGCCTGTAGTCCCAGCTACCCTGAAGGCTGAGACAGGAGGATAACTTGAGCTTGGGAGTATGAGGCTGTAGTGAGCCATGATCATGCCACTGCACTCGAGCCTAGGTGACAGAGTAAGATCCTGTCTCTATAATTGGGGGAAAAAAAATACTAACAAAACAAACTTAATTCCAAGTTAACAAAAGCTGAGGGGTTCTTTTTTCCCCATCTTCAGGCTGCAGCCCTGCTAGGTTTGCAAAGAACTGGGAAATTTAAGGATGACTGAAGGTTGTATAATTCGTTCCACTGGTGCTCAACAGCAAAGTTACCTTCCCCACCAAAATCCTTCACCTTTCAGACAAAGGCAGGGTTTTCTTGCCGTTTCCAACACCTGACAGTGTGAACTGCCCGAGTAAGAGAGCAAGGACCAGGCCACAGCTCCTCAGACTAAAAGGCGGAGCAGCCAATCAGAACTAATCTCTGCGCCGGAGGTAAATTCAGTGTTCTCTTCCCTGATCTCATTGCGGGTAGGGGGCACTCCAGCAGCAGGGGGTGGGCTTGCCTCCCTTGGTGCCCCCTATCCCATGCCCTAAAAACTAACAAGGGCCCTTCTGGTCAACACCTTTCGCCACAAGCAGCCGTGGAAGAAATTATTTTAGAGGAAGCCCAAAATGAAATCCAAAGCAACCGGGCTGACTTTATGACTTATTTATTTATTTCTTCCTTCACGAACAGAAGGTTAATATAAGAGCAACTCCTTGGCAAACCTTTAAGGGTAATTCAAGCGACACTGATGTGAATCAATGTTCCCTTTGTGAACACATTACTTGGCAGAAACTGGCTTTTCTTAACCCCCTTAAACATAGCCGGCAAAACAAAAAGAGGGGGGGAAAAATGTCCTTCAAACAAAAGGATGAGGTGAAAATAGAGAGAGAGTCGACTGTACTTTATTCTCTTTCATAGAAGCAAATGGATCTGGTGCTTTTATACATTAATCAATCAATATCACTGGCTGTACATCAGCAGGGTAGCCAAGTTATGAATGACCTTTCTGGCAAAGAGGACACTTTTAAAGCTCATAAGACTGCTCATAGCTTAGCAACTTTCCGAATTTATGCCTGCATGATTACCCCTTGGAGGCGAGCAGCTGTGAGTGCTGCACTAAATATGGCAAGGTTAGTCGTTTCCAATTTGTGCAGAGGGAGGAAGAGATGTGGACCTGGCTGCCCCATTTATGCACGGGCTGCCGCAACCTGGGCGACACAGGGCAGAGCCCCAGGCCTGCAGCGGGGCGGGGCCAGCCGCCCTTCTGGAAAGCCGGCTGGGCCTCCTGCTCAGCTTAAGGCCAAACCAAACACAGCAGCTTCAGACAGCTCATCTAGAAAGCTGTGCCCAACTCCACTTCGCCTGCTGTCTGCTTCTCACAATCAGATCCTGACTCCTCCAAGCTGACAGCCGGGCTGGACTGGCCAGCGCGGGGTATTCCCAGGCTCCCTCCACACCCTCTCCCTCTGGCTTCTGTGCCTCTGAAAGCCCTCCCCATGCTGACTGGACTCCTCCAACCTGGTCACAGGGCTTCAGGCTTCTAAAAAGCAATGGGAACTTTCATCTTTAAGTTGTTTTTCTTTTTTTAAAGCAATCCACAGAAGGGCATTTCTACCGAAAAGAGGACGCTCTCCAGAATTAGCCAGCCCAGATAAACAAACCGTTGGGCCAGTCCTCTTCATTTCCCCTGTCACCAACTCAGCCATTCTCTTCATGTCCAGAAAGCGAGAAAGTTCTCTGGATTCCATTCTTTGTGGGTGGAAATGGGGCAAAGGGTTGTCTGTGGGTGTGGATCTCCATGACAACCACTATCGTCCCAGAGAGGCCGCAAGGGGCCAAGAGACAAAATCCCACCTCGGGCTTCCTCTCCCAACTCCTCTTTACAGCCGTGGTAGAAAGTCTCTGAAGTCTGGAAGAGATTCCCGACTTGGACACGTGGAAGTCCACTTACAAGGCCCCACTTTGTTCTGTCTCCCATAGAGGGAAATAAAGGCGTTTAGGGATTTGAAATACAGCTTTAACGTCATATAAATTACAACAGAAGAAACCACAGGCTAAAACTCATCATCCCCGCTGGAGGCTAAGGAAAACTGAGAGCAGAAATGAGCTTTACTGAGAACATCCTTTAGTCTACAAGGAGTAGCCCAGTGAGGGGAGAAGGCGGCAGGACACGGGCTAGGGGCAGTGAACAGCTGGGTTGTGGTCACTTCTCGCAATGGCCTTAAGAACACAATCGGGCCACTCCATGTTCCTATTTCTGAGGTAGGGAGAGTTCACAGAGACAGGACTCCACTTTAAGGTGTCACTGACAGAAGCCCCCAGACCACAAGAGAGGGCAGTTTACAGAAATGGATGATAAATTAACAATGAAAACAAGAAGAACAGCTTATTTAAAAGACACAATGTGGGCATCTCTGGAGGGGCGGCGAGTTTTTATTTCCGTGCCCCTTGACGTGGTGGACGTTTGCAGCTCCAAGCCCGGCGGGGAAGAACAACACTCCCTCAGCGCTCCACACTTGAATAAATACTGAGCTTGCACCTACTATAACAGATTCAGATTCCCATCTTGAAAATCGACTTTCTGTTTAGAGCAAGGAGGAAACGCAGAGCCCCGCCAGCTGGCGCCCCTGCAGAGATGGGTCTGGGATGGTGCCACAGACACCCACTTCCTGTTGTATCAGAACAGCTGAGTGGCTCCGTTTTCCCGCAGGAAGCTGCAAGTCCACACAGTCAACAACTCAAAACCTTGCCCACTCTCCCCCCTTTCCTTTCAGTGTGTAACAAATATCAAACATGTGTCCCTCCGAACTGCCTTCCATATTTACAAACTTTTTTTTTTTCTATACAGAGTCTCACTCACTCTGTCACCCAGGCTGGAGTGCAGTGGCGCGATCTCAGCTCACTGCAACCTCCACCTCCCATGTTCAAGCAATTCTCCTGCCTCAGCTCCTGAGTAGCTGGGACTACAGGTGCCCGCCACCACACCCAGCTAATTTTTGTATTTTTAGTAGAGGCGGGGTTTCACCATGTTGGCCAGGCTGGTCTTGAATGCCTGACCGTAAGTGATCCACCCGCCTCAGCCTCCCAAAGTGCTGGGATTACAGGCGTGAGCCACCAGGCCCAGACAAAATTTACAAACTTTTAAGTCCCCCTCTGGAGCTGCCACCACGTGGACCGCCCTCCCAGAGCACGTCACCTCAGAGCAGGGGTTGACTAAATGCTCAATCGCCCTTCTTTTCTCCATCTTTGTGCAAGCCTGGCTATTCCTCTGACAGCTCTCAAAAATTCATCCCTTGTCTGACAGCTAAAAATAATGCATTTATTTTTTGTGTGCACAAAGTTGACTTTACAGCCTCTCAGGGTTTTCCTAAGTTACAGATGCCACTTGCCACCACTTTTCTTCATCTTCTCTTACCTGGCCAACGGCAACGGGTCAGCCGTTGCTTTTCTCAGGCACCTTCCCTCTTCCCATCCAAATGACTCCCTAACCCACCGTCCACCTGGCAGACACCTGTGTCCTCTGTGCTGTGTGTGTCTATATCACCCTTCTGGAAGTGCTTGGTACTAACCATCCCCTATAGACACTGGGCTATCCTGCTGCACACTGCTATATGGTATCTCCTTGTTTTACATATTTAAATCTCTATATCAAGAATATTAACAAAGATAAAAGGGTATTAGATCTTCCCTGTAGGCACAGGGTGGAAACTCTCACATTAGTAACAGTGCAATGTGAAGCTCACCCCCCAGGACAGAGAAGCCACTCAGAAGCTGGCTGGCCATCCCATTTTTGGGTGCAGACCCAGACACAAGGACAAGCCCTCCCTGGGAGGCGGGTTACTCCTCAGACTCTAGAAAAACAGAGTATTTCTCCATTCCCATGCACATTTCACTACACAAGTGAATCCTTATACCTGAGTAATTTCAACCTTACCTGAGTAAGAGAACAACATACTACCCCCAAGGAAGCCCCAAATGTTTCCTTGAATACCAGAGTCCAGGAATAGAAAAATGTATCAGAGAAAAATTCTATCTGAAGATGTGGAATTACCAAGATGCAAAAGATGCAAGAACCAGAAAGCCTAACCTGAAGGTCCACATATTTTTTACAAATTGCACAAGAATAGAGAGAACCCGCTGGGCGCAGTGGCTCATGCCTGTAATACCAGCACTTTGGGAGGCCAAGGGAAGTCGATCACTTGAGCTCAGGGGTTTGGGACCAGCCTGGCTGACATGGTAAAACCCCATCTCTACTTAAAATACAAAAATTACCCGGGCATGGTGGCGGGTTCCTGTAACCTCAACTACTCAGGAGGCTGAGGCAGGAGAATCGCTTGAACCCGGGAGGCAGAGGCTACAGTGAGCCGAGATTGTACCACTGCACTCCACCTTGGGGGAAAAGATAGAACTGGAATTTCTGTTTCAGTGTCTGTGTCCTCTGCTCCCTGAGACCACATGCTCTGTGGGGGAGGAAGTGTGTGACAAATTGTATGCCATGAAACTTCAAGGGAAATCAATCATGTCAGACCACTGCTGAACACCTCCAAGGGTTTCCCAAAGCAGTGAAACCCCAAACTCAGGACCCTGCTTACAAAGGTGGGTCTGGTGGTAGGTGCCACCCACGCCCCATTGCCAGCCCTCCCTAGGACATGCCAATTGCACTGGCCTACCTTCTGCCCAGGGGTCTTTGCACCAACCAGGCCCTAAGCCTGCCGTGTTCCCTGCCTTCTTCAAGTTCAAGTCAGGTCACAGCCTAAATGTCACCACCTTAAAGACCGAGCATTTAACCTGCCTTTGCAGTATTCAAGGTAAACAATATTTAATGAGGAAAGCCTTCCCTTGATAAGGATTAGCCCAGATAATAAGTGAAGAAATAATAGAATGAGAATATCACCATTTTGCCAGCTCCAAATAATATACGAGATCTGGGCAATGATCATTAATGAATGCTAACATCACAAAAGAATTAGTGAGACATCATGTATCTCCTGATCAGACACACTGACTAACACATATGAAGAAGCCATGGAGAAAAAGTAAAACTGCTGCTGAATCAGATCAGATGTCTAGATGTAACTATCAGTTCACAGGAAACGCAAGGGGACAGAAGAACATGTTAAACAACACTGTGGGGATACAATCATCAAAACATCAAAATCCAGACTGCGGCAACTCTACAGGATACATGATTCAGTTTCTTCAATAAAAATTGCAAGGAGGGGGAAAGAAAAGGTTAGAAGAGGAACATACAGGTAAGCAGACACTTTAGAGACATATCAATTCATGTAATGTGAACACTGTATTGGCATGTGGATTTAAACAAACCAACTATCAACAAATCCATGTATTAGCCTGGGTATGACACCTCACACCCGCAATCCGAGCACTTTGGGAGCCCAAGGTGGAGGACCGCTTGAGCCCAGGAGTTTGAGACCAGCCTGGGCAACAAAGAAAGAACCTGCCTCTACAAAAATTAAAATTAAAATTAATAAAAATAATCCATGTATTAGGGAATTTTGAATACAAACTCAGTATCTGATGATTGCATGAATTTATAATTTTTAGGGGTCTGATAATGATACTGTTGTCTTGTTAAAAAAGAGAGATACAGGTCAGGCATGGTGGCTCACACCTGTAATCCCAGTGCTTCGGGAGCTCGGAGTGGGAGGACTACTTGAGCTCAGGAGTTTGAGACCAACTTGGACAATACAACAAAACCTCATCTCTACTAAAAATTAAAAAAAAAAAAATTAGCCAGGCATGGTGGCACGTGCCTGTAGTCCCAGCTACTCAGGAGACTGAGGCAGGAGGATGGCTTGAGGCTGGGAGATCAAGGCCGTAATGAGCTATGACCGCACTACTGCACTCCAGCCTGGGTGACAGAGCGAGACCCTGTCTCAAAAAAGAGAAAAAGAGAGAGAGAGAGAGATACAAATATGGATGAAACAATATAACCAGGATTTGTTTCGAAACAGTTTAGTAAAGGGAAGCAGCAAGTGAGGGGTAGTGTCTAGATGGACCAAGAGTGGCTGTGAGTGGGTATCTGCCCAGGACGGCTGACGGGTTCACGGGGTCTGCTAGTTTAGGTAATGCTCTCTACTTATGTATGTGTTGGAAATTATCCAACACAGGAACACAGAAAGTTTATTTTTTAAAAGCTTCCTTCCTTGACTATCCCTCTACAACAGGTACCTGGTCAACCTCTAGTCACCCCATCTTACATTTGATTTTAATTCTTTACCTGACCCTTATATTTTTCTTTTTATTTACTCCTCATAAACCCTTCTTAATGTAAGCTGACAAGAGCTGGGGCCTGGCCACCCGCATTGACCACCATGTCCGTAGGGCTTTGAAGATACCTGGCACATGGGAAGCTTCATTAAATACACATTAGAAAACATAGAGCACATGTACAAACAAGACCACATCAGTCATTCAGCAGCAGCTGAGAGCGTTACGCTCTCTTGTCTTTGCAGAAATCTTGAGTGGGTGTTCACCCCCTTCTTAGGAAGATGTGAAAGTATTCCCCGGGCCACCCAAACAGTTTAAGCATTGTATTGTGACGACAGATTGTCACGTATCAATAGACACACACGTAAAGCTATGAAATCTTTCTCTAAACTCGTGAATGAAGCACCAAACAGCGTCAACAGAGCAGCAGCTAACCTCTCACGAGGCCCACACTCCTGGGCCTCATTGCATGGCCACCAATGTTATCGATCAGTTGATCACATAGTGGCAATCAGGACCACCAATTCCAATCCCGACAGCTATGGCCTGTATCATAACACAGCCAAGAATGAAAGCCATCAATCATCCACATAGCAGGCTATTTGGAAACATCCAGACATTGGAGTTTTGAAGATGATGCCTAGGGCAATCTAATGGAAGCGTTGCTCAATTTATGAGTCGCGATGATGCCACCTGATAAATGACAGAGCATCCTGGAACCCTGGAGGATGCAAATAAAGATGCGGGCCGGTGCATTTCCAGCTAGGAGAACCCGAGCCAGTGTCAGGTGAGGCCAACGTTCCTCTACCAATGAGGCTGTTTTAAAAAGTGCGTTTTGCATTCCTGCCTACTCTCAGGATAGTGACAGCTGGCTGAACCACCCTAATGAATTACTGTAAAAGGAAGGTGAAATATTAACTGAAGAACCTGAAGAAGCTTTCATTTTCTTAAGATGAACCTGTGACCTGAAGGAATCTCACCAACGTGTATTTATGGATGACTTCCGTGCACTCAGGCAGGGCACAAGACCGAGGACTCAGTTGAGAACCAGGAAGGCCAGAAGGAGAAGAGACCAATGGGCAAGAGGCTTGTGGCTGAGATCCCTCCAAGGTGCCATCCACCAGCCCAGCTGAACCTTCACTACACACACAAGCCCATTCAGCCCGAATTGGGCTCTGGGTGCCATGGATCCGTCTTCGCCTTCAGGAAGGGCCAGTGCTGGTCCCTATCGGGCACTTGGGCTGTGACAGCCCCTTGTTAACAGCAGTGCTCGGCTCGCTCTCTGGTGAGCTCCGAGAATGAACTTGGACCTTGTCCTCACCCAATGTGCCAAACCAAGGGCACACAGACAAAGAGTGCACTGTTATAGTCTATGGGGGCAGGTACAGGAAACAGAATGAGAAGCTGAGTTTTGGTTACTGAGATGGAAGGCACCTCCCACTACCTGTGACTGGCCAAGGAGGAAGGTTGTGGGTTGGAGGTGGTCAGGGTCATCTCCAACTCATCATGAACGAGGGCTTCCACCATCAGGACTGGCTCTTCCCAATTCTGTTGCTGATCAGGCCTCTGTATCCACAGAGGAGCCCTCTGTGGGGCTGTGTGCCCTGCAGGCTGAGGTCATGGTTATGGCACTCATGTTCCTTGGAGGCATGAACTCTGGAGCAGAGCTCCCCTTGTCCTCCACAGTGGAGGAAATGCCATGCTGAAGATTCCGCATGCCACTGGGGCAGCCTTAAGTGGGAGAGGCAGACCCGGGGCTTCTCTGAGCTCAACATACCCCAGACTCCTCCCACACAAAGGAAATGGGTGTACTGAGGCTGCAGCCCCGTAAGATAATGTGATGTGGTCGTGAGATGCCCAAACTGGAAGGAGGGGGAAAAAAGGAACAAAGAAATCACTGTGGACAGATGAAATGAAAATCTGGCAGGACTCTGTCCTAACAAATGATCCTAAAATGAAATAAGACTAACTCTTCTCCCTTGGCAGATGTAGAGAGAGGGAGAGTGGGAGCAGGAGCCAGAGAGGGAGGTTCAGAAAGAAAGAAGGTGCACCATGTGCCAGGCTCCACGCTAAGTATGATGACACTCTATGTACATTCCCTCACTTCACCGTCAAAGATTAACGAGGCAGATCCCGTGAGGGTACACTCGCATCCCCTTTTATAGGTGTTAAAAGAGTTGTGGTTCACGAGGGGTGCAGTTGGGAGACCCTGAAACAAACATGTAGACATTTTCTGTGCATGTGCATTCATGTGCATTATTCTGGGGTGAGGGATCATTTCTTTCATCAGATTACCTGAAAAGGTAAGAAATCCTCAGGTTATATAATGTGACCAAGGTCACTAAGCTCAGAAAAGCTGGGATCTAAACTCCTAGGTAACTCATAAAAGCTCTTGCAACCAGGTCTAATCTGAAAGCCCCCAGTGTTCACTGAATGAGAAAGAAAAACAGCATAAGAGAGTCCCTCTGAGTTGAGGAGATGGAAAAGGCAATGAGAGGGCGCTGAGTCTGAGCAGGATGTCCAAGGACATTTATGAGCCCCTTTCACTCTATCCCAGAGGTTCTTCAAAGCAATGTCACTTCTCTGAACATCTTCGGTGTACAGAGTGACGTGAGCCAACCCTACCACCCCCCACCCATTCACCATCCACGCAGGCACAAACCCACTGACCTGCAGCCCCAGCTTAACCAAAGCCAGAGAATGACCTGGAAACAACGGGATAAGCAGGAAATAGCCAGATTCCCTAAATTATCATCTTTCTGGAAGTTCTGCAAAATATGGACAGTTGTCATCTTTCATGTATTGCTTTTCTTATTTTGAAGGGGGAACTGTTTGGAAAGTAATTAAGAGTGTATTTTGGGCTGGGTATGGTGGCTCATGCCTGTAATCCCAGCACTTTGGGAGGCTGAGGCAGGCTGATCACGAGGTCAGGAGTTCGAGACTAGCCTGACCAACATGGTGAAACCCCATCTCTATTAAAAATCCAAAAAATTAGCCAGGCATGGTGGCGCACACCTGTAATCCTACCTACTCTGGAGGCTGAGGCAGGAGAACTGCTTGAACCCAGGAGGTGGAGGTTGCAGTGAGACAAGATCGTGCCGCTGCACTCCAGCCTGGGTGACAAAGCAAGACTTCGTATAAAAAAATAAAAATTAAAAAAAAGGGCGTACTTCGGCAGGGCACGGTGGCTCACGCCTGTAATCCCAGCATTTTGGGAGGCTGGGGCAGGCGGATCACGAGGTCAGGAGTTCAAGATGGTGAAATCACGTCTCTACTAAAAATACAAAAATAAACCAGGCGTGGTAGTGCACGCCTGTAATCCCAGCTACTCAGGAGGCTGAAGCATAAGAATTGCTCAAACCTGGGAGGCGGAGGTTACAGTGAACCAAGACTGCACCACTGCACTCCAGCCTGGGCGACAGAAGGAGACTCTGTCTCAAAAAAAAAAAAAAAAAAAAAAAGAGTGCATCTCATCGGCATGACTGTTTCCACCACCGGCTGAAAAAAAACGATGATCTGGTGGGTCATGATCTGGTGGGACCAGTGTCAAGTCTCACTAAGTCAGCCTGAGCCTGTCCAGGTGGCAACCTCAGCCCCACAGGAAGCTGTCATCTGTGACCCTGCTGGGAGAAGTAGAGCATTTAATTCTACTCCACCAGGTGACAATAATGTCAGTGTAGCATATTATGTGATCACTCTGAGTAGTTACACAAAATTTAGAAGAAAAACCTGCACTATCTATCGGCATCAGTCAGAGAGCAGAACTCTGGAAAAGTGCGCTTTATGCAATAGAGAAGTGCACTGTCTAATCCTGAGCAGGAAGATGAGAACTATTAAGCGTGTCCCTTTCTGTCTGGAAGATGGCAAGACACATGGAACACCTTTCAGAAGACAAAACATGCCAAAATCTAAGACTGTAAGAAGCAACATAGCAAACCCATGCGTTAGTACCCTCATGGAGTTCTAGTCCCCATGAGTCGCTAAATTCTTCTTCCATTTATTGTTGACACCAGTTTAAATACGCAATCCACAATTATTTTGACTGGATCATCTATTTTTGCTCGTGTAGTCATTTCCTATCAAGTTTCTGGCCAAGGCAAAAAGTAGTGAACCCACAGAAAGCAGACTCTTTGACAGAAACAAAAAGAAGTAAGGCTGTATGTGCCCAGGCACTATTTTCTTAAAGTGACAGCCTTCCTCTTCTAACAATATCTCTGGTCACTGCACCAACCAGTTGAGTCGGTTTTTTCTGGAAAGTTTTCACCAATCGCTGAAAAGGGTGATTGTGGAGGCAAAAAATTATGACAATAGCCAGAGCTGCAAAGAGTCCACCAAGGAACGCTCACAGCGCTCCAGCAAAATGGCGCCCAAGGAAGCATGGAACTGACTGAGCCACTGATCCATGGGATAGATTCTGGACACAAGTAATGTAAGACATGATCCCTGCCCCAAGAGGTTTACAATTTTAGGAATGAATAGTAAGCAAATATTAAATAATCAGCCAAATGAAGCTGTCAACCCTTTTTAGAATAACATGAGATACATAAACAATACAAAATTATAATTGTGTGCAAAAATCAGTGGTACAGATTCACTGCTATACTCATTTAGAGAAGTGGGGAATGAGGGGAATATGTGTGGTTTTGATGATAACTCCATTTTCACCCTCCCTTCTTACCCATTCCTGCCCCTTATCTTGTTCTCCCCCCACTTGGAGAATCAGCACCCATCTAAGGCCCAAGCTCACATCCTCAGATCACCTTTACCTGCTCTCTTCCCCATCTCTCCCAGGTGGAACAGCACGAAGTGTCTCCATCTAACCTAGACCCCCCTCGGGTCTTTCACCTTATGTGAGCTGTCCCTCAGATTCTTCCATCGTGCACCAGGGAGCCATTCTTACCCTCTAAAACAAGGAGAGATCAGGTGACTTAGTCAGGTCCCCCCAGATCTCAGGGGTCCCCACTCCTAGAGTGAAAGTCCTCGGCGCCCATCGGATCTTGCTTCTCCCCCTCCACCTGCTCGCACTATCTTTGGCCACAACCACATCCCAAGACTTTTACAAACTGGCAGTTCTGCAGTTTTCAGGGTCCACACTGACAGGCTTTTTAGGAATCTTCTCCTGTTAGACAGTGAGATTACTCAGGCACAGAGCACCTCTTGGTCACCTTCAGCACCTTCACCTTGATTGTTTCTCCGGCACCCATCTAAGGCCCTTTTCACCCTCACTTCTTACCTGTTCCTGGCCCTCATCTTATTCTCTCCCACTTGGAGAATCAGCGCCCATCTAAGACCCTCTGTTCACCTCAGGAGTCATGAGAAACAACCCTATTGTACGTACAGTCTTGGAGATGAAAGTAGGAATAATTACCTCCAGAAGGGAAGAGTGGAGCTTGGCAGGAATTCTAAGAATGGACAGGAGAAAAAGCTGACAATGGTTTGACATGAGAGGAAGAAAAATCAGAAGGCTATTATTTCTAAAATCTAAGTAAGAGAAAAAAAGGTGAAAGGTAAAGATGAGACTGTACTTTCTGAGCTAAACCAGGGCAAAGATCTGCCTTATCATCCATTTCCCTCAGATAAAGGAGAGAAGATGGAAAGGCAGGCAGGAAGGACTTCAAGTTTTTATTAGTTTTAGCAGAGAAAATGGAAGATTAATCAAATGCTATTACCAGATCTTACATTTAAAAAATACTGGGGATACTAGAAACACGAAACAGCAAGCCTGGCCCCGGAGCCCTTGCCTTCCCTTCCACGAGCTCCTGCTCAGTTACCAACCCCTCTGCCATCCATCAAGGAGCAGCCAGCCAGAGCCCTCGCCAACCAGAGACTCGCTTACGACACAACACACAGCTGAGAGCTGAAAGTCTATCTTTTTTTCCTTAAATAAAAGAGGAGTTAGAAATAAGCTACAATTCATCATAATACCAACTTTCACATTCCTAAGGCTCTGTTACTCCGGCTCTGGCCAAGGTCACACGTGATCTTCCTTCTTAAACTATAATAGTTTTTTTGTCCATTTCCCAAAGCCACCATTCCTTATTTACACCATCAGCGATCAGTGACATTTTGGAAAATTCTTCCCCATCTCTTTGAAGTTCTGGCCTGCTGAATTTCCTAATCATCTAGAAAACTGGGAAGGAATGTACAGGCTAAAAATAAACCTTAATGATCACCACTTTCATTTGCCAAATATTTCTCCCTATTGATTTTCATTAGCTATTTTTTCAAAATAATCTCATTTTAAAAATTCAATTCCTTATTAAATCATCTCTAAGTATCTCCTCACCAGATTCTCATTAATTACAAAGGAAAAAATGGTAACTTGAGAATGGATAACCCTAGAAGGAACCACCATAACTAACTGACCAAAGCTGATGCCTGCAATAAAGAGACCAATCAATATCATGTATCTCCTGAAACAATATACTAGGAAGAGCACACATCGCTTTCTTGGCATTTCTGCCAAAACACACAGCCTCATTCTAATCGTAAGGAAACATCACACAAACCCAGCTGAAGGATACTTGACAAAACAGCTTGACTTGCACTCTTCAAATATGTCAAGGTCATAAAAGAAAAGGGAAAGATTGAGAAACAACGTCAGATTAAAGAATATGGGCCGAGTGAAATGTAATCCCAGCACTTTGGGAGGCTGAAGCGGGTGAGCCTAGGAGTTCAAGACCAGCCTGGGCAACATGGTAAGATACCATCTCTATGAAAAATAAAAAAAAAACTGGCCAGATGTGGTGATGCATGCCAGTACTCCCAAGTAATCAGGAGGCTGAAGTAGGAGGATCACTTCAGCCTGGGAGGTGGAGGTGGCAGTGCCAAGATCTCGCCACTGCACTCTAGCCTGGGTGATAGAGCTACACCCTGCCTTTAAAAAGAAAAAAAAAAAAGAGTAAAGAATATGAAAGAGAACAGCTGAATAAACCTTGTGATCTAAGATGTTCTTTTCATATAAAGTATATTATTAGAAAAATCGGAGTAAGAACTATAATAACCTAATAGTTTTATAGTGAGGTTAGTTCTCTGATTTTGATCATCATTCTGTGGTTATGTAAAATATCTTTGTTTTTACGAAATACACGGTAACTTCTTTCTGTATCAAGGGGCACCATGTCTGAAAGTTTCTCTGAAATGGTTTCAAACAAAAACCCCAATGTGTCTATTTCTATCTCTCCATACTTATGGGGAGAGTGAGAGTGTGAATGTGAGAGAGAAGTGAAAAAAGGAAATGTGGTAAAATGCTAACATTTGGGGAATACAGGTAAAGATATGAGAGAATTTTCTTACTATGTAAAGTATATTACTTTTCTGTAAGTCTAAAATTATATCAAAGTTTAATTTTTTTTTTTCAGACAGTTTTGCTCTTGGCACCCAGGCTGGAGTGCAATGGCACCTACCTCCCGGGTTCAAGCGATTCGCCTGCCTCAGCCTCCCAAGTAGCTGGGATCACAGGTGCCTGCCACCATGCCCGGCTAATGTTTTTAAATATACTTTCAGTAGAGACGGGGTTTCACCATGTTGGCTATGCTGGTTATCCACCCCTGACCTCAAGTGATCCAGCCTCCCAAAGTGCTGGGATTACAGGTGTGAGCCACGACACCTGGCCAAAATTTTAAAAAGTTGTAAAGGAACTGAAATTAAAATAAGATTCCTAACACCCCCAGTCCAATTATATAATTTTGTATTCTTAAGTAGTTGCAATTATACATATTATGCATACTTTAGACTGTACGCAACTTTCATTTACTACTTACTGTTTCCATATTAAGGAAAATGTTCAATGAAAACAGAGTTCCTATCAGCTCTTGCAGTTCCCCTCAACACAAACAGCCCCAAAATCAACATATTATTCTCACCTTTAAGGCTTTCTTTCTACTCAGAATTCAACATGTAAAAGTACTCTCTAGGTTCTGAATTTGTTTAGGAGATTATGAGAAAAATAGTTTTCATGCTTTTTTTTTTTTTTTTTTTTTTGAGATGGAGTCTCAATCTGTCACCCAGGCTGGAGTACAGTGGGGTGATCTCAGCTCAATGAACCTCTGCGCCTCTCAGGTTCAACCAATTCTCATGCCTCAGCCTCTCAAGCAGCTGAGACTACAGGCATGTGCCAGCCACCATGCCTGGCTAATTTTTTTTATTTTTAGTAGAGAAGGGGTTTCACTATGCTAGCCAGGCTCGTCTCAAACTCCTGACCTCAAGTGACCCGCCTGTGTTGGCCTCCCAAAGTACTGGGATTACAGGAGTGAGCCACCACGCCCAACCAAGTATTTGCTTTTTTTTTTCTTTAATGGCATTTGGGCTCTGGGGCACATGTGCACATCCTGCATCCTGCAGGACTGCTGCATAGGTACATACATGCCAAGATGGTTTGCTGTCTCCCTCTCCCCCGCTACCCCCACCACTGTTTGCCTCCATCAGGCATTTCTCCTGGTGTTATCCCTCCCCATCCTCCCTGCACCCACCTCGCAGTCCCTCCCCTCCCCCTCCCCCCATGCCCCCACCTAGCCCTGTGAGCGTTGTTCCCTTCCCTGTGCCAAAGCATTCTCATTGTTCGTCATCCACCTACGAGTGAAACCATGCAGTGTTTGGTTTTATGTTTTTGTGTCAGTTTCCTGAGAATGATGGTTTCCATATGCCTCCATTTATCTACAAAGGACACAAACTCATCGTTTTTTATGGCTGTATAGTATTCCATGGTGTACATGTACCACATCTTTTTTGTTCAGTCTATCATTGATGGGCATTTGGATTGCTTCCAGGTCTGTGGTATCGTAAACAGCGCCATAATGAATACACATGTGCATGTGTCTTTATGACAGAACGATTTATAATCCTTAGGGTATATACCCAGTAATGGGATTGCTGGGTCAAATGGAATTTCTATTTCTAGATCCTTGAGGAATCGTCTCACTGTCTTCCATAATGGTTGAACTAATTTATACTCCCACCAACAGTGTAAAAGTGTCCCATTTTCTCCACATCCTCTCCAGCATCTGTTGTCTCCAGATTTTTTAATGATTGCCATTCTAACTGGCATAGGATGGTATCTCAATTCGGTTTTGATTTGCATTTCTCTAATGACCAGTGATGATGAGCATTTTTTCATTTGTTTTTTGGCCACATATTTTGTCTTCTTTTGAAATGTCTGTTCATATCCTTCACCCACTTTTGCATGGGTTTGTTTTTTTCTGGAAAATCTGCTTAGTTCTTTGTAGATTCTAGATATTAGCCCTTTGTCAGATGGGTAGATTGCAAATATTTTTTCCCATTCTGTTGGTTGCTGGTTCACTCTAATGATTGTCTTTTTGCTGTGCAGAAGCTCTTAAGTTTAACTAGGTACCATTTGTCTATTTTGGCTTTTGTTACCAGTGCTTTTGGTGTTTTAGTCATGAAGTCCTTGCCTGTGCCTATGTCCTGAATGGTGTTGCCTAGGTTTTCTTCTGGGGTTTTTATGGTGTTAGGTCTTATGTTTAAGTCTTTAATCCATCTGGAGTTAATTTTAGTGTAAGGTGTCAGGAAGCGGTCCAGTTTCTGCTTTCTGCACATGGCTAGCCAGTTTTCCCAACATCATTTATTAAACAGGGGAATCCTTTCCTCATTGCTTGTTTTTGTCCGGTTTGTCAAAGATCAGATGGTTGTAGACGTCTGCGTTGCTTCTGAGGCCTTTGTTCTGTTCCATTGGTCTATATCTCTGTTTTGGTACCAGTACCATGCTGTTTTGATTACTGTAGCCTTGTAGTATAGTTTGAAGTCAGGTAGCGTGATGCCTCCAGCTTTGTTCTTTTTGCTTAGGATTGTCCTGGCTATGTGGGCTCTCTTTTGATTCCATATGATGTTTAAGGTGGTTTTTTCCAGTTCTGTGAAGAAGGTCAATGGTAGCTTGATGGGGATAGCATTGAATCTATAAATTACTTTGGGCAGTATGGCCATTTTCACAATATTGATTCTTCCTAACCATGAGCATGGAATGTTTTTCCATCTGTTTGTGTCCTCTCTTATTTCCTTAAGCAGGGGTTTGTAGTTCTCCTTGAAGAGATCGTTTATGTCCTTAGTTATTTCTATTCCTAGGTATTTTATTCTCTTTGTAGCAATTGTAAATGGGAGTTTGCTCATGATTTGGCTGTCTGTTATTGATGTATAGGAATGCTTGTGATTTCTGCACATTGATTTTGTATCCTGAGACTTTGCCGAAGTTGCTTATCAGGTTAAGGAGGTTTTGGGCTCAGACAGTGGGGTCTTCTAAATATACGATCATGTCGTCTGCAAATAGGGACAGTTTGACTTCTTTTCCTAATTGAATGCCCTTTACTTCTCTTTCTTGCCTAATTGCTCAGCTAGAACTTCCAATACTGTATTGAAGAGGAGTAGTGAGAGAGGGCATCCTTGTCTAGTGCCAGTTTTTAAAGGGAATGCTTCTAGTTTTTGCCCATTCAGTATGGTATTGGCTGTGGGTTTGTCGTAAATAGCTATTATTGTTTTGAGGTACATTTCATTGATACCTAGTTTATTGAGAGTTTTTAGCATAAAGCGCTGTTGAATTTTGTTGAAGGCCTTCTCTGCATCTATTGAGATAATCATGTGGTTTGTCTTTGGTTCTGTTTATGTGATGGATTATGTTTATAGATTTGCGTATGTTGAACCAGTCTTGCATCGCCGGAATGAAGCCTACTTGATCATGGTGGATCAGCTTTTTGATGTGCTGTTGGATTTGGTTTGCCAGTATTTTAGTGAAGATTTTTGCATCAGTGTTCATCATGAATATTGGCCTGTAGTTTTCTTTTTCAGTTGTATCTCTGCCAGATTTTGGTATCAGGATGATGTTGGTCTCATAGAAAGAGTTAGGGAGGATTCCCTTTTTTGTATTGTTTGGAATAGTTTCAACAGGAATGGTACCAGCTACTGTGTGTGTGTCTGTTAGAATTCAGCTGTGAACTCGTCTGGACCTGGACTTTTTTTGGTTGGTAGGCTATTAATTGCTGCCTCGACTTCAGACCTTGTTATTAGTCTATTCAGCGTTTCAGCTTCTTCTTGGCTTAGTCTCAAAAGTATGCAAGTGTCCAGGAATTTATCCATTTCTTCCAGATGTACTGGTTTATGTGTACAGAGTTGTCTGTAGTAATCTCTCATGGTAGTTTGTATTTCCGAGGAATCGGTGGTAATCTCCCCTTTGTCGTTTTTTACTGCATCTATTCGATTCTTCTCTCTTTCTTTTTTATTAGTCTAGCTAGTAGTCTATTTTATTGATCTTTTCAAAAAAACAGCTCCTGGATTTATTGATTTTTTGAAGGGTTTTTTGTGTCTCTATCTCCTTCAGTTCTGCTCTGATCTTAGTTATTTCTTGTTTTCTGCTTGCTTTTGAGTTTTTTTGATCTTGCTCCTCTAGTTCTTTCAATTTTGATGATAGGGTGTTGATTTTAGATCTTTCCTTCTCTTTCTCATGTGGGCATTTATTGCTATAAATTTCCCTCTAGACATTGCTTTAAATGTGTCCCATAGGATCTGGTATGTTCTGTCTTCGTTCTCGTGGGTTTCGAAGAACATTTTTATTTCTGTCTTCATTTCATTGTTTATCCATTCATCATTCAGGAGCAAGTTGTTCAATTTCCATGTGATTGTGCGGTTTTGAGTGCTTTTCTTAATCCTGAGTTCTAATTTGATTGCGCTATGGTCTGAGAGACTGTTATGATTACCATTCCTTTGCATTTGCTGAGGAGTGATTAACTTCCAATTATGTGGTCAATGCTGGAGTAGGAGCAATGTGGTGGTGAGAAGAATGTGTATTCTGTGGATTTGGGGTGGACTGTCCTGTAAATGTCTACTTAGATCCGTTTGGTCCAAATCTGCATTCAAGTCCTGGATATCCTTGTTGACTTTCTGTCTTGTTGATCTGTCCAATATTGTCAGTGGAGTGTTAAAGTCTCTCACTATTACTGTGCGGGAGTCTAAGTCCTCTTTGTAGGTTGTTAAGAACTTGCTTTATGTGACTGGGTGCTCCTGCATTGGGTGCATATATATTTAGGATAGTTAGCTCTTGTTGCATTGATCCTCTTACCATTATGTAATGCCCTTCTTTGTCTCTTTTGATCTTTGTTGGTTTAAAGTCCGTTTTATCAGAGTCTAGGATTGCCACCCCTGCTCTTTTTTTTGCTCTCCATTTGCTTGGTAAATCTTTTTCCATCCCTTTGAGTCTATTTGAGTCTTTGCATGTGAGATGGGTCTCCTGAATACAGCACACTGATGGGTCTTGACTTTTTATCCAGTTTGCCAGTCTGTGTCTTTTGATTGAGGCATTTAGGCCATTTACATTCAACGTTAATATTGTTATGTTTGAATCTGACCCTGCCATTTTGTTACTGGCTGTTTGTTTTGCCTGTTGGTTGATGTGGTTTCTTCATTGTGTTGTTTCTTTACCATTTGGTGCATTTTTGCAGTGGCTGGTACTGGCTATTCCCTTCCCTGTTTAGTACTTCCTTCAGGAGCTCTTGTGAGGCAGGCCTTGTAGTGATGAAATCTCTCGCCAACTGCTTGTCCATAAAGGATTTTATTTCTCCTTCACTTATGAAGCTTAGTTTGGCCAGATATGAAATTCTGGGTTGAAAGTTCTTTTCTTTAAGAATGTTGAATATCGGCCCCCACTCCCTTCTAGCTTGTAGGGCTTCTGCCGAGAGATTTGCTGTGAGTCTGATGGTCTTTCCTTTGTGGGTGACTCGACTCTCTCTGGCTGCCCTTAGGATTTTTTCCTTCATTTCAAAACTGGTGAATCTGACAATTATGTGCCTTGGGGTTGGTCTTCTTGAGGAGTATCTTTGTGGTGTTCTCTGTATTTCCTGAATTTGAATGTTGGTCTGCCTTGCTAGGTTGGGGATGTTCTCTTGGATAATATCCTGAAGAGTATTTTCCAACTTGGATTCATTCTCCCCGTCACATTCAGGTACGCCAATCAAGCATAGATTAGGTCTTTTCACATAATCCCGTATTTCTTGGAGGCTTTGTTCATTTTTCTTTCCACTCTTTTTTCTGTAATCTTGCCTTCTTGTTTTATTTCATTGATTTGATCTTCTATATCTGATATCCTTTCTTCTGCTTGATGGATTCGGCTGTTGAAACTTATGTATGCCTCAAGAAGTTCTGGGGCTGTTTTTCAGCTCTGTCAAGTCATTTATTTATGTTCTTCTCTAAGCTGGTTATTCTAGTTTACATTTCGTCTAACCTCTTTTCAAGGTTCTTAGTTTCTTTGCATTGGGTTAGAACATGGTCTTTTAACCCAGAGAAGTTTGTTATTACCTACCTTCTGAAGCCTGCTTCTGTTAATTCGTCAAATTAATTCCCTTTTTTTTTGTTCCCTTGGTGAGGAGTTGTGATCCCTAGAGAAGAGGTGTTCTGTTCTTTGATGGTTTCATCCTTTCCGTGCTGGTTTTTTTCCCATCTTCGTGGATTTATCTCCCTTTGATCTTTGAAATTGGTGATTTCGGGAGGAGTCGAGTGGACATCCTTTTTGTTGAGGTTGGATCTGTATCTTTTTTGGCCTGTACAGGGCGTTGCGTTGCTGGGCTCTCTCGGGTTGAGTCAGTTTGTTGGGTGGGTGGTCCTTCCCTGGAGTTTGTTTGCAGGTGAGACTGGCCCCGCCTTCCCAATAGCATCTCTTCTTCCCTGAATTGGATCTTCCCGGTTGGGGTCAAACTGGTGTATTTGCTGCCAAGCTCTCTAGCGAGGGCTTCAGTTTGAGTTCTGTGGAGGTGGCACCTTCCAGGCCTTATGGTCTGTTTCTCTGCTTTCAACTCTGCCTCCCTCTGTGGGACGGTCCGTCCTGCTGGCATTAGTCCAAACTTCCGCCCAGGTCCGTGTGACAACTTGCCACACCCAGCAGAGCCGCCACTCAGATTTGCATGACTACCCATGGTGCCCCACAGTCTGGCAGGGCTCTCGTGGACCGTGGGTTGCAGGGGGGATGGTAAGCACAGGACCTGAATCCGAGCACTGAGGGGGTGAAGTGCCCCGGCCCTCCAAGCCGGCTGCACATTTCAGGTGGGGATGTGACCCCCCATGCCTTGCTTTGCCCCTCTGGGCGGCTCTCACCCTGCGGCTCCTTCCCTGAGCCTGTTTTCAGTGCCCTATCAGTCCCACGGAAATGAACCTGGCACCTTGTTTAGAATCGTGAAGTCCTCTAGCACTCTGTGTCTCATTCACTGGGAGCTGCATTCGGATGCTGGCTTCTCTTGGCCATCTTGGTGCTCCAACCCCCTGCCATATTTGCTTTAAATAAATCTATAATATTCACACTTGTAATCCTACTCGCCTTTCAAAAGATGGTCGGGGGCTGGGGGAGACGGTCGAAACTAGACTTCCCAAAGATGAAAGAAATGGGACTGCAGTTTTTGGTCATGCCCAGGATCCTCTCTTTAGGCAGAATGGCCTGCTCATTGGCCCCCGACCAGAGTCCTGAACTCCCACAAGAGCCCGGGATCCTCTCCCCCATCTGTCTCTATCCATCTGTCTTTCCAGGTTCAGCCCAACCCTCTCCTTCCAGCTTCCCCATCTTTCAGCCCAGGAATTCCTCACCCTTGAAGGCCCAGAGTATTTACTTCCTGTTCCACTCTCTGGTACTCAACACAGATAATGCTGAACCCTGTTAACCTTCAATGGGTGTATTTTTCACATCCTCCCAAAAGATCATAGGCTGGGCTCATTTCTTCTGTTCTTTTATATTCCCTCACAGCAACCCATATTTAAACCAACAGATGTTTAATAAACAACTGCAAAGCTCAACATGCCCCAGTGCTCCCAATGTAAGAATGAAGGGAAAAGAATTCCTCTAAATGACCTCAAAAGCATGCTTGGAGAAAATGGCAAGTGTTTCTGCTGTACATTTAGAGGCCCCAGAATATAAATTTGCATTTGTACGATTTCCCTTTTCAGTGAGAATTCACGTACGTTCTTTCATTTTATCTTATTAGTATGATGAGATTTGTTCTTGAAGAATCCGTACCACCTCAGCTGCTAGTCATCATTTCATTATCCCTACATGTTTATAGATTTTCTCCTTTATTACTCATTTTATTTTTTCCATCCAGTATAGCTCATATACGAGGTAGCAATTACCAGGTTCTCTACTCCTTACACTTCAAGTTCGCCAATTTTTTTCTGATCATAAAAGTCTAAGTGCCTATTGTCAAAAATCTTGAAAATAGAAAAAGTATGAAGACAATAAAAGTTGTCCATAATCAGAGCTAGCATCTCAGTCCTCGTATAGATATTTTTAAGAAAACTGTGACAATTATATGTGGTTTTGGGTCTTGCCACACACCCCCTCAGTCTACAGAGCTTGCTTCCACATCCTTAAGTATTAACGGAGAACATTATTCTTAATGGCCACACAGATTTCCACCACAAAATCGTAACACAGTTTACTTAATCTTCTTGTTATCTTTTAAAAGACATATGGATGACATTTCTAATTGCCTTCATAATAAGCATACTTCCTTGCTAACAGAATGCTCACTTTATTCGAAGCACAATATCCTTGGCCAAAAACTGTTGTCTGCCATGCCCAAGGGCAGGCATGTGACACAGTCCCAGCCTATGAGATATAAGAGAGAGTAAGCGGGCGGGGCTTCAGCTGAAACTTTAAAGAGGTGGTCTCCGGTGGCGCATGCACTCTCACCGACCCACGTCCTCCTGCCTGCAGCTCGGATGGAGAAGCCATCTTGAGACTATGAGCAGGCAACAAGTGCTTGGTAAGAATGGCTCCAGGGAGAGACAGAAGGAAAGTGGGTGTCTGCTGACTCAGTGGAACCTTCACTTCTGCACCTGACTGCCCTCCCAAGGCTGCTTATAGAAGGAAAAATGAAACCTCTAATTGTTTTTTATTGAGACAGGGTCTCGCTGTGTTGTCCAGGCTGAACTCAAACTCCTGGGCTCAAGGGCTCCTCCTGCCTTGGCCTCCCAAAGAGCTGACACTGCAGGTGTGAGCCACCAGACCGTGCCATCCTAACTCATTTAAGCCACTTTTGGAGGGTTTCTGTGATCTATAGTCAAGTTGTGTGAAACAAAAGAATACTTTTTTGTTTCCCCACCTTCTGCTATCTTCATAACCTGTGATACAGCTTCAAAAACAGGGACCAACACCTACACACCACAACAGCTGGGGTTTTCCAGTCCAACGTGGGATGTAAGTCCTGGACAGGAGAGGTGTCAGGTCTCTCTTCGTCTTAAGGGGGCTGCCTAACCTGTTGATACTGGGCTCCCATCAAGATGCGCACAGAGAATGGTATGGGCCAGTGGTTTGTTTCTTTTTAGTGTTCATACAACTCTAGCTGAGAGTCACCAAGCAAACTGGCCCTCACTGGCTCAGGTAACTCCTGTAGATGAATTCCAAACTAACAGGCCAGTAAGGTGGCCTGGCCACTCTTCCACCCAGAACACAGCTGACTGAACATGGCAGATCCCTGCAGACTGGAGGCAGCCATTCGGCTCTGGGTCCCTTTCTCAGTGGGGGAGACCTGACTTGGTTGTGAACCCAGCCCTGCAGGGAGGCTGCAGATCCAACACAGCTTCTCCTGGAAGCCCTCTGTGCTAGGACGCACAGCCCAGATGCCCCAGGAATCCCTAAGGGAGACTTCATGGAACATGTGACTGTCTACACAGCCTGCCAGAGGCCAGGTCATTGTCACCCAACAAAGGCAAAGCCTCAGTGCAGTTTCTACTTGGTTCAAGTAACTGGAGTTACAGCTTTCACTACAAAAGCTGCTTCTCCTTGATGAACAAACGACTCCACCCATAAAAATGGCGTAGAAATTACTGTACGCACTGATGCAGCCAAACCCTTAAAGAATGGTATAGGGTTAACCGAACTGCCAGCTTACGTCAGTTTTAACAAGTTGACAGTGCTTTAATCCTGCTGCTTAAAATGATGTCTAAAATGTGCAAGTCAAATTTCAAGTCTTTGTAAGAACATAATGGTAAAGATAATTTCATCATCAGGTGATGCAACATCCTGCCTGGTCCCAGAGCTGGAATTCCAAACGGTCACGCCTTTGCAGCGTTTCACAGCCCTGGAAGACAGCGGAGACTGAACTGAACACCTGTGATGATAATTCCAGTCCACGCCCAGGTGATTTTTGGCAATGGAGTTAATGTTGAAATGAGCTTATTTTTCTGTCCTAAAGGGAAAAAGAGCCAAAAATCCTGTTAATCTAGCATCCTAGTTACTCAGTTTCACCACAATTTATAGGATAGTTTTTCAATCCAAAAACTAAAGGGTATTTTTATTCCAACTTCACCGCATCAAAAAAAAACACGTGCACGCATGCAACTTCAGAGGTTTTGGCCTAAAGCAAGTTTTCAAAATATCCGGGTTCAAATATTTCACTGAGATGGTAGGGGTGGAAGAATCTCACAGAAGCAAATTTTATTGTTCTCTGTAAATTCAGACTTCTTCAGCTACAGATGGCTCGGGGATCCAGTCTTGCTTGAGAATCGTAATGGAATGAGCCCACAGTCAGAGCTTCTTCTCATTCAGTTTCATGAAAGCTCTGAGCTCCCACAAGTGTCTGCTGGGAACTGGGCAGGAAGTTTGTAAGATGCTGTCCATGATTCAGTGCACTCACAGCCTTCCCCCCGTCGGCCCGCCATCCCCAGCCATCCAACCACTTCCCTCCCCCACCAGGCATCGCCTGTTGGAAAGTTTTATTAACCAAATGCTTGGGGGTTTCTGTATATTTATATTACCTCCTCTTCTCTCCTTCTGTTCTACCCGGGCATGTTGAAAAAAAAGTTATGATAAACTTTAATAAAAACAAAATTAAAATGATTAAACCTTTCATATCCTTTAGAGATAATCTCGCTTCTGCTGGCTGGTCCAATCTGGAAGAAAACAAATGTGAACCATAGCTTGCTGCTGCTTTTCAATTTTTTTCCCCCCTAAAGAAACAAACAGAAAAGGCCGCCTGTGGCCAGATTTTTAAAATAAATTAAATTTGTCCTCACACACGGCAGCCAGGTGTGGTTGCAACATTCTTTCCAGATATCTATGATATATGCCAGCATCCTTCCCTCTGGGGGTCTTTCAACGTGAGCCTGACAATCTCAAAGGGACAGGGACTTGAGGGGGGAGAAACGGGGGTGATTCCAAAATAGCTATTGAAAAAGAATCACTATTTCCCAGTTAGCCCTGTAATCATGCCTTACAGAAACGACTGCAACCCCTGCTTCTGCACACCATCCACCAAAACAAAAAAATCAGTCTACATTCCTGACTAAAGAAGAGCCCAGAGAAAACAGCCCAGTATGGCACAAATCTCCCCCGGTCTTATGTGTTCTAAGGAAGTCTTCAGATCTGCCCAGGGTCTGGGCACAGGTCCGCAGAGAATGCAATAGCTGCAGAGTTCGATCAGGCCTGTCTGTCAAAGGCCAGTTAGACACGGAAATCAGAAGTAGGTCATGAGCCCTCAAAAATGGGATAATGACCTCTGGACACGCGGCACTGGGGCCAAGAGAACAAAGGTGTTAAGGCATTGTGTAGGTTTTTTGTTGTCGTTGTTGGTACAATATCTAACAGTGAGATCAAATTTTTATTGTGGAAATAAACACCATGGTCTTCAATATGAAGATGGTCTGTGGGAAAGTAACCACCCATCAGAGGGTCCAGCATAGGAGGAGAATCTCAGTTTGCCTTAGTCATCATAGCACACACCCTGACCACAGCTAGTTTCTATTCTTCGTGTCTGATGTTTATGTTGTAGTAGAGATGACCTGTCCTCAAGTTAAAAGGACAAAAGTCCTTCCTGTGTTTCAAACTCGGGCAATGAGTCACTAGGAAAGGATCGAGTTTTTAGAAAAACAAAACAAAACAAAAAAAACTTCTGATCCCTGGGCTAAAACAGGGAGCCCCAAAGAGCTATGCTGACCCCAGACAAGCACGTGGATGGTTTCCTCAAAGCTCAGGTCAACTCAAACCCCTCCTCCTTGCAGTGAGCCCTACAGTCAACTTTGCTGGAGACATGGCACCTCTCTTCCCTGTCCAAAGAGGCCCCCTTAACTGGGGGCCATGGGTTGAGTGGTGAAAGAGGCAACTCACACCTGAATTATAGTGGACTTATAAACCTGAACAGACCAAGTCACAACTTTGGGAGGCTAAGGCAGGAGGATCACTTGAGGCCAGGAGTTCAAGAGCAGCCCTGGCAACGTAGTGAGACCCTGTCTCTATAAATAAAAAAATGAGCCAGGTGCGGTGGTGCATGCTTATGCTACTTGGAAGACTGAGGCAGGAGGATCGCTTGAGCTCAGGACATGGAGGCAGCAGTGAGCTGTGATTGCGCCACTGCTCTCCAGCCTGTGCAGGGACCCTGTCTCTATCAAAATAAAAAAAAAACACCAACCAAAAGTCCAGCTGATACCTACTACAGAATCCCAGTGTTGCCATGAAAACATGGCTTGGTTGGGCGAGGTGACTCAAGCCTATAATCCCAGGACTTTGAAGGCCGAGGCGGGCAGATCATGAGGTCAGGAGTTTGAGACCAGCCTGGCCAACATAGTGAAACCCTGTCTCTACTAAAAATAGAAAAAATTAGCTGGGGGCAGTGGTGGGTGCCTGTAATCCCAGCTACTTGAGAGGCTGAGGCAGAAGAATCACTTGAACCAGGAGGCAGAGGTTGCAGTGAGCCGAGATCACGCCACTACACTCCAGCCCGGGAGACACTGCAAGACTTCATCTAAAAAAAAAAAAAAAAGAAAGTGGGCTCTGTTCAAGGCTGCATAATGGGTGGCAAGGCCATATCCTCATCACACACACACTTCACAGGCGCTAGTGGAAATGACAGGCTGGAAACCACTCCAGCGAGGACCCCGATCAGGACTAAACAGATCAGGGCTGCCCTCCCCATGCCGTGGGGTTTCTCAATGCTTCTGAAATGGTCTCACACAAGAAAATCACAAAGGATTTTGGACGTTAGGAAAACCACGCAGACCGTTTCCACTTCTCAGAACAACCGGTGGCATGCTCTCTGGAGTATGCAGAGTCACAGATAACTGCTGCCTCCTTCTTCACCTCAGTCTTAGGATTTCTTCATTTCTATTCTGGAGAGAATCCAGCAAGCGATCACACTGCTTTCTAGACACAAAGAATCCCATCCCTGGGGCAAAGTGCTACTTGTCCCGTGGAAGCGTTTGTCAGCCTGCAGCAAGGAGGCGAGACGCGGTGGGGAAGAGCATGGCCCTGGGCCTGTGCGCCAAGTCCCTACTCTGCTGTTGTCTACAGCAGCCCTGTCCTCGGGAGCTTTCTGCAGGAAGGAAATGGCTTCTGTCTGCACATCCAATACGGCAGCCACTAACCACATGGCACTAAGACAGACGGGCTGGTGCAATGGAAACCTAGTGACTTGAGACATCCAGGATTGCCGGGAAAGGCCTGAGTTTGCCTCTGCTTTATGCTGGTGCAGGATGGGAATGGCCCTGTGTAGGCTGCCCTCAGCGCTCGCATCTCAGGCTTGATCTGGGAAAGACCAGCCATGGGAAGCAGGATGTGACTTGCCCTGGAGGCGCAAGTGAAGGACAGGCAGGAATGAAAGCTACACAGGGTAAAAGTGTACACGCTGGGATCTTTAGATCATGTCCAGCCTGGAGTATATGATACAGGGTAAGGAAAAAACCAAGGAATAAAAAGTCCTCCAGGTACTTCCAGCAATTGAAATGCTTTGGATGGAAGTCTAGTCAATGAACTGTCACCATATTGAATTCTATCCCCTAACGGGTCATAGAAAAGTATAAGGCTCTAGGAAGCATCTACCCCAACCAGAGTACAAACACCAGGGCCACCACACACCATGCACAGGCCCAGTGAGATCTGCTTAGTCCCTAAAAGCACCAGTGGGCACCAGAGAGGGGTTTTTGTTTCTTTTTTTCTTCTTTCTTTTGAGAGGAGTCTCGCTCTGTTGTCCATGCTGGAGTGCGGTGGCACGATCTGTGCTCATTGCAAGCTCCGCCTGCTGGATTCAAGTGATTCTCCTGCCTCGGCCTCCTGAGTAGCTGGGACTACAGAGGCATGTGCTACCACACCCAGCTAATTTTTGTATTTTTGGTAGAGACGGGGTTTCACCAGGTTGGCCAGGATGGTCTCAATCTCTTGACCTCATAATCCGCCCCACCTCGGCCTCCCAAAGTGCTGGGATTATAGGAACCCAGCCTGGAGACAGGACTTCTAAGGAGGTGATTAGGTTAATGTGAGGCCTTTAGGGTGGACCCTAACCCAATCTATCTTGTATGTCCTCATCATAAAGAGAGACACTGGGGGACTTGCACAGAGACATGGTTGTACCAGACCAAGGACACTCCCTGCACATCAGCGAGGCCTCAAGTCAAACCTGCCGGCACCTGGATCTTGAACCTCTAGCCTCCAGAACTGTGAGAAAATACATTTCTTTTGTTTAAGCCAAGCTACGGAAATGGGGGGGTGAAAAATACAGACATTCTTTTTTGACTTTATGATATGACAATTTTGGATAAAAGTTTGAGTTGAAACAACAGATAGGCCTGTTCCAAGAAAATCACACACTGTCTGATTTCTGATATTCTAATTAGAGCAGAGGTCAAAGATCTTTTAAAAGCAATAAATGGCTCCTTTTATTAATATATACGCAAAAGGTCTCAAGACAGTCTTGAGGTATAAAACTATAAAAAGCCATTCAACACCCACTCTGAAAAACACATCTTTACAAAGTCCTTCCAAAGTCCCTCAAAAGCGCTAATGGAATAAGACGTAAGTGGCAAAATGCAAAATTAAATGCTCTTCTGAAGACTTTTCTCCCACACTGAGAAAAACTGTGAAACAGAGAGACAGATAGGCAAGAAAAGCTGTACCCCACCCAGGCTGGCAGGAACCACACTTCTCTAAAATGCAAGCCAAAAAATATTAAGGCAAATGTAGCCTAAACCTAGCCTGGGTCTACCAGAAGGCTGAGGAAACCCAGTGAGGAGCTGAGCATGGTCCAACAGAACTTTCTGAACTGTTCTAGAAATCTAGTCTAAGTTAACCAGGAGCCCCATGGCACTATTAAGCAATTTATATCTGGTTAGTATGATGCAGAAACTGGGTTTAAAATTTTATTTAGCGTTAATGGAGAATTTCGAGAAGCTTCCTTGTGGCCCTCAGGGGATCTGAAAGCCCAGGAACCAGGGAAGTGCTTAAAACTGATTTGCGAGGCTACAAAACTTTCCACTGCTCGTCAATGTTTGAAAAAAATAATTTGGAACCATAATTCTTATAATTGGGTCACCGTTTGAAGGGGGTTCCTTAACATCTGTGACTCTCAGAAAAAGCCTTTGAGCTATTTCTGTACGCAGAGAGATAGATGCAGGTTCTATTTCCTCCCTGGCCCCTACCAAGTTCGGGAACAAGTTTCATACAGGATGTAAGTAGCCCTAGAAATGGATTCTCTGGACATTGCTAAAGACAGTACAGGTACAAATCGTTATTTCTCTTGAAAACTCCATTCAGGCAAGAGAGAAAATGTGAACTGGGATAGGGGATCCATGTGGGAGGGGTCTGCACACATAGCAGGAGACAGCAGAGCACGACGGCCACTTCCTGCTACAGCTGTGGGCTTTAGAAGGTCTCTCCCCCTCCAGCGAAATCCAGGGACAGAACCCCCAGCTCCCAACCCAGCAAAAACACCCACTCACTGGCTAGCTATCCAAATTCATCATAGGGTAGAGTTTCAAATTTTCAAGTTTCCTGGATATGCCTTTTGAAGGTGACTTGGGATGTTTGGAAATAAAGGTTTTACGAAAATAACACTTGGTATGACATGATGTCCTGTGGTTCCCTTGGAGGTTCCCATGTCACTGGGCTGTGATGAGCCAGTGGGAGTCCCTGGCATGCTCCCATCCCTACACAGAGGAACCCCACCCCCTACCCCTGCAATGCTCACTCCTCAGCCTGCACACAAACACACCCATACACTGTCCTCATTCCAGGAACCGCGAGCAGGGTGGTTTTTTGCTTTATTCTTTTTTTCTTTTTGCTCTGCCAAAAAGAAACCCTCCCAAGCAGTGAGTGGCCACGGTATCACTGCTTCTCCCAGTGGGCGACTCTGGCCACGCACTGCCACCTACTCATGGAGACAGCATGGAAGACAGCCTGGAGCCCTTGACTAAGCACAACACTAACGAGAAGGGCAGTGCACAGCCAGTGCCACACGTCATATGCCGAAACAACACACACAAAACCCTGGTAGCTTCATCATCTCAGAAAAATAATGCAGCAAATGAATGGTGGATCTACAACATCAAAGAACAAATGAATACGAATCACTGCACCTCAGGCCACTGCAGCTGGGTCTCGATAACCGCTAAAGAGGTACAAGTCCTGGAACAGACAGACACGGCTCAGGAGGCTGGGTGGGAACCTGCACACTCGACCCACTGCCCATGTGACCATCCTGGTGATGCCACACCCTCTCCAGAGGGACCTTCCAGGCCATTGGCATCTGACAGCAGTGAAACAGCACTGCGTATGTCCACCTTCCAGCAGACCAGATCATTAGCATATTTTGCAGAGAGCAAGCAGAAAACTTTAATTGCCCTTAATTACCCAGTTCAACAAGGCTCCTAGATAATGGCTCTCAGATTTCTTGCCTGGTATCGACGTAATTTCCCTGACTCTGGCTTCATTATATCCCTAGCTTAGAAGCAATAGCCTCTCCAAGATGGCTTTTCAGAACAGACACTGAATTGAAGTTCCAGCGAGGCTGGACTGTCGCTACCAAGGTTTCTTGTATGAGGAGTCAGATCTTCAGCCTTCACACCACTCAGGGTGTGGGGTGCGTGTGCGTGTGTGTGTGTGTGTGTGTGTGTGTGTGTGTGAGGGAGGGAGGAGGATACACTAGAGTGTACTTAAGGAGGACTAAGACAAGGAATATGTAATCAGAAGCCATCACAATTACAAATGTAAATGAACAGGCAATTGGCACTGACCTTTGTAGATTGTTAGAGGACTAATTAAAGCAAATCAAGAACTCTGTTCCAACAGAAAAACAAGATAGTATACACCCTGAGAACTTCTCCTGTCCTCTCTGTGTAAATGCACAATGCCGGAGAATCACAGAGTAATCAAACGACGAGTATTGGCAAATAAAAAGGATCTCCATGAACAAAAGACAACCAAGATTTACTTACTTCTTAGTAGCTTCTTAGTGATTCTGCTAAAATCTCTACCAACAAGCACCACCACCATCTGAGCCCCTGCCACATGTCTGACATTCTGTTAGAGTCCATGTAAATAGATCCCAGCCCCAAAACAGCCAGAGACAAGAGTTACTAACTCCCTGCTTGAATGATTATTTTAAAAGCTGTAAGAAAAATACTTAGCCGGGCGCGGTGGCTCATGCCTTGGGAGGCCAGCACCTTGGGAGGCCAAGGCGGGCAGATCACGTGAGGTCTGGAGTTCAAGACCAGCCTGACCAACATGGAGAAACCCTGTCTCTATTAAAAATACAAAATTAGCTGGGCCTGGTGACATACGTCTGTAATCCCAGCTACTTGGGAGGCAGGAGCACTCCAGCCTGAAACCCTGTCTCTACTAAAAGTACAAAAATGAGCCGGGCATGGTGGCATGTGCCTGTAGTCCCAGCTACTCGGGAGGCTGAGGCAGGACAATCACTTGGACCCAGGAGGTGGAGGCTGCAGTGAGCCAAGATCGCACCACTGCACTCTAGCCTGGCCAACAGAGTAAGATTCCATCTCAAAAAAAAAAAAAAAAAAAGCTTAAAAAAAGGAATCAACCTTTGTTATCCTGTAAACTCCATTCTTCATTTAACAGCATTATGTTCTCCTTTCATGTTCATACATAATGACCTCTCTTTACCCTTGCATTGTAAAGCATCTTTCTAAAAAGCATGCTGAAATTTACAATCCCTGTCCAAAGAGTCCTTCATTAGGGAATGTCCTTTAGACAGATAAAGTCATATTTTCTCCATGCCTCCATAAACGCTTAAAATTTCAGTCACCCCAGTTTGTTTGGATGCACTTTTACATTTAACTTCTCTAGTTAAAAATACTTTAAAAGTTCCTATATGTTCCCCAAGCCTGGTCAACAAGACGAACAGTAAGAAAGAAAAAAGAAAGAGCATGGGTGTGCTGGTTTTATGAAACAATATTTCAGAAATTCAGAGCTGGCCTCAACATATGTTAGTGCCAACAGAAAAATTACACTGAAATTGCATATAATTTAGCTATTTACAAAAAAAAAAAGATGTACTTCATATTTAGAGGGCAGCCTTAAGTTGACTCTGAAAAATAAAAACAAAACCAAGTGAGAAAGCTGAAGATAGTATATTTTCTTGGTCCCTTAGGCTGTGTAAGTTAAGCAGAACACTCTGAAACTCGGTTTAAAAAATGCATCAAGTGAAGCAAATGAGTGTTTCAGTAAAGGCTGTCACCGCAACCACATTGTCACTTGGCAAGCTGTGTGCACCTCTCTGTGCACTGTGAATGCCAAAGATGTAGCATTAAAGGGGGTTACTGCTTTTTGCTCCAAGCAAAACAAGTCTCTTAAATTCTGAACGATCGTGTGCCCTCTGTAAACTGAGTCCGGGTCCAATTACTTCCAACAGCTGAGCTGGTCTATTCATCAGTGTATCCACACTGAGAGCACAGAGGAGACATCAGCTATCACCTGTGTTCTCCAGCTCATAAAAAGTCTTATATGTAATAGGTTGTCAATAAAGAATTGTTGAGCTTAATGACATGCGTGTGAAATTTGGAGGTCTATGTCTACATGAAAGAAAAAGTAATTAGGGCAAGGCGAGTAAGAGAGAAAACAGGAGGAGGAGGAGGAGAAGGAGAAAGGCCAAAAGCAGAACACAAAGGGCCTGTGTTCTCAAAGCCCAGGGCACTGAGAGAGTAAAATTAACTAAGTTTCACCCAGGAGCCAGAAATGCCTTTTAAATAAGCAAACAGGGAAGCTGATCCTACACATGACCCACCTCTGAGAGCTCTCCATTTTTCAAGAGCTTCTGGTCAACTAGGGAAGCAGACGGCAGATGCCAGCAACTCAGAGCTCCAGCCCAGTGCATCGGCCAGTGATGAGGAGTGGCATCTACCTGTGGGTAGGTAAGTATGAAATGCCAAGACCACGCCCGGCACGGTGGCTCACTTTGGGAAGCCAAGACAGGCAGGTCACCTGAGGTCAGGAGTTCAAGACCAACCTGACCAACAGGGAGAAACCCTGTCTCTACTGAAAATACAAAAATTAGCAGGGCATGGTGGTATGCACCTGTAATCCCAGCTACTCAGAAGGTTGAGGCAGGAGAATTGCTGGAACCCAGGTGACAGAGATTGCAGTGAGCCGAGATTGCACCACTGCACTCCAGCCTGGGTGACAGAGCTAGACTCTATCTCAAAAAAGAAAAGAAAAGAGACAGAGAGAGAGAGAGAGAGACAGAAAAAGAAAGAAAGAAAGAGAGAAAGAAAGAAAGACAGAGAGAGACAGAAAAGAGAGAGAGAGAAAGAGAAAGAAAGAGAGAAAGAGAGAGAGAGAGAGAGAAAAAAGAAAGAAAGAAAGAGAAAGAGAGAGAAAGAAAAAATGCTGAGACCAAATCCCAACCAATTCCAGAGACTACCTGGTCTTGAGGAAAAACACTCAAGCCAATAAATTGTGGGGGGTTGGAAGAAGAATCTCACGTGGTTAGTTACTATCTTTGAGAGAGATATTTCCAAACCATTTTTAAAACAGGAAGGCCCACCAGGTATGCATGCTTGTGTCTATTGTGGGGTAAGGGTGGGAAAGTGTAACGATGAAGACCATCACACTGAACCAAAGACAATTTAACACAGGACTTGGCCTGCCCGCTGACCTAAGGGCAGGGTTCCACGACAGCAGGGCCACACGTGCACAGCAGCCTATTAGCACACAGTGGGCAGCCGAGGCTCTGCGCTCTGGTGCAGGGCAGGACTTAGATGTATGTATGTCCTTAAAAAACACACATTTCAACTTTAACCCACGAGGCCTCTCACCGGGTTACGTGGCCAGTCATGGCAGATATAGATCCTGGCTGCTACCAGAAAATTCTGAAGGGATGGAGGAAACTTTTGCAGTTTCTTCCACCTTGACTCTCTCCTCCAGACCTACAGGTTCCTATGGCTTAGCAGGCTACAGGACGAACTGGACTGACTGGCAAGCAACTGACTCCAGTAACAGGTGAACTGGGAACAGATGATAATATTTTTGTGATCCACAGGGAAGAAACTATTGTTGAGTTCACCCCTTCTGCCTTAGCAGGAGATATCCAGATACCCGTAGGAGGTGAGGTCCAGGACTCAGCAAGGACAAGGAGTTGGCTCTGAAGAGTTCTGTGTAATATTTTGTGGCATGTGGACAACAGAGGAGAAGAAGAAAGGAGAAGGAATGTCATCCCTTAACAGGATGATGACAGGAAGCCGGAACTGCCAACTCCAGACAGCACAGCCACGGAGGGGCGGCTTCCGGTCAGAGTGGGTGCGGCTCCTAAAAGGTGCTCCAAGACTTTCTAATGCTCCTGGCTGCCACAGGATGACATTTCTAGCTGAAAAATAGTGTCCCAACCCTTGTGTTAACGAGGACAGAGTTGAGAATAGTCTATAAAGCCAATGTTTACAAAATTTGAAGCTGACCAGCTTAAACGCCTCAATTCTACCAGGTCCATCACGTCCCTTCTCTCGAAGACATCCTTTCAAGTTCTGAAGAGCCAATCCCCGGGGAGAGGGAGGATGTATTTTAAGATGGGTTTTCTTAAAGTGGTTCCTAAAACGGAACAAAGTTCTTGTTAACATCAATATGAATAATACCTAATACTTTGTCCCTCTGTCATCAGTCCAGTATGGACTGAACCGGAGCCTGTGGGGGGAGGGCGGAGGTGTGGTGTGGGGGAGAGAGCAGGGGAGAGAGCGAAAACATGGCTCCAGGTCAAAGCCAATCCACAAGGACCTTGAAATATGGAAGAAAGCCTATCGTCTCCACTGAGGCTGCTCATACACGTCTTGGAGGGAACCATCCCCAGCATACACTAAATGAGAGGAACCTCGAAGGGGCTGGGGCCGGACTGCACCCACAGAAGTACCACATTCCAAAACAGGGAACTGCCTGTTCCAGGCCACAGACTCTGGGTGAAATGGCAGCTGGAAACTGTTTAGTTTGGGGTACCTCATTCATAAAAAAGCAATTCTGAGCAGAGTGAAGAAAAGAATTGAGGAGTAAAATGGACCAGCTTTTAACAGACGATTAAAACAAAGATGTATGCAGAGCTGCCCATCCCCCCACCCTGCAAAAAAAAATACCCCAAACAAAGCACAAACCCTGAACGAGAAACAGGTCTAAGTGTGTTGGTAGAAAGAGGGGAATCTGGAGAATGACTTAACAGTGCACTAATGCAGAGCAGCGGATCAAACAGAGGCCACAATCCCTGAATGGGGCCCGGGCTCCCCCACAGCCCAATGGCCTCAGCCTCTGGCCCGTTCCCATCCCTCCTGAGAGTGCCCCCCCATGCAGATGGATGGGATCAGAGGCAAAGCAGAAGCTCCACCAATTAAGGCATTTCAACTTTAACCAGAAGACGTATGTGAAAAACACACGGCAAGGGACAGTCTTGTAGTGACCTTCAAGTGACAGAAAGTACCCAACAGCCCTTTCCTGAACAAACAATTCAACGGACTGTCGAAACCTCAACCAATCTAGCAGGGAGAAAAATTCTGGAGTTGTGGTCTCTCCCGTCATTTGGGAATCACTGTTTCATTTATATGAGGAGGTATCGAAGGAGCAGCCAGATGATCCGGAGAGGAGCAGGTGGGCAGAGGGCTTTGGAGGGCTTAGGAGGGACGCCTCCAGGAGGAAATGAAGCTGACAGAAGAACTGATAGAGCAGAGCGTTTAGAGATTAGGATACATCTACTTCTGGCAGAGTACGGTTCGCCATGAATTAATCATAGCTACCTACAAAACCAGAGAAGACAATAAGTTGAACAAGAAGGTAAATGAAATTATAAAACTCTACATGGCTCAGCTGCGATTAATATTTATAGTTATAATATGAAAACACTGAATATTAATATAATCCCAAATTATTATTTAATGATAATGGAAGGTGGAGGCAGGAAGGACTGAAGGTGAGGGGGTCTGGCGAGTGGGAGCAAGTCAAGTGGCGTGGCGGGTGCGGGAGTGTGCAGGGCAGTGTCTATCTGCGGGTAGAGTGAGGGTGCGTGTGGGATGTGTGTCAGTGTGTACGGGGTGTGTAGGGGTACAGAGTCTGTGTGTTTGTGATGTTTGCATGTGGGGGGTGCAGTATATGTGGGGAAAATTCATGCAGATGGGTGCAGTATATGTCTTGTATGGGTGTGTGAGTGTATACAGGGTGTGTGTGTATACAATGTATGTGGGTATGGTGTCTTGTCTGTTGGCTGTGTGAGTGTGGATGGAATGTGTGGGATGCAGAAAAAGTGTGTGTGCACGCGCGTGCATATGCGAGAATGTGTGTGTGGGGGGTATGGACGCTGGTGTGCACCATCTGTGTGTGTTTGTGGTTGGGGTATGGATGTAAGTGTGTACACGGGTGGGTTTGTGGAACAGCACATGGATGAAATCCTCATCTGCCTGGGTAGAAAGCCAAGAGTTACCATCTAAAACTTAAAAACAAGAAACAGTCATAGAAGCATGAGGAGAAACACAGAAATAAGTAACAAAAGAAATATCTACGAGTTGAAAGCTCTTTCCCTGGAAAAGGGGATATGAGAGGGCCATGCTATTCTTCATAAGGGTTACATAACTTTTTGCCTTTAAAAATTATAAAAATGTGTCATTTGATTATATTAAGATTAAAACTGCGCACAACCACGATGGCTGGATGGCCGAGAAGGCACTGTGAGAGACAGAGGGACCAGGAGTGGCCTCGAGTCTCTGGCTTGGCCAGGCTGTTAGACAAGCTGCCATTAAACGGATAAAGAAGTGTGGCAGAGACAGCGGTGAGCAAGGTGGCCAAGAGGTGGGATCAATGACACGTCTATGAAGCTCAGCATCTGGGAGGTGGGACCAGTGGCGTCCAGGAAGCTATTGAAGAGCATGTGGCAGCACCAGGAGATCAAAGCTCAAGAGGCTGGGAGCCAAGAACCAGGCCACGGTGCCAGGTGCCCAGGCACATGGGGCAGGCTGAGGACCACCAACCAGCGACAGGCTTGGAGAACTGTCAAGGGAAGCCAGAGGCCAAGAGGGAAATGCCTGGAAACCAAGGGAAGGGAAGGCAAGGGAGCTTCAAGAGGCTGGGCAACAATTTCTAACAACACAGAAAGAAACGGTCAGGCCCAGCGGGTCCTGGGCTGTGTCAATTGAAGGTCAGCAGTGCCCTCCCAAGGGTGGTTTGGACAGGAGGACATGGGTTGTAGAAGGTTGAGACGTGGAATAGAGGTGAGCAGTTCAGAGGGTTCTCTCAAGAATCTGGAACATTCTGTTGTAGAGGGAACATGGGACCTAGGACGAAGGACAGCTTTTCTAGGAAAGCTTTTTTTGTTTCTAAAGAGGCGAGTAACTGTCTTGTGCATCTAAGTTGAGTGCAAGAGACTGAAAGATTAAAAAAACAGAAAAGAGGAGGTGATTCTACCCAGCAAAGTCCCAATGTGAAGGGGAATCATGGGGGTGGGAGGGAGGTAGGGAAAAGGTGGCTGCAGGGGAGACAACAGGGGGAGGCAGAAACGAGGAGAGCTCCCCCTGGGTCTCCACGCCTTGAGGCAGCAAGCAGTGCGATCCCACAAAAAAATCGCTCTCAAATACAACTGAAATGTTTATAGCAAGCACTTGTTTTATTCCTTTCTCAAGTTCGTTTTTATAGACCAGACTTTGAGGCCACAAACTGTCTACTCTTAATACTGAGCAGGACACATGATGTAGCGTTTGCTATGTCAACTTGAACCAATAAACTGCATCTAGAGTATGTACCAGAGGAATTTCAGAATAGAGTATCTTTCGTTGGCCTGCTCCCTGGGTAGTAGCTTGCGACTTCCCTAAGACTGAGCCTTGCTTCAAGAAAAGTGCTGCCAAGTTCCAAAGGAAGAAAGAAGAGCAACAATCCCTGCGTGTTCCTTCCAAAACACAACGCTCACCTGTGAAGTTAGTAAGGGACATGAGGATCAGTTGGATCAGAAACGTCTCCCTCAAACGGAAGCCCTCAGGAGGCCTCAAGAACGTGAACAACCATGCCCAACCTGGGCCTCCCACACCTGTGAGACCACTCACCTGGGTCTGTGGAGGGGCACCTGCGGATGGTGAAGATCTGCCCCAGGTCCTCGTCCTCCTCCGGAAGGCCCTTCTGCAGCCGCTGCAGCTTTCGCAGGCTCTCACTTCGCTGGTGCTTCATGGAGCGCACGTGCTGGGATGAGGTTGAGCTTGGCCTTGGTGGAGTAGTTGCACAGGACGCAGTGGTAATAGCAGCTCTCACCTTCCACACCACTTTCGTGCTGCTGCAGGTGCTGCAAGGGACAAAGAGAAGAACGTGCCTTGGGTAAGCCACTCAAAGTCACCAATGGCACCAGCCCACACCATCCTGGTCACAGCCAGAGGCATGCCTCCAGGTTACGCATCTCCACAGCCAAACAGGATGGTCTTTCACATTGTTTGGCTGTGTCCCCACCCACAATCTCCTCCTGAATTGTAATCTAAACTGTAATCCCCACGTATTGGGGGGCAGGACCTCGTGGGAGGTGATCTCAGATCATGGGGGTGGTTCCCGCATGCTGTTCTTGTGACAGTGAGTTCTCCTGAGATCTGATAGTTTTAGAAGGCTTTTCCCCCACTTCACTCAGCACTTCTCCTTTCAGCTGCCATGTGAAGAAGGACATGCCTGTTTCCCCTTCCACCATTATTGTACGTTTCCTGAGGCCTCCCCAGCCCGGAAGAACTGTGAATCCATTTCTTTCCTTTGTAAATTACCCAGTCCTGGGCAGTTCTTCCTAGCAGCACAGTAATGTACTAATGTAGTCTTCAACTGTGAGATTCCTTAGAGGGGTTGTTTTTGTTTTCCCTAGAGTACCCTTCTCTAGCAGTTCTTTGAATACACACAGCAAACAGACTTCCATTCCTGTCTCCCCCAAATGGCCCTGGCCATGTGGCTTTTCAGAATGTTGATAATGCTGATCACAGGGGCCCTCCCAGTGCAACACCGGCTTTCCTGGCATAAGGTTAAAGGTTTCCCCTTCTGTTCTCTAAAGTGTCCTGTTTCAGTTAGATCATGGGTTGGCAAACTATGGCCCATGGGCCAAATTCATCCCACTGCTTGTTTTTGTAAAAAAACTTTTACTGAATCACAGCCACGTCCACTGATTTACATACTGTCTGTGGATGCTTTTGAAACATCAGAGTTGAACAGTTGTGACAAAGATGCTAGAGTCTACAAAGCCTAAATTATTACTATAGAAACGTACTAAATTATGACAGGAAACATTAAGCCAACCCAGATTCAGGTAATAGCCTCTGGCCATCCTGCCTGTACAGGACCCTAGGTCAGGAACACGGGGCCAGAGGTGGTATTTGGCCTTTTCACAAGATAACTCTAGTTTTTGTATGTAAAACCACAGTCTACTAGGAGAACCCCAAATTAGGTTTTCCCCTAGATTAAAAAATGCCAGAAAAATAAGTTTCTCCAGTCTAGTTCCCTGCCAATATCTCAGAGTCACCTGGTCCAAACATAATTTGGAACATCTGACCACCTGATACACCAAGTGACCAATGATATTGGTCCTCTGTTGTGTTTAGTAGACACAGTATTGATCCCAGAGCATGGCAGCCTAAGAGTCCCCAGGAGGCAGGCACAGATAGGATTCATGTCAGGGATATAAGAACAGAAGAGGTCATGCAGACAGTTGGTGGACCCCAGGCTTCTGTGATTAGGAAGACTTAAAAATGACCCAAGAACAGAACTCACAGTGTTTCTGAGCCTCCTGGGAAGGTAATGAAAGCTATGGACCCTTTTTGACTAACAGAGAATGAATGTGCTTATGGTGTAGAAAGGCCATCTCCATCATTTCCAAAGGTTCATTTTAGGGGAAGAGGGAGAATTCTTCTACTGCATACACAGGAAGCAAGGGAAATACTCCCCAAAAGCTTAAATGACTGACTCAAGGTAGTCCAGTTAGTTAGGGGGAGAGAAAGATGGAAGCTGGGGCTTGTCTCCTCCAGCATGTACCCAGCATCCTTTTGAAGGAGAAAATTCAGATCATGTGAGTGCTTTTGCGTACCTGTGATTACATGTCCTTCCTTTTTTCTCCTCACCACCTGTCACCAACCCCCAGCCCAGTCAGCCAAGCCTGGCCCATGGAGCCATGGCGGGCACATGACAAATGTCTCAAAACTGCCCATACTGCTAGTCTCCTTTCTGACCCACACTGCTTCTGTCTGATGTCTACGCCGGGATAATGGTTTCTAGTCCTGCTTGGTATCTCGTCCTTGTCCAGCTTAGAATGCAAGACACTGGCAAGCTAGAATGTTAGAATGCCCTGCACTCCATGCAATCCTAAAAGTAAAAGAGTGGCTCTGTGAGTGCTTCCTATCAGGGGACACTGCCCTGAGGCTCACGTACTGACATGCAAACATCCTGTGTTCGCTGATCACATGTGAAAAATCCAGAAGCACGTTTGTACTTTGTCAGAAGAAACATAAATGCACCAACTTCTTGTCACAGACACTCATGGGAGGGAGGCTGAAGCCCTCAATCACACAAACTGACTAAAGTATCTCACAGGAAATCTTGCCAACTCGTGAATGGGATGAGCTTCACAGGCACCAAGAGAGAACAATCCCTTCTGCCCCTGAAATGGGTGATTCATACACTCAAATGAAGAGCCTTGGACAAAGTAAAATTTCTACAAGTAAAAACAGTGCCAGAAGAATTTCACAACCAGAAAGAGTCGGAGAACCAGCCAGTCCCATGTTAACTGTTAGAGAAATTATAACTGATGATAAAAAGCTTTTCTGGAGATAAATTTGAGCTGCTTTTTATTTATTTTTTATTTTTGTTTTTGCTTTGAGAAAGGGTCTTGCCCTGTTTCCCAGGCTGGAGTGCAGTGGCTCGATCTCTGCTCACTGCAACCTCCGCCTTCCGGGTTCAAGCCATTCTCCTTCCTCAGCCTCTTGAGCATCTGGGAATATAGGCATGCACAACCACACCCAGCCAATTTTTGTATTTTTAGTAGAAACAGGGTTTCATCATGTTGGCCAGGCTGGTCTTGAACTCCTGACCGAAAGCAATCCACCCGTCTCAGCCTCCTCAAGTGCTGGGATTACAAGCATCAGCCACTGCGCCTGGCCTTTGAGCTGCTTTTTAAAAATGATTTAACCTCACTGCCTTCTCTGCAATGAGGGTCCTTGCAGAGGATGTTGGGAGGATGGGGTGCAGTGAGGCCGTGCTTTCTGGAGGTTACAACCCTGGGCAAAAGGCAGGCAGAAGATGAACAAGCCCACGTCCCTTCCCCCAAACCACACCATGAGGCCCCTCAGAACTCAGAAGCCAGAAACAGGACAAGGATATTCCAGGGAGCAAGAGTTTGGCCTGAGACTGAGGAGCTGGAAACCTGTAAGGGAGTGAACTGCTGTCTTAGGTCACCAGGACCAAAAGAATGATACTCATTAAAGCTTCAACGCAAAACGGAGTGAATAAAAGATAGCAGAGACAATAACCATGAAATTCAAAGAAATACATTCTATCAGGAGATTTTGGAGGTAGAATAAACTATGAAATCAGATCAAGAATCACTAAAGCCTTACCTCCAATCCCCTGCTACCTCCCTATGGAACAGGATTTCCTCACAATAAGGCACTGAATTTCAAACATCAAATTTTAATATGGATGTGTGAGAGTTCTCCATTCCAAAAGGCTGAGTCTTCAATCTCTGAGCCAGAAGAGACGAACAACACCGCCAAAAGAGCTGGGTAGAAATGTGATGTTAAATGTCTTTTGTCTTTAAATCCACAGGCTACTGGGTTGAAATAAACATCATACCCGGGACTCGCACTTTAAAAAACGGATATGATAAAGCTATTCTAAAGTCACCTCACACTCTATCTAGCTCATGTTGGTAAACTACAATCTCTTACACTGCCATGAATTCCTTTGTCTGCCACTTTGAGAGACGTTTTAGCAAGGAACTAGGCATGTAACTACAAATCACGGAGAAAAGAATAAAAGGAAAAAAGAAAATGGAGCCATGGCTTCTCCCACCTGTCCTGGTACAGTGAACACCTAGAGTCCTCTCCTAGAAACTTCCATAAAAGATTCATTCAAAAGTCCAAGGTTGCCTTCTATTCCAACTTTATTCCCCAAGATGCTTTTAAAAAATCCAGAATAGGCCAGGCACAGTGGCTCCCACATGTAATCCCAACACTTTGGGAGGCCAAGGTGGGTGGATCACCTGAGGTCGGGAGTTCAAGACCAGCCTGGCCAACATGGTGAAACCCTGTCTCTACAAAAATACAAAAATTAGCTGGGCATAATGGTGGATGCCTGTGATCCCAGCTACTTGGGAGGCTGAGGCAGGAGAATCACTCGAATCCGGGAGGTGGAGATCACACCATTGCACTCCAGCATGGACGACAGAGTAAAACTCTGTCTCCCAAAAAAAATCAAAACAAAAAAACTAGAATAAACTATATCTTGGTTGTCAGGAAACAGCTGCTTATAAGGTAACATCTGAACCCAAACTTCTGTTTGCATCCCCAGATTTTCTAACTGTCTTGTTATTTCTCAAGTTGTCTAACCGGAAGTAAACAGGGGCCCAAAGCTAGCAGCAGGGTCCTGACCTCTGTGAGCTTCTCCACACCATTCGGCCATTTCCTAGGCCCTGAGTGGGTAAGCCCCCAACCCTGTTGGTCAGATCCTTTCTCCCTTCCTCCCAAGTGGCACTGGCCTCATCCCCAGAATCCCACCCTTGGAACCTGCCTAATAAAAAGCAGCAGGAGGGAGTGTGCTAAGAGGCCCATGAACACTCCACGGGGCAAGCCAGTCAGCCAAGAACATGCCTTCCCTGCAGAAGACAGTGGATGTTTTCATTTGGAGAAGGAGGGAGAATAATTTGTTCCTGACCCAGCTAATTAGAATACCCTCAATTGGGATCACAATGTATTTAATTAAATTCACTGTAATATATGAAGAATCCACCAAGGCACAAATCCCAGTGGTGCACTCAAGAAAGGAGCTGCCTGCTTTCAGAGTTCTTGCTCTCCTCGCCAGGCAGGAAATTTTTCTCCCACACAAATCCTGAATTTCCCAACCCCTTCCGCCTCTATCACAGAGCTCACCCGCTGTGGAGGGGGGTAACCGGGTTCTGTTTTTACTTTTTCCATTTTCTTTACTCTGTGCTCCCAATTCCTACCTATTCTCCTTGGTCGGATCAGGAGTGTAATTTTAAAAAGAAAACAAAACAACAGCTCCAAGCTGGGACACACGCCACCCGGGGACCCAAAGAAAACTACCTGGTGAGCCCATCTGGCGGGGGTTTGTTTTGGTTCGATTCTAAGTATCTACAACAGGAGACCCTGTGGGCATGTGTGTACACAGATGTGCGTGCACGCGCACGTGACACACACACACACACACAGATGCACACATATGCACACAAAATAAGCCCAACCCCAGGGACTTAACCTACAGGTGACGCAAGCAGTGACAGCAGCAACTCAAGAAGATAAGGAGTGTTGTAACAAGGGCATCCCACTTTAGCTTGAATACTGTTTAAAGAATATACCTCCTGGAATACTGAAAATCACAGGGGCCTCCTAGCTACCTCAAGAAAATCCAGTATCTTCCCATAAATTCCTAATGAGAAAAGCCACACCAACCAGTAACTCGAGGTCAACCTAGCTAATCAAAAAAGGAGCGGGAACTCGTGTCCACCCAAACTCATGTGGTTGGGCCAGCCTCTCCCTATAACCTTGACTCTGACTACACTTCTCCTTGATCAGTCCCACTCCAACTCACTTGCTCGTTTAGAAAGCACCTGCAGGCTGGGCGTGGTGGCTCACGCCTGTGATCCCAACACTGGGAGGCCAAGGAGGAGGATCACTTGAGCTTAGGAGTTCAAGACCAGCCTGGGCAACATGGTGAGACCCCGTCTCTACAAAAAGAAATAAAAAAATTAGCCGAGTGTGGTGGCACATGCCTGTAGTCTCAACTACCCGTCTCTACAAAAAGAAATAAAAAATAAGCCGAGTGTAGTGCCACGCACCTGTAGTCTCAACTACTTGGGAGGCTGAGGCAGGAGGATAACTTGATCCTGGGAGGTGGAGGCTGAAGGGAGGTATGATCACTCCACCCTGGTTGACCAAGTGAGACTGTCTCAATAAACAGATTAGATAGATAGACTAGACAGACAGATAGATAGATAGACAGACAGCACCTACAAAAGATTATCATAAGAACTCCAAAGGTACAGTAGTTTTCACAGAAAGAAACATCTCTGCTTGACAATTTAATTTACTTTCTGAAATCTCAGAGAAGTATGATGACCTATAAGAAGGAAGTAAATATCTAGTTTGAGTCATAAGTGGTAGCAGAAAAAGACTGCAACCATCTCCAAATCCTCCAAATCCTGTCCCGTGGGTAACAGCCTGTCCTCATCTGGATTAATTAGAAATTTGGCACATGTTAGGTAGTCAATGGCTATGGATGGAAATGAAGCCAGGGTTCACACGAGGGCTTACTCACATGGGTCAAAGAGACCTTTCCTTGCACCCCTTTTTAATCCTATTGGGGCTACCTGTGTTTGAAAATGTTCATCCTGTGTCAGTTTCACTGGAAAATGGCACTCCAATGCTTCCGACATGGAAACATCTCAGGGCCCACATCTGTCTCTGTGTCCTCCCTTCTAGGTCTGGTTCACTGAGAAAGCCCTCCCTGCAACAAGAGGCACTCTCAGATAAAGGGGCTGGCGTGTAACACGAAGCGCAATAAGCAAACTAATAATTTAAAAAGAAGGGAGAGAACGGAGGCTTGGCTGCGTGACTTTGTGGATCCTGCCCCATTAGTATGTTGTGCTCGTTCACCCTAGTCAAACACTGAAAGTCGAAGAGACGAAAAGAGGGCTCTTGTTAGAAAATAATTCATCGTGAAAATCAAAAATGTGTGTTCCTGTTACTTGTTTCCCAGGAAAACTAACCAACTTCTGTCAGAGAACATTGATTTCTATAAATCTGGAGGGGCCCCAGCTCCCTCCTTCTCCCCAACGATAGGAAACTTCTAACATCTGGTTCCTCATGCATGGAATGCAAAATATTGATCAGGTTTTGTCAAAGCCTCCCCTTTAAAGTAGAAATAGACAAAGTACATTCTGACACACACACAAACACACACAATTCACCAACAAAGCTTCCTGGGGGGAGTAGCACCTGTTACTCTAAACACATCCACACCCGCCCTCTTGGCCACTGTGCTGTGCACACAGGCACACAGGGCAACTCTGTTTCCAGAGCAGCAGCTCTGAGACAAGGGGCTATTCCAGGAGATGCCTGATGCTTCCTGCCCAGCACAGGAGAAACTCCATGGTGGAATGTCCTGGAAAGCCCCCGAGACACCTGTCAGGCCAAAGGCAGGCAGGAGAGCCTGTCTGTACCTCTTCTCAGTCCGTAGAACTGGAGGTCTCATGACGAAAGAAACTGCCTGTTACCACACCCCTCTCAAGGGAAACACAGCAACCACAGTGTGCCACAGCTTCAGCTTCTCCCTTTAGGGAGAGGACTATGAAATCTCGCTAACAAATCCAGTGAGAGGGATGGGGAGAAGATGGAGATCAGAGTCAGTCTGCTAATTCCCCAACTGGATAAGACGAAGTAAGGAAGCCATGGCGGGTGTTCATTCACCATCATATTCGTGCAGAGCATTTACTGTGGGTGAAGCATCTACACACACACTTTTTTTTTCTTTTTTTGCCTGAGACAGGGTCTCATTCTATCGCCCAGGCTGGAGTGCAGTGGCGCAATCATGGTTCACTGCAGCCTCAACCTCCCCAGGCTCAGGTGATCCTCCCACTTCAGCCTCCTAAGTAGCTGGGACTATAGGCGCATGCCACCATGCCTAGCTATTTTTTTTATTTTTTGTAGAGACACGGTCTCACCAAGTTGTCCAGGCTGCTCTCGAACTCCTGGGCTCAAGTAATCTTCCCACCAGCCTCCCAAAGTGCTGGGATTACAGATGTAAGCCACCACACCCAGCCTACACACACTTTAAAATTTTCACATTACAACCCTATGAGGAGGGTCACATTTGCCTTCCATCCTTGGAGGAGCCCAGAGCTCCAAGAAGCCACATGACTCCTGCAAGGTCACCCAGAGCTTGGAGGAAACAGGACCGTACCCTGAGACTTGAGTTCAAGTTCCATGTCTACCACTGCCAAGCTACGCTGCACAGACTGCAGGGGGTTCTGGAACATGACACTCCGCCAACCCAGGTGTTCACCGAGAATGCCTAAAATTAAAATGAAAATCCTTCCAGGGGTAACGCAATCAGCAATGGGGGAGGTTAATTTTTTTTTTTTCTTTTTGAGACAGAGTCTTGCTCTGTCACCAGGTTGGAGTGCAGTGGCGAAATCTCGGCTCACTGCAACTTCCACCTCTCCTAGGTTCAAGCAATTCTTCTGCCTCCACCTCCCCAATAGCTGGGACCACAGGCGCATGCCACCATACCCGGCTAAATTTTGTATTTTTAGTAGAGATAGGGTTTCACCATGTTGGCCAGGATGGTCTCGATCTCTTGACCTTGTGATCCGCCTGCCTTGGCCTCCCAAAGTGCAGGGATTACAGGTGTGAGCCATGGCGCCCGGCCAGGAGGTTAATTTTTTAATCAGTCAGAGTATTTTATAGTTCCAAATTTACTGTCACATTTTTAGGAAGACTCCTGGAAGGTCAACCTAAATATATATATGTATATTCCGTTTAATGCTTGCTTTTCATCCGCTCAAGCTCTCGTCCTTGACACATGCTAATTTAGTTCTATTTTATTGTAGGATCCCTGCAGCCACCATAAGATAGAAGCCCCAACCATGATTTATAAGAAAAAAGTAAAAGGAAGTAAAAATGTTCCCTTAGATCAATCCATTTGGGTTGCTCTGACCTAGTTTCTGGTTTCTAGGCCAGGCTCCTTAGGCCCCAGAACAAGCCCTGATTGCTCACTCTCTGTATCCAAGGCCAGAACACAGACTTCCCATTCCTGTGTCTTTTCCCTTGCACACATTACATTTCCTGATTCAAAAATCTCAACATTCGTGGCCCTGAGAAGAACAGAAAGTTCTAGAAGGAAAATAACTATCTAAGTCTATGCCTGTCTATAAGTTGTATCTGCCTTGGCTTTAACTTTTCTGGAAAAACACAAACATGGATCCTTGTGCAATATGGACGCCTCCATATAATAGATTTCACTTCCCTCTGTTAGGAGAACTCCAGGAGGAGTGTGGAGCCACTGTTTATAAATGGGGAGGAAATTTATCAGGCATGCATTTTTTATCATTACAGGAGCAAATTATTAACCCTGTCCCCCCAAAAAAGTGTGTGTAGGCACTCTGCCCACAGTAAATGCTATGCACGCATATGATGGTGAACAAACACCCCCTACATCTTCCTGACTTCATGGTAGGACCCTGAGAAAGGGGCCCGCCAGAGCGTAATGTCACAAGCAAAACGAGGACTGGTTTCCACAACGGTCGAATGAGTGTGCACAGAGCTTTCTGAGGGGGGTATGTGGGTGGATAAAACAACAAAGTGGGTCCCACCAGGCTAACCTCAAGCTGACTACCCTCCAGAAACAACCTACGGCTTCCAGGATCTGACAGTCACCCTTCACTAGGATATTGTATCAGGAGCAGTAACTTCCTTCATTTGTAAGATGTACTTCTTCCCTAGCACTATTTTCCAGCTCTCCCAAATTTAGGTCCCACATAAAAATGAAAGCCTCCTGATATAGTTTGGCTGTGTTCCCACCCAAATCTCATTTTAGTCCCCATAATCCTCATGTGTCACCGTAGGGACCTGGTGGGGATGATGGAATCATGGCGGCAGTTTCCCCTGATGTGTTCTTGTGACAGTGAGTACTCACGAGACCTGATGGTTTTATAAGGGGCTTCCCCACCCTTCACTCTGCCCGTCTCTTCCTGCTACCACGTGAAGGACATATTTGCTTCCCTTTCCACCAGGACTGTAAGTTTCCCAAGGCCTCCCAAGCCACGTTGAACACGGTGAGTCAATTAAACCTCTTTTTAAAAAAAATTACCCAGTCTTGGGTATGTCCTCATTAACAGCGTGAAAATGAATACACTGCCATATACACACTACTCTAGCTTGTGTGCATCCAACTCCATGTCAAGCTGTTGTCAATGATGACGGCTTGTGGGGCACTCTGGATTAAGCGGCCCAGTGCAAAACCCTCACTCTGAATCTCACTAGCTGTGCTATAAAGGCAAGTCACGTACACTGTTGAGACTCAGTTTCCTTGTGTGCAAAACAGAGACAATAACAGAGCCTCATTTCACTGCTAGGAAGATTCAACCGGATAATTCACATAAAATGCTTCATATGATATGTCTGATACATGGTTAGCCTTCATAATAAACGAGGTTATTACTACGAATGTTATTTTTCATCAGTTAATCTTCAGGATTAGGGATAGAAATGAACATCTATTGAATATACCTATTTAATATTTCTCGCCTTAGAACCAACCCTCACTCTTCCCCAGGCCCCAAAAAGGAATCCCTGGTTGACAACAAACTGATACATAGGAATTATTACATGGACAGGGGATACTGAACACACACAGGGCTGCCTTCTCCCTTACAAAAAGTGCGAAATTTATATTTTAAGTAACTTGCCAAAGTCATGCTGTTGGGGTAGGCAGAGCCCGGATCCAAACCCATGCCCTTGCCACAAAATCCCGTATTTATTTACTGGGTCTCTTTGTCCATCAAGGCACCAATCTAATAAAATGCAAGGACCAAGTTCTTTCTCATGTCTGCCAATATCCCAGGTGAGGAGCAGGGAAGGGAGGAGAGCTCCGCTGAAATGCCTGGGAGACAATTCCTGATTCTCCAGATCCCCCGCTGAAGAATTTGCTTATTTGAATCTCCAATCCCATGACAATCAAGCCAGCAGGACAAAAAAAAAAAAAAAAAAACACTTGCCTACTAGTCAAAACAGGTGTACTACCTCATTGGTAAACTGAAGATATGTTACCTGCCCTGCCTTCCTTGAATTAATTCTTAAATCCACATGAGAAAATTTCCACATATGTGAAAATCCCTCGGAACATGTGAAGAACTACCCAAATGTTTGAGACAGTCATGGTGCTTCTACTGTGAGTCCAGATCTTTCTTCATCACTTCTGATGGGCAGGTACAACCAGGTGGGCTTGGTGATGGATGACGCCACTGGCGTTCCGGCTCGGAGGTTCTCTAACTTGAGCATGCATCAAGAGCACCTGGGAGGCATGCTACGCCCTAGATTGCTGGGCGCATGCCAACGGTTTCTGATTCAGCAGGTCTGGTGTGAGCCCCACGAATCTGTGTTTCTAACAATCTCCTAGGTCATCATAACACCCGTATGGGACCACACTTTGAGAACCGATACTCTGGCCAGGACAGCAACGGCCATGGAAAAAGGACCCAAGTCGGAATACATGGAGATGTTCTGTTGCAGGGAGGAAAATTTCTGAGACCAAAAATCCCTGCACTTGCCTTTTCCCAAAGAGCATCTTAGATTCTAATAAACTGCACTTGATAAATCATGCAATGCCTGCACATAAGAATTCACCTCCTTAATGAAAAAGTCACACAGAAACAGCTGCCCGCTACTGGCCTGCTCCAGATACTTCATAAAAGTCAGAATTGGCTCTATTCATCTTCCTCTCCCCTTTCACACCTGCACTCGAAAATTTCCTGGGGCTGTCGCTGGCAGCGTGGCTCTTGATGGGAAAGCATGAGGCATCACTTTTTCCTCCCTTGCTCTGCAGCCCGCTGAGTGCACCTGCCCAGATGTCTCACTGGAACTGAGCCCAAGGAAGAATTCCAACCAAATGCAAGAAGAAAATGCTCTTTAAAATTCCTCCCACACTCCTGAACTTTCTGGTTGCTGCTGTGGAGCGTGAATTTGGTGCTCAAACCCAGAGGCTCCTCTCAAGTTCCTACTATCTGCTGACAAATACCCTCATCACCTTCATTATGAGAGAAGACAGGGCAGCCGGCAAGACAGAAGCAGGAGGTAAGCTGCACCCACAGGGCTGCCTTCTGCTATAGGAGGGGCTTGATTTATTTTATTTTATTCTTCCCTTAAAGAGAAAATGAGAAAGTGACAGAGCGGGACAGAAAAACTCCCTCTAAATAAACACTTTCCACGTTGATCACTCTGGCCGATGCAGACATTTCACTTTTTCTACTTAAATACCATGGGTTTTGTGGGAGGTTAAAAGAGACAGACGTGTGGGAGGGAAGCAAGGGACCCACAGTGAAATGAGAAAGATGGTTCTTTGAGGAAAGACAGTGGAGTCTGCGTCAAGAGGCCAGGAGATGGCTATGTGCAGAACAGACAGCCACGTGGCGAGAGGGCCACCGCGGTACAAACGATGACACTGTTGGTTTCCCAGCTCTGCTTCTGGGTCCCCCTGCAAATAACCCAGAAAAACACCCCATGCACTGGGTTCTGCCCCTGCTTATCCCGCTTTTTAGGTCTCATTAAAAGCCGATATTGTTCGGCCTCAAGATGGAGAGCTCAGCATGGATTTTACTGAATGTTAAATCAACCAGCAAGCGCAGCCCGCAAACTCTGTGGCACTTTAACTTTAAATAATGCAATAATTATTGAATTTCCTTTTTATAACCGAAGTGCTGGAATGTAAACAATGGGGCTGTAATTGCAGGAAGGGGGGATCAATAGAGGCAATCGTTTTCAACCATGTTAATTGTAAATACAATTGCTCCAAGATGTCAGCCTTGTTCTTCTTGCTCCCAGAATCATCCTAACGGATGACAGAGTCCAACTTTCCCATTACAGCTGTTCGTTCCTTTAAGAGGTTCTCAATCAGGTCTGATCAATCTGTCAAGATAATGCATGGAGTAAGTAAGACTCTTCCAAACACAGGCTCCCAATCAATAGCCCGGACCAGCTTAATGAGGTGGGGCTAAGGCCCAGAGGGAGGCAACAGCCCCCAGCTTGCGCTTGGGTTTGGCAGGCTGGCTTCCTCGCATGGCCCTGATAAACAGATCAGCCCTTAATGAGGACATTAGTTATGCATGCTTCAGCAAGCAGCAAGGCACCCGTCCCTGGGGACAGACGGACAGAAAACAAAATAGATTAACAGAAAACAACATGGTGCCAAATTAGGTCTCACTGAAGACTTTTCCCTCCTTTTCCTGCTTTACTTAATTGTCCAGCAGAGTGGAGGACACCAATTAATCATTCCAATGCGCCTGAGCTCAAAGACCTGTGAGCATCCCTTGGGCTAGAGGATCTCAAGCTGTCCCTGAATATGAGCACCCTCATTTTCGAGACACCATTTTCAGAGCACAAAGGGGCTGAAGGGGGCTGAGGGGCCTCTCGTGGAAGGGCCTTAGCACCAAACAGCCAGAGAGATGGAGGACAAGGCTGAACCTTGAGGAGCGATCGCCGCACAGGCCAGGCGGGACCTAAAGTTGGACAGGAACAAGAACCGCCACTCTTAGAGGCTGATGTCCAAGTTTCCGAGGTCAAGCCTTGGTCTTGCGAATGGTTATTCCTTCTAGATGAGGAACTGGGAAGTGCAACTGTACCTTCAAGGCAACTGCACCTGGCCTGGCACTGCAGGAGTGTGGATTCTCACCAGGATAACCAGAGGGCTCCACGGGGAAGCTGGGACACCACCTTCCCTCCGGCAGAGGCCACTGTGCATTTGTTCCTGCTGTGAGAGTTCCAGGAGGATGGCCACTGTGGAGGTGGTTGAGAAAGAGCCATGCTCAGGGCAGGTCCCACCACGAATCCTTTTATGCTCGGCTTAGAGCAGGGAGTTCTCAGAGTGTGGCTCCTCAACCAACATTCTCTGGGAATGTCAGATGTGCAAATTCTCAGACCCTGTCCAGATCGACAGAAACCCTGGGGATGGGGCGAGAAATCTGGCTTTTAACAAGCCCTCAAGGCAAATCTGAGGCAACCTTACTTGGTGACCACTGTCTTATACCGGGGGTTAGACAATGCAAGCTTCTAGTAGGGATGACCTTCTCATACGTTACACAGAGTTGGACCTTTCTGGATCAGAAATAGTCCAGATGCCAGGATGTAACTAGAAAACTATTTTTACTGAGGTTTGGCTCAGAGGAGGAACTATTTATTCTAGCCCACCACCCATCTGCTCCAGAATGCAAGACCCCTGGGAAAAATAAAACCAAAAGAACACAGAGGCCCTTGTGGCAACTCCATTTTATTATGGAATGGGTCACACTAATGAATTTCAGAAGTCAACAGTCTCATATTGTATCTGAAGTAGCAACGATACTAACTGTGTCTTTTGAAAGCTCTAAGGGATCCGCAGACTACAAGAAAATAAACATACAGCTAGAAAGATCAGATCCCTGCACTACGCAGAGACCCAGATCACAGGCCACTCCTCCCCCAAAGCAGTACCCACGACCGCCGTCCCCACGTCCCAAGCCCCATCTCTCCCTCCTCTGGGCCCACCAGCCCACTGGAAGCAGCTCCTATGCTATGTGTGCTGCAAACCACCCTTGCTTCTCTGCCACAGCGTAAACAGCATCTCACAGGCTGGGACCAAGTCAAATCTTTCTATCCTCAGTTCTCAGCACAGCTCCTGATCCATGGCAGGGACTTAAAAATTGTGGTGGCTCACACCTATAATCCCAACACTTTGGGATGCCAAAGTAGGTGGATCACTTGAGGCCAGAATTTCAAAACCAGCCTGCCCAACATGGTGAAACCCTGTCTCTGCTAAAAATACAAAAATTAGCCGGGTGTGGTGGCGGGCGCCTGTAATCTCAGCTACTTGGGAGGCTGAAGAAGGAGAATTGCTTGAACCCAGGAGGTGGAGGTTGCAGTGAGCCGAGATCACACCCACTACACTCCAGCCTGGCAACAGAGTTAGACTCCATCTCAAAAAAAAAAAAAAAAAAAAAAAAAAAAAGGGAGGGCTGAAAAGTTTGAGGGAAGAAAATCCTGCTAAGGCTCCATCATTACACCTGAGGCTTTAGCTTACCTTTCAAGACCTATCTAACCCAGACCAAATTCACTTCTCCCATCTCAGATTTCAATGCTCCACTCCATTCTATATTCCATGTGCAATTAGACTCGTGGCAATTCCCCACCAACTCTGATCTTTCTGGTCTCAGTGTTTTTTCCTACTGGGAAACCCTCCCGGATAACTCTGACCCATGCTGAAATGCCACACAGCTCCCACAGCAGGCTGGCGGCACCTCCGCCTGGAAGGCTTTCTGCATTGCAACTGAGCTAAAACTGTGGCTCCTAGCCTGAGGGGTCCAAAAGCACCCAGTGGTCCCTATCAATGCCCACCACAAACCTTGTTTTTTTTTTTTTAGGTCTCTTTTTTTTTTTTCTCTTTCTGAGACGGAGTCTTATTCTGCCGCCCAGGCGGGAGTACAGGAGCATGATCTTGGCTTACTGCAACCTCCTTCTCCTGGGTTCAAGTGACTCTCCTGCCTCAGAATCCTAACTAGCTAGGATTGCAGATGCCCGCCACCATGCCTGGCTAATTTTTGTAGTTTTTATATTTTTAGTAGGCATGGGGTTTCACCATCTTGGCCAGGCTGGTCTCCAACACCTGACCTCAAGTGACCCGCCCACGGTGGCCTCCCAAAGCGCTGGGATCACAGACCTGAGCCACCACGCCTGGCCTTTTCTTTTGTGCAGATGCTTCACTTGATTTCCGCACTGGGCTCTCTGTCCCTTGATGTCTGAGATGGGAGGTTGGGGCTGAAGAGCATAAAAATATTTGCTAATATTTACTGCTTGTTTAAATAAGATTTAACGACAGGAGATAATTAAACTCAATGCTGTATTCAGTGACTTGATATTTTTTAGTATGTGGATCACAAAAGGGCTCACCCCTCCCCACCAGTCAGCCACAATGTCCCCCCGCCAGGACAACTGCGTCGGTCCTCCTCATTCTATTCCTCCATTTCTTCCACATTCCTGGCTATCTTATTTACATGGGTTTAATATTACTATGCTCTTTTACTATTAAACTGACAAATAATTGCAGGATTTGGATATCTGAGGAACTTCGAGAACATCAAGATCACAGAAGAGAAGAAGAGGGAGTGCACTCTGCAAATGCCGCCCAGGGGGGAGTAATTCAAGCTCAGAATTCTCAATGTGTTCAGACAGTGTTCACCACACACCTTTGCAGATAAAAATAATTTAGGCCGGGTGTGGTGGCTCACGCCTCTGAGCACTTTGGGAGGCCAAGGCGGCCGGATAACAAGGTCAGAAGATCGATACCATCCTGGCCAACATGGTGAAACCTCATCTCTACCAAAACAGAAAAAATTAGCCGGGTGTGATGGCACACGCCTATAGTCCCAGCTACTCGGGAGGCTGAGGCAGGGGAATCGCCTGAAGCCGGGAAGCGGAGGTTGCAGTGAGCTGAGATTATACCACCGCACTCCAGCCTGGGCAACAGAGCAAGACTCCATCTCAAAAAATAATAATAATTCAGTACACATTTTAGTTCTAAACGTAAAATGTCCACCCAAGCCAATAGAGTAATGTGAAAGTGCTCAGATACCTGGGCGGCAGCCACAGAGGCATTCCTGGAACATACGACAGCGTGACTGTCTACGGTTATGATTAGTCGGAATGAGAGGCATACCTCTTTTTTTATACACACATCATACATATGATTTTATTTTCTTCCTGAATTTCCTGTCCTCCTAATCTAACTGTTACTGGGAACTGCTGCTGACTGAATCCCCCAAGTCTTATAACACGTGTGGTTAAGTCTCTCATCTTCATCTACTCTCCATTCTAGGGCCTGGGAGGAATGGACCATTCTCTACATGGGGTCAGAGCTGCATGCTCAGATGTGATTCCTTCCCTCTCCAGTGATGCCCAAACTCTGGGCTCCCCCAGCCTTCTGACAGGCTGACCGCCCCCCCCCCCCCCCAGCCCCCGACAAGACCCCACCCCAAGGACATCCAAGCAACTCAATCCAAAAATGCCACCTCCCGGTTGGTCAGCTCTCCAGCTCCTAGTGGAACAAGACTGGGAAGTCAGTCAGTGGAAACATTTTAAAACTTATTTTTGGGTGGCAAAATACAGGGAGAATTTTCATTGGCCAGTCCACACTGACCAACACGTCCCTTGCTTATTCTCAGTAAGTTCGCTGTACTAGCAGGGCCAAGAAACAGTGATGCTATAGGAAGGAGCTGTGGCAGATGATCTCGCTGGGGGGAAGGGGCCGGGGTGGGAGCACCGTCAGTCTCACTCCAGACAGATGAGCATTTACAAAACCTTCTGCAGAACTGCGAGGAATTTTCTTCAGTGAAAATCAAGTTTTCAGAAAACTGCACCGAGAAAACTGGCTGGGCGCGGTGGCTCATGCCTGTAATTCTAGCACTTTGGGAGGCCGAGGGTGGAGGATCTACTTGAGGTTTGAGACTAGCCTGGCCAACATGGTGAAACTCTGTGTCTACTAAAAATATAAAAATCAGCCAGGCATGGTGGCGGGCACCTGCAGTCCCAACAACTCCAGAGACTGAGGCAGAAGAATCACCTGGGAGGTGGAGGTTACAGTGAGCCGAGACTGTGCCGCTGTACTCCCGCCTGGGTGATGGAGCGAGACTCCATCTCAAAAAAAAAAGACTGGGAAAATTTTCTTTGAGCAAAATGGTAGGGGTTGGGGAGGAGTAGAGGCGGTGGGTGGAAGGGAGAACTAGAGAGAGGACTGCCCAGACCCTGCCAGGTGGAAAACGTCAGGACACATCACACATGATAGGAGTTCCTCTGTGCCACATGGACACAGACCTGGCTGTGATTCCCCCCGGGGCTACAGTATTAACATGCAGTCAATCACTCGCCACCACACCAATGGGCACATGACGCCTTTTTGCAATCTCAAAACCAGTAGCCTGCTTTGCAAGCCTTAATCTACTCTATGGATGCTTTTTATTAGTAGGTATTTTTTACAGGCTTAACTCTTAAAACAAATCTTTCAATGATCTTTCCAGATTACTCTGTAATAGCATAAGGCCAGAGGAAACAGCAGCCAGTCTCAGGTTGTGGCAGCACTGGTATTTTTATAGTGGTCTTTCATTCATACAGTGGCTTTCATTTCATGCAGTGGCTTCAATTCATTCATTCCCCATGTGTCTATCTACATTCCTGCTTCCTCCATCTTCACGCTCTAATCTCTCCCTAAAATGAGGGTTCGTCAATCACCTCTAACAATTATCCTCCACATTCTCTGTGTGTGAGAAAGGCCTTGCACTGTGGGGTCTTTATCACTCACTACTGCCCTGTACCACCCTCGTCTCCAGCCAGAAGCTCAACTGGTCTCTGTTTAGGAAGGTCTCCTCTATGTGTGTTATGGTGTGTATGTGTTATGGTGTGTGTGTGTGTGTGTGTGTGTGCATACGTGCATGCACACACGCACACACACAGGTGCTGGCTCAGGCCACTTCCTCCCATGCAAATGTCCTGTCAGCTCCTCCAAATTCTTTTTTTTTTTTTAAATGGGGTCTCACTCTTGTCACCGAAGCTGGAGTTCAGTGGCAGGATCTCAGCTCACTGCAACTTGTGAGTCCCAGGCTCAAGGGATCCTCCCACCTCTGCCTCCTGAGGAGCTCGAACGACAGGTATGTGCCAACATGCCTGGCTAATTTTTCTATTTTTAGTAGAGATGGGGTCTAGCCATGTTGGCTAGGCTGGTCTTGAACTCGTGGGCTAAAGTGAGCCACCCGCCTCAGTTTCCCAAGTGCTGGGATTACAGGCATGAGCCACCGCACCTGGCTCCTGCTTCTCCAAATTCTATCCTCCTAAGCATCTCACCTCCTGTCCTTTTTCTATCTGCAGCGATCCCTTCTCCTCCGAACTCCAAGGCATGGGCTCTCAGTGTGGCTATGGGCACTGCCACCCTGAGTGTTGGTAATCAGCTTTATGCATGTGACATACCCCCCAAAGAGACTGGAAGGTTCCTGAGGGCAAGGATGCTGTGCCCTCCTCCTTGGGGCTTGACACTCAGGAGCCACGTCATTCTGCAGTGGGAACACGGGGATGGGAGCGAGCAACCGCACAGAAGAGGGGCAGACTGACACTGAGCTGTCTCTTCCATTGCAAAAAGAGAAATAAGGCTGCCTACCCCATGAGGGGCCATGAGGCTTGAGTGAGAAAATCAGTATGAATGAACTTCCTTAAACCATAAAGCAAAATTAAAAGAAAACAGCTGTTCAGGTGACAACAGGGGTGGAAAAGGGAGCCTGAAGATTCAGGAAGCCTCCCCTGCCATCTGATTTCATCGGGGTCCTAGGACTGACTACACAAAGATGAATTAATTACTTGATCGCCCATTCACTTACCTTGCTAATGAAATCATCAGGTTTTTCTGGGGAAGAACCTGTTAGGAGGACTGGCTTGCCTCTGGGTGTCAGTCCCTCGGGGTGCCAGCTGCATCCCCAGCGCCAACATGACTCATGCGATGACACAAATTGCCATCAGGCTTTGTTATTATGTGACCTTCAGCAAGTTGCCCTCCCGTCCCTGCTCCAGTGCTAAAATCAGCATGGCGATACGAGAACCTACTTAAAGGCATCATCGTGAGGAATGATGAAGCTAATACTGACTGGGAAGCACTTTGTCTTTGTGGAGAGCCATATTACTTAACATTTAGAATAATACCCACTGCTTCAGGTTGAGAAAGCATTCAGATTTTAGCTAAACTGAAGGCTGGGCGCATCCACTAATGAGCACTGTCCTTCCCATAGAAACAGTGAAAGCTACTCAGTCTGCTGAATAAAATGACTAGCAGTACATTAGCGAGAAGCGGATGCAGGTTTAGTTACCATGAAACCATGGCCATTGCATTCAACAACTAATAAGCAAATTCTTACGATCACAGAAATCAGCCAGAGCCCACTGCGCTGAAAACTGCATGAAGAATGGTTTGGGGAGAATAACGTCTTAGTCCCAGTTTCCCTAGAATTCATTAAAAAAAAAAAACCTCTTAGAAGGCACGTTTCTAAAATTTAAACAAGGGGTAAGAAAACGTTTTCTGTAAATATTCAGAGGGTAAATGGCTTAGGTTTTGAGGGTCACATCCTCTCTATCTCAATTACTCAATTCTGCCGTGGCAGCACATAAAGAATAGGCATGACTGTGTTCCAATAAAACTTTATTGATAAAGACAAATGGCTAGCTGCATTCCCTCCTCTGGCAGTGATGTGCTGTTCTCTGACCTAAAACTCCAGGACAAATTTATACAATCATTTAGAAAAATCACATGCCTGCTCTCAATGAACAAGGGAACACATACATTCTCTTTCTCACACACACACATACCTCCTCTCTCACATACGTGCTTTGATAAGCAAAATCAGTTTCTTACAATTTTCGAAACTCAAGAGCCAGGCTAAGGCCAGGTGCAGTGGCTCACACCTGTAATCCCAGAACTTTGGGAGGCTGAGGTGGGAGGATCATTTGAGCTCAGGAGTTTGAGACCAGCCTGGGCAACATGGTGAATCTCCCCAAAAAAATACCAAAACTAGCTGGGCATGGTGGCAGGCACCTGCAGTCAGCTACTTGGGGGGGCTGAGGCAGGAGGATCACTTGAACCTCAGCTGAGGAGGTTGAGGCCTCAGTGAGCTGAGATCACGTCACTGCACTCTACCCTAGGTGATGAAGTGACACCCTGCCTCAAAAAAATTTAAACAGCCAGTCTTGCAAACTTCATATGAAAATAAGCTGTTTCAACCTGAAAGTCAACACCTATTTAAGAAGCTTTTAACTTTGAACTATGAAATGACTTTGGAACAATTAAACTTCACTCCCTGTTTTCAGGCTTTCGAACATAACTTTCTCGTCAGTGTGCCCTCAATCACAGGCCACTGGTTCTCGAGTTCTGCATCTCACTCTACAACCATGGTAAATAACACCCCATGAATAAGGGTTAGGGTTATACATTTATTTAGAGCTTAACAATACCTGTAACTGATGCCACTTTGAACAAACCTAGTGATGGAATTACTAACAACAAAATGTAGCCTTCTAGTCTACGCCTTCCAGTAGCTGAAAACAATCCAGTTTTAAACAGCCAGGGAGGAAAAAATGAGAAGGTGAAAAATCAGGTCACTACCATCCCTGTGTCATGCCACATTCTTGCTTCCTTCCTGAGATGCTCTTAAAAGCAGATGTGAGGACATCCAAGAATCTTAGATATTGACATCAAAGAACAAGTGGTCAGGAAATCTGGATTGAGAAAAATGAAGTATTTAAGTGTTTTCTCAGTAACATCATCTTACATATATATAGTCCTGCATAGATTTCAAAGGGTTTGGCCATTACATAGCTCAAATGACTCTCACAAGCACCTTGAGACATTAGGCAGTGGATGGCGGCGTGGCAGATGGCTTTCACCTCTGTTTAACAGACACAGGAGAGAGATAATCTAGAGACGGCAAATTGACAGTGGCTAGGAAGCCTGCAGGTGGGAGTTTCATAACCCTCGGGAGTTTTTTAAAATTCTTAATTAATGGTGAACATTTAAAAACGTGCCAATTTCCCATACAATCAAGGTTTTCTGCCTCTTTAGACATTTAAAGAAAAAAAAAAAAAGGATTTCTGGCTGTATCAGCTGCACATTCCCCTCATGTCAACAATTATCTAGACAAGATGGTGCAGGTGCCCTCCAGCCCGACACCAGTCATCCATTCATGAAACCTGTGTGGCCCCTGCAGGCATCTGGGTTTGCAATCCCTGGGTCCATACGTGAAAGAGAATGTGGCTCGTGAGTATCACAGAAGTCAATGCTGGGATCAACCCGTCCTGGGTCAGGGTTTGTCACCCCCACGCTGTGCTACTCCGTGAATAACCCAGTACAAAGATTTCCCTAAAAAAGCATCACGTTGCTGCTTGGAAAAGAAGCAAAACAGAAGGCGAAAAGCTTTAGCTTCATCAGACTCGAGCGGTAAGGGGAGTCAAGAATGAACGTAGCTTCACAAAGGAAGCCAGCTTAATTCTGCCACAGGAGTTAATATTTGTTAATTGGTAGAAAAAGGTAAAATTAATGAGGACATTAACATAGCTATTTAAATGTTTCCCCCATTGTAACACATGGAACGATCAGGAAGTAATTGAGGGAAGAGGACACTGTCAATTCTCAATTATCTGCATGAATGAAGCGCTCAGTGACACGGATAATCCAAGTCATTTACATTTGGATTTAGAAAGTAACATCTTTTTCCTTCGGAAAACTTACCTTCCTAATTAGGGCTTGCCGAATGCAGTGGCGAAATCAGTTTACTTTCTTGGTCAGAGAACAAAGTGTTAGGGAAAGTATGGAAACCGCCTGGTATCTCAGACCTGCCAGACCCGCCACGGAGAGCGCAAGGCAGAGCAAAGATCACTCGCAGCAGCTGGCCAGAACAGCAGCCATCAGCCACATGTGACTGTCTACGTTTAAATTAAGTTAAATAAAATGAAAAGTTGAGTCCCTCAGTGGCACCAGCCACATTTCAAGTGCTTCGTGTGGCTGGTAACAGAACATTTCCATCATCACAGAAAGTTCTAGTGGACGGTGCTGAATTCTAGACTGACAATCACATCTTGTTACCTGGATTAGGTAGAAAGCCGAGGGCAGCGGGAGAGGAATGCAGGAGATGTCACATGCTGCCACTTTAGAAACAAAAGGGAATTGTAACTCCCGACTCTCTCAGCTAGTTTAATTTCAAGCCCGGTAATGTAGACGCTGTCTAGGGAATAACATAAAAAAAATAAGCATTCCATTCTAAGTACAATGAGGCTTTTTAATTAACAAAGCAGAAAATGAGTGGATAAAAGGCGAGGCAGGACAGGCTGATTTCCAGCAAACATGCCATCGCCGCCTGTGCCCAGCGTGGCCATGCAGCCCTGACGCTGGCTGAAGGGTAGACAAAGGCAGGAGCTCAACCCTGCCAGGCTCCGCTGGGGTAGGTGCCTGCTCAGGTGCCACTGGGAGCAATGTCAGGCCCGGTGTCACTTAACATCCTCATTAATTATCTTGAAAGGAGAGGGTTAGTAAACAGCAAGTTAATTAAATTCTCAGATGATGCTAATTTGGGAGGCTTTAGAAAGACTGGCAAGGGCACTGGCAACATAAATGGGACCTGGATGGGTTCGAGGTATGAGTGGAAGTAAAATTAAGTGCTGGCCAAACACTGCTCTTCAGTAAGTTTTATGGAAGAGCCAAAATACATCTGAAAAGAGACTTATTTGGAAAATGGTTGCAGGAAAGCTGAAAGGCTGGAAAATTCTAATGTGTATGATTAGAATGGGAGTCAAAAAGCCTTCTTAAGACTTTTAATAAAAATGTTGACGTGCACTTAGAGGCCTGGGAGAAACAGCAGCTCCTAAGGGTCGCTGTATCCCCTAAGGTGGGATACAGCAAATGGGGGAGCAGGGGAAGGGGTTTGCACTTTTACTTCCTTTTCTTCTAAAGTAATTAAAGATGTTTAAAACAGGCCTGTATTCTGGTTGTGAATTTTTTAGTCTGAAAGAGCATTCGATTTAGAGAAGAGTTGTGAAGATACAGAGTTCCCATGTGCCCTTCCCACAGCTGCCTCTAATGTCAACATCTTCCGTCTTAACAGCTGGGACACTGTCAGAGCAAAGAGATTAGCATTGCTGCAATACTATGACCAAACTACAGACTTTATTCAGGTGTCACCCGTTTTCTCTTTCTTTTTTTTTTTGAGACAGAGTCTCGCCCTGTTGCCAGGCTGGAGTGCAGTGGCTCGATCTCTGCTCACTACAACCTCCGCCTCCAGTTTCAGCTGATTCTCCTGCCTCAGCCTCCCAAGTAGCTAGGGCTACAGGCACGCGCCAACATGCCCAGTTAATTTTTGTATTTTTAGTAGAGATAGGGTTTCACCATGTTGACCATGACAGTCTGGATCTCTTGACCTCGTGATCCGCCTGCCTCAGCCTCCCAAAATATTGGGATTACAGGCGTGAGCCACTGCCCCTGGCCAGATGTCACCAGTTTTTCTACTCAGGGCCTTTCTCTGGTCCAGGATCCAAACCAGGTCCCTGCATAGCACTGAAATGTCATTCTCCTCCAATCTGTCTTTTCTTGTCCTGAAAGACCTGGGCGCTTTGGACGGTGCCAGGCCAGGTATTTGTAGAGGACCCCTCAGTGTGGGTTTGTCTGATGTCTTCTCACAATTCAACTGAGATTATGGATTTCCGGAGAAAATGCCACCGAGGGGAAGCACCCTTCCCATCTATCGTATCATATCAGGGGCTATGTGAGACATCACTGGTGATGTTGACCTTGATCACTTTGTTAAGGTGACGTCTGTCGGGTTTCTCCACTGGTAAGTTACAACTTTTCCCTCTCCAGACTTTACTCATTAAAAAGTGAGTCACTAAGCCCGGCCCACACTGCAGGGCAGAGGAGTGAAGCTCCACCTTCTGGTTACTATGCTGTTCCTAAAATAAAAACATCTTGTAAAAGAGATAAACTTCTCTTTATGCAAGCAAAGGTGGCTAATGGGAATGTCTACCTAGAAAGTCAGAGTTTGTTGTCTTTGTTTTGCATTCTTGGGCTCTCAACAATGGAAACACGAAGCAATGCCAAGAGCTTCAGGACCCTCACAGTGCCAGGCCAGGTTCTGTGCACCTACAGATATTAACTCATTGGGATTAAATGGGATTACCCACCACAGCCAGGTGAATGCCACAGCACAAGATTACAGTAATCCTCCCAAATGACAGGAGGTGAAATGTGGCACCAAGAGGTTACATGACTTGCTCGTGTTAACACTGCTATAAAGGGACAGAGGTGGGATTTGAACCCAGGCCACCTGGCTCTAGAGATCATGCTGTCTAGAGACCTCTCTGCTATCCTGCTTCTTGATACACAATTCTGAAATTTCAGGGCAGTTAAAATGAGAAAGCACCATGGCACTCCCACAGTGGCATTTTGAGTGACAGCACTAAGGAGGCCCTACAAAACCAAGATGGTCTGGGGAGTTTTCAAGAGCAGACAGTCTGCCTTTATCTCTGCATTGTGGCAGAGAATCCAGAACACATGAGCTGGACTAAGGACCTCTCTATGAAGAGGTAAGGAAGATGCTCAGAACCCACAGACCATGACGGTTATCACAATCTCAGCCCGCGTCTACCACAGACACAAACTTGGAACTGTCTCCAAAAACATTTACTTTTCCTGCTATTCTCAGGGTTCGCTGTGACAAAGCAATAAAGCACAGAGGTCAGGAAAAATGCGATCAGCAGTCAGACTCGCGGGAGAAATTTGGCCCATAACACCCACAATCTACAGTCTGCAAGTATCTACTCATGGGCTTGTTTAATCCCAACTGCTAAACAGCTGATGTTCTGACATTTAAAAGACACGAGGAAACTCTTGCTTCTAGAGAAAGAAGAAAGGAACAAGGAATGTTTGAGTAAGAACTGCTACATTCTTGCCCAAAAGAATAACGTAGGCTAGGCTGGGCACAGTGGCTCACGACTGTAATCCCAGCACTTTGGGGGCTGAGGCAGGCAGATCACTTGAGGTCAGGAGTTTGAGACCAGCTTGGCCAACATGGTGAAACTGCATCTCCACTAAAAATACAAAAATTAGCTGGGTGTGATGGTGGCCTACAGTCCTAGCTACTCAGGAGGCTGAGGCAGGAGACCTGCTTGAACCCGGGAGGCAGAGATTGCAGTGACCCGAGGTCACACTGCTGCATTCTAGCCTGCACAACAGAGACTCTGTCTCAAAAAAGAAAGAACAGAGGCTAACGAGTAGCCTATGTTATTCAGAATTCAAACTTCCAATCAAAATTCCAGTACTGATCGTCACCATCATCCTGTCCACAGACAAAAGATGATGACGTGTGTAGGAAGCAGCAAATGTCCTCTACCTGCATGCCCACCCCAAACTGGATTCTCCAAATATCTGGCATGTTATTTCTCCTCCATTTAACTCTGTCTTTTTTGTTGTCCAATTTTTCAGTCGCAAAAATGTGCCTTTAAAACAATGGCACTAATAAAGAATCATGCCATACAAATTCTAATACTACACTGATGCCATCAATGACAGGGCAGACAACAGACTCTCCATCAACACCTAGACTCGCAGAACACATGACACAGAAGGCTCTTGACACCCAGTGTCCGGGATCAGCACGGTGGGCCTCTGCTCTAACTTGTCCATCCAACTACATCTCAAGAGGAAAACAGAGCTGCTGATGCTCAAGACTGAGGCCAGGTACAGTGGCTCACACCTGTAATCCCAGCACTTTGGGATACCACGGCTCGAGAGGAGACCAGGAATTCTAGACCAGCCTGGGCAAAAGAGTAAGATCCAGTCTCTACAAAAAAATGAACAAATGGGCCAGGTGTGGTGGTACATGCATGCCCGTGATTCCAGCTATGTGGGAGGCTGACACAGAAGGATCACTTGAGCCCAGGAAGTCAAGGATGCAGTGAGCCGTGTTTGTGTCACTGCACACCAGCCTCTGTGACAGAGCAAGACCCTGTCTCAAAAAAAAAAAAAGGGCTGAATTTCAGTGTGAATTTTAAAAGCACATATAATCTTCTTTTTATAAAAAGCAGAGGAATGTGATTAATAAGATACTCTCTGAGTGCTTACTATGTGCCAGGCACAGTTCCAAGGCAAATTCTAAGAATCACCTGCTCTAGAGGTAACTGCTTAACAGTTCAATGTATTCTTTTCCATGCATTTCAATGTCTTACTTCAGTCAGAAAACATAAAACAGCATTGAAGCGAGGCACATTTTCTGATTTTTAATGGCAACAGAAGCTGGAATTGATGGACTAGAAGAGTATATGTGGCAAAAATCTAAAACAATTAAAGAGATGTTTGTAAGCACTTAGAAAGAGAGCAGTGGGACGGGCACACTGGCTCAACCCTGTAATCCCAGCACTTTGGGAGACCGAGGTGGGTGGATCACAAGGTCAGGAGTTTGATACCAGCCTGATCAACAGGGTGAAACCCCATCTCTACTAAAAATACAAAAATTAGCCAGGTGTGGTGGTGCGCGCCTGTAATCCCAGCTACTCGGGAGGCTGAGGCAGGAGAATCGCTTGAACCTGGGAGGTGGAGGTTGCAGTGAGCCGAGATCACCCACTGCACACCAGCCTGGGTGACAGAGAAAGACTCCATCTCAATTAAAAAAGAAAGAAAGAAAGAAAAACAAAAGAGAGCAGTGAATCACTGGAAGTAAATATAAGTTCACCAAGTACAGAACAAGAGACTAACTACTTTTGTTCGTTAATTCTTCACTTTCCCCGCCTTTTTTTTCCCCTCAGTAAGTGCTGTTATTACTAATACCGAACTGGCAGATCAGGGACTATTAAAGATTAATGACATTTGGTTTTGTATCTCATGATATCCTTGTGAACAATCTGGAATGGGGGGATCTGATTATACTATGGTAAGAGATCTTTGTACTTACAAATGTTGGCCCAGAGAATGCTGATGGTGAATCAAAGTCAACACGCAGGAAAATGCCTGCAGTAAAATATAATTAACCAGGTGGACCTCTCCTGCCCAGCGTTTCTAATAAGACCTGAACAGAGACAGAAGTCATGCCCATCAACCCAACAAAGTTAGTCAAAAAGTCATACAGAGGAAAAAACAGGTGAAATGAAAATCATTTGTATGAGATGACTAACGAGGAGTATTATATTTTAACACCAGGTACTGCAAAACTAAAAAACTGAGACAGTTCTGTATGGGCCGAAGGCAAGTTAATGAAACAAGAGAATGTCTAGAAACAGACCCAAATGAGACCTTCGTGTTTGACATAGTGGCATTTCTAGGCACCACAGCAAAGGATGGGTAGATTGCTTAGTAAACATGGCTGGGACAGATAATTAATTGAGAAAAAAATAGAGGAATCCCTATCTCACCGTATACACCAAAATAAACTCCAGACACATAACCGAGTTAAGCATCAAAACATGAAACCATGAAAGACTAAAAGGGAAGGCAGTGAATGTGATCTTGGCAAGGGAAAGGCAGTTCTAAGCTTAACAAAGGAGGAGGAGGCCAGCAACAATAGCTCACACCTGCAATCCCAGCACTTTGGGAGGCTGAGGCAGGTGGATTGCTTGAGCCCAGGACTCAGAGACCAGCTGGAACCACATGGTGAAACCCCATCTCTACAAAAAATACAAAAATTAACCATGTGTCGTAGCACACGCCTATAGTCCCAGCTACTCAGGAGGCTGAGGTGGGAGGATCGCTTGATTCCAGAAGGCCGAGGCTACAGTGAGCCATGATCATACCAGTGCACTCCAGCCTAGGTGACAGAGTGAGACCCTGTCTCAAGAAATAAATCAATACACAAAGAAGAAGGAAGCAAAAATGAGAAGTTTTGGCCATGTAAAATTTCAAAACTTTGCAATCTCAAAACATACCATAAACAGCAAAAGATAAGGATAAACTGGTGGGGGGATAGACAGTAACAGAGAGGAAATACATGTTTACCATCTTTGATATAGAGCTCTTTTGTTTATATTATGCATCTATGAACGTTTAATTTACAATAGCAAAAAAACTGGAAACAATCCGCCAGTCAAATGCAGCAGTAACTAAATCACAGCACCTTCACACCACTGGGTGTTTAGCACAGCTATCAAAAATCACATTGGGGAAAACATTTAGTGACATCCAAAAAACGTCACACACTATAAAGCTTTTTAAAAGCCAATTACAAGACACGCACGATATCATTTCAATTCTACAAAATAATAATATCACATCTGTACAGAAGAAGCCAAAAAGACATATACCAAGACATTTAAAATGAAAAGCATCTTGGTAGTGAGATCAGGTATGACTCCCTTTTTGTGTGTCTCTGCATTTCCAAAAGTTTTTTTTTATATACAATAAACATGAAGCACTTTTGAACTCAAAGTTAATGAATAAAAATAACTAAATGGAAATATATATACATATATAAAGATGATCACTGTCACATTTCCAGATATCATAAATTTGAGAGGGCAGCTGGCTAGCCCACTGATTCAACAGAACAAACACGATGAAGAAAAACAGCAATAAATGTCAAGTTCCCTCCCCAGGTTGAGGGCACAAGGAGGTCTGGTTTCATTGTCAGTTCCATGAAAATGAAGACAGTAACAAAACCCTGAGAGTTTTAGGGGACTCTAAATTCCACAGGAGCCAAGGGTTTGAGATGGCTGCTTAATAAAAAAGACTAGAACGTTGATGATGTGGTGTTTATATCAAGGAAAGGGACAGACTCCCTGTGATCAACACCAGTGAGGCCTCGCCAAGAAGATCAGGTCCCATAAAAAGCATCGTCATTCAAGGGACATGTCAAACAAACAAGTCAAAGGCACAGGGCAGGGATGGTGAAGGGTTTGGAAACCATATAAAGGATAGTCACAAGTGGTCAAGTTGATATTCAGGAGGATGGGGACGGTACATACTCATGAAGACAACAAACAAGAAGAAGAGGAGGGGGAAGTTAACTAAATCGCTTATGACATCTTCATACAGTAATACTATACAGCTGTTAAAAATTATGTTGGAAAAAATAGTGACATTCAAAAAAATCAAATATTGCAAAGTTTTAAAAAGTCAATCACAAAAAACAGCATCCCTTACACTTACAAAATCATCATACCACAAGAAAGACGTCTTCTAGAAGAGGAGCAGGACAAAAGTATCTCTACCCCCTGCAGGTAACCAAAGCAGCCAGTATCTCAACATAAAGGATGGGCTTTATGACAATTAAAGGCGCCCCTGGACTCTCTTGTATAAAGAAATGGAAATGTTCAGAGAATCTCTATGACCTTTGTTTAGAGGTATTTCTATAGGATGTTCCTTCACTGGGTTCAGTGTGTTCCCTAAAAGCCCTTCAAGGGTAGGTGCACCTGGAGGTTGTTAAAAGCACAGATTCTCTGCATTTCCCCTCATCCAGGCCAACCCCATCAGTCTCTCAGGCAGGACCCCAGATTCTGTACCTTTTTTTTTTTTGGAGACAGGGTCTCACTCTGTCGCCCAGGCTGGAGTGTACAGAGGCACAAACACAGCTCAATGCAGCCTGGATCTCCCAGGCTCAAGAAATTCTCCTACTTCAGCTTCCCAAGTACCTAGAACTACAGGCGTGCACCACCACACCTGGCAAATTTTTGTATTTTTTTGTAGAGATGGGGTTTCGCCATGCTACCCAGGATGGTCCTGAACTCTTGAGCTCAAGTAATCTATCTGCCTTGGCCTCTCAAAGTGCTGAAATTACTGGTATAAGCCACTGCGCCCAGCAGATTTTGTAGTTTAAAGGGCTCTCTCACCGATTCTGATGCACAGCTAGGTATGGGAATCCTTGAGCCAAGTTATTTCATTTTTAAGAAAGATCTGTTCGTATTTTTTGTTTTCTTTTTTAAAAAAATTAAAAAGGCAATACAGAAAGAAATGTAAAAATCATCACATTCTATCACTAATGTGAACTTTTTTTTTAACCAATATCCATCTTGGTATCTCCTATCTATCTATCAATCATTCAATCAATCAATCTGTCTATCTAAAGTATACCCCCAATCAATCTATCTATCTATCTAAAGTGTACTCCCAATTTTACATAAATGCAATGATCTGTATATGTAACATTTTTTATGCTATGCTGAGGCCATCTTTCCAACTAAAAAATATATATGCACCATCATTTTTAACAGCTGCATTGTAAGCCACAAGAACACGCTGAAATTATTTTAACTAGTCAAACTGAACAATTTGTCAACTTAAAAAAAATAACCAAAATCAATGCTGTGAGGAAGAGCATCTCATACATTTAAATACCCAAAAGCCATAGGGCCTCAGCACAGAATGAGCCCACTTTACATTGTGATAGCTATCAGTGGAAAAATTAAACTAATCCATGCAGTCACCGACAGGGTACATGAGCCCCTGGATTCCATTATCATTAGGAATATAATCAACTCAAAGAAACACACCAGCTGGGCCCAGTGGCTCACGCCTATAATCCCAGCACTTTGGGAGGGCGAGGCGGGTGGATCACTTGAGGTCAGGAGTTCAAGAACCAGCCTGGCCAACATGGTGAAACCCCATCTCTACGAAAAATGCAAAAAAAAAAAAAAAAATTAACCAGGCGTGGTGGCAAACACCTGTAATCTAAGCTACTCGGAAGACTGAGGCAGTAGAATCACTTGAACCCGGGAAGCGGAGGTTACAGTCAGCCAAGATTGTGCCATTGCACTCCAGCCTGGGTGACAAGAGTGAAACTTCGTCTCAAAACAAAATAAAACAAAACAAAAAAACACCTAGAGGAAACTGCCTGTCTGTGTGACACCTGCAGAGCAGCTTCCTCAAGTGGAAGACGACAGCTTTTTTAGCTTTTAAAGCAAATCCAGGCTGGGTGGCTCATGCCTGTAATCCTAGCACTTTGGGAGGTCAAGGTGGGAGGATCACTTGAAGCCAGTAGTTTGAGACCAGCCTGGACAACAAAGTGAGTCCCCCCACGTTTACAAAAAATAAAATAATTAGCCAGGCATAGTGGTGCATGCTTGTATTCCCAGCCACTTGAGAGGCTGAGGCAGGAGGATCACTTGAGCCCAGGAGGTCAAGGCTACAGTGAGCCATGATCATGTCACTACATTCCAGCCTGGGTGACAGAGCCAGACCTTGTCTCAAAAAAAAAAAAAAAGGAAAAGAAGAACTAATCCAACCAAACTCAGATACTCAAAGTGTCCTCGCAGAACATCCAGGCGCTCATTCACTTAACTACGGAGCTCACATCTGAATTACAGACCCTGCTCTCCCTCTCCCGCCACACCCTACATCATGCTCAGAGAGCTGGAAGGTAACCGGGTGATGTCATCAACGAAGCTTCTAGGAGATGCAGCTTCTAGGAACTTGGACAAGTGCTTCATAGAAATGTGATCGTGGTTACTTCCTTCCTAGACCCCATGGCCAAAAATGCTTGTGGCTTTCCTGTTCTTCAAAGGGCATCAGACATGACTGTTACTCAGAAGGCAGGATACACAGGGCTAGGCGGGAAGACAGTGCGATGCAAAAGGGAAGAGAATTGAACGGGGATTTGGGCTGCTTGGGTGCTAGCCAAGAAAGACCCCAGAAAACAATCAGAGGGAATCTCACTTTCATTTGGTTTTGGGGGTACTCTCATTCTCTGATGAAGGCACCTTAATAGTACCATGAGAAGCACGGCAGTGACAGCTGATGTGGCCTTGCCTACCCCCCAGTGCTTCATGCAGCAAATGATCAATGGATGTACAGAAAGGGGTTGAAGGGTCTCGAGGGAAAGGATGGGGCAGAGAGAAAAAAGGGGGCAGAGCCTGGCTCGGCGCTCAGCGTGCTACATGCTGGTTTCAGGCCCCAGGAAGCTGGCGGGGGCCTTGTCCTGAGCCAGGAGGAGACAGGCCTTGGCCTGTTTCCTAGCAACCCTCGCCGGCAGCAGGCAGTACCCCAGGCAAGTCTGTCCAGGGAAGAAATGAAAATGGCCACACGCACAGATGCAAAAAGAAAGCAGGCCTGCCTCCCAGCTGGGCACGGAGGCAGCGGAGGCCCCCACCAGACAGATCCCAAGCCAAGCTGCATGGAGAAGCAGCTGGGGGCACCAGCCATGGAAGGGGTCTCACTTCCTTCTCAGCCCCACAGCACGGCAGGCACATCTTGAAGCCCACACCTTGCCAATGGGTCACCGAAACAGCAGACCGCACTTCCACACTGCAGGGGCACCAGAACCAGAAACCCCACTCCTGGATTCCTGCGGAGAACTTTAATCACAGGGGTGACACTCAAACTAACGTATCTTTACTCCTCTCTCTGCACCCAAATCCTCCTCTCTGCAGTTACTGCCACTCACCCTGTCCGGTTTGGTACTGCATTCCACTGAAGGAGCTTTCACCCTCCATCCTCTCCCAACCACCCCATGAGGACAGTGGGCCCCCCCTGGTCCCAGACAAACGACCTTCCCTTTGGCCACGGTCCCTTGTTCCTTTTCTCGATCAGCCCAAGTTCATCTCATCCTATTCCACCCATTATGCCAATGTCAACGGGGAGGTGTGGCAATGGAGATGAGGACGAATCCTTACCTCTAGCACAGACAGAAAGGGCCACCATCAAGGCTGGCCTTAGCGTCACAGAAGGAAATCCACCTGCTTGTCACTCTCAACCCAGGGACTGCGGTGACAGTGAGGGCTACATGAACCTGAGCGTGGCCAAACCCACCTACAGCCTATGGAACGATCCGTCACCCCCCAGCGCTCTCTTCATCCCTGGCTTTCTTCCCATGAAATTGTCTTGTGTGATCAAAAATGAATCACAAAACATTTGTTTCAGATTGTGACACGCTGTACAGTTTTTAGAACAGGATATTCTATTTTAGGATATCCAATCCTAAAACCTCTGGGAGGCAAACACCTTCATTTTACAGCTGACGTTACAGGATCTGAGTCTGATGCCTGTCAGGGCTGGGGGCAGGGCAGACTCTCACGGCCTGCTTCCTGCTTCGTCCATGCCAGGCTCCTCAGATTACAGCACTAAGTCCATATATGGTAAAGCTGCTAGAAGGACTTGATGAAATGATTATTATCTAAGGCACTATACTATACATGAGAATTACAGCAAGTATATCCACACACACACACACACACACACACACACACACACACACACATCAGTGTAGATGTGTATATTTTAGGTATATGTGTATCTATGTATATGTTGTATACATAAACAGAATTTGGTATCTATCTGTCTACAACAAGGACAGAAGATATGAATACGGGGCCGAGTGCAGTGTCTCATGCCTATAATCCCAGCACTTTGGGAGACCGAGGTGGGAGGATCGCTTGAGCCCAGGAGTTCAACATCAGCATGGACAACATGGCGAAACCCCATCTCTACAAAAAACTATGACAAGTTAGCTGGGCGTGGTGGTGCACACCTGTAGTCTCAGCTACTTGGGAGGCAGAGGTGGGAAGATCTGAGCCCAGGAGGCTGAGGCTACAGTGAGCTGTGATAGCACCAATGCACTCCAGTCTGGGCGACAGAGTGAGACCCTATCTCAGACCACAGAAAAAAAAGAGAAGATATGAATATATATGCCTTCTAGCCTTGATATAGGCAAGCACCTCACATTATTTCTAAAATCAAAATTTTACGTTAATGGTTTCCAGGGACCTAATTTCCATGGCCCTGATGTAGGTGATCGGTCTCTGAGTCTGTTTTATACACGTCATATATAGACAGCACCAGGAGCACCCAGGAATGAAGACCACTCCACAGCCCACAGCACTGCTTCCCAGATGTCTGTCATGACCTCATCAATCTCAAGTCTCTCTCCTTGGTAGCAGATGAAGTGGGAGCTAATGAAAAAGCTGAGGAAATCAGCACCACTAAGAAAATGCCAATACTCATTCCCGATCAACATACGCGTTGACTGTTTCTATCCTGCTTTGAATTGCCTCGTCCTACCGTGTTCAAGATGCGGCTGCCAGGCGGGTCCACATCTGTAAGTCCTGTATAATGCCCGATTCGAAACACGATTACTCATTACATGTCAAAATAATAATTATCACAGATGGCGAATTCACAAATGGGTGAGCCGACGGCTGTAGCGGGCGAGCTGGCACTTGCCCCCGAGCACTCAAGTTCAGTAGTCAAAATGCTATAAAACATACTGTTCTTTCTTCTTGTGATTTATTTAAGTATTAACATCAAGGAGAGGCTCCCATTTTCTCTTTCAGACTTGGTTGCAATAGGTTAGACCTCTTTGAAGCCACATAAAACAATTCAACTGTGTACCATGTAACTAAAACTTAAACGACTCTAGCTTCGACAGTGCTATCCTGCTACCAGTTGGTGTTCCCTGCAACCCGGCTCCCTCTGTTAAATAGGGCAGCTCTCCGCCAACACCACAGGCACTCCCTAGGAACAGTTCAAGGAAACAGCCCCTGATTTCCTACAAGGACAGTCCCTGACGGCAAAGCTCCAAGAGGAGGTACCCCAAGGGCACCTCAACCCAGGCCCCGGTTATTCCTGCCTCTGTGTCCACAATGAAAACAACATGGTGGGAAGTGGTTATGGGTTTTGACATAAGTTGTTTGAAGCCAGCTGATGGGACGAGATGCTGCTTCTGTGACAAAGTCACCCTGGGTATTCTCAGGCAGAGAATGAGGGTGAGCTGGTGCAGTGAGGGGCTGGGGCTGGGTGGGCAGAATGGTGACGCCAGCCCTAAGAAGCCAACAGGCTGTTGAATGCCAAGCCTGCACTATTAATTTGCATATGACATTAATTTTGCTGTCAGTGTGTTAATGTGTGATTAATTCTGTCATGGGTTAGAGCAAGGAGAATTAGTTAATTGTCAGAAACCCTTCTCGTTCGCTCTCTCGTTCAGCCTCCACCTCCGTCTAACTTCCTTTTTTTCTCTTATTAAACTAACCTCCTGGGTGTTCTTCCTCAGGGCACTTCTCTCCCATGGGACTTCAGTCCCACCTCCACCTACCCTTTCCAGAAACATATCTAGAGACCTGAAAACGGAGAGCAAAGACAGGTCTTCCTTGGGCGCCCCGGCTGGCAAGTCAACTCTGTCCCGGCAGTCATGGGGGTGGTTTGGGAAGGCCTTACAACAGGGACACACAGGTCCCATTCATATTCATGGTCAATTGCCAATGCTGGTGATACCTGGATACATTGTACAATCTGTGCTTTGTGTGCTATGCAAATAACCTGTGGGGCTAAAGCAAGCTGGAATGCGGAGTTAACACAAAGCCATTGCTGTGCTATCGAAATCGGTCATGTGGCCGCCCACTCCTCCCCGACCTTGCAGAAGCTGGTGGGCGTCTTCATTTCTACCAATCCTTGCCCAACATCAACGCAGCTATAGTGGGTCAAGTGCACTTTTACTCTGTCAATCATTCCATCACTGAGGTAGCTTATGCTTTTTAAATACAAAGCCCAATAAAAAGAACCTTGAGGCCCCTAACTCTGGAAAGGGCAAGAGGATTGTAGAGGCCTCTGGATGCCAGGAAATTTCAGGAGGTACAGGCATGTCGCAGGTCAGGGTAAATGGTCCCCAACCACCGCAGTAATACTGCATACGCACGCCACTGGGTCAAGACAGGTGATCCTGATGATCACATTTCCCAGGTTTGCTAACATGCAGCCCACACCTGTGTCCACTTAATCCAGTCCTGTGTCTTTCCCTTACCTTAAGTTGCCTTTCACTTTGAAGGAATAATGAGGAAGAAGAAATGAGCGAAAGCAAACAGACCTGCACATTCATCTACAATCATCTGGAATCTGTCTAATTAATAGTGCTGGGAAGCCAAGTGTCACCTTCGGGCCTACTCCTTCCCTAACCAACTGGCCAGAGGGGCTGGAATGGGCACCAGCCAAGGGTGGGCAGTGACCACAGCTTTCATGTCCTCTGGAAGACAGGAGGGAAATGCGAAGGGGCATGGACTGCTACTCCCCTGTTCCCAGCTACTCCCCTGACCCTGGCTACTCCCCTGATCCCGGCTTCCCCCCTGACCCCGGCTACCCCGTCTCCCACCACTCATTGTATAACACATGTCAGTTTCTTGAAAGTGGTCCTATATTTGTGCATGAAAGCATGTTTCCAAGAATTAACTTATAATAATTACAATAGAGAGGAAGCAGGTAACTGAGACCTATTTACATGTTGCAAACAAAATTTTAGGATCTATTTAAAAAGCAGAGGGCTCCCTTTATATCTTGGAAGTCACTATTTCTTTTAATTTGGAAACATGTCTATCAACTGAAACTTTAAAAAAAAACTTAAGGAATAATGTCATTATGGGTAATGATCATTCTAATGTCTTATTTTATTTTGCATATGCCCTTACAGCTAAACTCAAACTAGATGCTGGAATATAATTGCCCATAGTAACCAACTAAACAGTGCCCCTAAGCAATGTGTATTTTTCTGTCTCTGTCTCTCTCATATACTCACTATATGCTGCCCTCCCACTCACTCCCATTCCCAAGTAACAAAAGCCAGACAAACCCATAGAAGAGGCGAAAGAGCTACAGCAACTCCACTTTCCAAACACTTATATTCCAGCTCTTTAAAAATGAATTAAATTATAGAATCCACTTTGCAAAACATATTCGACCCTTTGTGGAAGTTACCAGTCCTTTCTCAAATGAGCTGGAAGTGTCTCCGATCAACAGGAATTGGGGTTCCCACTTCCGTTTCAGATTATGGATACTTCTAATTGTTTTAATATGGGCATTATTCACACATGAAACTGTATGGCTCAGCACGTGGGAAATAGGTCCCGACCACCCAAGGGCATCAAAGATCACATGACATTTCTGTAAATCAGCCAAATTCCAACACAGATAGCAGGCCCCGCAGTTGCTGTATTCAGATGAGAGGTGATTACACGCTCCTGCCTCTCCTACACAAAGCAGAGACCAGCGTTCCTGCTCCTGGTCCATTCTCTAGGTCTATCCTGGCCAACCTCCTCTGGGCACAGCCCATCAGACCTCAAGATGGCCAGCTCTTTTTCTCGAGCAGTGACATCCTACACACAAAGGATTACCAAGAAGCCACCTCCCCCAGAATTATGAAATGTACAGGAAAGTCTCCAATCAAGAGGTCAGAAGACAGAAAACAGGGTGTTAAGAACCATGAGCTGGAGGAGAGTCCCGGCACAGGGGCTTCAGCTGTTCTCACTAGAAAACTGCCTCTGAAAATCTATTTCCGTATTTCTTCCCTGGAATTTCACTTTTAGAAACTGAACATGCAGAACCTTCAAGTTTCCGCTCCTCCTTCACTTGGTCAGAACATTTCACTTGCTCATTTTCACTTGGTGAGAGATTGGCTAAAATAATTTCACTGTTTTTAAACAGTAGTAAACCATTTTAAAAAACTGTTTAGACCCACACTGATGCGTCTTCTATGTCACAGCAATCCTTGCTCCTCGTCTTCCTTCTCTGTTTCTCTATCCCCCATTGATCCTTTCCTTAAGAATCCTCCCCATTCATTCTCCTACTGGGATGCCCCAAGTTCTTCCGAGGGCAACACCTGATCCAGGCCGTGCCCCCTTGACCTCCTGATTTGCCCCACAATCTAGAATGTCAGTTCTTCTCCAGGTGCAGGTGATGGAGGAAGTGACATCATACCTCACAAGAGGAGGAGAAGAGCTGCACGCTGACTTTGGGGGAACAGTCAGCCATCGATGCCCCAATAAAAATATCCTGTGACTTGGACTCAAAGGCAGTGGCCTTCCCAAGGACCCGGGAAGTGCTGGGAGGTGCCCAGCAAGGCACAGCGGCTGGCAGCAGGCCCTCTGCACAGCCCCCGACCCCTCCGGAGCCGCCCCGGGGAGCTGCAGCAGGCTCTCTGCGCCAGGCACACTCCCAGCATTGTGCTCCCTCCAGCACGCTCTCCCCCCACCAAAAAGCCCGAGGCCTCCAGAGTGTACACTAACCACAAGCCTTTGAGTGGCTCATGTATTTACAAACTGAGGCATGTCGAAATCAAAGGGGATACCACATGACATAATTCGCATTAACATGTCAACAGGCTGACAATTTATAGAGTCAATCCACGGAAGGTGGGGAGGACTAAGACTTAGTAATTGTTTAATTCCTGCTGAAACCCACGGCCACTGTGCCTTCGGGAAGCCAGGATGCGCTGGGGGCCTCCAGCCTGTACAGCGCCCTGTGGGGCTGGCACCGCGCCAAGGCCAGGCAACAGGTTTAACCATTTAGGGTGCTCAATGATGTAGGGGAGAGGGAGAAGGAGGGAGAGAGAGGAAAAGGAAAGGGCTTAAGGGAAGGACAGACAGAGAGGGGTGGGAGGTACGAGAGTGGGTCCTTCTGTAATGTGTGCACAATTGACAAAATGGCTTGGGTTGGTCCCAAAGAAGAAAAGTTGTTGCTGTACCCCTGATATTCCCCTTGCCATCCATGCATCCAGGGCTGGAGATTTGAATACATGCAAAAGGTCCCCCCCAGTCTTGGTTTCCTGGCTGTTCTCTGGCAGCACCCTACTCACCAAGGCACCCGAACGAGGGGGGCAGCGGTGTTGACAATAGGCCACAAACCTCCAGACCCACGCTCCACAAATGAGCAAGAACCAAGTCAAAACCAAACGTCTGTTCGTGTAAAATTACCCCTGGAAGTCTCTTTTTATCTCTTTTACCTCCCTCAGCAGTAGCACTGTTCTGACCCACGGAAGGTAAAATACAAATTCTCAGGCCAGACACAGTGGTTCATGCCTGTAATCCCAGCACTTTCGAAAGCCAAGGTGGGAGGACGGCTTGAGGTCAGGAGTTCAAGACCAACCTGGGCAATGTAGCAAGACCCCATCTCTACCATAAAATAAAAAGTTTAGCCAGGCATAATGGTATGTTCCTGTAGTTCCAGCTGCTCAGGAGGCTGAGGCAGGAGGATGGCCTGAGCTCAAGAGGTTGAGGCTGCAGTGAACTATAATTGCGCCACTGCGCTCCAGCCTGGACAACAGAGTGAGGCTCAGCTGGGCGCAGTGGCTCACACCTGTAAACCCAGCACTTTTGGGAGGCCGAGGTGGGCAGATCACTTACAATCAGGAGTTTGAGACCAGCCTGGCCAACATGGAGAAACTTCATCTCTACTAAAACCACAAAAATCAGCCAGGCATGGTGGCGCACACCTGTAATCCCAACTACTTGGGAGGCTGAGGCAGGAGAATTGCTTGAACCCGGGAGGCGAAGGTTGTGGTGAGCCGAGATGGCGCCACTGCACTCCAGCCTGGGCAATGGAGCCACTAGACCATATATATATATATATATATATATATATATACTTATATTTATATTTAAAACAGAGTGAGGCTCTGCCTCCGAAAAAAAAAGTCAAATTCTTACTGCTCAACTCCACTTGTATGTTTGATATTGGTTCTGCCTATTTGTGAAATTAACTGACCCTTGCTTGGGGAGGGGTCCACCTGCGAGTTGGGGGCTGGTGAAAGGAATGCAAAAGCCAAGTCTGAAAAAGCTCTGGGCCTGAAGTGTTTGATCAGCTCCCTCAACTGCACCCCAAGCTCTAAGCCAAGTTTAATCTTTTTATCATTACATGAGAAAGCTATGTCTGGAAAACACAAATGGTAGAAATAAGACTATTTGGCAAAGCTTAGAGGTCATCGTCAGGATCTGCATTCCTCAGCCAGGAAAAACTGTGTTCTGAAAAGGTGGCCTGGCTCTGTGGCTCCTGCCCCAGAGGATGCCTGGGGCCATGCGGGCTGTGACAGGGCCCTCCACACAAGCTGGCTGTACATAAACAGTAACACCTCATTCTCTCTTCTACCTCATTAACCGAAACACATTAAAACAAGTGTGCACTGGGAGCAGAAAATGAGACTGTTAAACCAAGCTGATATAATCCTCATCAGCTGTGGGAAAGGAGACCGCATCAATTATGCTGAACCAACTGCAAGTCACACGGATGTGCCGGGCTCCCCAGGCCCCCAACATGAAGAGGGGGGACAAGAGAAAAGAAACCTTCACTTAAAACAGAAAATAGGCCGGGTGGGGTGGCTCATGCCTGTCATCCCAGCACTTTGGGAGGCCAAGGTGGGCGGATCACTGGAGGTCAGGAGTTCAAGACCAGCCTGGCCAACATGGTAAAACCCTGTCTCCACTGAAATTATAAAAGTTACCCAGGCATGGTGGTGGGTGCCTGTAGTCCCAGCTACTCAGGAGGCTGAGGCAGGAGAATCGCTTGAACCCAGGAGGTGGAGGCTGCAGTGAGCCGAGATCATACCACTGCACTCCAGCCTGAGTGACAAGAGTGAAACTCCGTCTCAAAAAAATAAATAAATAAAATCTAATAATAATATACTTCATGGTCTCCTAACAAATACAACTTCTCACCCATTTTGTCACCCCAAAGGAAAGGAGGTGCATCTGATCGAAACACCCCTTTAGGGTTCTTCTGCACCTAAAAATCTTTGCCAAACTATTTGGAATTTGAGGGGGAAAAAAGAAAAATAAAAGTAAGCTTAAGAAGAGGAGGGGCGATAAGAAGATACTGGATTCTGTGTGATCTCTTGCAGACAGATTTTGTAAGTAAAAAGTATCTCGAGGCCCAAAGTCCTAAGACCCAAAATGATCCAGACACAATCCACACGTGACTGAATGGCAAGGATGCTTCAAAAATTAAAGGGCCATGGAGAAGACGATAGCAATTCAAAGCTACAGGGCTACCAAGCACAGCCAGCACTCAGCTCTTTGAGCCACTGCCAACAACAGGCAACAGATCAGAACTGATACGTTCAGAAATACTCATAAAACCTGCTAGGGAAGAAAGCAAAAATAATGCCTGTACATTGCCAAAATAAGGAAGGTTATGGCCATAGTGAGAATAAATGACCGAATCATTACCTACACGTAAGAAATGCAAAAGACTTGTACATGATAGCCATAAAATGGAAAATGTGGTACAAGGCGCCATCACTGAGCCGCACCCCACATCCTGGACATTACAATGTCATATTTGATAGTAATAATTAACTCATGTGAAATGAGTATTGCCATGCAAAACTTTCTTTTGCATTTCTTCATTTGTGTTCCAATTTGCAACCTTTACATGTTTATTGCCACTTATTTGCATTTCGTTTCATAGGTGAAAGTTTCCAAACATAAGCTGTGGATGGGTTCCTTACACACCTCCTGACACCAGCGTGAAACATACGTTGCCAAAACTCAGTCCTCCTGGTACGCATTCTATTCACCGTTCACATTACAAACAGCCGCTGTTTCTCAAGTATACTTTCCAGATCCACTCACGAATCTAATCATCAGGCAGGCCATCAGCTTAGGGAGATTTTTTTTTCTGTTGCACAGACTTTGCACACAGTTTCAGATGTTAAAGATTGTTTCGCATTAAATTCTGCTTCTTTCAAATCAAGAAGGGAGGCATCTCCTCCCACTTGTTGACTCAAAGCTGTAATCAGAGGTTCCGGGATTAGCCATTTATTTCATTAAAAGAAAAAAAATACATACACACACACACACACACACACACACACACACACTCCTCAGCTTTCAAAAGAGGTGGGGAAAGGGGAAAACAACCATGGCTTCAGCAGCCAAGGAGATTTACTTCCAAGGTACAGACAGGGAAGAGGCGGGATGAACCTTTTTTTTTTAAAAAAAAGTAAAAGTTGCAGCTGGAGAAAAATTTTGGAACATTTTAAATAAATGGGTAACAAAGGGTTGCCATGGAAACAGTTTTGCATACTTGACTGCAGGTGCTCCCTACAGTGAAAGGAGGCTGGGATGGTACAGCCACAAGCAAAAGCACAAATGTAAACATTAAAGGAAGATTCCTAAGGCAATGTTAAGTCATCCAAGCCACGGACACTGTGGGTTTCCATAAAAACGAACTCACTTCTGCAAGGAAGGCATGGGAGCTTGGTAGCACCAGCTAACACTTGCATCCAGAAGCTGTTCCCCCCCCCTTTTACGATATTCTGTCGTATTGCCAAGGTTACAAAACGTAAACAGACACAAACACAAACCATAACAAGACACCAATGTCAAATACGTTCTAGTTTTTCCACCTTTGCCCTCTGAGCTGTGTATTTCTAGACTGTGGCTTTATTTATTTTTTTAGAGAGAATAGGCATTAGCTTTAATCAGAAAAATATACATGTAAGGGAATGAAAAACACCAAGGAATACAGTTCCTCCGAGTGTCCCGTGTACTCTATGGCAGTTTCCAAGCCTAAATTCTAACTTGCATCTAATTTTGGTCACATAAGGGAAATATGTGTATGTTGATACTTGCAAGAAGTCCTACTTAAAAAGAAACAAGGCCGGTCACAGTGGCTCATGCCTGTAATCCTAGCACTTTGGGAGGCTGAGGCGGGCGGATCACCTGAGGTTGGGAGTTCAAGACCAGCCTGACCAACATGGAGAAACCCCATCTCCACTAAAAACACAAAATTAGCTAGGCATGGTGGCGCATGCCTGTAATACCAGCTATTCTGGAGGCTGAGGCAGGAGAATCACTTGAATCTGGGAGGCGGAGGTTGCGGTGAGCTGAGATCGTGCCATTGCACTCCAGCCTGGGCAACAAGAGCTAAACTCCATCTCAAAAAAAAAAAAAAAAAAAAAAGAAGGAAAGAAATACTGAAATATTCCAGGTTATGCAGGACAGTATTATAAAATTATGTCAGTGAAAGTAACATCATCGCTTTCTTCTCACAACGGAAGATGTCTTAGGTAATTCTCAGGGAAGGGGTGGAGCAGGTCGTAGCCACAATGCAGATAGACTTGGATTACTTTCTGATTTTCCTAAGTACTGTACTAGATCACTTTCTGCTCCATTACTTAGAAGAAGAGATGGAGATATCCCTTTGGGAAAACAAACAAACCAACAAAGTCCTGCAAACACACACTTCGTGCTTGAAGGGGACTTAGTGAGGAATCCAAGCTCCTCATTCTTCAGATGGGGCCACTAGAGACTGGCCAAGATCATTTCACTAAGCGTCGGTGGTATTTCTCTTTGGGGAAATTCCTTCTCCCTGTTCCACACCAAAACAAAACAAAACAAAAAACCCAACTGACCTTTCTATCCTCCAGACCAACAGCGTGTCAAGCTCAAAGCTCATCAAAACCAAATTATAACATAACATCAGTTTATGTGGTCTCCAGAAGACAATGGGAAATCTGATGCAGAAAAGTGGAGTCCTTATACGTTTCTGGTGCTATATGCTGACTACAACTAGGCGCATTTCACGTATTATCTCATTTAACTCACTGAAGAGTCCTATCAGGGCGGGTCGTTCTGTTAGCCCATTTTACAGATGATGAATAAACAGGAATGAAGTTATGCAAGTCCCAGGAGCTGAGATTCAAACTCAGGCAGCCTGACAAAAGGGATCTTCTCCTTCTCCAAAACCCCAAGAGCTATCTGGATTTCCTTTAAGACACATGGACACCCTATCTTAAATTTTTCTAGTCTGCAGCACCCACTGAGCCCCCACTCCACCTGCCACACCAACAAGTGCCTGGCATCTCGTGTGCATCTAGATACCTCCTGAATGGCCAGATCCCATTAGATTCCCACTGCCTCTCCTGCAGTAGCTTGAGAGCTCTTAACCGGGTATGTTTCTGCCTCTACTGAAACATATGCCCATGTTTGCAAAAACAGAAATAACCGATCTGAGCCCTGTTGTCAGAAGCACAGCAGATCATCAGTATGACTCTCCGGAGGAGTAGCAAGGTGGACGGCAGGACAGCAGGGGTTGAGAAGAGGCCTCACATCAAACTCGCAGCTTCTACATGGTAGAGCTCAGGGCGGAGAGAACATTTCTCCATTAGGTTTTAGTATTTTACCCACACACTGCATTATGAACATTTCCAATCACAGAGATGAGTTGAAAAAAAAAAATCATATAATAGACACTTAAGTATCCACCACCCAGCTGCTGAAATTAATGCTGTGCTGTCTATTTAGCCATCTCTCTATCCCGCTGTCAATGTACCTTCCATCTTTTATTCATTCCAAAGTAAACTACAGAAGCAGCATACTCTCCCCCTGCCCCTACTCCAGCACCCGCAGCCTCGACTACAGTTTCCTCTTTGTTTATGGGGTATTTTTTTCACAGTTTTATTATTTTAATAGATCACATGAGCAGGCTTCCTTACTAGCAAAACACTAAAAAGACCCAAACTCCAGTGTGTTGTTATAATGAAATGTTTAGCTCACAACTGATTTTCTTTGAAAAGTTTGAGTAGCAGGAAGGGAGGGCATTAGAAGAAATACCTAATGTAGATGACGGGGTGGTGGGGTGCAGCAAACCACCATGGCACGTGTATGCCTATGTAACAAACCTCCATGTTCTGCAATATGCATCTCAGAACTTAAAGTATAATGGAAATAAATAAATAAATAAATACTTTAGAAAAAATAAGTTAGAGTAGGCTAGGTGCGGTGGCTTGGTCAGTAATTCCAGCACTTTGGAAGGCAGTAGGATCATTTGAGGTCAGGAGTCCGAGACCAGCCTGGCCAACATGGTGAATCCTGTCTCTATTAAAAATACAAAAAAACTAGCTGGGCATGGCGGCACTAGCCTGCAATCCCAGTTACTTGGGAGGCCGAGGCAGGAGAACTACTTGAACCCGGGAGGCACAGCTTGCAGTGAGCCGTGATCGCACCATTGCACTCCAGCCTGGGGGACAAGAGTGAGACTCCATCCCAAAAAGTAAAATAAAAGTGTCCACAAGTCTGTGAGAGGAAGTTCTAGTTATTAAAATCATTTTAGTACCATAGCCACAGGTTTGGTAAGTACAAGAATGAATCTGCTGCCTTTGCCCTCCGCCCAGTTCACCTTTCTGTATGATTATACCCTCTTCAAACCTTACTCAAACTCCAGCTTGCCCCCCTCCCTCCCAGAGGTCTTTTTGGATCTAACCAGTTGGGTACGACTGCTCCCTCCTTTCGCCTTCCTGTCGACTTGGATAACTCTTGTGTCCACATTTGATGGCTCTTACTGAATGATCAATTCCTCTTTGTATTCTGTATCACAGCGTTTTTTAAACTGTGGATTGTGACCCATTCGTGCAGTGCTCCTCAAACTGCGGCCAAACATCAGAATCTGACAGTAAACGAAACCACACGTCTAGGGGTCAAGCCAGGCCTGCATAGGTTTTTAAAGGTCCCTGGGCTGAGAGTCACTGGATCACTAAATCAGGATCATGCCAGCAAATCATGACATCAATGCTGTGAGTACAACCAGCATTTGTAAAACAAAACAGAATTGAATGCAGCAGACAGCATCAGAACGTAGCACCTACAATAAGGATAAAATCATTTGTACAAGTTCTGTTTTAGTCGAATATACAGAATATCTAGCTATATGTACGTGCTGGGTCACCCATGTAAAATGCATTTCATTTCAGATCATCATCAACAAAGTTTGAAAGTCACTGCCCTAAAGAAGCGAGGACGTTATCCTGCTCACAGAAGGTGCTCAAGGATGTGTGGCTTATACACCGGGCAGGACGAGAGGAGCAGGTCAGAGTTTCTCTCACTGGGAATATGTTCTGCCACCAAAAGCGTGGTTCTCAGGATGGGGGGACAGATATGGGACTAAGGAAGCATCACTCAGACAAAGACCCCTGCCCAAGAAGAAGGGAAGGAAAGCAGCACAGGAGCCTCTAGGGAAACTGATGGAGGAGGCGCCTCAGGGCTGCCCCTAATCTTTAAATTTCCATGTTTAAGATTCCATCTTTCGGCCGGGCATGGTGGCTCACGCCTGTAATCCCAGCAGTCTGGGAAGCCGAGGCAGGTGGATTACCTGAGGTCAGGAGTTCGAGACCAGCCTAGGCAACATTGAGAAACCCCATCTCTACTAAAAATACAAAAATTAGCCAGGTGTGGTGGCATGTGCCTGTAATCCTGGCTACTCAGGAGGCTGAAGTAGAAGAATTGTTTGAACCCAGGAGGCGAGGTTGCAGTGAGCTGAGATCATGCCACTGCACTCTAGCCTAGATGACAGAGCGAGACTCTTGTCTCAAAAAAAAAAAAAAAAAAAAAAAAAAAAGATTCCATCTTTCCCTATCAAATCAATCATCAGGTCACACTTGCTAATGGTCTACCTAATATCCCCAAGACCCTGGGAAGGATACAAAGTTGGGTGAGAATAAACAGATCCCACTGTTAAGGGTCTTACAACTAAGCAGAGAAGGACCACTAAAAATATGGTCTGTCATAAGAAAGGGAAAGGAACAAAGCGTCTTGATGAGAGCACTGAGGAGAAAGAGCTAAGATTTTGGTTGTCAGAATTTGGGGAGACAGAACTGAAACTCACAGCTGTCCAGCAGCATGTGGGAATTTTCAATATACGTTGATGCCAGCAGCCCAACTTTGCCAGGGCTGTGTCTCAAGGGTCAGTACAGGCACAGAGCTCTGTGTGAACCTGATGGTAAACGACCAGGGCTGCAGACAGCTCTGCAATGACCTGGTCCACACGAGCCATCTCATTTACACCAAGGTACACCTTGAGCCTCTACCTTGTGAAATGCCAAGTGTGCACATGAGGCTGCTGTACCTGTTCTAGCAGAGGGGAGAAGCCGCACACGCTCTGCTGGTACCCTGTGGTTCAATAAATATTTATTGGGCTGGTTCACACACTGTTCTAAGCACTAGGGACAGAGCTGTTAATGGGGCAACGCAGGCCCTGCTGTCTTGGGAGACAACTAAATTAATGAACAGACAAGAAAAACAAATATAATCACAGTCAATGCAGAGAAGTTATCTTGAGTGAAGTGACAGTGTAGCTCCTTGAGACTGGGCTGTCAGGGAAAGCCTCTTTGAGGACCAGACATTGAATGAGAGCTGAATGTCAAGGTCAAGGAGGCAAAAGGACTCAGTAGAACAGCAAGTGCAAAGGGCCTGTGGCAGGTGCAAGCTTGGCATATTGAATGAACAGTGAAAAGGCCGCTGTGGCTGTGGTGTAGGGGCAGAGGGGAAAGGGTTGTAAAATAAGGTCAGCATGGTGGGAGGAGTTCAGATCACAAAGGTGTTTGTAAGCCACAGTACAGAGGTGGGCTTTTATCTTAAGTAAGGTGGAAAGCCTTTGTGGGGTCTTTTCAAGGGAGAGATATGACCTGATTTTCCTCTACATAAAATCGCTGTATGGAGAGGGACCATAAAAGGCAAGAGTGAAGGCAGAGAGAGTTGAAATACAGAGAGACGACGTGGGCTGGCCTGGGAAAGGGTGATGGAAATGCATTTTTGAAGGTAGCACCCACAGAACTTGCTGATGGTTGGGCTGTAGGGGAGTAAAAGACAAAGGGCCCCACAGACAGTTCCCAACTTGTTGGTTTAGGTAGCACTAATCGAGATGCGGGGAGCCCATCAGCGTTTGGGGGTTCTGGTCACAGAGTCCTCCCTGCACTGTGCTAAGCCTGAAGAGTTCATTCTCAGACATTTGAGTGCAAATGCTGGGGGAGAGAGCTGGATACAGGAAGAGGTCTGGGGTACAGACAGATTCAGGTGTCATCGGAAAGTAGATGGGGTTGAAAACCACTGGACTGAATGAGACACTTAGGGAGACTCAGAGACAGAAAAAGGAATGGGCTCTGGGCCAAGCCTGGGAGTGTAATAACATTGACTGTGAAGTTACAGAAAATAAGCCAGCAGAATGTAAGAAATAAGTCACAGAAAATAAGCCAGCAGAAAATAAGTCACAGAAAATAAGCAAGGGGCCAAGGATGGCAAAGGTGGCTGAAAGGTCTGGGGGGGGGATGAGAACACAGCCAAAAGATTCAGCAACACGGAAAACACTGGTGACCTGTCCCATCCGTGGTGAAATGTGTCACTTCTGGATCCAGCGATTGAGAGGGGACATGGTGAGTCCACTCCCAGAGTGAGCATGACTCAGGGTGAGGGGTTGCTGGGCAATTCGGCCTTGGGCAGATACCAGCCCCCACGGAGGACCAGGTGACTTCCATGAGTACAGGCTGCCAGCTTCAGGGCCACAGCCACGCTACACACCGCAGCCGCTCCCAGGCCACCTGCAGAAGGCAGCACCTTTCCATACTCTCTGTTCCACTACTACCACTGCAGAGGGAAGGAAGGAAAACACCATCTCCTCTCACTTCCTGACTTTCCTCCTGCGCCTCCAAGAGCCTTTTTATTTTTGTCCCATACACGACTTGTTCAGTTTCACAACAACCACTGGTGTCCTGTACTTCTTATTTTCTTTTTTTGAGACGGAAATTTGCTCTTGCTGCCCAGGCTGGAGTGCAGTGGCGCAATCTTGGCTCACCGCAACCTCCACCTCCTAGGTTCAAGCAATTCTCCTGCTTCAGCCTCCTCAGTAGCTGAGATTACAGGCATGCACCATGACAGCAGCTAATTTTCTATTTTTAGTAGAGATGGGGTTCCTCCATGTTGGTCAGGCTGGTCTCGAACTCCCGACCTCAGGATCCGCTCACCTCGACCTCCCAAAGTGCTGGGATTACAGGCATGAGCCACCGCACTCGGCCATCCTACGCTTCTTAACCATCTGCTTGTAAACCACCTTTCTGACAGTCCTAAGCTACTTTTCTTGCAAAGAAACTTGCTTTCAGTAAAGACAAGAGGGCGAACAGAGAGAAACAGATAACCATTTGCTGACGTCCACTCGTGCTGCATTCTTGAGAGAAACTCACAAAACTGAAGGCAATCCATGTCCTCAAGAGGCTTCCGAACACCTAGCACATGACGCAGAGACCAGCGTGGTGCCAATCAGTGTAACACCCGAGTGGGGTGGGTGTCTGTGGGTGCAGCAGCTGGAGACAGAGTTTTGGACAAGCAGGGATGTGTCACTAGAGCATAAAAGACAGACAGGAAATATGCTCTTCCTTAAAGTCTGATTAAAAAACAAAAGATACTTTCCAACAGGGCCCAATGCCCATCTCAGCAATGCAGCACGTGTGTAACCAAATCTCACAGAAATGAGCACTTAAAATGACATCTGTTGGATTAATTAGCTGTGTAATTAGTCTCCCCTCAGTGGAGCTGGGTTTTGTGGCTGTTGCCTGAAATCTCCCCAGGTGACTTGATTCCAAATGCCACACTCCAAAAGGCAGAAAGCGCAGGCCAGGAAAAGAAGACAAGCAACCGACTGTGTGTGCAGGAGGGAGCGGGAAGGGAGAGGGAGTTTCTGGAGAATGTGGTGAGTCCTTCGGGAACCCAGCTAGAACATCAGGGAGGAACAGTCATCCACAGAGGTGGCACTTGAGAACTCACCACCTCAGCGCAAATCTGCCCACCCCCAAGGCATGAGTTTTGGATAAACTGAAAGCACCAAAGGCTCAGAGATACGAATTAGGGCAGGAAGACCATGGAGGTGAAGAGAGACGAGTATGGATTCCCAGTTGGACACAAAGAGACAGGACAAAGGTCAGAGCTCTGGTCCCTGGAGGAGCTGTTTGGTCTTCCTACGCCAACAGCTGCAGCCACCACTAATGTGAACACAGTCTGGGCAAAAAAAAATTAATAATGAAAATGGTCAGAGCCTAAGCTGAGAACCAGAAAGTGAACAAACACACACAAACAGATGTCTGCAGCCAAATCACTCCCGCAGTGCTTCCTCAACCACAGCTGGCTTCGGAGTCACACTTGCTGACTCATGTCTAGGACAGGGAGGAAATCACAGCCCTGGGACCCGCGCCACTTGGCTTGGCTCACTAGAAGAGCTGAGGAATATTCCCCATGTTTCTCTAACTTTAATTATTTTAGAAAACAAGAGACATGGCAGTAGCAGGAAAGTACAGAAGACGAAGGCACAGGAGTTATGGGAGGACCACAGTGAGAACCATCCTGGAGCAGGAGACTCCTCAGCTGGGGAAGAGCCTGTGGGGTTACCTTTTATCTCCCCCGCCCCCACCTCAAGGCACAGAGTGCCCTGCCCTAAACAGAGGAAAAACATCTAATGCTGCTCAGAGAACCTTCCTGGGCCTGCAACAATCAGCGGTTCATAAAGAACCTGGAACACGAAACGTTCCATTCAAATGAACCCTGTTGGAAACCAGCAAAACACGTTCTCAAGCTGGAAAGGGTCACTCTGCTAAGATACTCCCTGCCATAAACACAATCGGAGCTCCTCCCAGATCTTCAGGAGCGCCAGCAGGCATCCGCAGGACCAATGCAGTGACAAAGACTGCCTCCCAAGAGCAAAAGGGGTCTAAGAGCAAACACCAAACCCCGACATTATCATTCTCGTTGTCCCAAAAGGCCTTTAGATACAAGCTGGGCGTAGCGGCTCAGGCCTGTAATTCCAGCAATTTGGGAGGCTGAGGTGGGCAGATCACTTGAGGTCAGGAGTCAAGACCAGCCTGACCAACATGGTAAAACCAGGTCTCTACTAAAAATACAGAAATTAGCTGGGTGTGGTGGTGCACGCCTGTAATCCCAGCTACTTGGGAGCCAGAGGTAGGAGAATCGCTTTAACTCGGCCGGCAGAGGTTGCAATGAGTTGAGATTACCACTGCACTACAGCCTGGGTGACAGAGTGAGACTCCTTATCAAAAAAAAAAATTAAAATAAAAAAACTTTTTTAAAAAGGCCCTTAGATACATCTATCTAGGTCCAAGTCAGCAGTGAAATGAGTAACATCTGCACATGTGCACCAAGATCATGCTGCTGGTGACACCTGTGCTCCTCTGACAATACAGGGGTCAGAAGCCTGTTAGAAAAGCCTTGAGGTCATGCAGGATTCTGTCAGCCGTCATGGTCAGAGGAGCCCAGGTGTGACGAGGCTGTGGCCAGCTGCATGACCTTTCCAGCTTTTTGGCTGGAAGAAAGTTCAAAGGAAGTAAGGGAATACCAGAAAGAAAGCTCTAATCTTACACAGGTATGACCTGTTTGCTCCAAGTTTTTAGAAAACTCATCTTCTCCTAATTCAGAACCAGATCTATGGCCGGGCACAGTGGCTCACGCCTGTAATCCCAGCACGTTGGGAGGCCGAGGCGGGCAGAGCACGAGGCCAACAGATTGACACCATCCTGGCCAACACGGTGAAAACCTGTTTACTGAAAATACAAAAATTAGCCGGGCATGGTGGCGGCCGCCTGTAGTCCCAGCTACTTGGGAAGCTGAGGCAGGAGAACCACCTGAACCCAGGAGGCAGAGCATGCAGTGAGCCAAGATCACACAACTGCACTCCGACCTGGGAAACAGAGTGAGACTCGGTCTCAAAAAATAAAAAAAAAATAAAAAAACCTGATAGCTGCTCATTGCCCACCACCCCCACTTGACCAGAGGGCAATCTTCAATGGAAAGAAGGTTCTGGAGTGAGGGAAGGAGGAAGAGGAACAGAAGATGCGCTGGGCTGGGGGTTCCCATTACAGAGCATGGACAATAGAGAAGAACCACACTCCCAGTACACGCTGCTAACAAAGCGTTCCCTAAACCAGACAGGTTTGCATTGTTTCATTTATTTTGTTATTTACTGAGACAAGGTTTTGCTCTGTCACCCAAGCTGGACTGCAGTGCTGTGATCATGGCTCACTGCAGCCTTGACCTCCTGGGCTCAAGCAATCCTCCCACCTCAGCCCCCTCATGTAGCTGGGACTACAGGCACCATCACACCCTGCTAAATTTTTTATTTTTCATCAAGATGAGGTCTGGCTATGTTGTCCAGGCTGGTCTCGAACTCTCAGGCTCAAGTGATCCTCCCCGCTCAGTTCCCTATGCAGATAGGACCACAGGTGTGTGCCACCACATCTGGCTAATTTTTTACATTTTTTATAGCATCAGGGTCTGTTTATGTTGCCCAGGCTGGTCTTGAACTCCTGGGCTCAAGTCGTCCCCCTGCCTCAGCCTCTCTAAGTGTTGAGATTACAGGTGGGAGCCACGGCCCCAAACAAGTTTTCTAATAACACATGACACATTCATGAACCCCAGCCTGTAGAAAATCATACTTCAATGCCCAGCACAGAATCAGCACTCCACAAATGTTGTTGACCCAGGGAAGGAAGTCCCCTTCCCAGTGATTTCAGTCTTCCAGACGCTGCCCAGGGGAATGATCTGGGAAATCCTGTGGTCTGGCCTCTTGGGTCCTCAGGGCTGGAGTCTGAACCCATGGGAGAACAAGTCAGGGTAGCAGATGGAAGGATGCCTTCCACCCAGAACCCAACCTTCTGTCTCATTCTGAGGGGCAGCAGGAAGATGGGGGATGCCCCAGTGGGACAACATGTCACCAAGGAAGTTCAAAGAGGTCAGCTCAGAAGTGGTTACAAAGGTTCCGCCATCCTCCAGGAAGAGCCTACCACCAGAGACAGAAGACAGGAAGAGAGACTCAAACAGCAGGTGGATGCAAACCCCTTCAGCAGCTCCAGTGCACAGGCCGGCCCCGCCAAGCAATGTGAGTACAACTGTTGACCTAAGAGACTGGATATGCTTTGGAGGATCTCGTCCTGAGTCTCAGAACATGCCCCACTCATTAACAGGTTATAAACCAAACACTATCAGTAGATAAACATTTCTAACCTTCTAACTAGTTTGCCTTTTATGGGACGAGGATGGAGACCCTAGAGAACGTCCCCTAATCGTTCTTGATGATTAGTCCCAATTTAAACCTACTTTCTGCATTTCCTATTAGCGACCTATATACCATCTGCACATGGGGTCTGCCATGCACTGTGAGCAACACTCACGTGCTGTGAATTTTCATGCTCTAGGTACAAGTAACCAGAGCAGGAAGAGACCAAGAAGGCATGGAGCAGACCCGGGGGCAGCTTCAGCATCTGGCTAAGTTGCTGCTGACCAAGCCAAGCCTCCTGATGTCTGCTGTGTGATGCAAAAGCATTTCAATAAAAGGAAGTCAGGAAAAAAATGACTGAAAAGTAAGTTTGAACAAACAGCTCTGGAGAAAATTTCAGATTTTATTATAACAGGAAAGCACTTTCTTTAACACAGAAAATACAAATATCTAATAGTACACTTTTCTATAAATAACAAAAACTGGATATCATCATTAGAGGCGTTTGTAACTTTGTTCTTTTGTTGGGAACCACTGGAAGAAAAGGGGTTTCACAAACAAGGAAGCCACACAGCTCTCTTTACACTTCTGTACAGCCTGTTGGCACGCCACTATGAACGAATTTCTAGGCTATCCAGAGGTAGAGCTGCCGAACAAAACACGGGATGCTCAGTTAAACTGAATTTCAGGTAAGCGTAAGCATAATTCACCAGCTATCCTTACACAAAACATCACTGTTGCTTATCTGAGATTTACATTTGCAGGCCAAGGTAAGAGGACCACTTGAGCCCAGGAGTTTGAGACCAGCCTGGGCAACATAATGAGACCCTATTTTTTTTTTATGTGATTTAAATTTCTTTTTATAAAAAACAAAATAATAAAATTCACATCACTGGGAATTCCACCTTTTTCTTGGCTGTATTTGCCAACACAATCCCAAGTCACCCCCTTAAGGTTGCTAGTTTCTACATTCTCCAGTACTTCTATGAGTGACAGATTTTTCTGCCATCAGAAAATTTTAACTTTCATCCTACATCCCGGCTGCTTTAAGTGCTAAAAACCAGTTTTTGTTAAGTATTAAATACACATTTATTCAATACTACCAGAATGGTTTTCACAGTACCAGCCTTTCCCCACCCGACACTTACTAGTATTTGTAGCTTCAAGTTATGTGTAAAACAGAATAAAGAACACGGTTCAGGTGGATCATATAATTATTTACAAACTCTTGACTTTTCCTGACAGTGTTCCTGACAATGCCTAATTGTTCCCTTACAATTTCCCTTTCAAAACAAAAAAACCAGACACACCTGTTGGGACTAGATATCTTCAAATTTGGCCTTTTAGTCCAAGTCCTCGGCAAGTTGCCAGAATTCAACACTGAGTTCACACCTCTGCCCCATTATACCTGCCATACTGCCTCTCTTGCCAGAGTGTGCTTACCTAGAACAACTGTAACACAACGTGTTATTCTGGAATGCGAAACAACGGAATATTTTCAACAAAATTGTCCTAAGGGTTACAGACCACCTCTAAGATGGCAGATGTCATTCATGCAAAGAATTCCAAGGTATGGCTTATTCCTCTGGATGGGGATGGGTGAAGAGACTGAAAGTTTAAGATATCTCTCTCATAAGAAGGTCCAGGGTTTTCTAAATAGAAAACCTAGGGGACCTTCCAATATTTTGACAAATATATTTGTCAGCTGTTATTTGTAGCTATTAGATTTTGTAGCTATTAGATTTTCTGAAATTAGACCTCCTTGCTGCTCAGCCTAAGTCAGGGGCCATGGTATGCCTTTGGAATCCAAAAGAGACTCATAACCAGTACCTGAAAACAGTTTGTACTAGAAATGTGTAGACACAGTCATGAAATCTACATGCTATTTACATAAGAACTGCAGAACAGGGAACTTCCATGACCTTCAGAATTTGCTCCTGATCGCTTTTTGAAGATAAATGTTGAGCTCCATAGTCTCCATTAAAGTGCCCTAAAAATCCAGCTCCTCTTCCAAGACTCTGTTTCTTCTGGAAGTTCTCTCAACCCAGAGAATTCAATGAAGGCAAACTAAGAAATTTTCTTTTGGGGAATACACCATAGAGAAACAGCAAAAGGTGAGAGGAAGACCTTTGGTCCACAGACAGACACCAAATGCCAGGAAAGAGAACCAGGCCTTTCCGCCCTTTCTTGTTCCCCCTGTGTCTCTGATGACAGTATCCTGTAAATACGCTCTGATTCATTGAAATCTGTGGATCATTCACAAGAGGCTCTGCAAGAAGTAAGAGAATGGGGAAATACAAACACAGCTTCTCACACCAGCTAGGAAAGACTGGTTATGTAAGCAATCATTGTACAGCTAGCCATCTAATTTGAAAGAAAATAAAGAGTTCTAAATCACACTGTATACAAAAGCAGAGCCTTACAACTATACGCAAAATATATTCCTCAAAAGTCACAAATGGGGTCCGGGTGTGGTGGCTCACGCCTGTAATCCCAGCACTTTGGGAGGCCGAGGTGGGTGGATCACCCAAGATCAGGAGTTTGAGACCAGCCTGGCCAACATGGCAAACCCCCATCTCCACTATAAACACAAAAATTAGCTGGGCATGGTAGAGGGCACCCGTAATCTCAGCTACTCGGGAGGCTGAGCCACAATTACTTGAACCCAGGAGGGAGAGGTTGCAGTGAGCTGAGATCGCACCACTGCACTCCAGCCTGGGTGACAGAAATCCCGTCTCAAAAAAAAAAAAAAAAAAATGCATGAAAAAAAGCACCTCCTCTACCAACCCACATTGGAACAGTGAAAAGGGACCCACATTAGAACAATGCTGTCCATCTGACCACGAACATGGAAAACAACAACGTGGCGTTGGTCACTGCGCCTGAGTCTGGCCATTACCTAACGGGGAGGGGGCATAGCCACCTGCTTTCTGAAAGGCCACTGGGAAGTACTGCATTCGGTCCTGGGACCCAACAACCCCACTTCATGGAACAGCACAAGTATGTAGAGATTTACATTCCGAACTCATTATCTGCAATATCCAAACCCTGCACATAACCTCAAGGTACATCAAAAGAGACTAGTCAATAAAGGAAATACTATGTAGCCATTAAAAAGAATGACTGTATCTACATGTACTGATGTAAAATGATTCTGATGATAAAAAGTATCTGTATGTACTGATCTAAAAGCTTTTCATGAATAAACAAACTGACACTTTGGGAGGCTGAGGCAGGTGGATCGCTTGAGCCCAGGGGTTCAAGACCAGCCTAGGAAAAATGTGGAAATCCCGTCTCTATGAAGAATACAAAAAATGAGCTGGGTGTGGTGGTGTGCACCTGTGGTCCCAGCTACTTGGGAGGTTGAGGTGGGAGAATCGCTTGAGCCTAGGAGGCAGAGGTTGCAGCGAGCCGACATCGTGCCACTGCATTCCCCTGTGAGTGACAGAGTGAGATACTGTCTCAAAAAACAAATCAAAATTGAAAGCATAGCATGTGTCTATACTATTTTTTTAAATGAACAGTATGTGCGTGTGTACAGATACATAGGCACACGCATTTTCATCTACAGAATCATTGAAAAGAGCACAAAACAGTATCAAATACATGTAACAGTGGGTTTGCCTCTGGACAATAAAGTCAGACAGTAGAAAAAGACATCCACTTTAAAAAGTATTGGAAAATACTTAGAGATACAAACAAAGGTCTCAGGTATTACACTGTGTGTGTGTGTATATATATAGGTGTCGTGCATATGTGTGTGCATGTGTATAGATATTGTGCATATATATATGTGTATGTGTGTGTGTGTGTGTGTATATATATATACACATATATATGGACAATATCATTCTAATTTTGTATAAGGCCTATGTTACATGCAAAAAGAAAATAAAAATACGTCACACAGTAGGATTAACTAGATATTTACTTTCTTTTAAAGTTTACTAATTTTAAAAATTCCTTTTTTTATTTAAGTTTACTAATTTTAAAAATTCCTGGATTTTTCTAATTATTTTTTTACAGTGAACATGCACTACTCATATTACTTTAACTGTAAAAAAAATAGGGAATGCACATTTTATTACTAGCTTACACTTGAGGTCGACATGGAATGCTAAACTTGTAAGAAATAATTAAGAATACAATACTATTCTAAAAGGGTCTGGTCAGTTCTTTACCATCCACAAAAAGGACTCAGAAAAGACAGACCGAGAAAAAAAAACACTAAAAGCACTTAGAAAAAGCAGAAAATAAAAGTGCTATGGTTAATGGTTGCAAAACTGGTTTTTCAACAGGTGATTTTTAAGTACTGAACTTTTTTTTTTCAGTAGGCACATCTAATAAGATTTCAGTTCCATTATGTGGTGTCTAAAGCGTGGGGTCAAAAGATAACACCGACCTGACCTTCTTGACATGAAGGTGTGTGAAATGCTATAACCAGAGTGACCCACACAAAGCTTGCGCCCAAAGCCATCGGCTGAGAGTGTGAAATACAACCTATCGGAGGGATGTGGGTGAAGACAGGTGAGAAGCTTCTGGAAGAAGAAAGAACAAGGGACCTCCCAGCAAGGTACCCACCTTTCATGCCACACACCACTGGTGAACCATGAGCCACACATCCCCCACAGCAGTGATGGATGAACGTGGTCCTGGCATGAGCCCTGCCCCCCTAAAATATTTGCTTTTTCCATCTTCCTGGAGTCCCCTTGAAGTTAACTGGTGGCCACCAGAGCTGTAGTCAGCCCTGGCTCTCGAGCGAGGACCCATCAGGCCCATGCACAGCCTCCCAGCCTAGCTACACAGACCTGTGACCCACCAGCACCCACCTAATGGTCAGGGAAATGAATCTCAGGCCTCCAGCTGCTCCAGGAGAAGGAGGGCTTGAAGGCAAAAGGTGATAAAATTCACCCAAACATCTGGCCTTTCACACCTTCTGAATCACCTGCAGGAAGACATTCCCTTCCTTTCATTTGTTGGTTGGAGGCACCAAGGTAGGGAGAGAGGTGGCAGAACTAGGTACTTCAAACAAAACAAAAAAAAATCGTCCAATAATGAGAAAACAAGGTTTGAGGAGACCAGCTCCAGGATCCCGATGCAAACCACACTTTCACCGGAGCTTCAAACACGTGGCCATGCTGGGCGGGCAGGATGGGGGGGGAGGGAGGGACCCTCCCCAAAGGATTTATGCTTTTTGCTCTCAGCACAAGACAAAGGCCTCCAGGCACCACCTGCGGGCATGAAGTGTGCAGCTGTCTTTCTAAGACCCCCACTTCCCTGCAGCGCACCCACAGCGGAGCACCAAGAATGCACATTTCAGTCCAAGTCGCTGTCTGACTTCGTTTATGTTTTCTGATATGCCCATCTCCCACATGATGAGTTTATGGCTTTTCTGGGAGTGTGAGTCCCAGTGAGTTTCTTACACATCAGGGAAAGAACTGAGAGGATGGGTCGTGAAGCAATGCAAAGTCCGATGGAGGTTTTCTTCCATCCTCCCGCACTGCACACCTCCTAGGACAGCATGCGCAGACGTCCACTCTGTGGAGAATCTGGCCGTGTGCAGGAATCAATACCACACTCTGCCTCCTACTGTAGGCCACACAGAGCTGGTGTGGACACTGGCTTCTCCTCTCCTGTGTGACTTGTTACTCAAGGGCAGCTCACATATGTGGCCCAGACCCAACACCGTGGTGGACAACCCTCTTTTGCACACAGTTTAAGATTAATAGGTAACCTTGAGTCTTGGCCCAATCAAAGGAACCCCAGCTGGAAACTGTTTTAAGTAACAGATTCTGGTGGGGTCTGAATCTATCTGCTAAAGCAGACAGATTTCCATTCCAAAGACTCACAGGTAAAGGAAAACATCAAAGCAAAACACAGATGCTGGGGGATGGTAGGAGTGTGCCTTGATTTCCAACTGCCCTTTCTATGTCCCCTCCTCCTCCGGGCAGAAAGTTGCACAAATTTCAGAGAGCTCGTCATGGACGTCACTTAGCTGGGAATGCAAGATCAACGTAGAAGAGCTCATGCCATCTCTGAACTCACACACCTCAGACGCAGGCTCCACACTGGCCATGGGAGAGGGCAGAGGGCAGGCGTATATCAGTGGCAGCCACTCTCCTGGTTCTGAGGAGCAAGGGTACCCACATCCCTACGGGTAGAGAGGATTGAGAGTGGGGCCAGGATGCACATTCTCTGAGAAAGGAGCGATACATGTACATGTGAAAGCAGAAGGATGAGGAATTGAGGACCTGGGAGCTCAGTACCAGTGAGAAAGTGCCTTTTCCATTCTAGATCAGATGAGTCACTAAGGACGGAAAGAGTCCAGTCTCCAAGCTTCACTTGAGCCTCTGGGATTCCTGCTGTGTCAGCCAATCACAGGGATCTCACCAGGGTGGGTGTCAGGACGTGGACATGTGAGCACTAGGAGCTGGGCCAGAGCCGGCTGCTGTTTCAGACCAAAGGATCCCAAGGAATTCAATAAGGAGCACTTTGCAGAAGTAACTTGGGGCCCAGAGACAATGTAAGGGGACTTCCGTCGGATACCTCGGGCCCTGCAGCCTTCCCCTAATTCCACTCAACTTCCAGGAGGTGCATAGGAAAAACAGGCTGAACCTTAATCCTGATTCATAAATGAGTATCACCCAAAAATCGGAACTACACCACTCCAGGCAATGAAGACAGTATCACCAGGCCTTGTAGATTAGCCCAACCCTCTCTCGTTTCTGGATGAGAAATTATCTCAGGCTTTCAGAAAGTTCACTCTTAATATAGCAACCTATGCACTAGCATTCGTGACTGCAAGGGCAGCGACTCCGGCCCAGGGTGAGGTCAGACGACAAATCGAAAGCCACGCCACTGCTTGCATCTTCTGAGAATGCAGCTCTGTCTCCTCCAACATGAAAAAGGAGCAGGAGGAGAATAAAAGCCTCGGCTGAAAGAGAAGGCTGGGAGGGCCACTGGGAAGCCACACGCATCACCACCACTTCGCTGGGTGTCACAACGAGCAACTCTGGAGAGCTGCCCTGGCTGATCATGAATAATCTCCCGGGGGAACTGGGACAGGGTGGGGTGGGGAAGGGGTGAGTAAGGAGGGTTGTGTGTGAGAAGCCTGGGGCCCTCCCCAGGTCAGCTGCATCTGGAGCAGTTTCTCTAGCAGACAGTAAAGAACTCGATTACATCCAGTTAACTGTGCTCTAAACTGATTATGCATGTGCCGGGCTAATGGATTACATTAGCAAGAGGAAAAATAACATGCAATCAATCTCCATTTACTACAGGCCACACCAGGGCCTAGAGAAAAAGTGACTCTCAAACCACCTCCCATCCCCCACCCCAAATCAGTGGAATGACGAAACCTTATGAGAGGGAGCCCCTCTTGGTGGCAAGAGAAGTTTTATCTTAGTCGTACTGAGGGACCAGAGGGCTCAGGGCGAGTACAGGAATGATAATCCCAGCAATGTCATCCAGGAGGGAGCGGGGAGAGCTCCCCCACCCCCTATGGCGGATCCCGGGCAGGCACAGGGCCATTCATTACCCAAGGACTAATGAGACTAGACTAATGACCTTTGGCTCCTGACAGAGGCAATTCTGCCCTGAACCTTGGGGGCTAGTCACCCCCGGGGGATGTGCCGGCCAGATGCACGATTTCAGGACCTCTCCTTTGGGTGCTGGGTCCACGTTCTACCCTGCACCCCCAAAACTCAGGACCCTTCTCCCCATGCCATCTTTCTGAACAAGAGTTTCCTCTACCTTAAAGAAAAGGAACAAGAAAATGAAGGCCTAGGAGAGCAGGCCTGTAGTGCAGAAACACATAAACTGCGTCTCTTCCATCCACACCTCACCCTGATGGGTGTGACCCATGGACAAGGTTTGCGAACCAAAACGGGATGTTCTCAGCAAATCCTCTCCAAGTTCCAGGCCCCTTAGAAGCAAAGCCAAGTGCCTGACAGACTCTTGTTCAAGACTCCAGCCGCACGGAGGATGCAGCGTGCGAGTTAATCACCACCGTGTGCGTTTTAGAATCTAAAGGGCAATTTTTTCTTCGGATGGAAGAGGCCAGCTTCGTGCCACCTCTAAACAACCTTCATCAAAGTTGCACACGCAACCTTCAATGGCCACGTCGAGTCCTTTGTACAAATTTTACTCAGTCGGGTCCTTTAGAAATTCTTTTTCCCACTGGTTTCTCCATCAGGTTTTCTTGACCACGTTGGCACCATCCTGTTGCCAGTTCAGAATTCCAATTTAAACTGACTGCAAAGGGCCTTTTTCTTTCAATGGTGGCACAAAACTCAGCCAGTCTAGCAAGGTTCTTGCTCATCTGAGATAAGGGGATTGGCTGCGTGGAGTCCAGACCTTCCTCACTGCACTGCAGCTGAGATGATGGTCAGTTCCAGAACATTCTATCCCCTTTACCTCATTCCTTCCTTCTCCTCCTTTACCTAAAGTGCTTTCTCATCGGCATTACGCAGGCCTCCCCACACTCTGAGAAGGAGTAACTGTAAAATGAAGTACAACTATCAATCCCAGCACAGGCCGACATGGGGAAAGGACTAGACGTCTTCCTTACGCAGAATCTCCATTTAAAATCATGCTGAGTAGAGCGGGGCCTCGGCTAGCTCAGGGCCAGCAGAGTCCAAACACTCGTGGGCCCAAAGACATGAGAAACGGTGTGAAAGGCAAGAGGAGAGGCTGATAACAGGAGTGAGGAAAATGAAAACAGAGAGTGAGGGAGTGGAAGGTGTGTGGAATAAGGCCGGGGGAGATTTATGGCGATTTGTACCTGATTGTTCATACTAAAGCCATTATGGGATGATTAGAGAAAAAGGTGAGGCTTTAAGTCCAGTGAAAATCAATAGAGATGTCTGGAGCAATTCTGCCGTGCAAGTGAAAGGACTATTTACAGTATCCGGAGCACCTCCTCCTAGGTTACCATCTACAGAGTAGAGGGAAGGGCTGGGGCGGACGTGGGGGGGTGGGGGGGAGAGAAAGAATAAATGGACAGGAAGGAGGGGAAGAGGAGAAGAGACAGAGGGATGGGGGGAGGATAGGAGAAGCCCAGGAAAAGGAAGAAAAAGTGTAAGGAAGAGAAAGAGGACATAGAACCTAGGAAGCAACGGAAAAAACAGACACAAAAACAAAGGAGGCCCCTTATGGACCCCGCTTTCCCCACAGCATTTAGCACCTTCTAGCCTGTTTCATAATTTATTCATCGTTTCTCACCCATCTCCTGCTAAAAGAATGGAAGTTCTGTGAGGGCAGGGATTTTTTTTTTTTTTTTTTTTTTTTTGTCAATTTCATGCACTGATGTGGACACGTGCCCAGAATAGGACCTGGCATTCAGAAGAAGGTACCCAGTGTACATCTGTTGGTGGGATGATGGATGCATGCATGAAAGAAGGAAGGAAGAAATCACCCCAGGAGCATCGAGGAAGGAAGAAATAGAAAAGAAAAAGGAATAAAGAGATGGAAAAGGAAAGCGGAAAAAGTCTAAAAGAAAGACGGAAATTACAGGAGCAGAGGATGTAAAAGAGCCCACATAAGTAAGAAAAGAACCAACCATCAAGGCGCTGTCAACAAAACCTGCCCGAAAATGGGGCACTGAGAAAGAGAACCTTCAGCCGCTAAAGCTACTCACTGAACCTGTCACGTTTCCACCTGGTGACAAAGTGGACGCCGCCAACTTTCCTCCCAACTCCGGGTTCCCAACCAACAGCCACAGGGGCCATGCCCGAGACTGTCCGTCTCCGCCCCAATGCTCCCTAACTCACCTGTTAGGGAGCAATCCCCTCCTTTCAGAGACAGCGCCTGAGCCCCGAGGAGCTGGGCCTTACCTTGTACAGCTTCAGGCTGGCCTCATGCCTGGAGTTGACCGTGTGCAGCCGCAGCTTCTCCAGGCTGTTGGTGTAGTAGTCGCAGGCGTTGCACTTGAGGTGCACGGGGTTGCCAATGGCCACGCACTTGAGCCTCCACTCGTTGGCCTTGCCGCCCTCCTTGATGTGGGCCACCAGCTGGTACTTCTGCACGTGCTTGTCTGTCTTGCAATGCAGCTGGAAGTTGGCCTTGAGCTGGGTGTTGTAGCGGCAGAGCTTGCACTGGTACGAGTCCCCCATCACCGCCTTCCACTCGTCCTCCGACAGGCTGCGCTCCACGTTCATGTGCAGGCCCAGCATGTCCAGGTTGTCCGTCGTGAACTTGTTGCAGACGGCGCACTGGAAGAGCTTCAGTGATGGGTCGTTGGTCTGGATGAAGCTCTCCCCCCAGGTTCATCAGCTCCTCTGACACCAGCTGCCCGCCCCCGAGCCGCATGTCTAGGGGGATCTCACCGCCCACTGCGGGGGAAGGAGAAAGGGAGAGAGTCAGAGACCAGGCTCACGGTCACAGCCACTGCTGAGGCATCCCCCAGTCCTCCGCCACCCTCAACTGGGGTCCAAAAGGGAAAGATTACATTTCAAGTGTTGCTAAGGGCTACTAGCTGGAAAACAAGCAGGCAAACAAACAAACATAGTCAACCTGATGTGTTTCAATTTTTCCTACAGATATTCTGAGATTTGTAGCAGGTTTTGTATTTTCTTTCTTTAGGAAAAGAACACTAGAAAAGTTAGAAACTGTAACTTCATATCTATATATCTATCTATCTATACATATATATATATATATATATATATATATTTCCCCCAAGATGGAATCTTGCTCTGTTGCCCAGGCTGGAGTGCAGTGACATGATCTTAGCTCACTGCAACCTCCACCTCCCCAGTTCAAGCGATTCTCCTGCCTCAGCTTCCCAAGTAGCTGGGATTACAGGTACCCACCACCACATCTGGCTAATTTTTGTATTTTTTAGTAGAGACGGGGTTTCACCATGTTGGCCAGGCTGGGCTTGAACTCCGACCTCAGCTGATCCGCCCACCTCGGCCTCCCAAAGTGCTGGAATGACAGTCATGAGCCACCGAGCCTGGCTACCTCTTTAATATTCCAATTAACCCCCTCTCTAAGATCCAAGAAAAGATAGAAATATGTATCATTCACTGGATGTAAAAGAATCCCAAACCCCAGACCTCCCAAAATTAGAATGACTTACAGCTGCAATCTTAGCATACCAAACCTTCATGGCAAACCAGAATCAGGCCCAGAATTCATCTGAAGTGGCAGTGACCAACATGACTTTCTACCATCGTGGGAACATTCTGTGGCTGTGTTGTCTGATGCAGCAGTCACTGGCTACATGTGACTAATGAATACTTGAAATATGGATAGTGCAACTAAGGAACTGAATTTTTAATGTTATTTAAATTTCGGTAGCTACAGGGTGGTAAGTGGCACCTGAGTTGGACAGTACATCTCTCAAGCAAAGATCTGGGGAGTAGGGCTGGGCGTGGTGGCTCACGCCCGTAATCCAAGCACTTTGGGAGGCTAATGCAGGCAAATCATTTGAGCCTAGGAGAGACCACCCTGGTCAACATGGTGAAACCCCGTCTCTAAAAAAATACAACAGAAACTAGCCAGACATGGTGGTGCACACCTGTAGTTCCAGCTACTCAGGGACTGAGGTGGGAGGATCGCTTGGGCCCAGGAGGCAGAGGCTGCAGTGAGCCGAGATCGTGCCACTCAGCTCCAGCCCTGGTGACAGAGCAGGAACCTGTCTCAAAAAACAAAACACAACAGGTTTGGGGGAGTAATCCCTCTACTCCTCACCACTCCCCTCTGGTCAATAACCCACCTGTCAGTCAATGCTGCCAACCCTTCCATGTCTTCCCAGTAGGGCCGCCTGTTCCCTTTCCTGAGCCTCTGCCCTGTGTGACATGCGGGGCTGCCCTAGGACCTATCACACTCCCTTCGTCACTCAGTCACCCACATACAGAGAGGCATTATAGCTGGGCTCCCCATCAGGGCGCCACCTCCCTAGGACAGGGGTCCAGTCTTATCCTCGCTGGCCTTCTACAGAGTGCACAGATGCCCAAATGTTTGCTGTGCCAGACAAGAGTAAAAAAACAGTGGGAATGCTGCATGCTCAGGAAGTGGACCGAGACAGGCAGTGAGACACGAGGGTCAGCTCCACGTCTCCACAACAGGGCCAGATGAAGATCTCCTCATTCCCCTCCTACCCTGGACTTTTTCAGTCCACCACTGCCCTGCATAAACCGGGGACGAGCTCATATTTGCTATGGTAAATTAACACTGCAAGGCAAGTCCTTATTTCTACCATGAGAAAGGCTTGGAAAGGGCAGCCTTTTCCCTCCCATTCCTAGAAGTGTACAGTCAAACAGGAAGCCGAGCACTGGAGTCTAGTTTCTCTTTCCTAAATACACGCGTACTTGAACTATTAGTTCTGCCCCACCCCCACAACTGATATTTAAACTTGACCTTTTATGTGTGGTTGGGCTGAGGTTATTGTATTTTTTATGACTGATTAGAATCCAAGTCAGTGGCTCATCAGAGAAAATATTTCCTTTTTTTTTATGATTTTCTTATTTACGCTACCCAAGTCACCTCGAGTGAAAAGATCAGTACAGGCTCTGCTAAGCAGACCAACAGCTGCATTTGAAGCTCACGGACCGTCTAGAGAGCCATAGAAATCTTTTGCACATGCATTCCAGAAGGCTTAGGAAGCTTTCAGCTTGTTTTCTGTCTTCCCATCTCCCCTGGTGAGAGGAACCATAACTATGACATTCTTTTAGGACAAGAAAGAAAAACAGAAAAAAGAAAAAAAAAAAAAGCCTAAAAGCTCCATCCCTTAACAGGGATGAAGGCCAGGCAACATCCATGAAACATACTCGGTGTTCAGTCAAAGCAGACACTGCCCGGAGGGTAAGACAAGGAGCAAACATATATTTGTTTCTGATGCCAACCACCTGAAGCGTCAAATCATCTCCACTTTTTAGATTTAACCTCAGCGCATCAATATTGCTCTAAAGAGAAATTCAGCTGTCACTTGCTGATGCCTGAGTGAAAATGAGAAGCCCTTGGAACAAGCAGAGGAACTAAGTCCCAGTTTCCATTCTAAGCTCTTTTTATTTTATTTTTAAGAGACAAGGTCTCACTCTGTTGCCCAGGCTGGATGGGTTCACTGTAGTCTCCACCACCAAGGCTCAAGTGATCCACCCGCCTCAGCCTCCCAAGCAGCTGAGACCACAGGTGCACCCCACCACACCCAGCTTATCTTTAAAAAAATTTTTTTCATAGAGATGTTGCCCAGCTGGTCTCAAACTTCTGGATTCAAGTGATCCTTGGACTCCCAAAGTGCTGGGATTGCATGAGCCACTGTGCCTGGCCAGCATTCTAGGCTCTTAAAATGAAATGCAAAGGAAAGAAGCAGCAGAGTGGTGAGATGGGTGAGGATGACAGGCAAGTGAAAACTCCCTTCAAGAACTATGCCTCAGAGAAACAAGCACAGGGCTTAGAATTCTACAAATCCCTAAGACTAAAGGAACTAATTCAGCTGCCACAAAGTGGAGGAATCTCACCCAAATCACTAACAGGAGCAGAGCTCCTAAAAATAAGAAACTGGGGCTGGGTACAGTGGTTCACACCTATAATTCCAACACTTTGGGAGGTCAAGGTGGGCGGATCACCTGAGGTCAGGAGTTCAAGACCAGCCTGGCCAATATGGTGAAACCCTGTCTCTACTGAAAACACAAAAATTAGCCAGGCGTGGTGGCGCACGCCTGTAATCCCAGCTACTTGGGAGGCTGAGGCAGAAGAACTGCTTGAACCTGGAAGGCAGAGGTTGCAGTGAGCTGAGATCACGCAGCCTGGGTGACAAGAGTGAAACTCCAACTCAAAAAAAATTTTTTTTAAATACTTGACCGGTCTTTAGCCTTGAGCCACACTGGATACATGGTCTTGGAGCACGTCCTCATCTCCAGGTATACACCTAACTCTAACACTGGAACTGACACCTTGACACCTGAGCCCGCCCAAAGGCACATCCTTAGGAAGGCACATAGATTAAAAGGCACGCTCTGGAATCAAAGGAAGACACAAGGGAGCTGTGAAACCTTGTGCAGGTGTCCTGGGGCTGGCTGGCTACTTGGGAAACACGGCCACCCCAGACAACCCCTTTCTGGGTGCTGCACTAAACTTGAGAGCTGAAAGGAAGGTTTGGGAGGAAGTTCACAAGGCCTCAAATCTCACGTGCAGTCTACAAAGAGCAGCAGATCCGACTGTGCTAGGTGAAGGAGTCCCAACTCTTTCCTCAAAGGCCTCTGAAAAGAAGCATCCCCAGAATCAGTGTCTGTCTGATGATGCTAAAGAGAAGGTTCTGCCAATGGGAAGCATGAGAACAGTGTCCTTGTAAGGAGAAGTGTATTTCAGAAAAACTTTCTCCCCCTGAGGAACTTAGTGACATCTCATGACACACCTACAACCATCTTATAAGTGGATTATGGGAAAAAAAATCAGTAGAGCCACAGATAGAACTGAAAGTTATGGCTGCTTTTATTTGCATAAGTTGGTTTCTCCTACTGAGGTCATACGACTCAAATTCCATGTCTCTGGGACACTTACTACAGTTCCCAGGCCCACTGGAGCTTACGGCATAAAGGATCTGTGACTCTCACACCTTCTTAGCAATTCTCATGGCCCAAGGAAGGCAAAGGTATACAGGGACTCCCCTCAGCCAAGAAGTAGTGACACTGAAAATTCAAGGGCCCTTTGTGACTGAGCTGGATAAATCCCTTGGGAAAAAGAGCTCTAGTCTCTTTAAGAAATAAGGTGTGGTTCTTCTCAAAGTGGCTGTGAGAAGTTCCTTCTATGTAAAAACTCAAAGTTTTCAGCACCCAAATCCTACACTCTTGGTCCTGTTCTAGATATGGTAAGCCAACTGGTAAGACTAGGTACCCGGACACAGTTCTTCCATGTGTGTCTAGAACACAAGCACTCATCCTTCAGTTCCTTCTGAACCTGCTGCAATGTCCAGGACAGTGCATAATGCCCCAAAGACTCACAGACACTTGGCGTGAAAGTGAAATATTTCTCTACTTCTCAATCCAAGCCTTAGTTATGTCTTCTCAAGGTAATTAAAAAGCCTCACTTTAGGCTAGCAATGGTGGCTCACACCTGTAATCCCAACACTTGGGGAGGCCAAGGCAGGCAGATCACCTGAGGTCAAGAGTTCATGACCAGCTTGGCCAACATGGTGAAACCCCGTCTCTACTAAAAATACAAAAATTACCCAGGGTGCCTATAATCCCAGGCACTTGGGAGGCTGAGGCAGGAGAAGCGCCTGAACCTGGGAGGCGGAGGTTGCAGTGAGCCGAGATCATGCCACTGCACTGCAACCTGGGTGACAGAGCAAGACTCTGTCTCAAAAAAAAAAAAGCCTCGCTTTGACCCAACATGAACCTACGCATGTTCTGTCTTCATTCCACCTCCACTGTGTTTGATCTGCTCCAAGATCTACCTTTCAAGATTCTGCGTCTCCTTTCGATTCCTACTGTTTTTTTTTAAAAACACAGAATACTGACGCCCATCCCCTGGCATGCACGGTTCACCCTGGGGACAAGTAACATGACCGGTGCTTGTGCATCCATGATTTGCCAGTTGGTCAAATACCTTCAAATCATTTGGTAGCAGACGATCAACAGGCAAAAGTTTCCAAATGGAAAACAAGATGAAAGTACCAAGGATTCAAAACTGAATACAGAGCAAGAAAAAGAAATGGAATGCTTGGAACTATAACTCATTGGCGACAATTAGCACTAAAACGCCACACAAAAAAACACTTGCTAACTGGCAAGGCCTCGCCCCCGCAGTCGTCTAAGCCATCCCAGAAAAAGGTTCTCACTGACGCTCTGTTGCCAGAACAACCTATTCCCACATGAGTGATGGTATATTGCTCAGTTCAGGCCATTGTCACTGGTCCCATGAGGTCCATTAGCAGGGTCAGGGGATGGGGAGCAGGCAGGACCCTGTTTGAGGCATACGGGGTAGAGGTCTGAGTGGCCCAATTATCGGAAGCTTCTCATGAAACCCATTTGTAGATTTTTTTGGCAGTAGAAGTTATCCTCAACATGGTTGTGGTTCTTTCTACATAAAAACTCAAAGTTTTCAGCACCCAAATCCTACACTCGGTCCTATTCCAGATATGGTAAGCCAATTGGTAATATTTGGTACCTGGACACAAAGCCAACTCAGCTTCTCTAAAGCACACGTCATTCTTCGCGGCAACAAAGACTCTCTCCGCTAACCAGGATCTAACTGCTATCAAAAGTTAACTTTCCTTGATGGACCATTTTTACCACTTACTCATTTTTCATCCTCACAACCCTCACAACAGTGCCACCAGAACCATTTAATTCCCAACATTCTAATCACCAAGTACTCACCGAAAACAAGTGAGAAAAAAAAAAAAAAAACTCACATCTCTTTCATCGAGGTCCTCATAAATATACAGAGAACTTTGAGAAGTCTTTCTGGGTGGTTCCCAGCTCAGCAGAGACTCAGCCTTTGGTTATGGGAATAACGTACACTCTGAGATTATTATTATTGAGATGATCATCTCTATTTAAATCACTGAGATAACTGTCTCTATTCCTCTCATTGAGATGACGGCCCAGCTACAGTTTCCTGTAAGTTTCAGTAAATACTTGATGAAATCCCAAAGTTTTGGGCGATTACAGTAATTTTTCAAATTGAAAAGGAGACCAAGAAAGAGAGAATGGAACAGAAAACTAGAGGAAACACCCACATTTTCATCCCGGCCCAGCGTAGCTAGAGTACCGTCGTATCTCTTTTGAATGCATCAACGCTTCCATATGGACACACCGAGTTCAGGGGATCCTTGAGAATAAATGCTTCACTGTAAGACACTCCAGTTTACACTGAAACCACTCGAGAACACCAGAGTCAACCGAATCCACAGGACTATGTCAGCCTATCCACCGCTCTCCCCCTGTTAAATGCCTACCATGGAAACAGACAAACACGGAGTCATCCTCACCTAGAGCCGGCGTCATGGCGGCCATGGGCCCGGCGGGGATCCAGCTGGAATCCACTCATCATGAACTGGGCGTCCGAGGCCGCGCTATCCATCTTCAGGTTGGGCAGGTTCATGTTCTGGGCCAGGTAGTACTGGTAGAGCTCGGCCTCGGCGGGCGAGGGGCAGGCTGCCGAGCCCCAGGTGGCGGTTGTGTTGCATCTGGGTCATGTTCTGCTGCAGTAACATCATGTTGTGCATGTGCTTCTCGCTGGTCATGTGGATGCGGAGGTTCCTGGCCACGTTGGTCTCGTAATCGCACACCTCGCACCGCCAGGTGGGTTTGGTTTTTGGTTTGGTGGGCGAGGGGGCCCCCGCAGGAGTTACTCATGTTAGCCGCTGCCGCCGCTGCAGCCGCCGCCGCTGCCGCCGCCCCAGCGGTATGGCTCAAGACCTGCTCCCCGCCTCCGTTCTGCAGGTTCTGCATGTTGTTGAGATGCTTGTCGGACTGCATATGAATACTGAGGTTGCCTTTGGTCGTTGTGGAGTAGTTACACACCTCGCAGCGGAAAGGCTTGTAACCACACGTGTAGCTCTCGCCTCGTGCCAACCGGGGGTGGGGCTGCCCGCTTTTACAGTAGACGCAGGAGCCCCCGGGCTCCGGGTGCTTCTCCTTCATGTGCGCCTCCAGGGTCTGCTGGTACTTATAGTGCCAGTTGCACTTGGGGCACTTCAGTGTCTTGCACGAGTTACGAGAATGCATCATGGTCATGTGGCCGCCCAGCGAGCGGGATGAGCCCAGGACCGTGTCGCATTTGGGGCACTCCACACCGCTCCCCGAGGGGCACTCCCCCCACCCCAAGCTCGCAGAGGGGAGCCAGCGTGCTGGTGATGGGGGACGAAGCCCCCATCGTCGCCCTCTGTGCTTTCATTTGGTTCTGGTGCTGTGGCATTGTCTTTATTGGCACTTTCGTCAGCGAAGTCCAGCCTCCTGCCGCCCTCTGCCACATTGGCCCTGACGCCCTCACTGTTAAAGCTTAAACGATTCCTCCTGTTCGCACCATCAAAGACAACAAAGGAAGAAGCAGAATTAGAACTAGTAGAAGCTGTGCCCCTCGACAGAGTCTGGAGCACGTTAGGCATTAAGGGGGAGTTAGGAATGCTTTGGTTTGAGAGAGCAAGGTCCTTTTGGCTGCTGCTACCTGCCGCGGCCCCAGCCTCCTCGTGGGGCCTGTCCTCTAGTTCCTCGTCCAACTCGCTGGGAAAGAGTCCTTTGCAACCCTCGTCTTCCTCCTCCTCTTCCTCCTCCTCCTCTTCTTCCTCCTCCTCCTCCGCCTCTTCCTCCTCCTCTTCCTCCTCCGCCTCCTCTTCAGCTGGCTCTACTTTCTCAGAGAAGCAGTCCCCGTCACCCGCTTCTTGCTTCTCTCCTTCTGCTGCCCCCGGAGTCCTTGCCCTCTGAGGATTTGGTAGGACTGGAAGCCAGAGGCCCCAGGGGGACTGAGGTAATGGGGGTCTTCAGGACCGAGCTGGTGAGCCCACCAAGGTTCAACAGGGTGCTGGGGGTCAAGAGACCAGCCTGGGGCTGCTCGGGGGCCCGCAGCAGAGCCGGCTGGGAGAGCTTCCTCCCCTTCCATGCGAATGCCACTAAATTTACCATAAAAACTGTGTCCGGGGCCTATGAGGTTAGCTGTGGAAACTAAAGGGTGTTGAAAGTTTTTGTTTTTTGGTTCCAGAAAACTTACAAGGGGTTCCTTGTCTTTGCCAATCCCTTGGATGATAGCGGAGATGTTCTTATTGCTAAGAATTTTCCGCTCGTCTTCGCTCAGGGTCATTCGATGGTCATGCACCGCGTGGGTCACAAACGAACGGACGTACCCCGAAGGAGAGCTTGCACAGGAAACACATCAGGATGGGCTTCCTCTTGCCGTAGAGCACGAAGCCGTCGAATTTGGACAGGTCCACATTGTTGGGGACATCTTTGGCTACGCAGGAGCTTTTGGCAGAGCCGTCGCTGTTCAGGTAATCCTTGTTGCTTTTGTGTCGCACGTCAAACACGCGGAAGCTGTGCAGGACGGGGCTGAGCCCCGCCAGGGCTGAGGTATTCGGGAAAGCCTGGTCTGGGCCCTCAAACCATTTCCCGAAGGATGAGGCTATGTGGAAAGTGTTGATGATCTGGGGGGTACACGGGTGCAGCACACGAGGAGTCCCCTTGCTTGCCCCCCGCGCCGGGGGAGAGAGTTCAGGAAGAGCGAGGGGGAGAGGCCCGCTGCCACTGCTGCCACTGCTGCCATTGCTGCCACTGCCGCTGCCACAGGCGCCCCCGCCCTGCATCAGCTGGCTCAGGCTCTCCACAATGTACGCAGAGCCGTCTGGCTGGTAGACGATCTCCCCGGCCAGGTTCTCCACGTCACTCTCCTCGTCCCCCTCCTCGCCGGTGTCACTGGCGCTCTCCTCTCTCAGGGGCAGCGGGGGGCGTGCACTGGGGCAGTGGTGCTCCATGTAGGTCTGGAGGCTGGCGAAGGAGGCCGAGCACTCGTTGCAGGCGACCTCCTTGCTGGCAGGCTCGGCGGGGGGCCCGGCCGACGCAGCGCTCTCCGCCAGGCACTCATTGAAGGGGGCCCTCAGGCTGTCCAGGGGCCCGTGGCTCTCGCCTGTGGACTGCTCCATGCTACTGGGTTTGTCAGGGAGGTGGGTGCTGTTGAGTTCAGTCCATTGCTGGTGCTGAGGAATACCGCACCCATTGTCCTTCCCCCGAGACGACGGGCGAGTCACAGCCTTCCATGGTAAGGCCTGCGTGGAGCTTTCATTGCACCCAGTACGGAGGATCGGACCTGAAGGGCGGAGGCAAGGGGGGAGGAGGGAGAGGGGGGGAAGAGAGAGAGAAAGGAAAGAGGTTAGGAGGGCCGAGGCTGAGGTCCCACCACACGGAGCGCTCTAAGAGGCTGCTTCTGTCCACAACACCCACAACGCAGAGACATGGGGTGGAGGGCGGGCCTGGGGACATTGCCCTGCACTGTCCAGGACACAGGCGTGGCGCAGCCGGGTCCACGAATGAGTGGGGGACATGGGGAAAGAGGACCAGGAGCAGGCCTCTTCGGCTTCAAACTGTCACCACTCTGCCCCAGGACTAGCAGGAATTTCCGTTCTTTGCCAGCAAAGTTTCGATGGGCCACCATGGAGAATAGACACGTCATCTCTCCAGCCCCCCATGAGGTCACAATCACAGCCCTGGCACTATGGACAGCCCACTCGAAGTCAGCCCCGGCTCCCCCACACTGTCTGTGGGTCAGGGGGAACACAGGGGAGGGTTGAGAAGAAGAGGGTTCAATGTCCCCAGGAAAAGGATGGTCAAGTGGGATACGCCCATGGATTTAGAAAAGTTGCCACCATGGTGTTCTTGACCGTGGTTCTAGTTTGAGAAGCTCCAAGAAGGTGGGTGAGGACCCTGAGGTTCACAGAGCACGCGTGCAGGCCTGGACGCACTCCACAAAGTCCTCTCGAGGTCTGGGAAGCATCGGTCCCATTTTACAGGCAGTAAAACAGAGGGGCTTGAATCTAAAAACTGGCCCAGTGCTAACCTGACTACCGTGAAACAGAAGAGAAGACGGGTCCCCAGATTCCTGTCTCCTCCACCCCTGCCAGTCACGCTCCCTGGCCTGTGCCACTCAGCTGACTTCACACTAAAACTACGTTGGTGCAAAACATGAGCTTGGTATTTCCAGCAGCAGTGGACCAGCCTCTGGATCCTCCAACTCTCCACTCCAGCAGCTTCTATCTGGCCCTGGCTGGAGGGAGCGCGTTCCCCCACGTGCTTGGTGTTTTTTGTTATCAAAGATCTGAGCGGCAAGCCGAGACAGCAGCTGGGCTCGGAGAGACCCGGCTCCACACCTGCCTCTTAGTTATTAGTCCCTGCCCAACCAGCTGCCCTTCAGCCCTCGGGCTTTTCCATTTCCGACTCCAAAGTGCCACTGAGCTGAATGTGCCCTCTGAGACCTCACATCCCTAGGGAGGGGAGGCATCGGATCACGGCCACTCTGCTCCGGCGGTAACATCATCGCAGGGGCGATTATTCCATCTGGCCCTGCTCCTACAGGCAGCTCAGCACCTTACAGCGCCCTGATCGTTCGCCCGTAGGTCCCCGGCTACCCTTCCCCTCCTGCTCCTCCTGGAGAACATGTGGCTGCTTCTCCACCCACCATCTCATTCATACCCGGCCAGTAAAGGTTTCAGCCAGGCTTGATCTCACTTCCCTCCCCCGTAGCCCCCATCTTCTCAATCTTTTTTTTTTCCATTTCTTGATTCTTGACTGCACAGTGAATCAACAGCTCCCCCTCGGGAAAAGATGAGGAAGGCAGGTTTACCAAAAGTCTCAGGAGAAATAACTTTTTGGAAGACTGAAGCCATGCTGTGTCTCATACACACATGCAAACACACACTCCTATTTCTCCATTTATAACCTCAGATTTTGCAGCCACAAAGTTCCATGCCCCTTAGAAAGGACATACTGATTGAAAACAGGCACTAAACCAAACCAAACAGCAAACGCAATGGGGCTTCCTCGCAAGGCTGAGCCAGGATACAGGTGAGACTCCAGGGTGGCTCTTCTTAAGGGATGCTTCTGATTGGCTGGACGACATCTGATTGACAGCTTGGGCCAAAAAGGTTGGCAGGCCTGAAGGGGCGGGAGGGTTAACAGCCCTATTGTAAAATCAATGTCATAAATGCTTGGTAAGTTACAGGAACATGCAGGAAGGGGGGGCCGCGATTGATAAAGGAGAACAGCTTTGATGCTGCACCAGGGACTTGTTTATCGACAGCAAAGCCAATCTCCTCTCCAGCCTGGGCTGGGTCAGAGAAACCTGCAAGCGTTTACCAATTAATTGGTGGGCTTTTCTTGCTCTGTTCTCTTATTCCTCCTCCTCTTCCACAAACTATCCGGCTAAGGGGCTGGGAGTTTAAAAACCTCCCTTACTTTGTTTTCTACTCCAAAGCAGAAGACGTCAAGAAAGAATGACACCGTACCCACCTATGATGGTGGTTGGTGACCCCGTGGTGATGGCTCCAGAGCTCACTCATCCACAGGGAGAGGCAGCCATGAGGACGCAGGTGGGAGAGGAGGAACCCACTTCAAGGACTCAAGTTACCTCCTCTGGGCCTCCTTCCCATGCACACTGGCTGCGACCAGCAGGCCAGTCTGCAACCTTGCTAAACAAAGCGTAGTTCATGGACTTGTGGCATTATCCTCTCCAGGGAGCTTGTGAGACACGCACTCTCTCCTGCCCCAAGAAAATCTGCATTTTCACACCATCCTCAGGGACCACGCACCCAACTTGAGACACTCTCTGAGCACAGCTCTTCTGTGCTTTGTACCTGTATTGCTAGGAAACAAGGGAAGGTTTGTCTGAGACTCCCCGTGGTCCCTGGGAGGTGCAGAGATGGAGATAAAGAAGAGGGGGACCTGTGTACAGACATCAAGAAGTCTCTCCAACCCGCCCCATCCTGTGGCTCGAGGGTCTCAAGGCATCTACCACTCTCCCACCCACCCAGCCTGCTGTTTCTCTCTCACTCTGTTTATCAGCCAGTCAATACGAAAAAAGGTAGTTCTTACTTAAGAAGGCAGAAGTCAACTCCGAAGGTCGATCAGCACTCTGTCTGTAAACATGGTTTCCCGTAAAATCAATGGTCTTCAGTTACAGAGGGCAGCCTGGGAATCCAGTGGGTCCCCGCGCTTTTCCAAGCAGCCCTGCCATCCTGACAAGTGCACCTCTCTTCAGGCTCCCCCCAGGCTCTGTGCCCCTTCCCAGTGCTTTCCTAGTGCCAGGGTCAGCTCGCACAGACTCACACCCCCTCCACCCTTCCTGCAGCCCCCTTCTCTGCTGGTGATACCCAGAACTCCCTCTAAAAACATCCAGGTCCTCTACTCACAGCCCCCAGTGTTGTACTTAACACAGGCTTTATTTAAGAATTCAGTTTTGTTTTGTTTTTTTGAGACAGAGTCTCACTCTGTCACCAGGCTGGAGTGCAGTGGTGTGATCTCAGCTCACTGCCACCTCCACCTCCCAGGTTCAAGTGATTCTCTGCCTCAGCCTCCTGAGTAGCTGGGACTGCAGGCACACACCACCACGCCCGGCTAACTTTTTGTATTTTAGTAGAGACGGGCTTTCACCATATTGGCCAGAATGGTCTCGATCTCCTGACCAGGTGATCCACCTGCCTCAGCCTCCCAAAGTGCTACGATTACAGGCATGAGCCACCACGCCTGGTCTCAGTTAGATTTTAATAGAGCACATCTCTCCAATGAGAAAGTTAAAGGGAAGCTATAGGAATGACCTAGGTTGCTCGCTCTCTCTGCTTAGCACTTACATCTGCCATCTGAAAGGTAATCTAGTACAGAAAAATTCCAACACCTTCATCAAGCACCCCTTCCCGACCCCTGTTCATCTTCCAAGCTCCCTGGGAACCACCTGTAAAGCCCACTGCGTCTCTGCCAGTATCAATCTTTCCTTTTCAAAGATTGTTTAAAAGGATAAAACACTACCCTGATACCCTGTAACTCCCTATTAATTAAAACATTCGCCTCTCTCATTAAAAACACGTGCTTATGACAGTTTTATCCTTTTCCTTTAAGGCAGGACTGGGTAAAATCCAACAGTTTCAGGGAAGCTGGGGTGGGAGGGGAGGGGTGCAGTGATAACGAAGGGGAGGGGGTTCCTGCTGCTGCGGAGCTCCCAGAGAATTAAACATGAACAGTCGCACCGTGTAATTTTAAATTGTTAATTAGCACGGGTTAATTAGGCGGTCCTTTCACAAGAGGCTGTCTGGTAGGAAACCAAGAAGGAAAACAAAGGGGAAGGGAGGAAAAACAGAGAAGAGAGACAGTGAGAAACTGTTGCCTCCACACATACGCCATGAGGGATCACCTGAGAGACATCAGCCAGTAGGCGAGGATACCTGTTTCCCTGGGTGATCCCCTGCTCTGCCGGAGGGGGAGGCAGCCAACACCGCCTTCCCACAGGCAACCAGGCAGCATACATCAAAGGCCTCAAAAATCCAGGTGCCTACCCCTTGACTTGGCAATTCCCCGTTCCAGGAGCTCATCCTAAGGAAACAACCCAAGCAATACATGGAGACATAAGATGATTCATCACAGCATTTATAGCAGGAAAAAAAAAAAAAAGGAAAAAATCGGGCAAAAACAGGGACCCTAAATAAATTACAGTGCACAGAGCTCCATATGTTGTTATAAATATGCTTTCTTTAAAACAGTTATTTACAGGCATGGGAAAATGATCATACAGATGCTGAAGGAACAAAGCACAGAAAGGTATGTAGAGGAAAATATGAGATTTATATCACAATTTTTACAATGGTGAATTCTAGGGAATGAGGTTATGGGTGACTTCACGTCCTCCTTTGTGCCTTTCTTTCCCAAAGCTATTTAAAATTAAAACCATCACTGAGGCAGGAGGATTACTGGAACCCCGGAGTTGAAGGCTGCAGTGAGCTATGATCAAGCCACTGCACTCCAGCCTGGGTGACAAAACAAGACTTAGTCTCTTAAAAAAAAAAAAAATAGAAAAAAATATTGAAAACCATCATAATGGAAGTCATCGCCTAATGAATTAGGTGTTGTGTTAAGACTCATGGGTACAGCCATCACTTTGATCCTCATAACCACACTATGACATAGATACTATTTTTACCCCCATTTTAGAGATGGGAAAACTGAGACAGCCCACAGTTATGCAGCCTAGCTGACAAACCAGATAGTATGAGTGGGAAGTCTGTGCTCTCAGGCACTGTTTTCCTTTATTGCCCAGGCTGGAGAGCCGTGGCGGGATCTCGGCTCACTGCAACCTCCACCTCCTGGGCTCAAGCAATTCTCCTGCCTCAGCCTCTTGAGTAGCTGGGACGACAGGCGACTGCCACCACGTCCGGCTAACTATTTTTGAATTTTTAGTAGAGGTGGGGTTTCACCGTGTCAGCCAGGCTGGTCTCAAACTCCTGAGCTCAGGCAATCTACCCACCTCGGCCTCCCAAAGTGCTGGGATTATAGGCGTGAGTCACCACGCCCCGCCTGCTTCCATCAATGCCTAATTCTCAAAGAGAACACTAGAACATTCCTACATCTCACATTCACATTCAGTCTTTAGGCACCCAGGGACTGTCCTAAGGTGAGGGGGATCCCAGGACTGCTCATGTAAAAGAACACTGGCAACTCACCCAAATGCCCTTTCCTTGCTTGAGAGTGAAGTCGGGGGGTGAGGGGGAACAGTTCAAAGCAGACTGTTTTACTTGGATATCTTTAGACGACAAGAGAGGATAAAGGAGGTAGGAAAAGCTGCTGCAAATAATTGAAATGTAGGTCCAATATCCTGATTTTTAAAGAAAGACAAAAGGCAGATTCCAGAACCTACAGATCAGGAAATATATTCATTCGTTCAGCATTTAGTGAGCACATACTATGTGTCAGATGCTAGGAAATCCATGACAAAACGTCTCAGCTTACATTCTTGTGGAGAAGAGAGACCACCAACAAATATACTCAAATAAAAAGCAACGTAAAGCAACATAAAACAAGAACAGGGAAAGAGCGATGCGAGCACATCGATTTGGAGAAAGTACCAATGTCAGAGTGACGTGATGGATATGGATATACTTCAAGGATATGTTGCAAAGTATATACTGGAAGTTCTTCATAGTTCTCAAACAGATTCAACAGGTGTTGGAAAAGAATTTTAGGGGTGGGATGATCCTGAGGAATTAGCAATTAGCTGTAGGGTCCAGTAAGAAAACCTACATAAAATAAACCCCAAATTAGCCTTACTTAGACTTAATGATCTGAGAAATACAGTAAAGCGTACTTTTTATCTTAAGATAGCACTGAATTTATAATTTCTTTATATCCAGGATGGCAAAACAGCTTTCAGATAATAAACTGTGGCAAATTTTATAGCCGCCTAATGATGCCATTACTTTAAGCATCAACACAGAGGTCCATGTGTCTCGGGACACGCCACAAGGCTCTGTCTTGTCCCTGCTCGGTCAGCAGACACCCACCTGCAGCACTTATCAAGCTCAAGGGAACGATTAAAATGTTCACTGGCAGAATCTAGACTGAGAAAAAGATCTCCACAAGTTGGAACGACAGGCCCAAACTAACAGGACGAAACTTTAGAAGGAAGAATACGAAGTAACCCTACATTTAACTTCAGGCAATCTGTTCAACCAATAGCGGATAGAAGAGATCCGCAGTCTTAAGAGCTCATGCAAACAATGATAACAAAACATCTAGGGGTCTTCCTTGATGACAAACTCAGAGGAGGCCCGAAGCTGGCATGGTGGCCAAAGATGTAATGAGGCCTCTGGCACCAGGACTACCCTGTACCTGTTGGAGCTCAGCAGGTCCACAGCCCATCACTTTCTCTGTCTGTACGAATAATGTCGTGAACCACTCCAGGGAATCTCCTAAGAGAGATGCCAACAAAGATACTGTAGCCTCATCAGAATGGCTGAACACCCACAGCTCAAGGGGGCAGGAAGAGAAGTCCCTTGCAGGGCAAGACCGCTATCCTCGGCTGTATGAATCCCTGCCTGCCACATCCAAGAGGGTTTGCTTCTATGGTTTCCACCTAGTTCCAGGTTTGAATTAGGGGTAATGAGGGGACTATGTAAGAATGAGGCTGAGCGCGGTGGCTCACGCCTGTAATCCCAGCACTTTGGGAGGCCAAGGCGGGTGGATCATGAAGTCAGGAAATCGAGACCATCCTGGGCAACATGGTGAAACCCCATCTCTACTAAAATACAAAAATTAGCTGGGTGTGGTGGCGCACGCCTGTAATCCCAGCTACTCCGGAGGCTGAGACAAGAGAATTGCATGAATCAGGGAGTCGGAGGCTGCAGTGAGCGAGATCGCACCATTGCGCTCCAGCCTGGTGACAGAGTGAGACTCTATCTTAAAAAAAAAAAAAAGAATGAGAGGTGGGGTCACTATACCAGAGGTTGCAGTGAGCGAGATCGCACCATTGCACTCCAGCCTGGTGACAGAGTGAGACTCTATCTTAAAAAAAAAAAAAGAATGAGAGGTGGGGTCACTATAAATGAAAATCTTTCTCAACATCATCATAGTTCCTAAATGGAATGTTTATGGTGTGAAACACTGCACTCTGTGGCTTCAGAAATGAAGAAGGGGATTGTGGCTGTGTCCAGGAGGCCTCTGAAAGGTGAAGATTCTTCTCACTCCTGGGTGTTATCTGTGGGTCTGTCTGTCCCCACCAGGAGGCTGTGAGCGGCACGAGGTCAGGTTCCCCCGTGTCCTTCATCTCTGAGTCCTCCACATCTGAGACGTAATAGGTGCTTAATAAAACAATGGAGGAAACAGGAAAAAGATGCTCCCTGAATCCCTTCCTTTTCTTTTTTCTCTTAGTTTAAGAAATGTCTGGTGTAACCATTCTCCACGAAATGGAACTGGGGCTCCCTGAAGAAATGGCCAATTCTTGGGCTAGAGCAGGAAAAGTACAAGATGGGCTCGAAGCATCTTCTCGTGCTCGGAGAATGAGGAAGATGTATCAAAATGACCCAGGAGCAGGTTGGAGGGGCTCCCACTGGCCACATCAGGGACAATTTGAGCAAGAAAATTTGGAACACGAGGTCAGGAGTTTGAGACCAGCCTGACCAACATGGAGAAACTCTGTCTCTACTAAAAATACAAAATTAGCCGGGTGTGGTGGCGCATGCCTGTAATCCCAGCTACTCGGGAGGCTGAGGCAGGAGAATCACTTGAACCCAGGAGGCAGAAGTTGTGGTGAGCCAAGATAGTGCCATTGCACTCCAGCCTGGGCAACAAGAGCGAAACTCTGTCGAAAGAAAGAAAATTAAGTGACAGTAAAGGATTGCAACCCAACGTATAACCTAAGAATCCCTAAGTCGCTACTTTCATAAAGGAAAAAAGTAAGTGTGGGAGAAAGGACAGTTCTTCCGCAGGGTAAAAACTCAACTTTAATAAATGTAGAAAAAGATTATGAAGTGAGAAAATCACCATTTGGTAACCATTATCATCATCATCCACTCAAGGAAGAATCAATGGGCACCCAAACTAATGGATGAAAGTTTGAATAATAACAGGTTATTTACAATCTCAAAGTCTCTCCCCCACAGGATACTTCTTAATTATAGCAGGAAACACACACACACACACACACACACACACACACACACACACACACACAAACAACACTTCACAGTGGAGAACCTGGCAGACATCACCTTCAATGAGTGATCAAAGTTCACATGGGCAGCAATGAGGCAAACAGACGTCATGTGCCTCCTGGTAGGATACACCAAGAAGAACACAACATCCCTTCCAGGGTATTCCTGCCAAAAACGCAAAACCGGTATCTAATCATGAGGGAACATCAGGCAAATCCAACTGAGGGCAGTCTGCAGAATGTCCTATGCTCTTTAGAAATGTCAGGGCCATGCGACGGAAAGACAGACTGAAGAACTGTTTAAGACTAAAAGAGACTAAATAGATGTGACTAATGAATGTTACACATAATCTGGGATCTTCTTTTCCCCTAACAGACATAACTGGGACAACTGACAAAATCTGAATAAGGTTTTGTAGACTGACTAATAGTGGTATATGAATGTTAATTTCTTTTTTTTGTTGTTGAGACAGAGTGTTGCTCTGTCGCCCAGGCTGGAGTGCAGTGGCACAATCTTGGCTTACTGCAACCTCTGTCTCCCAGGTTCAAGCGATTCTCCTGTCTCCGCCTCCTGAGTAACTGGGACTACAGGTGCCCACCACCTTGGCCAGCTAATTTTTTATGTTTTTAGTAGAGACAGGATTTCACCATGTTGGCCAAGCTGGTCTCAAACTCCTGACCTCCAGTGATCTGCCCGCCTCAGCCTCCGAAAGTGCTGGGATTACAGGCATAAGCCACCACACCCAGCCTTATTTCATAATTTTGATAACTACAGTGTGGTTATAAAAGAGAATGTCTTTGTTTTTAAAAATACACACTGGTATATTTAGAGGTGAAGGGGCACGATGCCTTCATTTTCAAATGGGTTAGGGAAAAATATGTGGGTGTGTATATATGCAATATATATATATATATATGTATGTGTGTGTGTATGTGTGAGTATATACATATATACACATACACACATATACACAATATATATGTACCTACATATATACAGCAGGAATATATGAGATAATGTTACCATAGGAGGAGTCTAGAAGGAGGACATGAGAATTCTTTGTTCTACTGTTAAAACTTTCCTGTACACTTGAAATTATGTCAAAAGAAAAAAGAAACTGTCCAGAGTAAAAATTCAAAACATAGTAAACCCCCAAAACTACAAATGAAGAGTCAACCCACCCTGACATGCATATCTTTAATCTTTATATGAAATTCATTCCCGGCAGAGCTTCATAAAAGGAAGTGGCTGCGAGGCTGGACAGGGAGGGGGTAGAGACACAAACACAGAAAACTGGTCTCCCCCTCCTCTGGCAGAGAGGCTTCTAGGTGGAGCCTTCCAGTTGGAGAAGACAAATAAATGGCCATTCCAAGTCGGGCAGAACTTCACGTCATACAGCACTGAGCCATTGCCCCATGACACCCATGATCCTGACTGTGGGCTGATTTCCCTAGCTTGGTGAAAAGTGATTCTAACGAAAAGGACAAGGGCAGCCCCTGGAGAAAAGGAGGAGTCCAGCAGCCCCCAGAGTGTGAGCATTGTTAAATCCAGACTAAAAAGTATCAGAGAGAAAAACACACTACCACGAAGAAACTTTCCCCTCACTCACCCCACCTCCTTAAGAAAACAAAAACAACAAAAAAAGGCAATCCAGATTCCAAGAGAAGGTGAAACCTCCTTCAAGGGTCAAAGAAATAATACCTGCATCTGTTTAGCTTGGAATCCACTGAAGAATCATACCCAATTCCCTTCTGTGCTTTCTACAATAACAGCGTTTGTCTATCGCTGCTGCACAGAAGTCAATACGTGTTAGGCCATATTTGGGTGATTCCGTCTGCCTGGGAGCGATTTCCCAGCAGCCCGCAGGACTGTTCTGCAAGTGTGGCCAGGTCGGAGAACACACACGTGCTTCAACAGGTGCCTTGTGCTGCCGGAAGTCCAGTGCCCGGAAGGCCCAGAGAATCGCCCAGGCCGTGGGCCTCCATGTTTGCTAATAAGTGCATCTGTGCTACTTCCAGTGTGAACATAAATCAGCCTGGAAGTGAAAACTGCTAGCTCAGCCCATTCTGCAGGGAATCCACAACCACCACGACATTCTGGATACAGTGGAGTCGTGGGAGGGGAACAGGAGGGAGTCGTGAGACCAGAAGCAGAGCCAGGTCTAGGAACCCAGTCTGTATGTACTTAGAGGAATATATATATGTATATGTGTGTGTGTGTGTGTGCGCGTATTTTTTTTTTTACTATATATGTAAACATACCCAGAGTTCAACAACCATGAATCAAAACCAAACCCATGAATACAATAATAAAAAGCAACACAAACCAGATATTATTTATGCTCTGCCTTGTTCTAAAAAGGGATTTGGGGCAATCTGAACAGCTATGGTAAGTGTATCTCACAGGTGGGTACGTAAGCATCCATCCTGAGTCACGTGGAGGCCTTTCCACCATATTCAGAACAGGGAAGACCAGCATCGTGTGCCCATCACTGGCTTGACTGGTGCTCCTGACCTGGATTTAATTACCATAAAGCACTGATCCCCTCCCAGATTTGCACCAGAATCTCCTTTCACCAAATACCATTGCTCTACCTGACTGTACAAACCCACCCCGCCTACCCAGCAAGTCTGCAGCCCACAACCCAGATCATCTCCTGGCACCCACCTGGCTAAACGAGACACCTTCCGACACTAACCATAACCAACACTTACACATTTCCTTTGCCAGCATTCAAGACTTTTTCATCTCCTCCCAGTTTCCTCAAAGTCCCTCTCAAAGACCCCATTTGTGATCTCTCTCTATTCTTGCTATTGGGCTACTGGGCAAAAGCTAAGAGGCAATGTAAAAACACACCATCTGGCCCATTTCCGTTTCAATCTGGCATCTCATTATGTCAAATTTATTTTACATAATTTCTTATAATTAAAGTTGTGGGGAGTTCATTATTTTAAAAATTCGGGTATGTACAAAAAGACTCAGCAGCTCAAGTTAAAATCACCAACAATTCCACGAGCTAGAGAACCACTGCTAGGCAGGTAGTTTTTCGGAGTTTTTCTCCTCTGCATGTTTACAGAGACAGATTTTCCTTACCTACCTTAGATCACACTGCTCTTTATGTAGGCTGCCCTTTTAATGTAATTTAGTACGAAATTTTTCCTATGCCATTCAATATTCTTCGTGAGTTAGAACTAATGGCTGTATAGCATCTTATACACATTACATAATTTCCACCAAATGCTATTATGAGACATTCAAACAACTCCCAATATTTTGCTGTCCATTTTGCAATAAGGGCCCTTAAATCTCTGTACACACAACAAAACAACAACAACAAACAACAAACCAAGTAGCAGCTAAATTAACTGTCCACCCGGTTGAACCAAGCATGGTTTTTGAGCACTATATTTTTAAACAGGCTATTTCATTTGATCCTTGTGGCAGCCCATTTTACAGATGAGGAAACCGAGGCTTAGAGAGTTGAGTACCTTGACCAAGTTGCATACTAGTTTAATCAGCCTTTGAAATCAAGTAAGCATCCCTTATGACTCTAAAACCAGGCTCTCACTAATGACGTTCTGTCTCTATTGCCTTAGGATGCATTTCTGGAAGCAGAGTTGCTGACTCCAATGCTAGGAACATTTAAGGCCCTCTGGAACGTGCCGAACTGTCCCCCCCCAGGAAAGTCCTTCCCACTCCTGCTTGCATTGGTGTGTGAGCATCAGTTTGGCTACACTTTCATCAACAGTGAGTATTTTAACTCACATTCTTTACTCATAAGGCAGAACCCATCTACGGATATTTACTGGCAGTCTACCTTTCTTTTGTGAATTGCCTGCTTTTTCTTTTCTTTTTTTTTCTGTCAGGGAGTTTCACCCCCTCACCCAGGCTGGAGTGCAATGGTGCGATCTCAGCTCACTGCAACCTCCACCTCCTGGGTTCAAGTGATTCTCCTCCCTCAACCTCCCGATTAGCTGGGATTACAGGTGCGCACCATCACACCTGGCTAATTTTTTTTGTTTTTAGTAGAGATAGGGTTTCACCATGTTGGCCAGGCTGGTCTTGAACTCCTGACCTTAGGTGATCCACCCACCTCGGCCTCCTAAAGTGCTGGGATTACAGACATGAGCCACTGTGCCCGGCCTTGCTTGTTATTTCTATGGCAGATGTGTGTTGTCCTTTTCCGAGTGAGTAATGAGAGGTTTTGCAGGATTTGACTGGCGATCCCTCCCTCTTGAGTTCCTATGAGTCCACCATCCTATGAGCTCCCGGACAAGAGAGAGTCCGACCTACTTACACTGCCAGTTCAGAAGATGTTCTCTGTCTTTCAGATCTCAACTCCTTCCAGCGCATGGACTCTGTCCACCACTTCCTGCTTCACTTGCTCCACATTAGTTCTCCTCTGTTCAAGTGAGGTCCCCCTCCTTTCTCTGATGAGAAAGGGCCAAATGGCATCAATAACTTTCAAGCTTGGTTGTGCAGTGGAACCCACTATGGGGCATAATAAAACTACACACACATGTTAAGCCCCAGCCTAGAGCACAGGAATAGCTCTCTGAAGGGCTGGGTATCTGCTCCAGGAGTGTCAGAAGACCCCATGACTCCAAGATTTCTGTCCTCTGTCCAAAGTCACCAGTGCCCTCCTGGTCTTGGTCAATGGCTGCTCCTCTTCTACTTTAATCTTCAATCTCCCCTGCATTCAAAACTCCTTCCCCTGCAACCTTGAAATCTTCCCCTACTTTGCTTCTGACATATTCTGGCCATTCTCCCACCTCTGTCATCTCTACCTTGCCTGTCGCTCCCCATTCCTACAGCTCTCCACGGGCACGTGTTCCACTTACTGGATAAAATTCTCTTATTTCAAGCCACAGACATCTCTCCTCCCTGTTCTCCTGCAGTGTTTAGGCGTCATCACACTCTTTCCCCCTTGGCTCTCTGCTCTTAACTCTGTACATCAGCTACCTTAGCTACTTCTGTGGTTTCAATTACTGAAATTATGAGTTGACTCCCAAAACAAAAATTTCCATTCCTGACTTAGCACTTGAATAAGCGTCTCATACTTTCGGAAGACCAGAAGAGGTCTGTACGTGGCTAGCGTTCCATCAGCCAAGGTTCAGCATGGCTCAACATGCCTAAAGGGCACTCCCCTTTAGCACTCCCCCTTTATGAAGTTAATAAAAGATTTGTATAAAATTAACCTAGGAAAGGAATCAGACAGAAGGAGGAAAATAAAGACATTGTAAGTGGAGTAAAGGTATGGCAGGGGGTGAGGGGGGAACAGAGAACCACTGGGGATACCCATCTAATGTGCGATTGTGACTGTGTGAAGCCCATGGCATGATGACCTGGAACCAGCCCATTGTCAGCCCTGGTCTCTCTGGAAGAACTTTTGGCACCACCTTTGCAGACAACAGAAAGATCGGTCTGGGTTTCCCAACGTCATCTTCATCCCCATCCTTCCCCATCCAAGAACCAACTGCCAAAACACATTCAAACTGAAACTCTCCAGAGTGGTTTCAAATCATTCTAAGATCTACCCCCAACACTACCATTCAGTCACCTGGGTCGTTTCCCACCAACTAGGACTCCTCCCCATCATCTCCGTATTCTCAGGCAGTATCGACTCTGTTCCCACAACCCCAGGCCCTTTGAATAGCCTTTCTCTTCCTTAACACTCATCCAAACCTGGGACATCCTTAAAGAAGCACAAGCTCAAGTTTTACTTCGCCAATAAAATCCTTGCCTATCAGCCAGGTGCGGTGGCTCACACTTACAACCCCAGCACTTTGGGAGGCCGAGGCGGGTGAATTATATGAGGTCAGGATTTCAAGATCAGCCTGGCCAACATGGTGAAACCCACTAAAAATACAAAAATTAGCCAGGCGTGGTGGCGGGTGCCTGTAATCCCAGCTACTCAGGAGGCTGAGGCATGAGAATTGCTTGAACCCGGGAGGCGGAGGTTGCAGTGAGCCGAGATTGAAACCACTGCACTCCAGCCTGGGCGAAGAGTAAGACGCTGTCTCCAAAAAAGAAAAAAAAATTTTTTTAATTCTATTTGGAAGGAGGAAAACTCAGGTATGAACTACATAAAAGTAAACCCCTGAGTTTCCACTTCTCGGGAAGGACTACTAAAGCCAGGTTCACTAGTTCAGTAGACAGATGAGTCTACCACAGTTCCTGAGTTCTTGGTAGGTAGCTCTCAGTCAGCAGAACATTGATTTCAACAGTCAAAGTAGCTGCTATCATTCAAGGCTGCACAAACCCGAGAAAATGAACTTGGGCTCACGCCTGTAATCCCAACACTTTGGGAGGCCGAGGTGGGTGGATCACCTGAGATCAGGAGTTCGAAACCAGCCTGGCCAACATGATGAAACCCCGTCTCTACTAAAAACACAAAAAAAATAGCCAGGCGTGATGGCGTGCACCTGCAATCCCAGTTACTTGGGAGGCTGAGGCAGGAGAATTGCTTGAACCCAGGAGGTGGGGTTGCAGTGAGCTGAGATCATGCCACTGTACTCCAGCCCAGGTGCAGATTCTTTGCACTTGACAGTCTGGGGAATGTAGGTAAAAGCAGCCATGGGCCTTAAGCTTTCTTTGATATACTTCAAATCTACATGAGAACAAATGAGTAACACGGTACAGCTGCTTTTCTCTGGGCCGGTGGACGCTAATTCTAGCAACTGGGAAACCCCATCCAACACTGCTGGACAGAGGTGCATCCTCGCAGTGACTGCCAAATGGTACACACAGGACAGTGGAGAAGCCCTGTAAGGGTGAGGTGACACCTGGCCTTGGGCGAAGGAAAGTTTCCCCCAGCAGGCATCTCCAAAATGACTCAGAAACAAGGAGTGTGTTTTCCTCTAGGCAGGAAGAAAACCACTTGGTGGGCTCACCATCGGCAGCTCGCTCCGGCACGAGGCTCCAGAACTGGCACCATGACAAAACAAACAAGGTTTGCCCTTTGGAGGCTCATTAATAGGGTAAAAAAAAACACACACACACACACACACACACACACACACACACACAGCCTCTCACCAGCACAGGCACAGTGAGTTCTTCAGATGTCCCTGGCTTGTTAGCATAAGTAACTTTTCAAGCAGTGGGGAGCCGAAGGGACACTCAATAAAGCAGAAATGGCCACCGTAAGGTGCAGGCGTTGGCAAGGGCATGAAGAGGGGACGCCTACTGCAAAGGCAAAACCACATGCAGAGTCTTCCCGTGCCTGACTGGCACCCTCGAGAGATCCCTCTGGGAGGTGTGTACTAAGCTTCCTCACAACCTCCTATCTGGTGGAGGCATGCAGTGCACAGAGATCCCATCCCAGAATTCCGTCCTGAATACACACTGCACTAGACCGAAGGCTTGAGAGGTGTATTGCATCATAAGGAGTCCTCAATCTTACGGGCCCAGTGAGGTGCTCCAATCTCAATTCTCTTCTTATGGCAAAGTGAATCGGCAGCAGGAACTAACACTGCGGCCCGAGGGCTTTGAGACAGACTGAAGGGGGAATGGATTCTGCTGGCACTCTGAGTTTGCTTGAAAGACTTCCAAATCCCAAAGCTTAAAAGCCTATCAGGGCCAGGCATGGTGGCTCACGCCTATAAGCCCAGCACCCGCCTGTGATCCCGAGGCAGGTGGATCACTGGAGGTCATAAGTACGAGACCAGCCTGGCCAACATAGTGATACGCCATCTCTACTAAAAATACAAAACTTAGCCAGGTATGGTGGCACGTGCCTGTGATCCCAGCTACTCAGGAGGCTGCGGCAGGAGAATCCATTGAACCCAAGAGGCAGAGGTTGCAGTGAGCTGACTGCACCACTGCACTCTACTATGGACAAGAGAGTGAGACTGTCTCGAAAGAAAAAAATAAAATATAATATAATCAGGAGGCAGGGGATGTGCACAGGGAACGGAGGAGATCATGAAACTTCATCGCATGTCCCATTCTTCATGGCCCCTTCTCCATTCCACATGGTAATTACAAAGTCCATTATTCGCACTGTTACTTTTAATCAAGAGTAATGGTAAACTGAGACATGTTTACCATTGGCCACTTCAAAGAGCGGCCCTGGTAATTAGCTAAAATAACAAAGGAAAATTTCTTCTTACAGTGTAAGGATCCAAGAGCTCACACTTCCTTAACCTTCCGGAAGACACCCAGAGAATCAAGTGACTGTGGGTAATAGTTACACCCTCACCAACTCAGCAAAATTGGCACAGATGGTCCTTCTCTTGCTGCTTCCAGTGCTGCCTTTGGGTCCACAGCTAAGAAGAATCACCAAGGCCACGTTAAGTATTACTTGGATTAATTATGCTTGAAAGTCTCTTCTCTGAGCACTGCTAAGACCTAACAATTGAGTTTGGGAATGAGTGTGGTTACATATTTTTCCTTAATGGCTTCCTGAACGCCCTGGTTAGGTCTGTTCCCAGGGGGGGGAAATTGCCAGCTCAAGTCATAAAATGTGATCAATGTAGATCAAGACCCTGTGCTAAAGTGTCTAGGACGCAAGAGGGGAGGCGTATTTGTGCACACACACAAACATATGAAAAATGCATGTTGACATAAACTTCAGCTCCCTGTCTGAAGATGCACCCTCTCTCCTTTCATTCCTGGAGCTCTGCTCATCCCACCAAAACTTTCAGCCAGCTGTTCTCATCTTGGACAGCGCCGGAAGAAATGTTGGCAACTGTTCCCACAGTTCCAAAAGATTCCCATGTTAAGCCATGGTAAGATTTGGGAAATCAAATCTGGCTGGTGAATGGGGCCAATTTCTTTGACTTCAATAACACAGAGGCTACTGGGGTTCTGGCCCCAGTGGTCATAGTTTTAAGCTCTTCTGTGTAATACTTATCCAAACACTCACTGGCTGTTCTAAAGATTTTTATTCATTCACACCACAATATTTATTGAGTGCCTACAACATACACAGCATCCCTCCTGTCAATACAGACTCCTACGAACTTGCTCTCAGTAGCGTCCAGCATGCAAAGGAAGGAACTGGAAGGCAGTGATCAAGGACCCCGGTAGAAACGGACTCAGCACTCCATGTGGCCACTGGGATTCACTGCATCCACACAGTCATCTGGGTTCCTGCTCCCCTCGTTCCCGAGTCTACCTGCTCTAATGCCAGAATCTGTCCTTCTTTTTTCTTTTCTGGTTTTGTTTTTGAGACATAGACTCACTCTGCTGCCAGTCTGTAGTGCAGTGGTGTGATCTTGGCTCACTGTAACCTCCACCTCCCGGGTTCAAGCAATTCTCCTGCCTCAGACTCCTGAGTCGCTGGGACTACAGGCATGCGCCACCATGCCCAGCTAATTTTTGTGTTTTCAGTGGAGATGGGGTTTCACCATGTTGTCCAGGATGATCTCAGTCTCTTGACCTCGTGATCCACCTGCCTTGGCCTCCCAAAGTGCTGGGATTACAGGCGTGTCCTTCTATTAACAAGGTGTGGGCACAGTGAACTGACCCAGGTCCACCATGTTTAAAAACACGGTTTGACCATAGCAACACATGGCATGCCAAGTGGGGCCACTGTCCTGAGACCCCACAGTGCTGGGGAACACGGAGCCCCCGAGACTTCGGCTCATCTCTGCCAGTCCCCTTGGGGGTGTCACCTTCAGTCCCCCTCAGGGGTCTCGCCTTCAGTCCACATGGGAGTCACTCATTAAGGGCATTGTAGGACTGTTGTAGGTTGACCCTTTCCTGACAGCCCAACACACTTTCCTCTGGGATGAAGGGCATGCCGTCCCACAAATGGCTATGGGAAACTGCCAGAACCATTGAACTGGGCTACACAGAAGCATTTCTTCTCCTTTGATGTCCAGTTGACAAGAAAGGACATGATCTCATTTCTCCCCGGCTCCTCGTAGGTAACCCAACTGGTTTCCCACTTCCCCACCTGTCTTTTGTGTTCCTATCCTGGTTTCTTTGGCCTTGGTTCCTCTTTAAGGTGGGACCAGTGACTTGATAAGCTCCATACACGTAAGCAGCAGAATGTTCCAGAGGCAGCGTGTGGCCTCCCCACAAAGCCTGATGAAGAGGTGCTGAGGGTTGGCAGGCCGACACACTCACTGCACTCCACGAGGAGCTGGCTCGGCACAGCTTTCACGTGACCAAACAATGTCCATTTATAGGCTCGCATGCTCATGACACGTGCTGCATTACAGGAAATGTGGCAGAGCGGGGGAGTCTTATTCTTAATGGACTTCTCATTGAAGCATAAAGTCCAGGAACTAACATGAACCACCCCTGAGAAGTCTATGTACAACCTGCACTCAGCTTTGAGTTGTTCTCCAACTATTAGTTTCCTGTTGTGGGTCAGTGGGAAAGAAAAAAAATCTCTCTCCACATAGTTCCAGAGGAGAGGCTGGGATCTCTGCAGTTCACTTGGTGTCTATCTGCAGGGGACTTGGGAGAAAAAAAAAAGCAAAAGCCACGCCAGCATGTGCAGACCACACAGAAATGCTACTGACTCCAAAAGCAGGGCAACAAAAATCTGTGCACAATTTCAAACCATGCACCCCAGGGTGGAGGGAAGAGATGGGATTTAGGGGAAGTGAGCACAAAAGGGGGAAGAAGAAAAGGACCAGGGATTTTTTTCTTTCGTGCTTTTTTTTTTTTTTTTTTTTTTTAAAGACAGTCTCCCTCTTGTTGCACAGGCTGGAGTACAGTGGCGCAATCTCGGCTCACTGCAACCTCTGCCTGCTGGGTTCAAGTAATTCTCCTGCCTCAGCCTCCTGACTAGCTGGGACCACAGGCGCCCACTACCACACCCAGCTAATTTTTGTATTTTCAGGAGAGATGGGGTTTCACCATGTTGGCCAGGCTGGTCTCCAACTCCTGACCTCAGGTGATCCACTCACCTCAGCCTCCCCAAGTGCTGGGATTACAGGCATGAGCCACCGCACCTGGCCTGGGATTGTTTCTTTATAAGGGACTCTTTCCCAAGCATTCATGACCCAGCCCTTTCTTTCTGCTCTGGGATGGAAAGTGTTACTCAGCTACAAGGCCTCTTGCTAATTGTGGGTTTTTATTTTTATTTCCTATTACCCTCTCGCACGCCTGATGAGATTATTTTACCGGAACTGACACAGCTGGAAGCAGCAGGCATACGTGGAGCCTCTGAGGAGGTGATGCAATTTCATTTTCATTGATCAGAAATCAGCAGGGCAGTAAGTGATGGGAAATTCCATTAGAAGAAAACTTGCAGACCATGAGCCTCAACTTCCCAGCCACACCCAGGACCCCCCAGAGGTCTCGCCTTCCTCTGGGCTAAGTCCACACTGCCCAGAGGATGGGAAGTGCTCTCCTCCCGGAAGAATAAAAGACCAAGGCCATGCTGCTGGCCTGAGAGAGCACTGGCCAGGCGTGGGGGACATCACCGGACTCCCTGAACCAACAGGACCCCTCCGTGCTTCCCTGTGGATTATAGCGAGGTCTTCCAGGGATGCAGACTAGACATCCTCACAAGCAATCTCCAAAGCCCACTGGGATCCCTTTAAAAATGTCCCCCAGCCACTCGCAGAGACGGTCCTGAAAGCACTTACCATTTACTGAGTGCCTACTATGTGCCAGGCACTGTGCTAGGTGCTTAACATGCCCGGACTCTGGTCCTCACCTAACCCTCTAGGACGAATGTTCTTCTCCCTCTCTCTCCTGGAAAGGCGACGAGGCAGAGGTCTAGGAAGGTAAAGGAGAGAGCCAGTTGGTCCCAACGCCTTCCTGAGGGCCAGGCCAAACTCTCCCAAGCAACAAAGGAAAGCTGAGTGTCAACAGGAGAGCTCACACCTGAGTCCTAAGAGAGCGTGAAGCACATCTGACGGACTAATCTACTCTTTTCCAGATGTAGCAGATGACTGACTGATCCACCTCCATCATCCTCAACACCCAACAACAGCGCTCCTGTGTCCAAGGCTGGAACTACAGGTGGGCTTCTCTTCAGAGTGCATAGAATGGGTACTGTTTTAGCAGTTAAGATCCTTCCAACTGTTTGCCTGGCAAATATTGCTTTGCTTACCAAAGGCCTATGGAAAAAACAGCAAGCAGATCCTCAAAAAAGGCAAGTTCCATGAAAACCACCACCAGCCAGGCAGCTCTCCAGACCTCCATGGGCCATTCTGCCATAGGAAAGATGGATCAGAGAAGAACCAGGCCACAGCCATGAAATGAATACTGCTCCCAACAACTCCTCACTGTTAAAATGGAAATTTTACATGGATAAGTGATAGCAAAGCATCCAACCAAAATCTATCAGGAAGCTTGTATTGAGCACCTAATCTGTGCCTCAATAAGGCAAAGAATATATAAGACACAGACCCCGGACTCAGTGAGCTTACAGACTAGGAGATGGCCCCATAAGAATACCTAGCACACAGTTATTTATTGATCCTGTTTACAATACACAATACAACATCACAGCAGAAATGGAGGCCAGGGTAACAGAAGAAATTAAAAACAAAACTGGAGGAAATTTTGAACCAAAAAAAAAAAAAATCAATCTTAAAATGCACATACAGGAATAACCTACACTTTGAATCAAATTTGACACTATACTTTCTAAAAGTCAAGAAGATAAAGGCATGCTAGGTATGGCTTTAAAGGTACACTTTACAATGTCCAAGAGAAAAAGAACAAATCCATTGGTCAGGATTATTCAGCTCCAATAATTTCTCAGCTACTCGGAATGGGATAAGACTAGGGGCAAGCAGAGATTGCAGCCCTATTTCCCAGATCTCTCTGGGGAAGAAATAATGAGAAGGCTTGAGTGTGAGGCCAGCTAGTCTCACTTTTTCCACTGATAGACAAGAATAATGACCCCACAGGGTGTTGGTGGTTTGCTGAGGTCAGAGAGCCGATCAGTGGCAGAGCTAGGACAAGGACCTGGTATCTTCACACCAGTGAAGTGTCTTCCTCCCTCATGAAGCTGCTCTGCCTCACCCTTTTAAATCCACAGGCTGGCTGGATGGGTAGGGGCTCACATGATCGTTGGGGGAAGGAGGAGACCTGTTCTAGATTAAAGGGAACCCAAGAACCAAACAACTACATGAGCTATGTAGATTTCATTTGGATGCCAGTTCTAATCAGACAACTGTAAAAAGCTATTTTGGGGACAATCAGGTAAGTCTAAACTGCAACTTGGGATTAGATCATGTTAATCATGTCAGTTTTGGCCAGGCGCAGTGGCTCACACCTGTAATACCAGCACTTTGGGAGGCTGAGGTGGGCAGATTGCTTGAACCCAGGAGTCCGAGACCAGCCCAGGCAACATAGTGAAACCCTATCGCTACCAAAAGTTAACAAAAAAAAAAAATAGCTGGGTACAGTGGTGTGCACCTGTAGTACCACCTACTTGGGAGGCTGAGGTGGGTGGACTGCTTGAGCCCGGGGAGGTAAAGGCTACAATAAGCTATGATTACACCACTGCACTCCAGCCTGGGCTGCAGAGTGAAACCTTGTCTCAAAGTTTTGTTAAGGGATAACATTATGATACATAAGAAAACGAGGAAGTAGTGGGGTGCGGTGGCTCACACCTGTAATTCCAACACTTTGGGAGGCGGAGGTGGGTGGATCACCTGAGGTCAGGAGTATGAGACCAGCCTAGCCAACATGGTGAAACCCTGTCTCTACTAAGCATACAAAAATTAGCCAGGCATGGTGGCGCACACCTGTAATCCCAGCTACTCAGGAGACTGAGGCAGGAGAATCGCTTAACCTGGGGGGCGGAGGTTGCAGTGAGCTGAGATCATGCCACTGCACTCCAGCCTGGGCGAGAGAGCAAGACTCCATCACAAATAAGAAAAAAAAAGAAAGAAAGAAAATGATGAAGCATCATGATATCACTGGCTTCAAAATACTTCAGCAATGAACAAAAAAGATGGAACAAATCTAGCCAAAAGTTCATTGTTAAGTCGAGGTGACACAGCTATGGAAGGGTTCATTATATTATTGTTTCTATTCAGTTTTTTTTTTAACTTAAAAGTTACCACTCACTATTGGAAACATCTTCTAAAACAACAGCATTGAACAGAACCAAGAGATTCAGTCTTGAGTCGGTATCGGGGGCCAGCCAAGACTTTTTTCAAAGAAGTGTAGGTTCCTCCTTTCTTTGGAAGGGCTTTCCTCCCAGAGAACTCCTTAGGGTGGCCCCAGCTATCTCTAAAGCTCCTTTCAAAAATCACCATCTACTGACCCCCCACTCTTACTCCTACTCCTGGAAGGCACCAAGCACCCCCTGGGGCTGCCAATGTTTAAGAACGAAGAAGAAGACAATCTGCATCACGCCTGGGCATAGCACCTGAAGACTTTATAAGTGGTAACTATCACGATCATTACTGAGCAAAAATGAGTCTGTTTACAAAAGTTAGCAGCCTAAGGTTACATAACAGCTTGCTTTCAAGCTTTGAGCCAAAGTCTGATTAAGAAAAATATGCATCTGTTACTTAATGGGTTAAGAAAATATTTTTAACACTTTCAGTGAGTTTAAAAAATCAGATGTTTACCAGCCATTGTTTTTGCGTACACTGTCTTTTATCTCAGCATGAATGTTTTATGAGCACCTTAATTGCTTTGCAAAGCCTCAACTGAACTGCTCCCAATTGGGCTGGTTCGCTAGTGTGGCTCTGAAGGTAAACGGTCCAATGGCAAGTGGGCTTCTGGCCATGTCGGGGCCCACATCGGCCCCCATCATCCAGCACACCCTCCAACTTCAATATGCGTCACCACCCTGCAAACTCCCTGGAAGTACTCTGTACAATGGACTTCTTCACGGGGGACCCCAATATGTGACGAAGGACACAGTCACACCTAGCACCAGCCTTCTGAAGGACACAGTAATGCTTCTTCCTTGCACACAGTGTTCTACACATTTTCCTTTTTTCAGACGGAGTCTCACTCTGTCATCCAGACAGGAGTGCAGTGGTGCAATCTTGGCTCACTGCAACCTCTGCCTCCCATGTTCAAGCAATTCTCCTGCCTCAGCCTCCCAAGTAGCCGGTATTACAGGTACCCACCATCATGCCCGGCTAATTTCTTTCTGTATTTTTAGTAGAGACGGGGTTTCACCATGTTGGCCAGGCTGGTCTCCAACTTCTGACCTCAGGTGATCTGCCCACCTCGGCCTCCCAAAGCGCTGGGACTGAAGGCGTGAGCTGCTCTGCCCAGCCTTTGTACACATTTTCAAACACTCTCATCTGACCTCCAATAATCTTTTTTAAAAAAATAGGAATCATGTTTTCCATCTGCAGGTCTAAAAAATAATTCATTCAAACACCTGGGTGACTCCTGTGAGTCCTTCCTTGTCAAGAACCTGCCTCCGGTCAGTTGCAGAGCAAAGACCAGGACGCAAGCTCCAGTTTCTACTGCGGTGCTCTTGGCTACATGAAGGCATCACTTCCTCAAAGAGAATCACCAACTCACAGAGAAACAGGAAGAATAAAGACAGAAACCTATCTGCTGCATGTCCAAGCTGCCAAATCCCTCCAAAACATTTATCATCTAAGCAAGAGAAAAAGATAGGACGCCAAGACCCAAAGAAGGTATTTTCGCTGATCGCACCTCAGTGGAGCAGAGTTATAACCACCACCAAATATTGAGTTGCTCCACACAGACCAGAACGTGGATGGGAAGACATTAAGTCACAAATTTTTACATAGACCAGAATGCTGGGGGGGTGGCGGGGGGGGGGGGAATTCACTAAAGCACCAAGTACTGAGCCATAAAGAAGTGTAAGATCTGAGTATCCGGGTGCAACTCCTCCTCTTAGACCCTTGCCTGCACAGACAACACTGTCATCCAAAACACACTGACCCCTCGGCTCAAAAAGCCATTTGTAAAATACATGTAATAGGCTGCATGCGGTGGCTCATGCCTGTAATCCCAGCACTTTGGGAGGCTGAGGTGGGTGAATCATGAGGTCAGGAGTTCAAGACCAGCCTGGCCAACTTGGTGAAACCTCGTCGCTACTAAAAATACAAAAAAAAAAAAAAAAAAAAAAAAAATTAGCCAGGTGTGGTGGCATGCCCCTGTAATCCCAGATACTCAGGGGACTGAGGCAGGAGAACAGTCTGAACTCGGGAGGTAGAGGTTTCAGTGAGCCGAGTTCGCGCCACTGCTCTACTCCAGCCTGAGTGAGAGAGCAAGACTTCACCTCCAAAAAAAAAATGATGTAATAAGCTGTCAATGTCTAGGAGGTCCTCATGAACGAGGCTGAACTCAGAAGAGCTCATGTCAATCCAGAGCTCAGATTAAGACCAGTGGGGGATAACATAAAGGGTGATTTGGGCCCCTGGGTTACTATAGCATGACCCAAGCAAAGTGCACACGTCTACATACCACCACAAAGAAGGAAACTGGCTTCCTCCCATCACAAGTGTCGCTTATTCTATGGGTGTGAGCAGTTTTTTTGTTGTTTTTTTTTCAGATAGACTCTTGTCAACCAGGCTGGAGTGCGGTGGCACCATCTCGGGTCACTGCAACCTCGACCTCCCGGGTTCAAACAATTCTCCTGTCTCAATCTCCCGAGTAGCTGGGACTACAGGCGTGTGCTACCATGACCAGATCATTTTTATATTTTTTAGTAGAAACAGGGTTTCACCAGATTGGACAGGCGGGTCTCGAACTCCTGACCTCGTGATCTGCTCGCCTCGGCCTCCCAAAGTGCTGGGATTACAAGCGTGAGCCACTGTGCCCAGCCAGATGTGAGCAGTTTCTTTAGTCCACTTTCTGCCACCATGGTGGAGCCCTGGAAGCCCCTGTTGCTACCATGATAGAAAACAATGAAACTTATGAGGCAACTTAATAACCACTGACCCCCTTCTGAGTCCAACTGACTAAGCTGAGTGACATTTTTAGGAAGAGCATTAACAGTGAAAAAAACCTTTCTGATTTACAGGACGAGGTAGTCTGGGCAGAGGAAGGGCGGGGACAGAGTGAGTGGGTACAGAACACAAAACAATGACCACAGTCCCCAAACATCCCAGCTGGAACGAGGGCAACCCTGGAGGGGTCAAGAGAGAAGGCCTAGGCTCAGCTGTGATAGCTCATGTCTGTAATCCTAGCACTTTGGGAGGCTGAGGCAGGAGGATCACTTGAGCCTGGCAGTTTGAGGCCAGCTGGAGCATCATAGTAAGACCCAATCACTACAGAAATTAAACAATTAGGCCGGGTGCAGTGGCTCACATCTGTAATCCCAGCACTTTGAGAGGCTGAGGCGTGCATATCACGAGGTCAAGAGATCGAGACCATCCTGGCCAACATGCTGAAACCCCATCTCTACTAAAAAATATAAAAATTAGCTGGTTGTGGTGGTACACGCCTGTAGTCCCGGCTACTCGGGAAGCTGAGGCAGGAGAATTGCTTGAACCTGGGAGGCAGAGGTTGTAGTGAGCTGGGATTGTGCCACTGCACTCCAGCCTGGCAACAGAGTGAAACTCCGTCTCAAAAAAAAAAAAAAAAAAAAAAAATATTAGCTGGGCATGGTGGTACACACCTGTAGTCCTAGCTACTCAGGAAGATGGGAGGATCGCGTAAGCCCAGGAGTTCAAGGCTGCAGTTAGCTCTGACCGTGCCACTGCACTCCAGCCTGGGTGACAGAGCAAGATCTTTTCTCAAAAAAAAAAAAAGAGAGAGAGAGAGAAAGAAGGCCCGCCTAAGCCATGGCCCAATGCAACTCTCCAATCACATGTCAAAGGCCATTCCTATTATCCCTCCTGGGGGCCCCTCACCAGCACAGACCTAACTACCCACTGCCATGTGTGGGTGCAGGGTAAGGCCCTGCTCAGCAAGCCTGTGGTCTGATACTAAAGTCGTATCTTGCCATTACCCCCCCTGGCCACACCAGTTGTAGTCCAGAACCTTCCATCTTGCTGTTGGTTCTCTATGGCCTGGCTTCCTGACCCTGCTTGGCATGAACCCTTGACCAGTTGGGGCTTTAATCCCGGAATCCATGCACCTGCAACCTCCTTGCCTGAACCTGCTCACACTTCTTCAAGCACAGGCCTCGGCCCTTATCTCAATAACCTGCCTGCTGGCTTCCTTCCCATCTGATAGTTTCACTTCTGGCTCCTCTCAGGCAGCAAAGAGGAGTAAGAAAGCCACAGGCTGCAGCCTCAGTAAGACTGGGGCGAAGGGGCTAAACCTCACTATAGTGTGCAAGCTCGCCCCAGGCCTCAGCAGAATGTATACATACAAAATTTATATTTATATGCATTACATGTTTATATAGGCATGTTTATATAGGCATGTATACATGCACATGTTTATAGTATGTATGTGCATATATTTATATAAATATCACGTATATAACAAATATGCACGTATATACATAAATATGCACGTATCTACATATCTACACATATACACATACATCTCTCTCATTTAAAACAAAATAAAGCAATTAAAAGGGAAAAAACAGAGAAAGTCAACACACACCTACCCCTACTACCGCTAGCAACACTCACAACCCCACTGCTAAGATCCTGTCCTAGGTTTCTGAGAAACGTCACTGAAAACTACCTAATCTGTAAATGACAGGGTCTGCCTACTGGCTTTGTCTAGGGACTGGACTCCAGCTGCTCTCCTAAACTGTCCTTGTCACCTTCTTCCCATCAGGAGAAAAGGGGAACCTAAACCTGAAGCACTCCAGAGATGGGCTATTATAAGGATTTAAAGAGAGGAGGGCAACACAGGGTCTCACTGTGTTACCTGTGCTAGTCTCAAACTCCTGGGATGAAGCAATCCTCCCCACGTCACCCTCCAGTGAGGGTGATAACATCTCAGGCAGCACCAACATCTATCTCCAGCATTCTGTCATCTTATGATCAACTATGTAACTGCAGACATCCAGGGGAACTTGAATACTAGAACTAGATGTCCCCAAATAAATGGTTTCTCTGTAAAAGTCAAATGTGGATCAGAAAACAAATGTGAGAAGAGTCCCAGGAATGCCTGTTGCATAAGGGCGTCCTCCATTCAATTCTACACAAGTCAACTTTTCCCCCAGGGAGGGTGGAGGTAGAGCCGAGAAGAACACTGGACTGGACAGACTCAAGGCAGGGGGAGGAATGGTATTTTTGCTCTTAAGATTCAAATTCCTGAGTCATAGTTGAAATCCCACTGCTGTAATTGTTTTAATACACTGTCTTCACACAAACAAGAAGACGCCTTTAAAAAGTTGCACTTCCAGATTCCCTGGTTAAAAACCCATCCTTCTCCTGGGTGCTCTGATATAGAAGCTGTGTTGAACTCACTAGCAGCTGTCACAATCTGGCACTTGCTTGGGTTGTGACCAGAGCAGTCTTCCACCCAACCAGAGGAGGCACAGGCTCTGCCGGCAGAGCAGGGGTTAATGGAAGCTGACCGCAGCAGAGTTGTTAAGGTAATCAATACCACTGAGATACTAAAGCAGCATAAGCCACAATATTGATTGCCAAGCAGATGATAAAACTGTTTATTATGATAATTGCAGGGTCCCTGCAAGATGCTCCCAGCGCTTCCTAAAGCTGTTTACAAAACTAATAAAGATTTGCCATTTCAAGGTCTTCCATTTTAACTGGCCCCCTCCCCTCAATCTCCCACCCCCAAAAGCGGGCCTCACCCCTGGGTGATTAACATGTTCTTCCCAGGGACAGGCACTCCGTGGCCGGTCCTGGGTGGAGCTTCACTCTCACAGCCTCTAAGGAAGAGACTGTCCTTCTCCACCCTCACCCTGCCCCCAACTTCAGGAAGGGGAGGACGGAAGCACAGCCGACAGCCACTCAGGGCCTTCAGATTTCCTCCTTAGAACCCGCCATGTGATAATTGCGAGGTTTTATCGATAGAGGGGGGCTGCTCAGGGCTCCTTGGGCTGACATCCATTTGTTCTAACACATTTAAGAAACCACACCACCTTGGTTTGTAATTAAAACTTCTCTGGAGAACTTGGTGGCCATGAAACTAACTGAACATGGTCAAATGCTGACTGTAAAATGCATTTCCGCCAACACTACTCAACTGTGACTTGGGCTGCTGAACTGGGCTTGGGTCTCAAGTTCCATCATGCCCAAAGCACCCATTTAGTTTTTATTAGCATTGGAAATTAACTCCTCCTTGGTCACAGACAACACCGTTTTCCTCAAGACACAAGTTCTTAAATTATCAGCACGGTCTCCAATGCAGTGACCTCATGTTCAAGAGGAACTGCAAAGCAGACATGTTTATCAATATAAGTAGGCACCTCGCAGGTAGTATAGTCATATTCTTCAGACTGCTCAGGGGAAAGCCACTGCGTCCTGAGATTAAGGATGGCAGCCCCAGGACTTCAGGGCTCTGCAAATACACCAAAGGTATGTTTTCAGAGTGTGAAACGGAAAAAAAAAAAATAGAACTGTTCTACCTGTAATCCCAAGAACTTTCGGAAGCCAAGGCAGACAGACCGTTTGAGCCCAGGAGTTTGCGATCAGCCTGGGCAACACGATGAAAATCCCACCTCTACAAAAAACACAAAAATTAGCGAGATGTGGTGGTGAGTACCTGTAGCTCCAGCTACTCGGGAGACTGAGGTGGGAGAATCACCAGAGGCCAGGAGACGGAGGCTGTAGAGAGTCGTGGGAGCTGTGATCAGGCCACTACACTACAGCCTGGGCAACAAAGTGAGATCCTGTCTCAAAACAAAACAAAGAACCCAAGTTTTTTGTTTGTTTGTTTGAGACAGAGTCTCGCTCTATCACCCAGGCTGGTAATGCAGTGGCACAATCTTGGCTCACTGCAACCTCCGCCTCCCAGGTTCAAGCAATTCTCCAGCCTCAGCCTCCTGAGTAGCTAGTACTACAGGCGGGTACCATCACGCCTGGCTAATTTTTCATATTTTTAGTAGAGACAGCATTTCATTGTGCTAGCCAGGACTGTCTCAATCTCCTGACCTCGTGATCCGCCCGCCTTGGCCTCCCAGCGTGCTGGGATTACAAGCGTGAGCCACCGTGCCCAGACAGAACCCAAGTTTTAGAAGAACTCAGTAGTCATTCCAACAGCAACTAAAAGGCAAGCACCCATCCCTCACTCAGTGCTCAACAGGCGTGGCTGAACCCACAGCAGCCAAGACTATTTTACCTGTAATAGACCTCTATAGCACTACGCCTTCAAAACCACATTTGCAATTGAAGGGACACTACTTTGAGATCTGACAGACCAAAGTAAGATGATATGGAGGCTGCTTCCACCCCCACCTCCCAACGTCCCAGTCACAGCATGGAGAAATCATTCACAGTGCTCCTGGTCTCCCTGTTACCACCACCACCTCAGTTTAAGTAGAGGGACCTCTGCCTGCCCTATTTTCTTCCCATTCAGCTGCACCCAGCAGCTCTGGACGGTCACTGTCCACGGATGGTGCCTGTGTACCCGTGCGTGCTTCAATGTTGTGCACCAGCACAGACATGTAGCTCCTTTGTAGACATCTGGCTCTGCCCCACCTACTCCTAATCACAAAGAAATCAGAACACTGGAGCCAGTTTTATGTAGAGTATCATTCCTTTGCCAAAGACCTTGCCATGAACTCATGGATACCACAGCATGGCTGGAAGGGTGGCACCAGGGATTCCTTTAACCTGGTTACCTGCTCTTGAAGGAACTGTTTGGCAACCAGGAATGGCCGGAGGAGAATCGGAGGCTTCCCTAGGACTGCATTTCATGGATCATCTGCTCCTAGGCAAAGTGGCAAAGGACAGACAACGCCACCTCCCGAACTCCAAGCTGGACGCCCCTATTCATTCACATATGCCCACGGGGCCCGTGTTAACAAACACCTCCCTGGATTCGGTACCAAGAAAAAGTTTAATATTAAGTCTGGCTATTTCTGCTGTTACAAACCTCACTTGCACGTATCTGTCCTCCCAACAATAACTTAAGCAAAAACACACCCTAAGAACTATACGGTCCACACTTGGAAACCCGCCCAACAGGGCCGGTCCAGCCTTCCTAAGTGCTAAGAACCATTTAGGAGCACTGTAAACCATTAGGGCCATTAGCTCTAATTTGACCTCCACAGAATAAATCAACTCACTAGGAACAAATTTAGAAGCTTTCCAAAGTCAAGTTCTCAAAACCTGCAAGGCTCATGAGCACAGGCTAGGGTAGGGAACAGCCAGCCAGTCCCGGAGCGACTCTTCCTGCTCCCACCTTCCCTGCAGCTGACAGAAGGGTACATGCTTAGCTGGGACATGGACCCACGACCCTTCTCCAGCCACTGGATCAGTGTGCTGTGGCCATCGAGGGTCGGCATGCAGGCTGGACCTCGCCTAACACTTCTGTTTAAGGGATTCGCTCCAGCCTTCCTCTGAGCTCACACTATATACAATCTTCTCCCTGCACTGCTCTAATCGCTTCTTTTCAAAATACATGGATTTCTGGATTCATTTCCAAGTGATAGTCACTGGACTTCAATTGTGCTAACTGGTTCCCAGCGACAGGTCAGGGTTCACCCAGCCTTTCAATCTATAACGGCGGGTATCATGTACATTAGCCATGATTCCCCACATTAATACATGTGTCAACACAACAAATAATTTCTTCCAACAAAACTTATAACCAACAGCATACACTATAAATTTAAATTGCAAAATCATCTTAATTTTTCATCTTTATTCTTCGCTGACAATTACTGACTGCATGTTTTAATACTGATGGCACCGCCTTGATGAAGCAGCAGGCAATGAAATAAACTACGGTACCAGCCAGGTCCAGGGACTCATGCCTGTAATCCCGGCACTTTGCAAGACCAAAGTGGGAGGATCACTTGAGTCCCTGAGTTTGAAAACAAGCCTGGACAACATAGGGAAACCCCATCTCTACAAAAAAAAAAAAAACACCAAAAACAAAAATTAGCCAGAAGTGGTGGGCACAACTGTGGTCTCAGCTAAGAGAGGCCGAGGCAGGAGGATCATTTGAGCCCAGAAGTCTGAGGCTGCAGTGAGGCAAGATCACACCACTGCACTCCAGCCTGGGTAAGAGAGCAAGACGCTGTCTCAAAACAATGCAAATAAAAAAGAGCCAGGTGTGGCAGTTCACGCCCGTAATAGCACTTTGGGAGGCCGAGATGGGTAGATCACCTGAGGTCAGGAGTTTGAGATCAGCCTGGCCAACAGGGTGAAACCCTGTCTCTACTGAAAACACAGAAATTAGTCAGGTGTGGCGGCGCATGCCAGTAATCCCAGATACTCAGGAGGCTGAGGCAGGACAATCGCTTGAACGCAGGAGGTGGAAGTTGCAGTGAGCTGAGATTGTGTCACTGCACTCCAGGCTGGGCAACAGAGGAGACACCGTCTCAAAAAAAGAAAGAAAGAGAAAGAAAGAAACCATGGCACCACCAAAGTCCACGAGGCAATGCAAGAACCAGGCTAAGAACAAGCATCCTAGATAAGCAGACAGTGCACAGGGATAAATAAGTCAACAATCCTTTGGTTGCTTCAATAACAGAACCATACCATATAATCATTTCACTCATCTTTACAGGGCAGAAGGAAGAAATAAGTGGGGAAGAATATCGGCCAAACGAGTTAGCAGTAACAGGAGAACCAGGACACAGCACATCGAGTTCTATAACCCAGGAAGAATTGCCAAAAGCTGAGTAATCCATTCCAGCTCCACCCTGCATGAATTTCCAGGTATCAAATTATATGTTAATTATGCGGATGCGAAGTTATATGCGGGGGAAGTGGTGTTAGTCAGCACCCAGGGGGTGGAAATTCAGTAAAAATTCAGTTTTCTCAAGCATGTTTCATGCACAGGCCTGGGGCTCCTCTGGCTCAAGAAAAGAGGAAGTGGGAGTTGGGAGGCCCAAACCTTTCCCTAACAAGGCTTCCAAAGCCAATTGGCTGGCCCTCTCTAGACCAACTTTCCTGACTTATAAAATGGTACAAGGTCGTTTTTTTTTTTTCCTTTCTGTTCAAATCAAAAAGTGCTAATTTCTGACTCAGCCAGTCAAAAGAGGGGCACGCCTCCCTAACTACAGCAGGGTGGGGGAAGGGCAGCTGCACTTGGTGAGACGGAGGGGGAAGCCAGTACACCCATCCCTTGGCACTGTCACTTGGCAGTTTCTGAGGGTTAAGATGGCACAGCGTTCTCCCAGGTCCTGGCCTGTAAACGCCGGGGGAAATGCACTGTACCTGTGAAAAGACAGAACGCAGGGATCCGAAACTGCTCTGAAGCCCATGTCCCAGGCTGCAAGAACACCATCAGTCTCATACATCGTGTCCCTGCCTCCAAGGCCCCATCACCACATACTGATCTTGTCCTGATTTGAAGCAGAGAGAGCTACGGGGAGGTCCCGGCCTGTCCCTGCCAGGGATGGGCCAAGCAGACAGGAACTGAGTGTGAAGACCTTGCTGTAGCTGTTGAAGCATCTTAAAAGGGATCCACCTTGGAGGAGCTGAGCACTCTCTTCTTTCCAGTTCTTCTCACTTTCAATGATGTTTTATTTTTCTAAAAATGTACCCAACAGGCAGATATCAGAGAAGCACTAAACTAACACCTTGGAATGAGTCAACAATGGCTGGGCACAGTGGCTCACGCCTGTAATCCCAGCACTCTGGGAGTCTGAGGCAGGCGGATCACTTGAGGCCAGGAGTTCGAGACCAGCCTGAGCAACATGGCAAAACCCTGTCATGACTAAAAATACAAAAAGTAGCCAGGTATGGCAACACATGCCTGTAATCCCAGCTACCCTAGAGGCTGAAGCACGAGAATCGCTTGAACCCAGGAGGTGGGGTTTGCAGTGAACCGAGATCACACAATTGCACTCCAGCCTGGGCGACAGAGTGAGATGCTGTCTCAAAAACTAAAATTAGAAAAAAGAGAGAGAGGGACAAATGGGTCAATAACAAGGAAGTCCTACACACAGCACAGTATGTATAGTATAGCATGAGTACCATATAGTATAGCAGTCCCCTGCTTATCCGAGGCTGCATTTTCCATGACTTCGGTTACCCACAGTACAGTACAATATGATACTTTGAGAGAGAGGAGAGACCATATTCCTGTAACTGTCACTATAGTATATTGTTATTATTGTTCTATTTTATTATTAGTTATCACTGTTATCTCTTACTGTGCCTAATTTATAAATTAAATTTCATCATAGGTATGTAGGTAGAGAAAAAGACATAGCCTTCCTAGGGTTTGACACTATCCTCCCTTTCAGACATCCACTAAGCATCTTGGAATGTTTCCCCCGAGGACTGGGGGAATCGCGTCATGGCTGGGTGTGTATGCTCTGAGGTGGCGCCCCAGCACACAGGCCATTTAACAGCAGCAAATCTGCACCACACTTTGGGCCTCAAGTTCATCACTCACGTGACGGGTATAGGATCATCTTTACCCCATAGGGCTGTAAGGATGAATGAGACAGTGAAGTATTTAGCACAGCCGATGCTTAATCAGGGTTAGCTATTAATGCTTATATTAGTATTTTTTAACACTTATACAGACAAAGAACACGTTCTCATGTCTTTTGCACAGCAATCCAACAAAGGCCGTATTCTTACTTTTGAGGTTGAGAGAAGCGGAGAGACTTGTCCATGGTCACACAGAAGTACTCAAACTTCCAGGCCAGTGTATTTTCCATCATGTTTTTCCAGGGTGCTTCACCACATACCCCTGGCCAGGGGGGATGGTTCCAGGCGGGAGTGGGTGAACACTGTACATTCCAATCATTAGCCAGTCAATGTTTACCTGAGCCAATCCAACCAGTACAAGTCTGTGATTGCTCAGATATAACTGCTTGGCATGATGCTAAGGTGGGTATTTGGGGTTTTAACAGAGGAGCCCATGAAAAGAAAAATGTAAAGCGACTAATACAGTAGAGGCAGCACAAAGATACAACAAAATGATGCCCTTAGTTGGTGGCGGTGGGGGCTCTCTTCCCTCTCACAGGCTGTCACTGAACTGATCTTCCTGACACAGTCAACCATTAAAAGTCCCCAACTGGCATGTCCTGGTTTCCTCTAAGTATCCATCTCCCTCCTTGCTAGAGCAGAGCCTCCAAAATGAAAGGGTTTCTCCACCTTCCTCCAGGCTTCCTGAGAAAGGTTATGAGATGGGTTATCAGCCTCCCTGACCTCTGCAGTCATCAACAGCACTTCTGCCTCTCCCATCCCCCCAAGCAAGGATCCTACAGCGCAGAGCCAGCTCCCTGGCCTTCCCCCATTAATGCCTTTCCCCTCCAACAGCTATCACAAGAGGGCTGTTTAGTGAGAGGACCTCCGGCTGACCTTTGCTGACAGGCTCCAAGCTCTCCCTGTAAACGGATCTAATGTGAGGCGGGGTAATTAGCAACCAAGCAGTAATTGCAGCTTCTAACTATGCTGGGCCAAGATTGCGAAAATTCCCTGGGCGGGGGCCTCCTAGGGATCCCAACCCACACAAAGGCATCTACTCACAGCCAAAACAGGGGACTCAGCAACATTTCTCAGGGAGGCCAGCACTTCTCCAGGTCTTAATTAAAGTGGGACTCGAGTAAGGAGACAGACAGCAAAAGGAAATCAGCAAATAAAGGAGACTGACCAAGAAGAAACCTATGGGCTTGCTTGGAAGAGCCCATTCAGAAAGGTGCACGCTCTCAAGGTAGACGGCTGTGCACGAGAAACTCATTCCCCATGGAAGGAAGGCAGTAAAGAGCCTTCAAGAGGCATCAAAAACTGTGAAAAGGCCAGGTGTGGTGGCCCATGCCTGTAATCCCAGCACTGTGGGAGGCCAAGATGGGTGGATCACCTGAGGTCAGGAGTTCAAGACCAGCCTGGCAAACATGGTGAAACCCCGTCGCTACTAAAAATACAAAAATTAGCCAGGTGTGGTGACAGATGCCTGTAATCCCAGCTATTCGGGGGCTGAGGCTGGAGAATCCCTTGAACGTGGGAGGCGGAGGCTGCAGTGAGCCGAGATCGCACCACTATACTCCAGAGCTGGTGACAGAGCTAGCCTCCATCTCAAAAGAGAAAAAAAAAAAAAAAAAGAACTGCAAAAAGGCAGGACACATGATGACAAGTCCACCTGGCCTGGCTCGCCAACACCCTACCCTAGGCCGCTCCTATCACCCACTCAACAAAAACCACTCCTTACCCAAGCAGTCTGTATACCCTACTGTTCACCTTAGAAGATTCTAGATGCCAGTCCATGTGGTCTACCCCAAGAGATCTGCAGAATCATCTGCTATGATTTGGTGATTCCACCAGACCCGTCCACAGGCCTCCCATTTAGCTGCCTACATGTATGTAACATGTTTCAGAATAACGTGCCAAATCCCCACTGAGAAATAAAGAGGTGAGCACTTCCATAGAGAGCAGCTGCCCTCTTCATGACTCTAAAAATACCTGTAACTGCACAAAAAAGAACACTGTCGGATGAAAAAAAATCGTCCTTCCTCACTCCAACCGGACAATAGAGACACCCAACAGCACAGCAGCACCTGTTTCATCCTTCCTAAGCAAACCCCTTATTTTTTAAGCCCACCACCCCCCCACTCCAATTTCCTTTAACTGCTTTGTACTACAAAAGTCACTTCGCTGAACTGCTGTTTGCTCACGATAACTCCTGAACCTCTGTCCTCAGGAGAGGCGGCAAGTTCAGGGGGGCACAGTAGCCTTCCCACGTGGACCAGACTTTCTGCCAATCTGAATTACACCCTAGACGTCTTCAAACTCCATTTCCTCTGCCACTGTGCTGCCTGATCCCCCCAAAGCATTCGAGGCTGTAGAGACTCTCTGGGTTGAATCCAGTTATAAAACCAGGGTAGCAGCAGCCGAGTGCACTCATTCACCCTCCATTTCCTTCTCCAAACAATTAATATACTTGATAACTCCAGCCCCGACGACAGACTTCTCAGACACCCCTCTATTGACCTCTCCCCCGCTGCAAGCAGTGGGTCTCCACCAGAATTCTTCTGTTCCCTATCACTTAATCATTTTTTAATCCACAACAAGGACTCTGTGCCACACTGTGGTTTTGTTCTCTCTTAATCTTTTATGAGGGACCTTATCAAAAGCTTTTAGAAAATACAAGTGAATTTTGCCTACCAGGTCATCTTTATTATTTTAGAATTCTTTATGAAGAAATTACAGACTTTAACATTGTAAATGAATATTTAAAGACTCAGCATTCACTTGGACGTGCAAGTCTGATTCAGGTTGTATTTCAGTCACTGTGTTACTTCCACCTTTAGAAGGATCCTTGTGTGCCTCCTGGGAAGGAATGACTTCCCCTCCCCAAGCCCCCAGGTGCAATTTTGGAATTCCCCCAAGACTTTCTGGACCAGCTGAAATTGAGTCGATGTTGACTACCAACGGGACTTAAGAGTGCATTAACAGAACCTCAAATGAAGGAGCGAGTCACCGAGCCAAGGGACGCCGGGATATGGCAGCCTCCCCGACTTCTACCTCCTCTACCTTTCCCCAGGTAGATGGCAGGGAACAGCACCGGCTCCCCCTGCCTCACAGCTGGCCCACACATCTGCAGGGAGCCAGTGACAGCTTTCTTGATGTTGACACCACATGTTGCCTCCTAACACCTGTTTGTTGCAGCTATTATTTCTAATTAGCACTTCTCAACAGAACCAGCGCTGAGCCAAGCGCAAGATTACCCCTGACGGACAATTAAAGATGCATAAGGGGTGGGGGTGTTTACTAAAATTATTTTCTTGGCAGGTTTCAAGGTAAACCTGTAGTCAAATGCACATCTCTTCAAGAGCTGCCTGTGGACAGGGCTGAAAAGCTGTAGCAATATTCCAGAATCCCTGTTTGAAAGGCTTCCCATCAGGTAAAATAAAGGGTTAAGGTAATCCAGTTATACCAATGTGTTTTCCTGATCACCGGGGGCATCCTCAGCCTTCCCAGTCACCTGCTCCTAATGCCCCATTTAGTTCAATGCTGCGCTCCAATAACCAAAAACTTAGACATGGTTCCCACTTCCACAGCCAGATGAGAGGTGCCTGCCACTTCTCCAGAAGGAGACAGTGAAATTAACATGTTTCAGAAAATATTCCACAGAGTGTGGAGTCCAGAGTATGCTTTATCCTTGAGGAAAATCATCAATGTCAAGTCAAGTCATAAATGAATGTCAATTAAACGGGTCACCATAAACAATCTGCCCAAACATTCCCCTCTATTCCAGACCTGCCTCTCCAATCTGGGTGCCCTGGAGGACAGAACGGGAACTGCAGATCCAGGCACTCCATTATGGCAACCCAGCAAGCCGTTCAGCACCAACTTAATGAGCTCTTGAAAGGAAACAGGAAGTCTATAAAGTAATTTAAATAACTTCCAGTCCTGAAATAAAGGAAATTAAACCGCTGGCACAAACCTCTCTGATGCACACCTTCTTTGTCCCTCCAATAACAACTACAACTACAGCAGTCATACGCGTCTCCCCAAGGCCAGCCCCCAATTCCTCTAATACAAAACACAAATGCTGTCAGTCCTCAGAGCTCTCCAAGCTACTGCAGAAGCTCGAGCCACAGATGTGGCATGGTGTGCAGCAAGAACGCAGGAATCTGCCCACAAGCCCCACGAGGAGTCCCGCGACTCCCTAGCTCAAAACCCTGGGCCAATCACACAACTCCACGGGGCCCAGCATTTCACCACCAACAAAGGGAAGCTCCGGGCCTGGCCAAGTGACCTCTGAGATTATTAAGAGGCCCAAATGAGCACATGAGAACAGTGCCAACGGAAAATACAAATAAACGTCACTATTTTCCAGCTGCCCAGGGCCTTAGGCTCCAGAATTTCCCAATGTACTGCTCAAGAGGCACTGTCCTAGCTTGTTAATTATGAATGCATATTCAAAAGTTCTTTACAGCCGGGCGTGGTGGCTCACGTCTGTGTAAATTTCAGACACCAAGGCGGGTGGATCACCTGAGGTCAGGAGTTCCAGACCAGCCTGGCCAACACGGTAAACCCCGTCTCTACTAAAAAACACACAAAAATGAGCCCGGCGTAGTGGCGGGTGCCTGTAACCCCAGCTACTTGGGAGGCTGAGGCAGTAGAATCACTTGAACCTGGGAGGCTGAGGTTGCAGTGAGCCGAGATCACGCCACTGCACTCCAGCCTGGCAATAGAGCGAGACTCCACCTTAAAAGAAAGAAATGTTATTTTACTTCTCCTAAGCCCCTCAATGTAGGTACTAATTTGCATAGACAATGATCAGTCCAACTAGACGTGGTTTTTTTTTAAGGGCAGAGACTGTGACTTCTCACCTGCTATAAACCAGTGTGCCCAGAGCACCAAGCAGCAAGAAGCAGGTCCTCCACAAAGGGTTGGAATCTATATCCCGTTAGTTACCCAGACATTCTTAAGCACCAATATGCTAACAACTATCCATCAACTCTCTACAAAAGAGACAAACCTCATAACAAGATAAAATCTGTAACTGGTTGTGAGTCTGCAAGGTGGGAAGGGGCTGGGGGCATGGGATTCCCCACCATGCAGAAACGGCCCCAGCTCCTTGCATTATAAGGCCCTGCCCTGAGTGCAACGCAACCACAGAGTTTTGGCAGTTTCACCTGGTAAACCTAAGCTGCCAGATGCTAAGGACTGTTTCTGGCCACAGAGTTAAGTTTACTTTGTTGATAATAATCAGCCAGATATGGACTGGTCTGACCAGTACTCTGGATGCAGGATCACAAAAAAAGACAAACAAAAGAAGCTTAAGGTCAGCCTTGTTTTGCCAGCCGTCTAGGTATTACTACTGCCAATCAGTACGGTCAACCCTTGACCCCTAGGCTGGTAAAAGCCAAGAGCAAGGCTGGACATTCAGTGTGGCCAAGAAAGCTGCCCAGCCTCTGAGCAGGAGCGCAAGATCTTCACGCTCTAGAAAGAGAACCACTGTGCCCGGCTCAAAAACAGACCCTCCCAAGCCCACCCTGAGAAAGGAAGTCACAAACAGAAATCTAACTTTGCTAACACTGCACAAGCGTTCTTGCAGCTTTACAGCTTCACAAGATTCTACGGGAATCTGCTCTATCGCTCCCATCTGTCACTGGCCAGGTAAGATGTGTCTTGCATAACATGGCGGTCTTCATCCCACTGAAGAATTCAATGGTGCTATCTTGCCTATGGGCTGTGAAACTTGAACAACTGGATTCTGAGGGTCCAGAGGTCTGCTTGAGCAACAGCTGTCTTCCTTTAAAGGTCTCACAGTTGAGCAACAGAGTTCTTTACTCAGAGAGCTGTTCCAACTCTTGAGTAACCACCCTTGCCCTCAAGGGCTCCCCCAGGGTTAAGCCCCACTGCCTCTGCCTCACCAAGGATGCAGCGACTCAGTCTTCTCACTACACATCTGTCTCCTCACTTCCCAGTCAGATCACAGCCACAGGGACGCAGTCTGACAAAGTTCTGGCTAAGGTAGGGTAATCTGAAAAGCAAATACCAATCATCTTCCCCCGGACTTATTCCCAGCACTCCCAATGGGAGCCGTGTTTGACTTTCCACAAAGTTCACTGGCCAGAACCAAAACCCCCACATCCGGGTGGGTGCGGTGGCTCACACCTGTAATCCCAGCACTTTGGGAGGCCGAGGCAGGTGGATCACGAGGTCAGGAGTTTGAGACCAGTCTGGCCAAAATAGTGAAACCCCGTCTCTACTAAAAATCAAAAACAGCCAGGTGTGGTGGCAGGCACCTGTAATCCCAGCTGCTTGGGAGGCTGAGGCAGGAGAACTGCCTGAACCTGGGAGGTGGAGGTTGCAGTGAGCTGAGATCACCCCACTGCACTCCAGCCCGGCAACAGCATGAGACTCCGTCTAAAAAAAAAAAAAAAACCCACATCTATGGCTCTCCCATCTTTAACCATTTTTCATGTAAATCCTTCATCCAGAAGGGGAACCACCTACCTATGACATTTTAAATTTCCCAGGAGCCGTGTTAAAGCGGGGGAAGGGCCTGGTGCAATGGCTCAGGGCTAGGATCCTGACACTCTGGGAGGCTGAGGCAGCAAGATCGCTTGAACCCGAGAGTTTCAAGACCAGCCCGGGCAACACAAGGAAAGCCTGTCTCTACAAAAAAATTAAAAATTTAGATGGGTGTGAGGGTGTGTGCCTGTGGTCCTAGCTGGTTGGGAGGCAGGGATAGGAGGATTGCTTGAACCTGGGAGGTGGAGGCTGCAGTGAGCCGTGACTGCACCACTGCACTCCAGTTATAAAGCAAGATCATGTCCAAACAACAAAAATAAAAGCATAAAAACAAGGGCCAGCACGGTGGCTCACACCTGTAATCCCAGAACTTTGGGAGGCCACGGTGGGCAGATCGCGAAGTCAGGAGATCGAGACCATCCTGGCTAACATGGTGAAACCCCATCTCTACTTAAAAAAAAAAAAAGTGTGTGTGTGTGTGTGTGTGTGTGTGTGTGTATATGCACACACGGGGCGCACGCACACACACATACACACACACACACAATTAGCTGGGTGTGGTGGCACATGCCTGTAGTCCCAGCTACTCTGGAGGCTTAGGCACAAGAATTGCTTGAACCCGGGAGGCGGAGGTTTCAGTGAGCCAAGATCCCGCCACTGCACTCCAGCCTGGACAACAGAGTGAGACTCCATCTCAAAAAATAAAATAAAATAATTATTCAAGGCCAGGCACGGTAGCTCATGCCTATAATCTCAGCACTTTGGGAGGCCAAGGCAGGCAGATTACCTGAGGTCAGGAGTTCGAGACCAGCCTGGCCAACATGATGAAACCCTGTCTCCAGTAAAAATACAAAAATCAGCCAGGTGTGGTGGTGCATGCCTGTAATCCCAGCTACTCAGGAGGCTGCGGCACAAGAACTGCTTGAACCTGAGAGGCGGAGGTTGTAGTGAGCCAAGATCGTGCCACCACACTCCAGCCTGGGCAACAGAGCAAGACTCTCTCAAAAAATAATAATACAAAAGGGAAAAAAGAAATAGGTAGAATTCATTGTAATATGTCTTTTTTAACCCAATCTCTACCCATTATTTCAAAAGTAATCGATGTAGATTTTATTAGGGTAGTTTCCCCTTGTTTTCATACTAAGCCTGGGAAAACTGGTATGTGTTTCACACTCACAGTACGGCACAGTGCAGACCAGCCACGTTTCAGGGGCTTAGGGGTTACATACTGCAGTAATCTAAAACACTGGCTTCCTCTACTGATGAGAACCTACAACATAACTTTGATCTGGCCCCACTGTAAAAATTCATGCTCGTAGTTCTCACTCACAGACTTTACAGAGCTAACCCCTACTCGAGATTCTTTCCCACGGCATTAACAATTATATTTGGGTGACATGTCAAGAAGTTAAGCTGCCTGGGTCTGGAGTTAACAGATTTTCATGGAATTGTGTACAACTTATCTGGTCCATCAGATCGTCTCTCCGGGGCCTGTCCACCATTAAACTTAGACCCCTGGGGTTTCTTAATTTAAAATCCTCATAACCCTTTAACTTGAAAACTCACTGTCTTCGCAATGACATGGAGTTAACTCTGTCGTGGCCACATAAACAGCTCCACATTCTTAAATAGGAGACTCCCATTTTGACCTAATTTGGGATTATTCTAAATTATTTCTGCCCTAGTCACATGTACGCTAAAGACATGAAATTATACAGAATAGTCAGCTAGAGTGGTGCCTGCAAAATCTTTTGTTTGTTTGTTCTGTTTTGAGACAACGTCTAGCTCTGTCACCCAGGCTGGAGTGCAGCGGCGCCACCTCCGCTCACTGCAACCTCCACCTCCTGGGTTCAAGCAATTCTGCTGCCTCAGCCTCCTGAGTAGCTGGAACTACAGGCACACACCGCCATTCCTGGCTGATTTTTGTATTTTTAGTAGACACGGGGTTTCACATGTTGGCCAGGCTGGTCTCAAACTCCTGACCTCAAGTGATCCTCCCGCCTCAGCCTCCCAAAGTGCTGGGATTACAGAGGTGAGCCATCGTGCCTGGATACCTGGAAAATCTTAAGGCACAAACAGACACAGGACAAATCCACAGGTTTGGGAATTACTATAAGCAGAAGAAAAATGTCGACGGGGCATAAACTTTGGAGGCATGCTCGCAGCAACTGCTAACCAGAAAACTTTGCAGGCTCAGTCCAGAACAGGGCAGGATTGGCTCAGGAGTGACCCATCCATCCTGAGAGCTGACAGGACCACATTCTATTGGGCACAATACAAGTCAGACGTGGGACGGCCTTCAATGCCAGGGTGGGCAGGGGTCTCACGTGAGCCCACAAGACACACACACTTTGGCAGCAACTCTTGAATCGTCCCATTTTCTTCGCACCGTCAGTACATGCTTCACTCTCTCTGCTTGGCAGCTGTACCCGCCCTCTCCAACGGAGTGCAGGACCTGATCTAGAAAGCAACACTGGCACGCTGAAGGCTCCTGCTGGCTCATCAATCCAGATTCAGCTCTAAGAGCAGGGCAACCCGGGGGAAACGGAAACATACAGAAAACAGTTCACTTCTGGCTCGCTGCTTTGGCTGTAGGCAAGAGAAGGTGTGCACAGAGCTTTGAAGGAAGCATTGGAATGGGCTGAGGCTGGGCTTTGTTCCCAGAGCCCCATGGGGACAGGGCTGGCTTCCGAGCCCAGAAGTGCAGAGAGCTGCTCTCCAACAGGTGGAGAGCTCACCCGAGTAAGTATCCCGGGCAGGAGAACAGAGCGGGCACCACTGTCTGTCAACACCGGGCTCAGCATCCTCCCATCTCCCAGGGTCCCTCGACCTGTCCCCCAGGGCACTGGAGAGAGGGAGGGAGGGAAGCAGAACATGCAGAGAAAGGAAGGAAGGAGGCGCCTCTTCTTGGCGAGCTGATGGGTGTGAGTGGTGAGCATGAATTAAAAAGCCATCTGGGAACAATGGTCTTTTCATATTTGGAGCCTGTTCTGCACAAAGCTCAGCTTGTTCTAGCGGGAGGACTCAGCTTTCCATTTTTTTCCTAACTCATTTCCTAGGGTTGTGGCAATGTCTGGCACCCCGGCTCAACCCACTGGAGTATCCTTTAACTGAAGGATGTGCCAGGGAGGCCTCCTCCTTGACTTCGTAAGTGGTGGCATTCAGACACACAAAAAGGGACAACTTGGGGAAGCGTTTCTGTCTCCACCCGCAGGCTCCCAAAGAGCTCCTGGGTGTTTCTCTGAATTGCTGCCTAACCCACAGAAACACACACACCCTGGACGTTTTGAGCGGCCAAACACCCATTTCCCTCTCAAATTACGCTAGACATGCCACACCCAGCAGACACTCCAAGGCCTAACTGGAAAAGGACAGCAGATGGGCGTCACATCGTGTGACATGACCCTCCTCCATATTTGACCCGCTCCTGGAATCTCTGCTAATCCCACAAACCCCTTAAGCAAAGCAGTTTTTAAACTGGGGGGTGGGGACGAGAACAGCAGCCAACACTGAGCATCGAAGCTGATCCTAACACTTTTTTTTTTTTTAATATGGAACGCTTCACAAATTTGTGTGTCATCCTTGCACGGGGCCATGCTAATCTTCTCTGTATCATTCCAATTTTAGTATATGTGCTGCTGAAACGAGCATCATCCTAACATTTTAACAAACTGTCGCCTCACTCAGTCCTTATGATCCCAGGTGGGCAGCCTCTAAGCCAGCTCCTCCAATCCCACCCCCTGGTATCCACGCCTTTGTGTAGTCCCCTCCCCCTTGGGAATGAGCAATACACAGGGACTCACTTCTAACCAACAGAACGCAAAAGGAATAGGGCAAACGTGATAGGACATCACTTCCGAGATGAGGCTGCAAAGAAACTGTCATTTTGGTCTTCTGTACCCTTCTCCACCTCCTCTCCCTTATAGAAGCCAAGTGCTCCATTGTGAGCTGCTCTGTGGAGAGGCCCACATGGCAAAGAACTGACAGCAGCCTCTAGACAGAAGCTCCTGGGGAAAGAAATCCTGTCCACAACCACGTGAGTGAGCACAGAACTGGATCTGTCGCCAGTCAAGCCTTCAGATGAGACCACAACCCCAACTAATGCCTTCACAGAATCATCGTGAGACCTTGCAGCAGGGGTCCCAGCTAAGCCACAGCCTGATTCCTGACCCACAGAAACTGTAAGAAAATAAGTGCTTACTGTTTTAAGCTACTGAAGTTAGGGCTAATCTGTGATGCAGCAATAGATAACTAATACACATCTCCATTTTGCAAATGAAAAGCTGTAATGGAGGCCAGGTGTGATGGCTCATGCTTGTGGTCCCAATACTTTGGGAGGCTGAGGTGGGAGGATCACTTTAGCCCAGGAGTTCAAGAGCAGCCAGGGCAAAATAGCAAGACTCTGTCTCTACAAAAGATTTAAAAAAAAACGGTTACCTGGGTACAGTGGCACATGACTGCGGTCCCAGCTACTCAGGAGGCTGAGTTGAAAGGACCTCTTGAGCCTGGGAGGTCAAGGCTGCAGTGAGCCCTGACGGTGCCCTCCGCACTTCAGCTTGGACAAGAGAGTGAGACCCCGTCTCAAAAAAAAAAAAAAAAAAAGGAAGAAAATAAAATACATAATTTTGGCCAGCAAGTAGCAGTAGCAGAGACGGGATTCTCAATTAGGCCAGACTGATCCTCCTTTTTTTTTTTTTTTTGAGATGGAGTCTTGCTGTGCCACCAGGGTGGAGTACAGTGGTGCAACCTCCGCCTCCTGGGTTCAAGCAATTCTCCTGCCTCAGCCTCCTTGAGTATCTGAGATTACAGGTGCATGCCACCACGTCTGGCTAATTTTTGTATTTTTAGTACAGATGGGATTTCACCATGTTGGTCAGGCTGGTCTCAAACTCCTGACTTCATGATCCACCTGCCTTGGCCTCCCAAAGTGCTGGGATTACAGGCAGGAGCCACCACGCTAGGCACCAGGCTGATTCTCTCTCTAGCCACCTTCCCCTCACCATGTGACATGCCCTATCAAGCCCACATTCTGGTCCACAAAGTAGCAAAAGTCCCTGAGCCTCTCTCCATCCTAACAGATGACACAGAAACCTAACATTCATGCCCCCAAATAAAAAGACACCAAATTCCTTCAGAATTTTAGGGTTGAAGAGTGAGAAGAGAATCCAATCTAACCTTCTTTCACAGAAAAAGAATCTGAGACCCACAACCATAAAGTAGCAGACAGGGAACTCGAACCCTGGCCAGGAAGGCACGTGACTCTTTAGGGATTTCAGGAAACTTCCCCTCAAACATGCTGATCATGTTTCTAATTCGCTGGCTAAGAAAACTCCATCAGGAACTCCAGTCTTCTCTTTTGGCACACCAAGGTTAATGCTCTATGATGGTTGGCTTCCCTAGTACTTGGCAGCTTCTCCCACACCTGCCCCCTAAGTCCTTCCACAAAGTGATGAGATACAGAAGACAGATCAGATCGTCTGCCTCTTGGTGACCATCAGAATCGACATGTCACATATCACAACAGCATATTGCCCACCCAGCTTATGCCGAGGTGTGATCTAAGTTTGCTTTGAAATTCAATGACATATCAGAAAGACAGCACAAACATTTCCATCCAGACAGCTAACTTGGGCAACAGTGTTCTCAAGTACCCAGGGCGATTCCACAAGCTTGCACACCACTAAGATTTCCACTATTTTTTATAAATACATACCATAGATGCTTACAGTAAATATCATAAATAATAGCCTAAGGACATTTTGTGAAGCATCCTTGCTGTTTTTTTCTAATTAGGTTCTCGCTAATCCACAAGATTGAATAATCTCCAAAAAGCCTCCAGACACAGCCACAGACCAGTACTATTTAAGTGATTCTAAATTTTTGCAAACTTTTAAGCACATATTTTTTTTCCCCATGACAAAAAGTAATAGATATTCACTAGGCGGAGTTCAAAAAACAAAGTATTAAAAGTAGCCTGTACTGCTACCAGCTGGAAATAGCCATCATTCATATGTATTCTTTATCTTCTATGCATATTTTTAAAATTAAACTGAAGTCCTACAGTCCACAGAGCTCCTTTCATTCCATTTACATCACTGTTTTCCCACATTTATAACCAGGAGGCAGGAGTTTTAAATAGCCGCATAAGCATCTGCCATATGGATGCACCACAGTTTAAATCAATCCCCCAGTAAGATTTCTTACATAGTTTCCATTTCTCACTATTATAAATGTCTGTTATAAGTGTCTGTAACGAAAATCTTTACTTATAAATTTCCTTTGCATGCCTCTTACGGTTTCCTTATTACAAATGGAGTTGTCACCAGTCCTGATCTGGGTATTGGAGATAAGTTAAAGAAAAAAAAAAAGAAAAGAAAACAAGAAAACATCAGACAAAGACCCTGCCCTTGTGAAGCTTAGACTCTAGCAGAGGAAACAATCATGGATAATGTTTTTTGCCAGGCTCAATGGCTCACACCTGTAATCCCAGCACTTTGGGAGGCCAAGGCAGGCAGATCACCTGAGGTCAGAAGTTCAAGACCAGCCTGGCCAACATGATGAGACCCCCCCCCATCTCTTTAAAAAAAAAATTTTTGCTAGGCATGATGGAGGGTGCCTATAGTCCCAGCTACTCAGGAAGCTGAGGCAGGAGAACTTGAACCTGGGAGGCAGAGGTTGCAATGAGCTGAGATTGCACTATTGCACTCCAGCCTGGGCAACAGAGTAAGACTCCGTGTCAAATACAAAATACATTTTTTTAATTGTATAGTATTTTACCAGTGGCATATGGTATGGTCAGGAATGCAGAGTGGGATCAGGAATTCATGGGGGGCACAAGCTACACATATAAATAAACCTTATTTTAAAGTCTCTTGACACATACTGCCAAACAACCCTCCAGAAAGGGTGTACCAATTTTTATACCCAATCACCAGAACAGGGTATTTGCTTTATTTATTTATTTATTTATTTTATTTTTTATTTTTATTTTTTTTAAGATGGGGTTTCACCATGATGGCCAGGCTGGTCTTGAACTCCTGACCTCAGGTGATCCACCCACCTCGGCCTCCCAGCGTGCTAAGATTACAGGCGTGAGCCACCGCGCCCGGCCTTATTTATTTTTTTAAGGAAACACTTTGTTCAAACAAAACAAAACAAACAAAGCTCAACCTTACTAGTAACCAAATATGTTAAAACAATGAGGTCTCATTTCGCTCTCCAAATGGGCAGCCTAGATTTATTCTTCATGAATTGACCATTCATGTTCTTTACCCATTTTTCTGTATCCTTTTTGTTTACCACAATAATTACATAAAAACACTATTTAAAAAAAAAAAATAGAGACAAGTTTCACTGTGTTGTACAGGCTGGTCTCAAACTCCTGGGCTCAAGCATTCCTGCCACCTCAGCCTCCCAAAGTGCTGGGATTATAGTCATAAGCCAATGTGCCTGGCCTCCATTTTTTTCTATCTTTATGAATCTTTTTTTTTTTTTTTTTTTGAGATGGAGTTTTATTCTTTCTCCCAGGCTAGAGTACAGTGGCATAATCTCGGCTCACTGTAACCTCTGCCTTCTGGTTTCAAGCCATTCTCCTGCCTCAACCTCCCGAGTAGCTGGGATCGCAGGTGCCCACCACCACAGCTGGCTAGTTTTTGTATTTTTAGTAAAGACAGGGTTTCACCATGTTGGCCAGGCTGGTCTCAAACTCCGGACCTCGTGATTTGCCCTCCTTGGCCTCCCAAAGTGCTGGGACTATAGGCATGAGCCAGTGCACCCAGCTGCATCACTCATTTTTAAGAGCTCTTTTATATGTTAAGGATTTAGGACACACTCTCAATTCCATGTGCTCTAAACACCTTTTCCCAGTTTGTCATTTGCCTTAGAATTTTGTGTTTAGTGACCAGCATGCACAATTTTTTTTTACGTAGAGTACACATCAACATTTTCTATTAAAATTTTTCCCTACAAGGGTTAGGGAAAAATTGTCCTAACTGTCCTCAACTGTCCTACATGCATTTACTGCATAATTTCATCATACTAGAAGCAGTGAAGTGCAGTGACAGAGATGACTGGTTTTGCTGTTGGTTAGATCAGTGTTCAAATCTGGGTGCCACTGAGCTAGCTGCTTAAACTCCAGGAGCTTTGGTTTCCCTCTCTACAAAATGAACTATCAATAGTGTCCACTTCATCTGGTTTCTATGAGGATGAAATAAGTTCATGTAAAGTCTTGGTCTGGAGCAGTGGCTCACATTTGTAATCCCAACACTTTGGGAGGTCAAGGCGAGCAGATCATGAGGCCAGGAGTTTGAGACCAGCTTGGTCAACATGGTAAACCCCGTTTTTACTAAAAATACAAAAATTAGCCAGGCATGGTGGCGTGCACCTGTATGTAGTCCCAGCTACTTGAGAGACTGAGGCAGGAGAACTGCTTGAGCCTGGCAGTCAAAGGTTACAGTGAGCCAAGATCCTGCCACTGCACTGCACCTAGGTGATAAAGCGACACTCTGTCGCAACAAAAATTAAAAAAAAAAAAAAAAAAAAGTCTTTACCATAATGCTTGGCACTTAGAAGTTCTGAAGTGTTATGAGCTGTTACTCTGATTCCTCTCACTTACGTGAAATACGACCTTTACCAGACACACTTCTATTTGATTCCGTTCCATTGAATGATCTGTATATTTTCTAACCAGTTTTTCCCAGTATATGAGAAAGCTACTTATCTTTTAAATTTTTACGTTGTAACTGAACTCCCTACTTAACTAAATTTAAATATATCTTGGGGCACTAGGAAGACAGTAACATCTGGAAATAATTTTCATTGTTTCTTTTTAACCATTATTTGACTTTGGTTTGTCCATCCTGACCAATTCATTAAGGCAGGAAAAAGAAATTAGTAAATCAGTATATTCCACAGTCTGTGTTTTGTTACCAGTTTCAGAATGCTGCCTCTCATGATTCATCACTAAGGCTGAAGATGTTGGCTGCCTATTTCTTCATCGAGCAATCAATGCAATCTCTTCCCAGCTTGAGCTTTAAAAATTCTAAGCAAACTAGGAAAATGGGTAGAAAATTACCAAATGCAACCAGATGTGATGTCTCAAGCCTGTAATCCCAGATGAAAAAAAAATTAAAAATTAGCCCAGCATGGTGGTGTGTGCCTGTAATCCCAGCTACTCAGGAGGCTGGGACAAGACCGCTTGAGCCTGAGAGGTCAAGGCTATAATGAGCCATGATCACACCTCTGCACGCCAACCTAGGCAACAAAGTAAGACCCTGTCTAAAAACAAAAAAAAAAAAAAAGGAAAGGAAAGAAAATGACCAAATGCATCTCTCTCACACACACATACACACAGCTGTTCCTTGCTGCATCTCCCACAGATCCCAAAAATCTGAGGATAGTCAAGTCCTCCTATATACCTTAAATCATCTTCAGATTACTTATAACACCTAAGACAATGTAAATGGTAAATAAATATTTGTTAGATTTAAGGAATAATGACAAGCAAAAAGGCTGTTGAGTCAGCAGGTCTTTACATGTTAAGTAAGACGCCATTTTTTCCCAAATATTTTTGATTTGCATTTGGTTGAACCTACAAATGCAGAACTGGCAAATATGAAGGCCCACTGTATTACGTTTTTCTTCTCGGCTCTACATACATGATTATTTCAAGAGAAGACATTCTGATGTTAAGCCTCTTCTTACATTTCCAGGATAAACGCTCTGTGGTTATAATTCTTTCAAAATGCTGCTAAATTCAATCTGTGACTGTTTTATCTGGAATTTTTGCATCTCGACTCATGTCTGAGCTCAATCTTCAGAATTCTTTTTTTTTTTTTTGAGATGGAGTCACACTCTGTTGCCCAAGCTGGAGTGCAATGTGCAATCTCGGCTCACTGCAACCTCCGCCTCCTGCAATCAAGCAATTCTTCTACCTCAGCCTCCTGAGTAGCTGGCACTACACGTGTGTGCCACCACGCCTGGCTAATTTATGTACTTTTAGTACAGACAGGGTTTCACTATATTGGCCAGGCTGGTCTCGAACTCCTGACCTCGTGATCTGCCCACCTCGGCCTCCCAAAGTGCTGGGATTACAGGCATGAGCCACTGCGCCCGGCCCAATCTTCAGTGTGTGTGTGTGGTCTTCATGACGGTGCTGGAGAAGAGAGTGAGTGTGTGTGTGTGTGTGTGTGTGTGTGTGTAATCTTCATGATGGTGCTGGAGTGTGTGTGTGTGTGTGTGTAATCTTCATGATGGTGTTGGAGAGTGTGTGTGTGTGTGTGTGTGTAATCTTCATGACGGTGTTAGAGACAGAGAGAGAGAGTGTGTGTGTGTGTGTGTGTGTAATCTTCATGACGGTGTTGGAGAGAGTGTGTGTGAGAGTGTGTGTGTGTGTGTGTGTGTGTGTGTGTGTGTGTGTAATCTTCATGACGGTGTTAGAGACAGAGAGAGGTGTGTGTGTGTGTGTGTGTGTGTGTGTGTAATCTTCATGACGGTGTTGGGTCCCAGATTTGTAAAATCAACTGGGATGCTTTATCTCTTTTCCATGCCCTGAAACAGTTTATTTAGCAAGCAATTATTCCACCCCCTGCGTTTAAAATAACTTACCCTTTAAACTTCTTGCATCTAGAGCCCTTTTCAGAACTTTTTTTTTTTTTTTTTTTTTTTTTTTGATGTTCAGCTTCTTCCCCAGTTTCCGATTTAAAGATTCAGACATCTGAATCATTTCCCAAAAGCCAGGTCACTGGGATTTTCAAAGGTGTGCATTTTAAGTTACTGTGTTTTATATTACTAATTATTTCAAATATCGTATTTGTAACACTTTTTCTATCATATCAATTCCTTTTTAGTTTTCTATATTTGGGGTTTTCTCTTTCTTAAACAGACACAATAGTGATTTGGTCTACTTCCTTGACCTTTTTTCCCACATAAATAGCTTTTAGATTTATCAGTTTAGTGTTTTTAACCTATTTTCCTAATTTATTAATATCACTTTTATCTTATAATTCTTTTCTCCAGCTGTCTTTAGGCTTGTTTTATCCTTTCCAAGTTTAAGTTGGATACTTAATTCATTTATTTTCATTTTCTTTTATTTAATAATGGGAGGATTTAAAGCTACAAATGTGCCCCTGAATATAACTTTGGTAATAACCCATACATTTGGATATACAGAGTTCTCAATATTTCCTAATGATTCTGGAACAGTAATTTCATTTCCTCTTTGACCCAAGTGTGATTTAGGAGAATATTTTTAAATTTTCAAGTAACTGGATTTCATTATAACATGTTTAATATCAAGTATTCTATGGAGGATAAAAACATCTCTGAAAGGAGATGAAAGTCTGGCAAAGAAAGAAAAATCTTTTAAATAGAAAACACGACAATGTTAAAAGAGGGAAAAATGACTCATATAATGCTGTGATGGCCATCCCCCACAGACCCACCTTGTGGAAGGGATATAACCACCGCTGATCCTGGGGAACTGAGAGATTTGGGTATAAGCAGCACAGGGAGAGAGGAAGAGGAAGTCTCTGTGCCTTCTGAAAATTTTATTATATTATGGGCATGTACTGCCTGTTTAAAAATTAATTTCAGAAGCAAAGTCATCCCTCAATAAATGGAATAAACCATCCTAGATACACTATCTAAGTATATAACCAAGTAAACTTCCATACTTTTTGGATGAAATTTAGAGAAGGTTTCCACCGAATAAGACTTGGCCCCAAGACCATTACATCTGTGACTAAAGGAGGGAGGAGGGGGAAAAAATGATCTCTAATTCTGTAATCTCCAAGTTGAGAAGAATGATGAGGTACAAGAAAAATAAAGTATATACATATATGCAAGTATATACATATGTGTATACATAAATGTATATATACGTATGTGTACGTGTATGTTCGTATATATGTTAAAAAGCTTAATCAGGGGCCAGGCACATTAGCTCACGCCTGTAATCCCATCACTTTGCGAGGCTGAGGTGGTCGGATCACAAGGTCAGGAGTTCAAGACTAGCCTGGCCAACATGGTGAAACCCTGTCTCTACTAAAAACACAGAAATTAGCCTGGCGTGGTGGCAGGCACCTGTAGTCCCAGCTACTCAAGAAACTGAGGCAGGGGAATTGCTTGAACCCAGGAGGTGGAGGTTGCGGTGAGCCAAGATCGCGTCACTGCACTCCAGTCTGGGCAACAGAGCGAGACTCCGTCTCAAAAAAAAAATAATAATAATTAACTAATTGAAAAAAAAAAAAAGCTTTATCAGGTTCCAACCAGGCGACGATTCTGAAACCTGAACATCTCGAACGTGAAGCTGAGGAGGTATAAAAGTCAGTTCGTCTACCTCCTTACCTAGCCTTTTCCATTTTACCAATACTACGTCTTGTAGACCGCCGCTACCTCTCCATTATTACTTAAAGTGAATTTCAATCCCAAATTAATTGAATTAACTTGTGATTATAAGCGTCATACCATGTCAACTCCCTTCCTTCCCACAAACTTTATAGTGCTAAGTTAAAAAGAAAAGGAAAAAAAAAAACAAACCGACTCCATAAATCAGTTTTCCAACTTACATTGAAGAAATCTGTTTCCTAATTTCTAATTTCTGCAACTGGGAAATTCTGTATATTATGTTACCATATAATGAAGGATGCCAGTAAACAGAAATCCACACTCCCGCACACACAACAGATTACACTGTATGTAATTGCAAACACTACCAAGTTATGTACTCTTGGGAGCATTATTAGTGAGATGTGGTTATTTAATGCTTCATCTATTAAAAAAAAACTCATTCCATATGGATGAAAAATGAGTATACTAGCCTGAATATGGGAAAAAAATAGAAAATGTAATCATATATTACTTAAAATCTGTAACGTTTTAATGCAAAGATAAGGTGTTAGTACCAAAGCTTAGGCATTAAGAATGGCTCAAAATACAATGTCATGAGCTAATTGGTGGCCACCAAAATCTCCATCCCCAGCAGCAGACAGCAGGGCCAGCCATTTGTACTCTATTTGACTATTTAAGAAACTCATAAATTGGCCGGGCACGGTGGCTCACACCTGTAATCCCAGCACTTTCGGAGGCTGAGGAAGGCGAACCACTTCAGGTCAGGAGTTTGAGACCGGCCTTGCCAAAATGGCAAAACCCCATCTCTACTAAAAATACAAAAACTAGCCAGTCACAGTGGCTCACGCCTGTAATCCCAGCACCTTGGGAGGCCGAGGCAGGTATATCACAAGGTCAGGAGATCAAGACCTGGCTAACATGGTAAAACCCTGTCTCTACTAAAAATACAAAAAAATTATCCAGGATGGTGGCACATGCCTTTAGTCCCAGCTACTCGGGAGGCTGAGGCAGGAGAATCACTTGAACCCGGGAGGCAGAGGTTGCAGCGAGCCAAGATCGTGCCACTGCACTCCAACCTGGTGACAGAGCAAGAGTCCATCTAAAATATATATATTATTTTTTTTAGCGGTGGTGCATGCCTGTAATCCCAGCTATTTGGGAGGCTGAGGCAGGAGAATCATTTGAACTTGGAAGGCGGAGGTTGCAGTGAGCCAAAATTGCATCACTGCACTCCAGCCTAGGCAACAGAGAGAGACTCCGTCACAAAAAAAAAACTAATAAAGGTACACAGCACCTGGCAGTTTCCGTCAGCAGCAGAACACACCCATGGAGGCACACCCCACGGCATGCCCTCGGCTCCCACCACAAGGCAAGGCCCTTTGACAGCAAAGATGCCGCAGGGCACTGCCACTCACCATGCTGGGGGGCAAGCCACCCAGTAGCCACCCTAGGACCCTGGCACAGAATGCCCAGCTCTGGGGAAGGAAGCTGCGCCACCTGCATCCCCCCATGTGCCAAATGGAGTTCACGACTCTGCACCGTTCCCCACTCACCCCTGGGGAGGTACACAGCCACTGCCACTAAAACAGAAGACAGATGACAGGAAAACCCACTGGCCTTTGGTCCGTTCCCTAGCAAAGGGGAAGTATAAAAGTGCAAAGGGAAAGTGGGCCAGCTGCACTAATCCCTTTTTGTCCAGCAGTAATTAATAGTATAATCCACATTTCAGATGCATTAAAGCGAAAATGCTGTATTATCAAAGGGCTTGGCACACAGCCCCAGGGCAGAGCCTCCCTCCTGACCTGCAGAACCAGGTTACCTCATCTCAGCCTTCTCCTCTCAGGGGAGCTAACTCTAGAGACCTCATAAAAAGGACCAAGCTGGCAGCCACGAGTCTCCACTCTGTCCGATATGCTGTGTCTGCCTTCAGAAACCACCCGCTCCACAGACAGTCCTCTGGGCACACGGGTTCTACTCCAGCAGATATTTATATCAAGTTTACTCTCTGACCAACACTGAACATGTTATTTTTTTTGTTTACATAGAGACAGAGTCTTTCTCTGTCACCCAGGCTGCAGTGCAGTGGCATGATCATAGTTCACTGCAGCCTCGACCTTCTGGGCTCAAGTGATCCTCCCAAGCCCACCTCCCGAGTAGCTGGTACGACCCCAGCTCACTGCAACCTCCACCTCCTGAGTTCAAGCAATTCTTCTGCTTCAGCCTCCCAAGTAGCTGGGATTACAGGCACACACCACCATGTCCAGCTAATTTTTCTATTTTTAGTAGAGACAGGATTTTATCATGTTGGCCAGGATGGTCTCGATCTCTTGACCTAATGATCCACCCACCTCAGCCTCCCAAAGTGCTGGGATTACAGGTGTGAGCCACCACGCCCAGCCTTGTTTTGTTTTTTGAGACAGGGTCTCACTCTGTCACCCAGGCTGGAGCGCAGTGGCGTGATCTCTGCTCACTGAAACCTCTGCCTCCCGGGTTTAAGCGATTCTCCCCCCTCAGCTTCCCCAATAGCTGGGAATACAGGTGTGCGCCACCACACCAGGCTAATTTTTGTATTTTTCAGAAGAGACGGGGTTTCACCACATTGACCAGGCTGGTCTCAAACTCCTACAGGCTTGAGCCACCAGACCTGGCAACACTGAATATATTAGTATCACCAGTCCCCGTGTGGATTCTTCCGATTTATGCTAACCCCTCCCGCCCCAAAAATACTGGGATGATAAATGTAAGCAGAATTAAGATGCCCTTCCTCAACTCAATTTGGTGGGATGCCCTTTTTTGGTGTTATTTGGGTGTCTCGCACTAATTTTGGGGCACAAGGTAAGTTTCCATCAAGGAGTAGAAGCTGACTGCTACCCCCATCCCCCAAGACCAAGGAGGAAACCTCTTCCACCACCACTGAAATACTGTCTTTAGAGGAAGGCATGCTGTTAGCTCATCAAGCACAAAACACATTCGAGCTAAACATCACAGTCAAATGTAACAGCCACTTAAAAATAGAGGCACCCAAAAAGGCAGTCAGTCTTCTCAGCAGGGCTTTGAAGCCACTGCTGACTGAGAACTTGATCTCAAGTCTTCCAACACCAAAGCACCTGGTGGAATAGGTACAACTAACAGGCAGAGAGCCTCAAACTCCACAATGCCTCTGTGTCACCATCGCAGCGCAGCCTCTGTGCTGGGAAGTGTGAGCACAGGATGGAGCTATGTTTCTAGGACCATCGCGGATACATTTCCCACTACAAGTGATACTGTAAATGACAATTCATTCCTTGGCTCTCCTCCGACAGTATGCATGTGAAGCATATGGAATCGCCATGTTTGGATTAGAGTTGTTAAATAATAACATCACGAAGGAATGTGTTAGGTTCTAGGCAAGCATCTTAAAGGCACAGTTTTGGAACAGTAACAGGGGCCCCAAGCCCACGCCTGGTACCCAACAGTAGCAACCAGCCTTTATCCTGCAAGTCCTCCTTGGAATTTGGGTGAAACTACTTATATCTCAATCTAGGCAGCTGGAGATTTAAAAAATGAAAAGAAAAGAAGGAAGAAGAAGAATTTGATAGAAATACTTTCCCTCTCAAATTTTGAGATCTTGGCACAAATGATGTCATCTAGGTACCCAACGACCTATATACTTGTTCCAAAATCATGCTGTTAAGATTCCTGCTCAGAACCTAACACATTCCTCCATGATGTTATTATTCAACCACTCTAATTCAAAAATGGTGATTCCATATGGTTCGAACACATACTATCAGAGGCCAGCTAAGGAATGAACTGTCGTCTGCAGTATCACTCACAGTAGAAAATGTATCCATGATGTTTCTAGAAACATGACTCCATCCTATGCACCCACTTCCTCCAGGACTCCTGGACCCTCAAAAGGCAGCCTGTAAGCCATCACCTTGCAACTGGACATATCGCCTGGGCACTCAGAAGGTACAGACCCACAGATCACGGGAGTGAAGCTGCCCAGGCCAAGGGGCTACACAAGAAAGGCGAAGAGGAAGCCGCCATCCTGCACACATCACAGACTGTCCATTTGTCCCCTTCAAGTGTCCCCCTAAAGTGCGGTATCAATCTCCACTGAACCTTGTTCCCACAACACTTTGATTCTTTCTTTCCAGGGACTCGTGAAAACTTTTTTTTTTTTTTTTTTTTTTTTTGAGATGGAGTCTCGTTCTGTCACCAGGCTGGAGTGCAGTAGCGAGATCTCGGCTCACTGTAACCTCCGCCTCTCGAATTCAAGCGAGTCTCCTGTCTCAGCCTCCCGAATAGCTGGGACTGCAGGCGCACGCCACAATACCCAGCTAATTTTTTGGGTTTTTTTTGTTTTTTGTTTTTTTTAGTAGAGACAAGGTTTCACCATGTTGGCCAGGCTGGTCTCAAACTTCCAGGCTCAAGTGATCCACGTGCCTTGGCCTTCCAAAGTGCTGGGATTACAGGCAAGAACCACGGTGAACTTCACAAACACTCTTTTTATTTCTCTCAAGTATGACTCTTGAGAGAGAAATAAAAAAGGGCCTCACCAAAATACAATTTCACAAAATAATGTCACTTTATTTGGGGGAGGCGGGAGGCTACCAAATTTCACCTTGAAGCCTCTTCCGTCATTTCCTAGGAAAGACGCATTGTCTGAACAGGTAAGGCTGCAACATTTGGTTTATCCTCCTGTGCCACCTAGCTCCAGAGGCACGTGGGGGTTTCTTTCTTTGCACCAATTCCTCCACAGGACCCTGCAGTAGCTGAGTAACAACCCCCCAAGATGCCCACGTCCTAATATCCGTAACCTACAAATATGTTACCTCCTACGGCAAATGAGCAACTGAAGCATCTTTAAATAGAGGAGATGACCTTGGATTCTTCAGTGGGGCCTGATGCAGCCTCAGGGGTCCTTGCAACAGGGCAAAGGAGAGGGCAGAGACAGACAGAAGGAAACGTGACAGAAGTATGACACAGAGTCATGTGAGGAAGGGGTCATCAACCCAGAAATGTAACCATGCAAGAAAACGGGTTCCTCCTCTAAACCTCTAGAAGAAACCAGCCCTGCCAACACCCTCACTTCAGCCTAGTGAAACTGATTTCAGACATCTGGGCTCCAGATACAAGGCAATCAGTTTGTGTATGTGTGTGGTTTTTTTGTTTGTTTTTTTTCTTTTATTTTATCATCAACAGTCATTCTTTAGACATGAACACGTGTATGTAATATTCTACACACACATCACAGTTTGTAACATTACCTAATAAAGGTTAAACACACAATATACATCCTTACCAAAAAAATCAAAATACTATCTTAAGTTTGTGTTGTTCGACACCACCAAGTTTGTGGTTCGTTCTTTTGTTTTTTGAGATGGGAGTCTCACTTAGTCGCCAGGCTGGAGTGCGGTGGTGCAATCTCGGCTCACTGCAACCTCCAACTCCTGGTTCAAGCGATCTTCCTGCCTCAGCCTCCCGAGTAGCTGGGACTATAGGCACGCGCCACCATGCCCAGCTAATTTTTGTATTTTTAGTAGAGACGGGGTTTCACGATGTTGGCCAGGCTGGTCTCAAACTCCTGACCTCAAGTGATCCACCACCTCAGCCTCTCAAAGTGCTGGGATTACAGGTGTGAGCCACCGTGCTTTGTGGTAATTTCTTATAGCATCAAGAGAAAACTGGCACAGCCCTCTGGAGAAAGGGGGACAGACAGAGCCACTGGACACACAGAAGCAGGGTATCCCTGAAGGGTTCACCCCACCATTAGGGTTCACACTGCCTCCCTCTCCAGACCCTAGGGACCAGCTGAAACCTCTCTTTCTCCATCACCAAAAATTAGGACCAAAGGCCTCAGATGCTGTAAAGAAGAACTATGCCTGTTTTTTGTTTGTTTTCAGACAGGGTCTCACTCTGTCTCCCAAGCTGGAGTGCAGTGGCGCGATCTCAACTCACTGCATCCTCCACCTCCCAGGCTCAAGTGATCCTCCCACCTTGGCCTCCTGAGTAGCTGTGATACAGGCGCACACCACCGTGCATGGCTAGTTTTTCTATTTCTTGGAGAGACGGGGTTTTGCTGGGTTGCCCAGGTCAAGTGATCCGCCCACCTCAGCCTCCAAAAGTGCTGGGACTACAGGCATGAGCCACCACGCCGGCCACAAGGGCTATGTCTTAGGACAAGTGTTCAGTGGAGTATCGTGGCATTAGACAGAAAAGAACCCCCATACTGGCTTACCGCATTTGAGATTCGTAAATGTCCAGATTCACCAAGGAAACAACAGAAAAACAGCAGTTCAACAAAGAGTGTGTGTGCGCCACATTTCTGTTTTATCTAATAGGAGACACAGAGATAGAAACACCTACATTCAAGAAGAATCCCCGGAGCCACAGCTCCTTTATCCATGAACAGAAATCAGGCCGAGACAACCTTACCCAATACATTGCACAGGTGATGAAGCCTGCCTGAAGCCTCACCATGATGCCAGGCAGCCAGCCTGAAGAACCGGAAAGCCAGGCCACATGCATGCCAGACTCCTGAAGACAAAGAAAACAGAACGGCGGGGGAAGGCCATGGCACCCTGCCTGCCTCCGTGGTAGCCTGGGGCCACTGGATCTCACTGTCTTTCCAGCACCTGAGAGGTGTGAGCCAGGCAGCCAACCACATCAGAAGCTGGCTGCCGGCAGGCCCCAATTGCCCAACGCCTCCGGAGGAGCCTGCTTTCCAGGACTGGGTTTTGCACACCATGCGGGCACTGGACATGTTGACCCATTCAATGCGTGGCACCTTGAAGAATGGCCCACACAAAGACTGGCCATATGGAGAGAAGGTATCCTGCCACTATGAATCACCTCTAGGCAAAGAATAGTCTTCCTTACAGGCTCACTCCTGTAATCCCAGTACTCTGGGAGGCTGAGGCAGGGCGGATCACGAGGTCAGGAGTTCAAGACCAGCCTGGCCAACATAATGAAACCCCGTGTCTACTAAAAATACAAAAATTAACCAGGTGTGGTGTCAGGTGCCTGTAGTCCCAGCTACTCGGGAGGTTGAGGCAGAAGAATTGCTTGAACCCCAGAATTGGAGGCTGCAGTGAGCCAAGACCTCGCCATTGCACTCGAGCCTGGCAACAGAGCAAGACTCTGTCTCCAAAAAAAAAAAAAAAAAAAAATAGTCTTCTCACTTACACAAAGGAGACCCCACCACCACCATGTCTTTTATTTCCCAGGCTACCCCAGTTCTCTTTCAATCACAAGCCAGACTACCCCATCCGCTTCAGTCTTAGACCCAGGTGTAACTTTAATTCCTCCCAATTCTCCCATTTCTACACATTTGCTGCCACTTTCCCATTTTAAGTTAACAATTAACCTCCAGTATTATGTTAACAATGAACATGAATTGTGTTTTGGTTTTTAAGGTCGGAGTAACTAGGATTACTCAATAGAATTTAAATGTTCAATTTTAGTGCACATATACAAGGCGCTATTTTGTACATGACAAGATGAAGTGGTTTTTAAAAAAAAAAAAAAACCTAACCACCTTTCACAAAGGGTTCTCACTCAGCCTCCTGCTTGTGAAAGATATGATTCTGAATACTGAAAGTCTCAAGAACGGTAATTCAAGCAGAACTGGTTTCTAGTTTGCCTTGATGCAAAGTCTTTATGCTACTTGACCCACTTCTTTTCACCTCTTGCTTCTCCTGATGCCCCTCAAAATAATAATAAACCAGCCCCAGAAACAGAATCCTGTCTTCCTTAGATGTCACCATATGACTAATTTATGGCATTTGTTTAAAGCCCTTACACCAGAGTTGACTCCAGTAATTTCCTCTTCTTCTATGTGAATGTCCATTCGCAGCCTCTCTGTAACCTCTGGGTGAACTGACAATGTCCTCTGCACCTCTCACGATGCGGATTCGCACCCTGGTGACAACAGAGTGGCTCCTGAGTAGAATCTCCCCCGCTACAGTCAAAGCCCACTGGGCCCCTACCCAAGTTCAGGTGTATATCTCAAGAAAGCTCGCTGCACGCTCCTTATGCCTTCAGGCACCTTTAAAAAAGACAAAGGGGGCTGGGTACAGTGGTTCATGCCTGTAATCCCAGCACTTTGACAGTCCAAGGCGGAAGGTTCACTTGAGCCTGATTTCAAGACCAGCCTGGGCAACATAGAAAGACCTCAACTCTATAAAAAAATACAAATAAATTAGCCAGGTGTGGTGGCACGTGCCTGTGGTTGCAGCTCCTCTGGGGGCCGAGGCAGGAGATCGCCTCCCTCGGCCTTGGGACGGCAAGGCTGCACGGAGCTGTGACCACACCGCTGTACTCCAGCCTGAACCACAGTGTGAGACCCCATCTCAAAAAAAAACAAAGGCAAAAACAACCAAAGGCTGAGTGGGCAATTTGCATGTGATCCCAAGACATAATGGGACTTTTCCATGTTTGGATTTGGGGGAGTAGGGTGTTATTTCTGCTTTCATTCAGGGAGGTGGGTATGGGGAAGATGTCCCAAAAAATATCCCCCGTTGGCCTTAGAAGGAGGAATACATGAAAGGAATATCTGAAAGTGCTCCAAGTTTTTTCCTGCCCAACTTTCCAACGGTCCCCCCTCACCAAGTCATCAAACCCCTGCCAACACTGTTCTCTCTCCAGCACTCACCTGGGCTCCCCACCAACGTCCTGGCTGCCGTCACGACTAAATCATGCCTTCTCTACCCCCACCGCCCATGCCTCTCTGGTCTTTAGCACAACCTATCAGCTGACTTCTCCAACTCCAGGGAGCCAGAGCACACTGTCCAATTAGCACCCCACAGATAAAGCCTGTCCAGGGAATTGTCCAACCATGCATTCAAATACCCAGGTAGCCCCAGTGTGCCAGAGACTGCACTCTGGACCAGGGCCAGGGGTAAGCAGCAAACCAAACAGGCTAAGACTTCTGCCACCTGCACAGAGCCCACACCTGCTGTCTCACCCATCCCTACCTCTGCAGACGCTCCTTTATTCCCCACTTTCACTCTGTCCTTTTCCAAAAAGGATTTCCTCCTTTTGGATGAAAAGTTGATTTTTGTGGTGAAGTGGCACCTATGTTTCCACAGTTTTGATTTTTTTTTTTTTTTTTTTTTGATACAGGTCTCACTCTGTCACCCAGGTTGGAGTACACTGGCACAATCGTGGCTCACTGCAGCCTCAACCTCCCAGGCTCAAGCAATCCCCCCACCTCAGCTTCCTGAGTAGCTGGGACTATGGGCGTGTGCCACCACACCTGGCTAATTTTGCTTAATTTTTTTTTTTTATAGAGACAGGGTCTCACTACATTGCCCAGGCTGGTCTCGAATTCCTGGGCTCAGGTGATCCTCCTGCCCTAGGCTCCCAAAGAGCTGCGATGACAGGTGTGAGCCATCATGCCCTGCCATGGTTTCTTACAAAATAAATTAAACAGTAAATGGCAAGAATTTTCTTTAATTGACATTTCGGGGGGGATTCGCCCCAGGTTTGGCTGTGTGTTATCAAACTCTCTTCACTCTGGGAATCTGAACTCTCCCTGAAGGACTGAAGCCAGCCTCTCTACAGTCTAAATGCGGAAACTGGCAGTCAGTCTCCTCAATGCTCGCCACCGTGATTTTATTCTGAAAGCTACAACTCTCCTCACTCAAAGGCTACCCTCCCTCCTAGCCAACCCAGAGAGAACTCACTACCCAGCTCTGCTTGCACCCTAGTGCTGGGGCTCAAGTTTCCAGGTGCCACTAAGACTCTGACCTCACTTCTGAGGACACACACCTCAGAGCCCCAGCGCTCCATTCTATCACAGTCGCATTGTCACATCCTTCGATGCCTCATTCCCAGAGTCCTCAAGGCTGTCGCTGGATAAAAGAATAAAACAGCAAAACACCCGGCACCTTTTTATCCTGCCTCGAGTCAAAAGAGTTGGGATTAAAGCCACTTGTGACTTTCAAAAGCGATCACCACGAGGCAAGGACCGGGTGGCCAGTTCATTTGAGAAAGTGGTCTAATGCCGTGGAAACTGCCAGCTGCCAGTGGACTCGAGCCTCACTCCCACTTCCTATCCTGGGGAAAGTGGCCCTCAGGCATGGTGCCAAGTCCCAGATGGGCCTCCGAAACTTCCTTCAGCAACAGCGTGTGTGTGTGTGTGTGTGTGTGTGTGTGTGTGTGTGTGTGTGAAGGACCTCTGAATTTTCCATCAGCATCAGCATGTCTGTGTGTGTGTGTGTGTGTATGCATGTGTGTGTGTGTGTGTGAAGGGCCTCTGAATTTTCCATCAGCATCAGCATGTCTCTGTGTGTGTGCATGTGTGCGTGTGCGTGTGTGTGTGTGAAGGGCCTCTGAATCTTCCATCAGTATCAGCATGTCTGTGTGGGGGAGGGGGGCGCCTCTGAATCTTCCATCAGCATCAGCGTGTGTGTGTGTGTGTGTGTGTGTGTGTGCGTGTGTGTGTGTGAGAGAAAGGCCTCTGAATCTTCCATCAGCATGTGTGTGTGTGTGTGTGTGTGTGTGTGAGAGAAAGGCCTCTGAATCTTCCATCAGCATGTCGTGTGTGTGTGTGTGTGTGTGTGAAAGGCCTCTGAATCTTCCATCAGCATGTCTGTGTGTGTGTGTGTGTGTGTGTGTGTGTGAAAGGCCTCTGAATCTTCCATCAGCATGTCTTGTGTGTGTGTGTGTGTGTGTGTGTGTGAAAGGCCTCTGAATCTTCCATCAGCATGTCTGTGTGTGTGTGTGTGTGTGTGTGTGTGTGTGTGTGTGTGAAAGGCCTCTGAATCTTCCATCAGCATGTCTGTGTGTGTGTGTGTATGTGTGTGTGAAAGGCCTCTGAATCTTCCAACAGCATGTCTGTGTGTGCGTGTGTGTGTGTGTGTGTATGTGTGTGTGAAAGGCCTCTGAATCTTCCATCAGCATGTCTGTGTGTGTGTGTGTGTGTGTGTGTGTGTGAAGGGCCTCTGAATCTTCCATCATTAGCATGTCTGCATATGTGTGTGTGTGCATGCGTGTGAAAGGCCTCTAAATCTTCCATCAGCATGTCTGTGTGTGTGCGGTGTGTGTGTGTGTGAGAAAGGCCTCTGAATCTTCCATCAGCATGTCTGTGTGTGTGTGTGTGTGTGTGTGTCTGAAGGGCCTCTGAATCTTCCATCATCAGCATGTCTGTGTGTGTGTGTGTGTGTGTGTGTGCGCGTGTGAAAGGCCTCTAAATCTTCCATCAGCATGTCTGTGTGTGTGTGCCTCTGTGTGTGTGAAAGGCCTCTGAATTTTCCATCAGCATCAGCATGTCTGTGTGTGTGTGTGTGTGTGTATGTGTGTGTGTGCCTGTGTGTGTGTGAAGGTCCTCTGCATCTTCCATCAGCATCAGCATGTGCATGTGTGTGAGAAAGGCCTCTGAATTTTCCAACAGCATCATCATGTCTGTGTTTGTTTATGTGTGTGTGTGTCTGTGTGTGAGTGCACATGGGCTGTCTGGTTTACAGGCCACTACAACCCTCCCACCAAGTCTGAACACACATACACTTCCTTATCAAGATGCCCACTGGAAACCCTGCCTGGACTCCTGTAGAGCCCCCAGCCACACTGTGGCATCGAGGAAACGGCATTTTGCCTGCCCAAACCTGCCCTGGCTACTGGGTGACCCCGGCTCTACTATCCCCCACCTTCACCCTGAGATGAGCATTTTTCCTTGCATAGATCTTCTGCTGTAAAGGGCATGAACCTGGAGACTGAGTCATCACCACTCACAGGAAGCCACTTCTCAGTCCAAACCCTCAGCCCGTTCCTAGACAGCCTTCTCTCTGGCCTGTTGTCTCTCTCCCCCTCATTCCACGTAAAGCAATCAGAGCTCACCGCCCCCTTCCTTTGCTCTTCGGCCTCTTCAAGATCTCTCCTCGTCCATCGGCCCACAACTGGAACTGTTTATTTGCTTAGCCCACTGGTTAAGAAAAATGAGAGCGCTGTCTGGCATTCCTGGCCGGGCATAAACACGTTTTTAAAAAAACGTCTGTTTCAACTCTGCCTGGGTCCCGGACTGAGCCCTTTAACCTCCCACAAGGGCCATGTGGACATTCCATGGGAACTGACTATCACCATCTCTTATCACTGCTGAAAGACAAAATCCACTTTACACTGCAACATCTCACACAGATCCTTCACATTCTTGGTTTGAGAGCTGAGCATGGAAGAGGAAGGAAACACCAGGACTGTGGGAAAGGCCACTGTCACCAGTACACCAGGCACCAACAAGAGTCCTGCACCAAGTACTCTACAGAGGCACCAGGATGCTTGATTTTACATTTTTTTAAAAACACATTTAATGGGCCAGGCACGGTGGCTCACACCTGTAATCCCAGCACTTTGGGAGACCGAGGCAGGTAGGATCACCTGAGGTGAGGAGTTCCAGACCAGCGTGGCCAACATGGTGAAACCCCATCTCTACTCAACATACAAAAATTAGCCAGGTGTGGTGGTAGGCGACTGTGATCCCAGCTACTTGGGAGGCTGAGACAGGAGAACTGTTTGAACCTGGGAGGCAGAGGCTGCTGTGAGCCAAGATCATGCCACTGCACTCCAGCCTGGGCAACAAGAGTGAGACTCAGTCTCAAAACACACACACACACACACACACACACACACACACACAATTTAATGAACCACATATGAAAACTTTACAACAGCAGAACACTCCCTTGGTGATCATGACCAAATTTCTGATCAGATCAAATCGAGAACTGCCCACGGAAACCATAAAGAGGGCCAACGTTGCTATCACTCTATCAAAAAGTAAAGACGTACTTCTGATTTCTTGCAAGAAATTTCCAAACAAAAGATCTCTGTCTTAGATTCCAAAAGAAAAACATCCCCCACACAGAGTGTAAGGGCCAAGAATGTCTCACCATATGGGTCAGCTTCTGAAATACACAGAAAACGGGAAACGCACGCGGGGCACATGGGACAAACCACTGTGTAGCCAGCTGCCAAGGCCAGGCCCGTGGTGTTGACTTTGGCAGTGCTGGTCGACCATGACTCAGCAATAAAGTCATCGAAACTGAAATCAAGTGGAACTGATCAGTTCAAATCTCCAATGTTGAGTTTGACTCAACGATTCTTCAATGCCCTGCGTCTTCCTGACTTTCTCCATTCAAATATTTACCGGCTTAAGGGTAAGGTCAGGGAGGCAGAGGCATGGTCGTTGGACCTTTTCTGTCTTACCCTATTCAAATCTGGCTACACAGTTAAACGTGACGCAGCAGGACTTCTTCCTATATAATCCACTTCATCCCACTCCCCCAAACACTCTTCCATACGGGTTCAAATGCAGATCTGAACCAACTGCTCAGTGATCCCCCAAAGACATTTAGGGGATCATGTGAACCTGGGAGATGGAGGATGCAGTGAGCCAAGATCACACCACTGTACTCCAGCCTGGGTGACAAAGCAAAACTCTAACTCAAAAAAAAAAAAAAATCAATGACATTTAGCCTCTAAGCTGTTCTTATCTAGAAAATGAGACGTGTCCCTACCCTGCATACTGTATAGAGCAACTGCAAGGATTAGCTGAAAGGGTATAGGCCCAAGGACTTTGAAAAATGAAGCCCCTTAAATCACTTTCCCGATCCTCAGACAGACTTGGCACCTTACCCTTCTACTCAGAATTAAGTAGTTAAATATTTGAGCAGCTAAGAGGCTTAATTGTGATGCTAAGGAGACATGTAGTAGCTCAATAAAAGCAAAGACTAAAGGGGCTTAGAGAAGCAAAGAAAATCAAGGAAACGGTGCCTGAGGTTCTGGGATGAAGGCCTGCCGAGGTGGTCCGCCCAGCCAAGGTCACAGGGATCCCGTCCTTCCAGTCGCTCAAGCTAAAAATCTTGCAATCACCCTTGACTCTACTTCCCGTCCTGTCCCACACCTGTCTTCAAAATCTATCCAGAGGATAAGCACTTGGAGCAGATTAAATAGCATCCCTCCTAGAACTCATGTCTACCCAAAACCTCAGAACATGGCCTTATTTGGAAATAGAGTCTTTGAAGTAATTTATATCTAAATTGAGCTCAGACTACATCAGGGGTAGGCCTTAAATCAATGACTGGGCCAGGTCAGGCGGCTCACACCTCTAATCCCAGCACTTTGGGAGGCCCAGGTGAGTGGATCACCTGAGGTCGTGAGTTCAAGACCAGTCTGGCCAACATGGTGAAACCCCATCTCTACTAAAAACACAGAAATCAGCCGGGTGTGGTGGCAGGTGCCTGTGATCCCAGCTACTCCAAAGGCTGAGGCAGGAGAATCGCTTGAACCTGAACCTGGGAGGCAGAGGTTGCAGTGAGCTAAGACTGCATCACTGCACTTCAGCCTGGGCGACAGAGCGAGACTCTGCCTCAAAAAAAAATCAATCAATCAATCAATGACTGGTACCTTTAGAAAGGAGGAACACACAGAAATGCACAGAAGGAAGACAGCCGCGTGCAGACAGGAGGCAGAGGCTGGAGTGACACAGCCCTAAGCTAAGGAATGAGTCTTTGCACAAATGTCGCCTTCCCCTAAAGCATTTCCTCACTGTGTCCGTCGAACCTGCCAACCACTGCCACCCCATTTGTCCTGCCTCCTCTCCACAGCACTTACCATCATCCAAAATACTACAATGCACTTGATAATGATGTCTAGTGAGGGAGATGAGGCAGTATAAGCTCCAAGCAGTCACACATTTTTCTCTTTTTTTGCCCCCATTGGAGTATCGCCGGCACCAACTACAGTGCCTGGCATACACGAGGGTCTCAAACAAAAGGACAGCCCGGGGAAGCCCCGATGCTGGGAGCTCTCCAGAAAGCCAGGCTGGGAGGTGTCGGTCTCCCCTGAGTCACGCCTGCAAGCCAGGCAGGCAGACGATGGAAGGCATGAAGGAGAGGAGCCACTGCAGGTCTCTGGTCAGCGGAACAAGAAGAACACAGAGCTGGGACTTCGATGGCAGCCCTACTGACATTCAGCCTGCCTAATTCTTTGTTGGGGGATGGGGGTGGCTGTCTGGGCACCCAGGATGTTTAGGGGCATCCCTGGCCTCCACGCTGGATGCCAGTAGCATCCTCTCCCCAAGGAGTGACAACCACGAATGTCTCTAGACTGCCAAATCTGGCAGGGGGAGGTAGCAAAATCACCCCCTATTGAGAACCACTGAAATTGAGTTTGAGTCAGATGACAGCCCACACTCCGTGATCCCAAACAGCAGGTAACACACATGAGCGACGCTGGCTGGGAAACAGGACATGGTAGGGTAAGCAACAGTGAGTCCAGGCAACCTAAAAAGTAGATGTTCCTTCCACAAGGGGCAGTCACCACCCTGTTCTAGCCAGGCTTTGCCCTGAAGATCCCAAATGGACAAATCTAAGAGAAGATTTTAATACCGATTTTTCTGTAAACTACGCCCATGTTTAAAATACAGTATGTGGCTGGGTGCGGTGGCTCACACCTGTAATCCCAGCACTTTGGGAGGCCGAGGCAGGTGGATCACTTGAGGTCAGCAGTTTGAGACCAACTCCATCTCTACTAAAAATACAAAAACTAGCACGTGCCTATCAAGCCAGCTACTCAGGAGGCTGAGACAGGAGAATCGTTTGAACCCAATAACTGAGTTGAGATCACACCACTGCACTCCAGACTGGGTGACAGAGCAAGACTCTGCCTCAGAAATTAATTAATTAATTAATTAAAATAAAATATAGTATGCGCTGAACAAAACACATCTACAGGCTAGGTGCTGCCTACAAGCCAAGACTGCAACCTCTGCACGGAGGGTGCCTGGAGGTGGAAGGGGCTGGAAGGGAAACTCCTTGGGAGCCCGCTGTCATCCCAACACAAGGTGCCTGGGGCAGGCCTGTGAGGCTGAGAATGGGGAAAAAAAAAGGCTGGATCCCATAAACTCTTAAGGTGAGTAAGATAAGCACAGCAAGACAAGTCTGCAAATCATAATTCTAAGCCACAAGGGCCAGAGCAATAGCCAAAGGCCTTGGAGAGTCTCCTTAAGGCCAAAATAAATGCAGGAAGCCACACACTCAACTCCAGAAGGTGCATGAGCCCATGCCTACATGATCCTAAGCCTGAAGCCCGTCCTGGACAAAACCAGGCCTCCACATCCCCGCACAGCTCAGGAAGCAGCCCCGCCACCAGGGGCAGACTCCCGCTCCACTCCGTTCATTCCACTCAGACCAGCAGCCTGGGAACAACTCCGTCAACCTCCCCCAGGAGTCGGGGCAATGTCACTGTTCCGAATGAGACAGCACTTCCTGCTGCCCCAAAAGAGCAGGGCCGATGCCCTCAGCTCCTCCCATGGGGCTCTACAGACAGCACTCTGCTATGCAGATCACACACCCAGGGGCCGGAGGACCCCTAATGCATCCTTCAGGTCAGTCCCCCCTGCTTTATGGAAAACCAGTGCTTAGAAAAGGGATAAAGTGAGTATTCTGAAGACTGCTGGAATCAGAGCTTAACTCCACAACCTCAAATGCTTCACATCATCTTGCCACCACCCACACCAATCCTTGAGCCTACAGGGACGAAGAGAAAGGCTGCAACGACTGTGTATGCCACAACATCAGCCCAAAGGCTACGTGGGACAGCAACAAAATGCAAGGCAGGTCCGAGGGACACATGCACTTCAGGACAGGCTTACGGGGAGGACACCAGCTCCTCCCGCCCTATCTGTAGACGGGGTAGAGGGCTTCTTCTGAGTGCTCCTGTCTTCCCAGAGAAGGACGTCCTGGAAACAAGGCATGTGCAGAACTGTCATTCAACAACATGCACATCCCAGTGTCACTAAATAAATAGCCGAGGCACAGGCCGCCTCACCGACTTGCTCCACAGTCTGTGTCCAATCAAGGTCACTGGAGACAATGTAAAGTGCACAGAGTCCCCTAATCTCACATCCACACAGTTTTCCTCTTCCTGAAAGAAATAAAATAGCTGGAGTGTTTTGGCAGAGAAAGGGAGACGCAGGTGAGCACAGAGAGATGGGGTAAGGGGAAGGGTGAAAGAAGAGAAGCAGCAGCCCAATCTCCCAGCTGGGGAGAAACTTCCAGATGGGAGGCAGCGGATGCCACTGAATTCATGGCCAGTCTCCACCAAGCGTCATGATGCCCCAAAGGCAAGTCTTCATTCCCCTTCCTTCCCCCAGCCACCAGCAGGAGGCGCCACCCATGGAGACTGAGTTTGAGATCACGCACCATTGACTGCCCAAGCCCAATTCTTCCTGCCTCTAATCTCCAAGTGGTATCTGCAGATAAGCCCACGTAGTTGCACTGAAAGAATCGGGGCACTGGTTTGCAAGGCCTGGGAATGCAATGATAAAACGAAATCTCACCAGCATTCAGTAAAGTCAGATCCAATGGCAGCCTTGGGCTGCTCACACCCTAAACTGCCATGTGTTAGTCGGGTTCTGCCTCCCAGAGGCGGGTTACCCTGATTTGTGGGCAGATTATTCTAGAAGACTCCAGGGTCTGAAAGCATCTCAACAGCTTGGCTACGTAAAAACACAGTCAGTAAAGCAACCAAACACTTTGCAGACAGACTCCACTCCACGAAGAATTACAGGAGGACCAGAGGGTCTGGCTGTGCCAGATCGCACAACTCTGGGGCTACGTGTCCCCAGAAGGTGGGCACAGGAAGGCCCTGCATGTTGTATGGGGAGGTTTTCTACTCCCCAACACGACACCCCCCACCACCCCGGCCTTGACTGGTCCTTGGACACCCGCCTGTCTCCTGGAGACGAGACGTTCCTCAGCCCTCTCCCACACATGATCTCCGCATGTATCCACTATAAGGAGCTTTTTTTTTGGGAGAGGACAAAGTTCCCACATGCAGAAAACTCACACCCCAGGGAGGAAGGAAGAGAGGGTCATTTAGCACCTGTTGAAAGAAGATAAGTACAAAAGCAATCGGGAGGAGAAGAGAATGTCCTGTCAGCTATGAAAGTTAACCTGGAGGCCGGGCGCAGTGGCTCAGGCCTGTAATCCCAGCACTGAGGGAGCCTGAGGTGGGCACATCACGAGGTCAGGAGTTTGAGACCAACCTGGCCGATATGGTGAAACACTGTCTCTACTAAAAATACAAAAATTAGCTAGGCATGGTGGTGTGCGCCTGTAATCCCAGCTACTGGGCAGGCTGAGGCAGGAGAATGGCCTGAACCCAAGAGGTGGAGATTGCAGCCAAGATCGAGCCACTGCACTCCAGCCAGGACAACAGAGCAAGACTCCGTCTCAAAAAAAAAAAAAAAAAAAGAAAGAAAGAAAGTTAACCAGGAACATTCCCCTCCCTGCAACAGCCACCCTGCCCCTAGACCTTCCCAACGCGGACAGCCACCAGCCCGTGCAGGACGCACATATGGGCAGACACCAAACGTAAGAGAGGGGGCCCGGGGGAGGGGGAGGGACACCATGGCGGTTTGCAGAGCTCCACCTCTGGGAATGGATTTGATGTCAAGTGTCAGCAAGTAAATTGCTATTGGCTTCTCAATAAGCAGCAGTAGTGAGTTAAGTGTTTCCCCGTATTGTGGAGGCCCTCACGGACTCAATACGGCAGTATTGACAGCACAATCACACAGTAATCCAGGGTCCTCTAATGCCTACACTTCCTCAATGAAAATACACTTTCCACTTGGACATCAGCCCATTAGCTTTGGGCTGGAATCTCTGGCCTCCTTACCCCTCCCCCAGGCACCCCCAGGCTGCAGACCTGGCATCTGGCCCCCCAACGCTCCAGCCAACATATTGTCAGGGCCCAACCAAAAAAGATAAACAGTCAGAGACCTACAGGAAAAGGCCTGCTCTCCCCATCTATAAATCACTGGTGGGAAGGAAAGAAAAGTGATCCAACTCTTTAAGGATAAAAATCGCGGGCAGTCGCGGAGAAAAATTGATGTTCCCTTGCAAAGTGAAAGATGTTCGCTCCGGGAAGATGCATGCCTTCAGGTTTTCAGACAGACAGAAACTCAAACTTCACCCAACACGACACAGCACTGAGACAAGTTATGCGACCTTCACAAAGCTCAACCTCTCATGCCAGATTTGTCGCTTCCCAAAAGTAACATACCCATACCCATGTCCTGGCAGTTTCTGATAGTAGAGGGTCTGCTGGGTACAGTGGCTAACACTTGTAATCCCAGCACTTTGGGAGGCTGAGGTGGATGGATCACCTGAGGTCAGGAGTTCAAGAACACCCTGGCCAACATGGCAAAACCCTGTCTCTACAAAAAAATACAAAAAAAAAAAAAAAAAAATTAGCCGGGCGTGGTGGTGGGTGCCAGCAACTTGGGAGGCTGAGGCAGGAGAACTGCTTGAACCATGGAAGCAGAGGTTGCACTGAGCTGAGATTGCACCACTGCACTCCAACCAAAAAAAAGGTTGGGCACGGTGGATCACGCCTGTAATTCAGCACTTTGGGAGGCCAAGGCAGGTAGATCACCTGAGGTCAGGAGTTTCAGAACAGCCTGGCCAACATAGAAAAACCCCGTCTCTACAAAAAAATATCAAAAAAAAAAAAAAAATTAGCGGGCATGGTGGCAGGCACCTGTAATCCTAGCCATTTGGGAGACCAAGGCAGGAGAATTGCTCGAACGGAGGCGGAGGATGCAGTGAGCCAAGATCGTGCCAATGTACTCTAGCCTGGGCGACAGAGCAAGACTCTGTCTCAAAAAAAAAAAAAAAAAAAGGCCAGGCATAGTGGCTCACACCTGTAATCCCAGCACTTTGGGAGACCGAAGCAGGCGGATCACCTGAGGTCAGGAGTTTGAAACCAGCCTGACCAACATGGTGAAACCCCATCTCTACTAAATATAAAAAATAGCTGGGCACGGTGGTGCACGCCTGTAATCCCAGCTACTTGGAAGGCTGAGGCAGGAGGATTGCTTGAACCTGGGAGGTGGAGGCTGCAGTGAGCCTAGACTGTGCCATGCCTCTGCACTCCAACCTGGGCAACAAGGGCGAAACTCTGTCTCAAAAAAAAAAGTAATAGCAATAGTAAACACTTTGCAAATACAAGCTATGTTTCAAAACCATTTCTCACTCATTTTTATTTGACTCCCAGAACACCCTGCAATTGGCAGGGGAGAAGACTGTATTCCAGAGACCACTGAAACAGAGGTAAAGGAGAAGTAAAGTGACTTACCCAAGGTCACACAGCTACTTAGCAGTAGATCTGGAGCTAGAGGATAGGCTACCGTCGGCAAACTTTTCCTGTAAAGAGCCAGGTAACTATTTCAGGCTTTGCAGGCCATGTATTCTCACTGTAACTACTCAAACACGCCACATGACAGCATGAAAGCGGCCACAGACAAAACACAAACAAGTGCGCTGTTTGCCAATGAACATTTAGGAACACGAATATAAACGTCGCCTATCTTCCGATGTCACAAGATCGTATTCATCTTGCAATTCTCCCCCGGACCATTTACAAATGTGAAAGCCATTCTTGGCTGGCAGGCCAGGCCAAATTGTGTTGGGTCGGATCTGGCCTGCAGACGACGATCCCAGATCGCTGGGAGACTTCTCAATATCTATTAATAGAATACCACCAAGCCAAAAAAAGACAAACTGTGATCATTCCCAGGCTTATTACAATTTTAACTCTCCAGTCCGGTCAACACTGCTTGCCTAGCAAACAACAAACGTAACCCAGGCTCCAGGTATCTGACAGCAATACGGCTTGAGTGTGCAGGCAGGGTGTTAAAACTTCACTAGAAGCAATTCCTTTTTAGGGTAATTTTTGCACAAAATTTCAAGTAAAGAAACTTTCCATAAATACACAAGGCATGCCCCAGCCACGGCTGGTTTCATACGCTAACTGCAGAAGGCATTTCCGAAAGCGGCATGTGAAGACTGCTCCTTAAGTACAGCGCTGTGGAGAGTGACACCCTCTCTCCTCCCCACTGCCCCCACCACCAAGAAGGAATTTGGGTCTGTGCTCAGCAAGAAGAAATCTGGCCAGAAAGGGGTTAACGCCCTTCCAGGCTGCGATCTGATAAATGGCTGTGCAGAAAGCAGGTTCCCTCACTTTGAGATATGATGTCACTAACCTTTATTGATCCACTATCAGAGAACTTTGCTTATCTCTCTCCTGTGATATACTGCCCCTCCTGTGCTCAACTAGTGTTTAATACACTGCCGGGTGCCTCACACTCCTCATCGCTCAGCACTGCAGAGCGAGGCTGCCACAGGGACCGTATTTTACAGCCAGGCCTTGCCAGCACAGACGGCTCCCACAGTCAAGGGGAGCCAGCACCCACCTCCCGCCTCCTCCCAGGTCACCAGGTCCCAGCTGCACCTAGACAGCAGGTCAGGGCAAGACAGGATGGAACATGGCCCCTCCGGAACCCTCCGCTTCTTTTTTTTTGGAGTGGGGAACAGAGCTTCAGTCTCAACTTTCCCCCTTTTTCTACCATGAAGAAAACTGTCAGCCAACCGTGTTCGTGTGGGAAACGCGAACACCGAGGTCCGAGTGAGACGTCCTATTTAGAGAAATGAGCTTCCTGTTTTTCCCTTTCCACAGTCTCAAGACCTCAGGAGGTGGAAAACACAATCCACCAAGGTGCCGGACAGTCATCCAGGAGGAGTCCTGCCAGGAAGAAAGGCAGAGAACATGCCCAGGTGTGGCCAGGCAGGCTCAGATCCCAAAGAACAGGGCTCCGGAGCCCGGGCCAGTGTGATGCTGAGGCTGCCACACACCGGGTCTGGCGCTGGTCGCTCCTCCTGCCAACCCACAGGCTAAGGAGGCATCAGGCACAGCCTTGGCCACACCCAAGGGTGGGGAGAGCCCCAAAGCGCCAACAGACGGGACGATTGTTAGAACAAGGCGCGGAACTCCATCTTGAATAACCTCAACCGCTCAGCAGGATTCTCCAGCTCTGCCAAGCCCCCAGCTGGTGGCTCTCTAAGGTGCCCGTGGCATAGGCTTTGCTTCTCCGGGTCCATCCCTGGGAACCGGGGCAGTGGGGTGCCCAGAAAAAGTGAGCGGGCCCTCCCACTGCCCCTGGGCACCCAGAATTTGCCTAATTGAACATTAACAAGTTGCTACAATAAAGTTCCTCTGTTGTGAGCAGAGAAACCTTTTGGCAACAGCAGAAGTCTTGTTACAAACTGTTCTCAAAGCCAGGCTTCAGCCTCGACAGGTGTGAACAAGATTTAAACACCTCCTACAATACAATGCAATGCAAACAAAGGGGAGAGTCAATCCCCACCGCCTGAGGTTTCTCCTTGTCTAACACCGTCTTCACTCACTCAGCCCAGGGTAGCCAAGTGCATCTTCCACAGGCCCAGCAGCAAAGGAGACCTCACCAGAGCCAGACCCTCTTCACTGCCTCACCATGGGGTCATCTGGGCTGCCCAGAGGGGCAGTTCTGAAAGCCTCTGCTAGGAACAGGAGACCTTTCAACGGCTCCTACCTGCTCCCGGGCCCCCGAAGCCCCTTCTATCACCTCCCAAACTCAGCTAGCATAGATCAGCCACAATGGTGTGTTTCCCGCATTTCCTGACCCGGGTTCACCATCACCTTCTGCCCCTTGAGAGGTAAGAAGAGTGACAAAGAGGAAAATTAGAAATGTTCCTTGGTCACAGTGTCTGTGCTGCTCCTTCTACTAAAGAGGACACAAGTGCCTCCAAACTCTCCCTTTCCTGCAATGCTGGAGAAGAGCCGGGACCCCAGGACTGGATATTTTATCTAAAAAATTTTTTTTGAGTGACGCCACAGGTAGAAACACATGAGAAGTGTGTGTTGGACAAGAGAAGGAATTATCCCTCCCATTGATTTTTTGCTCTGGAGTATTAAGAGAGAAAACAGCATTTATCTGGAGATTTCTTCCCAAAGCCAGCCACATAAACGGGACTTGAAAAGAGCTTATCAGACAAACGATTTGCTCACAAGGCCATCACCCAAGTGGGAATCCTGGCAGGGAACTCCATCAGCCCCACTGTTCCTGCGTGGACATCTTTAGGTAGCTGTTGTCATTACTTGACTTCATGCCAGCAACAGAGGCCGGCCTGGGAAGTGGCAGGGGGAGATCACAGGCGAAAGTGACAAGAGACAAAACAATGAGTTCCTTCGCTGTCATTTCTCTGCTCCAATAAGGAGAAAGCAAAATGCCAACAAGACAAACTCCAAAAAAGCAGCATGCACATAAGCACATTTCACTCCTTCCTAATTTTTGGGACACCTCTTTGCTCCTCTTCTTTTCCACAAACTCTTAGGCGTGTTTTGTTTTTTTGTTTTGTTTTGTTTTTTGAGACGGGGTTTTGCTCTTGTTGCCCAGGCTGGAGTGCAGTGGCACGATCTCAGCTCACCACAACCTCCACCTCCCGGGTTGAGGCGATTCTCCTGACTCAGCCTCCTGAGTAGCTGGGATTCAGGCATGTGCCACCACGCCCAGCTAATTTTTGTATTTTTAGTTGAGACGGGGTTTCACAATGTTGGCCAGGCTGGTCTCAAACTCCTGACCTCAGGTGATCCCCCGCCTGGGCCTCCCAAAATGCTGGGATTATAGGCGTGAGCCACCTTGCTTGGCTTGCATGTTTTGTTTTAATAAGTGATAAATACTAATAACCCAGCATCTAATCCAAACCCCCATTCTCCTCCCAGTGCAAAGGAAAGGTTATTCAAAAAAAAAAAAAAATTTAAGTGGAAGGCAGCAATAAAATGTGGCAGGATAATCCCCGAGACTGGCTAGTCTCAACTTTGTCTACCTCCAATCTTAGAGCCCACGCAAGGGTAAGTAAGAATGGCTCACAGACTTGCTATAAAATGCACATGACCACCACAATGGAATTAGTTTCCCAGACATTTTTACTAACGAATCTCGTAGCATGGAGACAGAGCCCATAGGAGTTAAGTGGGTTCACTTCCCTGCACGCTGCCCCTTCACCTGCCAGATAAGCAAGGCAAGTGCCCCCAGTTCCAAGGAAGGAGAGCAGCCCACCCGCAGCAACCACAAAAAGGTTTGAATGCTCGAGTCCCTCTTTCCAGGTAGCTGGGAGGATGTAATTGGTGAGGCAGGAGATTAGAAATATCGGCAGCCTCTAAGTAAGACTTTAATTTACTGGCAGATCAATACAGCCGGGGTTATATTGGCAAAGTGTCTACAGCTCTATTGACTCACGCAATGCCTCTTATCAATTTATCAGAAATCTGGAAGTCAGAAGATATGTTTGAAGGGAAAGAGAGAAAAAAAAGAAGAAGAAGAAGAAACAGGAAGCATGAGTCCAGAGCCAGAGCAGTTAGAAACTGGGGTCCCCAGTGGCGAACTTGGTGGCAAGAGTTTCACACCGATGTGTCCTGCAAAGAAGGCCAATATAACACATTCAGAGTTAACCTGCCTCCCTTGCACGCCCCCCTCAGACTTCTCAGGGATTCCATTTTCCATAAACCTTGTATCCTGGAAGGGGGTCAATCCTACTGAAGCTGGTTTGGGGTTTTTGTTTTGTGTTGTGTCTCAGCAAGGAGCAATTCCTTCCTTAGGTTCAGCCACCCCTGTCTAAGTTCCAGAGGTCCACACTTCTCCACCCCTGTGTGGCTTCCTACCGCCTCTCCATTCTACTGCAGCCAGAATTCCCAGGCTTGGCTTCTTTCTCACCAATCTATAAAAAGATTTTTTTTTTAGGCAAATAGGATATTTATCTCCGCATCCCAATGCTCCCAAGAGGTCACAAGGATCCATCAGACTAACAATGGCACTCAGTCTCAAGAAGCATAAAGAAAACGAACTCATCTATAAATCATCACAAATGTTTTCACAAATAATTCATCTTCGTTTCAAAAGGTTTTGAAATATCCCAGGTAGCCGACCAAAAATGTCCAGGGGGCGGGGGAAAGTAAACATTCACACTTCACCAAACTCAAATGTTCACACTGGTGAAGTCAGGAAGCACGCAGGAAGACATGAAGCTCCCGAGCGTTTCTAGCCAATAACTCTAGGGGGCAGGTCGGGGAAGAAAGAGAGGGTTAGGAGCATTCCAGGTATCAGGAGGCCAAAGGGAAAAGCGATTTTCCTTGGTTTGGGGGAACCACAACCTGCTTTTGATGATCCGTTTTGGTCCCTGCCTCATACGACAAATTTCTGCTTAATTGCTGTTTTGCATTTCGTGGAGACATCAAGTAAACAGTACTTAAGTGTTTCCAGACAAAAACAATAACTCACTAATGACTAAGGCGCTGCTAATTAAAATGCCCCCATGATGGCGTGACTGGACTCAGAGCCACCACGCAAACAGAAGGAGCTGGGCCCTGCATGCAGGAACCAGAACACCGGCACGCAGGGCGGGAGAAGTTCTGCTCCTTTCTCTGCAGGTCACCAAGGACCCTTTGGCTGAAAAGAAGGCCCACTGTGACCCTTGCTGGAATGACAGGGCAGAGATGCGGAGAGAATGGGAGGAGTTGGAGTAGGGGAGTGAGAGCACTAAGATTTCAGAGGGAAGGCGGCACCCCAATAGAATGCACATTCTAGAACCTTATGAGGGTAAGTGGCCTGGCATTGCCTCGAAACTTTATGAGCTCCTGAGATCCCCTAAAGAAAAAAAAAATGTGTCCGACTCTAGTAGGGAGAAAACTAAGAGGATGTGTTAAAACTGGTCAAAGAGTCTCTCGGCGCAGCGGGTCACGCCTCTAACTGCAGCACTTTGAGGGGCCGAGAGACAGGGAGATCCTGTGTCTACAAAAAATTAAAAATTTAGCCACACGTGGTGATGCATGCCTGCAGTCTGAGCTACTCGGGTTGGGGGGCTGAGGTGGGAGGATCCCTTGAGCCCAGGAGGTGGAGGTTGTAGTGAACCGTGACGGTGCCGGTGCACGCCAGTCTGGGCGACCGAGCGAGACCCTGTTCCGAAAAACACAAACAAAAGCAAAGAAAAACAAAAACCTGGCTAAGACCCTTTCCTAGTTACCACACTTCATACAAGGAAAAGGCCCCAAGTATACGTTCCTAATTACCCTTTTAAAAAGAAGATTCAGAAAGAACAACAACAACAACAGAAACCCAGAGGTAATACTCGACCACCTGCCCAGTGCTGAAGGATTACTTCAACGCCATAGTCAGACTTCATGAGTGCATGCGACAAAGTAACAGGAACCTAGAAAACTTCTCTTTCTCCCCCAAAAAGACATCAAAATAACTAGCCTTCCCCTGAGCAGGCAGCTTTCCTCTTCTGAGCTCTTCAACTTTTAGTCCTACAGATGGGGGCCTCCCAACATCACTTTTTAAAGCTCAGCATTTAAAAAAGAACACCAAAAAAAAGGAGGCATCCCAGAGTCCTCAAGCTTGCAAAGGACTTTCTCTTCCTCCTCCTCCCCTCCCCCGCAGGTTAAAGACCTGCTAGTTAGCAACAAGAGGGGGTGGAGGACAGTCATTGGAACCGTAGGGGCCTAATACCCATTTGTAATCACACTCAGATCCTCTAAGGATCTAAAACGTGAGAGGTTGAACTGTTTACATTCACCTAATGCTGGAGTAAACAAATCAGAGCCCCAGAGGAGGGGGTTCCGGGGCAGGGCTGCAGCCAGACCCCACGGGGCGCAGGGCAGCAGGAGTAGGACGGGGAAGGAAGGAGGTGGACCCTGTCACTTCTCAACATGGAAAACAGAAGCCAGGCTCTCATCCCAACGCACCTGAGTTTCTCCCCAACCCTGGGCCCTCCTCGACCCCGCACAACAAGGGAGCAGCCCTTCCAGGCCTGAGCGCCACCACCCTCCATAGAGAGAGGACCTCAGCTGCCAGACACCTCCTTACCCCCCACCCCCAGTCCCTTGGAGCCCTGCCAGCACCCCGACATAACCCACGGTGGCCTTAGAGAGGACAGAAGAGGAAAGGCCTTGCGAAGCGCCTGGAGAAAAAGGGGTTAAATGTCCAGTGTCTGACTGAGGGAAGACACTTCCCCTCCCTTCCAGGCACCTCCAAGGGTTCGTCCTCCACAACTATTGTTATTCAAGAACCGCATCTTAGCTGAGCGTCCCCCGCCACCCCCCCCAGCACTGGGTCTTGACAGAAGTGAAGCAGGGGCTGCCTGGTGTCCCAGCACAGGGACTGATCATATCCTCTAAAAACGTGAACAGTTTCAACTTGACTGGGGCGGGCGGGGGGTGGTGGATACTGGGGCTCCTTTTAAATGCAGATTTGAACTTTTCACCCGGGGTCAGACAGCTGCGATGCTCTGTCCCCAGCAGAGGCCAGCACGGGGGCCCCTTCCACCTCACACTTTCACAGTTTTTTCCTGCCTGCCAGGAGGTCAGCCCGTTAAAGGAATTCGATACCTCCCTCCCGCCATACCCAAATCCACACCCACTTCTCAGCTTACCAGGGGGCACAAATCCCACTGGCATCCTAGAGGAGACCCTCGAATTGTAGGAGCCTGCCTGGGTGCTCTGCAGCAATGGTGAAGGAAAATTGTTCTTGTCACATGCATTGATCAAGGAACGCTAAGACCAACAGGGAGAAGACACCAGGACGTGGCGGCTGCTCTGAAAGCAGCATCTTCTCTAGGGCACACTTCACAGTGGCTCTTTCTGCTAGAAGCCAGTGGACAGTTCTCCTTGCTATTTCACTAAGAAGAGCTGTAATGGTAGCAAGGCTGAAATCATCTAGCTTTGAAAAGAAGTCACTTCCTGGATGAACAGGAAAAACTGTTAACAGACTTAAAAAAAAGTAAGTCTAGGCTGGGACTTCTTGCCTCCATTACGCGCCTGATTCTCATGGGCAAGGTTGTTTCTGATTTTCCATATCACCCTCTGCCCCTCCATTTCTCCTCTTCCAACAAGAGACGCCCACTGGCCCCAGACTAGGGAAGGAGGTTTCCATTCTTGGCATCAAGATAAGGCAAGAAAGCAGAAATCCAAATAAACACTAAGAGAAGAAGAAGAGAGGCGTTTCTTGCTGGGATCGGTGACCTTACCAACCATGGCAGCTCCTGCAGCTCTCATCGTGGGGGGCATTAGTCTCCAAAAGAAAGTCCCCTCCAAGCAAGGCACCTCACAGCCCCTGGACCACCCAACCTGGAAGCCTGGGTGTCTGATGCTAGAAAAGACTGTGAAGTCAAGGAAACGCATCAATTATCTACTGGTAGAAGGTTCTAGATTCATGCCTCCCTCCTGCCACAAACTTGCAACCCACCCAGTGAAGGTGAAACGAGGGTCTCTAGAGGCTCCCTGTAGCCCTGTCTGTGACTTCAGTAACACACACGTAGGGTTCCCTATAGCCCTGTCTGTGATTTCAGTAACACACACGAAGCAGTAAGACTGCTGTTAACAAATACAACAGCACTCACAGGAATGAATGAGAACGGGGGCTGCCCCTGAGGGGAGTGGCCCATGCCTTGCTGCCTCTGCTGGTCTTCCACCTCTGGGAAGGTTTTCACAGGCAGGTGAGCACCCCCACCTGCATGCCAGGAAGCAGTTTACAAAACACCAGCACCCCCGACATCACATTTCTATCTCCTAACAATTCGCAGGAGCATGTCAGGGGAGCCAAGCATTTTTGACCAAACCCGCTATGTGCTGACTCAGCCTGCACCCCTGGAACCCAGTAAATGCAAGCAGCTGGTCACAGGGGGTGACGCTGACTCAGCTCCATCAACAGCATGTCTCAGAAGAGCCCAAGGCAGCATCCTTTTATTCCAGACCTGCACCATCCAACCACCAGGTAGCCACCGACCCCTTGTCGCTACCGAGCCTCTGTCATGTGGCTTGTTTGGACAGAGGTGTGCTGAAGACATAACATACTCAGGAGTCCAAAGACTTGGTACAAAAAAAAAGGATGTAAAATATCTCGTTAATAATTTTTTTAATATTGATTACCTGTTAAAATGATAACCTTTTGCATATACTGGGCTAAATAAAATATATTATGAAAATTAATTCCACCGGCTTCTCATTGTTTAATATGACTAACCGAAAATGTAAAATTACCTATGTGGCTCACACTGTGATTCTATTGGATGGTACTGTTTTAAAACAACTGGAGATTCAGGCAGGATTCTAAGTGTTCTCAGATGTGACCAAGACAGACTTCTCTTGCCTGTCTCAAACATCTCCCTAAAGCTACAACGCACTGGCTCCCAAGTGATACTTTCAATTGGGCTGAACAGTCTTAGTATCCAGTAACTCACCGCCAAACTCAAGTATAAACTAAGAAAAAAGGCAGGGTCAGATGTGCATCCAGAAGCTAGACAAGCTCAGAGAGGCGGCACGCCTCTTCCAAAATTTTATCCATCACTTCTGAGACCCACAGTGGTGGCTCACACCTGTAATCCCAGCACTTCGGGAGACTGAGGAAGATGGATCACTTGAGCCCAGGAGTTTGAGACCAGCCTGGCCAATATGGCAAAATCTCATCTCTAACAAAAACACACACACAAAAAAAATTAGCCAGGCCTGGTGGCACATGCCAGTAGTCCCAGCTACTGGGGGAGGCTGAGGCAGGAGGATCGCTTGAACTGAGGAGGCAGACGTTGCAGTGAGCCAAGATCGTGCTACTGGACTCCAGCCTGGGAGACAGAGCAAGACCCTGTTTCAAAAACAAAACAATAATCTCATTTATTGTGGTTTAATGCCAGGACTACTCACGAGGCTTGTCTAATAGTAGGCTTGTCTTGACTTCCTGATTATACTCCAGCTTGATTTCTTACCATCAATAGAAGACTTCTCCCTTTTAACTGCCCTTCTGTAAAATATGCCCAGCAAGAGCCTGGTGTCCACCTTCTGCCCAACCCCATACACACACAGCGCACCCAAACGCGCGCGCACACACACACACACACACACACACACACACACGCACGCATGCACGCACGCACTGCAAGTGGGGAGGGTTTGGGGAGGAAGGTGCAGACAGCACAGATGTGGCCCCTTTCCTATTAAGAAGTCCCTATTCTGCCACTAGGGATCACAAGGCCAGTCTCATTTCTCTATGTAAATGAACTTTTTAGCCACCTCCTCAAAGAAGAAAAGCTGTACAGATGCGGAAGGCCTGTCCAGAGGCACACAATTACAGCCATTTGCATTCCTCCAGCAGCCGGATTAGCACAGGAATGTGCTCTGCAGCTTTGTGGGGGGAAAGGAGTTTAGGAAGAAAGGAACGGGGTGGGGGATGTATTTCTCCCTGGTCTGTCCATCCAAAGCTCTATGATACACTTCCACTTCTGTGAGAGTCAGAAAGTGGAAATAACTCCCTGCTCAGCTTCTAAAGAGGGGGTGGTTGAAAAGGCCCAGGGAGAGGGAGGGAGGGGGAAGCAGAGGGAGGAGGAAGAGGAGGGGGAGGGGGGCCGGCAGGAGAGAGGGAGGAGGGGGACTTCATGTATTAGGGGGAACTGCCCCTCCTGGCGCTTTGATCCCCTCGGTCGGTCGCTAGGAGAAACCAACTTTTCTCCTTGGGTTAATCAAAACCAAATTACTCAGGAATGTGGCAGGACAGGTCTGAACTTCCAGGTCCCTTTGTCTTTGAGGATTTAAAATGAAAAAATAAAATTTTGAAAGCAGATGGCAGTGGCCTGCTGAATAGGTGAAGCGAAGAGTAGGAGAGAAGTCAAACCACATCTCTCACCCTCCAAAAAGGCACCCGCAAACGTCCTATGCCAATTTCTCGTGAGAGAACTTATTTTTGTAGGTTACATCCAAAACTCAGAAGAACTGTCCATTTCATCCTCACTGTAGCCCAAATAAAAGACCCTGGCCCAACCCCCCATCAACTAAAACTTGTCAAAGTACCAACAGGAAAGAATGCCAGATTTAAGATACAACCGAATGTCACAACCCGATTACTAAAAGCAGAGTCTACACTACCTCAAGAACATATATTTTCCAAACACAAAGTTTAGGAGTCTTTGTCAGTGGAAAGTTCTTCCTTGGGAATACTGGGGTAAGGAGGTATTCAGATATCCAGTTGCTATTCAAATGCACCCATGAAATTCCATGGTCACTGTCAAATTCTGCATCTCTTAAAGCAGTTTTTAGGGAATGGCTGAGAGGAGAGACGTGAGATCCCACTGCTCATCTATCAACTAGAAAAAGCAAGGAACCTGCCACCCAGAGCTGTTCTGTTTACTAGGAAAGTCTGCTGGGGTGTGCTGCCCAGCCCGGCGACAGTTTCAGTAAGTCAAGAAGCAACAGGAAAAAGCTGACCTCAGAGATGAAAGAAACCTGGGGCTTGGAGCTATATTAAGGCTTCCACACCTCCTCCTGGGCTCACGGCTCTGGCAGGCTTGTGGTACTGTACAAGGCCAGGGGCTGCACTTCAGGCTCCTGGAAACTCTAGAATGCAACACCCCGGTATGTGTTATCATTAGGGACAGTAAAAAATGACATAGACCAAGGTACCCAGGAGCAGAAATATGAACAGCCCTTTGTGCATTATAAAGTACTGCCATGCTTCACTGCAAAACCTGACCAACCCCTATAACACCCCCACCCACCAAAAAACATAAAATAAACAGAGCCCCACTAGTGAAGCTCTAGAGCCAGGATTCAAAAGATAAAGTGAGCCCAACACACAGCCATGACTACCAGCTTGCCATAAATTGTAACTGGCCCCAGGCATATGGTTATCTGGGAAGCTGCACACTAACTTTTAAAATACTCTTCAACTTATCTTTAAGCCCAGTCAAACACACACATACATCACCAGTCTTAGATCTTGGCCATTAGTATTCCATTTAGACTTTCCAAAACAAGGTCATCCCAGAGGGTCCTTCCCCCTCTTCCCAGTCACAGCTGTGTACTTTCATCCCCTTGTACACAAGTTAACCTGAAGCATTAGTCTGTGAGGTGTGAGAGTCCACTGAGCCCTCAGAATATTGACCCCCCCTCTCTTCCAGGCTCACCCCAGGATCCTGTCTAGAGCGCCTCCCCCATGGACACCGGGGGAGCTTTCCTAGAGATTAGACACCCGGCCCCTTGGCCCTCTGATTCTTAGCTGTGCAGCTGTGCAGCCAAGGCCTTACCTTTCACAGAATAAACACAGAGAAGAAAAAAACTTCCTCCCTGACTCACTAACGTAGAAAATGACCTGACATCATGACTGCAAATGACCAGAATCATCTGAGAACTAAGCCATCCAATATAATGGCTACGACCACACGTGGCTCCAGAGCACTGGACATGAGGCCAGTCCTGAGCGCTGAGACGAGAATGTCACGGTGAAATCGTGGGTTGCTGAAAATATCTGCTTTACACTTAAATCCACCTGTTTCTTTTGACTTTTTATGAATGGCTACTAGAAAATGTACAATTACATATGAGCTTGTACTCTTTCTCTTGGACAACACTTGAGAGGTGAAAATGTCACCACCTCAGATGCTAGCACAATACCATGCTCTACCAGGAAAGACTCTTCCTTTTTACTGTTAATATTGTCATTTTGGGTCAGGATGTCACTCTGTCGCCCAGGCTGGAGTGCAATGGTGCAATCACGGCTCGATGCAGCCTCTACTTCCTGGGCTCAAGCAATCCACCCACCTCAGCCTCCTGAGTAGCTAGGAGTACAGGCATGCACCATCATGCCCTGCTAATTTTTGTATTTTTTTGTAGAGAAGAGGTCTTGCCATGTTGCTAAGGCTGGCCTCGAACCCCTGGGCTCAAGAGATCCTCCTCCTCAGCCTCTCAAGTAGCTGAGACTACAGCGGCATGCCACCAAGCCCAACTAATTAAAAAAAAAGTTTGTAGAGACAGGGTCTCCCTATGTTGTCCAGGTAGGTCTCAAACCCCTGAGCTCAAGCAATCCACCCGCCTGGGCCTCCCAAAGTGCTGAGATTACAGGCTTGAGCCACCATGCCCAGCCCAGATTCCTCATTTTTAAATGCCAAAAAGACCAGCGTAAAATTAAGCAAATAGCATCATCTGATATCAGCAGAATCACAGAGGCGGAGGCTGCTCCACTCCTAGGCTGCAGCGAGGGCGTCTAAATAGCGGCAGGAGCAGGAAACCTGCCATTGTTTTAGACCAGGAGAAGTAAATGTAACCTCTATTTCATCTCAACTGGAGGCGATTTTGCCTCCCCAAGAGACAGCGGGCAATTCCTGGACACATTTTTGATTGTCACCTCAAGGGGAGAAGGTGCTACTGGCATCTGGTGGGGGAGATGCCAGGGACACTAGAGGCCTACAATGCACAAGGTGGCCACTCCCCCAACAAAGAATCGTCCCCAAACACCAACAGGGCCAACACCCAACTAGGAACTGACTAGGACTGAGGTCCACTCAAGCATACCTCTTCTCTTATTTTTAAATTTTTAGTAGAGATGAGGTTTCACCGTGTTGTCCAAGCTGGTCTCGAACTCCTGAGCTCAAGCAATCCTCCTGCCTTGGCCTCCCAAAGTGCTGAGATTACAGACGTGAGCCACCATGCACAACCCAAGCACACTTTTAATACCCAGATGTCCCGGGGGCAGGGGGCCAGAGGGGACATCCCTTTGCAAAATGGCTTCTCTCCAGCGCTCAGAACTGGTCCTAAGTTTGAGTGGTATAAACGATGTGAGAAAATGAAAAAACTTATAATAATTTTAAAACTATCATCACTGTGTTGCCAGTCTGGGGATTGAGTATCAAGGGTTGATATGTCTGGTCAGCTGTTTTTCAGGGTAGTAGGTGAAAACGGGGTTTAAAACTCAAAGCAACATAAGGCAGGCTCTCCCTGCAAGCAACGGTATGCCTCTAATGGAGAGTCTGAACTGATGGAGTCACTGGCATGCCCAGTTCACCACGCCTGACCACACAGGCTAGGCCTGGGTTCCCATGACAAGCAACGGAGCGGCAAAGGCGCTGTGATGGGGCCTGCAGGTACAGGAAGGGGCCGGGGCAACAGACAGGCGAGGCCAAGACAGGAAGAGTGTGGTGCTGAATGAGAACAGCCCAGCCAGGCTGGGAGGCCGAGAAGGAGCGGGTAGCGGGGGAGGCCCATGATAATTAACTCTGCAAGTTGATAGTATTTGCATATAAATGCCTCCACAAATCACTACAAACAAGCCAGGACAAGTCAGGCCTATTAGCATATACAAGCCAGCCCGGGAAGGCCTCTCTAGGTGGGTCATTGAGTGGGCTGCTCACTTAGAGGGCTGCCTGCCAGCCTAGGGAGAAGGGACAGACGGGGAGGGCTGGGGAGGATGGGGGACACTGTATCTATTTCAGACCCTTGCACCTCTGAACACAGTTGCAAAGAGGACTCTATTTCCAGCCCATGGGAAAGAACAGAAGAATTGCTTTGGACCCTTTAGTTTATTTCTTCCAAGGTGGTAAGAAAGGAAAGGTAGCAGAGGCCAGCAGCAGGAAAGAAAGAAATAAAAAAGGCATGGGGATGGGAGCTGCTATCTGGAGAGGCTATTCAGTATGCGAAGTGCCGTGAAGGCCTGCTTCCTATTTCATTTACTTCCCACTACAAATGTAAGGTATACATTATGCCCATTTTACAGATGAAAGAAGTGAGGCCCAGAGAGGTTAAATTACTGGTCCAAAGTCACACAGCGCAGGCCTCCCACTGACGGCCTCAGCAGAGGGTGTAAGGCCCACAGCAAACAGCAGAGGCCACCTTTCCAAAGAGTGGGCTTTTTTGATTCCCCCTTTGCTACTTCCATTCACTGTGAGTCCCCATTTGAAAAAGATTCATAAGCAGCGCTCTGGTCCTCAGCCAGGCCCTGCCCTGTTTTATTCTGTAATTATTTCCTACCTTCCACCAATGAGGAAGACCACACCTCCTTCCAGTTAGACATCTGGAAGTCTGCACCAGGATTTCCTCTGTCACCCCATTTTTCCACTGTCTGGACAATTTTTATAGTTTCATCAGCAAGGGCAAAATACACTGACGGTCCTTTCCCAAAAGGCATAAACGTTCTCTGCTTTCCCCAAGTAAACCTCAGGATTTTGTATCTATTGAGGGAAAAACCAGCTTCGACTTCCTCCATGAAAAAAGGGTGTGCAGGGGTGAGGGGGACCCTACTATTGTCATTTCTGCCATTCTTTACTTAAACGACATTTTTAAAGAGGGTAAAATGCTATCTTATGAAAAACCAACTAACACGGGCCCAGGTAACACACATTCATACCATCAAGTACACAGACTGAAAGTCTTCGACGCCCATCTCAATTATGTATCAAATAAATAAGGGGACACTATTCAAGACTCTGTCGGGACACAGATGGCATTTAAAAGCAATCACCTGAGTAGTGACACCAACCTCCTGCTGTGCACACTGAAATCCATGGGCCTCTTCTAGTATCTAGAAGCTGACCTGACACTTTAACCTTGATGCAGACAGGCCACAGAGAAACAGCGGAGCTATCACAAGGGAAGCAGAAACCACTCCCCCAACCAGCCAAATGTACATCAAGAACCAAGGCCTCGAGCCAAAGAGCATTTTAGGAAGCAGGGCCTGACATGGTGGAAGAGGCTTGCATTGTTTCTTGAGTAGTTAAGAACAATTGTTTAAAAAAACAGAAAAGTTGGGAGATGGAGAAGAAGGCACACGTGTGTTCTCCAGCAACTGCCACGGGACAAAGATGCAGGGAAGAGGGAAGTCATCCGAAACAGGCCACTCCGGAACTGGAAGCATCGGTAGCTGCTCGGCTCATGTCTACACCTATGTACTTTTTATGGACTTTCCAGGAGTTTAAAGGCTTTTGAAAAGCGCTTCTGGATACTGAGGGAGACAGACTTCCATATTTGAACAGGCACTTATATGACTTTTGGTGGGGATGCAGGGCTGAGATCAACTCTCAGATTAGGCCCCTCGGTCTTTCTGCACTCAGCTAATCTGCCTCCTGCCTCTCCACTAAGGAGATTCAAATGAGAAGACAGACAGGCAACAGCCTCTGAACTGGAATTTTAATACTGAATGCAGAGCCTATGACAGAGATGTACACAGGGGACCTTTATCCCAAACCCAGCCCAACCGATACACTCAAGAATTTTCTCCAGTCACACTCCTGGATGGAGTCAGAACAATCAAGAAACAAGTCAAACTGTTCTTTTGCCTCCTGCTTCCTGAAAGAGCCCCCATCAAGAAGCCTACACATGACCTCTCCAGTGTGAAAGCCCCAATCATGCCTAAGCACCCCAAAATCGCCCCAAGTCCTCAGCCCTACTCATTCAGTAACACCCTCTCCCCTATACAGAGAACAGGCAGTCACTGACTCCTGCCCCAGAAGCAGGGGAGACAGGGGTCTCACTCTCAGATCAAAGGTTTGTGGCCGAGTTAACTTTTGGGACAGAGGGTGAAGTCAGTGGCAGATTGAAAATTCCACCGCCTTTTCCGAGTCCAGTGGAGCCAGTTCTCCCAGTTCCAGTCCAGGTCCCCCTGCAGATGACTGAAAGTGCTCCATACATTCCTAACTGCTGTCCCAAAAGACCCACTTGAAATTCAACTCAACGTCACCATTTAAGAAAGCCTTTCAGGCCCTCTGTGGTCAGCTTCCTCCCAGAAATCAAGCAGAATAGAAAGTAAGAGGCACCCCAGCACCGGCCCCTCTTCTCAAGGTGGGTCAGCTTCCTTGCAGGGGGAGTTTCAATGGCTTCATCTCAAACCACCCGCTGCCAAGAGTGGGGGTAGAAGGGCAGCACATGTTTCCCGCCTCACTAGAAGCTTTAGACCTGACTCCAGGGAGGGAAAAGGATGGAAAAATCTTAGAGGCAGCACATGTGTTAATACCAAGGCTCAGAGAATGCGCAGCAGAACCACCTAAGCCCCATCAAGACACAGACGGCCAGCTACGGCCCCTCTGGAAAAGCACACGTCAAAACCCCAGGCAGGAATGCTCATGTTGATGAGACTGCTGTGGTGACCCTCTGGTGGATAGGGGAGAGGGGGTTACCCAAAAGGCAGATAAAGCCCAGGCATTTTGCTAAGGGGCTTTATCTGGGGTTAAAACCAACAAAAGAGAAGTCTTGCTCTGAAACGGGGCTGAATTTGCCACCTCGCAAACTTCCTATGTCTCCCTCCCTGTTTTTAGTTGAGCCTTTATTCTTGTAAAAGCAAGAAACTGCATGAGTGAAGGGTAAAGAAGGGCAGAAACATCAAAGAAAAGAAAAATAACCTTTAAATGTTAAAAGCCAAGGTACCTTCCTTGGGCAAATAACTCTGCAGAGACACACCTGTCACTGCTAGACCACGGCCTGGTCCTCACCCACCTGTTCCCCGGCCCAAAGAATGAAAACCAGAAAGAAACATTCCAGTTCTTTCCCTATTTCTGAAGCTTTAGCACACTGCTACTGCCAGTCAGTACTAAGCCTTGCTCCACACCTCTGTCCCCCAGTTTCTGTCCATATCGGAGTCATTTACCCTATTAGCCCCAAGAAGCTAACCCTCCAACATCTAACTGCCACTTTGCACATGTTCAAAGAGATCAATCCGGCAGTCAGCTTTAAATCATAGAGAAAAGCCATCTGACAGTTGTTGATTTTGTAGTGCTTCTCTTTAATCTGGATTTTGAAAGTGGCTCGCCAATGAGCCAAGATTTCTGCCTGGGTCTCTCCCTTGGGGCGTTTTGACACAACCACAGCTTCTGTGTGTTCTTTTCTCTATCTGAGTGGTCTAAGGACACAGGACACTGTGCTTTGGATAGAACAGGGCACCCTTTATGATTTAAACTAGCTCCTGCCAAGGAATTCCCTTGCCTGGATTCTATTAAAACTGGGTTCCCATTTCCCCTGACCACAGTTTTTAACTCAGGCACAGGACGGTGGTTCTGAGCTGTGCTGTGATTTCTAATATTAACCATTACCATCAAATTCTCATACCAGAGCATTTGGATACCTCTGTGAAGTTCACTATAATGGAATCGGCCTTCCTGTTGTGTTTTTACAGTAACGCCCCATCCTGGTTAATTGCACCAGCCTTGGGAACCAGAACAGGCCAACAGGCCCAAACATCACAGAAATAGGCCAGGCTAACAGCAAGCAATCATTTTAATAACAAACGAAAGTATAAACCACAGCACACACTGTACTTCTTCAGGTTACTGACAGGCATCTTCAGTCCATTAGCTCCATAGTGTGGGCTCAGTGTGAGATGGGAGTTTACACAAGTTTCTTCAGGCCAGAATCATGGCCGCCTACCTGCAAATCAAGGCTAAATCCTCGGAGCTGAGAAGCAGGTGAGTTACTCCTAAAAGGTGAGGTGGTGGGGTGGTGGTGGTGGTGGCTGTTGTTACTGTTGTTTTGAGATGGAGTTTTGCTCTTGTTGCCCAGGCTGGAGTGCAACGGTGCGATCTCAGCTCACGGCAACCTCCGCCTAGCAGGTTCAAGCAATTCTCCTGCCTCAGCCTCCCGAGTAGCGTAGCTGGGATTACAGGCGCGTGCCACCACACCCAGCTAATTTCGTATTTTTAGTAGAGACGGGATTTCACCATGTTGGTCAGGCTGATCTCGAACTCCTGATTTCAGGTGATCCGCTCGCCTCAGCCTCCCAAAGTGCTGGAATTACAGACATGTGCCACTGTGCCCAGCCAAAAGGAGAGTTTTATAAAGACAATTCACTTTCTTCCCCCTTAAAAAAGCCAGTTCCCTACACTTTTATAAAATGTTGCTTAGTCGCTTAAATATTTACTTTTTAAGATGACACTCACTGTTACAACTTGGCAATAAAAGTAATTTCTTAGGTAAGGGTCTGCTCTGGGCCCTCAAGTATTTCCAGATTCTTACTGATACTGTGTAGGAGGAAGACAAAAAGCTCCACCCCCTGAAAGATATACTAAAAAGTGCACACAGTGACAATAAGGACATGTTTCCTAGAAGCTGCTTGTGACCAGAAATAAACGAACTAAGCCAAATCCCCACTAGCCCCAGATAATACTTTTCCAGCAGTCTGTAATTACAGATGTATTCTAATGAACTAACCACCCAAGATGAGCCAGGCCAGTCCTGGGAGTGTCTAGCAGTCATCATCTAAAGTCAGAATAATAAAAACAGAAATCTCACTTATTTTAGCTCCTTGCCACTGGACTGTCCAGTTGGCACTGAGTTGACACAGCAGTGAAATTCAACCTCAAAGCTGCAAGAAGGCAGGCACTTCTCTGTCCCATAGTGAAGAGTCAGGCAGAGGCCTGCGTAGAGTGCCGTTTTATTTGGGCCTTTTCTACCCTCCCTTGACATTCATTTGTGCTAACAAAAAAATGGAAGGAAAGGAACCAAAATAAAGTGTCAGGTGGTTAGGGAAGCAGCATGGATTATCATCATCATCATCATTCTGGAATAGTTAGCAAATGTTTCTCAATAGTTCCCTGTCCATCAATACTGTTTACAGAAGAAAGGGAAAACAGTAGCTCTATCTCATAGAAAGTGCAGCCATTTCAAACAAACAAAAAAAAAGGGTTGAGAGAGGGAAGTGACCCATGTCATAAAGACAGAAGGTCTCCAAGTCACTTAATTCCTTGTGATTCCAAAAGGGCTGTTTTTAAAGTGTAAAAGAGCTCCCTCTGCATCTGCTCCATGTTGTTAAATAACACTTGTGTAATTAAATAAAAAGAGCCAAGTGTGACCCCAGCCCACTCTGAGAGGCACTTTACATGCTTTCTGAAAACTATGCTGGAAACGCCATGCGGACAATCTCCTCAGTCCTGTAATTTAGGAAAGGGGGAGAGAAAAAGTTTCTTTTGGCCATCACAGCTATACACTCTGTGAAAGGGTACCTTCAGGGTCTCTGCGAAACCAAATGAACACAAATGCAGGTGTGCAAACACCCAGGTATGTACCTCTCTCCAAAGACCCCATTCTTGAAACCCTTCAATTATTTGAAACCGTGGTCTTCTGACTTTCCTCACACCTCACCTTTGCCTTCATTGTTTTTCATGCTGAAGTAACTAGATTCACAATCTCAGGCTCCCAGTGGCTGTTCCGATAACAAGGAGCAGACTCACATTCCTTGCTGGGGCCTTTCTCGATCAGGTTACCTTGGAAGGTGTGTATTTCCCTACCCAACGAAGTCCCCACCACAGCACTCACAGGTCCTCCTCCAGCCCAGCCTCCTGGAACTTGTGATTTTCAGGGTTTCCCTTGAAACCTAGCCAGAAACCACAGCCATTAACTGAACATGAAGGTTTGACACCTCCTGAATTTAGGAATGAGGGGACTCGAGGGGCCAACTCTACAAACTCACACCTGCTGCTGATGGCAATGAAACAGGTTCCCCAGCTAGGGTGAGCTTTAAATTATACTCTATTTATTTAGGGACTTGTCTCCGAGGATCTCAAAGCATGGAGAGAAATAAGATGACGTGTAACTTTCTCACAATGTACCTTCAAGGCTTTGCCCTGATGCATTACGACAAGCAGGCCCCAGCCGGAAGGAGAGGCCTTCCCTCTGCGCCCAGGCAGGGCCATCTGTCCTCTCTGGGGTTATCTGTCAGTGGCTTTTAGGGAGTCTCCCAGGCATGTTAAATGACACAAGTAGAGGGTGGGGGGAGGGATGACCCTCCTGGATTCATCTGCTCACGGGCTTCACCTAAGCCGGTTTAGCACACGAGGTAGCACTGTGCCAGGCAATTCCCTCTTAGCACAAGCCATGCCTGAGCCACCGTCTTTACCCTCCAGGCCTTCTCCTAACGTCACACAGGTGTGTCCATCGCAGAAAAGACCATTTTCCAGAAGGTTCGTTTCCCTCCAAGCCTACAATGCTTCTTTTTGTTATTGTTTTTCTGCTACTGACCTAAACATAGGCATTCCTCCTCCTTTAACAGGAGAAAAATCTTGACTCTCTCCTTTGCATCAGCTCCCCACCCCGCCCCCGCCCAAGGAAATAAATGCTCTGTCTTTTCTGAGTGCGAAAAGAATAAAATTAGAGGGTGGACAAGATGATCTCCAAAGGTGCCCTCCAGCTCCAAAACTCTGATTCTCCCTTTAATGACTCCGCAAGGGCATTCTTCACATTGTTTCAAACTGACCAGCGACTTCTCCAGGGCTGAGAAGTGTGCATTTTTAGGCGGAGGCACCCAAACTTCTAAATGACACCAGTACCACAAGTATTCAGAAGGCAGGAACTCATCCAAAAGCAGATTCAGTTAAGGAGGAAGGAGGGGAGGACAGAGGGAAGGGAAGGCAGGAGGAAGGGAGGGCTTTACTGTGCACCCAACAGAATTTAGGCGCTCGCACCCTAGGTAGGTTGCAACTGGTCTGGGAGTTCAAGTGCATCCAGCCTGCCCTTCCCCCACACACCCCAAGAGAATGGGAAGTTCGGCCAAGACTCGCAGCACCTGCCCTCAGCTCCAGGCCGGCCTGACGGACCCGGAGGGGAGGCTGCACTCACCTGGCACACCAAGCCTCCGCGCACCTCCGGAGGGGAGGCGGCACTCGCAGGTCCGGGGGCCGCGCCGCCTTGCGCAACAACGGGAAATTCCAGTGGCACCCGAGCCCCGAGCTCACCCACCCCCGGCGGCATTCTCCCCACCTCCCGCTGGCCCCAGGACTCCGAGATGGCTCTGGTTAGGAGCAGGGGGCCCGGAGACAGGGGAGGGAAGCTCATAGTGGCGGCGGGGCTGGCGGTCGGCCCGTCCCCGCAGGGAGGTCCCCGGGGCGCGGCGGGGATTCACCCACGGGGCGCGGCGCTCGAGTCCGGGTCCCCGGCCTGCCCGCCGCCGCCGCCGCCGCCTCCTCTGCCGCAGCCGCCCGCCCGGAATCGCTTTATGTAAATGAAGCCCAACTCGCAGTTTGCAGCGCACACCGCCTGGGAAAGGGGGGCGGGCGGGGCGGGGGCCTTCGGGGATCCACATTACACAGCAACAAAGCGGAAGGTTAATTTGAAACTCACAGCCCCGCTGCCGCTCGGCTCCCCGGGCAAAGCCTGACATCTACAGTCCTGCCGGGCGCAGGCCGGGTTGCTCGGCGGCGACCGCGCCCGCCCGCCCGCAGGGACCCAGGGACGCACAGGGACGCGCGGGGCCCGGGCGCTCGGCTGCGCTCGTTCTGCTCGGGGCGCGGGCCTTGGGGCAGGCCAGGGGGGCCCGCGCCCGCCTGGGGCCAAGAGCCCTCGCCGCTCGGCCTGCGCCGCCCCAGGAACCAGCCCCGGCGGGAACAAAGCCCGGGCCCTCCCGGAGGCGCTGACCCCTGGCTCATCAAAGGTCAGGGGCCTGCCTAGAATCGGGCGAGAAGAAAGGGACGCGCCCTCCGCTACTAAAAGATGCCTGGGGTCTCCGAACCGGAGCCATCGCTCCCCTAGGCCCCGTCCACGTCACTGCAGGCCACTCCAGCGTGGGGGACAGAAGCCAATGTGGACAGGAATTTATTGGAAACACACACCCATCCTATTAACTGCTTTACAGAGCACTTCTGTTTTTCAGTTGCGGAAACTTACAAAAACATCCCCCTGCTCTCCGTTGAGAGTTTGAGGAATAGTTTTTGAGGCCAGAGAAAGAGGAGAAGAGACCACTAGATAGAGAGAACGAAAAGAAGAGGGAAGAAAAGGAGCTGCAATTAAAACCTCCAGGCTCCCTAGCCTCACCTTATAAAGCCACATCACTGTAGACATAGCAAAGATCGCACTCTTTCCAGGGGGAGTAGCTACCGCCAGGGTAAGATTTAAAGCGGCCACCCCAGTTGGTCAAAGCGATTGCTGGGTGCTTTTCTATCTCCCAAAGTTCATCTTTTCCATTCTGATCTCAAAGGCAGCCCTACAGAAATCTCTCACCGGAAGTCCTCTGTTCTCCCTGTCAGAATCCCACCCTCAGTCTGAATTTACTCCCGATTCTCACAGCACAGAAAGGCACCTGCTTTTACCCTTTCTGAAAACCACCCACCCAGGCTGGCCTTATAGCCTGGAGAGTCTTTTCCTTGGGCACAATAATAAACCGTGCAAGTGTTAGAAATATAATCAGCTCATGAGGCGAAGGGCAGTATGCATGGAATTGTATTAGCATGAGGCACACACTGACTCCAGAGAAAGAAGGATGCTTAGCTGGTGAAAACCATAACCTCCCCCTGTAGAAGGCTTTTTGCACAATATAATTTGGGTTCAGATTAATGTAAATATCTAACCTGTTGTGTACAGACAGCCTCTCTCTACATTTTAGTCCAGAACAGATTCTGGGGGAAAAAAAAATTTTTTTTTCAGTGAGGGCCCTGGGAGAAAAGACTGCCTCCAGGGGAATCATGTCCCATTAGGGACAAAGGAGGGCACAAACCCAATTCAGTCACACATGAGCTCGGGGGCGGGGTGGGGGAGTGGAAAGCCAGCGGGGAAGGTGGAGGATGATTCTGCAAACCGGACTACGGTCACTGCAGAGCTCCTTCCAGACCACCTGACTTCAGGCCCAAGAACAGGTGGTGTTTTCAAAACACACTGTTATTTATATTGGCCACATAAGTTGAGAACACCTTAAAGAAAAACAATTAATAATTTAATTGAAAAAGTGACTATGAATAATACATGAAGATGATGGTACTAGCAGGACCTGGAGCAGTGTGGCCCACAACTCAGAGATGCCTGTGGAAATCTCTTTAGGACAACGAAGATTCCTTACCTGGGAGCAACCCTACGGCCTGTTGGGTAAATTAAAAACAATCAGAAAATGTTGATACTCTCGGAAAACCTGATTTTGCTCCTTCGTCTTCACTTTTATTAACAGGGAACAACCTCATAATCTGGTGACATCATGATCTTGGTAGGCCCACAGACAAATACCTTCAATAAAATAAAAGCTAGACAACCCAAAGAATAAGCTATTAAAGTAACCTGGGAAGATTCGACAGTGCCTGGGCAGAAGGCCCGGAGGGGATCTGCCCTAATACCGCCGCTGTCCCAAGAAGCAGACCCTGCGACCTGCCTCCTGCACTTCAGAGGCCTGACAAGTAGAACTGAGAGTGACCCTGAGCTCCTTTTCTTTATCTGGCACCAGCTACACACATGATGAGGCCTAGTCAAGCCTGCCTTTGTTCCAGGCAAAAATTTAACAGGTAATCCACAGGCAGGTGATCTATGGCCTCTGTACATTATGGAAATAAGGGACTGCACACAGCTGGGTGTCACCTCTACTAAAACTCATTTTCCTTCTTCATAAAAACAATACCTCTTCAGAGGAAACTGGCAACTTCTGCACTTACAGAGGAAATCAGGAGTTTCTCTGAAATACTGCTTGCAAATTCTATCCTCCACCTCTGGAAGGCCCGGCTCTTCGGAGGGCAGCTGCCTGATGTTAAGCCCACGGCCTACCCAGCAGTGACAGCCTGACATTCTCATGGCTCCATCCTGAACACTGCTGACAAATAAACCCACTCTCAGAAAAGGCAATTCTTCCCCTCGCAGTTCTCCATACCCAGTCTCTTCTCATCTGGAAAGCGTAATTGGCAACAGCCAAAAGGATAAATATTTAAAAATAAATCAGGGAGCGCTAACCCCTTCCCTTCTCCTCCCCTTACCCACTCTCCAAGCCAGAGGCCTGCCCCCTAACGCTGAGCTGGCTGGTAAATTTCAATGACTTCACCGAACCAAACCTGCTTGTCTCTCTCTCTTCTGCACGTACACTTACTACTAATGCTGTGTCCTTCCACTTTTGCAAAGGTAAATATGATCTCTAACACACAGTGGATGTCAGTGTTCTGACTTCTAGCTTAACCTGGACTCTCTTTCACAGTACAACTGGGTTTAGGCAGATCTGTGCACCCTTCCGGGTTCTTCTATTTTTATTAAATTATAGGTACACACTGATTTTAAAAACTAGTGCTTAAATAACCTGGAGGCTTTAACAAAGAAAAATCCAGAAGAGGGTAAGAAACAAAAACAAGCGTTCCTGAAATAAACAAGGACCCATTTGGAGCTGAATTTCGCTCCATGGCCTGAGTTCACCCCATGATTTTGAGGCAGTTATATTTAGGGGCCTGGTACCCGCTGGGTGGCCAGGCCTTCCTGGGTATGGAACAGAACGTAGGCCTTCCTCAGAACAGCTCACATTTGCCTTCATAACCACTGGAAGCTGGTGTGCCAAGGCCTGCACACAGATGGTTTGATTCACATTTCTCTGCTGAAACCTCAAGACCTCCATCCTTCCCTACAGTGCTAATTCCATAGATTAATTTTTACCCCCAAATCATAGGTGGAACATTATCTGATTTCCTTACCTACCCTCCCCAGCTCAGATGCTAAATCTGTCCATGATATCCTCAAGAAAGACACAAATGAGTAACTACTTTTTAAGAGCTGTGATTCCGGAGAGTTTTTCTACATTAATTTCAAGTTACAAAGCCCAAGTTTTAAGAAACCCAAAATAAAGAATTTGCCTTAAAACAGCTTTACATGGCAGGTAAAGAGCTCTCTCTCTCTCTCACTCCTTCTTTTTTAAACAAAAATATTATTTCTGAAAGGGCAAAGAGAATTTGCCATGCAAGACTTTTATACCCAGGGGGGACTCTTACATTTGTGTTTCTAAACCTTGAACTTGAGAATTTTAATGGAAAGGCAGACAGACGCTTAAGGACAGCATCGCAATCTGGGTCCATACATTACAGGAGAGAGAGGCGCTTTGTTTGGGGCCCAGAAGAAAGAGGTGGATTCCTATTTTCTTCATAGGCCAACCCCACTGTCTGACACATCCCTTTACAGTTCGTCTGATGCTAACCACTGAATTCTTGGAGGGGGAAGCAGGTTGGAAGGAGTAGAAAGGAAAAAGGAAACAGAAGAGGAAAAGAAATGGGTGATGGGATACTGCCTGTTTATATAAATTGTAGGTTTAAAAAAAAAAATCTCAACACAGTATCAGTTCCATAGTATGTACCATGAGCTCTTTCACACATGAGTTAAAATAATCAATTAAATGCTGTATCAGAAGTATAACAGCCAGGGTTGGATTTTTTTTTTAAATGAAGAATTCATTGGGGTTTGCAATTCTCCCCTATCAAGCTTCTAAAGGATGAGGCCCAAGACAGGAAGAAAGACAAAAGATGACCTTTTCCGTGCTTTCCCCCAAATAATTCTAGAATCCTATTTTCTTATCTTTTCATTTTAGGGCATTTGGGTTCAAAAATCTGTGCTAATCTGACTTCAGAGCCCCGAGCTGAAAATTTCACATCTCCTCCAAGTCAGCCAGTGTTTTAGAATTTGGATTTCTATTGAGGCTGTTCCAATCGCCAGTGAGGCCTACGGTAAAAATGTGCTTCATGCTGTTTCGTTTGTCTCTGCAGACAAATAGAAACTGTGAAATTTAAAGAATGGAGGAAAAAAAAAGAAGTCTAAAACAAAGAGGTTAAAAAAATAGGACAAATGTTTTTGCTTTTCTGTCTCCCCGGAGCAATTGTTTGGGGAAGTCTGCATTGACAATAACCATGAGAAGGCCATCTAAAGGCGATGCGCTCACAAGGGGACTCCTTGCCTGCTGCCTTTGGTCTGGGGAGAAAAAGTACCTTAGCTCCGTTCTCCAGAAACAAAAGGCCAGGGCCACGGAAGGGGGGAGAGGTGACAGGGGCTTTCACATGGAGCCAAGTGTCAATGCTGGTTCATTTTTCACCCGTCTTAGTTGGCAAGCAGCTCAGGGAACTTCCTGATGACTGCTTTTCCCTCTCTCCCTATTATTTCTAAACCTAAAAGAACAAAACAATAATATATATATATATATTTTAACCTAAAACCCATCATTCTATTAGAGGAAAGCCTTTGGGGCCTACGCAGTCAGGCTTTCCTCTTTGCTTTCCTCATCCTACTTTTTTTTTTCTTTTTTTGGAGGGGGTTCCAATTGTAGATCACATGGAAATAAGAGACAGTGGACATTATCGTCATTTTTAGTAACACCAGAACGGCCTCTAGAGCTACGAAAGGCAGGAAACAGGGAGAAACACACACGCACAAAAAACCCAACAGGGATAGAAGGCGGTGGTGGGGAGGCTGCGGGGGCAAGGCCTTGAAACACTTTCTTTTTTCACAGCATGAAGTCCACTAATGCCAGCTTCAGATTTGCAACTGAATCAAAGTCTCAGAGTCGTCGTTACAAGGTTTTTCGGTGGGTGGGGGCATGGAGAAGTGGACAATAAGGATGTATTAAAGACAGAGACAAGGTGTGGCAGGGGCAAAGTGGGGGGAGGTGTCACAAAGAAAGGAAGCTGAGATGAATCACCGCGTGCCATGAAAATACCAGGGCGAGTGGATGTCGGAGTGTTTAACCAGATTTGAAGCTGGAAGCATCTTCCCCAGCGGGCAAACCCTAGGACGAGGCACAGCCACGCGACCCTCAGCCTTTGAACCCAGACCTGGCAGCTAAGGAGCACACTCCCCCTTCCCTAGGCAGCCACAGGCTCTGAGCTGAAAGGCAAGGTGGGGGTAGGGATGAGAGGGCCCTGCAAAGAAACACAATAAACAACTCAAATATGAACGGAAATGACATCAGCAAAGTGAAGGACCTGTTTACTGAAGATCAAAACAAAACAAACTTCCAAACCTTTTGTGTACACAAGATAACTCTATAAAAAGCCTTCCTAAAATGCCACTAGGGTGGACACATCAGCATCCCCACAAGAAACACACGGCGGGGGTGAGAAAGGGGAGGAGAGGGGCTAAAGGGAAGATGATCTGGGGGACTGGTGGGGAGGAGGGATAAAACCAGAAGGGGCCAAAAACCCAGTTGCTACTGCCCCCTCTGCTGATCCTTAACATTTATTGGTGTTTATAATCTAAAAGCCAAGCTCCACGTTTCACTTAATACAAGGCCAGACAGTGTTGTCTAATGAGGCAGCATTACAATCAGCTTGTAATACTGAATTTTTAATGCTGCCAAGGATTCTGTTACATAATAATATGACAAACGGAAGCTGAAAGTGGGCTCGAAGGGACAGGACATTCGAGGTTCCAGGCAGGCGAGCGCCACCAGCCCGGCTCCCCCTCCCCCTCCCCCTCCCTCCTACTCTTCTGACGTGAAATCAACCCTCCATCCCCATACACGAGGTCGGTAAGGAAACCAGGAGGATTTTTTTATTTTTAAAGGAAATCCATACTTTTCATTATTATTATTGTTATACTCTGATCCGAAGTTATAGCTCAAGAGTTTGAATTCTAGCTTCTCTGGGGCTACAGGTCTAAAATGAAAATTCATTCTTTTCTAAGAGGGGGCAAAGAGACAATACAGAGGAGGACAAGGGGTAGCTTATTTTAAGCAAACCAAGAAATTTGGGAGAAAAATCAGAGGGAGAAAGAACTGGGAGAGGGGGAGGGGATAGATGTCTGCCGACCATATTCACAGCTGCCGCACTCAGTTTACATTGGTGTAATTTAAAAGCATATATATAGCTGCAGTTGCTCCTCTCTGTAATACCCCAAGACTGTAAATCTATAACCACTGCAATGATTTAGTGATTAAAAACATGATAACATATTGTGTAACTGCAAACCACAGAACCCCTGCCAACTCTCTCTCTAAGATAAAGGGGAAAAAAATACAGAAAATGTGTTGCTTGCAGCCATCTTCCTAAACCCAAAAGATTTTAATAAAAGAACCTATACAGCAGATGAATTGGAAAGGGGTGAGTGAATTCTGTGTGAAGCCAGCAAAGGGAGAAAAAAAAAAAGAAAGGCAGCTTTATGTGGGATTCTTTTCTTGTACTAACAAATTACGACCTAAACATGCCTTTTCTTTTCTCTCTCTCTTCTTTTTAATAGTTTGTTGTAACTGGAATAACTGGTCTTGTGCACTGTCTTGCATATTCAAAGCTGCTTTGTAACCGGATCCAGAGACCCAACCTTATTTGCCTGAACTCAATAGGGGATTTTTCTCCCCCTCCCTCGCAGGTTTTGTTTTGGATTCGGTAACGTGGGTTTTCTGTTGTTCCTGGGAGCCTAGTCTATGCAGGCAGAGGCTCTGGTGCCTTTAAGCCTCAGACCAAACACCTGATAGGGGGAGGCACAATTTGTAGAATGACAGGAGGAGCCTAAAATATACACCAAAAAATAAAATCAAAGCAGCTGTAGGGGTTTTGGCCTCTGAGCAGCTGACCTGACCCCGTTCTGTATATTCTTTTATTCCCCCATTGCAGGATTCCTGCACCTTGGGTCAGATTCAAACTCAATGTGACCCTGAGGAGAAGGCAGTCACAGAACCCTGGAAAACTGCTCCATATTTAACAGGGGTGGGGGGGAGTAAGTACATATGCATTCAGACTTCCCCAGTGAAGACATCCACACAGTGTAGACGCACATATGGGCGCACGCACGCGCATACACGCGCGCACACACACACACACACACACACACTCACAGACACACACGTCAGGACTGCCAGGCCATGGGGCCAGCTCCAGACCAGTTTTCTCAGCCCACACCATGAAGAGCCTGAACTCTCCTTGCGGGCCCCCAAAATCCTCACGCCTACAACTCTACCCACAAACACATACATGCACAGAACACCACTCCTCCAGAGACTTCATATGTTTCAAAAGTCCACAGATCTGAATCGCCTCCTCTCTGGACCAGAGCAGGGCAGTTTATTCAGAGAAATCAATAGGAAGGAGCATTTGCAAATATTTATATAAGCCCTGTGCGTTTCAGCATTAAGTAATTAAAAACTAAAATCCGAGGAGGGGGAAGGGAGACACAGAGAGAGAGAAAGGCTGCTGGCCTAGAGTGGGTTTCCCTGCCCACACCTCATCTCCCCAAACCGCAAGCCTTTCAAAACTGATTCTGTGTACACTTTTTACAAAATCCTCTTCGTGCACCATTTGCTACACTATTTCAAAATCATCTCCAAATATGGATTCACCTACCACCAAGCTTTCAAGACTGACTGTGTCTGTATTCTCTCTTGCTCTTCTCATACACACACAGCACCTCATACTTTTGACAATGCTTCAATCTCTAGTATATACTGATTTTCCTATCTCTTACTTGCACTAGTTAAAAAAAAACAAAAAACAAAAAAACCCCTAACATTGTAAGATGAGAAGAGGGCCCTCAAAGTGGTCATTCAATAAGCAAACTCCCACCCCCTAGGTCCCCTGAATACCCCCCTACTCCCCACAAGCCCCAGGATGTCTACACTTTGGGGGTTCAGTTCCTGAAACCCCCACATGTAAATGGATTAAAAAAAAAATTCAGCAAAACGGGGTTTTAAAATGAAGCCACTATGGAGTGGACTTCCCTTTATTGTTCCGGAGGGCTGGGCAGTAAATTCTGGTTGCTCTGCCTCTAAATCCTCTCTAAGAAGCCAAGCAAGGCACTGGAGCACCCACGCTGCAGATATTGTAGAAATTTACAGTAAATGTAGGTACACGATTGCAGCACGCTGCCCTATTGATTATGGAGATTGTGACCAATCTTCTCCCCTGCCCACTGCCCAAGCCTCTTTCTGAGGACCTCCAAATAAGTTGGTCTGCAACTAGCTATTCTTCCAAAGTAGGGAGGAGAAAAAAAGTAATTTTTTAAAAAACATAATAAATCCTCAATTGTCCCCAGTGAAAGGGCTCGAGTCTTTTTTAAATTCCAAAGTGAATTTATGTTCTGTAATTTGCATTACAGCCAAGCGATCACCGTCTGTCATATTCTTCAAAGGTACTTAACAAACTGCCTTTTAAAAGTCACTAGAACTGGAGGCCAGAAAAAGGCAATCAGCATGCTCCTTCCATACAGTGCTTAGATCAAGTTTCAATAATTGAGACCAATAAAAATTGTCATATTTACCCTACTTCAAAGCAACAAGGGGAGAAAAGTTAAGACTGGGCGTCTTTTGAAAGCACTTGTAATCAAAGAATTTGCCACCGTCAAAGAATAGCACAACACTGGACAAAAGTCAAATGCTGAGCAACAGCTTAATTCGCAAAGTGAAATATACATATATTTTTAATTCAATAGTTCTTACAAGAAGCCTCCGAGTACAGAGTCCATACACAATTTAATTACATTCACTGCATGAAATACACTTATATCTACTCTCCAATAGACATGCAAAAAGATGGAGATTAAAATGCATAATGTAACATTCAGGAACGTTTTTGCATCGAGTGGAGCCGGGCCAGGAGTGAGAGTGGGGGAACTGAACGTAAACAATCCCACATTAGCGAGAGCAAAAAAAAAAAAAAAGAGAGAGAGAGAGAAGAAGAAAGAAAAGAATAAGAAAAAAGCATCCTCGGATATCTCTGAGCTCAGCTGGCAGAGGAAGGCCGGCCCGGAGAGGTCTGGCCCCGGCCGGCGACGCAGCCCCGAGCCCCCCGGGAGCCCCTAGTGTCCAGGGCAGAGCCCCCCTCTGGGCGCTCGCAGAGCTGCCAGTGGGGCAAGGCGGAGAGCGCGCAGGTAGAGGATCGCGCGGCCGCCTCGCCCCCTCCGGGACCCCGGGGCTCCGAACGGGCTCCCGCGTCCCTGGCAAGTCAAGCCCCGGCGCGGAAAGCACCCGCCCGGCCGCACGGCCAGCGGCGGCGGCCGCGGCAGCAGGAGAGTAGGCTGCGATCGCAGCGACTATTCCGGGCCGGGTGCGCGCCCCGCGCGGCCGGTCAGCCCGGGGCCCCGGCGCCTCTCGGGGTGGAGCAAAGTCGGGGGCCGGGAGCGGCGGGGGCGGGGCGCTCCGCACCGCGGACCCCCCCCCCCCCAACACCGCCGGCCGCTGCCTTTGTCTCGGCGCTGGGACCCCGGCCGCCCTCCCACCCTCTGCCCGCGCCCGGGCCGGCCCTGCCCGGCGGCGCCTCCAAACTCTCCGTGCGGGCCTCGCCCCGGGCGCCTCCCACCCTCCCGGGGGTCGCCGGCGGCCGGCGGCGGCGGCGCGGGGGCCAGGGAGGAGGGGGCGGCCCGGGCTCGGCGGCGGCGGCGGCGGCGGGAGGAGGAGGAAGAAGAAGAGAAAGAGAAAGTTTGGCGCAGGGGGAAGGCGAGCGGGACGCAGCGAGCGAGCAGGGCGCGGGCGCGGGCGCGGGGGAGCGCGGGCGGCGGCGGCCGGGCGCGGGAGCCGGGAGGGGGCAGGACGAGCCCCATGCAAAGCAGCCCGGGCGCCCCGAGGAGCCCCCGCGTCCGGGCGGTGGCGGCGGGAGGAGGAGGAGGAGCAGGCGGCGGCGGCGGCGGCGGCGGGAAAAAAAGAGGGAAAGTTGCCACTTACGCGGTTGCTTCTCCGGCGGCGGCGGCTGCAGCGGCGCTGCTGGCGACGGCGGCGGCGGCGGGAGCTGGCGGCGCTTTTAATCCCGAAAGAGGCGCTCGGGCCGCGGAGCCCATCAAGGCAGCAGCGGCGGCTGGCGGGGGTCGGCGGCGGCGGAGGACGCGCTGCTGGCGGCGGCGGCGGCGGCGGCGGCGGCGGCGGCGGAGCTGGAGCGCGCTCGGCGGAGCCCGGGCGGGAGGCGGCCGCAGCCGGGGAGCCGGAGCCGCCGCCGCCGCTGCCGCCGAGCAGCATGGTTGGCGGGGAGTTTACAGCCCCCGGAGCGGGCAGGGGCCACGGAGGAGAAGCGGCGGCGGCGGCGGCGGCGGCTCTAGGCTGTAATTGGGATGCAAAGCAGGCGGCGGCGGCGGCGGCTGCGGCCGGGAGGAGGAGGAGGAGGAGGCGGCGGCGGTGGCGGCTGCAGCGGTCGGAGGGGACGCGCTGGAAGTGGGAGCTGATGAGTGAAAAGAAAAAAGTCTTTGGATCTTTATTCTGCTAATTAGTTTCCTGCAAAAAATGGCTGTGATTAATTCAGTGCGCATGTGCTTCATTACCCAGGCACGACGGGAAGGGCTAATTAGCCACCTTCTGGATCAATAAGATTCAGCAAAAAAGAAAAGGGGGAGGTGGAGGGAGGCAGAGGGGGAGGAGGGAGGAAAAAAAAAAACCAGGGGAAAGTGATGAGCAGGGCAAGGAGAGCAGGAAGAGAGGATGGGAGAAGAGTCTAGGAAGAGGGAGAGAGGCACCAAAAGTTTATGCATGTATTAAAAACACACACACACAACACACACACACACACACACACACAGGCTCGCACACACACGGAGAAGTGGAATGCACAGGAGCAACAATAGGAACCTGGCTAAGAATTTTTTTTTAAGATTTTTTTTTCTCTTTCTCTTCCACCCTCTTCTCTTCTCTTTCTTTTTCCCTTTGTCCTCTCTCTCCCTTTAAGCAAATGCAGCAATGTTTAAATTAACTAGGAAAAGAACATCTCCAAAGAAGGGGGCATTAGTAGGGGGACAGCTTAGAGCAAAGGTTTAAGTGAAAGAGCAGAGTCTTCAAATAGAGACCACTTTAAATTGCAAATCTGAGATTTTTTAACTGAAGGAAAATTACCTCCCCCCAAATCCGAGGACGAATGAAGAAAATCTGGAGAAAACTTTAACACGTACCATAGATTAGACAAAAAATATATGTTAATTTTGTCTACTGAAATAAGACGCAATCAATCTTCTCTGGTTCTTTAGGAGGAGAAGGGAAGAGAAGAGTGGTGATTAGAAGAAATAAAAGGGGGAAAGTGAATCAGAACTAAAGGGGATAACTTTAGGGAAGACAAAAAAATGGAAAAGTTGCACTTGGAAACAAGTCCTATTTCTACCTTTCTGGACTTAAGAGAAAAGTAAAATCAATGTTCTTGTGTGAAACCTGGAAAGCAGATGTTTTCAAAACACAGGAAGCTATTTTGCCATCAAAAGCAGGGATGTAATAAAGGCAGTGAAAAATAATTTCAGACTAAATTCATAAGAGAGAAAGCCAATATATTTAAATATAGAGGAAAGGTCTAGAGTGTAGAAAGGGAAATTACATACCCCTTCCCTAATGCCAAAAAAAAAAAAAGTCTTACAGCTACCTCCAAGAGTTTGGAGCAGAGCTCACGAAGCCAAAGGGCTTGAAATGAGAGGATGGATTTCAGATAAAGACTAGAAGCGGTACATCCCACTAGAGCCCAAAAGGAGATCCCTGAAATCAAAGACAGCAGCCAGGGACCCTGCTACTGTACCGATTCCCAGTACATCAAAGCCATCACTTAGGCTGGTGCACGGTACCTCCAAAAAGCAAGCAAACAAACGCAGGAAGAACAAGAGTCTCTCTCTCTCTCTCTCTCTCTCTCTTCTCCTCCTCTCTCTCCTCTCTCTCTCTTCCCCCTCCTTTCAAAATCCTAGCCTCAGCATCACTGCTACTGCGATTTTTTTTTAAATGACAAGTTGTATTTATGTAAGTTCTAAATATGAACTAGTACCATTGAAATTACAATGTCTGGAATAAAATAAAATGCAATCAGCACTTTAAGTGATCTGCAAACAAATGTAAAAACAACATTTATGTTTTTGAAGGCATTATTAGTAAACCCTGTAACGTCAGAGAGAGAGCTAAAACTTATTTTTCTTGGGAAAAAAAATGTTGCCCCAGCCTACCAAGATTATTTATTTTAGAAGGAATTTGGGAATTAATCAGGAAATCTGTTTGATTAGAAAGTAATTCTTCATTTTGAGAGATTTTCCAATGCTCTTAAGAGCATGCAGCTTCTTAGTCAAGACTAGAGAGAAAAACCGGTTTAGGATTTTGCTGGGTTACCTCATCTAATCCTTCTGAATTCACTCTGGGAATAATGCTATTTTATTTAAGTTGGGGGGAAGAAAATACATTTAGAAAAATCAGGGGTCTCCTCTCTGTGAGCCAAATCTGGGTTGCCATTCAAACTTTTCCTGGCTGCTTTTCCATGCAGGACAGCTGATCAATAAAGCCAAGTCCAGCCTGGCTTGCTACAGGTTTCACCAGTCAGTGCTTGCAAAACCTTTGTCATTTTCTAAAAATAAAAAAGCTAAAAGTTATTGTAGAAGAAGGGGCTTTTTTTTGTCCCCTGGACAATGTGTCTTTTGTGAGGTTAATGCCATTCTGGGCTCTCCATAGCCCTGGACAATGGGGAACTCTTCTAGGAGCCTGCAAAGACTCTAGCTTTTTTTTTTCTTGCTTTTTTTTTTTTTTTCCAAGGGAAGGATGAAACATTCCTACATTCCAAACACAACCTCCACTTTGATTAAATAAATATTTATCTTTATTGTAGCCATTGTATATTTTTACCTTCAGGTTGTCCGGTTTCTGATTATTATTTTAAATTTTTCATTGGCAACAGTTAATCTTTTTTTTTTTCCCTTTCAGTCCAAAGTGCAGGTCAGTGTAAAATGTAGCTGACTGAAGGAAGACTGGTAAATTCTGAATTTTTCCATAATACATCAGGTAAGGAAAATTGTTGAGATCCTCAGGAATATATTTGCTTCTTTTTTATCTGTCTTCAGGAATCTTCATAAAGCTGTTTATTTTTTTAAAGATGTAGCAGAATTACATTCCTCTTTGTAGATCTTGAAAAATCACTTAAATACTATATATTTATTTTCCTTTAAAATGTAAATAGTACTGGAAGTGAACTTGTAGCTTGTTTTTATATAAAACCGTGCGAAGGAAGTCAGTATTTCCTTTGGTCTAAGCTATTTGGAGGAAATTCTGGATATAAATGTATTTCATGTTACAATATAGGAAAATGTCAGCTTAATCTGGTAAATACTTATGCTAATTTTACTGAGTGAATTCGTTATAAGGAGGAGAGGTACCAAGCTCGTATGATTGAATAATGCTTAGACGATAATCCAGCATCTATATGAATTATTTTATGTACAAAATGAAAAAAAAAAACAACAAGAAATCCAGAATCTAAATCTTTCATTTAGCTGGCAAGAGGGCAGAAAATTTTAGACTAGCCTGTTTTTAAGACATTTACATTAGCAAGAAAAGTGGAATGTAGGCTAAATACTGCATTGCTGTGTACATTTCTCTAGCTCTCCCCTCAAATGAATGGATATAGATATAAAAACACAAAAATATATCCATAGAGGGGGTACATAAATATACATTTGAATGACTTCAGATGTCTTTGCATTTGTGTGTGTGTGTGTGAATATATCTGTGCACACAGATATACAAGGTGTACATAAATTCAGGTACTGGCCAGAGCTGTGTGAGTGCTCACTCGCTGGGGGCTTGTGTTTCCAGATCTGTTTGAAGCCACTTATTTGCAAATATAACATAAAAAGGTTGATTTAATGATGAAGATGGGAAGGGTGAATTTGAGTAAGAATCTGCTGCCCTGCAATGATCAGGATATGGGGTTGCAATGTGAGCAGTTATTTGGTCTAAAGGGTAAAGAGGCAATGGGCCATCTTAAGGGGCAAGGAGGATGAAGGGGTCTTAGGAGATCTCACTTCGAAAAAGCCTAGCTGGGCCCTGCGTTGTCTTCTGCAGGAGGATGGGGGACACAGAAAAAAAAAGAAAGAAAAAAGAAAACCCCGTGTGGAGGCAGGAGAGGTTGAAAGGACGCCTCTCCGTACAACTCCAGAGCTAGATGTAAGAAAGGGGTTGGAGAGGGGAAGAATGTGCGAGTCCCTTTTTGAATGTGTATTGTTATTCTAAGTCTATTGTATGTACGTGTTGCAGTCCTTTCATTTGCCACAACATATGGATTCCATAAATGCAGACATGCCGAAGTGCATCTGTCTGGGTAGTTAACATGATCTAAACATCCCTCCTCGTTCCGCTAACTCCGGCTCTTCTTCGGGCTCCCCGGCAGCGCTCTGGGCCAGCCGGCCCGTGCCCCAGGCTCGCAGCGCCCGGCAGCCTCGTCCTTTTTGTGGTCTCTGCACTGGATCCAAGGTGCCGCGCGGAGGAGGCGGGCTGCTCGCAGTGCCGGGGTCAGAGGCGACGCAACCGGCGGCCTCTGCGCACGCGGGGGAGGAAAGGGTTAAGCTGCCCCAGCCCAAGGAACTGGCTGCCCTCCTCTTGGAGCGAGGTGCAGCCACCGGCAGCTGTGAATTAGGGGTCGAGTCCGAGATCACCTTTCTCCTGCCTCTGGAAATGGCAGAAGATGAGGTAGGGAGGGAAAACTAGAGAGTGGCAGCCAGGCGCGGCACGTGGGCTCCATCCATCTGACACCCCAATCGCCCCAGCACACCCCCGACCCCCAGACTAATCGGACAGTTCTCTTTTCTGGTGGAGATGCGGGGTGCGGTTCTTCTCTGAGCATCCACAATCGCTCCATCCAAGGCTCTGTCCTAAGGTTAAGCCAATGTGCCCTGAGCCTCAAGCACCAAATCTCAAAGTTTTGTTCTCAATGCACCACGGAGTGAGTAGCTGAGTCTGATTAAAAATCACCTCCCACTCCCCGTTTATCAAAACCAGGGGTGCCCCTGGCAGGACTAGGGAATTTGAATGTTGATGCCAGATCCTCAGATTCCTGTCACTGTCCCCCGCAGTCGTTAGTGGATGTACCCAGTGGTGCCCACTACACGCAGCTTCTTGCTTTGTGCCCATCTATATTCTTGCTCAAAAGTTTGCTTTCCCCCACCTCAGGCAGCCTGGGAAATACTTTTGTCAAAATAATTTTTACACCTGAAAGGTAACCAAAAACCAAATTCAGATGTGTTTCTGGGACTTTTTCACTGGAAAAGAGCGGAGGGTCTGGGGTCCCCTTTTGTCATGGTTCAGCATCCGGCCCGGCCAAGTTGAGGGTCACCACACCCAGGTGACGTTCTGGGGGCTGTAGGGACTCACTCCGTGCCCACAAAAGGCGCTTTAATTGAAAACAAGCTTCCCAAATCCAACTCCATGAGGATGGCATTTAGGACAAGGACAGCTCTTTCGGAAAGTTACTCCAAGAAAAAGGAATTTTTGGTGGGAAAAGAAAACTGGCTCGAAATGACAGAGAGAAAGGGGAACTAGATCCCTGGGGGACAGGAGGCAGGTGGGATGTGCGGTAAGAAGATTAGGAAATGAGCAGGTCCAGGGACAGGGCGTGTGGGGTGCGGCCAGGGAGGTTCCGCTATGCCCTCTCCTGACTCTCCCTCCAGCTACCAGGTTGAGGGTGAATCACCCCGATTTTAGCTTCTACTTCCAGGGCCAAGAGCAGACCAGCTGATCTAGAAGGCAGTTGAGGTCTGTCTTCTTAGCCCTGCCGCCCCTAACCCTGCCAGAGCCTCCAAACCGCGGAAATCAAACCAAATTGGCCGCTCAAATCTAGAGAGGTTTCATCCCTGGGGCAAGGGGGAGGGAACAAGTCTTTTTTTTCTTTTGAACTCCCGATTCAAAAGAGACCACAACCTACTCTTGAGTGTCATCTCCAGTACATGGATTGTGGGTATGTTTCATTCTTTCTTTTTTCCTGTTTCTCAGAAGTAAAACCTTTAAAGAATTAGCCCCAAACTTGGAGCACCCGGGTCCTTGAAAGAGTTCCAAATGATAAAGCCTGCCCTTCATTTCGAATACATGGCGCATTGTGAAAATGCAGGGCAATTAGTCAGTTCCAGGGTTTGGGTCAGATTCCCAGTTTCCTCAGCTCCTTTGCAATGGAAATCTGAAATCCAACCTTGGGGCAGGAGGCGCAGAGCCGGTGGCTCTCCCCGGGTTCGCACCGCCTGTACCGATGGCTAGCGCCTGACTTCCCTTTTGGTGACCTGGTACTAGAAGTTTGTACCACATCTGAAGCCTGGGGCGGGTGAAGAAGAGAGAGAACTAACCTCATCACAACGCAACAAAGTGAACAACTCGAGGGCAAGAGACCCTCGGTTGAACTACGTTCGCTTTAGGGATTTCCAAGGGCATAAATTGGGGGAAATGATGGAGACTTCTTGCTTGCCAGCCAGAGCCAGGAAAAAAAGGAAGCCCTGTGATGCGCGGGCGGCGGGCTTGGGAGCAGGGCTGTGAGTGGGCAACTGAGACCTGGCTCCCATCTGCACATAGCCCGCCTGGGGCCGGCGCGGGGAGACGGTGCCCACGGTGGCACATGCATTGTTGACACGCAGAAACGCAGGCGTGCGCGAATGGAGGGATGCGCGGCTGAACAATCCCCCCACCCCACCCCATGCTTGCATTTCTTGCAGGCATGGCTTATTTAATGGCCACAGAATTGAGTGCCTCTTACCCACCACTTCCATCCCTTTTTTGCTGAGAAATGTAAAAAGGAACCTATACCGTGTACATATTCTGAAGAAACGTGAGGGTTTTTTTTTTTCTTCTTGAGAAATACCTAGCGCCATAATATTTCTGATTTAAGGGGCGAGGGAAATCTTTGAAGTGAAGGAAATCAGTGGGGGGATGAACTAGCTTTTCCTGATTTTTTTTTTGTGCCTCTCCTCAAAGCCAGTAATGGGATTTAAAATGAGAGATTTCCAGTCCTTGTCCTCCCTCCCCTTCCATTTCGCTCTCTTCTCCCCAGAAAACATCTGCGGTAACCGGCTGCACGTCTAAAGGGACGCTTTAAAGAGAAACAGGGCTTGGGGAGTGCATCAACTTTCTCTTTTCCAAATAAAGTCGAAAAAAAATTCCAAGGACGATTTAAGCAACAAACGACTTCGAACAGATATTTTTCCAAGGCAAGAAAATTCCGATTCGTTGGTTTCCCATTCTCAGAAATAGAGAAAAAGGCGAATCCGATCTTCCTGTGCGCTGATGGCACGAAATTTGGAGCCTGTACTTGGTTAAGGCTGGTGGGTGCAGGGCAGGGCGCGGCCCGCGGGCCGGCAGGAGTCCGCTGCGCACTGGGCCTGGAGAGCACCAGCTGGGGCTCCGGCTAGCCCGGCTCCCCGTCGGGTGGCCTAGGGCCCAGCCTGAGTCAAGGCTGCGGGCAGGGCACTGGCCCCCTGTGGACTCGGGGCACGCCCTCGCAGCCGCCTCCTTGTTTAATTCCAGAGCTCAGTGGGCTACTGGGACATTCGACGCCAGTTTCCTCTGGCCCGGGCATGAGACGCACTCTTCTCGCATCTGCTCTTCCGCCCCTCCGTGCCGGGTGTTGTATAGTCCAGGCCCCTTCCCTCCCTGCTCTCTCGTCCCCAAAATCTTAGCATTGAGAATTCGACGGTTTCCTTGAGATGTTGATCCCAGTTCACTGAGCCAGCACGCGCGTCCCTAATGCCCGGCACACCCAGTTGCATTTCGGGACCCTTTTTTTCCTGCGGGCTTGGGACTCCCGGGAGGAAGCCCTGGGCGCTCCGGCCTCCAGAGACTATGGCTAAGGCGCTTAAGCCAGCACAGTCACTGCACTGGGCCCCGGGCGCCCCTCGCAGGTGCACACAGAGCATCGCCCAGCGGCCCCTCGGCTGGGCGGGGAAACATACCCGGGCGGAGCAATTCGATCACCCCATTATGCCCCTTCCGATGTCCAGAAAAGCCACTAGGCCTGGGGTCCTGCTCCAGCAGAGACCTGGGAAGGAGAGGGTGCGGCGGCGGGCTCCCCCTCGCGCTCAGGGCCCGCGCGGCCCAAGCCCCGTGCCTGCCTCCCCCGTCACCCTAACTCCCGACCCAGGGCTGCAGGTGGTTCCCTTCTCTTTCCACCGTCCTCACCGGGCTGTCCAGTCTCTTTAGGGCCACAATGCTCACCCCCTCCCCCCGCTCCGCGGGGCACTAAGATGGGGGCCCTGAACTCAACTGGAGGCGGACGCTGGACCTTGATGTTCCCCCCAGGAGCCCCTTCCAATCAGGGCCTGGGGAGGGCAGGCTCTCAGCCCCAGGCGCCAGAGCTGGAAGTGGAGAACCCCCAGGGTCCTGCTCGCCTCCCAGGTCGACCAGAAGCCGGGCCTGCCAAGGAGGTGGGGAGTGGGTGTGTAGAGTTAGTGAAGGGCCGACTGGAGGGGTGCCTGTGTCTGGGTGTTTGGTGGTGTTGCACGTCTCCCTCCCTCTCATTCTGTCTGAGAAGAAAAAGGAAAGCGGGCAGATCTGCGCCGACCCCTCTTCCGCAGCCTGGGAATGCTGCAGCAGGAAGAATTGCTCATAACGACACTTAAGCCCCGACACTTGAATGCTAAAGGTTAAACTTACAGTCTTCAGGGAAGGGCTTCCTGCCAGCTGGAACAGTGCTGCGCGCTGCCGCTGCCACAGGCGCTCCTCCACCCCAGCCTGGCCCCTCCAGGTAGAGCTCACTTCAGGGGTTCTTGGCATTTGTGCCCTTCAGCGACAGGAGCCCCTGAGTGCTGGCTTGTCCCTGCCCCTCACCTTCAGGGGAACCTCTCCTTCCTGGTCTCCCCCCATTATTTTGCCTGCGGCTGGTTGGTACCTCAGTTTGTCCCTGGGATCCTGCCCTGTGGGTTCCAACTAGTTTCTGCTGTGGAGTTGGAATGAACCCACCTTTGCAACAAAGATGGAGGGTTCACACAGGTGGACACTTTGGGAGAATCTGCATTCATCCCTTGTTCCTTTGCACAGAGCACTCGGTGGCCCCTGTAGTTTGGCACAGATAAAACCAAGGCTAATGCTCTGAATTTAGTGCCCAGTCTTGGAGGTCCACAGAGAGACCCTGGCTGTAAGGAGGCAAGTGGGGGCCAGATTGTCACACGGAAAGCTTCCCTCAAAGGAATAGCCAAGGGAGTCCCTATTCCAGGGACCAAGGGCCCCTCCCCCAACCACCACCAAATGATGGTGAGATTCAATTTAGCACCCCTAAAAAGGATATTCCAGTAAGAGATAGGTGGTAAAGAGAAGGGAGCTTAGCTCTCAGGAGCCAGGCAAGGTGGCTCTTTTCCTCCCTCCCTAGAGAGCCCACATTTGCTGAGCACCTCCCAGGTCTTAGCTCCCTGCCAGGCACTTTCTAAGTAAGCACATTCAGTTCTCCCAGCAACCCTGGGAAACTGGTATTTATTATTAGTCCCATCTTATAGTAGAGGAATACCAGACTCAGAGAGGTTAAGTCACTCACTTAAGGTCACACAGCTATTAAGTGGCTCAGCTTGAATTTGAACCTAGGGCTGTCCAGCTTTAAAATTATTTCTATTACACCAGCTGCCTTTAGTCAAGATCAGGAGAATCAGGGGACCCAACGGATGAGAAAAGATAGATGTGTAGGGCAGATGGGCTGAGGGGCAGGAAAGAAAAATATTCCAGGAAAGGTGCTCCGGTTTTGTATGGATTCAGGGCTAGATTCAAGACTGACAGACAAGACACTGATGGGCATGGGGGATGTTATTCACTAAAGGGAAAAAGGCCAAAAGGACAATGCAATGGAACAATACCAGCAAAACCCTGGGATGACAGAGTTTGAACCTGTGTAACAATAGCCCGGTGTACCCCTGGGTTTTCCAGCCTCGGCTGGCCATGCCAGGGGAAGTTCATATCAGGCCTTTTTGTTTTTCTTCGTACATTTTCTGACTGTGTCTGAAGCTCAGAGAAGTTCCTTACTTCTGTGAGTCAGCAGGGCTAACAGGAAGGGATGATCAGATGACCAAATGCTCATGAAAAAATATGAGGAAATCCAGTAGACGGGGAATAAGAGAGGGCAGAGACAGACATCCAAAGGCAGGCCCCTTGGGAACTCCTGGTCACTTGAGTGCTGGATTTGCAGGCCTTAAGGTAGGGAAGGGTGTGGGTGGGGCAGCTCCACAGCTCCCTTGAAACAAACATGATGCCTGCTTTGCCGATATTGAGGTTTAGCCATGTGACAGTCGTCCACCAGTTCTGGCCTCCATGTGTACTGCAGGCACTGACCGCTCCTTTGGACGATCCTGCAGCAAGGGGGAAGGGTGGTCAGTCCAGCGGTATGGACTGATTGCTCCTCAGCATGCTTGGCTGGGTTGGTTCTGACTGATGCTGCCCAACTGTGAGTGTGTGTAACTGAGCAGGACTGGCCAGGCCCACACGGGAGGGGTTGCTGAAAGCCTTGTTAAGGAAGTACTTCTGACTAGGCAATCCAATTACATAATGCTGCAAAAATAACTCTGGGCTGGGAGTCTTGTCAGAGTGACGTATTTTGTTAACAGAGAGGGGTATCAAATATCTGTCTTTTAACCCAAGGGCTGAAAGTACACTTGTGTGTACTTACTGGGCTCTGACCCTCCCCCGACATCAGGGATGTTAAGGGCGTGGTAGGTGGGGGGGCAAAAGCAGCAGCAACAATGCATAGTTAATTTTTCCCCTTCTCTTTTCTCCAGGTGCAGCTAAAGCCAACTGTTCAATGTAGCTATATTCCACCAGCTCATGTGTCCGTCTACAGAGTCGTGCACACCCAAATTAGCCATGCGATGTCCCCTGCTATAAACTGATCAGGGAAGATTAAGGGAAAGAAATGAGGGGGAGAGAATAAGAAATGAGAGAAAAACAGAATGAAAGGTGGTTTTGTTTTATTTTTTGGTGAGTAGAAAGGGTAAGGGATGAATTGTCTAATTGTATTCATGAAGACTAGCCTGGAATTCCTGGCTTCCCACTAAGGTGGCCACCTGGTCCCAGTTTACCTAAGACTGTCCTAGATTTAAAACTGCATCTTATGAACCTACTCATTTCTGAAAAACTTGAGACAGTTGGTCACTCCACCTCCCACAGGCTTTGGCCAAATTTCCACCAGGTCAGAAAATAACTGGTCATAATAGTATATCCTGTCAATCCAAAATTATTCAAATGATCTAAATGACATATTTTCATCATGGATGTAAAGACCCTATTTCCAGGCATTTGAAGAAAGATCCATACACTTCTCCCTCCCACTACCATTTTGGACTCTAGAGCTTTCCAGGTGGAAAAATTACCTGCTTCCTTCAGTTTGCTTTCAGATAAAGTTTCCAGATGTCCCTTTCCCATTTTAAAATGCCCCGAACTCCTGCCATGTTTTGCTTGGGAACCCGTTCATTTTTTTTTTGTCACCCAGGCTGGAGTGCAGTGGCATGATCTCGGCTCACTGCAACCTCCACCTCCCGGGTTCAAGCGATTCTCCTGCCTCAGCCTCCTGAGTAGCTGGGATTACAGGTATGCACCACCATGCCCAGCTAATTTTTGTATTTTTTGGTAGAGATGGGGCTTCACCATGTTGATCAGGCTGGTCTCAAACTCCTGACCTCATAATCCACTTGCCTCAGCCTCCCAAAGTGCTGGGATTACAGGCATGAGCCACTGCACCCGGCCCATATCATTTTTAAAGAGCACTGCTTGAAAGTCATGGTAGCTTTTTTTAACCTGTTTTCTGTTGTGGGGTCTCCATTCCTTCCTGTGCACCAGAGTCACACATTGAACTGTATCAAACTCTTTTAATGTATTCTCGTTGAATCTGTTAGTATTTTCTGTTTCCTAATGTTGATAATTACAGCATCTGATCCTTTCATTCTAAACTGCAGCCATCCAATCCACCCTTAATCTAGATCCATGTGAGCCTCTTCCAAAGAAGGCACAAGGATAAGCTATCCCTGGCCCAAGATACTCAAAGCATCTGAGCTTAAACTCACATTTGTCCTCACCTCTATTATTATTTTTCTTAATCAAAATGTCTCCAAACTCTTTGAGCTAATTATAAAAGCAAATAGGTTTTCCTCTCTGAATCATATTCTTTGGCTTTTAAGAATTTAGTTCCACTCTGAGACCACCTTGTCGCAGACGTGAAAACGTGCTTGCTGAGGACGCAGCAGAGAGGAAAGAGTGAAGCGAGATCCTCTCCCGCCCTCCCCCTGCAGGCACTGCCTTTATGGAGTCTATTTCCAGTCTGTTTACCTGGCAAGAACCACGTGACCAATCCAGAAGGAAATGCTGACATCATTGTCTCTCTCTCCCACATGTGCGCCTCCCTCCCTCCCGGAGCTGCCTGCATTCCGGCATCCATCCTCTCTGCCTCTCTCCAGCGCCCAGCCCCCTCCCCCACCACTCACGCCTTCCACCGCTTATTTCTCTGTCTTTCTCATGTCACACTTTCCTTTGTTTTCTTTTCTCCTTGCGGGCTGGTTCCTAGACTATCTTGAGCGCGCGCGCACGTACACGCGCGCGCACACACACACACACACACACACACACATCTGGGTGCCCTTTTCTTTCTCCACCTTTCAGTTTTTACAGATCTGTGGCCATTGAGCCCTCACTCTTTTAAAAACACACTTCCTCTTTCTCTCTAGATTTGAGGTTTCTAAATTAAAAAAAAAAAAAAAAAAAAAAAGTCTGGAGGCCTAGAAAGTCTTCCGGGCCAGGGGGAGGGGGGAGGAGGGCCAGGCGAGGCTGCGGAGTCCAGCCTTTCAATTTCCTGCTCCACTGGGCTTCGAGATTTCGGTGTTGGGGGTTTGGTCCAACATGCTTTCTTTCTTTATGTATGTACAGCTTCTTCCCTTCTAGTTTCCATTCCACGTTTCCCCACCCTGCTGCTGACCAGGGTCCCCCTCCCTTCCCCACTGCCAGACCACAGGTCCCAGCAGCTCCTGACCTAGAGCGGAGGGGAGGGGAAGGAGGGAGCACGTGTGACTCGCTCCTGGTCTTTTCTCTTTGCTGCTGCTGATACAGCTGCTCATTCTGTCGGGGTCTGGGGAGGCTGCTCACCGTTCTCCCAGCCTGAGACCTGGGGAACTGGGAAAGCCAGGATGCAGAGGAGGGGAGGAGTGACAGTTCTTGCAGGGGCCTCCTGGCTATTCAAAGGGCTATTTATAGGAAGAACCAGCAGGCAGGGCTCTGGGGTTCGGCTGCTCCTGGCCAGCTTTCTTGGTGCACGTGGGCGCAGAGCCAGAGCATGCAGTTTAGAGGACATGTTTAATAAAGACATGGGAGCCTCCGAACTGTTTGTTTATTCTCACAGAAAGGTGGAGATGGGGTGTGCCTGGAAACTGCTTTGAAAGCAGACAGCAAGGTAGTGAGGTCAGAGGGTGACACCACTGGGAATCAAAGGGAACAACTCTCAGGCCAAGGGGCACGAGGCAGACACTGATGGGCCCTATTGCTTAGACCGCCCACCCCACGCTGTTCTGAGTGGGATGGTACCCCTTTTAGTTTGTGAGTGGAACTCGGAAGGAGATATGAAAGGCCACAGGAGAGTGAGACTATTAAATAATCATTACTTAGGGGTAAACTCGTAATCCCCAGCATTCAGAAAGGTGGGGATTCTACCTGGAGGACATGAGTACTTTGATGGGCATGGGGCATGTTTACCACTGAGTTGGATAGAAAATCAGAAATACAGGCCAGGCATGGTGGCTTATGCCTGTAATCCCAGCACTTTGCGGGGCCAAGGTAGGTGGATCACTTGAGGTCAGGAGTTCAAGACCAGCCTGGCCAAGATGGTGAAAACCCGTCTCCACTAAAAGTACAAAAATTAGCCAGGTGTGGTGGCGGGTGCCTGTAATCCCAGCTACTCAGGAGGCTGAGGCAGGAGAATTGCTTGAGCCCAGGAGGCAGAGGTTGCAGTAAGTGGAGATCATGCCATTGCACTTCAGCCTCGGCAACAAGAAGGAAACTCAGTCTCAAAAAAGAAAAAAAGAAAAGAAAAAATCAGAAATACAGTATCCTATTGGAAGACCCTACTAAGACCTAGAGGTGGGACTCTGAATGTGAATATAGTACTGACCTTCAGTGTTTGGGTTCATTCCTATTTCTTTGTTTGTTTTTAGAGACAGAATCTTGCTCTGTCACCCAGGCTGGAGTACAGTGTCATGATCGTAACTAATTGCAGCTTCCAACACCTGGGCTGAAGCAATCCTCCCACTTCAGCCTCCTGAGTAGCTGGGACTACAGGCACATGCCACAGTGCCAAGCTAATTCTTTTCAGAACTTTTTTGTAGAGACAGGGTCTTGCTATGTTACCCAAGTTGGTCTCGAACTCCTGGTTTCAAGTGATCCTCCCACCTCAGTCTCCCAAAGTGCTGGGATTACTGGCGTGAGCTACTGTGCCCAGCCCATTCCTATTCCTTAAGACATGTTTCTAGTACTATGCCCACTGAAATGGCTTTGCCAGCCAGTCAGGAGAGAATCCAGGTATAATGAGGCTACCTTCTGGAGACCTGTTCCTTCAGCAAAGTGTAACTATGGTAGGGAGGGGTGTGGTGGAAGAGGCCAGTCACAGATATGTCTGTCCACAATCAACAGAATCTGAATCTTCTTCAGATATGCTGGAAATCTAGAACTTCCTACAGGCTTTAAACATTTTGTACAAGTTCTAATTTTAAACTTCTAAATGTCATAGGCCAAGGACTTGCTGTGTTTTTTTGTTTGTTTTGTTTTTTGAGACAGGGTCTCACTCTGACGCCCAGACTGGAGTGCGTGCAGTGGTGCGGTCTCAGCTCACTGCAGCCTCCACCTCCAAGGTTCAAGTGATTCTTCTGCCTCAGCTTCCCAAGTAGCTGGGATTATAGGCACCTGCCACCATACCCTGCTAATTTTTGTATTTTTAGTACAGATGGGGTTTCACCACGTTGGCCAGGCTGGTCTCGAACTCCTGACCTCAAGTGATCCACTGCCTCGGCCTTCTGAAGTGCTGGGATTATAGGCATGAGCCACCAAGCCCAGCCTGGACTTGCGGTTTTGAGACAACAGTTAGATAAATAACTCTGTTGGTCAATGAAATGATTTTTGTGGCTTTTGATGCCAAAGAAAAGTAGTGCTGGAAAGTTTCAATGTCATTCTCATCATCTCCATATCTGATCATTTATGGAGTCACTGCTGAATTATGAGTATGGAAGGATAAGGTGAAGCACAGGTTCTCAACTCTCAGCTGTGGATTTGAGATGCCTCTGTCAGTGAATGTGTGCTCTTCACTTCTTTTTTTTTTTTTTTTTTTTGAGACAGAGTCTTGCTCTGTCACCCAGGCTGGAGTGTAGTGGCGCGATCTCGGCTCACTGCAACCTCCGCCTTCCGGGTTCAGGTGATTTTCCTGCCTTAGCCTTCTGAGTAGTTGGAATTACAGGCATGCGCCACCATGCCTGGCTAATTTTCATATTTTTAGTAGAGACGGGGTTTCACCATATTGGCCAGGCTGGTCTCGAACTCCTGACCTCATGATCCACCCTCTTGGCCTCCCTAAGTGCTGGGATTACAGGCATGAGCCACTGTGCCCTGCCTTCACTTTCCAGGTTGTTGAAAGATATAAGAGAGGGTAGTGAGAATCACAAACCAACCAACCCAGCAGAATTGCATGACCTTTACTATGGCATCTTTCAATTTTGGAGGGATCTGGAGAAGAACATGAAGGAAATTCTTTTTCCATCCTTGAATGTAGCTCAAGGCTCAGGCTCACTTCCTCACATGGACCCTGTCCCAGGCCCGGTGTTGGAGGTGCCCTCGCCCAGCTTCTCAAATTCAGCTCTCCGAGCGGGTTTCCTGCATTTGTGTAAAACTATACAAGAACCAAAATAGTATCAACAAGAGCCATTTGCTTCACTACACAATACCTGTGATGATGTGGAAATGCATATGCATTCATTAGTAGATTTGTATTCACGTTACAGATGATCCACCTGCTTCCCCAAGGATAGGAACCATATGGAGTGTTCACTGTACGCTTCTCCATAAACGCCCACCATGCTAATTGGTACTCAGTGCTGTACCCATGGAGAAGAGAGGATAATGAGAATGATAATGACAATGATGACGACAATGATGGCAGTGATGACCACACCCAACTGCAGATACTGATTCCAGGATGAAGACAGTTCTGGGCACACAGACGTGCTTAACGAAGGCGGGATGAGTGAGTGAATGAATGAAGTTTAGGACTGTCACTGAGTGTTTCCATAAGATTCCTTCCTTCCTTCCTACCTTCCTTCCCTCCCTTCCTTCCTTCCCTCCCTCCCTCCCTCTTTCTTTCTTCTCTTTCTCTTTCTTTCTCTCTCTCTCGCTCTTTCTGAGATAGGGTTGGGTTCTGTCACCCAGCTGGAGTGCAGTGGGATGATCACAGTTCACTGCAGCCTCCGCCTCTGGGCTCAAGTGATCCTCCTACTTCAGCCTCCCAAGTAGCTGAGACTATAGGTGCATGCCATCACATCCACCTAATTTTTGTATTTTTTTGTAGAGACAAGATTTTGCCATGTTGCCAAGGCTGGTTTTGAACTCCTGAGCTTCAGCAATCCACCTGCCTTGGTCTCCCAAAGTACTGGGATTATAGGTGTGAGCCACTGCACCTAACCCGACCCCCACCTTTTTTTTTTTTTTAAAGCATAATTGCTCTATTATTACTTACTAAAAGGAACATAGGCCAGGCTTGGTGGCTCATGCCTGTAATCACAGTGATTAGGGAGGCTGAGGCAGAAGGATCACTGAAGCCAGGAATTTGAGGCTGCAGTGAGCCATGATCCCACCACTGCGCTACAGCCTGGGAAACAGAACAAGAGGATGGTCCTCAACTCGAAAGAAAGAAAAAGAAAGAGAAAGAGAGAGAGGGAGGGAGGGGAGAGAGAGAGAGGGAGGGAGGGAGGGAGAGAGAGAGAAAGGAAGGAAGGGAGGGAGGGAAAGTAAGGAAGGAAGGAAAAGGAAGGAAGGAAGGAAAAGGAAGGAAGGAAGGAAAAGGAAGGAGGAAGGAAAAGGAAGGAAGGAAGGAAGGAAAAGAAAAAAGGAAAAGAAAAGAGAAAGAAAGAAGAACATAATCTCAACTGCTGAGCCTGTGGGCTGAGCTAGAATAGCATAACAGTAAAACAATCACTTTTCATTGTTGTCATATTTTAAAAATACGATTTAGTACCTAATACTTCTCTCTCTCATGGCAAGTCAGAGAGGCCGTGCTGGCAGCTCAGGACAGATTCACCTTACACTCAAAGCCTAAAAGTCAGAGACGTGACCTTGACCTTGCAGTGATATATACTATAAATATAAACAAATTAAAAATATATAGAAAAGTAAATACATGCAAGAAAGAACTACCTAGAAGAATCAAAGGCTTTTTTTTTTTTTTTTTTAAGACAGAGTCTTGCTCTTGGCCCAGGCTGGAGTGCAGTGGTGCAGTTTCAGCTCACTGCAACCTCTGACTCCAAGGTTCAAGTGATTCTCTTGCCTCAGCCTCCGGAGTAGCTGGGACTACTGGTGCACGGCACCATGCCCAGCTAATGTTTTTATTTTTATTTATTTATTTATTTTGAGCTGGAGTCTCACTCTGTTGCCAGGCTAGAGTTCAGTGGTGTGATCTCGGCTCACTGCAACCTCTGCCTCCCGGGTTCAAGCGATTCTCATGCCTCAGCCTCCCGATTAGCTGGGATTACAGGCGCGTGCCACCATGCCCAGCTAATTTTTGTATTTTTAATAGGGATAGCGTTTCACCATATTGGCCAGGGTGGTCTCGATCTCTTGACCTTGTGATTCACCCACCTTGGCCTCCTAAACTGCTGGAATTAGAGGTGTGAGCCACCATGCCCAGCTAATTTTTGTATTTTTAGTGGAGACGGGGTTTCACTGTTGGCCAGGCTGGTCTTGATCACCTGACCTCGTGATCCGCCCAACTCGGCGTCTCAGAGTGCTGGGATTACAGGTATGAGCCATCGCACCAGCCAAAGGCTATTCTTAATAAAAATGAAACAACATTTAAAGAGTAGGATTACCAAAGGCTTGGGTTCTAGTGTTAGTTCTGCCACTAAGAGCTGGATGGCCCCCAGCAAATCACTTAATCCTCACTGTGTAACTTCTCCTTGTAAAACAGAGGTAACAGTACACACCCCACAGGGTTGTTTCAGGATTAAAGGAGATTGCAGATAGAAAGTGTCTAGCACGATCCCTGGCGCATGGAGGGGGTTCAATCCATGGTAGAAATGATTAACATTATTCTGATATTTCTTACCTGTCGGCATGGCAGGGTTGGAGCATGAAGATCAAGTGATTGTAAAAGTACTGCATGAACTAGAGGACCGAACACATCTAAGATGTTGTTTTTCAGTGTTATTGGGCTCTAAGTGATATCTGTTAGTACTAGGAAGTGGAGCAATGAGATAAAGATACATTATCAAGGACGAACTTTTCTTATGCACAGGTATCTGATATACCTAATTCCAGCCATAAAGTTACTGAAATAGGAGGAAGCCAGTGCCTAAGAGACTTCCTCCCGGGGGCGTTGTGCAGATTAATAGTTTTGGATGATGTCACAGTTATGAAGGTGCTTGGATTCCCTCAAGCAGAGGGGATATGTAAATCCGGGGACTCATCATAAAAGTGGTATCATCACCATTTCTCACAGCCGACTGTTTCCTAAGCTGGGTTAAAATTTACAGAAGTATCTTTCTCTTTTAGCATTACAGAGTATGACAGATTTATTTCCACACGTCTCACTTGCTTTCAGAGTTATTGTTTCCTCTGATTTCCCCCCACCGCTTTGGTGACAGAGAAGCCTGAGAACCGATCCTGTCGGGAAGTTTTTGGGGAATTTTCAGAAGGATGTGAATGTAGGGTATGGGAATTGCTGTGCACAGCTGGCATTAACTTTATTTTATAAAAAATATATATATGTACATTTATATATATACACAAACATGATTGATCTTCCAAGCATATCTGAATAATCAAAACCATGAATGACACACATGTCAGAGACATTCATCAGAACTCAGAGGATCTTCTAGGGGAATTCACCAGCATGTCTTCCTCTTAAAATAGGTCAGGTAACTAGCCGGGTGCTGTGGCTTATGCCTGTAGTCCCAGCACTTCGGGAGGCTGAGGCGGGTGGATCACGAGGTCAGGAGTTCGAGATCAGCCTGGCCAAAATGGTGAAACCCGTCTCTACTAAAAATACAAAAATTAGCTGGATGTGGTGGTGGGTGCCTGTAACCCCAGCTACTTGAGAGGCTGAGGCAGAGAACTGCTTGAACCCGGGAGGCACAGATTGTAGTGAGCAGAGATAGTGCCACTCCACTCCAGCCTGGGCGACAGAGCGAGACTCCGTCTTAAAAAAAAAAAAAAAAAAATGTTAGGTAACTATTCCCCCTCCTTTGGGACTCTCAAAAAGGATTTGCTACTAAATCTAGACCCCAGGCTAAGAGCTAGTTGCGCACTAGACGTCTAATGCCAATCCCAAATTTTCTGAATTTATTGACCAAGATGTTGGAAGGAGCAGGTTCAAGCATGTTGCTAAATAAAATATAGATTATATCGATCATTTCCCCTCAATCTACTAAAATCTTGTTACTCTTTCACTGAGGGAAATAAATCAGTTTGACGGGACTTGTTCTGTCAAGTGATATAAGTTCCCAACATTGCATTCACTACAGATTATTCTAGAAATAAACTGGTAATCATTTTTTTTCCAGGTGAAGTTCCAGATTAGGACACTACACACTTCCCTTTTTCTTTTTAAAAGTAGAGGCATTAATCCTGCTCTCTTTCAGTCTTTCCAAGTTGTTAAAAATGAAGTGACTCTCCCATGATTTTAGCCAATAACAACAGCTTCCCTGATAAACAACTTTACCCTGCAAAAAAAATCTGCTTAGAAAAAAAAAGATAAGGCATTTCTACTAGTGTTTAAGAAATCTTTCAGATTTCATCCTGCAAAAGTAACGAGGAAGCAAATGGTCAAGGTATATGACCTCCACTTGGACAAGCCTATTTCCAGATCTCTCCTACAGGTTTAGGTGTTAGATTTAGAAATTATTTCTGAATTAAATGGGGTCAAGGCCAAAGACAGGTAGAGTGAATTTTCAGATTATGTCAATCATGCAGATCTCATGCACGTCAAAGCCATTATTTCTCATAAACACACTGAAAATCCACTAGGCGATAAAGGAGAAAGATGGGAGAAAACACATGAACGACCTCACTGTTTATTTGTCTTAACACAAATTACAGTGGCCACAGGATCCGCTCACCTCCCTACATCTCAGGGCTTCATAAATCCCAGCATTTTCAGAATACACACTGCACAGAGACAACCTCAAAGTCAAAGCCCCAGCACTGTCAAGACCAAGACGGGAGCACAAAGGCAGCATCCTTGAAATGAAATTCGGGTATGCTGGGTACTTCTGGGTATCTCTAGGGTCTGGAGTTTCTGAGCTTCATTGAGATACTTGCTTGTTTAAAGGCTTTGGAAACAGGAAACCCACACTGCCCTTGACACGTCACAGCTTGGTATTTACCAATCTTGTGAGCCTGAAATTTAAATTCCTTCATTCTTTTTCTTTAGTCCACCACACCAATTCCCCACCCAGATTATCCCCAGGCACCTGGCCTCTGGATGGTTCAACAGTGCTGGGATTATAAAGAATGCAAGTTAACTGCACCCTATACAAAGTCCTGCAGAGCAATAATCTACCATGGATAACTGTTGGCTCCTCAACAGACTCCCCAAACCGGGTACTCCATACCTTGCCCACACTCCTCAATCCCCCACCAGCCCACTCTTAACTCTAAGCAAACGATTTCAACCCTTTGTTTTTGAAAACCATGACTGGAATGAACTTCAACTTCAACTTGCCTGTCATATTACCTTACGGTGCCTTATACCACACCCTCTTTTTCACCGTGAAATGTCTTTGTATCCTTAGCTCTTATCTCTTTCCTTCTATTCTACTGTGATTCCACTACAAATCTTCCCTGGTCTCTAGAGTCCATCCCGACCAGATCCTTCCAGTCCCCTTCTCCTTCACTTACTTGTCTCTCCCGACTCCTGCCCCCACAGCATGCCTGCCTCTGTCACTTTCATATCTTTCTTTCATTAAATTTATTTTAAGGCTGGGCACAGTGGCTCACATGTGTAATCCTGGCACCTTGCGGGGTTGAGGGGAGGTGGATCACGTGAGGTCAGGAGTTCAAGACCAGCACGGCCAAAATGGTGAAACCCTGTCTCTACAAAAACTGCAAAAATTAGCCAGGAGTGGTGGCGCATACCTGTAATCCCAGCTATTTGGGAGGCTGAAGGAGGAGAATCACTTGAACCCAGGAGGTGGAGGTTGCAACGGAGCGAGACTCTGTCTCAAAAAAAAATTATTTTTAATTTTTTTAAAAACAGAGACGGGGTCTCACTATATGGCCCGGGCTGTTCATAAACTCCTGGCCTCCACTGATCCTCCTACCTGGCCTCCCAAAGGGCTGGGGTTACAGATGTGAGCCCCCATACCTGAGCTCCTATCCTTACTCCATTTCTACACATGCTCATGTATTGGGAACCTACACATGCTCTATTCTCTCCGATCAAACAAACAACAAGAACAATAACACTTCCCTTGGTTCTGCCACCTTTTTGATGTGCCATCCTTCCATTCATTAGCCAACTTCCTAAAGAATCATTTAAACGTGTTCTCCGGCCCTTGCTTGAACATCTCTGGCACTGTGGACAGATGGCTCTGATTGTTAGAGAAGATGGTCATTATTTTGAGCCTTTTAAATAGATCCCCCTGTGGTTCCTGCCCACTGGTCTTCGTGTCACCTTGTGAGGTCACACAGAGCAAGTTTAATTCCGCGATGGAGACAACCTTTCCCCCTGTCCTGACCTCCTCTCTGTGTCTGATCTTCCTGAGCTAAGAACTGCCAGCTTCTTCAACTCTTTTTCACAGGATCTTCTTCTCAGTCCCTTTTGCCTTCCTGTTTCCAGTTTGAGTCTCTTCTTAAAGTGTCGTGGCCCATAATTAAATGTAAATTATCCACATCTGCTCTGTATACGGCAGTAGAGCAGAATTCTCACCTCTTTTATTCTCCTCATTACACCTTTGCCCAATACAATTGTGAAAGCCTCCACCCATTAACTTAAACCTCCAAGACAGTGGTTTGGAAAGCATGGCTCATGGAGCTCCTACTTCAGAATAACCCAGAGAGCTTTCATGCAATGGACTGAAAGTTTGTGTCCTCCCAAAAGAGTGTGGAACTGAATGTGTAGGTACTTTGATTCCAGCATCTAAAACTGTGAGAAATAGATGTCTGCTGATGGGGCCACCTAGTCTGCGATGTTTTGTTATAGCAGTCTGAGCTATCTAAGACACTTTAATAAATGGAGATTCTTGGACCACACCTCAAACTTGAATCTGACCATCTGAGGTAGCACCTGGAAACCCACATTTTAAGCATTTATGCCAGGTGATCATTTTTTTTGTTTGAGATGGGGTCTTGCTGTGTTGCCCAGGCTGGAGTGTAGTGGTATGATCATAGCTCACTGCAGCCTCAAACTCCTGGACTCAAATGATCCTCCCACATCAGCCTCCCCAGTAGCTGGGACTATAGGTGCACACCACCATGGCTGGCTAATTTAAAAGAAAAAGATTTGGGGCTGGGGGCGGTGGCTCATGCCTATAATCCCAGCAATTTGGGAGGCCTAGGCAGGTGGATCACCTGAGGTCAGGAGTTTGAGACCAACCTGGACAACATGGTAAAACCCCATCTCTACTAAAAATACAAAATTCGCTGGGCATGGTGGTGGGTGCCTGTAATCCCAGCTACTCAGGAGGCTGAGGCAGGAGAATTGCTTGAACCCAGGAGATGGAGGTTGCAGTGAGCCGAGATTGCACCATTGCACTCCAGCCTGGGCGACAGAGTGAAACTCTGTCTCAAAAAAAAAAAAAAAAAAAGTTTTTTTAGGGAAAGCGTCTTGCTATGTTGACCAGGCTCTGGTCTCGAACTCCCAGCCACAAGTGATCCTTCCGCCTAGGCCTCCCGAAGTGCTGGGATTTCTGGTGTGAGCCATTGTGCTCAGCCAGCTGATTCTTAAATGTGCACAAAAGTCTGGAAAAAAAATGTTTTGGGTCTTTTCCAGCACTTCTTAACAAGCCCGGCTCCCTCCAACCGAGTTTGTGCAGATGGGTTTTCAGAATCAAGGTCAAGACCTGCCATTTTCCTGTGTTACATTTCATCTCGCTAGATTTGGTGCCTTGCCTTGGTCTATCAAAAATCTTTTGAATTCTTTATTGTGCAACATATGATTTCATGATAACCACATATGGATTACAAAAACCTCACTGTCCCAGCTCTAGAAATCTCCACGTTGATACCAGTAACTAACTAACTTGTACTTCATCTTCTTTTCCATGAGACAAATGGGCAAATCGTCTTTTACCATATTATCAAATGCCTCACTAAAGCCTGGCTCTTCTCTGTCTTCTATATTTCCTGGTTCCACTGAGATGTCAATTCTGTCAAAGAAGAAAATGAAGTGTTCTCACAGGCCATTTACACATGCATTCTAGAATCTGTGGTGAGGTAATGGACTCTAGTGTGCAGAATCCACCCTCTTTTCCAGCGACCTTGTTCTGGATGTTTATGGCACTTATGTCATGGGACCCTTGAGTTATAATTATAAATGTTCTTATCCACATCTTTTTTTTTTTTTTTTTTGAGATGGAGTCTCACTTTGTCGCTCAGGCTGGAGTACAGTGGGACGACCTCGACTCACTGCAACCTCCGCCTCCTGGGTTCATGGGATTCTCCTGCCTCAGCCTCCCGGGTAGCTGAGAATACAGGTGTGCACCACTACACCCAGATAATTTTTGTACTTTTAGTAGAGACAGGGTTTCAGCATGTTGGCCAGGCTGGTCTCAAACTCCTGACCTCAGGTGATCCACCCACCTTGGCCTCTCAAAGTGCTGGGATTACAGGTGTGAGCCACCGTGTCCAGCCCTTGTCTACATGTTGATTCAAGGAGCTCCTGAACTCTGAGCTTTTGTCTTAGTTGCCTCAGAATATCTCACCGTAACTAGCACAAGATCCTACTTGGTAATTTTTCTTTGAGTGAATGAATGTTACATTTTATTCCCACTAACTTACTTATTTTTTTATATAAGATGAAAGTAGATCCTGCAGTGACTACTCGAAGATGGAGCTCCCTAGGCATGAGGGAAGGAAGTGTGTGCCTGGGCAGATCTCAGCAGTCCCAACTGTTGCTCTAGTCACTGCTCATAAAAATCAGCTCGTTGCAATAAAAGCTGTCTTTGAAATGCAGTGTGATGAAATAACTGAAAGGATGGCACCGTTTCTGAAACATCACAACATTACTGGATTCTGCAGTAATGGCCAAATGAGACACAGGAAAGAGTATTTAAACACACACACACACACAGTCCCCGGCCGGGCACAGTGGCTCACTCCTGTAATCCCAGCACTTTGGGAGGCCGAGGTGGACGGATCACTTGAAGTCAAGAGTTCGAGACCAGCCTGGCCAACATGGTGAAACCCTGTCTCTACTTCAAAAAATACAAAAGTTAGCTGTGTGTGGTGGTAGGTGCCTGTAATCCCAGCTACTTGGGAGGCTGAGGCAGGAGGATCGCTGGGACCAAGGAGGTGGAGGTTACAGTGAGCCAAGACTGCGTCATTGCACTCTAGCCTGGGCAACAGGAGCAAAACTCTGTCTCAAAAAAAAAAAAAAAATCCAACACCTTACATTAGAGCCATCTAAGTCAGCATAACATGCAAATGAAACCTGAGTTATGAGCTTACTGCTAATGAGACCTCTTGTGCTGGCACAGACAAAGTGTGTCAGTAGGATGTGACATGGCTGGACAGGGACATCTGGCTTCTTTCTCCATTATGGTTCCCTTCTGTATCACAACTGGTAACACATCTGAATAATTATCTGATATATAAGACACAAAGGGTGAAAACCTGTAAATGAATGGTGGAAAGTCTTGTGGTTTTCATGGTCAAGTGACTTTCTTTGTGGTCATGTCTTTCCTGCTTCTTTGTTATTTTTTTTGAGACGGAGTCTCACTTTGTTGACCAGGCTAGAGTGTAGTGGTGCAGTCTTGGTTCATTGCAGCCTCGATCTCTCTCGGGATCAAGCTATCCTCCCACCTCAGTCTTCTGAGTAGCTGGGACTACAGGCACGCACCATCACACCTGGCTAATTTTTGTGGTTTTTTTTTTTTTTGCTTTTTTTAAAAAAATAATTTATTTATTTTACTTTAGATGCATACTATATCTGGCATTTCTCCCCCATGTTATCCCTCCCCACCCTCCCCTCCCTCCCCACCCCCCATTGTCTCTCCCCTACCCACCCAACTGTCCCTGTGTGTGATGCTCCTCTCCCCTGAGTCCACGTGTTCTCGTTGTTCAACACCCACCTATGAGTGAGAACATACGGTGCTTGTCTTTCTGTTCATGGGTCAGTTTGCTGAGAATGATGGTTTCCAGATTCATCCAAGTCCCTACAAAGGACACAAACTCATCATTTTTTATGGCTGCGTAGTATTCCATGCTGTATATGTACCACATTTTCTTTGTCCAGTCTATCATTGATGGGCATTTGGGTTGGTTCCAGGTCTTTGCTATTGTACATAGGGCTGCAATGAACATACGTGTGCATGTGTCTTTATAGTAGAACGATTTATAGTTCTTTGGGTATATACCCAATAGTGGGATTGCTGGGTCAAATTGAATTTCTATTTCTAGATCCTTGAGAAATTGCCACACTGTCTTCCACAATGGTTAAACTAATTTATACTCCCACCAACTGTGTAAGAGTGTTCCTATTTCTCCACATCCTCTCCAGCATCTGTTGTCTCCGATTTTTTAATGATTGCCATTCTAACTGGCATGAGATGATATCTCAGTGTGGTTTTGATTTGCATTTCTCTAATGACCAGTGATGATGAGCAATTTTTCATATGTTTGTTGGCCTCATATATGTCCTCTTTTGAAAAGTGTCTGTTCATATCCTTTGCCCACTTTTGAATAGGGTTGTTTGTTTTTCTTGTATATCTGTTTTAGTTCTTTGTAGATTCTGGATATTAGCCCTTTGTCAGATGGGTAGATTACAAAAATCTATTTGCCTGTCTGTGTCTTTTGATTGGGGTGTTTAGGCCATTTACATTCAATGTTAATATTGTTATGTGTGAATTTGATCCTGCCATTTTGTTACTGGCTGGTTTTCTTTCTCATTAGTTGACTCATTTTCTTCATTGCATTTTTGGTCTTTGCCAACTGGTTTGCTTTTGCAGTGACTGGTACTTGTTCCTTTCCATGCTTAGTGTTTCTTTCAGGAGCTCTTGTAGAGCAGGTCTGGTGGTGACAAAATCTCTCAATAATTGCTTGTCCGTAAAGGATTTTATTTCTCCTTCACTTATGAAGCTGAGTTTGGCTGGATATGAGATTCTGGGTTGAAAGTTCTTTTCTTTAAGGATGTTGAATATTGGCCCCCACTCTCTTCTGGCTTGTAGAGTTTCTGCTGAGAGATCTGCTGTGAGTCTGACTGGCTTCCCTCTTGTGGGTGACCTGACCTTCTCTCTGGCTGCCCTTAGCACTTTTTCCTTCATTTCGACCCTGGTGAATCTGAAAATTATGTGCCTTGGGGTTGCTCTCTTGAGGAATATCTTTGTGGAGTTCTCTGTATTTCTTGAATTTGAAATTTGGACTGCCTTGCTAGGCTTGGGAAGTTCTCCTGGATAATATCCTGGAGTGTGTTTTCCAGCTTGGATTCATTCTCCCCGTCATATTCAGGTACACCGATCAAGCGTAGATTAGGTTTTTTCACATAATCCCATATTTCTTGGAGCTTTTGTTCGTTTCTTTTCACTTTTTTCTCTTGTCTTGCCTTCTCTTTTTACTTCATTGAGTTGATCTTCAATCTCTGATATCCTTTCTTCTGCTTGATTGATTCGGCTATTAAAACTTGTGTTTGCTTCACGTAGTTCTGGTGCTGTGTTCTTCAACTCTGTCAAGTTGTTTATGTTCTTCTCTAAGCTGGTTATTCTAGTTAGCATTTCATCTAACCTTTTTTCAAGGTTTTTGGTTTCTTTGCATTGAGTTAGAACGTGTTCCTTTAGCTCTGAGAAGTTTGTTATTATCCACCTTCTGAATCCTGTTTCCGTCAATTCTTCGCATTCCTTCTCGGTCAAGTTGTGATCCTGTGTTGTTGAGGAGTTGTGATCCCTTGAAGGAGAAGAGGTGTTCTGGTCTTTGGTGGTTTCACCTTTTTTGCACTGGTCTTTTCCCATCTTTATGGATTTACCTGGCTTTGGTGTCACAGAGCTGCTTGATGAGGTCGCTTGTCTGCCTGTGGGGGCGCTACTCAATTTTTGTGTTTTTTATACACACAGGGTTTCGCCATGTTGCCCAGGCTGGATTCAAACTCCTGGGCTCAAGCAGTCTGCCTGCCTTGGCCTCCCAAAGTGCTGCGATTACAGGTGTGAGCCACTGCGTCCTGCCTTTCCTGTTTCTCATAGGCCAGAGAAGATTCCACAAATACCCCAGAACATGCCCCCACTGGAAAGGCCGCACAGCCCCAGGGTGACACACCTGTTCTACATGAGGTCTAGGGCCGTAGTACTTAACTGGGGCTAACTTTACCCCCGACATCCCAAGGGACATTTGGAAGTTTCTGAAGACATTTCTAGTAGTGACAACTGACATCTCATGGGTAGAGGCCAGGGATTCTGATAAATATTTGGCAATGCACAAGACACATTCCCACCACCAACAAGGAATTATCTGGCTCAAAATGCCAATAGCAATGACTCCAATAAAAAATTCCATTAATGAAAACCTTTAAGATCTAGAACAAAGCCAGATGCAGTGGCTCACACCTGTAATCCCAGCACTTGGGAGGCTGAGTTGGGTGGATCACTTGAGACCAGCAGTTCAAGACCAGCCTGACCAACATGGAGAAACCCCGTCTCTACTAAAAATACAAAATGAGCCTGGCGTGGTAGCGCATGTCTGTAATCCAGCTACTTGGGAGGCCGAGGCAGAGAATGGCTTGAACCTATGAGGCAGAGGGTGCAGTGAGCCGAGATCGTGCCATTGCACTCCAGCCTGGGCAACAAGAGCAAAACTCCATCTCAAAAAAAAAAAAAATATTGAACAAGACAAGAATGCACTTTCACCATTTTTATTCAATGTAGTACTGGAAGTCCTAGCCAGAGAAATTAGGCAACAGAAAGAAATAAAGTACATCCAAATTGGAAAGGGATTAGCCAAATTATTCTTGTTTACAGATGACCTATTTTAGAAATACTTAGAAATGCCACCAAAATAACCTGTTAGAACTGATAAACAAATTCAGTGAAGTTACAAGATACAAAATTAACATTAAAAAATTAGTAGCATTTATATACACCAACAGCAAACAATCTGAAAAAGAAAGTAAGACAGCAATCCCATTTACAATAGCTACAAAAATATAAAATACCTAGGAATAAATTTAACCAAAGACATAAGAGATCTCTACAAGGAAAACTATAAAACACTGATGAAAGAAATTAAAGAGGACACAAAAGATCAAAGATAGCCTGTGCTTAAGGACTGAAAGAATTAATGTTGTTAAAATGTCGAGAATATTACCCAAAGCAATTTACAGACTCAATGAAACCCCTATCAAAATATCAGAGATATTCTTCACAGAAATAGAAGAAGAAAAAAACGGTTCTGGAACCACAAAAGACCCCAAATGGCTAAAGTAAACCTGAACAACAACAAAGCTGGAGGTATTGCATTACCTGACTTCAAAATATACTACAAAGCCATAGTAACCCAAACAGCATAGAACTAGCATAGAAACAGCCACATAGACCAATGGAACAGAATAGAAGACCAGAAATTAGTCCATACATTTACAGCATTTTACAACTCATTTTATTTTTATTTGTTTATTTATTGGAGATGGAGTTTTGCTCTTGTTGCCCAGGCTGGCATGATCCTGGCTTACCGCAACCTCCACCTCCTGGGTTCAGGTGATTCTCCTGCCTCAGCCTCCCAAGTAGCTGGGATTACAGGCATTCACCACCATGCCCAGCTAATTTTGTATTTTTAGTAGAGATGGAGTTTCACCATGTTGGTCAGGCTGGTCTTGAATTTCTGACCTCAAGTGATCCGCCTGCCTGGGCCTCCCAAAGTGCTGGGATTACAGGTGTGAGTCACTGTGCCCAGCCTACAACTCATTTTCAACAAAGAACATACACTGGGCAAAGGACAGTCTCTTCAATAAATGTTACTGGGAAAATTAGACAACCATATGCAGAAGAATAAAGCTAGACCTCTATCTTTCACCATAAATAAAAATCAAAATAGATTGAAGACTAAATCTAAGACCTAAAACTATGAAACTCCTAGAAGAAAACATTAGGGAAACACTGCAGGACATTGGTCTGGGCAAGAATTTTGGGAATAAGACTTCAAAAGCACAGGCAACAAAAGCAAAAATAGAAAAATGGGATTACATTAAGCAAAAAAGCTCTGTACAGCAAAGGAGACAAACAGCAAAGTGAAGAGACGACCTACAGAATGGGAGAAAATATTTGCAAACTACGCAGCTAACAAGAGATCAGTAACCAGAATATATAAGGAACTCAAACAACTCAATAGCAAAAAAAAAAAAAAGAAAAGAAAAAAACACATCAAATTATTAAAAATGGGCAAAAGATCTAGATAGACAATTCTTAAAAGAAGACATATATAAGACAAATGGCCAACAGGTATATTTAAGAAACGCTCCGCATCATTAATCGTCAAAGAAATGCAAATCAAAACCACGGTGAGCTATCTACCCCAGTTAGAATGCTTTTATCAAAAAGACAAAAAATAACAAACGCTGGTAAAGACACAGGAAAAGGGGAACCCATGTGCACTGCTGGTAGGAATGTAAATTAGTACAGCCTCTATGGAAAAGTGGAGGTTCCTCAAAAACCTAAAAATAGAACTACCACATGATCCGACAATGCCACTGGTGAGTGTGTGTCGCAAAGAAAGGAAATCAGTATGTTGAAGAGGATCTAAACTTGTTCCATGTTTACTGCGGCATTATTCACAATGGCAAAGATACGGAATCCACCTAAGCGTCCATCAGTGGATGGATGGATAAAGAAAATGTGGTAGATATACATGATGAAGTATTAGTCCGTTATAAAAAAAGAATTAAATCCTGTCATTTGAAGCAACATTAATGAAAATGGACTATCGTTAGCAGTAATTTATTGTATAGTTCACAGTATCTAGGGCTATGCACGGTGGCTCACACAGGTAATTCCAGCACTTTGGGAAGCTGAGGCAGGCAGATCGCTTGAGTCCAAGAGTTTAAGACCAGCCTGGGCAACAGGGCAAAACCCCATCTCTACAAAAAATACAAAAATTAGCCAGGCGTGGTGGCACGCACCTGTAGTCTCAGCTACTCAGGAGTCTGAGGGGGGAGGATTGCTTGAGTCCAGGAGGTTGAGGCTGCAATGAGTCCTGATGACACCCACTGTGCTCCATCCTGGGTGAAAGAGCAAGACCCTGTCTCCAAAACAAAAAACAAAACGAAACCACAAAACAACAAAGTAGCCAGAAGAGAAGAACTGGAATGCTCCCAACGTAAGAAAAGATACATGTCTGAGGTGACAGGTATCCCAATTACCCTGATAAGATCATTCATTACCCATTGTTCGCATGCATCAAAATATTGCATGTACCCCACCAAATAGGTACAACTATTATGTATCAATGAGAAAAACACTGCAAACTTAAAAAAACTTATTAAAAAGTATAATGAGTACTACCAATGAGAATTCCTAGACTAGGAACACGGGGCTAGTCCTAACGCAGACACCCTGGTCCATCTCGAAGCGTCATGTAACTACGTGTTGTGGGTTTGAGAAGTAAGTCATAGATGGCAAACACCAGAAGATACTTTGCAATTCTATGGGGAGGTGAGGATACCAAGGCCGAAAGCCCCACCCAGTGGACTGCTTTGGACAGCAGCCTGAGTAGATGTAGAGAGGTTCTGGAACATTCATAACATGTGGAAGCTTACTGGGAGCAAAGGTGCTGAGGAACTTTGCTCAGAGGATAGCCTACTTCTCCGCAGATAAAGGGTCACAGACTCAGGAGGGTCTTGTGAGACTCCTCAAGGAGCATGTTGTTGGTCATGAATAGGCCCTGGCTTACAGCTTCTAGAGGTTTAACTGGGGCCTCTGAGGATCCGGGAATGTGACCTGCATATGAAACGAGTGTACCCAGTGGGACAGCAAGAGATCCTGCATTTCATCCTAACTCCGGGAAAGTCCTTGTCTTACAGGAGGAAGAGGGAAACTCATTTCATCTAAAGCCCCTAGACTACAGGTACGTTTTCCCCAAATTGCCACTCTTTTTGATATAGCCAAGATTTTAAATATCACTACTTTTATATATCACAGGGAAACTGCTGAATTTAATGAAACCTCGAGATGTCCCCTGGGACAAGATTATAACTCTAATAGACCATCCTGGCCAACGTGGTGAAACCCTGTCTCTACTAAATACACAAAAATTAGCCGGGCATGGTGGCACGCACCTGTGGTCCCAGCTACTCGGGAGGCTGAGGCGGAAGAATCGCTTGAATCCAGGAGGCGGAGGTTGCAGTGAGCCGAGATTGCACCACCGCACTCCAGCCTGGCAACAGAGCAAGACTCCTTCTTGAAAAAAAAAAAAAAGTGGGGGAATGATGGACAAGAATCCCATGGGACTGGCATTTGTACGTCTTTTCATCGAGATGACTTTGTTTATGTGTTTGGGCTCTTTCTAGGGGTCAAGGGTAGTGTCCCCAAGTCTAATACATTATGAGGTTTAATGTTGTTCAAAGATCAGGAGATGTTTTAAATTGTAAGGGACAAAGAAGTCTATAAGCCAAGCCAAACTTCCTTTTCTTTTCTTTCTTTTTTCTTCCTCTCTCTCTCTCTTTCATTCCTTTCTTTTCTTTCTCTCCCCTCCCTCCCTCTCTCCCTCCCTACCTCCTTCCCCTCTCCCTCCCTCCCTCCCTCCCTCCCTCCCTCCCTCCCTTCCTTCCTCCCTCCCTCCTTCCCTTCCTTCTTTCAAGTCTCCCTCTGCCCACCAGGCTGGAGTGCAGTACAGCAATCATAGCTGACTACAGCCTCAAACTCCTGGGCTCGAGCAATCCTCTCACCTCAGCCCTTCACATAGTTGGGATCACAGCTGTGGGCCACCATGCTCAGCTAATTTTTGTATTTTTCATAAAGATGGGGTTTCACTATGTTGCCCAGGCTGGTCTCAAACTCCTGGGCTTAAGTGATCCACCTGCCTCAGCCTCTCAAAGTGCTGAATTACAGGCAAGGGCCACTGTGCCCAGCCCGATTCTTTTATTTCAAATACCTGTATGTCCCATCTCCATGATTACATGAAGCCTACAGTATAAGAAACCACCTAAATGAATTCTACCTGAATGTCGAATCTAGGTATGGAGAAGACCAAAGGATGAATGAGAGTGGCAGAATGAGGATTAGCCAGGCATGGTGGTGAGCGCTTGTAATCCCAGCTACTTTCATACTCGGGCAAGTTTCTGGGGACCAGGTAGGTAAGGCAGGACAGAGTAGATAGTGGGGGCCTGGATCCAGGTAACTAAATGAGAGTTACATCATTCTCAGATACGTCCTGAAGTTCAAGGCAGGAGATCAGGGAGATTGAGACGCTAGTATCAGAAGGCAGACCACTGACAAGAACTCATCTTATCACAGGAAGGCTGGTCTTCTAACCTCATCGTGCTGGCCATGCCCGCCACTCATTGGAGAGTCTTGACCTTACATAAATCCTGAAAGGGAAGTCAGACTGTTTGCTATACATGGTGGGGGTCGGGGCAGATGGCAGCCAGAGAAAGCATGAGGCAGAAAGGCACAGCTCATTGGAGGCGTTAGGATTGGATGGCATCTCTGCATTTGAACTTAACATAGGCCTGGGTGAATATCTCAGTAGCCTGCACAGACAGACACCCACTTCCAAAGGCAAAGGTAATATTACACCTTTATTTTATTTATTTATTTATTTATCTGTTTGTTTGTTTGTTGAGTCTTGCTCTTGTCACCCAGGCTGGAGTGCAGTGGCACGATCTTGGCTCACTGCAACCTCTGCTTCCTGGGTTCAAGCGATTCTCTGGCCTCAGACTCCCAAGTAGCTGGGATTACAGGTGCCCGCCACCATACCTGGCTAATTTTTCTGTAATTTTAGTAGAGACCGGGTTTCACTATGTTGGCCAGGCTGGTCTCGAACTCTTGACCTCAGGTGATCCGCCCACCTCTGCCTCCCAAAGTGCTGGGATTACAGGCGTGAGTCACCTCGCACGGCCTAATGTTACACCTTTAGATGGTGTCTTTGCATCTCCTTACTCCATGCCTATATTTTTACCAAGGAAAAATCAAACTGCAGAGAGCTGAGCCACTATGAAGCCAACTGTGTCACTGAACAAGGGTCTAATGCAAGCTACATCAGGGATGCCAGTGTGACGAAGTCATGGATGTAGTGACCACACTATCCACTGACCCAGCACTGACTGGCATGAATCAGGGCAGGTCTCTCACAACAGGAATCCTGTGATTCCAGCTTCATCCCTAGATAGGATGAATGTACCAGGCGAGGCTCTCATTCTTGCACACATAGAGTTTGAGGTACAATGTTGCCCTGGGAAACTGACCTGCAGGCTTTACTAATGATCATCGAGCCTTTTGTTAATGACTAGAAAGATTTGAAGATTCCCCTATCAGTGTCCAAGACTGAGGAACTATCTATAGGATATAAGGATAAAGAAATATTCCTGAACACAAGCTGTGCTTGCTTTAAGGCCAATGGTCCCCAACCTCATCTCCAGTCTTGATTCCTTCCCAGATCCTACACACAATGCACAAAATATCTACCTGTGATTCCCAAATAGCCTGTGTGTCCTCTGCTGAGAATGCCTTATCCCCATCAATATCAACCCCTCCAGGCTGAGTCACTTTTTTTTTTTCCTAATCCATGCTATCCAAGTTCACTATAATGACTGTATTTAAACTGTATGTGTGAAGCTAGGCTTGTGGCTCATGCCTGTAATTCCAGCACTTCGGGAGGCCAAGGCAGGCAGATCCCTTGAGCTCAGAAGTTTGAGACCAGCCTGGGCAACATAGGGAAACTTCGTCTCTACGAAAAATTCCAAAATTAGCTGGGTATGGTGGTGTGCGCCTGTGGTCCCAGCTACCCAGGAGGCTGAGATGGGAGGATGGCTTGAGCCCGGAAGGCAGAGGTTGCAGTGGGCTGAGATGGTGCCACTGCACTCCAACCTGGGTGACGGAGACCCTGTCTCAAATTAAGTACGTAAATAAATTAACTACATTTGTCATTGTCTACTTATCTTTTTCTTTTTCTTTTTTTTTGAGACAGAGTCTAACTCTGTCACCAGGCACCAGGCTGGAGTGCAGTGGCATGATCTCGGCTCACTGCAACCTCCACCTCCTGGGTTCAAGCGATTCTCCTGCCTCAGCCTCCCAAGTAGCTGGGACTACAGGCACGTGCCATCACGCTCAGCTAATTTTTGTATTTTTTGTAGAGACAGGGTTTCATCATGTTGGCCAGGATGGTCTCGATCTCTTGACCTCATGATCCGCCCGCCTTGGCCTCCCAAAGTGCTGGGATTACAGGTGTGAGCCACGGCACCCGGCTCATTGTCTTTTTCATAAAGCAAAAACTACTCTGAGATCACGGACCATTTTTTTAAGTATATACGTGTGATGTGCTTATCACAGTGCCTATCACATAGTATTTGCTCAGTAAATGTCTGTGGAAGGAAGAAAGGGAGGGAAAGTGGGCTGGATGTGAAAGAAGCAGTAAAGGACAGGGCACAGTGGCTCATGCCTGTAATCCTAGCGTTGTGTGAGGCCAAGGCAGGCAGATTGCTTGAGCCCAGGAGTTGGAGACCAGCCTGGGCAACATGGCAAAACCTGACCTCTACAAAAAACATACAAACAATTAGCCGGATGTGGTGGTGTGCATCTGTAGTCCTAGTTACTCAGGAGGCTGAGGTGGGAGAATCACTAGAACCCAAGATGTCAAGGCTTCAGTGAACCATGATTGTACCACTGTACTCCAGCCTGGGAGACAGAGTGAGATCCTCTAGCAAAAAAAAAAAAAAAAAAAAAAGAAGCAGTAAAGACCACTAATCAGGCAGCCAGCAGTGTCAGGCTTTTCCAAAAGGGGCATTGGCCAGTGAGCCTAGGAGAGACAACCTCATGGAGATCTACAGAGGAGTTGGCCATTGCTTTCAGTGGCTGCAGAGCTGTGATTCCCACTGCGCTTATTGGCGGAACCCCAGGGAATTCCTCTTTCTTGGATCAGCCAGGGACTTACCTTTCTTGAAGGCCAGCACACAGTCCTGTGCTGGTGACATTTCTGCAGAGCTGGCCAGCAGCAGCCTGAGGTTGGCTATGTCAGACGGTCCCTAGCATCCTAGAAGCTGAGCCTTGCTCAATCCTGTCTTTATCCTGTCAGTTTCCTCTGAAGCCCCTGATATTTGATATTATAGTTTTGATCATTATTAATAATGACCCCACATAGTTAACCTTAGTTTTGGTGAACTGCTTTCACGTATTTCTACAATCTTCATGGGATGAAAGAGTTTGTCGAGCTGAGTCTTCATTCAGAAATTCACAAAATACTTTGTGAATTTGACAGTGCCACTTAATTTTCACAATACTATTCAATGGCCGCAAGCATCATTGTAGGTGAGAACCCTAGGATACCCATAAGGGTATTTCAAGACGCTCGGAATGTGACAACATAGATCTCTTCCACTTTCTCCTCACCTTACCAAACCAATACATTCGGTATTCAGGATGTTCAATAGAACATTCAGCACATATCCTTAACTGCTCTTAGAAATCGGTTCTGTCAATATATCAGCTATTCAAAGAAAGTGCTTTTAAGTTCACTGTTGAACATAGTCATGTCATGTCTTGCAATCACAGAGTCAACGAATGTTTGAACTCGAAGATTTCTTATAGACAGGCTAGTCTGAATTAAGAACACTATCACCCAGCTAAAAAGGGTAAAGTCACTTAGTAACTTGCCCAAGGAGCACACAGCTAGTGCGTTGCTGAACCTGACGTGGAAGTAAACATCATGATTATAAGCCACTACCACTGTGTGTTGTGTTGAAGGTATGAAGATACCATGTATATATTCACACATGCACACACATAAAAGGATAAAGTCTTACGTTACATAGACCCAGTTGTCTGAAGAAACCATCAGCCCTACTAAAACAATAGCCCATTTAAGTTTAAGATAGCTTGGTGAGGCCCAGAGCCTCACCAGCCCCCCAGAACACAGAGTATTGTTTCCATCCAAACCTTGCACTGAAAGGAAGCCTGTCAGCTGGCAGTGACCTCGTGAGACAACTGTGGGGAGAGCAAAGGGCCGAGAAGAGAAAGGCCTCATTCTCACTGCAAACAGGAAAAGGAAAGAGAAAAAGCAAGCTCTGTCTCCACACCAGATTTGCTGGGTTGCATATGAACTGTTCCAGTACGTTCCATCAAATAGACGCCTTCATAGAATCAAGCAGAGCGCAAATGCCGCGTTTGGGGCCCCCACTCCCAGGACACACACGTGGGCTGGCTTACACATGCTCTTGCTCTCTCACGCCCTGGGAGAGCACTTATATGGGCTTCACGAGGCTAAGTAATAAACACTTTGTCTTCACCCTGCTATTTATGGGTTGCTTGGGGCATCCTGTTCTCTCCACTGCCCTTACCTGAACGACGGCTCCCGCAGACCCCCCAGTTTAATAGGGACAACAGTAAATCTGAAAGGCTGTGTGCGCCCCACGTGCTCCTGTTTTCCTGGCCACCCATGCTAATTGCAGAGAAAGGCCAACCTCCATCCCTCCGGTTATTCTCTGTGTGCCCTTCCTGGAGGTGAAATTCCTTCTCCTTTTCCTTCAGGCCCTTGCTTTCTGCCGTCCTTTTAGACATCTAACATAACCTTTGCTATTTGACCCCTCCCAGAGATCCCTTCATTCTTCAGCAATGGACCAAAGAACTCTGAAAACAAGAACAACCCCGACAGCTGCAAACCACCAGCCCTCGCCTCCAGCAGAGGTTTTCCGGAAACTCTGGACGACCACGCGCATGCAGAGGTAAGGAGATGATCCGGTCCTACCTGGTGTTGACTTCCAGGTTCACTTAAAGGCCACGTGCCACCCCGTGCACATTGTGTTTGGGTTGCAAAGGAGAAGGATGCATATTGAAAGCCGGAAGTGTGCCCAGGCCAACAGATGTCTGCGCCAGGCCACAGGGGACGACCCTGAAAGAGTCCAGCAGGTGCAGAACCACAGCTGATCACTTTGGTCCGTTTGGGAGCCCCTTTCGTTCAGCTCCTTTGGGGGTTCCAGGGATTTCAGAGCTTCCAGGTCCTGTAGGAAGAGATGCAGTCACGGCTGCACCCTGCCCACTCTCGGGCTATTACACCAGCCTGGAGCCCGGCCACTTCTCGGCCTTGTCTTCATCTTGGGCTAACCGGCCGTCTCCTGCAAACAGACAAGACAGAGAAGGATGAGTGAACTCGGCCTCTCCCCCACAGAATACAGTTCGCCATTACAGCGCTGATTAAATACAGGACATTATCTCACCATAATGCCCTTCTGGCGGCGTTCCCAGGAAAATTCTAACTAATCATAAAAATAGAAAGAAAACGCAACCTAAATTCCATTCCTCGTCTTAAATGAGTGATATGTTCACTTTTATTTATTTTTCTGGAAGCGAGGCGGGAAAAGAAATGAATTTTAGGGCTTAGAAAAACAAGCTACTAATAGTACTAAGTAGAGCTGGGTGGTGGTGCAGACGGCTTAGGTCTAGCAGGGATGTAACCAGCATGGCATGGGTGAGTCCCCGCCCTGCCTCTGGCTGAAAACTTTGAGTTTAGAATTGGAGTAACTGGCAGGGCAAAGGCAGGATGGGGTAAAGGAAGGTTGTGGGGTTGAGTGTGGACCCCCTCCATCCTACCCCCCCACACATACGCACACACAAGCTAGGCACTCAATAGCTTTCTTATAGCCCAAGTAGGCAAATCCTCCTCCAATATACCTTTTAAATAATGCCTGATCTTTCTCCAGCAGCATTCTTTTTTGGAAACATAGGCATAGTTTAGGTATTTTCTCTTTGGAAGGTTCTTCGTGGAAATTCACCCAACTAATTCCTACTCACAGATTTTAGAGATCTGAACAGTTAGAGGCCTTCCCTAAGAACCTTTACCCTGACTCCAGTCCAGGGGTTGGTCCTCTAAACCTTCTCTTCATCACAGCCATGTGACTGTGATTAATGCAATGATTGCATAGTTGATGGTTTAAAACCGTTGTCTGTTCCCTCTTGTAGATTAAAAACATGTTTGTCTTATTCCCGACTTTGTAAGTGCTGGGTACATAGTAGCTGCCCAATACATGCCTGTGTTGGATGAGTGCTGATAGGTAATGGTGGGTGCCAAAGTGGATGGTACCTTATGCCACTTTGGTGGAGCTCAGGTGTAGCAGCGGTGGGTCCACACCACCACGACAAAGGACCAAGCTCCTCCCAAATAATTTCTGCTCTTTCCTCGTGTGAAATCTTTCTTTCTTTCTTTCTTTCTCTCTTTCTCTCTCTCTCTCTCTCTCTCTCTCTCTCTCTCTCTCTCTCTCTTCTCTTCCTTTCCTTTTTTTTCTGAGTCTAGCTCTTTTTCCCAGGCTGGAGTGCAGAGGCACAAACTTGGACCACTGCAGCCTCCACCTCCTGGGATCAAGTGATTCTCCTGCCTCAGCTTCCTGAGTAGCTGGGACTACAAGGTGTATGCCATCATACCCCGCTAATTTTTGTATGTTTAGTAGAGAAGGGGTTTTCCCCATGTTGGCCAGGCTGATGTCAAACTCCTGACCTCAGGTGGTTTGCCTGCCTCCACCTTCCAAAGTGCTGGGATTGCAGGCATGAGCCACCATGCCTGGCCCCTTCTGTGAAGTCTTCATGGATAAACCATGGGAGAGTTCAAAATCCTGAAAACCAACTTCTGAGATGCTTCCCTCTTTTTTCACTTTTTGTTTTCTTTTAAACAGAGACAGGGGTGTTATGTTGCCCAGGCTGGTCTCAAACTCCTAAGCTCAAGGGATCCTCCCACTTTGGCCTCCCAAAGTGCTGGGACTACAGACATGAACCACTGCGCCTAGCTCTGAGATGCTTCTCCCTCCTTTTTTTTTTTTTTTTTTGAGACGGAGTCTCACTCTGTCTCCAGGCTGGAGTGCAGTGTGGTTCACTGCAACCTCCACCTCCCAGGTTCAAGCAGTTCTCCTGCATCAGCCTCTGAAGTAGCTGGGACTATAGGCACGCACTGCCAAGCCTGGCTAATTTTTCTATTTTTAGTAGAGACAAGTTTTCACCATGTGGATCAGGATGGTCTCAATCTCTTGACCTTGTGATCCACCCACCTTGGCCTCCTAAAGTGCTAGGACTACACGTGTGAGCCACCGTGCCCGGCTCAGAGATGCTTCTCTTAATATTACACTGGATGAAAAGAAAATGAAAGACATCCCACACCCATCCTGCCTCCCTGCGTCCCTGTTCTGGCATTAGAATCTCACACTGCCATCCCCCCATCTTAGCTACTGCTGAAGTAATGGGCACTGCTACTTGATGGCAAAGTTCTAGCTGGGCTAATTAAGCATACTGAGCTAATAACCTTCCATTTTGGGACCGGTGTTATTCATAATTTAATGTATTGCTGCTGAAACATTAACCTTTCGACAACTGGCATGTTGCCCACAGCCGCCCGAGTGCTGACCATCTTTCAGTAAAATGAGTATTATTGTTAAAACAGGTATAAATCATTCATGGCTGCAGCTTTTGTGTCAGACCCTACGTGAAAATAAGCAGTAAGCTGGGTAATTTATTTACCTTTTTGGTGATTATTTTTTATGATTTTATTATCATATTCAGTGATTCATAAACATTGGCCCGGTGCCATTTGGTAATCATTTTACATTTTAAATATTGCGTTGGTGGTTCTACTTTTCATCTTTAAAAATTTCAGGATTGATACCAGGCAACTTAATTCAGACCCGAATGCAATATTTCATTTGAAAGAAGGTGGTGGGTGGGGAGGGGAAAAGAATCCCTGCCCCTTCATTTTAATAAACCATTTTCAACAGGGCTGTTAGGAGCCTCCACTTGTTACAACATTGCACTTACTGTAGCAAACTTTCTTTGAAGTTTAACACACAGAGGGTGCCTTGAAATCTGAATAAAAGCACAGGAAAACAGTTAACAAGCTTCTGGTTGGAAAGAAGATGTGATTGAGCCAAGGGTGGAGAGAGGCCTGGAGATGCTGGCTCCGGGCCAGGAAGGTTGGAAGCCACTAACCCTCCTCCCAGCACCTGGTTGGGGAATGTGATTACAGTCCCCCGGGGACCTGGAAATTCTTTACTGCCTGCCTGCCTGCGCCGGCCGCCTGCCCTGAATTGGGCTCCCATAACCGTTCCAGAAAGTAGCTTTTGCTCCTATGACACCAAGTCGGTGCTGGAGGATGGGTGGTGTCTGGGTCTTTCATGGGTTGGGAGCTCAGGGGATCTCCCTCCATCTCGCAGGCTCTCTTGTGGCATTCCCACACATTTCCTAAACCAGTGAAAGCTCAGAGGTCTTCGTATGTAATAGCTGAAGCCGAACTACTACTGCTACTGCTACTAGTACTTCTTCCTGCTCCTCTCCCTCTTCCTCCTCCTTCTCCTCTTCCTCCTCCTCCTCGGCCGTGTCCTCCTCCTCCTCCTCCTTTCTTCTTTTTTTTCTTTTGAGCCAGAGTCTCACTCTGTCACCCAGGCCAGAGTGCAGTGGTGCCATCTCAGCTCACTGTAACCTCTGCCTCCCGGGTTCAAGCAATTCTTGTACTTCACCCCCAAAGTAGCTGGGATTACAGGCGTGTGCCACCATGCCTGGCTAATTTTTTAATTTTTAGTAGAGACAGGGTTTCACCATGTTGGCCACGTTGGTCTTGAACTCCTGACCTCAAAGGATCTGCCCGCCTCAGCCTCCCAAAATGCTGGGATTACAGGGGGATGACAGGTGTGAGCCACTGCACCCAGCCTCGAAGCCAAACTTCTGATGGTGGGCAGGCAGTGGGACAGGAGAGGGCACAGAATGGGACATCATGTTAAAACTCTTCCTCAAGGCAGAAGCATGCCCAGGAATAAGCTTTCCTTTAGAACCTCATTTCATGTCAGGTACACTGGCACAGAGGGGAGCTCTGCCAAGAAAACTGGCACCTTTGCCCAAAACATAGGAGATGAGATCTTAAAACACAGCCATAAATATGTGCTGTAAAGAAATGGCCACAGGGAAAGCCAAGGCAAGATAAGAAATATTGTTTCCTTTCCCTCCCTCACTCCCTCCCCTCTCCCTTCCATCCTCCCTTCCTTCCCTCCCTCCCTTTCCTTCCCTTCCTCCTTCCCTTTCACCTTCCCTTCTCTTCTCTCGAGGCAGGGCCTTGCTTTGTCACCTAGGCTGGAGTGCAGTGGCACCATCACGACTCGCTGCAGCCTCAACCTCCCAGGCTCAAGCAATTCTCCTACCTCAGCCTCCCAAGGAGCTGGGACTAGAGGCACTTCCCCCTCCACCACACTCGGCTCATTTTAAAATTTTTTGTAGAGACAGGATCTTGCTATGTTGCCCAGGATGGTCTTGAACTCCTGTTCTCAAGCAGTCCTCCCACCTTGGCCTCCCAAAGTGCAGGGAGCACAGACATGAGCCACTGAGCCTGGCCTAGAAAGACTTCCTTCTGGACAGTTTGAATAGGGTTAGCTCTGAGACAGCCCTTATTCTCTTTTCTAACTTTCTGTAATTTCTCATGTATAGCTGTTATGACTCTTCAATTGAAGTATCTGGTTTTAGGTTTTACTTGGATTTATGTATATGTCTCAAATTATTTAATTTTTCATTGTGGTAAAATATAGACAACGTAAGATTTGCCATTTTAACCACTGTCCAGTGTACAATTCAGTGCTGTTTATCACATTTGCAACGTTGTGAGACTAGGGCCACTATCTCTTTGCAAAAATTTTCATCACTCTAAACATAAACTCTTTACCCATTAAGCAATAAGTCCTACTCCCGCTTCCCTGCTCCCTGTGGCCCTTCCAGCCCCTGGAAACCACTCATCTACCTTCTATCGCTATGAATTTACTATCCTGAACATTTGTTTGTTTGTTTTTTAATTTTTTTTTTTGGGTGGGGACAGGGTCTCACTCTCTTGCCCAGGCTAGAGTACAGTGGCGTGATCTTAGCTCATTGCAACTTCTGCCTCCTGGGTTCAAGCAATTCTCTGCCTCAGCCTCCCAAGTAGCTGGGATTACAGGCGCCCACCATCATGCCCAGCTAATTTTTGTATTTTTAGTAGAGATGGGGTTTCACCATCTTGGCCAGGCTGGTCTTGGACTCCTGACCTTGTGATCCACCCTCCTTGGCCTCCCAAAGTGCTGGGATTACAGGCGTGAGCCGCTGCGCCTGGCCCTATTCTGAACATTTCATATAAATGGTACCATACAATATTTGTCCCTTTGTATCTGGCTTCTTTCACTGAACGTAATGTTTTCAAGGTTCATCCACGTCATAAGATGTATTTAACTTTAATTCTCTTTTATAGCAAATAATACTCCACTGTATGGATATACCATATTATGTTTATGCACTGCCTTACTGATGGACACTTGTGTGATTACCCCCTTTTGGCTATTGAAATAATGTTGGTGTCAACGTGAGTGTACAAGTATCTGAGTCCCTAGTGTATCTATGTTTTATTTTGTTATGTTTTGTTTTGTTTTTGAGATGGAGTCTTGCTCTGTCACCCAGGCTGGAGTGCAGTGGCATGATCTTGGCTCACTGCAACCTCCACCTCCTAGGTTCAAGCAATTCTCCTGCCTCAGCCTCCAGAGTAGCTGACATTACAGGGACGTGCCACCACACCCGGCTAATTTTTGTATCTTTAGTAGAGACGGGGTTTCACCATGATGGCCAGGTTGGTCTCGAACTCTTGACCTCAGGTGATCCTCCTTCCCCAGCCTCCCAAAGTGTTGGGATTAGAGGCATGAGCCATATATCTGTTTTGACCATCACATTTTTTTCATCTGATCTACGTTTATCTTGGATGCTCTGTTTGCTAGCCTGGCAGAGCTGGCCTGGGCACAAGTGGCAAAGCCATTCATGCCTGGGAATTCCTCTCTGGCTGTGCTGTCAATGCCGCCGCTTCAAAGGACTTCTTGCAGTCATCCTCTTGGCACTGCCAGAGCTGGTGCCAGTTGTGAATTCTGCACCAGCAGCCTCCACCCTCTGCGTTGGACTTGATAAAACAAGCTGTTTCTCAGGTATGCTAAAGAACAAACTAAGAAACAGAATAACCTGGAATGAATGAAATTCCCTTTCAATCCTGTCAGCCAGAGCCCATGTTGTCATGAGACTTGATGTTAGGGATTTATTTCTTAATATACAGTCTAACAGGGAAAACAGCGCGAGAGCCGAAATGTGAATTGGGCATGTCTACAGAGTGTGAATTGGATTCAAGACAAAAGATTGTGAATGGTTAATAGGGTCAGTCTAAGTATACCTGCTGAAATAATCTCTTGGATATGCAAATATTCTGAGAACTACACTGTCAAATAGCTATTGTATCCTCTTATCTATGTGTTCACAGAACGGCTACATGTTATAACAAATGAAAAATGTGAATTTAAAAAATAATGTCACCCTAAAATAATACTTTACTTTGAATAGTAATTTTTGTTGTCAGAGTTTTTTATTTGTGTCACACCAGACAGTTAGGTTCTTAGCACAGCTTTATTTGGAAATATTAAGAGATGAGCTCTGGCCGGGCGTGGTGGCTCACACCTGTAATTCCTACATTTTGGGAGGCCAAGGCGGGGTAGATCACCTGAGGTCAGGAGTTCGAGACCAGCTTGGCCAACATGGTGAAACCGTCTCTACTAAAAATACAAAAATTAGCTGGGCGTGGTTGCGGGTGCCCACAATCCTAGCTACTTGGGAGGGTGAGGCAGCAGAACTGCCTGAACCCTGGAGGTGGAGGTTGCAGTGAGTTGAGATTGCGCCGCTGCACTCCAGCCTGGGTGACAGAGTAAGACTCTGTCTCAAAAAAAAAAAAAAAAAAAAGATGAGCTCTGTGTCCTGTTCTCAGCAGGAACAGACATGAAGTGGGAAGGGGAGGAAGAAAGCAGGAACAGGCCACATGTTCACAGTGATCTGGGTCATCCAGTCCGCCATATGCATCAGCCATGCCTCGGATTGTCCCAGTGGAACTTCTGCTTCTGGCTACCTGGGGCTGCCTCTGTGGAATCCCTTTCCTGGGAACATGGCTTTGTCTTGAGGACTTGAGATGCTATTTAAATGTTCACCATCTCATTATGGCTATCAGCCCAATACACATGAGGACAGGGTGGAGTTGGGGGCAAGAGGAATTCAGATGAAAGATACTTGTGGAGAAGCCATAGGTTTTACTGTTAGCAATTCCGTGGCTCCGCCATTAAGCCTCTCACTAAAACCATCAGAAAGCAGCCAAACTAATTGGGTTTCATTCCATTTCTTTTTCATTCCTGAGAGTTGAGCTAGTGAGCAGAGAGGGAATAGACAGTGCAGAGAAGGTGGACAGTTGATGGATGACCCTGACATAATATTCACATTCTAGAACAGCCTGAAGCCCAAGGTAAATACTCAACGCCTTAATCAGACGAACAAATACACATCAGCCACTGGGTACTCAAGAGCTGAGATGGTCTGACCAATGGCCGTGCCTTTTTCGTCTTTGATCTAGCCCAGGTTTGCTGGGTTTGATTAACTTTGCAAATCTTTGGCAGAATTTGGTTCTCAGAAACATCAGGAAGTGGCAGAGTGCAAGAGAGCCCCTTCACCCTACTGAAATTGAAAATTCTCCCAGTTTTCTGATTTCCGGGTTAGAATTCAATTTCCAGGAGTCTCTCTCTTTTTTTTTTTGAGATGGAGTCTCACTCTGTCACCCAGGCTGGAGTGCAGTGGCGCAATCTCAGCTCACTACAACCTCTTCCTCCTGGATAACCTCCACCTCCCAGGTTCAAGCGATTCTCCCACCTCAACTGCATGAGTAGCTGGGATTACAGGCACTCATCATCATGCCTGGCTAATTTTTTTATTTTTGTAGAGATGGAGCTTCACTATATTGGCTGGGCTGGTCGTGAGCTCCTGACCTCAGGTGATTCACTCATCTCGGCCTTCCAATGTGCTGAGATTATAGGCGTGAGCCACCATGCCCAGCCAATTTCCAGGATTTTCTAAGAAAGGATTCTGAGGATTAAACATGGAAAACAAAGGATCCCTGGCACCTTACTGCTGCTTTCTTCTTTATTCATGTCCTCAGGATCTGCCGTGTCCTTGCTCTAGAGCTTCAGCCCTTCCTCACCCCTCCCTGTTTATTCTCAGACCATCTAAACCCACCTGTTCCGAATCCCATCTGCTCTGAGTCCTGCTTGCCTTCCTCTTGGCCAATCTGATACAATCTCCTCTGCTTCACTTTAGATTCCTCTCCATCCCATTTGCACATCTTTTCAAAAATTCTGGGGGTACTAGTTAAAAACACAAATTCATGAGCCCCATTCAAGATCTACTGAATCAGAATTTCTAAGGTGGGCTTAGGACTCCTCAGCATCACCCGTAAATGTGAGAATGTGAGAACATTGTCTTCTGGCACAAGTGATATAATTACCATGTTGAAAGAGATTGATCTTTTTTTTGAGACAGTCTCGTTCTGTCACCCAGGCTGGAGTGCAGTGGCAAGATCTCAGCTCACTGCAGCTTCCACCTTCCAGGTTCAAGCCATTCTCCTGCTTTAGCCTCCTCAGTGGCTGGGGTTACAATACCTACCACCACGTCCAGCTAATTTTTCTATTTCTGGTAGAGACAGGGTTTCACCATGTTGGTCAGGCTGGTCTCAAGCTCCTGACCTCAGGTGATCCACGTGCTTCGGCCTCCCAAAGTGCTGGGATTACAGGCATGAGACACTGCGCCTGGACCATTTACATTGTTGAAAAGGTCTCTACTGGCTCCCAGTTCTACTGGATAAGGCTTAAAATCCTGGGCCATGAGTATCTCAGGTTCTCAGCCTGTCTCCTGCCCTTACTCATGTACACCAACCTTGGGTACCCCAAAACAGACTCTCCCTCTTCCTTCAACAAGCTCTATGCCCTCAAACCTCTAGGCCTGTCCTGCAGCAGTTCCCTCCTCTTGGAGCATCTCTCCTGTTTGTGGCCCCAAGGAAGATGCTCGCTGAGAACTACTTCCTTATTGGCATTTCCAGAGCTCTCTGAAGCTTCTTCTATGACAGCACTTTCATACTGCAGTACAGTTAATTTGTTTTGTATCCAAACTCCTCTGTGAGTCCATGAACTTCTCAGGCGTGAGAAGCACAGCTCATGCCTCCTTTTGGGCCACTCACAGTGCATGAACAATCTAAGAGTCTAAGGAATACTTTCTGGGTTTCATAAAACAACAACACTTTTTATCCGTAGGACTCTTTACAGAGACATTTCACATAGATCGTCATCTTCCTAGATCTTCAGATCAAACTAGGCTTGTTCTGCCAGATAGGGTGAGAAATAGCGTGGTAAACCACGGCAGGGAGTTTAGTGATTTGGCCAAGTCCCAAAATGACGACACTCTGATTCCACTTGTTTAGCTCCCTGTCTCACGCCTTCCCACGGAAGCTGTGTGATGGTGGCCTACGAGGAAGGACTGGCCAAGCATCTCTGGGACAAAGTAAATTGACAGGTTACGAAATGCACCGATCTCCACCCAGACTATTATAGGAGGTCTCCAGATGGACAGGCATTGAGGCCACTGCCACAATAATTGGGTAACTCAATGCTTAATCTCCACGTTTTGGAATTATGTGCTCCCTGTGGATTGATTGATTGATTGATTGACTGTGACAGAGTCTCGATCTATAACCCAGGCTGGAGTGCAGTAGCATGATCTCAGCTCACCACAATCTCCACCTCCTGGGCTCAAGTGATGCTGGCGCCTCAGCCTCCCCAGTAGCTGGGATTACAGGCGTGTGTCACCACACCTGGATAATTTTTGTATCTTTGGTAGATAAGTTTTGTATTTTTCTGTCCTCAGCTCTTGACCTCAAGTGATTCACTTGCCTCAGGCTCCCAAAGTGCTGGGATTACAGACATGGGTCACCATGCCCAGCCTCCTGGGGATTTAAATATGACCATCTGGGCAAATCTCTCAGTGAAGGAGTGGGGACATTTTCTTTTCTTTTTTTTTAATTGTACTTTAGGTTCTGGGGTACATGCGCAGATCATGCAGGATTGTTGCATAGGTACACACGGCAATGTGGTTTGCTGCCTCCATCCCCTCGTCACCTACATCTGGCATTTCTCCCCATGTTATCCCTCTCTGACCTCCCCCACCCTGGCCATTGTCCCTCCCTTGGCTCCTGCCAACAGACCCCAGTGTGTGATGCTCCCCTCCCTGCGTCCACGTGTTCTCATTGTTCATCACCCGCCTATGAGTGAGAACATATAGTGTTTGATTTTCTGTTCTTATGTCAGTTTGCTGAGAATTATGGTTTCCAGAGTCATTCATGTCCCTACAAAGGACATAAACTCATCATTTTTTATGGTTGTATAGTATTCCATGGTGTATATGTGCCAAATTTTCCTTGTCCAGTCCATCGTTGATGGGCATTTGGGTTGGTTCCAGGTCTTTGCTATTGTAAACAGTGCCACTATGAACATACGTGTACATGTGTCTTTATAATAGAAAGATTTATAATCCTTTGGGTATATACCCAGTAATGGGATTGCTGGGTCAAATGGAATTTCTATTTCTAGGTCCTTGAGGAATCGCCACACTGTTTTCCACAATGGTTGAACTAGTTTATATTCCCACCAACAGTGTAAAAGTGTTTCTACTTCTCCACATCCTCTCCAGCATCTGTTGTCTCCATATTTTTTAATGATCGCCATTCTAACTGGTGTGAGGTGTTATCTCAATGTGATTTTGATTTGCATTTCTCTAATAATCAGTGATGATGAGCATTTTTTCATATGTTTGTTGGCCTTATATATTTCTTCTTTTGAAAAGTGTCTGTTCATATCCATCACCCACTTTTGGATGAGTTTGTTTGTTTGCTTCTTGTAAATCTGTTTTAGTTCTTTGTAGATTCTAGATATTAGCCCTTTGTCAGATAGGTAGATTGCAAAATTTTTTCCCATTCTGTTGGTTGCTGGTTCACTCTGATGATTGTTTCTTTTGCTGTGCAGAAGCCCTGGAGTTTAATTAGATCCCATTTGTCTATTTTGGCTTTTGTTGCCAATGCTTTTGGTGTTTTAGTCATGAAGTCCTTGCCTATGCCTATGTCCTGAATGGTTTTGCCTAGGTTTTCTTCTAGGGTTTTTATGGTGTTAGGTCTTATGTTTAAGTCTTTAATCTATCTGGAGTTAATTTTAGTGTAAGGTGTCAGGAAGGGGTCCAGTTTCAGCTTCCTGCATATGGCTAGCCAGTTTTCCCAACATCATTTATTAAACAGGGGAATCCTTTCCCCATTGCTTGTTTTTGTCAGGTTTGTCAAAGATCAGATGGTTGTAGATGTGTAGCATTGCCTCCAGGGCCTCTATTCTCTTCCACTGGTCTATATCTATCTCTGTTTTGGTACCAGTACCATGCTGTTTTGATTACTGTAGTCTTGTACTATAGTTTGAAATCAGGTAGCGTGATGCCTCCAGCTTTGTTCTTTTTGCTTAGGATTGTTTTGGCTATGCAGGCTCTCTTTCGGTTCCATATGAAGTTTAAGGTGGTTTTTTCCAGGTCTGTGATGAAGGTCATTGGTAGCTTGATGAGGACAGCACTGAATCTATAAATTACTTTGGGCAGTATGGCCATTTTCATGATATTGATTCTTCCTAACCATGAGCATGGCATGTTTCTCCATCTGTTTGTGTCCTCCCTTATTTCCTTGAGCAGTGGTTTGCAGTTTTCCTTAAAAAGGTCCTTTACATTCTTTGTTAGTTGTATTCCTAGGTATTTTATTCTCTTTGTAGCGATTGTGAATGGGAGTTTGCTCATGATTTGGCTCTCTGTTAGCCTGTTATCGGTGTATAGGAATGCTTGTGATTTCTGCACATTGATTTTGTATCCTGAGACTTTGCTGAAGTTGCTTATCAGTTTAAGGAGATTTTGGGCTGAGATAATAGGGTCTTCTAAATAGACAATCATGTTGTCTGCAAGTGGAGACAATCTGACTTCCTCTTTTCCTAATTGAATACCCTTTATTATTATCTTTTTTTCTTGCCTAATTGCTCTGGCTAGAACTTCCAAATCTACATTGAATAGGAGTGGTAAGAGAGGGCATCCTTGCCTAGTGCCAGATTTCAAAGGGAATGCCTCCAGTTTTTGCCCATTCAGTATGATATTGGCTGTAGGTTTGTCGTAAATAGCTTTTATTGTTTTGAGATATGTTCCCTTGATACCTAGATTATTGAGAGTTTTTAGCATAAAGGGCTGTTGAATTTTGTTGAAGGCCTTCTCTGCATCTATTGAGATAATCATGTGGTTTTGTCTTTAGTTCTGTTTATGTGGTGGATTATGTTTATAGATTTGCGTATGTTGAACCAGCCTTGCATCCCTGGAATGAAGCCTACTTGATCGTGGTGGATAAGCTTTTTGATGTGCTGTTGCAATTGGTTTGCCAGTATTGTATTGAAGATATTTGCATCTATGTTCACCATGGATATTGGCCTGAAGTTTCCTTGAGTCTCTGCAGGGTTTTGGTATCGGGATGATGTTGGTCTCGTAAAATGATTGGGGGAAGGACTCCCTCTTTTTGTATTGTTTGGAATAGTTTCAGAAGGAATGGTACCAGCTCCTCTTTGTACATCTGGTAGAATTCAGCTGTGAACCCATCTGGACCTGGACTTTTTTTGGTTGTTAGGCTATTAATTGCTGCCTCAACTTCAACTCTTGTTATTGGTCTATTCAAGGTTTCAGCTTCTTCCTGGTTTAGGCTTGGGCGGGTGCAAGTGTCCAGGAATTTACCCATTTCTTCTAGGTTTACTGGTTTATGTGCATAGAGTTGTTTGTAGTAATCTCTGATTGTAGTTTGTATTTCTGTGGAATCAGTGGTGATATCTCCTTTATCGTGTTTTATTGCATCTATTTGATTCTTCTCCCTTTTCTTTTTTATTAATCTGGCTAGCGGTCTATTTTGTTGATCTTTTAAAAAAACCAGCTCCTGGATTTATTGATTTTTTTAAAGAGTTTTTTGTGTCTCTATGTCCTTCAGTTCTGCTCTAATCTTAGTTATTTCTTGTCTTTTGCTAGCTTTTGAGTTTTTGTGATCTTGCTTCTCTAGCTCTTTCAATTTTGATGATAGGGTGTTGATTTTAGACCCTTCCTTGCTTCTCATGTGGGCATTTACTGCTATATATTTCCCTCTAGACACTGCTTTAAATGTGTCCCAGAGATTCTGGTATGTTGTGTCTTTGTTCTCATTAGTTTCAAAGAACATCTTTATTTCTGCCTTCATTTCATTGTTTATCCAGTCGACATTCAGGAGCCAGTTCAGTTTCCATGAAGCTGTGCAGTTCTCAGTTAGTTTCTTTATCCTGAGTTCTAATTTGATTGCTCTGTGGTCTGAGAGACTGTTTGTTATGATTTCCATTCTTTTGCATTTGCTGAGGAGTGATTTACTTCCAATTATGTGGTCAATTTTAGAGTAGGTGTGAAGTGGTGCTGAGAAGAATGTATATTCTGTGGATTTGGGGTGGAGATTTCTGTAGATGTCTATTAGGTCCACTTGGTCCAGATCTAAGTTCAAGTCCGGATATGCTTGTCAATTTTCTGTCTCATTGATCTGTCTAATATTGACAGTGGAGTGTTAAAGTCTCTCACTATTATTGTGTGGGAGTCTAAGTCTCTTTGTAGGTCATTAAGTACTTGCTTTATATACCTGGGTGCTCCTGTATTGGGTGTGTATATATTTAGGATCATTAGCTTTTCTTGATGCATTGATCCTTTTACTATTATGTAATGTCCTTCTTTGTCTCTTTTGATCTTTGTTGGTTTAAAGTGCATTTCATCAGAGACTAGGACTGCAACTCCTGCTTTTTTTTTTTTTTTCTGCCTTTGCTTGATAAATCTTCCCCCATCCATTTATTTTGAGCCTATGTGTGTCCTTGCACATGAGATGGGTTTCCTGACTACAGCACACTGATGGGTCTTGACTTTTTATCCAATTTGCCAGTCTGTGTCTTTTGATTGGGGCGTTTAGCCCATTTACATTTAAGGTCAATATTGTTATGTGTGAATTTGATCCTGCCATTTTCATGCTAGCTGGATGTTCTGCCTGTTAGTTGACGCATTTTGCTCATTGTGTCGATGGTCTTTACCATTTGGTACATTTTTGGAGTGGCTGGTACTGGTTGTTCCTTTCCTTGCTTAGTGCTTCTTTCAGGAGATCTTGTAAGGCAGGCCTGGTGGTGATGAAACCTCTCAGCAATTGCTTGTCCATAAAGGATTTTCTTTCTCCTTCACTTATGAAGCTTGGTTTGGCTGGATATGAAATTCTAGGTTGAAAGTTCTTTTCTTTAAGGATGTTGAATATTGGCCCCCACTCTCTTCTGGCTTGTAGGGTTTCTGCCAAGAGATCCTCTGTAAGTCTGATAGGCTTCCCTTTGTGGGTAACCCAACCTTTTTCTCTGGCTGCCCTTAGCATTTTTTCCTTCATTTTAACCCTGGTGAATCTGACGATTATGTGCCTTGGGGTTGCTCTTCTTGAGGAATAGCTTTGTGGAGTTCTCTGTATATCCTGGACTTGAATGGTGGCCTGGCTTGCTAGGTTGGGGAAATTCTCCTGGATAATATCCTAAAGAGTGTTTTCCAGCTTGGATTCATTCTCTCCATCACATTCAGGTACACCTATCAAACGTAGAGTAGGTCTTTTCACATAATCCCATATTTCTTGGAGGCTTTGTTCATTTCTTTTCACTCTTTTTTCTCTATTCTTGCCTTCTCGTTTTATTTCATTGAGTTGATCTTCAATCTCTGATATCCTTTCTTCTGCTTGGTCGATTCGGCTATTGAAACTTGGGTATGCTTCGTGAAGTTCTCGTGCTATGTTGTTCAGCTCCATCAAGTCGTTTATATTCTTCTCCAAGCTGTTTATACTAGTTAGCATTTCATCTAACCTTTTTTCTAGGTTCTTAGTTTCTTTGAATTGGGTTAATGTTATTTTGGCTCTGAGAAGTTTGTTATTACCCACCTTCTGAAGTCTGTTTTTGTCAATTCATCAGATTCATTCTCCATCCATCTTTGATCCCTAGCTGGTGAGGAGTTGTGATCCTTTGTAGGAGGAGAGGTGTTCTGGTTTTTGGTGTTTTCATCCTTTTTGCACTGGTTTCTTCCCATTTTAGTGGCTTTATGTACCTGTGGTCTTTGTAATTGGTGACTTTCAGATGGGGTCTCTGAGTGGACGTCCTTTTGTTGATGATGAAGTTGTTTCTTTCTGTTTCTTAGTTTTCCTTCTAACAATCAGGCCCCTATGCTGCAGGACTGCTGGAGGTCCACTCCAGACCATGCTTGCCTGGGGATCACCCGCGGGGGCTACAGAACAGTAAGTGTTACTGTCAGTTTCTTCTGCTCTTATCTTCGTCCCAGAGGGTATCTGCCAGATGTTGGCCTCAGCTCTCCTTTATGAGGTGTCTCTTTGGGTATACAGGGGTCAGGGAGCTGCTTGAGGAGACAGTCTGTCCCTTATAGGAGCTCAGTTGCTGTGCAGAGCTGCTGGGCAAGTACTTTAAGTCTGCTACAGCGGAACTCATAACCGCCTCTTTTCCCAAGTGCTCTGTCCTAGGAAGGTCGGCTTTATTTATAAGTTCCTGTCATGCTGCTGCCTTTTTTCATAGATGCCGTGCCCTGCATGGAGTAGTCTAGTCACAGTCTGCCAGCAGAGGCGTTGCTGAGCTGCCCCAGGCTCTGCCCAGCTGCTGTGTGAACTGCCTCAGCAGTGGTGGTCATCCTTCCCCACACTGAGCTGGACCATCCTGGGTCCAGCTGTGCTTGCTGGGAAACTCTCAATCCAGAGCGTTTCAGATTGCTTGTTTTGTGGGGGTGGTACCCACAAAGCCAGATCGCCTGGCTCCCTGTCTCTGCCCTCTCCGTTTCAGTTGAATGGGTGGCACTGTCTCCCAGGCGTTCCAGGCGGCAGTTGAAACGGCCACCCAGATTTGTGTGAGTTTCTGTGCACCCATCCGGCACTGGCTGCAACTGCCGTGCTGAAAACTCATGGTCCTTTTCGGCCTGGGAATCTCCTAGTCTGTGGGCAGTGAAAATTTGCTTGGAAATGCAGTGGGCAATCACCCTCTGCATTGTTCTTGCTGGGGAACTGCACTCCAGGGCTGTTCCTATTCGGCCATCTTGGATCCTCTCTCAGGACATTTTCTTTATGAGAGACTTTCAGGGAGTACGTACCAATTGAGGCTGGCTCATAGTTCACAGGCTTAGCTGTATGAGAGTAACGGGAACACACAGGGTCTCTAGAGAAGAACCTCCTAGGGCCTCAGTTGACCTCAGGTATAAGCCTGATCCTGTATCCTCTTCACTTGGCTAACTTTTAACATGTGGCTACTTCAGGAAGCCTTCCTTGACCACTCCTTCAACCCCACCCTTTTGTCCCACATGCACCCCTATAGCGTTTTATGTTTACTTCCATCCTCATATGGTTGAGTGGTCAAACCCAAGTGTGTCTCTCACTTGACTGTGAGATCCCTAAAGGCAGGGACCTGCCAAGTACATCTGTCACTGGGCCATTCTGAGGAGAAGAAGAAGTGATGCAAGGGTCCTGCGGAGGGAGGATGATTGTGAGACCATAGACCACGGCATCAATCATTCACTGTGCCTGACGATGGGCTCTTGCACACATCCATCCCTGGCCACTGTTTTCTTTCATAGTTAGTTTCTTGTTGCTGGGCTGGGTGTGGTGGCTCATGTTTGTAATCCCAGCACTTTGGGAGGCCTAGGCGAGAGGATGGATTGAGGCCAAGAGCACAAGACCAGCCTGGGCAACACAGTGAGACTCTGTGTTGAAAAAAATATATATATATATCTCTATATATCTATATATATATATAGAGAGAGAGATATATAGATATATAGATATATATTTTTTCCGGCCAGGCGTGGTGGCTCAAACCTCTAATCTCAGCACTTTGGTAGGCTGAGGTGGGTGGATCATGTGAGGTCAGGTGTTTCAAGACCAGCCTGGCCAACATGGCGAAACCGTGTCTCTACTAAAAATATAAAAATCAGCCGGGTGGTGGTGCATACCTGTAATCCTATCTACTCGAGAGGCTGAGGCAGGAGAAATCGCTTGAACCCAGGAGGCAGATGTTGCAGTGAGCTGAGATCGCACCATTGCACTCCAGCCTGGGTGACAGAGCGAGACTTTGTCTCAAAAAATAAAATAAAATAAAATATTTTTGTTAATTAAAAAAAAAAATCATTACACTGCCATGACTTTCCAAGTCAAAAATTCTTCTCATGGCCCTTGTGGTCACCATGAGTGAGATTTCTTTAGATCCAGCTTTTCTTTCACCCCTTCATCTCTCTCCCTCTCCTTATGTATACACAGACCACCCCCCCCCCACCCCTACCCACATCCCCTACCTCTGTGCTTCTGCTCATGCAGTACCCGCTGCCTGGAACACCAGCCTCAGGGCCAGGGACTCCTCTCCATCATGCAAAGCACCGTTTCAATGTTTCTCTGAAGCCCTCCCAGACCCCTGGTCCCCATGACATATTACGGGCTTCTCTCAGTTCCCTGAGCTCTGGCTACTGCCTGACTTTTTTCATTATATTCCAGTGGTTTCTGCCCATTTCCCTTAATTAGAGCATAAGATCCTTAGGAACAAGGATCTTGTCTTGTTCTTTTGTTTTCGACGCCCACGCTGGGTCCTAGGTGGCTGGATGAATTGTGAAATAAGAATCTGTGGAATTTCACATTCCTTTACTAGTTAGTGATGGTGAAGCTCTCTTTCTCAGCTCTGAGAAGACCTTACATGCACGCTGCTTTTCGCATGGTGTCAGTTTTTGGTTTCCAAGACTTTTGTTCTAGCAGGATGAGAACCCAGGATTAAGCAAGACGGAAGATGTACAAACTCTCCCTCTCTAAGGGTGAGTGCTTGTCAAAGGTTACAAAGGGCCGAGCAGTCAGATGGCTGCATGTCCTGTCTGATGTCATCCCTTTATTGTGCTCTTGGGCCTGGTGAAATCAGTCAACCCAGCTGATGTGACATTTGCAGCTAGTTTTATGCAAGATGCAAAATCTTGCACAGCAGCAACTAGAGAGAATGTTGTAATTCTGTGCAAGTTGGAAAAAGCCAGGAGCCAATTTGGCCTGTGTAGATGTGACTTTGTCTCCAAGTTCCCATCATTCACCAAGGCAGCCCTGCCTTAGCAAGTTTAAGTAATTTGGCAGGGCTCGGTGGCTCATCCCTGTAATCCCAGCACTTTGGGAGGATGAGGTGGGTGGATCAGCTGAGGTCGGGAGTTTGAGACCAGCCTGACCAACATGGAGAAACCCTGTCTCTACTAAAAATACAAAATTAGCCAGGCGTGGTGGTGCATGCCTGTAATCCCAGCTACTTGGGAGGCTGAGGCAGGAGAATCGCTTGAACCTGGGAGGCAGAGGTTTTGGTGAGCTGAGATCGTGCCATTGCACTCCAGCCTGGGCAACAAGAGCGAAACTCCATCTCAAAAAAAAAAAAAAAAAAAGAAAGTTTAAGTAATCAAAACCTTCCAATGACAATAATGATGGTGTGCCTGTGTAGAGTTCCAGTTCCAAGGGTGTTCTCATGTGATAGTTATGAAACAACGTACTTGGTCACCACGTGGGTAATGACAAATGGGTCAGGACACTGCTATCGTATCAGAGATTATTAAGTTTTACTAATGAATGGAACTAACACTCCATCTAACTGGTTGGCACTCAGTCACTTGTAATATCAAAAAGCAAGTATTTAAGTATATATTTTAAAATTCATTCCTCTTTAGGCTGGGTACAGGGGCTCATGCCTATAATCCCAGCACTTTGGGAGGCTGAGATGGTGAGATCACTTGAGGTCAGGAGTTTGAGACCAGCCTGGCCAACCATGGCAAAACGCTGTCTACACTAAAAATACAAAAAATCAGCTGGGTGTCGGGGAGTGTACCTGTAAGCTCAGCTACTTGGGAGGCTGAGGTGGGAGAACTGCTTGAATCCAGGAGGTGGAGGTTGCAGTGTTCCAAGATCATGCTACTGCACTCTAGCCTGGGCAACAGAGCAAGACTCCATCTAAAAAGATAACAATAATAAAATAAAATAAAATTGATCCCTCTTTAGTTTTATATATTTCATAGCAAACCTTATTGAAAAAAGAAAGGATATACAGCAGCTTCAAAGACAAAAGGAGATCCATGTTAGAAGTGGGTGTTTAAATATAAGCCCTTTCTGCTCAACTGATAGATATTGTCACATCTGCATATGACAAGATATCACTTTACTGGGGCATTTGCTTTCCCTGACTCACCCAACAAGGGTGAGAATTCCCTCCTCTGCATCACTCCTGTGCCTGGAACAAACCTGTTCCGTAGCATAGCTCCTACAGCATTCTGAGTCTTTATTCCCATGCTGTGGGCATCTTGAGGGCAGTGCCATGCATATTCGATTTGGAACCCCTAGCACAGGTTTTCAATCAAGAATGATGATCGAGGCCGGGCGTGGTGGCTCATGCCTGTAATCCCAGCACTTTGGGAGGCTGAGGCGGGTGGATCACTTGAGGTCAGGAGTTTGAAACTAGCCTGGCCAACATAGTGAAATCTCATCTCTACTAAAAATACAAAAAATTAGCCATGCATGGTGGTGGATGCCTGTAATCCCAGCTACTCAGGAGGCTGAGACAGGAGAATCGCTTGAACATGGGAGGTGGAGGCTGCAGTGAGCCGAGACGGCACCATTGCACTCCAGCCTGGGTGACAGAGCGAGACCCCGTCGCAAAAAAAAAAAAAAAGAATGATGATAATGGGCTGGGTGCAGTGGCTCACACCTGTAATCCCACTTTGGGAGGTCAAGTTAGCAGGGTCACTTGAGCCTAGGAGTTTGAGACCAGCCTGAGCAACACAGTGAGACCTTGTCTCTACACAAACTTTAAAAAATTAGCTGGGTATGGTGGTGTGCCCCTGTGGTCCCAGCTGCTCAGGAGGCTGAGGTGGAAGGATTGCTTGAGCCTGGGAGGGTGAGGCTGCAGTGAGCTGTGATCATGCCATTGCACTTCAGCCTGGGTGACAGAGCAAGACCTTGTCTTTAAAAAAGAAGAGAGAATAGTGATGATGATGAGAAGGAGGATGACGATGAAGAGGAGGAGCATTTTTTTTTGAGGCGGAGCTTTTGCTCTTGTTGCCCGCGCTAGAGTTCAATGGCATGATCTCAGCTCGCTGCAACCTCTGCCTCCCTGGTTCAAATGATTCTCCTGCCTCAGCCTCCTGAGTAGCTGGGATTACAGGTATTTGTTTGTTTGTGTGTTTGTTTTGAGGGTATTGCTCTGTCACCCAGGCTAGAGTGCAGCGGTGGGATCACGGCTCACTACAGCTTCGGACTCCTAGGCTCAAGTGATCCTCCCACCTTGACCTCATGAAGTGCTAGGGTTATGCCCAGTGGAAGCATATTATTGCATAAACTAAATTTTGGATCTCTCCTCTACATCCGGTTCTCTGCCGGTCCTGGAGCGTGCCCACCAGTACCTCTCCGGCCCTGTCCCTGTCAGTCCCTGCGGCATGTGGGCCACAGTCCTGAAGTGACTTCCGCTTTCTCCGCTGCGGTTCTAACAGGGTTAAACCTGAGGTTTCTAATCGCTCCCAGGAGGTCTTATTACTTGTTGATTAGGTCCTTTTGGGATCAGCATCAAACCGACAACAATAATAAACACTCTCTTCACTGGAACTCAGTAATGACCCTGCTGCCCTGCAGGCCTGGCAGCCTCAATGGGGAGGGGCACTGGTCATTATGGGGCTGGAAACAGCAGCCCGTGGTGAGGGCGTTGCCAGCAATTTGGTGGTGCAGCTAAGAGGTACGGCTAACAAGCCGATAGGCACCGGTTGGGGATTTCTGGCTGGCTGAAGGCACCCCTGTTTTTCCAGCATAAGGGTTTTCAGAGAGGACCCTCCACAGCCAGCCTGAGGTCCTGAGAGATGGAGCTGGGTGGTCTTTCCACAGGACTAAAGGAATTTCTAGAGAATGATCTGGTAACTGTTTCACGTGTATTTTTCCAAACTCTTTCCTGTGCACCTACAAATGTGAGTGAGTGAATAAGGATGTGAACGCATGTGTGTGCATAGTATTAGTGCCTTTATTACAAAAACGCAATCATAGGAAACATTTTGTTTTGTAAATTGCTTTTTTTTGTTTTTTACCCAACCATTTGTCTTGGACACCCTTCCATGTCATTCTATTGAAGAGCTTCATATTGATCCAGAATATGAACAAGGCCGAACACATTTACCCAACATAAATGTGACAGAACACTTCGGCCATCTCCACCAATTTCTTGGTGTTACAGATAAAGCCGCAGTGCTCGCTCGGACGGCGCACACACTGAAGTCAGAATGATGGAGAAGGTCACATGGCCCCGTGCAGGAAGGATACACGAATTCGTGAAGCATTTCTTATTTTTTTGTTTAAAACTTTTCATATTAGGCCAGGTGCAGTGGCTCATGCCTGTAATTTGGGAGACCAAGGCTTGCGGCCAGGAGTTCAAGATCAGCCTGGCCAACAGGGTGAACCCCATCTCTACAAAAACTACAAAAATTAGCTGAGCATGGTGGTGCACACCTGTACTCCCAGCTACTTGGGAGGCTGAGCCATGAAAGTCACTGGAACCCAAGAGGCAGAGGTTGCAGTGAGCCAAGATCACACCACTGCCCTCCAGCCTGGGTGACAGAATGAGACTGTGTCTAAAAAAAATCCTTAACTTTTCATATTAAAAACTTTTAAAAGTGACAAAACAAATGAAATGATATTGAAGAGTTTCATTTGTTTTGTTTCCTTTTAAATCCTAAAAATCCTTATACATTTTCTTGTGCAAAAGTAGGATACATTCAAAAAGGTTGTGTCTATTAGCACAGCAAACAGTAGTATCGAGTATCCCTCTTCCGTGGTCCTTGGATAATATAATTTTGTTTGTGATGATTCAATTGTAAGAAAAGATACCTCAGTGATATTTTGATTTGAATTTCCCTGACACGACATTGTATTTACCATGTAACTTTAAAAACATATAATTCAAGTTTTAAGAAAAATTACACAAAACACTGCTAAAATTTCCATACACTCTTTACGCAGGTTCCCTAGTTCTTTGTATTTTGCCCCAGCTTTTTTTTGAGACAGGGTCTTCCTCTGTCACCCATGCTGGAATACAGTGGCTTGATCATAGCTCAGCCTCAACCTCCTGGGTCCAAGTGATCCTCCCACCCCAGCCTCCCGAGTAGGTGGGACTACAGGTGTGCATCACCACAATCAGCTAATTTTTTAATTTTTTGTAGAGGTGAGGTCTCACAACATTGCCCAGGCTGGACTTGAACTTCTAAGCTCAAATGATCTGCCTGCCTTGGCCTCCCAGATTGCTGGGATTTTAGGTGTGAACCACCGTGCTGTGCCTAGCATGTTAAACGAATACAGAAACAAATGACCAAGTTGCAGAATAATAACAGCAAGGATGCATTTGATGGTTTTAAGGATTTTTTTTTTTTTTTTTTGCTGTGGTTTTTTTGAGACAGAGTCTCGTTCTGTTGCCCAGGCTGGAGTGTAGTGGCTTGATCTCAGCTCACTGCAACCTCCTCCTCCTGGGTTCAAGCGATTCTCCTGCCTCAGCCTCCCGAGTAGCTGGGATTACAGGCATGCGCCACCACACCTGGCTACACTTTGTATTTTTAGTAGAGACGGGGTTTCACTGTGTTGGTCAGGCTGGTCTCGAACTCCTGACCTCGTGATCTGCCCACCTCAGCCTCCCAAAGTGCAGGGATTACAGGTGTGAGCCATCGCACCCGTCCACATTTTATGTTTACAATCACAAGATATACCTGTGCATTTCTGCATGTACATGTATGCATATGAATAAAAATGGAAAAAGACACACACCAAGCTGTTGTTACCTCTGCGGACCAAGGTAGGATTTCTGGGGATAGCACAAGGGGAATTCTTCTTTTCTTTTCTGTTTTTTTTTGGGACAGTCTCGTCCTGTCACCCAGGCTGGAGTGCAGTGGCCCAGTCTCAGCTCACTGCAACCTCGACCTACTGGGTTCAAGTGATTCTCCTGCCTCAGCCTCCCAAGTAGCTGGGATTACAGGCGTGAGCCCCTGCGCCCGGCTAGCATTTTTCTATTATCCTATTTGGTTTTGCTTTTTTCTCCATGAGAACACTTTCACACATTGCTAGTGAAATTAAAAATAAATAAACACACTAATGGGAGGTCTAACAATCATGCCAGCTTAGGGGAAGCAGCCACTATTTAAACATTAAAGAATCAAATGCAGTTACACAGCATACACAGAATAAAAGTTGACCTGGGGGCTCTTGCCATCTACAGGAAATTGCACCAATCCATTCAGAAAGGAATAAACAGAACTCTACACTGTCCTATGTTTCAACTGCCAAGCTTTGCTCCTTATCCTAAATTTGTGCAGAGTCTGTATTCTCTGTGAGGGAGGGGGGGAAGAAAGAAAGAAAGAGCAAGAAAAAGAAAGAGAAGGAGAGAAAGAAAGGAAGGAAGAAGGAAAGAAAGAAAGAAGGAAAAAGAAAGAAAGGAAAAGAAAGAAAAGAAGGAAAGAGGAAAGAGAAAGGAAAGAGAAAAGGGAGGGGAGGGAGAGAGGAAGGAGCAGAAGGAAGGAAGGAAGGAAGGAAGGAAGGGATTCACTGTGTAACTAGCATATTCTAAACTCTTGCCATATATGCTATTTCATTTACTTTTTGAAATTCCAAGAAGCATTACTTGTCCCCATTTTACAGATGGGAAAACTGAGGTTTAACAAATTCGTGCAAGTTTTCAAGGAACTTGGATTCTCTCAAACTTAGCCCTTCCTGACTCCAAAACCCACTGACGGTCCTTTACCAAGAATGGCTTCAGAGGGGGACTGGAGAACAGGTCTGCAGTTGTAGAATCTCACGCTGGTGGGTCTAGGTAGCTCATAGTCCTTTTCCTCCTTTTCTAGGGGCACTCTAGAAAACACCCGGGGGAGATGCCCTGGGCATGGCGGACAAACTTCTCTCCAGAGTTTTCAACTTTTCTCCGCTCCTGTCTGCCCATGGCACCCTATCTCAAGAGGGATAAGAGGGAGAGAAGAGGGAAGACAGAGAAGAGAGGGGTGGGATAACGAGACAAAGAGAGGTAGAGCCTCAAGCAGGAGCCTACAGAGGAGTCGGCAAAATAGGAAGACACAGAAAAATGGAAAGAAGGGGAGAAGGGCAGGGCCTGTGATACAAGGAGCTTTAGGAGTCCCAGTCTCATAAATTAAGAGGATGACAACAAAGCCAGGTGGGCAGGATTAAAAAAAAAAGGGGGGGGCTGGACTCAATGGTTCACACCTGTAATCCCAGCACTTTGGGAGGCTGAGATGGGTGGATCACCTGAGGTCAGGAGTTCGAGACCAGCCTGGGCAACACAGTGAAACCCATATCTACTACAAATACAAAAATTAGCCGGGCATAGTGGCACATGCCTGTAGTCTCAGCTACTCAAGAGGTTAAGGCAGGAGAATCACTTGAACTTGGGAGGCGGAGGTTGCAGTGAGCTGAGATCGCACCATTGCACTCCAGCCTGGGCGACAGTGAGACTCCATCTCAAAAAAATAAAAAAAAAAGTAAGTGCTTTCCCCCGATAGACTGAGAAAGGGGGAGGTTAGTGAAGGGTGGAGAGAAGCACCCATGTTCCTGTGTATCTGGGGAGAGGGTCCCAGCTGCTGCCCCAGCGGCCTGGCTGAGTAGGTGGGTGGGTGTGCAACCCCAGCAGAGCCAGGCCGCGCCCTTGAGTCAACCCATACACTTTGGACCCAGCACCCACAGCAGTCCTGTGCCTTGGCTCTTAGGACAAACTTTGACTCTTAGGACAAACTTTGAAGATACTTAAGACGTTAGGAATTTCCTACGATGTCTTTCCCTAAGACGTTAGGGATTTTCTTTTTTTTCTCTTTTTTTTTTTGGCGGGGGGGACAGAGATTTGCTCTGGTTGCCCAGGCTGGAGTACAATGGCACGATCTTGGCTCACTGCAACCTCCGCCTCCCAGGTTCAAGCGATTCTCCTGTCTCGGCCTCCCGAATAGCTGGGATTACAGGCATGCATCACCACGCCCGGCTAATTTTGTATTTTTAGTAGAGACGGGGTTTCTCTATGTTGGTCAGGCTGGTCTTGAACTCCTGACCTCAGGTGATCCACCCGCCTCAGCCTCCAAAAGTGCTGGATTATAGGTGTGAGTCACCCCGCTTGGTGACATTAGGGATTTTTAAAATTTGTCCTTCTCCTGAAAGTCTCTGAGCACAAATTCAAAAGGATAAAAGAGATTAGAAAGGGCAGCAGAAAACCAGCTGGATTAGTCTTTGGGAGAAACCTCAAGGGAAGGAGAGAAAGAAGATGAAAAGGAAAGAGAGAATGAGAGGAAGAAGAGAGAAGAGGAGTTAGAGAAGGTCAGAAAGAAGGAAAGGAGGGCAAGAGGCCTGGAAACAGAGACGGGGGAGATGGAATGAAGCGAGGAGGTGGAGAAGATGCCAGAGGACGTGAAAGGAGGAAGGAAGGCATTTTATATTCCTAGGAAGGAACAATATAAGATCTTTCACCACATCCCGGAGGTCAATAAACCGGCCAGGGAAATTAAGAACAAGGTGTCGTTGAGGATTAGCAAAAGGCCTGAGGAAGTGCAAGAACTCCTGCCAGCTTTCATGAGGCTGCCTCCAAGAAATTAAAAATCACAGGCCACGATAAATACGGCCCACGTCTATCCACAACCATGTCCATATTTCAGCCTGGAGAATGAGGCATGCCCCAAGGCCTTGCTTTAATGGGAGTAATTACAGGTATGCAAGAATCCCATGTATACACCCACTACATGAGCTCCTGGGAAGAGGCAAGGAGGTGAACGCCAGCAACGAGCACGAGAAAGCGGAATTAAACATGGATGGCAGGTCTCGGTTCCTACTAACGGGGTATGATGTGTCCATTTCTATTTCAAGGGCAGAAGGTTTAAATCAAATAGTTTTTCCCATGACCCAGACTCTTTTTTGGAAACTTTTTTTTTTAAGAGATGGGGTCTCAGTCTGTTTCCCAGGCTGGTCTTGAACTCCTGAGCTCAAGTGAGTCACACTCCCACCTCAGCCTCCCATAGAGTTGGGGATTCAGGCGTGAGCCACCATGTCTGGCTGGAAAGTTTCAAGGGAGTGGATTTTGCATGTATATTACTCATTTTCTGAGGCTAATTGGCGTTGGTCTCACACTATGGTTGAAGATAAGGTGGAATTTTCTTTTCCTTTTTTCTCTTTTATAAGATGCAGTCTTGCTCTATCGCCCAGGCTGGAGTTCAGTGGCACAGTCGCGGCTCACCGAAACCTCTGCCTCCTGGGTTCAAGCAGTTCTCCTGTCTTATCCTCCCTAGTAGCTGGGACTATCGACGCCTGCCACCATGCCTGGCTTTTTGTATTTTTAGTAGAGATGTTGATCAAGCTCATCTCGAATTCTGGACCTCAGGTGACCCACCTGCCTTGGCCTTCCAAAGAGCTGGTATTACAGGCATGAGCCACCATGCCCAGCCATTAATTTTCTTAACTAAAGTTACCTTTTTAATATTCTTTATTAATCATCCCTTAGGTTGTTACCGGAAATTGGGTACACTGTCAGGCATGGTGGTTCATACCTGTAATGTAAGGCCAGGGTGAGAGGATCACTTGATGCCAGGAATTTACGACCAGCCTGGGCAACATAGTGAGACCCCCATCTCTATAAACAATATTTAAAAACTAGCCGGGTATGGTGGCACATGCCTGTAGTCCCAGCTACTCAGGAGGATGAGGTGGGAGGATCCCTTGAACCCGGGAGGTCAAGGCTGTAGTGAGCCATGATCTCGCCACTGCTCTCCAGCCTAGGTGACACAGTGAGACCCTGTTTCAAAAAACATAAAGTAAAATTTAAAAAAAAAAATGGGCAAACTCGCGATTTTCTCCAAGGGAATAAGCTTTGCTACCTCGCGAATGGCCAGCCTGTCTTTGATCACAAGGGCAACTCACAGGCAAAGGATTACTGCTATTTCCTTATTTTTGTTTGTTTTTACTCTTTTTTTTTTTTTTTTTTTTTGAGATGGAGTCTCGCTCTGCAACCCAGGCTGGAGTGCAGTGGCGCGATCTTGGCTCACTGCAACCTCTGCCTCCCAGGTCCTGGTTCAAGCAATTATCCTACCTCAGCCTCCCAAGTAGCTGGGATTACAGGCACGAACCACCATGCCCAGCTAATTTTTGTATTTTTTAGTAGAGACAGGGTTTCACCATGCTGGCCAGTCTGGTCTTGAATTCCTGACCTTGTGATTTGCCCGCCTTGGCCTCCCACAGTGCTGGGATTACAGGTGTGAGCCACCGTGCCTGGTCTTTTTGTTTGTTTTTAAAGAGATGGGGTCTTGCTATGTTGCTCAGGCTGGTCTTAAACTCCCGGTCTGAAGAAATCCTCCTACCTCAGCCTCCCAAGCAGTAGGGACTTCAGGTGCATGCCACCATGCCTAGCTGATCACAGTTTCTACCCTGGGACCCCAGGCCCTGCTGTAGTGCTTCTTCAAGAGTCTACTGTCATAGAAGCAGCTGTCCTCAGCTTCTCTCTCTAGGCCTTCTTTGTTGCCCACCACCAATTCTTTGGGGAGCCAACGTCTTGAAGGTCAGGACCAACAGCTATAGAAACCAGACCCTGATCCTGACTGCCCTCATCTCCAAGACTCAGCAGACACTGCTCAGTTGGTTCCTTAGGGGAGAGTATTAAGTTTGACTCCAGGGATCTAAGGTCTACCGCTGCCCCAAGATTACAGGTCCAGGCCAGGCGTGGTGGCTCATGCATGTAATCCCAGCACTTTGGGAGGCTGAGGCAAGAGGCTCGCTCGAGTCTAAGAGTTTGAGACCAGCCTGGGCAACATAATGGGACCCTGTCTCTACAAAAAAAAAAAAAAAAAAAAAAAATTAGTTTGGTGTGGTGGTGTGTGCCTGTGGTCCAGCTATTTGGGAGGCTGATGTGGGGGAGGGTTGCTTGAACCCAGGAGGTGGAGGCTGCAGTGAGCCATGATCATGCTACTGCACTCCAGCCAGGGTGACAGAGTGAGACCCTTTCTCAAAAAGAAATTATGGGGTCCTGGAATCCAGTGTCCGTATTTGGCTTCCTTCAGCATCTCCCACCTTCTAGCATCTCCTTGCTTCTAAAGCCAGACAGCAGCTTGTTTTGGGCACCTCCTCAAGGGCGGGCCGAGGGCCAGATGCTTTACGTCTTTCATTTGGCGCTAATAATTCTAGGAGGCACTGCTATACACGATTTTACAGAGGAGGAATCTGAAGCTTAGTGAGATAACCTGTTCAAGTTGACATCATTTGTGATGAACCAGTAATCAAGTGCAGGGTTGCCTGGTTCTAAAAGGTTGCTCTCTGCTTTCACTGCTTCATCCTGTCTTTAGTGCTTATGCCCTTTGGGTCTTGAAAACTGTTCCTACCTTGAGTCTCCCTGCTGAAATCCTAACCCCTAATAGGATTACATTTGCAATTGTTTACATCGTGAGGCATACTTCGGATCAATCTCTAGCCCCCTGCTATAGACTGAATGTGTCCCCACCTAAATTCACATGTTAAAATCCTAACCCCTAATATGATGGTATTTGAAGGTGGGGCCTTTGGGAGGTCATTAGGTCATGAGGGTGGAACCCTCACAGATAGGATTAGTGCCCTTATAAAAGAGGGCTGAGAGAGCTCCTTCGCCCCTTCCACCATCTGAGGACACAGAAAAGGTGACTGTCTATGAACCAGGAAGTGAGCCTTCACCAGATACTCCAGAGCGGGGTTGAGTGGGTGGGTGGCAGGGGAGTGTCCCTTGAAAATTCTGACTATCTCATTAACGGGGATTTGCTGACAGTTACTCACTCACAGGCATTTTCCTTAGGACGAGGAAGGCTTGGAGAAGAGAGGCTAGGTCTCAAGAGGAGGAATGAGAGTTTGGACCAGAAGTATGTGACAAATACTCCCTATAGTGTGGAATTGCAAGTGGAGAAGGTCAGGAGTGGCTGGGGAGGGTGCCAGACTCCAGGCTGGGAAACTGGAGGCCTCCATTATGCTGAAGATGAAACTGTCACTTTTTGTACCTGAGGATGCAGACCGTGTACCTATCAAAGCTTAGTTTAGTAGAAAAAAATTCAGGATGTTGGAGTGGTTGGCTTCTTCGAGCAGCCTTTAGTGAAGCACTTAGCGGGGCAGGCTGAAGGTGGTCTGTTTTCTAGCAAGAAGTCAAGGGACTCTGGCTGGCTAAGAGAGGTTCTTTCCACCTGTGGCCTGTAATTCAAGATGACCAAAAGTCCTAACCCTGGGGCCTGCAGTGCTGGAAAAGCCACATTTTTCTATCTCAAACCAAGTTATTCACGCAGGAACAGGGAGGGTTCTCAGAAGGTGAGCGGAGAACACAGAAAAAGCCTGGCCTGCCTCCTCCTAGGCTGTCTCCTGGCTTGTCCTGGTGAGCGTTGTCTGACTGAGCAAGGGGGATGCATGCGCTTTGTGAAGTGTCTGGGAACAGTCTGAGGGCAGGAAGAAATGAAGTAAGAACTGCCTACCCGAGGCTGTTGTCTTTCTTTCCTTCAAAGCAGAGGCTAAAGTGAAGGAAGAGGCCACACATTAGGCCTGAACTAAAGGTAGTGCTTCCAGCTCTGGGTGTGACACATTAGTGGATTGTAAAATCAGTGTGGTGGATTGTTACTGGCTTGTTTTTTTCTTTTCTTTTTCCTTCTTTCCTTCCTTCTCCCCTCTTTCCCTCCTTCTTCCCTCCCTTCCTTCCTCCCTTCTTTCCGTCCTTCCTCTTTCAACAGAATAGAAAATATTAGCATGTAGCACATGTAGTAACATAAATACTGTTGTGTAAAACTTATGATTTATACATAAATACATATTAAGAAAGCCATGCATAACTGTATACTAGGTCATGAAATAAATTCATTTCTTGTTATGGGTCATGGCCAAAAAAATGGAAAACTAGTAGATAGATGAAGCATAGAGATTTGGGGCCAGAAAGTAGAAATTTCCATGTTTAAAACACATGATCAGACAACACCTCTGGCTATGGTTATAACCCAATGGAGTTGTCTAGAGGCAAAAATATGAAAAGCGTATTAGTTTTTGGGGGGATGTGTATTGCTAAAGAAATGGCAAGAAAGGGTGACAATAATCTGCAGTTGTTTACATTGTGAGGCTTACTTTAGATCAATCTCTAGCTCCCTGCTATAGGCCAAATGTGTCCCCACCTAAATTCACATGTTAAAATCCTAACCCCTACTATGATGGCATTTGAAGGTGGGGCCTGTGAGAGGTCATTAGGTCACGAGGGTGGAACCCTCACAAATAGGATTAGTGCCCTTATAAAAGAGGCCTGAGAAAGCTCCCTTACTCCTTCCACCATGTGAGGACACAGAAAAGATGACTGTCTATGAATCAGGAAGTGAGCCCTCACTAGAAACCAAATCTGCTGGTGTCTTGATCTTGGACTTCCCAGCCTCCAGAACCATGAGAAATACATTTCTGTTGTTTATAAGCCATCCAGTGTAGAGTTGTTTGTTATGGCAGCCTGAACGAAATAAGACAGCCCCAAACTTGCACCAAAGGTAGTGAACTGCTAAAGCCGTGGAGTCCTCAGAGAACATGTGCTCCCAATGCCTTCCTCAGAGATGCCCATGGGGGACAGATGGACACAGATGACCCTCTGTGGTCTATATTGGATAACAAGAATTCTTTCTATTGCCAGATATCTTCATTATTTTTTGTTCTTAGTTTTTGTTGTTGTTGTTGTTGACACAGAGTCTCACTCTGTCACCCAGGCTGGAGTCCAGTGGTGCAACTTCGGCTCACTGCAACCTCTGACTCCTGGGTTCAAGTGATTCTTGTGTCTCAGCCTCCTGAGTAGCTGGGATTACAGACGCACACCACCATGGCTGGCTAATTTTTGTACTTTTAGTAGAGACAGGGTTTCATCTTGTTGGCCAGGCTGGTCTTGAACTCTTGACCTCGGGTGATCCACCCGCCCCTGCCTCCCAAAGTGTTGGGATTACAGGTATGACCATGCCTGGCTTATTTTTTGTGTTAAGATGATATGTGCGATTTCCCATTTTCCCAAAGATTTTATTGTATACCTGCCATTCTTTCTTCACTGTATTGGGTGTATTGGGGGGTAAACAAATTATTTAATCACAGGTCACTGGACCACTAGGAGTTACCTGTGAATTTCAAGAAGAAGAATTTCACAGGATGCAGTAATCATGTAAGCCTCTGGGTTCTTGCATTTGAGTTGCATGCATGCATTTTTATGTGGGTCTGGGCATCTGTAAGACTGTTTCTGTGGAAGATAGGTATGAGTACATGTTGAGAAGCAGAGGGATATGCAGTAGTTGGCATTTGTTGGTGGCTAACCAGCACCCATATAACCATCCTCCACCTTAGCAGTATCCAGATTTTCCTTCAGGTAATTGCACCATGTAGCCCATGGACTGTGTTGATTTTTCCAGCTGAGAGCCCTGAATAACCTGAGCCAGGCAGCATCTTTTTATTTTTATTTTTGAGATGGAGTCTTGCTAGGACACCAGGCTGGAGTGCAGTGGCGCAATCTCGGCTCACTGCAACTTCCACCTCCCGGGTTCAAGTGAGTCTCCTGCCTCAGCCTCCCGAGTAGCTGGGACTACGGGCGCTGCCACCATGCCCGGCTAATTTTTGTATTTTTAGTAGAGACGAGGTTTCACCATGTTGGCCAGGATGGTCTCCATCTCCTGACCTCGTGATCCGCCCATCTTGGCCTCCCAGAGTGCTGGGATTACAGGCGTGAGCCACCACACCTGGCCTTCAGGCAACACCTTTTATTTCTCAGAATACAGTCACTCCTTTCAGGGTGGGCAGTGTGTCCTAGGATGGTCCTATCAGGTAAATTTCAAGAATCCTATTTGAGATGACAGTGCAAAAACACTCTCTTTTTAAAATTATTATTTTTTTTGAGACAGGGTCTCCCTTTGCGGTGCAGGCTGCAGTGCAGTGGTAGGGTCACGGCTCTCTGCAGCTTCAGCCTCCTGTGCTCAAGTGATCCTCCTGCCTCAGCCTCCGGAGTAGCTGGGACCACAGGTGCATGCCACTATGCCCAGCTAATTTTTAAAACAATTTTTGTAGCAATGGGACCCCACTCTGTGGTCCAGGTTGGTCTCAAACTCCTGGGCTCAGGTGATACTTCCGCCTCAGCCCCCCAAAGTTCTGGGATTACAGAATTGAGCCACTGCATCCAACCCAGAAGCACTTTTTACTATGGGGCTCCGCACTAAGCTGGCAGCCACCCTGTGAATCCAAGGGGGGCAGGCCTTAGCATGAGAGCAACATTGTGGATGATGGGGTAGACAGGAAGAAGGGCTCTGGGCCCCTCATTATATTCCTGAGTGCTTGGACCAACCAGCTGTGTGGCTTGCTTTACCTGGGCAATGTCCCATGTGAGCCAATAAGGCCTCCTTACTGAGATGTGTTTGAGTTGATTGCTAATAGTTACATCATAGGAAATATACACTTCATGTATTTTATTTTACGTCTTTTAAAAATGGGGTCTTGCTTTATCGCCCAGGCTGGAATGCAGTAATGTGATCATATTTCTGCAGCCTTGAACTCCTGAGTTCAAGTGGCTGGCCTCAGCCTCCTGAAGAGCTGGGACTACAGGCATGCAACACCTTAAACGGTTTATATTTTTTATTTTTACATTTTTTAAAAGACAGGGCCTTGCTATGTTTGCCAGGCTATTTACAACAAACAAACAAAAAACCCTTTGTTTTGCTTGAGACTGAGCTTTCTTATCCCAGACGTGGACTTGGAGAGGTCTCTGTCCTGGGTCTCCAGGAGGCTGAATTCATTCACAGTGGGTTTTAGTGGCTCCAGCCGGGGGCCTACTCCTGAGAGTTCCTCTGTGCCCAATTTCCCCTATACTAAGTGAAATACACAGTTCAGGAGTTTTTGTGTGTTTTGTTGTTTTGTTTTGTTTTTTGCACACTCAAGGCTCTTTCTGACTATCTCTGATCTACCCCTTCACCCTTGGCTCATTTCCCATTGCTAGCCCTGCCTCTCGAATCACAGTAATATTAAGCTGCTTAGAGTCCTACATTCCATACTACTGGTTTTTGTTGCTGTTGTTATTGCTGTTAGAGACAAGGTCTTGCTCTCTCGCCCAGGCTGGAGTGCAGTGGTGCAATCATAGCTCATTGCAGCCTCAAACTCCCAGGCTCCTTCAGCCTCCTCAGTAGCTGGGACTACAGGCACAGACCACTACGCTCCACTGATTTATTTTTATTTTTATTTTTTTTTATGGAGACAGGGTCTCACTCTGTTGTCCAGGCGACTCTCAAACTCCTGGGCTCAAGTGATCCTCTCTCCTTGGCCTTCCAAAATTCTGGGATTACAGGCATGAGCCACTGCACCTGGCCAAACCCCATACCCTTTTGTGCCTTTGTTCATACTGTTTTTTAAAAAATTTTCTGCCCTATCCTCTCTACTTTCTTGGTTTTACACCTATTTATCGATTTAGGCCTCCAACATGGCAGCTGCTAGCCATCCATGTCTATGGATCACTTGAAATGTGACTCGTGCCAGTGAGGAACTGAATTTTCTACTTTATTCCATTTCAATTAATTTAAATTACAAATTTTAAGTTGAAGCGATATAATATATGTTTCCGTTAAACACAGCTTTATTGCTTGGATAGGACTACATTTTACTTTAACTGTTCAAAATTTGGCATCCAAATTGAGATGTACTGTAAGTATAAAATACGCACTGGCTTTCAAAGACTTAGTACAATAAAAAGAATGTATAATATCTCATTAATAATTTTTATATTGATTGCACAGTGAAACGGCAGTATTTTGGATATCTTGGGTTGCATAAAATATATGATTAAGATTATATTCATCTGTTTGTTTTACTTTTTAAAATGGGGCTACTGGAATATTTAAAGTTACACACATGGCTTGTGCTATATTTCTACTGGGCGTCTTTAAGTTAGACCATATCAGACAGCACCTCCTTGAGAACATTTTTCTCAATCACTCAGGATAGGCACAGAGGCCTTCTAACATCTTTCATAATATCCTCTTACACAGGACTTATTAGGTTGGTGCAAAAGTAATTGCGGTTTTCGCCATTACTTTTCTATTTTTTATTTTTATCTTTTATTATTTTTTTTGAGATGGAGTCTCACTCTGTTGCCCAGGCTGGAGTGCACTGGCACGATCTCAGCTCACCACAATCTCCGCCTCCCGGGTTCAAGTGATTCTCCTGCCTCAGCCTCCTGAGTAGCTGGGACTACAGGCATGTGCCACCATGCCCCGCTAATTTTTGTATTTTTAGTAGAGATGGGGTTTCACTATGTTGGCTAGGCTGGTCTTGAACTCCTGACCTTGTGCTCTGCCCGCTGCGGCATATGAAAGTGCTGGGATTACAGTTGTGAGCCACCACATCCAGCCTTGCCATTACTTTTTAAGTCGAAAACCACAATTAATTTTGCTAATTCCTAGTCATATTAATTATGTTCTCTTCATGAATATTATTCGTGAATATTAATTCATATTCTCTTCGTGTGTCTCTCTCCCCACTAAGAGTATAAGTTTCTCAGGGGCAGGAACCATATTTTCTATTTCCAGGGCCTGGCACATGGTAGGTATTCTATCCATACTTGTGAAGTTAATTAATGGCTAGCCACATCAAGTTCAAAAGTATCTTTAAATATAATTTCACATACAACTACTTTTTTTTCCTTTTCTTTTTTTTTAAGACGGAGTCTCTGTCTACCCAGGCTGGAGTGCAGTGACACAATCTCAGCTCACTGCAACCTCCGCCTCCCGGGTTCAAGTGATTCTCATGCTTCAGTCTCCGAAGTAGCTGGAACTACAGGTATGTGCCACCACACCTGGCTTTTCTTTTCTTTTTTTTTTTAGTAGAGACAGAGTTTTGTCATGTTGTCCAGAGGCTGGTCTCAAACTCCTGACCTCAAGTGATCCACCTGCCTTGGTCCCTCACAGTGCTGGGATTACAAGTGTGAGCCACTGTGCCTGGCCACATACAACTACTTTTAAGATTTGTTTTCTGTCTTGGGGCTTCCTGGAGGTCAAGTCTTCTGGCTGTGGCTCTAGGCCACCATGGGGTGCAATGCCCAAGCTGGGGGGGCAACTTGGTGATTCCCTACAAACCTTCCAACCCTTCCTAGCATCCTGTTCCTAGGGGGGCAGCGAATGAGTACAGAGCAGGAGTGAGCAGTCAAGGGTGAGCCCCAGAAGGAGCAGAGGAAAGAAAACATGAAGTGAGGAGAGCAGGAAGCAACACTTCTCCCTCGGCCTTCTGTGGCCCTGGGAGCCGAGCACTGCTGCCAAGCAAACAGCGGTGTGGAGGAGGGAGAAGGAGAGGCCAGGCTGGCTGTGGTTGGCCGCTGGGTGGAGTTAAAATTTATAACAAGGGAGAGGCAACTGAAGAAAAGAAAAGATTCTTTTAAAAATTCTGCTGAAGCCTAATTAAAAAAAAATTCCACTCCCTCATGCTACGTTTTAAGAGACTTCCCTTTCAGAATTATTTTCAGTCTGGTGGTAACAGGCAGGAAGTGTCAGATGTTCACCAAGCTATAAAGAGGACACTGCCCACCCTCTAAAACACAGGGCCAGCCCCCACATTGCTTTTCTGACTTGGGTTATGAGGATACAGGATGTGAAGTTGTCAAGGCATAGATCTTTCCGGAAAGGAGTGTCCCATGTGGTAGATTAAAAAAAAAAAAAATGGCTGCAGTATTTTGCAGCTCCTCCCACCAAGAGGTGGAGTCTGTTTCACCAGCCCCTGAATCTGGGTTATATTCATGGGGCATCAGAAAACCCAATGCAAGAAGAAGCTTGGCAGGTGCTTGCACATGGGGGCTTACCCTCTTCTGCTCTTTTGGAATCCAGCCATCATGTGAAGAAGTCTAGACTGGATTACTAGATCTTGGAGACAAATAGCCTGGTCACCCTTGTGGACCCCTCCCAGCTTCCAGGAACATAAACAACACCATCCAGTACCACCTCAGACAGTCCTCACCTGACTGTAGCCACATACACAAGTTCAGGTGAACTCAGCAGAAGAACTTCCCAGGCTAAGCCCAACCCAAACTGCCAGCCCCCAGGATGGTGAGCTAATTATTGATTATGGTTTTAAGCCTCTAAGTTTTCGATATTTTAAAAATATGGTGCCATGGTCTCAATGTTTATGTCTCCCCGGAAATAATAAGTTGAAACCTAATCCCCAATTTAGGGATATTCAGAGGTAGGGCCTTTGTGGGGGTGAGTAGATTATGAGAGGAGAGTCCTCCTGAACGGGACTCATACCCTTGTAGAAGAGGCCTGGGGGAGCTTGTTTGTTTCTTCTGTAATATGAAGACACAGTGAGAAGATGCCATTTATGAGGAATGGGACCTCAAGAGATATGAAATTTGCCAGTACCTTGATCTTGGACTTCTCAGGCTCCAAGACTGTGAGAAGTATACTTCTATTGTTTATAAGTTATCCAGTCTGTGGTGTTTTGTTACAGCAGCACAGATGGACTAAGATAGACGGCAAAACCAACCAACCAACCAATACGGTCTGAGTCACAGGTGGGAAAACCCATGTAGACATAATCACCTTACAACCTTGTATAGGAGAGCTATTATAATAGAGTGTGGTGGCCTGTTCAGGCTGCCATAACAAAATAACATAAACTGGGTAGCTTCTAAGCAGCAGAAATATATGTATCCCAGTTCTGGAGGCTGGAAAGTCCAAGATGAAGGCATTGGGGCTGGTGGATTTGGTGTCTGGTGAGGGCCTGCTTTCTGGTTCATAGATGGTATCTCCTAGCTGTGTCTTCATGTGGTAGAAGGGGCAAGTTAGCTCTCTGGGTATCTTTTATAAAATCGCTAATTCCATTCATCCTTGAGAGCTCCATCCCCATGACCTAATCCCTTCCCACCCACCTCCTGATATCATCACATTTCACATTGAGGGTTAGGTTTCAACATTCAGACCATACCATAGAGCGATTCAGAGTGTGGGCTTTGGAGCCAGGCAGATGCAGTCCCAACACTTGGATATAATCCTGGGCACCTTTGGTAGCAATGTAACAGTGACAGTACATGCTTTGTAGGGTTGTAATGAGAACTGTGTCAGCCAGGGTGACACTCTGTATTAGGATAACTTGAGGAGAGTTTATATAGGGACTACTACATCTACAAAGAAGTGCTCAGGGTTCAGGGAAACACAAAAGAGAGTGTAGTGCCCTGGGACTGCGATACCACCCAGGTGTGAAGCATGGACAGGGTATGGTGACCAGAAGCTGGGGACACAGCAGGTGGGGGGTGGGTCAAGAGGGCTGCTTAACAGGACACATAACCTTGTGTTGAGAAATGAGTCTATTCTGCAGTGACGTGTCTGGGGAGAGGGGCTGGGAGAATACAATCTGATCTAACTTCTTCCTCTCGCCTGTTTCTGCCACTGATCCTCATGGGCCAAATCCTACTGGAAGCCGCTGGGCTTCAAATCAGCCTCTTTGTGGCAAAAAGCAACGTGGAGAAGGGGGGAGAGTAAACTGGGGCAAATGGGACGTATCTAGTCCATGGATTTAAAAGCAGTAACGCATAGGAAAGCACTGGGCATGTAACTAGCATCCAGTCACTGTTTACTGCAATATTGTGATAGTATCAGAAGAAACCAAGAGCTGTCGGAAATGAATATATTTATTTATTTTTGCCAGGGTGACCTGCAGAATATTCCTGGAGCAGGTCTGCTTTAAGTTGTGGCTTGGAGAGATGAAGAAAATAACAGAGCAAACATTGACATGGCACCTACTATGTGCAGGTACCATTCTGGATGCCGTACATACATTAATTTGTTGAATCCTCATATCCACTTTATGGGGTAGGTACTATGATGGTTAATACTGTCAACTTGATTGGATTGAAGGATACAAAGTATCCATCCTGGCTGTGTCCGTGAGGGTCTTGCAGAAGATTAACACTTGAGTCAATGGGCTGGGAAAGGCAGACCTACCCTTAATCTGGGTGGGCACCATCTAATCAGCTGTCAGCATGGCTAGAATATAAGCAGGCAGAAAAATGTGAGAAGAGAGACGGGCCCAGCCTCCCAGCCTACATCTTCCTCCTGTGCTGGATGCTTCCTGCCCTCGAACATCAGGCTCCAAGTTCTTCAGTTTGGGAACTCGGACGGGCTCTCCTTGCTCCTCAGCCTGCGGATGGCCTATTGTGGGACCTTGTGAACATGTAAGTGAATACTTAATTAAACTCCCCTATATACATATATATCTATTCCATTAGTTCTGTCCCTCTACAGAATGCTGACTAATACAGTACCATTATTACCCCACTTCACAGATGAGAAATTGAGGCAGAGAGAAGTTAGATGACTCAGTGAAGGTCACACAGTTGTAAGTAGTAGAACCAGGATTTTAACCAGTTTCAAAGAGGGTGTGGGAGATGGCATTTGTTTCTTAGGCACGGCGTTGAAAAATACACGTAGAGGAAGCAGTGAGTCATCCAGATGGACCAGTGTGGGGTTTGTGCTGGAGAATGGGGAAAGATAAAGAGAGAAAGGACCAGAATGGTGGGTCAAGGAATTTATCCTCCATTCTGGGAGGCTCTGGGAAGCTACTGAGGACTTCAGAGAAGAGAAAGGTAATCACAGTGGGCACTGGAAATTTATCTGTGTGCAGGGCAAAACTAACCAAGCAGGGAGCAACTGGAAACCAGGCAATCAGCAAGAGGATGCTGCAGCCGTCCAAGCACTAGGTGATAAGGGCTTGAATGAGAGTGACAGCAGCGTAGATGCATGGAAGAGACAATGGAATTGCGATGTCAGGGAAGCTCAACAGGACTCAGGGACTGAAGTACTAGATGCGCCAAGGGAGGGCTGAAGAAAGAGAAACAGATGGGAGATTTGGGGAGCCAGGTGATAGGTGAATGATAGTATCAGATGAACCATTCAGCCACACTTAGTGTACACATTGGAAAAGAAGTGTGCGTCAGCCAGTCTTATGTGTGTTCTTTAGTTACAGTGCAAATGTTAATAAGTCAAACCACTCCTACACACCACAATCAGTTGCGAAATAGCATTCTATTTTGCAATATCAGCTCCTGGTAAATTTCACTTGTGAGCCTGGAACAAGGATGGGGGTGGATTCAAGGACTGCCCCCTGAGGTGGTGAGAGGACCAGGGTTGCAGGACCTTGTGAGATTCGTTCTGGGGCAGATGGAAGGATGCTTCGTTGCCCAGCGACAATGCTGCCTCCGCAGCAGCCTTGGTTTCCTGCAGTCCCGGACGCATCTCATTAAAAGGAAAGAGGGATGGATGGCCGACACATTTTCTCAAGTGGCATTTTCAATGTCCCAAGTCCTGGTATCTTGTTTATAAGTGGCACTTACAAAATACAAGGGAAAGAAAAAAAAAAAGGGGGGGAGAGGAAGAAAGGTCTCCTAGGATCTCAAGCATGCAATGCGTGGATCTTGACTCTCTGATTTCAGCTTGTCTAAGAGACGGGGTGCGGAGCCTCCTTGAAATCCACCTGAAATGAATTAGCCTGAAGTAAAAGTAGGTGTTTATCTCAAGTCATTGCCTCAAATAGCTGACTACCTGTTGGAAGAAGGGTCTGATCGATGCAAACCAGAGCAGTCGTGCGTGAGCTGTTACACAGCGGTTAGTATCGATCAGAGCTAAAGGCTGCCGATAGGAATGTGGAGGAAACTGACAGGCAGAGAAGAAGGAAGAAGGAAACAGCCTTTGCTGGTGGCAGCCGTACAGAGAAAAGCCGATAAAAAGTCAATTCCACTTAACTGAATGGCTGCTAACTAAATATTTTTGGGGCCGGAGACTTCCCAGGTAGCAGCTGGAGCATCTCTGTTCTGGAACTGAGACATCAAGTGAGAGCCAGGCATCTGCAGGCGCAATCACTGGGCCCTGGTGATGGATGGGGGAAGAGGGGCGCCCCTGGATGCAGACATGGGAGGTTTTGGACTCAGCCAAGCTGACTGGGGCACTCGAGGACCGCCCCTGACCACGGAGCACTGCTGACAGGCAAGAAAGGAACAGGGTGCAGGGTGGATGTTATGGAACAGTTGCTGAATAATTAGTTTATTTAAAACCCCGATGCTTTTTCCTGAACTTCAGTAAGGGCTGTTGAAACTAACAGCTGCAGAGAAAGTTGGGCAATGGCAGATCCTATCACAGGGATCAGCAGAACGGTGCCATAGAGTGTAGTTAAGAGAATGGCTGGTGACTTATTTTCCTGAACTTTTATGTATTCGGAAGGACTGTAATTCTTTTTCTTGAATTGGATGTGAACACGTAACTTGTTTGGCCAATGAAATGTGAATAGAAGTGATGCATGTCCCTTCTGGGTAGAAGCATTTAATTACTGGTGTACAACCTTCCTGTTCTTTGCTTGCCACTGTGATCCTGGTTACTAGTGTTGATATGGGTAAGAGTGAAACTGTCTGTAATGTTAAGGAAATGGATGGATAGTTTTCCTAAACGGAAATGGATTTTGTGTGAATAAGGAATAAACTTCTATTGTATCACATCACTTAATTTTTGGGCTTGTTTGTTACCTAACATAAATAAACCTTTTCTGACAGAAACAAGGGGGCTGGGTTTTAGAATCCTGTCTCTACCAGTTGTTAGTATTTGGGTGATTTGGCCCATTTCTTAATCCATCTAAATCTTGTTTTATTTATATAAAGCACATGAAAACAGCAACAACAATACAAATTACCACGTGTTGAATGCTTACAGGTGCAGCCATGGCAAAAGTGATGCATACATTAACTTGAGTAATTCTCAAAGCAACCATGTGAAGAATCTATTCTTTTCATTTTACAATCACGAAACCTAGTGCTCAGAGAGGTTGAAAGAATTCCCCATGGTCACACAGCTTATAAATGACAGGCAGGAATTCAAACCCAGGCCGACCATCTCCAGAGCACTTTTCTTAACCATTTTCCTATGCTGGCTCTCAGCTTGGGTACTTAATAAATAACACGTAGTATAAGCCCAGGAATAAATTCACTGACTGACTCATACTCAAGCACTCTACATGGGAGAAGAAGGAAAAAAGGTAGCATTACTTTTTATCTTTTGCCATGTCATAATCCTTATTCTTTAACAAGCCTCTGTAGGGTTTGATCCTGTCTGAAATATCCTTCTCCACTTGTTCCCAAAATCCTGGTTATTTCTAAAACTCCAGAGCAATTCTCCAATCATTTGTGATACAAACAAAGGAATTCCTTAGCACTGGAACGGACCATTAGAAAATACCTTTCCAAGGAGTTCCTCATCTATATAACAGGATAACACTTACCTCGTGGGGCTGTTATTTTTCAGTTTTTAAGAACATTATTTACTAGGTCCTAGACACCATGCCACATGATTATATATATCTTCATAACAACCCTAGGAAGCTGCTCATCTCTTACCAATTGAACCCCAAAAAGATTCGCTGGTAGAAAGGGGTACTACACTGATCAAGTGCCTACATGCTTTGTGCTAAGTCTCTCCTGAAACCTTCCCCACACTTCCAAAGGAGATACCACTGACTCCAGATGCCTGGGGGAGAAACTCAACCTCAAAGAGTTGAAGTGGGCTGGACGCGGAGGGGCACGCCTGTAATTCTAGCACTTTGGGAGGCTGAGGCGGGCAGATCACTTGAGGTTGGGAGTTCAAGACCTGCCTGGCCAACATGATAAAATACCATGTCTACTAAAAATACAAAAATTAGCCAGGCGTGGTAGCCGGTGCCTGTAATCCCAGCTACTCGGGAGGCTGAGGCATGAAAATTGCTTGAACCTGGGAGGAGGAGGTTGCAGTGAGCCGAGATCGCACCACTGCTCTCCAGCCTGGGTGGCAGATTCTGTCACCAAAAAAAAAAAAAAAAAAAAAAGGAAAAAGAGTTGAAGTGATATCTAGTGTCAGTCTCTACTTCCTCTGAGCCTGTATGAGACCATTTCACAATTTTGAGGAGTAACAGCCTTCTAAGTACCTTAATTAGGGGATCATCTTTGCCCTCTGCTTGTCAAATGCTGGTTACTTGAGAAATGCATTCAGTTTACTGATTTATCAATGTATTGACGTGTACAGTGTGTGCATGTGTGTGTGGGTATGTGCATGCAGATGTGTGTGCGTGTGTGCTTGTGCATGTGTGCGTGTGTGTGTGCCTGTGTGCGTATGTGCGCACGTGTGCAATCATGTGTGCGCATGTGGTGTGTGTGCACGCACACGTGTGTGTGCCCACTCACCAACGTCTATGCTCAGGCCCCTTTCAACTGATATTTTGCGTATTGGCTAAGAAGAGTGTGCTCCGGCTATTTTAAGTTTCTGTACTTAACGCTTAGCAATTTTAATAAACTTCATTCCTTTAGGTAGTCGACTTAATATTTTAAATATGGTTTTAATTAACCATCCTCCTCATGTTTAAGGCAAAAGCAGGAAAAGAGGGAAAGCATCTAACCCAAGAGCACTGCCAGTGATTCCACTCTTTGTGACAATGAAAGCCATAATTCCAGAACGCGGAGGCGAGAGATCTCCCAAAATTGTTTCTTAGGGCATGGACCTGTAATGCTTAAATCATTTCAAATTTCACTGGGTTCTGTTATCCCAGCACAGACTGTAAACATTTATTTCTGGGCTTTCCCAGAAATGCGTCTTATGGAAGGGATTAGCTGTTTGTGCGTGTAAAGTTCCGAAGGTGAGCTCCTCTAACCTCACCCACATAATTAAAGTGGAAAATTTTTGGTGGAGGAAAAAAAACACATCAGGGAAAATACCATGTTTGGAAACAGAGCTGTACTCCTACAGTTTCAAGAGATGGCTGGCGTTCTTGGGCACTTAATTATATCCCATCTTGCTGTGTGCTCCAATTCTTTCATCCTTTCCATCCTTCCAGACGATCCCAGGATCCCTGGCACCACACACTCTTCTCCGAGAGGGTCTACAACGTCTAGATGTGCCTTGAGACAGTAGGCAACGCGAGGACAAGGAGAGTGACATTGGGGTGGAGCTAGCAATTGGGTTTACACTATCATTTTAAAAGATGATTTCATTAACTTTTCAAGTGTGAAGTATGTAGGAAAGAAAACAACAAAGAACAAAACAAAACAATAGTTTTTTTTCTTTTTTAGGCGGAGTCTCGCTCCATTGCCCAGGCTGGAATGCAGTGGTGCGATCTCAGCTCACTGCAATCTCTGCTGTCCAGGTTCAAGTGATTCTCCTGCCTCAGCCTCCTAAGTAGCTAGGATTACTAGGCATGTACCACCACACCTGGCTAATTTTTTATATTTTTAGTAGAGATGGAGTTTCACCATGTTGGCCAGGCTGGTCTCGAACTCCTGACCTCAGGTAGTCCACCTGCCTCTGCCTCTCAAAGTGCTGGGATTACAGGCGTGGGCCACCGCAACTGGCCCCAAACAATAGTTTTATAGTAATAAATCCTGTTGGCATAAAGCAGACCTCATTTGTGGAGCCAGGTTGGGAAACTCAGATACAGAAAAGTACAAAATGAAGATGAAAAATCCTGTTATCCTTACCCTAGCCTGGTCCATTTTTTTTACAGAAACTATTACTGTTAACATTTTCTTGTCATTCCTTCCCTCAATTAAAAAAAAAGCACGCTCACAGCACCAAGAAAGCCCTGTTTCCTACATCTAGTCTATGCTGTCTGCTATAATGCTTGATGTTTGACCACTGCAGATTCAGAACTTTCCATGTCAGCAGAGTACACTTAAATTATTTATTTGATTCAAAGATATTATTTATTTATATTTTTACTTATTTATTTTTTAAGACAGAGTCTCGCTCTGTTGCACGGGCTGGAGTGCAGTGGCACGATCTTGGCTCACTGCAACCTCTGCCTCCCACGGTTCAAGTGATTCTCCTGCCTCAGCCTCCTGAGTAGCTGGGACTACAGGAGTGCACCACCATGTCCAGCTAATTTTTGTATTTTTAATAGACACAGGGTTTCGTCATGTTGGCCAGGGTGGTCATGAACACCTGACTTCAAGTGATCTGCCTGCCTCGGCCTCCCAAAGTGCTGGGCTTACAGGCATGAGCCGCCATGCTGGGCCCAGATATTCTTATTTAAAAATGCAGACGGCAAGGGGCACTATTAGACATTTGTCACCCACCCCACCACAACTGCAGCTTTGTGTCTTAGCTGGGGGGTGCTGGTTTTGGAGTTAGACACCCTCAGCTCCAATTCAGGTTCTGTTCCTTGCTGGCTCTCATTAACCCCTCTGTGGTCTCAGTTTCTCCATCTGCAAAGTGGGAGTAATAATAGGATTTGCTTTCTAGGGTCGACCTGAGAATTCAGTGGAAGAATACATGAAAATACCATGAGAACAAGTCAGTGCACAGCATTTTAGCTACTGTGCCTGTTATATATAATGAATGCCTAAGTATAAATCATTTTAATAAACAACTGCCCTTTTGAAGTGCGTAATAAACACGATTCATGGTCCAGAATGCTTTATGTACGTGACTCATACAAGCTTTCATTCAACCCTAAGGAAGCAGGTTCTTGTAAAGAATCCGTTTCACAGAGGAGGAAACTCAAAAGCAAAATGTAACTTGCCCAGGGTCATGCAGCCAGGACAAGCTGGGCTTTGAGGGCACATCTGATTCTTCCTACTGGGCCAGCTACGACAAGGTAGTTTTAAGAGGGGAACACAGAGAGACTTCAGGATCCGGAGATGCTAGTCAAAGTGTGAGCTGACGCAGCGAGCATCACAGGGTAGGAGGGGTATCCAGAGGAGAGAACAAAGCTTCAGAGGAGCTTTGCCCGTTACCTGGCTTTGCCTCGGGCCGGTGGAAGCTCTGATTTCCTTTGTGGTCTCCAGTGCTGCCTGCAGCAGGGTGTTACTGAAAGCCACAGGATCCGAGTCCTAAAACTAGGTACTGTATTCCAGTTCTACCACACGTTCTATGACCTTGGCAACTCACATTCCTTTCCCAGAAAGTTTCCTTTTCTGGGAAATGGGGGATCAGAAATCTTGGCTCACCTACCTCATGGAGCTGCTGTGAGGCTCAAATGTTTGAGGATGTGTAACTGCTCGGTTAACTAGAAAGCACTGCACAGAGATGCTAGATGTTATCATTGGCTTCATGCATCCCTGAGATGCAAGAGGGATGCGGGCTCAGTGAAGTGGCTCACACCTGTAATCCCAGTGCTTAGGAGGCCAAGGTGGTGGGAGGACTGCTTGAGGCCAGGAGTTCAAGACCAGCCTGGGCAGCATGGTAAAACCCCAACTATACAAAAAATTTAAAAATGAGCCCCATGTGGTAGGGCACAACTGTAGTCCCAGGTACTTGGGAGGCTGAGGTGGGTGAATCACAAGGTCAGGAGATCGAAACCATCCTGGCTAACACAGTGAACCCTGCCTCTATTTAAAATACAAAAAAGTAGCCGGACATGGTGGCATACACCTGTAATCCCAACTACTTGGGAAGCTGAGGCAGGAGAATCACTTGAACCTGGGAGGTGGAGGTTGCAGTGAGCTGAGATTGCACCACTGTACTCCAGCCTGCGTGACAGACCGAGACTCCATTTCAAAAAACAAAACAAAACAAAACTTTGATTTAGGAGGACGCAAACTCGTGCCTTCCTCAGGAAAATTTTATGGTGCCAGAGATCCTGGTATTGTCTGGAATCAATTCAAGAAGAGGGAAAGAGACGGGGGGCCTGGTGGATGAAGGTATTATGGTAGCAGTTTTTAGGAACACACCGTAATGAGCTCTCTCTTATCTGTACTTGCACTCCTAGCAATTTGGGGCCAGCTGGGGGACTGGATCATGTCCTCTCTGATGCATTGGAATTTGTCCTGCTTTATGGTCTGGTCTGCTACAGGACCACATATCACACAGAGACACAAAGCAATTGACAGCATCCCGGCCATTCCTTACGGATCCAATATCCTGTGTCTAGGCTGTATTTCAGGCCAACTTCTACTGAAGTGGATCAATGCCTGAAGCACATAATGTAACATGAGTCTTCAAGAGTTTGATTAATTGTGTCACAGTCACAGCCTCAGTTCAGGTTCAACCTTTTAAAAGTTTTATTATTGTATAAAGTGATCAATCAGGAGGAGAGGGAAGACAAATGCTCGACGTGGGCCATCTCTCCCTCGCGTCTTTGTCAGCAAGAGTTCTTCTCCTGGTCAGTGGGGCTGGATCGTGATGGAGAAATTCATGGAGATGCATGGCAGAGAAAACTACGGACCACCAAAGAGTGCTCTGAGTGGAAGGCCAGCTGCTCCAGGGCTGACCAACCCTGGCTACACGTGGGAGGCCCCCGGGGTGTTTTAAGAAGTTCATTGCCCTGTATCTCACCCACAGAAGTTCTGATGCTTTTGATATAGGGCATGGTCAAGGGACCTCCTGGGGATTCTAATGTGTACCTGAGTGTTATGGGTAGAAATATGTTCATAACCCCCAGTATCCCAAAATGTGACTGTGTTTGGAGATAAGACATTTAAAGGAGTAATTAAGGGCTGCGTGTGGTGGGTCACACCTGTAATCCCAGCATTTTGGGAGGCTGAGGCAGGTGGATCATCTGAGGTCAGGAGTTGGAGACCAACCTGAGCAACATGGTGAAACCCCATCTCTACTAAAAATACAAAAATCAGCCAGGTGTGGTGGCGGGCACCTGTAATCCCAGCTACTTGGGAGGCAGAGGCAGGAGAATCGCTTGACACTCTGTCTCAAAAACAAACAAAAGAGGTAATTACGGTAAACTGAGGGCATATGGGTAGACCCTAATCCAATAAGACTAGCGTCTTTTTTTTTTTTTTTTTTTGAGGTGGAGTTTCCCTCTTGCTGCCCAGGCTGGAGCGCAGTGGCACGATCCTTGCTCACTGTAACCTCCACCTCCCAGGTTCAAGTCATTCTCTTGCCTCAGCCTCTCAAGTAGCTGGGATCACAGGCATGTACCACCATGCCTGGCTAATTTTGTATTTTTAGTAGAGACAGGGTTTCATCATGTTGGTCAGGCTCGTCTCAAACTCCCGACCTCAGGTGATTCACCCGCCTTGGCCTCCCAAAGAGCTGGGATTACAGGTGTGAGCCACTGCACCCAGCCAGACTAGTGTCCTTTTAAGAAGAGGAGATTAGTACACAGACACACAGAGGAAAACCATGTGAACACCGTGGAGGAAGATGGCCATCTACAAGTCAAAGTGAGAGGCCTCAGAAGAAACCCATCCTGCCAACACCTTGATCTTGCGCTTCTGGCCTACAGAATTGTGAGAAATAAATTTCTGTCATTTAAGCCACCTAGTTTGTGGTACTTTCTTTGTGGTATTTTGGGGGGTTCCTGTCTACCAACTTCTGTTTTCTCCATCCCCAGAACCCTCTCTTGGGTCATATCCTGTTAGATCTGGCTCTCACAGTAATCCCCCAAGAAGGTATTAGCTAAAATTAAGGTTTTAGCTCTCCCACAAGTACCTGCATTTTAATATGGGATTCTTTTTTTTTTTTTTTTTTTTTTTTTTTGAGATGGAGTCTTGTTCTGTTACCTAGGCTGGAGCGCAGTGGTGCGATCTTGGCTCACTGCAACCTCTGCCTCCCGGGTTTAAGCAATTCTCTACCTCAGCCTCCCGAGTAGCTGGGATTACAGGCCTGTGCCACCACGCCAGGCTAATTTCTGTATTTCGTTTTTTAGTAGAGATGGGGTTTCACCACCTTGGCCAGGCTGATCTCAAACTCCTGATCTTAGGTGATCCGCCCGCCTCGGCCTCCCTAAGTGCTGGGATTACAGGCGTGAGCCACTGCGCCCGGCCTTAATACGGGATTCTTAAAGGTAGATTACCTGGAGTAATCTAGGTGGCTGAGACGCATCTGGACTGATGGCTTTCCAATCATCATTGTGTAGTGAGAGCCAACACTTAAGTGTCAAATCCTGTTCCAAGCGCTCTGTCTTTCTGTACTATCTATATCTAATCTTCAATTGTTGAACCCTCCCAATAGCCCTATGAGGTAGGTGTGCTTAAAAGAGGAAGCTGAGGCACCAAAGGGTTGAGTAATGTATCTAAGGTCTTACAGATAGTAAATGGTAGAGCTACGATTTGAACCCAGGAAGTCTGACTTCAGGTACCATGCTTTTAACCACTCACCTCTCAAATGACCTCAGTGGCCCCTACCAGGGTCGGAACAGACCTTGAGGACTAGCTTTGTTTTTCTAACAAGAGCTGTTAGGGACCTTCCCTGCTATATTTAAGTGAAATGCCAGGACTGTTCGAAGGATAATATCTTGAATCAATAAGCATATCCTTAAATAACCAATAAACTGTATTACAGCTTATCCAAGAAATCTTGAAAAACAGCTTTCTACCTTCTATGAACACTTTCTACGCATCTCTCCGTCTCCATCTCAGAAGGCTAAGAGATCATAAACCCTTGCGTGGCTCAGTACACATGGAGTTCACTCACCAGCTCAATATGTACAAACAGAATCAGAAAGAACAGATGGAGCAGACTAAATGTTATTTTAGGTTCCAGGACACTGGATAGAAGGGAAGAGAAAAGGATTCATTTCATTCATAGATGGGAATTAGTACAAAGTCCTGATGGGACTGTCCCTTATCCAAGGACAGAGAATGAAAAGAACTCTTCAATGTAAAGTATCCATTTCAAGCTTCAGACCCTGCTGCCATTTTTAGTTTCCAGTTGCTCACTTCTCCCTCTTAGAGGCTGCAAACTTATGACCTACGAACTGCACCGTTGTATGTGGAAGTCTTTTAACATACCAAATAAAGCACTATTCTATGTGCAGATGTTTGAGTCAAATTGATTGCCAACATTCAACATTTGAGATATTTCAGGTTAAAAAAATAGTTCCAGCTTCTCTTAATTGAAAGCCTTGGTTACTCTGGGCTTGGGAAACTTCAGCTAGAGTTGAGTAGCAGCTGCCTTTAGGCTGAGCATGGCTTCCACAGCCCCTACCTCCTCCTACTGCCTTATACTAGGCTCACTTGACTTATATCTATTCTTTGCTTAATCCATGGAGCCACCTGAGTTTGCCACCTTGGGTATTAATGAACTCCTTTCCTTTCCTTTTTCTTTTTCTTCTTTTATTCCTATGTCTTCCATAGTAAGTAAGAAGATCTCTGGGACTACATTTTTGTCACTCTGAGGACATCACTCTTTTGCCTTGTTTTTGAAATTTGAGGTGACCCAAACTTGACAGTCCAGTTCTTTCGTTCCCAAAGAGAGTCATTCTAAACAATCTATTAGGTTGGTGTAAAAGTAACTGCAGTTTTTGCCATTAGTAATGGCCAACGGGCATAGTGGCTTATGTCTGTAACGCCAACACTTTGGAAGACCGAGGCAGGCAGATCACTTGAGGTCAGGAGTTCGAGACCAGCCTGGCCAACATGGTGAAACCCAGTCTCTACTAAAAATACAAAAATTAGCCGGATGTGGTGGTGCATGCTTGTAGTCCCAGCTACTTGGGAGACTGAGGTGGGAGGATCACATGAACCCGGGAGGCAGAGGTTGCAGTGAGCGGAGACTGCACCACTGCCCTATAGGCTGGGTGACAGAGCAAGACCCCGTCTCAAAAAAAAAAAAAGTAATGGTCAAAACTGCAATTACTTTTGCACCAATCAAATGAGACAATTCTGGGGGTGGAGGGAAGAGATGCTTTCCGCTGGAGATGCTGACTATATTTATCTAATGGCTTCTACAATACTCGTTGATTTGCATACTTGTGTAGCTAGCAGGTCTTACAGCAGCATAAGCCTCTTGCCCACTAGATAATTCTGTTGCTTAACAAACCATAACAGCTTTGATTACATGGAAAATGCTAGCAGTAAATGATTGGAAAATGATTGTACTGTTTTCTGTTATGGAAACTCACATGTAGGGATATTATGGAACTGTCTTGAAATTTCTTTTACCTTCTAAATGTAAAATCACTAGACTTTGATATTTCAGCAATTCTACATTTTAAAATATCAGAGCTGATGAGATCAATACTGCTTTGTAAGTACCTGCACTGCAGAGAGCTAGTCAGTGCTGTCTGGATAAGTAGACAGTTGGTGGCGTTTGTAAGCCTCTCAACTACCCCTTTCTTTTTCTGCACTAGAATTGTTGCTATACTGACTTCTCATTGGCTAAAACTTTACATCAAAACTCAGGAACTGTAAACCCACGGCAGCTTGGAGTATGGAATGTAGATGTTGAGATACACACTTCAGTTCCTGAACTTAGTCATGAAATCGCCCTCGGAGTCTCTCATGCCAGCGTTCAGCTAGCTGCAACTTTCTCCTGCTTGCCTTCTAAGGAGATTAAGAACGGACATTTTATTTTGTTTCCGTTTTAGTTTATTTGAAGGTTTTATGATGTCTTGGTTGAGTGGCTCATGGGACTTGCAAATAAACATGCTGCTTTTAAAAAAGGCAAGTTGTTTTTATTTATTTCTTTTAGGTGCCCAGTGACCTCTGGGTATATTGGGCAGCTTTAAATTATAATTAAAATAATAACTGTGGTCCTAAAACAATAATAGATGTTGAATGATAAAAACACCAAATTAGGATGTTTGGAAAATCTGTACGAAGGAAGCCAGAGAAAGCATGGAATTAAAAAAAATTATCCTTGTGGCAGTGTGACCAAAGGAAACTTATCTCACACAGCAGCCTCGTTATAATGTTTTTGTTTGGTTTTGCCTTCCTATAAGGCTACTCAAATTTTTTTTTGTATTTGCTAGATTTAGGGTGTTGGGGGGTGGGGAGTATCCAGCTCTTTAGTTGACCTTGTTATGACTTCACAGACAGAAGAAAATAATGAAACCTGCTTGTCATCGGAGAAAATCCCTGTATTCTAATGATTTCTTGACAATTTCTCAAGTCCATGGGCACAATCAGTAGAAGCCGACACTGTGTTTCGCTGGATGCCAAATCCTCAGAGTGCTTCTGAGTCCCTCTAAGACATACATCTGCATTCCTCCATCTGTCATCTTAGCTCGTCTTCCTCTCCCAACTGTTCTTAAATTAAATGACTACATCTAATGGGAGATTTTCTCGTGAAAGCTTATGAGAATTTGTCTGAAGACAAATTAAAACATTGCAATGTAATCACCCAACTCCACTCACTGCTTGGCTGGCCCCAGTGCCTTCCTTTTACCCAAAGGAGTTAATCAACATTTGGGCCCTGTATAGAGAAAAGCAACCAGTAAGAAAACTCATTCAAAAGGAGATGGAATCCACCCGCTGATGGCCAGAGAGGTCAGGGATGAAGACTGGATCTGCCGGTTTCAGAGAGAGTGTGAGATGCGCCAGGGCTCCGAAGACCAGGGCAAGAAAAGTAGGAGGCAGGGAGTGAAAGAAAACAAACATCTAGGTCTAGAGTATCATGGCATGGCTGGGAGCGGTGGCTCATGCCTGTAATCCCAGCACTTGGGGAGGCCGAGGCAGGTGGATCACAAGGTCAAGAGATCGAGACCATCCTGGCCAACATGGTGAAACCCTGTCTCTACTAAAAATACAAAAATTAGCTGGGCATGGTAGCATGCGCCTGTCATCCCAGCTACTCAGGAGGCTGAGGCAGGAGAATCACTTGAACCTGGGAGGAGGAGGTTGCAAGGAGCTGAGATCGCGCCACTGCACTCCAGCCTGGCAATAGAGAGAGACTCCATCTCAAAAAAAAAAAAAAAAAAAAAGAATATCATGGCATGATGCTTAACCCCAGGGATATGAAAGTTCCCCTTCTCTTACCCTTCACTCCCCATCGATGAATGAATGTGTTTGCAGTTGTTATAGGTCACCAGGGTTGATGGGACTGTTCAGCATGGCTGGTCATTGCCCCCAATCTGTTTTCTTTTTTTTTTTTTTTCAGATAGGGTCTCACTCTGTCACCTAGGCTGGAGTACAGTGGCCTGATCATGCTCACTGCAGCCTGGACTGCCTGGGCTCAAGCGATCCTCTCACCTCAGCCTCCCAAGTAGCTGGGACCACAGGCGCATACCACCATGCCTGGCAAATTTTTAAAAACTTTTTTGTAGAGACAGAGTCTCACTACGTTGCCCAGGCTGGTCTCAAACTCCTAGGCTCAGGCAATCCTCCTGCCTCGACCTCCCAAAGTGCTGGGATTACAGGCATGAGCCACCGTGCCCAGCCTGGTCACTGCCCTTTTATTCTCTTACTACTCCATGTGAATCCCTTTTAACATTTGGTTGAGGGGGGACAGCATCTCCAGCAATTCCTCCTTATAGGAATTTATCCTAATGAGACAACGAGACAGATTTACCAAGAACAAAGACGTCCATCGAATCGCTGTTTACAGCACCGCCGCTCATTAATAGGGAATTAGCTAAATCAACAGTGGTACACCCAACACTGGAATTCAATGCAGTCACTGCAGATAAACTATGGAAAATCACGAAAAATTACTGAAAATCCATAACCCACTGACATGGTATATTGCTGCAGACAGCATGTATATTATGATGCCACCGATGTGAAATAAAACATATGTCATATGTGCATGCACAGGTGACATCCGATAGGATGAAGTCTGGGTTAACTGTGTTTACTTCTGGGTGGTGCAGTTTTTGGTGATTTTGATTTTTATGCTTTGATAAATTGCTTGCATTTCTTAAGACATTGTACATTATCTTTTAATTAGAAAAATAAAGCTTAAAGCTAGGTCTATATTTGAGAAACAAAAGCAGCCTTGGTTAATGGTATGTGAGTCATTGTGCCCTTCTCCTCAAGTCTCCAAACCCAAAAATTTCCCAAGGCATGGAATCCTGGGAAAGAGCTTTGGCTGGGTCATGATGGGAGCAGGGAGTTGGCTGCCCTGCTGAGGCTCCAACTTCTATTTCCAGGCTACGGCAGTCTAATTTGATAATCATTTCCATTGAAACTTTATGCTCCCTACTAAACATTCCAAGAGCTTCCTTGGATCAAGGCTTTCTGTTCACCCTTGTATCATCTTTGTAAGGCAGAGGTGGGTAGGGAATATGAAGACAAGTCTCCTAATCTCAGGATCGGAGGCGTCAGTGGCTATGGGGCTTGAGGAAGGCCATGGTACTGCTGAGGCTAGCAAACTGGTTCTCAATCTCTCTGCCCAGTGCCTCTCCCGTGAACTCCTAGCGCTTCACTTTCAGAAGTGAGATGGAGCCAGCGCTTCACTTTCAGAAGTGAGATGGCGGCTCACACCTGTAATCTCAGCACTTTGAGAGGTCACGGTGGGAGAATGGCTTGAGGCCAGGAGCTTGAGACCAGCTTCGGCAACATAGTGAGACCCTATATCTACAAATAATTTAAAAATAAGCTGGGCGTGACGGCACATGCCTATATTCCCAGCTACCTGGGAGGCTGAGGTGGGAGGATTGCTTAAGTTTGAGGCTGCAGTAAGCTATGATCGTGTCACTGCACTCCATCCGGGGAGACAGAGTGAAACTCTGTCTCAAAAAAAAAAAGGTTTAAAATAAAATAACATTTTTAATGACTCAGGAAATGAAACTGAAACCGTGTGCATCTTTTTGCGTAGGGATGTTCAAGAGGCTGTGATCAAAGTGCTCATTAAGAGGAAGAGTTTTGGACCTCCGATGGCCATCACTGGTCCTGATTCATCCTGATCTGCTGAAAGGGTGATCTCAGGGAAGCCTGGAGGCTGGGCTAAAGGTTTACGTTCCACTGTTAACTGTGGCAAACAAAGGCAAGGGTTAACCTGACTAGGTCTTAACCTTTTCATACCTAAAATGGATGGGGGAGGCTGGGCGTGTGGCACATACTTGTAATCTCAGCACTTTGGGAGGCCGCGGGGGATGGATCACTTGAGGTCAGGAGTTCGAGACCAGCCTGGCCAAAATGGTGAAACCCCATTACTACTAAAAATACAAAAATTAGCCAGACGTGGTGGCGTGTGCCTGTAATCCCAGCTACTCGGGAGGCTGAGGCATGAGAATCAATTGAACCCGGGAGGCGGAGGTTGCAGTGAGCTGAGATTGTGCCACTGCACTCCAGCCTGGGTGACAAAGCAAGGCTCTGTCCCCAAAACAAACAACAAAAAACACGAATGGGGAGAGAAATCTTGACCTTACACTCCCCAAGGCATCATTTGGAGGATCAAGTGATGGAAGAGATAAGAAGCCCCCATCTCTTTGACTTCTCCCCTAGCCTTCTCAAGAGCAGCTGGTCACCCCGCTCCATAGCATATTCTTGTAATATGCTGCCGCTTACACTCTACATCTTGAGGTTTCTGCCTCCCCAGTGGGGCCGTGGAAATAAAGTCAAGAATATTTCTGATTCAATATAATACCACGCCTATGACCTAATACCGTAGTTTTCAATAGATGTTTGCTGACTGGGAGAATGGTTCAGAAATTCCAAGTTCTCCACCAGTGGAAATGTATTAGAGACGGTAACAGTGAAACTGATGGAACTGTCTCACTCTGAAATAGACAACGTATTACCCACTTAAAAAAGCTCACACACTTTCTGAGATTGTTAGAGCGCGTGGAATGACAAAAGTAATTGCTGACATTTGACTCATTGCTTTGTGCCAAGGGCTGTGCTAATCTCTTTAAGTAATTTTTTTGTTTCAGAGACAGGGTCTCGCTCTGTCACCCAGGCTGGAGTGCAGTGGCTCCGTCATAGCTTGTTGTAGCCTCGAACTCCTGGGCTCAAGGGATACTCCCATCTCAGCCTCCCGAGTAGCAGGGACTACATTTGTGCCCCACTGCGTCAGGCTAATTAATAAATTTTTTGTAGAGACAGGGTCTTGCTATGTTACCCAGGCTAGTGTCAAACTCCTGGGCTCAAGAGATCCTCCTGCCTCTGCCTCCCAAAGTGTTGGGATTATAGGCATAAGGCATCATATCATGCTCAGCTGAATAAAATTTCTCATTTAATCGTACCACCCTCCCTTGGAGGTAGGTGCCATAATCTCACTCCAGTTTTTCAGATTCTGACACTGAGGCTCAGGAGGTAGTCTGCCCATGTAGAGAAAGAATAGGTCTGAAAGCCACTTCCCAGCCTGTAAGCTTGATCTCTTTCCTGACTGTGTGTCTGGAGCAGATTTACAACAAAGAGCAGGGTGGTTTAGGACCCGTTTATTTTCATTCTAACTCAGGATTTATATTGAGCTGGCTTCTTGCAGATGCTCTTTCAACCAGCCTGTGTTGGGCAGGTAACACTGAACAAGGCCAGGATGAAGGCTCCGACGGGCTGCCCGTCATCACCCTGCCTTCTGACAGTATCATCCACCTTCAGAGCATTAACTCAAACACGGTCCCTCCTTTGTTTCTTAAATGTTCCCATTTTCTTGTACTTCCCTCTCGGTTTCCTCTTAACCAGCTGAGTGACAGAAGCTCAATGCTGACCACTTCATTAGCCGATGACCTTGTTCCTCTGGCCTTCTGCCCTGCCTGCTCTCCTGGGCAGGTTGCCTTACGTCATAAGTCGTTGTTAAAGGTCAGGACCTCTGAGCCATCAGCAATGGGCATGTTGTTTTAATATATATCCAGAGAAATCAGGCCTGTCAGATCACATTAGGTCCTATTTACCGACTGCACACCAATACCCGCCGTAGAGAAGAACTGTTACCTTTGAAATATAATCACAGCTAGTTACCAGCGAGTACAGAGGGAGGATTATATCCCATTAGTGAGGCCCTTGCAATCTGTTTCCCCCCTCATTGGCAGGGCTACCCTCTTCCTGTACACAGAAAATCCTTACAAACAATAGTCACCTAAAGGAGTCAGGCTAGAGATACATTGTGTTTTTAAACCAGATGCGTTAATGAGTGTGTGACGGGTAGTGTGAGATGTGGTAAGTCAATGCCGCAGGCGCCGGTGGGAATTGGCACGGCACTCCAGCTAGCAGTTGGTATGGTCATAAAATGATAAAGTTAACAGCTACTATTCATTGAGTGATTATAGGCACAAGATTAAGCATTTTATATGCACTAGCCTATCTGACAGTCATAATATGCTTAGAGGTCAGATACTACTATGCCCATTTCATGGATGGAGAAACTGACATCCAGAAAGGCCCAGCGATATGGTCGATATTCACAAAGCCATTAAGTGATGGGGGTGGAACAGACTCCAAAGCTGCTCCTAATCCCCAGGCTGCCGTGATTCTGCCAGGATACAATTTGGTCTCTTCTTTGGGGTAGGGTTTTAGGTGGTGTTTAAGGAGAACCATATTGCCATTTCCCTTCTAGGGAGGAGCTGCAAATATCTCACTTGACCCAAAAGACTTTTTTTTTTCTTAAACTGAGTCTGGGAATAAGCCAATCTTGTTTCTCCCCTTCTTCTCCGGGATCGGTTTAAGCGCATTCTCACATCCCGTGGGAGTCTGGTTGGACGGATCCCTTGATGGAGGTTAGAAATAGCTCTCATAGCCTATTTTTAAGGAGAGCATGACGTTAGAAAATGAGGCAGGAAGGACCCCGAGAAGAGAAGGGAACTCACCAGGCTGGAGAATAAGGCCAACTTCTAACGAATGCTTCACCAAGAAATGCTCAGAGAAGTGGGAACATTGACAAAGATGACATTGGCAGAGACATAGTAGGGTTGGTGATAGTGCGTTTGTTTTTTTTTTTCCTTCACCCAGACAGCATATTTCTGTCACATTCATTGTGTTTTGCCCACAGAAAGCTCAGCCAGGGAAGGTAAATGCTGTTGTCTTGCAGCAAACCCACTTTTCTAACTAGAGAAACACGACCGGGAAAATGCACACAGAAATGCCTGCTTGTCTCTTCTTGAAACCCCAGGCACACTTCGGAGGTGTCTAGTAACACTGCAATTTCCTTTGAACTGTTTGGTTTTGTTCGGTGTCCTTGTCTGGTTGGTTAGTCTTTTTGGACTATGTAACCCACCTGGTATAACATTTTCTTTCATTAAGAAACGGGAAAGCTGGGAACTCACCTCTCTAACTCCAACAAAGCTGGACACCATCCTGTGGGGCTAGGCTCGACTTCTGGGGACTGTAACTTATATCTTCCTAGCTGGGGAAGAAAGAAAGGACAAAAACACGGTTGGGGAGACGTTTGGCAAATCTTTATAGGCCGAGTGGTTAATGAACGAGATGATTTTCCCATTGCTTTTCACTTATTTTCCTTGGATGAAATTTCTTTCTAGGGTGAGGGTTTATTCAAGACATCCCCCTCATCAGCCAGTGTCATAAGCAAGTGACACATTTACCTGTATTCACTTATGTTGCCTAGGCGGTAAGAAGCACATTCTTTTTTTTTTTTTTGAGATGGAGTCTCACTCTGTCGCCCAGGCTGGAACGCAGTGTAGTGGTGTGATCTCGGCTCACTGCAACCTCTGCCTCCTATGTTTAAGCGATTCTCCTGCCCAGCCTCCCGAGTAGCTGGGATTACAGGCGTGTGCCACCACATCTGGCTAATCTTTTGTATTTTCAGTAGAGATGGGGTTTTACCATGTTAGCCAGGATGGTCTCGATCTCCTGACCTCATGTTCCACCCACCTCAGCCTTCCAAAGTGCTGGGATTACAGGCCAGAGCCACCGCGCCCGGCCCAGAAAGCACATTCTTGAACTGTGAAAGGAGTTTTTAAAAATGCAACTCAGGGTAGCCAACCTCAAGACAGCATCTGATATTAATTAAAAATCATAAAACACTCTAAGTTGAACTAAAGAAATACTGGTAGCAGGATCAGGGCAAGGATGAGGGAAACTGAAAGTGAAATCCTATGCTCACTGACTGTGACTGTGAAGCCCTCGAGTCTCTCCCGTCCACTGCCTTTCTGCCTGTCCATCCCAGGGAAAGGATTCAAATGGTGTTAACTACTGAACACTTGCCTCGTTTTCCACTCCTCTTTCTCTGGGTAGCTGTGGTGAGTTGGCTGCCGAGAGGCAGCCCTGAACCTTATCCATCAAGTCTAAGGAAGAGAGAGTTAGAAAGGCAAACATTATCTGGAATCAATATCTTTACAAATCCAAAGGAAACCCCAGCTCCCGAAGGGTTAAGCCAGGGAAGGAAAAGCCATCAGACTGTTTAGTGAGCTAATGTTTTTATTGATGGGGGAAGCCTTTAAGTCCCTAACAGGAAAAGTGGGGAAAGTGGCAGATTGGCTGGAGAGAACGGAGAAGGGAAGGAACATGAGACGCCACACTCTGTCCTGCCCCACGTATCCAGACGCCTGAAATCCATCGAATGCAGAAGACATTCCCTAACCTTGAATAATATTCAACCCAAAGTGTTTTTCCTCTCTCCTGCCCGCCCCTCCCCGCTGAGTGGAATCCACATCTTCCCCTAACAACTTGGCTATAATGCACATCTCCGGCTAATGCCTGCACTGAAGAGCACATCTTAATTTAACAACTGTGTTACAAAGCACATCTCAAGCTAACATTCCTGGGATAATCCATATTTCAGCCTAACTACCCTGGCATAACACTTCAATCTAATTCCCCCACTGTAAAGTACATTGCAATCTAACACCCTCATATAATGTACATTTCAGTCCACTATTTTGTATTTTGTAAGCCATATTTTGATATGTCTTTTCCATTAAGGAGCAGAGCTGTCTGGTGACAACAGCCATCCCAGTGCTGAAAGCCCCCATGGTTCGCACATCGTCCCGGGTGACAGGCTGCTGATGGACATGCTTCTGCACTTTCACCTTTGCCGTCTTAGGTTCAACTGGGCTTGTGTCTGTACTTCAAGTCTAAGCCTCCTGTTGGGGGAGCTGACCAGAGAGCCCCGCTCCGTCCTGGCCAGCCTTCTCTCGAGTTAACCAGCAGGGCGGGCTATCTCAAATGATCAGAGTCAGGGGTCAGGGTGTAGCCAATGTCAGGGTCCAATGCCAGGGGCCAATGTCAGGGTCAGAGGTCAGGGTGTAGCTGCTGGCTAATAGAGTTTCAGCTAACACTGTTGTCAAATTGCTGGGCTAAAGACAATGGCGGCGTCCCGCTGAGGACCTTACCCTGGGGGGAGGGGACTATTGGCTTTATTGGAAATCTGCCAGTCTCAGAGGTGATGGAAGTGGCTGATCACAGCTAAAGACTTGTTTGATTGTTGATGGAGAGCCAGTTCTGTGGTTGGTCCCTAACTGAAAGGCCTGCAGAACCGCTTATTGATGACTGAGTTTTCCACTTATGATGAATTTCTCTTCTGTTTCACATGCAGCTGCATTTCCATTCAGTCATGGAGGTGGATTGCGGTGAGGCACGGACACAGACTTTCTAGAACCAAGAGCCATGAGAGGTGACACTGTCACTGACTTCTGGGATGGCACCAACCTCCCATTGACAGTTGAGTGGGGCTCATTGATTCTTGAAAGGAAACCAATCCAGAATGAATTGAAAAATAGACATAAGAGGTCTTGCAAGTCCAAGACAGTTGAGCAAAGATAAAAAGAAGGCAATAAATGTATTCTGGAAGAGATTTAGTATTCTAACTATCAATGGCTCAGCTGCTAGAAGCCGGGAGGCAGAGGTTGCAGTGAGCTGAGATCGTGCCATTGCACTCTAGCCTGGGCGACAGAGTGAAACTCTGTCTCAAAAAAATGAAACAAAAAACAAAAATTAGCCAGGTGTGGTGGCGTGAGCCTGTGGTCCCAGCTACTCAGGAGGGTGAGGTAGTAGAACCATTTGAACCTGGGAGGCGGAGGCTACACTGAGCCAAAGTTTCAACCTATCTCAGGCAGGAGGAAGAAATTAGACTTCTTTATCTACAGGTGGGGTATAACCAGGCTAGTAGTACCATTAAATATTTGATGAAAACGAGGTTACCAAAGTGGAAGAATTTCAAAATTTCCTAGCAGAGTTTGAATTTAAGAGAGACAAAAACAGAAGGAGGAAAACAAAATATAGAGATAAAAAATGATCTTTTGAAAGGCATATGGACCATGGAGGATCAGCTAATACAAACCCCAATGCAGACTGCTAAGCCAGACAATAAATGGCTAGAAAGCATGAATGGGAGAATGGCTTGTTGAAACGGCAAGGTTATTCTCCTCTTGAGTTATGCCTTGGGAAAACCCATGAACATGGTAGTACTAGTTTTTAAAATTCTTTTCTTCTTTTTTTTTGAGACAGTGTTTTGCGCTCAATTGCTAGGCTGGATGGAGTGCAGTGCCATAATCTCAGCTGACTGCAGACTGGAACTCCTAGGCTCAAGCAATCCTCTCACCTCAGCCCCCCAAGTAGCTGGGACTACAGAGGCCGCCACCAAGCCCAGCTACATTTTTTATTTTTTGTAGATATGAAGTTTTGCCATGTTGTCCAGGCTGGTCTCGAACTCCTGGGCTCAAGCCATCCATCTGCCTTGGCCTCCCAAAAGTGCTGGGATTACAGGTGTGAGCCACCACGCCTGGCTGGTAGTACTAGTTCCTAAGCCTGTTATTAATAGAAGTAGTAAAACATCCTAGGGCGCAAAGTGAGGTTGGGAAGTGAACTGGAATTGTTTTTCCTGGAAGAGAACAGGTTAAGGGTGACATCAATGACTGTCCACTGTATTCCATGGTAGGATAAGCCATGCTGCTTTGGTCATGGCAATATGGTGTGATGGTGTATGGGGAGATGCTGGCATGACTCAAGGTACTACTTTACCTTTTTAAGCCTGTTTCTTCATTGTTAAAGGGGATCATGCCATCCACCCAACACAGGTACAATGGTGATGAACTCAGAGGTAGAACGGCTAGACGGTTAGATAAATTAAACCTTCAAAACACAATAGTTTCCTTTTGCCTTAAACCATAGCCTGAAGCCTGAGCAACATAGCCAGACCATGTCTCTACTGAAAAATACATAAAAATAAAAAAAATTAGCCAGGCATGATGGCATGTGCCTGTAGTCCCAGCTACTCAGGAGGCTGAGGTGGGAGATCGCCTATGTCCAGGAGTTCCAGTCTGCAGTGAGCCATGATCATGCCACTGTACTCCAGCCTGGGTGAAGGGCGAGATTCTCTCTCCAAAAAACATAAATTAAAAAAACAAAACAAAACACATAACCTGGGCTTTTTGATGATGGACATTGTTAAAAATGAGGTGTTGGATGATATATCTTCTTTTTGTGAGCAAGAAAAACTAGTATTTATTTACCAAGTTTGGCAAACTCAGCCGGGCGCAGTGGCTCATGCCTGTAATCCCAGCACTTTGGGAGGCTGAGGCAGGCAGATCACCTGAGGTCAGGAGATCGAAAACCATCCTGGCTAACACGATGAAACCCCGTTTCTACCAGAAATACAAAAAATTAGCTGGGCGTGGTGGTGTGCGCCTGTAACCCCAACTACCCTGGAGGCTGAGGCAGGAGAATTGCTTGAACCTGGGAGGCAGAGGTTACAGTGAGCTGAGATCGAGCTATTGCACTCCAGCCTGGGTGGCAGAGTAAGACTCCATCTCAAATAGAAAAAAAAGAAAGAAATAAAGTTTAGGCAAACTCCACTTGACCAGAGGGAGATGACTTAGCCCAGAGTTTAGCAAGCTATGGCTAGGCAGGCTAAATTTTGCCCATGGCCCACTTTTGTAAATAAAGGTTTATTGGAACACAGCCACACTCATTCATTTACGTATTGTCTATGATTCTTTTTTGTACCACAACAGCAGAGTTGAGTTGTTATGACAGAGACAGCGTGGTTTGTGAAGCCTAACACATATTTACCAACTGGCCCTTTATAGAAAATGTTTGCCAGCCCTGACCTACACCAATGGAACACTCTTTCTTTGGTTTAAAAGTAAAATCTTATGTGGAAATCCAATATGCAAAGCAGGTTCAAGCAACAGATATTTCCCCAGGAAGCTGAACTCTTCCTCGTTTGGTAGAAACAATCCAACGTTGGTAGAAATTCTACAGCAACTCCCACTCTTCTATGTAGCAGTCTGAAAACTATGGACTGGATAAGCTCTGGATACTTACTTAAGGTCCTGAAACTCAGTAATTTCTTAAGAGATTAGAGAATGGCAGCCAATGTGCCTTCCTCTGGCAAATGCTGGGCTTTTTTTGTTTTTTGTTTTGCTATCATCTATGCAATGTCGGGCAGGTTACTTAACTTCTCGGTGCTTCCATTTTCTCATTTCACAAATAAAGAAAATTGGGCTGGGCGCAGTGGCTCACACCTATAACTCCAGCACTTTGGGAGGCTGAGGCAGGCAGATTGCCTGAGGTCAGGAGTTCGAGACCAGTCTGGCCAACATGGTGAAACACTGTTTCTAATAAAAATACAAAAATTAGTCATGGGGTGGCTCACACCTGTAATCCCAGCACTTTGGGAGGCCGAGGTGGGCAGATCTCAAGAGCAGGAGTTTGAGACCAGCCTGACCAACATAGTGAAACCCTGTCTCTACTAAAACTACAAAAAGAATTAGCCTGGCATGGTGGTGTGCACCTGTAATCCCAGCTACTCGGGAGGCTGAGGCAGAAGAATCGTTAGAACCTAGGAGGCGGAGGCTACAGTGAGCCAGGATAGTGCTGATACACTCCAGCCTGGGTGACAGAGCAAGACTCTATCTCAAAAAAAAAAAAAAGGGTAATTGTATTTGGCTTACAATTTGTTGTAAGAATTAAATGAGATTTTATATACAGACATATTTTTAAGTGCTATATGGCTCATAGTGAGTGCTAAGTAAATGTTAGTAATATTGGTGATATTTGATGTTCATCACATTAACATTATAGACTATTATAAACAGATATTGTAACTTTATTAATATTAATGTCATTAATATATTTTATTTCACATTATAACATTAATATAATATTTTATCATATTAATTATATTTATTAACATTAATGTCATTACTATATTTTATATTAATATAATATTTTATATTAATGACATTAAAATTATATACTATTATCAACAGACATACCTTAATAATGTCATTAATATAATATGTTATAGTAATATAAATTATTGGTAGGTATGAATACGTGGAGCCTTCACTCATGCTGTAGAGATCACTTGCATATTGTTCTAAATATCCCTAATGACATTTCTGCTCATTAGTTAATTAGTTCAGTTGGTCACTCACTCCACACATCTGTTGTGGGCCACAGTAATCAGGAAATGACCAAAGTCCATGCGGTACCAGCTGCATGAACAGTCCTCGCTTGCTCAGTCATTTTCAGCTCTTTGCGTTGGTGTTTATTGCTCTGCATCTCACGCGGAGTTCAGAGTGACACCACCACTCAAAACAACTTCCTACTACTCCGTCTCCGGCTGCTCCACAATTAATTTTTCAACTAGCAGTTTGGTTTCAATGCCTACGAAGTAATTAGACCTCAACGGCTCTTTACCTGGATTTTATCCTGTCAGTGAATGTGAAAGAAGCAATAATTATTATTTAATATTTATTGTCTTCATTGTGCTACGTAGACTCACAGATGTAACCTGCCTCATTGTTGAAGATGACAGCGGGGGTACAGGCATGTGTGTCTGGGAAAGTAGCTGGATGGCTCTGGAGGCCCAAGTTCTCACGTGCTTCCATCTGACACCTGCACTGTCAAAGGGCACATTTTGGGTTGAGTGGTTCCTAATTTGTCATTCCTAAGTGCATTTTCTACAGTTTCATTCCAGAATGGTTGTTTCCAAAGACGACAATCAATGATTTCTTGCACTGAGCAGACCGCGCTTTTAGGGGGAGTTACGTTCCCACCACCGTAAACTGAAGAGCAGAACAGACACAACTGCAGAGGTCGCTGGACGGAGGCTCCAGGCCCCTTTGGATTCACTCTTCCCCACCACAGACTGGTTCAGGCCATCCAGACCAAGGTGCGGAGGGGCTGGCCAGAGTGGTAGGTGGACAATGTCACCTACTGGCTGCCAAGAGTTCCCCCTATAGTTTGGGGCTGGTGTGGCTCAGTGGTCAAATGTGTGAGCTCTTTGAAGTAAGATGGCCCTGGGTTCAAGTCCTGCCCCTGCCCCTTCCCAGCAGATGACCTTTGCCAAGTAAGTTCTCATTGTCAGCCTCAGTGTCCTCATCAATAAAAGGAAGTAACAATAACTACCTCACACGTTGTTTTGCACATCAAATAAAATAAATATACAGCAAGTGGCAGCTGATGTAATTATAATCATATTATTATAATAGAAAAGAAATAGAACACAGAGTTTCTGTTTTGGAGTGGCTTAGAGGATCACAGGATATAAACATAAAAGCATGAAATAACCTTGAAAAACATTTACATGTCTTCATCTCTACAATGTAAACTAAAAGACTAGTTCAAAGCCAAGGGTACCAGAGTGACTGGTGGACATGATGTCCTCTCATGATTTGGTATAAATAAATTGCAAACTCCCAGATGACGGAGGCTGTATACATTCATCTTTGTATCTCCAGCACTTTCTAGCAAAGAACATTGTACATTTTAACCTTTCACATGTGTCTTTTGAACTAAGTTGAACTGGGTTTCCTTGTAAATTCAGTAGAAGTCTACCAAAAATAATCACCAGCACAACTCATGTGTGCACGGATGACAGACAGGAGTACAGTGTTGAAACCAGCATCACACAAACAAAAACAAAACAGGAAGTCTTACACAGAACGGGCTAATATGATGGAATATTGTTTGGGAAGAAAAAGGAATAAAGGAATGCTCCCATGTAGAAGAACCTTGAAAACACGCTGAATGAAAGAAGCCAGTCACAAAAGACCACACATTGAATGATTCCATCTCTATCAAACGTCCATGACAGAAAAATTCATAGAGACAGAAAGTAGATCAGTGATTGCTGAGGGCAACCAAAGCCCCCACTTTTTTGCATATCTGTAATGTATACAATTTCTGCAATGAATTTATATTACTTTGGGAGGAGGTAAGTGTTATCAAAATAAAACGTACAACACAAACAAAAAGTGGTGAGGGGCAGGAAGGGAAGGGGCGACTTGGTTTCTGAGGACGGGCATCTCAGGAGGGGAAAGGAAGGTGTGTGGGAGGTGGAGAAGCCTTCCTGATTGGGAAAGGAATGTCACATGTAATGAACAGCAAGTGATGCAAGTAACAGGGAACTTACAAGGGGCCGTAGCAGGAGATGAAAGGCAGAACCAGTCAGGCAGGTTGGAGGAAGGCGGTGAGGAACTGCAGAAGGGTCTGGGTCTCATACCAGGATACAGAGGCTGCTTCCTGCTGGGCGGGAAAGAATGATGTGATTGATTGGTGATGTCTGCCACGGGCAAAGGAATGGGCAGTGATGAATCAAAGTCATACATTTTCTACTCCTGGAGGGGCCTTCTAGCATTCAGCCTTCATTCTCTAAGTCCCCGAGAAATCCAAACACATTTAGGTCTGTCCTATGTGTTGAGGGTCTGACAAAGTAGACCAGGAGATCTAATCTGAATTCCTCTAAATTCCCATGAAAATATTCCAATCTCCATGGGTTCCTTGAGTCAAATTCAGGAAGAATTCACTCGATAACACTGGCCTTGCCGGGGGCATACCCAAAGAAATGGGAACTTTCAATTTCCAGCATTATACCAGTTCAAAGAAGAATAAAAAAAAAAAAGAAAGAAAAAGAAAAAAGAACCCCCCTCCCCAAGAAACCCCACAAAAATAGAGAGGGGCAGAGAAGAGAGCTAGAAATGGGGGTTTGGAAGCTTCGGGTCCTATTAGTTACTGGGAAGCCACTCCGTGGAGGAGATTCAAACTTGTATCCCTGAGACACCTCCCTCATTCCAACAAGATATTTTTAGTACATCTCAGGAACCAAATAACTGCTCATCTGTCCCGAACGATGATGAATTCATTCAAACAACAAGTCAAGACCCCGGCTATCACTCAACTCCAGTCAGTCATAACAGCTGACAAATATAAAATACAATACACAGCCTGTTCTTTCTGCTTTTCCTCGTGTTCAATATGCAGATTCAAGAATCTCATTCTATGCCTAGCTGTCAGAGATGGTGACAGTTGTGGGAGTTTTCTAGCTTTATCAAGGAAGATTATTTTTTTAACCCAAATTATTTTCCATTGTCAATGTTTAAATCCATATTAAGTCCAGATTAATGCAGGAAGTAGCTTCAAAGGACATTGACGGGGGGAGAAATAAAATAAATGAAATTGTTAAGGATGGGGCCCATTTCAAGGAATATTTTCAGACTAGAAAAGAAAGTTGTTTGGATTTAAAAGACAGCTAAAGAAAATATGTTTCTCAGGGATTGCTGGCTCTTTTCACACACACCCAAACTTTGTATACAAACTACGGACTTGTAGCACTTTTTTTTTTTCACGTGATTGGAATTAATAATGCAGATAAACCCTAAATAAATCAGGATTAGTGTTAACCGCTTCTTGAGGTTTAGGATGCTATAGGAAAATGAAAAGAAAAAAAAAATGGGTTGCTTTAAAAAAAAAGCCTGGCCTGGACTACTGGGGTGAGGAGGCGCGGGAAGGGGGCTGGGGGAAGGGAGGGGAGTAATCGCAAGAAGGGAGGGCAAGCTGAGCTGGGTAATCAAAGCCCTTCTAATCGCTGCAGCTCTGGAGATGTGTTCAAAGGCTCTTTCCTGACCACAGGCTGAGCAGGGTCACAAGTGAAATGCAGTTGCTGGGAAGGGGGAGGGGGTGTCTGGGATTTTTGGATGGTTTTGCTATCAGGCTTTGTTAGGAGGAGGTCAGCTGGGTTGTCAGATTTTACCATCTCCTCAGGAAGCAGGTTCAACTTTCTGGTTGTTAGGGAGAGACCTGTTCCCACCCCCCTCCAGCCCCCACCACCCCAAACCACTTGGCAAACCAGGAACATTGAAGCTTGGATGTTCATCCCCACCTGGAATGTTTCTCCCAGAGCCCTCAACTTTGGGCATAAGAGTCATCTTCAATACATAGTTGCACCTTGGGATGAATTTTTAAGTGTAAATTTATTTTATGTTTTTAGAGACGGAGTGTCTCCCTATGTTGCCCTGGCTGATCTCCAACTCCAGCTAAAAGGCTCAACGAAGTCACCTGCCTCAGTCTCTCAAAGTGCTGGGATTACAGCCACGTCTGGCCTTAGGGTGAATTTTAATGAAGTCCTTTAGATTCTTTGATATTTCTGCACTGGAGTCATTGAAAATGGCCTCAACACATTAATTCCAGGTTCTGTCCCTTCTTTCCATTGTGTGAGCCCTAAAGACCGCAGATTAGGAATACTGAGTCCTTTCCCTCTGGTCACCATTATGGGCTTTCATTTTTAGTAGAAAAATATCTCTTAAGTTTAAGGGAAGAAACAAGCATTCTTAACCCCAAATCACATAACTGCAGAGATTCTGGCTGTCCATGTGACGCTGGAGTGAAGGCGACCATCGCGAGAATGTGCCATCTTTGTCCACATCTTGGCCCAGATTGACTCAGTGATTCTCTTGCCCTCTCATTTCCCTTATGTATTGCAAAAATGCAGCCCCCAGGATTTGGCATCCACGTGACATGGCTCCTTGCTGGGCCTGCTTCCGATGGCCTCTCTTTGGTCAATGTACAGATCTCAGATTTGTCCTAATCTTCAAGCAACCAGGCTGATCTGAGGTTTTTCAGAATTTTGGGAGTTTTGAGAGATCATGTCTCCCATCTGTTTCCTGTTCCGTTTTTCGGTACTTCCTCTTCTTTCTCCTGCACCCGTGACTGGGCACAGGAGGCCACTGGACAGTAACTCCCTGTCTACAAGAATCAGAGTCTCTACCGACGATTCCATTATCCTTGCAGCTGTCACTCAGTCTTCCCCAAGACACACTAAAATGGAAAGAAATGAATGACTTGGGGGTGGGTGACTCTTCTTGCAGCCCAGGACGAAGCTCTTTGCAATCCCCCTGGGCCTTTGTGGTGACTCCACAGCAGGTTTGAGTCCAGAGAATGTAACACACATTTTAGGGACTCTTGATAGTTACTATGGTAATTTGAGACTTTGAAAAGTAGAAATATGTTTTGGGGAAAAAGTGGACATTACATCAGATGCAAAATGCTCAGCCTTTAAAAGCTTCACACTACTACAGACGGGTGAAGAAGGGGGAGACGTGTGTCATGAAGGCCATTAAAAAAATCAAAAGCAAAGATTGCGAAAATAAAGAAGCATAAATTGGATTCCAGCATAAAGTTAGATACTTTTGGGATTACAGGTGGTGGCTCATACCTGTAAACCCAGCACTTTGAGAGGCCGAGGTGAGCGGATCACTTGAGCCCAAGAGTTCGAGACGAGCCTGGCAAACAAGGTGAAATCCCGACTCTACCAAAAACACAAAAATTAGCCAGGCATGGTGGCTGTACCTGTAGTCCCAGCTACTCGGAGGCTGAGGCATGAGAATCACTTGAAAGAAGGAGGAAGAGATTGCAAGTGAACTAAGATTGCACCACTGCACTCCAACCTGGAGGACAGAGTGAGATTCTGTCTCAAAAAAAAAAAAAAAAAAAAAGTAAAAAATAAAAAGATTTTTCTTTTTTTCAGTTGGCACGTATACGCTCACTCTACCAAACCAAAACAGCATACTCTTAAAAGTAAATAACTCTTACAGCTTTAGGCTTCAGTGGCCAACATAAAGGATGTTGGTCCTACATGAAACCAGGAGCATCCCCCCAGACAGCAAGGATCTTGTTGCCCCACAGGAAACGGAGAGGAAATTCAGCCCCTGCCCCAATCCCTCAGCTTTCCATGGAGGCAGAACAGCCAATGGTGACAAAATGTAGTACATTTTAAACAAGTGCTAGTGATATCATGACATAATTATATAATAATACATATGAGGCAAGGCGCGGTGGCTCATACCTGCAATCCTAGCACTTTGGGAGGCCGAGGCAGGTGGATCACTGAGGTCAGGAGTTCTGGACCAGCCTGGCCAATGTGGTGAAACACCATCTCTACTAATATACAAAAATTAACTGGGTGTGGTGGCGCATGACTGTAAGTCCAGCTACTCGGGAGGCTGAGGCAGGAGAATCGCTTGAACCCAGGAGGTAGAAGTTGCAGTGAGCCAAGATCGCAACACTGTACTCCAGCCCGGGCAACAAGAGTGAAACTGTCTCAAAAAAAAAAAAAAAGTATATATATATATGGCACATATGTCATTATATAGAGTACATATGTGTATCGTACACACATTACATATATGTTATACATATAAGAATATATATAAAGTATTCTTTTCCAGTAACACAAAAGTCAGGCTTATTACAAGAACTACCTAATAGCTGGGTGGGTAGTTCCCATTTAAAAAAACGATTTGAGGTACTAAAAGAAAACTGTGGTTTTTAAAAAAGATAATCGTTACAGACCATGGGGTAGATTGCAAAGCAGATTGAAATGGATCTTCAGAGAACGGCTACCACGGACCCATCGTTATTTCAAGAAGACATCTCCTAAATAGGCAGGGCTCTCTTAAATTAAGCCTTTGCTCCTGGCCCTGCTTTTTATAAGACACGTTTCTTTTAACTTAATTAATTTAGTTTAATTTATTTTTAGACAGGGTCTTACTCTGTCACCAAGCTGGAGTGCAGTGGTGTGATCCTGGCTTACTGCAGCCTCTATCTCCTGGGCTCAAGTGATCCTTCTGCCTCAGTCTCCGAAGTAGCTGTGACTACAGATGCACACCACCATGCCTGGCTTTTTTTTTTTTTTTTTTTTTTTTTTTTTTTGAGACGGAGTCTAGCTCTGTTGCCAGGCTGGAGTGTAGTGGTATGATCTCGACTCACTGCAATCTCCACCTCCCAGGTTCAGGCGATTCACCTGCCTCAGCCTTCAGAGTAGCTGAGATTACAGGCATGTGCCGCCATGCCCAGCTAATTTTTGTATTTTCAGTAGAGACAGCATTTCACCATGTTGGCTAGGATGGTCTTGATCTCCTGACCTCGTAATCTATTCACCTCAGCCTCCCAATGAGCTGGGATTACAGGCATGAGCCACCATGCCTGGCCTCCTGGCTAATTTTTAAATTTTTTGTTGAGACGAGGTGTCACTATATTGCCCAGGATATAAGCCACGTTAATAAAGCGCACTCAGATGTGCCTGATTCTGAAGTTTAGCCGTCCACAGGAGGGAGGTCAAGTCTTGAATGGAGTCATCTGAAGGCCCCAAAGGGCTGTCTCGTTCAGTTCCCTTTCCTTACCCAGCAGACCGTACAGAGTAGCTCCCGGTAGGTTTGGGGAGATGGTGCCTCTTAAGTGCTGCGTTTTCCATGACAGTTCTTCCCTCAAATACCCTCTGCCATATTCAAACCTTGCGTCAGCTCAGCTGTCAGACACAGACTTGTGCTGCGGAAACAATGGTCTCTGTGGCTCAATCAGGCATCAGGGCTAGCCACAGGTTAATTTCAGTCTTGGCTATGATAAATACGGAGAAACTGTCCTGCGTGATTTAGGAACGTTTGGTAAAGAAACGTCCAGTCCACAATAGAGATTTGATCTGAAAGAGATAATTATGCCATTTTTCTGCTCCCCCCTTAAAACAGGAGGTCGGGTCACCATCCCTTAGCAGGAGTTTATTGTGTCCAATGTGACTTAATTGAAACTGAGAAAGTTCTTAAAGCTTGAACAGTGGTAATTAAATCCGAATTGGATGGGATATTTGTAATTTTGGATGCCTGAATTTTGAGAGGAAAAAACTGTGTCATGTTGTTGGCCAAATGGCCCTAGTCATTAAGATTCCTACGGCATTATTGAGTTAGTTGGCTTTTTATAAGGCCATGAGGTTTGCTGTGGGCTGCCGTGGACTCTGTTGGCCGCACAGAGATGCATTTTAGAGAAGAGCCTCTGACAGAGAGAAGCAGCCCCTTAAAAGTCTGCTAATAATTGGCATTAGCATTTCTGGACTTCTTGGGATGCAGGAACTGAGATGAGTTGAGGAAAATGAACAGAAATAACTGTTTTTGTGAGGCCAATGGAAACCATATTCGGATCCAGGAAAAGAAAAATGAGACAGGAAAGGGAGGGGCACATTTTTGGAGGAAATCATGCAGTATTTTGGTAATCCTTTGTTGATGAAAAAATTACCAGCGCATTAATTATGTCCTAAGAATGGGACACTGCAGGTCTGCATCTTTGTTCTTTCTGAAGCTGGGCCAGCAGCCCTGGCATTTACCACTCTGGGGATTAGAAACTGGGGCTCCTGGATGCATACCACGAGGACCTCTCTCCAGTGTTGAAATCTAACCCAGCCAAGAGTTCAGGAGATAGGAAGCTTTTTTTTCAAGACGAAGTCATGACAACTGAATAGTTTAGAGTCTTTATAAGACTGGTAGTATTCAGCCAGTGCAAAGTAATAAAACCCTATATGCTAAGAAACACCTCCGTCTCTCTTTCCTTCTTTCTCTTTCTTCCTTCCTTCCTTTCTTTCCTTTCTTTCTTTTCTCTCTCCCTCCCCCCTCTCTTTCTTTCTTTTCTTTCTCTCCCTTCCTTCCTTCCTCCCTTCTTTCCTTCCCTCCCTCCCTCCCTTCTCTCACTCCCTTCCTTCTCTCACTCTCTTTTCTTTCCTTTCTTCTTTCTCTCTCTCTCTCTTCTTTTTATTTTTTGAGACAGAGTCTTGCTCTGTCACCAGTCTGGAGTGCAGTGGCGTGATCTCAGTTCACTGAAACCTCCCCCTCCTGGGTTCCAAGCGATTCTCCCACCTCAGCCTCCCGAGTAGCTGGGACTACAGGTGCGCACCACCAGGCCCAGCTAATTTTTGTATTTTTAGTAGAGATGGGGTTTTACTATGTTGGGTTGGATGGTCTCGCTCTCTTGACCTCGTGACCTGCCTGCCTCGGCCTCCCAAAATGCTGGGATTACAGGCATGAGCCACCACACCCGGTCTCTCTCTCTTTTAAAAACTTTTTATCAGTTATATACACTTGTAAAGGGTTTTCACAAGAATTCAGACATTTACATTTAGACATGTTCAGCATCAACCAACATTGACCCTTACCCTTCTAGATTATTTAGGTAGAACTGAGTACATCATTGCCACACCTAAGCAAAAAGAACAAAGCTGGAGGCATCATGCGATCTTACTTCAAACTACACTGCAGGGTTACAGTAGCCAAAACAGCATGGCACTGGTACAAAGACAGACACTTAGATCAAGGGAACAGAATACAGAGTCCAGAAATAAGGCTGCACACCTACAACCATACAACCTTTGGCAAAGCTGACAGAAACAAGCAAGTGGGAAAGGACTCCCTATTCAATTAACAGTGCTGGGAGAACTGGCTAGTCATATACAGAAGATTGAAACTGGACCCCTTCCTTACACCATATGGAAAAATCAACTCAAGATGGATTAAAGACTTAAATATAAAACTCAAAACCATGAAAACCCTGGAAGACAACCTAGGCAGTTCCATTCTGTCCCAGAACACAGGGACAGGCAAAGATTCCATGTGGAAGATGCCAAAAGCAACTGTATCAAAAGCAAAAATTGACGAATGGGATCTAATTAAACTAAAGAGCTTCTGCACAGCAAAAGAAACTATCGGCAACAGAGCAAACAGACAACCTACAGAATAGGAGAACACGTTTGCAAACTGTGCATCTGACAAAGGTCTAATATCCAGCATCTGTAAGGAACTTAAACAAACAAATTTATGAGATAATTACCACTTCCTTTAGAGATACATGATCTTTTAGATGTACATTGCTATGGTGATAAAAATAGTCACACATTTTTCTCCCCTTTGTATCTACGACTTTGGGTGGTGCCCTCTCACAGACTCTGGTCCGGCCATATGATGTTCTTTGGCCAATGGGACGATAGCTAAGGTGACACAAGCCTAAGCTGGACAAGTGCTTGTGCACTGGGGCTTGCTATCTTGCTGACTTCTGGAGCCCTGGGGCCACTATGCGAAGAAGCCTGGGGTTGCTCACCCTTGCTGAGGGATGAGGCACCACTTCAGCTGACACGGAGCCTACTCCAGGCCAGCAAAGGGAGGCCTTTCTTGTTTATCTATCTTGGTCAAGCCAGCTCAGACTAGGAGAATGGTTGAGCTTCCCTAAGAACTGTGAGAAATAATTGATTGTTTTATGTGACTAAATTTTGGGATGCTTTGTTATTGTGGCAAAAGCTGCATAATAAGCCATAAACAAAGTTGTTATTTTTGTTCATTAAGCTTGATTATTGTTATTATCATTATTATTTTTTGATACGGAGTCTTGCTCTGTCGCCCAGGCTGGAGTGCAGTGAAATGACCTCAGCCAACTGCAACCTCTACCTCACAGGTTCGAGATTCTCCTGCCTGAGCCTCCCGAGTAGCTGCGAATGCAGGTGCCTGCCATGATGCCTAGCTAATTTTTGTATTTTTAGTAGAGACTGGGTTTTGCCATGTTGGCCAGGCTGGTTTCGAACTCCTGACCTCAAGTAATCCACCTGCCTCGGCCTCCCACAGTGCTGGAATTACAGGCATGAACCACTGTGTCCAGTCTAAGCTAGATAATAGGGACATCTTTCCTTAAATATAAGGCATTGTTTGGATACATGATGATGAGCTGTGATGCAACGGCAGTGCTCCCTTTCTAGGTAAAAGCGCTGTTCCCCTTCCTTATCCAAACTAGAAAACCTAGAAGACATGGATAAATTCCTGGACACGTGCACCCTCCCAATGCTGAAGCAGGAAGAAATGAATTCCCTGAACAGACCCATAATGAGCTCTAAAACTGAATCAGTAATAGCCCACCAACCACAAAAAGCCAGGACCTGATGAGTTTTCCTGAGTAGTGACTATGATGATTTGCAAAGGCTGTTTCTAGCATGTTCATAGCCCTCTTTCAAGGGAAGCAGTGTTTCTCTTTCCAGCTGTCCTGAGCAAATTCCTAAGGATGAGAACTCCACATAGGGCTTGGCAGGTGTGGTTTTCTGTCCCCTTCTCTTTCCTACACCCCAGTCACTTTTTCTAATCTCTGAGCCTCCTTCCATCTGCATGGAGGGTTAACCCTCATTCCATCTGCTTTTCCCTCATTACTGCCATCAAAATCACACTCCTTAATTGCTTATTTCAAGGAAGCATCGCTCTTACCATGAATACAAGAAAGAAAGGATATTCGGATTGCTTTATCCTTTTAAGCAAAATAGGAATTCTGTCATGGCATGCTTATTCTTTCTTTTTTTTTTTTTTTTTTTTGAGACAGGGTCTGGCTCTGTCACCCAGGTTGGAGTGCAGTGGTGCCATCTCAGCTCACTGCAACCTCCACCTCCTGGCTCAAGCGATTCTCCTGCCTCAGCCTCCTGAGTAGCTGGGACTCCAAGCACCTGCCACCACACCTGGCTAATCTTTTAAACATTTTTTTTTTTGTAGAGGTGGGGGTCTCTCTATATTGTCCAGGTTGGTCTTGAACCCCTGGGCTCAAGCAATCCTCCTTTCTCAGCCTCCCAAAGTGCTGGGATTACAAGTGTGAGCCACCGTGCCCTGCCCATAGTCACTTTTTAAGGTGAGACCTAAGTGACCTCTCCCTTTCAAAGTCTTCTTCAACCGCCTCGGCTCATGGAGCTGCTTTGCTCTTCTGAATTCTTACAGTCTTAGAGTCTCAGTTGCTCAGTGGTTACTGATCACATTCCACGTGCATGGCCAGTATCATACTGTCTTCAGATTTGGTTATGTGCTCTTTGTGAAAGGGATTATATGTCTTTGTCCCCCCCCCAGAGTGCGTAGCAGAGGACACTATTTAAGGTTAGTGCTCAGTAGACATTTGGCAGTGCACTGGTTCCAACCGTTTGTTTTTTTGAGACAGAGTCTCACTGTATAGCCCAGGCTGGAATGCAGTGGCACGATCTGGGCTCACTGCAACCTCTGCCTCCCAGGTTCTGGTTCAAGCAGTTCTCCTGTCTCACCCTCCTGAGTAGCTGGGATTACAGGCATGCATCACCACACCCAACTAATTTTTGTATTTTTAGTAGAGACAGGGTTTCACCATGTTGGCCAGGCTGGTCTCGAACTCCCGACCTCGTGATCCACCCTCCTTGGCCTCCCAAAGTGCTGGGATTACAGGAGTGAGCCACCGTGCCCAGCCCGGTTTCCAACCTTTGATGGCAGCATTTCTCAAAGTGTTGTTCATGCATTCCTGCATCAGTGTGACTATGGGTGCTTGTTAAACACCATCTTACCATCTCTGGGCCCCATCTAAGACCTACTGAGTTTGCCTTACTGCTAGGGAGGTCCAAGAATCTTCATGGTAAGCAAGCTGCCCAGGTCATTCTTAGGTTTATAAAAATGTGAGAATTCCTCTTTATGCAGGCCCTCAGGTAGGCAAATTTAATCCATAGGTGGCCTGGTGGACCTCTTACTTCTTTATGTAAAACCTAGGGATCCTAGATTGACTGAAACTGCTAGAACTCAGAACTGCTACTTTCAACTGAGAAGGGGAGGGGTGTACCTTAGGAGTTCGAGATCAGCCTGGCCAACATGATGAGACTCCATTTCTACTAAAAATACAAAAATTAGCCAGGCGTGGTGGCGTGCGCCTGTAATCCCAGCTACTCAGGAGGCTGGGGCAGGAGAATCGCTGGAACCCAGGAGGTAAAGGTTGCAGTGAGCTGAGATCGTGCCATTGCACTCCACCCTGGGTGACAGAGTGAGACTCCATCTCAAAAAAAAAAAAAAAATGATTTACTCAGAATAAAAAAATGTGTGTTGAGGACCTACTATGTGCCATGCATTACCTTGGACATGGGGGGACATGGCAAAGGGCAATGGCTTTATTCATATAATGGCGGTCCCAACCTTTTTGGCACCAGGGACCAGTTTCATGGGAGACATTTTTTCCACAGACTGAGGATTGGGGAGATGGTTTTGGGATTATTCAAGGTCATTACATTTATTTTGTGCTTTATTTCTACTATTACTACATTGCAATATGTAATAAAATAATTATACAACTCCCCATGATGTAGAAGCAGTGGGAGCTCTGAGCTTGTTTTTCTGCAGCTAGACAGTCCCGTCTGGGGGTGATGGGAGACAGTGACAGATCACCCAGCGTTAGATTTTCATAGAAGCACGCAACCTAGATCCTTCACATGTGCAGTTCACAATAGGGTTCATGCTCCTATGAGAATCTAATATCACTGCAATCTGGCAGGAGGTGGATCTCAGGAGGTCATGAGAGCGATGGGGGAGCAGCTGCAAATACAGATGAAGCTCAGCTTGTTCACCTGATGCTCACTTCCTGCTGTGTGGCCTGGTTCCTAACAGGCCATGAACTGATACTGGTCTGTGCCCCAGGGGCTGGGGACTCCTGCTCTATAAAGTCATTAAGCTAATCATTCAGCATTCTTTGTGCATCAAACAACTGAGATTTGGTCATTCTCCACTTTCCTGCAGCTTGTATCATTAGAAAAATGGGGCTGTTCCCAAGTATATATCGTATTAACATCTCACATGATGCCTTTCATCATCACCCCAAAGAAACTCTGCACCAATTAACAATCACTCCTCCTTCCTTTCTCCCCAACCTCAGCCCCTGGCAACCACGAATCTACTCTTTGTCTCTTTGTATTCATCTATTCTGGACATTTCATGTAAATGGACTCATAGAGTATGTGGTCTTTTGTGTCTGGCTTTTTTCCTTTAGTGTCATGCTTTAAAGACTCTTCCATGTCTTCCAGCACTTCACTCCTTTTTATGGCTAATACTGATCATTTGGATATGTCACATTTTGTTTGCCCTTTTGCCCTTTGATGGACATTTTGGTTATTTCCACTGTTTTTTTTTTTTTTTTTTGAGATGGAGTCTTGCTCTGTTGCCCAGGCTGGATTGCAGTGATATGATCTCAGCTCACTGCAACCTCTGCCTTCGGGTTTAAGCAGTTCTCCCACCTCAGCCTCCCAAGTAGCTGGGATTACAGGCATGGGTCACCACACCCAGCTAATTTTTGTATTTTTAGTAGAGATGGGGTTTCACCATCTTGGCCACTCTGGCCTTGAACTCCTGATCTCGTGATCCACCCACCTCGGCCTCCCATGGTGCTGGGATTATAGGTGTAAGCTGCTGTGCCCGGCCTATTTCCCCTTTTTAGCTACATGAATGATTCTGTTATGAACATTTGTGTATAAGTTTCTGTTGTGGACAAGTTTTCATTTCTCTCAGGTATATGCCTAGGAGTGGAATTCCTGGGTCATACAGTAGCTCTATAATTAACAAAGGAAATATATACATATATATCATATATATTTACATATGTATATTCATATATATTTACGTGATATATTCATATATATTTACACGAATACATATTTAACAAAGGAAATGTATATATATAATTTTTTTTTTTTAGACAGGGTCTCACTTTGTCACCCAGGCTTAAGTGCAGTGGCACAATCTTGGCTCACTGTAACCTCCACCTCCTGGGCTAAAGTGATTCTCATGCCTCAGCCCCCTGAGTAGCTGGGACTACGGGCGTGCATCACCACACCCAGCTAATTTTTGTTTTTTTGTAGAGACAAGGTTTCACCATGTTGCCCAGGCTGGTCTTGAACTCCTGAGCTCAAGTGATCCACTTGCCTTGGCCTCCCAAAGTGCTGGGATTACAGGTATAAGCCACTGCACCTAGCTGGAAATACCTTTTACTTCTGTATCTTTGACTGCTATGACTACGGCTATTGGATGTTAATAATTATTGAGTGTTTACTCTATCCTGAGCTGTATACTCAGTTCTTCATATACACGGTCTCATTGAACAAATTCCCCTATTTCACAGAGGGGGAAGACTGAGGCTTAGAGAGGATAAGTGACTTACTTAAAGGCACACAGATTTGAATTTAGGTCAAACTCTCGGCCCTGCTGCTCTTACACCTCCCCCGCCCCCTTTTTTTTTTTTTTTTTTTGAGATAAGGTCTCCCTCTGTTACCCAGGCTGGAGTGCAATGTCACCATCTTGGCTCACTACAGCCTCCACCTCCCAGACTCAAGCGATCCTCCCATGTCAGCCTCCAGAGTAGCTGGGACCACAAGCATGTACCACCACACCTGGCTAATTTTTGTATTTTATTGTAGAGACAAGGTTTCACCATGTTGCCTGTGCTGGTCTTGAACTCCTGGACTCAAGCAATCTGCCCACCTCAGCCTCCCAAAGTGCTGGGATTACAGGCTTAACCACTCTTAACCCTGCCTGGAATGTCACATTTCCACAAAAATATTTATTTTCAGATGAATCTAAATGAGAAACAATAGGGAAATTCTTCTAAACTCAAGGATAACGATGAAAGAGTTGCCTCTAAAGAATGGTGGTCACATGTGAATTCAGAGTTACAACTACGTTCTCAGAAAGAGTCAGGCTACCCATGCTGCTGGTCTTATACGGCATGATTCATGCACAGAGCTCAGATTCCAGGAACATGTGGTCTTCAGGTGTTTTCCATAGCTTTTCCCTCAGGATTTAACAGTGATTGGTGAGCAGCATTTCTCCTGTACTGATGTCTTTGACACATAGATGGCCGTCTTTCATTCAGTCGGGACAACACATGTATTTTTTCTGGTTTAACTCTGCCTGGCTTGATTGCCTAAGTCCATCTATTCACAATAAATATAGAATTGTTCCATGAGACAGCTTAATCCAACAAGCATGTACTGAGCCAGGTGCAAGGATTCGGAGACCTGAGGGATAGGATAGGGTATTCTAAACACCTAACAGTGAGTCTTGTCCCTGAGGTTCTGACAGTCTAATCAGGTAGACAAAAAATATAAAAGCACCAGGAAAAGGAATTTTTTTTTTTTTTGAGACATAGTTGCGCTCTTGTTTCCCAGGCTGGAGTGCAATGGAGTGATCTCGGCTCACTGCAACCTCCGCCTCCTGGATTCAAGCAATTCTCCTGCCCTAGCCTCCCAAGTAGCTGGGATTACAGGCACATGCCGCCACGGCTGGCTAATTTTGTATTTTTAATAGAGACGGGGGTTTCTCTATGTTGGTCAGGCTTGTCTCGAACTCCCGACGTCAGATGATCCACCCGCCTCGGCCTCCCAAAGTGCTGGGATTACAGGCGTGAGCCACTGCGCCTGGACTTTTGTTGTGTTTCATTTTTTGTTTTGTTTTGTTTTTTTGTTTTTTTGAGACGGAGTCTCGCTCTGTCACCCAAGCTGGAGTGCAGCAGTGTGATCTCAGCTCACTGCAACCTCCGCCTCCTGGGTTCAAGCGATTCCTATGCCTCAGCCACCTGAGTAGCTGGGATTATAGGTATGTGCCACCACGCCCAGCTAATTTTTGTATTTTTAGTAGAGATGGGGTTTCACCATGTTGGTCAGGCTGATCTCGAACTCCTGACCTCATGATCCACCCACCTTGGCCTCCCAAAGTGCTGGGATTACCGGTGTGAACCACCACACCCAGCCTGAAGCTGTATGTTTAATAATAACAACGACTATATTTCCAAACAGTTTCACTCGCTTGCTTGCTTGCCATACTCTTGTGAGGTAGGCAGAGTAGTGAATTACCCCAGTTTGTCAGATGACCGTCAGAGAGGTTGGTTAAAAGCCTCACTGTAGGTTGAAAGCCTTGCAGAGCTGCTGAGCCAATCGTGCAACTCCAGCAAGGTTCTGATTTTTATAGGGAGCCCACAGGAGAAGTCTGCAATTTGGGACTATGTGCAGCAAACGAAACAATAAGAATTTTGAAACTGAATCCTTTTATTAATTTTTATACCAATTTTCTCATTTCCTGAATCTCTCTATCCTTAAATAATGCTAGGCTGTGAGAAGTTGAGTCACACATGGGTTGACTGTGGGTCTGGATGTAAGGCTATGTTTAAATCCTCAAAGTCAAGAGAAGCCCAAAGACCTGAAGACGCTTGTCACTCATCCTCTTGAGAGCCTGAGCATCTCAGGTCTTCCAAGGACCAGCTCATCTCCCAAAAACAATGTGGCTGATGCCCTTAGAAAATCTGGGGCCGGGTATGGTGGCTCACACCTGTAATCCCAGCTCTTTGGGAGGCCAAGGTGGGTGGATCACTTGAGGCCAGGAGTTTGAGACCAGCCTGACCAACATGGCAAAACCCTGTCTCTACTAAAAGTACAAAAACTAGCCAGGCGTGGTGGTGGGTGCTTGGAATCCCAGCTATTTAGGAGGCTGAGGCAGGAGAATGGCTTGAAACCGGGAGGCAGAGGCTGCAGTGAGCTGAGATGGCACCACTATACTCCAGCCTGGGTGACAAAGTGAGACAATGTTTCAAAAAAAAAATAGAAAGAAAAAGAAAATTTGGAATCCGCATCATCTGTTTGGCTACTGCCAACACTTATTGGAGGTTTTGCCATGGACCAAGCACTCTCATTAATGCTTTATGTGTTTAATCCTCACAATGACCTCAAGAAGTAGGTACTAACATGTATCTATGATACAGATGAAGCATATGAGTTGTGGGGAGTTAACATGCTTGAGGTTAGACAACTAATAAATGTCTGAGTGAAAATTCGAATCTAGGCTTCAGAGCTTGCATCCTTATTTACTGCACTGGTTCGTAGTGCCACTCACTGACAAGCACGCGGATGTCTAACTTGGAATCATGCTCAAGAAGTTTGCAACCAAAGACGCTATGCATAAACTGCACAGAAAATGGCCATGCTCTGACATGGCTAGATCAGATTTCGAAGCTGTGAGCATGGACCTCAGAAAGTCCTACCAGGTTCTCAGTCTTGCAGATTTCTCAGAGGGAAGACAGTGAGTGCGGAAGGAATGCAAGGTCCAAGCTGGGAATTAACCCAGCCTGGATGTAAAACACGCCAGCAGCTGGGAGAAAAAATGGAACTAAGCTATTATATGTGGGGGACAAAGGTGGAAAAGGCTCAACTGCAGAGAAAGTTTCAACAGGACTCCAAGGATGTCTTGGACGATTATGCCTCAAGCCTCTGGATTCATTTTTCTTTTCAGACGGAGTCTCGCTCCATCACCAGGCTGGAGGGCAGTGGTGTGATCTCGGCTCACTACAACCTCCGCCTCCCGGGTTCAAGCGATTCTCCTGCCTCAACCTCCTGAGTAGCTGGGATTACAGGCATGTGCTACCATGCTCAGCTAAGTTTTTGAATTTTTAGTAGAGACAGGGTTTCACCATGTTGGCCAGGATAGTCTTTGTCTTCTGACCTCGTGGTCTGCCCGCCTCAGCCTCCCAAAGCGCTGGGATTACAGACATGAGCCACCCCGCCCGGCCAAGCCTCTAGATTCTTAACATCCCACACTTTGCCCCACTTCAATCAGCTGCAGGGAACCCCATCCACACTCTGCCTGGGCCCAGCCTATGGCAACGTGTCTTTGCCCAGACACAGAAAGTGGCCCGAGCCCACCGTTCTCGGCGTGGCCTGGGTGAATCCCATTCATTTCAAGTCAGTGGACTAGACTCAGAAAATAGCAAACCCCTGGAGTTTCTCTCCCCACTCCTCCTGACCAAAGCTAGAGCCCAGCTGGGGGGTAGAGGTACGTGTTCCATTACCTCTCTGGGGCTAGTCTTGGGGAACAAAAGAGCTACCTGAGATAGCAAAGAAAAAGAAGGCCTGGGTAAGTGAAAGCTGCTTACAAGAACCAGGCAATTCCCAACAATGACATGGATGATACAGTCAAAGGTAGTAATTATATTTTGTACCAAATTGGGGGATAACATAGAAGAGTATAGTACGATTCAGAATGCCTGGAATCCATTAAGACTGTGGGCCTAATAACAGGTTTATGTAATTTAATGAGCAGAAATATGAACTATAAAACCAGGAGGATAAACTGAGAAACAAGAATATTCCTGGAGGGCTTGGGATGGGCTTTTAAAAGATGTGGCAATATTCTCTCCAAATTATGGGGAATATAGAGGGTCGCATTGAGCCTAAGTAAATTATTCGCTCTTGGGTAGTAGCGTTTTAAGGCTTTATCTCAATGCTGGGTTCATTTTGAGTCATCTATTATAAAAAAAAAATGGATATGTGAAAATGGTCAGAAACCCATGCTAGTGTGACGTGGAGATTTACGGAGCTTCGTACACCAGGGTTATGAACTGCCTGGCCTGCGGCTCTCTAAGAGGAAAAGGTTCAGAGTCGGTTTGGACAAACAGAGACAAATCAAGAAGGAAGCTGGGAAAAGTTGCAATGAGATTTTTTCGAATGATGACTAAAGTCTAAAGAACTTGAGCCTGGCGGGGATTTGGATAACATTTCTGGATGCTTTAAGGACGTTATGGCTAGATAAAGCCACCAAGAGAGCAGTCAACCCAGCTCAACCAATGGAAAGAGAGGCGCGAAGAAGATTCAGATTGGGCAAGAGCGCAGGGCAGGATTCACCAGGAGAGAGGCAGGGAGGGGGCCTGTTGCCTGGCTACTCTTGTTGGGTTAATTTCCTGTGTGTTCCCTCTGATTTGGGGGAAACTCAAGGAGGATGTTTTCTCCTTCAAACATTTTTAAAGCTATTTTCAGCTGTTTTTAGGAAGGCAGGAACAAGAGCATTCCTCTCTCAAACCGCAAGAAACCGTCATGAATATGGCCAGAAATTGAAAGTAAATTTGTTATTATGCTGCTTCAGTGATTTGAGCCTTTTCAGAGTCACCTGAGGACCTTCAGACAGGGAAAGTCTTGATGAGATAAAAGTGCCGTCTGAACCAAGTGCATCAGAATGTTGCATACCTTAACATCATTGGCAGCACAACACGACATAACACAGCAGCACAACACAACACAACACACAACATCCTCCTCTTGATTTCCCTGAATAAGATCAGTTTGATAAATCAGCTCCAAACTCTACCCACAATCCCTTGCCCATCAGAAGAGTTTCCAATAGCTGTTCCGTTCTCTGCCCTGTAAGTATCATAATATGAGGGTCCGGGGCTGTTGAATGGTTCATGTTTTGTTGTTGTACTTACTGCAAAATTGGGGAAAAGAAACTCTGGCTTTGTAACTGTACTGGCCTTGAGATTTACCTGATAAACAACACTGAGTAATAGGATTGGAAATTCTCTTAAAATTTTTTGCACATTATTTGGTTACAGTTTCCATATGGCAAGAAGGCAGGGGGAGAAACCTTTTCATTCTGGACCAGCATCCCTCCCTCCCAGCCACACATTTAATCCATGTGCTTATGTCAAACTTAATTACAGGACTTTTGGCATAAAATAACAGTCCATATCCTCAGAGAGAAGAACTTAAGCAGTTAATATGTGCGATTGAGTGAAATTGCTTTGCTGAATGTTTATGAGTAACCCAAGACTAGTGAAATGTGCTGATATTTTAACCATTTCAGGGCTGAGCTTGTGCCAAGAGGCTGTGAAATCGAAAAAAAAATAATAATTTCTCCCAATCTGCTGTGTATCATATTTCTTGAAACTGAGAATGTTGGGTAAGACAATTTTATGGCTCTTTCACGAATAGCTTTGTGGAGAAAAAACAATAAAGCCAGAACAATTATGGAACTTGTCACCGTCTCAGGGAACTGCAGAGATTCAAGAGAAGAACAGCAACTTCAAACCAACATCCTTTTCTGCAGAAAATTCTCTTGAATATCAGAGGTCCCTACTAGGGGCCATAATTTTTGCCTTCGGGTTTTTTCCTACCCCCTTAACGTTTTCAGACACTTCCCTTTCCCATTCACCCCCAGTCTAGTGTGAATGGTTCCAAAAATGTAGAGATTTCCAACCCCAAAAGCGACTCCGTGCTTCCCACGGTCATCTTTGTGGAAACAAATTCCTACCTCGTCTAAATTGTTCGCAGTAAGACTTGCTCTTTTCAGACTAGAGAAATCTCTTAAAATATGAAATCATGTCCTTAGATTCCTTCTTTTTCTAATGCTCTTTCTTATACTAGTGAGATTCAGAGCTACTTCTGAATTCACACTTCTTTTCATTACTTTTGTTTCAGAAACCTTCTCCATTATCACCAGCCCCGTAAATGCCAGCCTTTTAACATTATAGTTTCTTTTCTTTTCATTTTTTTTGTTTTGTTTTTGAGACAAGGTCTCATTCTGTCATCCATGCTGGAGTGCAGTGGTGCGATCATAGTTCACCGCAGACGAACTCCTGGGCTCAAGAGATTCTCCTGCCTCAGCATCCAGAGTAGCTAGGACTACAGGAGTGCCTGGCTAAGTTAAATTTTTTTTTTTTTTTTAGAAATGAGTTCTTGCTGTGTTGCCCAGGCTGGTTTTGAACTCCCGGCCTCAAGCATCTCTCCCACCCCAGCCTCCCCAAATGCTGGGATTACAGGTGTGAGCCACTGTACCTGGTCTAGCATTACTGTTTTGGAAGCTTCTCTGCACTTACGTGTTCTACTGAGCCGGAATTCCCTTCTCTCCATTCTCTCCAAATCCAGGCTGGCTCTCCCAGAAATTCCCTCATTCTGCCCCCAGGCTGCTGGGAGTGAATTTAGCACTTGTTCCAAGGGCAACGGAATACAAATGTATCATCTGCACCCACAAAATGCTCTATGCGTCATCTCAAGATCTCCAGCCGCCCTCTAAGTTTCAGCAATACTGACCGTCCACTCTGCTTTGCCCCTCTGCCCCCTTTCGAGTCACCTCCTTTTCTGCATCTACGACCCTTGAGAGCGTGGCACCTTTTCGCTTTGCTGACTGCCATCTCCCCCGTGCTATTTCAAAATGCTTCTGCAAATGCATTTGCTCCCTTATCTGCTTCTCCAAACTTCATTCAGCTTATATTTCAGAATTATTTTTAGAGCTATTGTTTCATTCAGCACATTAGAATCCTATCTTTGAGGAAGGTGCAATGAGGTTACTGGTGTTGAAGCTGGAGGATATTTGTGTGTGTGCCTAGCACACGCCTGGTCCATAGACCACATCTACTGAAGTTCACTTATTTGTTCAATGGTACCTTCATTTTCTCAATACATGTTGAGCATCTAATACACAGAACTGTGACACGGTAACAATGCTTTGAGTCATGCTAGGCATTGGTGATTCAGATATGAGAGACGTCATATCTGAAACAGAAAGATGAAGGGCACGCTCTGACCTTTTCCTACATTTCAAGCACAACTAACCAACAATCTAGAATGGTGGCATTGCGAAACTCTTGTGTTATTTTTGATGCAAGTTGTAAACATGTGGGCTTGAAAGTCATACCTCACGGTGTGACTTTCACTTCTGGGCAATATCTGAGCAACATGGTGAAACCTCGTCTCTACTAAAATAGAAAAAAATTAGCTGGGCGTGGTGGTAGGTGCCTGTAATCCCAGATACTCAGGAGGCTGAAGCAGGAGAATGAATCCCTTCAATCTGGGAGGCAGAGGTTGCAGTGAGCCAAGATCGTGCCATTGCACTCCAGTCTGGGTGATGGAGTGAGACTACATTTCAAAACAAACAAAAAAGGTAACTAGTGAGGGAAACCTTCTTTTGGCCTAGAAGTGAAATATTTCAGTAAAGTATCAAGGTTATGCCCAGTATGGTGGAGACTCATGGACTGTTGATATAAATGGATGACAGACATTCTTTGCCTACCTCGAGTCATCCTTCAGGTCTTAGATCATGTCTGCTTTTTTATAAGGGGGCTTTCTCTGACCCACCCAAATCTAAATTAGGTACCTCTTTTGCAGGTTCTCTCCTACTCTGCACTTCTCCTTTATTGCATTTATTACAATTGGTAGTTGCATATTTATTGTATGATTATCCCTTGAATGTCTGCCTCCCTTAGGACACTGTAAGCCCCATGGAGGCAGGGGCCATATCCATTCTGTTCGGTACTGAATACCCAATCTTCAGCACGGTGCCTGGAATGTGGTAGGCACTCAATAACATTTGTGGGATGATTATTAATGTCCTGATTTTGTTTTGTTTTGTTTCATTTTGTTTTTTGAGACAGACTCTTGCTCTGTTACCTAGGCTGGAGTGCAATGGCATGGTCTCAGCCCACTACAACCTCCGCCTCCCAGGTTCAAGTGATTCTCCTGCCTCAGCCTCCCAAGTAGCTGGGACTACAGACGTGTGCCATCACACTCGGCAAATTTTTCTATTTTTAGTATAGGTAGGGTTTCGGTATGTTGGCCAGGAGGGTCTCAAACTCCTGACCTCGTGGTCTGCCCACCTCGGCCTCCTAAAGTGCTGGGATTATAGGTGGGGGGCACCGTGCCAGATCAATGTCCTCATGTTAAATGCAAAAGTGCAGACAGTCCAGAAATGGTTCATTTACTTTGGAATCAGCTGTGTAACTTACTGAAGCATCGTTCTCTCACTAGTTATTAGTATTATTATTTTTTTGAGACATAGTCTCACTCTGTCACCCAGGCTGGAGTGCAGTGGCACGATCTCGGCTCACTGCAACCTCCACTTCCTGGGTTCAAGCGATTCTCGTGCCTCAGCCTCCTGAGTAGCTGGGACTATAGCCATATGTCACCAGACCCAACTAATTTGTTGTATTTTGGTAGAGACACGGTTTCACCATGCTGGCCAGGCTGGTCTTGAACTGCTGACCTCAGGTGATCTGCCTGCCTCGGCCTCCCGAAGTGTTGGGATTACAGGCGTGAGCCACCGCACCCGGCCCTCACTAGTTATTTCGATGCAGGTTATTATGGAAATATTTTGGGCGTTCCACTGGCCTGCTGGGAAGAAGCAGACAGAAACGGTTGCTTGCTTTTGCCCCCAGGACAGCTTTGATGATGGAGCTGGCAGAAGATATGCTGAGCTAGGAAAGGTCAAATCATCAGAGAGTCTGGGAGGTGGGAAAAGCTGGACAAAGGAAAAGAATGACCTCAGGATCTTCCTGTCCTTACTTCCTGTCTCCCCAGGAAGTGTCAGTCAGAGATTTTCAGGAAAGGGTGTTGTCATGGTAACCTGGATTGGCTCTTCCCCTCCAGGCTGTGTGGGGACAAGTGCCCTCATGTGCCCCAGCTGTCCCTGTGCTTGGTGGAAGAGGGCAGTCAGTTTGAGTTTTCCGATGCACCGTGGAAAATCCAGAGCCGATGGTGTCTCGACTACAGAGCCGGCGACAGCATGCGGCAGGGATTCAAGTCCTGAATGCGGTGGAACCCGTTATGAGCTAATTAAAATTTAATCTGCTAAAGCCATTTTCTCAATCATCTGGGAACCCTCTCTTGACTTCAGCAAGTTCCAAAGAGCCTCTCAAATAGAGGATGCTACATTTTTGCACTTTTTATCTCTGTGTATTAGATTTCATCCCCCCCAGAAAAGCACTTTCAAAAAAGGGACTCTAGAGTAGCCATATAACTTATCATCCAAACTGGGCACGCTTTTGAGAGTGAAAAGAAGCGCTATTAATAATTACTCTGGGATAACAGATATAAACAGGGCCGTTCCGGGGAAATGTGGAGGCATCGTCAAGGAAACTGTAGGGTCAGGGACAGATCAAATGCATCCACTGGGCTGAAAGCCCCAGGCAGACAGAGCTCTGTTTGTGTGTGACTCTTGTGCCTTGGATAGTGCTAGGTCTATGGTAAATGCTCAGACTTATTCAGTGAATGTGTAAATCCACAGTTGTCCTGGGTGTGCTTTCTGAACAGAAAATAGGGGGAGGCAGAATGGACCCAGACGTTCCTTGCAATTTCACAGTTGCAAAGGGGAATCTGCTCCTGCAGTGCAGGCAGGTACACGATGCAGAAGCGTCTGTGTATTCTGTGTTTACCGACTCCTGACTGTTAGCAGTTAATTGCCATCTGTTGGCACACCTGAGGGGGGGATGTTAAGCAGTTCTTGACATCTGCATATATATTCTCTGCCTACATATTTTACTAACTCTTGTTTATGGGCCTGATTTCCTCAAATTCATGCTACTGTGCCCCTAATTTTGTTACATATATATGTACCCGGTGCCAACCTTTGGGGTTGAATGGGCAAAAATGACCTCCTCAACTGTGCCCAACACAAAGAAATGCTAAATGCTTGAAGTGATGGTTACCCTAAATACCCTAATTTGGTCATGACACATATTGTACCAAAATATCACACCTACCTCATCAATATGCACAACAATTATGTGTCAATAAAAAAAATGGAAAAAAAATTCCCTTCTTGGTCCGCCGGAGATGCGACTAGAGACTATGTCCTGTCCAGACTGACCAGCCACTCTGGTTCCCACCCCTCCTCCACCCGCCTGCCGGGTCCTTCAGAAAAGTGAAATGGTCCATTGACCTCTGAGGAGCAAAAGGCCATGTTCGGCCTTTTTAGAGGTTATGGACACTCTGAGTAACACCCGAGCCCAAGCCTGCAACAGCAAGTCCGGCAGCGCTGGAGAGCAGGGGCGACGCCCGGCCTTGTCTGCCGCCCACGTGTAACCTGGCCCTGAAACTAACCAGGTCCACCGCCCTCCTTCCTCCTGCTCGCCAGCTGCTTCGTGGTCTTCCCATGTTTTGGGAGAGATCCGTCTCCTTTGACAGACTCAAGATTCCAGGCCGAACTTTCCCATGCCACCGTCCCTCAAAATAGCCCCAGCCGAGCTGTATTTATAGCCGTGTGAGACTCTAATGGGTCAATTTGTTTGAATTTCCACTGCTTTTGTGTTGAACTTACCCCTCTCCCGTGGGCAGTCTCTTCAGGCCTTTATTGATGGGGTGTGTGAGGATGGTGTAGGCCGTGTTCAAGATGGTAGCTCTATAGAGCGTGGGGGGCTGTTTTGCATATTTACTGTTCTTTAAAGCCCGTTTTTTGAGAGAGAGAAAGAGACAGAGAAAGAGGTTTCTGTAAGTAGCCCGGACAATGAGAACAAGACCGGCTGTATGCCAAGCACGGGATCCCGGCCAAAACACATATCATTAGCTTGGACCAGCTATAAGCAAGGAAATGAGAAACATATGCTAAGAGTGAGGTTAGGAGTGAAGGACCATGGGTCATTGACAGTCGCCCTAAAACTTTTCCCTTGTTCTTCAGCTGTGGCCTGGCGGTGTCAAATGTCATTCGGACTGCCTTGATTTCTCATGGTGGGGCTGCCTGCGGTTTTTTTTTTTTTTCTTCCTCCCCCTGCTGTTTCCTGATGGGACTTTTTTTTTTCTTTTTTGGGAGGGGAAAAGAGAACAGGCAGGGAAGGGCTTGTGTGATAGTTTTTCTCAGTTCTGGGAAAATAACGTTGTTTCCCGTGATGTGCTCTTTAATTCCTCCCTTTCTCCGAAGCCACGGTGTCTCTGGGTTTGGGATCCGCACTGGTGTGAGAGCGGAAGAAGGAGAGGAGGCTTTTAAAGCCGTTCTTGCTGTTTATTTCTTAAATATAATTAGATGTGCCTCATTACCTCACACTGAAGGACTTTTGTACTTTTTCGAGCTGTGTTTTCTGAGACCTTCCGTGGGCGACGGCTTGTCGTTTCCACTTGCAATTGATTACATTAGCAGGTATTTCAACCCCCTGGCATATGTGTCCTCTCCTCTGGCTCTCCCTGAGATATCTGGAGTTGATTTTGCGAGTCCGAAGGCCACACCCAGGGAGTCAATTTGTGCCTGAACGTGATGAGGGGTCTGGATTCCTCTGGCCCTTCCTGGTTTCCCTTTTCCCCACCTCATTCGTTTTCCTTCAAGTCTGTCCTGGACAGTTTACTAACAATGCTCTGCTCTCTTGCACTCCGAGGTCAGGACCCCTGTTCGCTATAAAACCCAGACGAAGAACGGTATCCACGCAACTCATAGGCGGTCCCCGGAGAGCGTCCGCGGGGGCTACTGTTCTGAAGCCGAGCACAGCCGCTTAGAAAAACGCACCAGGCTCTGACACCCAGGTTTGGCCAAAGTCACAAGATAGTCACAGATACACCCAGCCATTCCCATGGGAATACCGTGGGAAACACCGTGCAAGTGGCCTGCATGGCAGAGAAGGGGAGGAAAATGCTCTCCCAGAAACCCCCTTGGACCTTCGTTCCTTTAAGATTTAGGGCATGGTATTGGGGTGGAAACCAGGTAAAGTAATTAAAACATTCGGTCCCTATTTATCTTTTGCTTCCTTCTCTGGGCCTTGTTCTGAAAATAAACTTTGCACTTAGTTTCCGGGCCCCTAAAAGTGCCAAGTGTGTGAGTGTCCTCAAGGCTGCAGGCAGAGTTCACCATTGGCCTGAGGTTCGAGGGACCTGTTTCCCCAGGTGAGTTACCTTTGCTTCCTTTTTCTAACGTCCGTTTCAGGGTAGCAGCAGATCTCTCTTCTCGGCATGGAGACCTTCCTGGTCACAGGAGGACACCTCACTTGCTGATGACTTCTAAGGCCTCGGTGCATCAGGAGTGGATGGTGTGTGTGTTCACATAACAACAACGACAACAAAAAAGGCGGCAGTGGGAGGAGGAATAAGGATTGCCAAACCGCAACATGCAGGCAATGGGTATTTAAGTTTTATATTGACAGCGAGGCAGGATCCTGGTCAGATGCCTGAAACTCGTCCAATTTCAAGGAATCTATTCCCCGCCTCTCTCTCTCCCTCTCTGCAGTGGTAGAAGGGGGCTGGTATTAGGTCTGAGTTTGTATGTGTTTTCTTTTTGCATCCTCACTGCTTGGGCTGCCTCGCAAATCTCCACGCAGCCAAAACCTGCCTCCACCCCACCATTTCCTGTCACCTCCTCTGCTGTAACCCTCCTGGCCCAGTCACATCTCTTGCTGGAAACCCATAACGCCTTCTACATGGTCCCCACATGTCTTCTCTTGGCCCACTGCAGTCTGCTCATCAATGAGCGGCCCAGAGGGAGCCTTTAAAAAGCCACATCAGGGCCAGGCATAGTGGCTCATGCCTATCATCCCAGCACTTTGGGAGGCCAAGGCAGTGGATTGCTTGAGTTCAGGAGTTCTAGACCAGCCTGGGCAACATGGCAAAACTCTGTCTCTACTAAAAATATTTTAAAAAAATTAGCCAGGCATGGTCTACAAGACTGTATAGCCTATAGTCCCAGCTACTCGGGAGGCAGAAGAATCGCTTGAACCTGGGATGTGGAGGTTGCAGTGAGCTGAGATCTTGCCACTGCACTTCAGCCTGGGTGACAGAGCAAGACTTCGTTTTAAAACCTACCAACCAACTACCCTAATCAGATTAAGCCCATTTCCCTGCTGAAAACCCCACTTGGATGGGCGTGGTGGCTCATGCCTCTAATCCCAGCACTTTGGGAGGCTGAGGCAGGTGGATCACTTGAGGTCAGGGGTTTTCGACCAGCCTGGCCAACATGGTAAAAACCCATCTCTACTAAAAATACAATTAGCTGGGCGTGGTGGCAGGTGCCTGTAATCCCAGCTACTCAGGAGGCTGATACAGGAGAATTGCTTGAACCCCAGAGGCGGAGGTTGCAGTTAGCCAAGATCACACCGCTGCACTCTAGCCTGGGCGACAGAGCAAGACTCCATCTCCAAAAAACAAAAAAAACAACGAACCCACTGGAGGCCCCGGCCTGCTACTCCACCTTGGTCTTGAGCCATCTCTCCTTCACTCTTTATGTTCCAGCCATGCTAGCCTCATTTTCCTCACCTGTAGAGTGGGGTTGTACCATGACCGCTCAGAGTACTGGGAGGAAGAAATGCATGAACACGCACAAAGCTTCCAGAACAGGGACTGACCGTGAGAGGTGCTCGATAAAGCGAAGTGCCATTAAGAGTTTACTTCTTTGAATTTGCCAAGGACTTTTCCCGCTTCAAGGCCTCACAAAAGCCTCTGTCACTTATCATTTCCCCTTTAAATGACTCTTTTTTAGCCTTTGAGTTCAAGTTTACACGTTAACTCTTTAGAGATCTTCTCTAACCAGTCTATCCAAATACATTCCCAACCCTTGAACCCCCATTCCCATTATTCTCTCCTACAACACCCTGTCTGTTTCCTTCAAAACACTTTTCCAATTTGGGATGACATATGATTTGTTTACTTGGGGGGGCAGGGCTACGTCTAATCATCTTATCTAACACAAGGAATAATTGTGGAATGAAAGCATAAATGAATGAATAGAACTCCTTACCTTTCTTCTTCACACCAGAGCCAACCCCAGCCCACCTTGTCAGCTATGCCAGTTCTCTCCAAATCCTGTATTTACTTGTTCTCTCATGCTTTGGTATTACTGACTCTGCTCTCATGGCAATGGAAAAATCTTGAAACCATCCAGCACTGTCCCATCACTCTAGGAGGCTCACACTTTCATTTATATGTAAATGATAAATAATAGAATATGTAATGCCCAGAATAAGTTCAATGACTAATGACTCCTCATCTGCCAAGTCAGAAGGGTTTGGGGGATGAATTAACTCATCGTCTACCATTAAGAGATCAATGTCGATGCAATTACTCCACGAATATCCAAGATCAGGTGTCTTATGGTGCTACCTGGAAGTCTGAAGTCAAGTGGAGGTGAAATCATAGTTCCCATTTTGTTCCTTATCACCTCCCGTTATGTGAGTCCCCTGTATTATATTGAAGCTGTGTAACATGAGCTAAGGAGGGGGTAATCTGACCTGTCCTCATGAATCTCTCTCTCTCTGTTTTGCTCTCATAGCCAAGAACACCAAGATGGAAAATGCCCTCGGCTGAATTTTTTATTATTTATTGATTGATAACCTTCTTCTTCTCCTTTTTTTTTCTTAAGCCTCCATGCACTTTGCTAATTACTTCTCTGGAAATCATTTAACTTTACCTTTCTTCAGAATGCTGCCACCTTTAGGAAGGAACGTGGCAGTGTGATAAAATGGAGCTTAGACAAGATCTAAGAGTGGAGACAAGTCTTCTCCTTGACGTGCTGGTCCAGCCCTACCCTGCAGTCCAATACACTGGGGAGGCAATGATGTAATAACGAGAACAAGCGTGAGGCTTGCATCAGAGCGGTTTTTCCATCCACAGAATAAGCATAAAGAAAAGTGCCTTCATCATTTCATCTTCGGCCCCACCTAGATTTGCAGCATCAGCATGAGTAAGTCATGGAAGCAAGTTGATCTCATTAGCACACTGGAGGCACTCTGTCCAATTAATGTGACTTGAAGGTGACATTTGTGTATCTCAGACCACAACACTCAATGATGTGAGTTATTAGAAAAATCCCAAATAATGATTAATTTCTAAAAGAAGAAAATAAAAATATCTTCTATTTTATGCCAAAGAGGCTCTGGTGGTTTGTGGATGTTTGAGCGGGTAGCAGATACATGGGTTTTATTGAAGTGAACTTTCTAGAATTGTGTAGTGAAAACTTGGGAAACAAAAGACAATGCTCATGTTAAAGGAGAAGGAGACAATGTTTCTTTAATGTGACATATATCATCATAGTGGCACCTTAAATTTAGAGATTACTTTTCTTTGAAAGCATATGAAACATTATGTGCACAGCATTGTCAGCCTCGAGAATATAGGTATCCTTACTCTAAAGATGGGAAGAACGGATTCGCAGATGTGATCTTTCCCAAAATACACAGAACACTGGCGTACAGCCAACATGGCTATATGACCATTCCAGAGTTTCTGTGTTTCCACAGATCTCAGACTAGACCAAATGCATTTTTTTGGGTAGTAGACTTGAATAGAAGAGGCAGCCAATTCCTATTTAACTGAACAAATAAAGTAAATGTTGATTGTGGTTGTACTACGTAAAAAGAATAGGAAAGGCATAGGCCTTGTTCTCAAGGAATTTATAGCTTAGTGGAGGAGACAGACATATGAGCTCACTTTAATGCCAAGCACTGTTAAATAAAGGACTGAGCAAGGGACACTGGCAATTAGTTGTGGAGGCACGGTGGGGAAAGAGCTGCTGCGAACAGGGGCTACTATGACATGAGAAACAGAAAGACCCATCAGCCGGGGCAGGCTAACTCCCTGCAGGCATCAGGGAATCCTTCTAGCTTCCTAATTGTGGGCTGTAATCTACCTATCTGCAGCTTCCACCATGTGATTCTGGCTTTGTCCTCTGAAGCAATGTAAGTTAGTTTAATCCCTCTCACATATACCATCCTTCAAAATTCTAAATGTGGATGACTTTTTTTTTTTTTTTTTTTTTTTTTTGAGACAGGGTCTCACTCTGGAGTACAGTGATGTGATCTCTGCTCACTGCAACTTCTGCCTCCCGGGTTCGAGAGATTCACCTGCCTCAGCCTCCCGAGTAGCTACGATTACAGACACCTGCCACCTCACCCAGATAATTTTTTGTATTTTTAGTAAAGATGGGGGTTCACCATGTTGGCCAGGCTGGGCTCTAACTTCTGACCTCAAGTGATCCACCCACCTTGACCTGCCAAAGTGCAGGGATCGCAAGAGTGAGTCACCACACCCGGCCATGGATGACATTTCTTTCCTTCTTCCCAGTTGTCCCTTCCCCAAAGACTCCCTCATCATTTTTCTCTTTTGGATTAAATGTACCAATTTCTTCAACTCATTCGCCTATGGCATGATTCCCCAGTCCTTCACTCTCTGACATTCTTTTTTTTTTGATTAATTCCACTTTATTCATGTTCATGTTTAACAGGACATTGAAAATTCAACACAATATTTTCTTTTCTTTTTATTTTTGTTGAGACCAGGTCTCACTATGTTGCCCAGGCTGGTTTCAAACTCCTGTCCTCAGGCGATCCTCTCACCTCAGCCTTCCAAATAGCTGGGATTACAGGCACAGAAGCATAGCGGAAGCAACATAACATTTCAGATATGTGTTGATCAGTGAGTCGGTTCCACCCTGTTATCCAACTGTCCATCCACGCATCTACCCATTCATCCATCCATCCATGCACCCAACCACCCAACAATATGTAAATAAGCTTTTATCTTTGGGAGGCCAAGGTGGGTAGATCACCTGAGGTCGGGGAGTTTGAGACCAGCCTGACCAACATGGAGAAACCCCGCCTCTACTAAAACTACAAAATTAGTCAGGCATGGTGGTACACGCCTGTAATCCTAGCTACTTGGGAGGCTGAGGCAGGAGAATCGCTTGAACCCAGGAGGCGGAGATTGCAGTGAGCCGAGATAGCACCACTGCACTCCAGCCTGTGTAACAGGAACAAAACTCCGGAAAAAAAAAAAAAAAAGCTTTTGTGATATGAGGAAAAACTTAAATAAAAGTCAAATTGAGTGAGATAATGGTTGAAGGAAACCATGCTCACATACCAGCACAACCTAAGATGTTACTAGTATTTCTGGCATCTGTAACTCATGCAGGTAGCATCTACTGGCCTTGTGGACACCTGGACTTCTAACATATTCTCACCATATTTATGATTACACAGATTGCCCTTGTTTGGTGGCTTGGCATTTGATTTTTGGAACCAAAGTTCAGCCTTTTACATTGATTTTATCATTTTATGTTTCAGTCGACTGTTTAGTCCATTGAGATCTTTTGGGAATCTAGATCCTGCCCTCCCACATCAAGCCATTCCTTTTATATCTGGGCCACCTACAAGTAACACAAGCAGCTTAGCACAGAACCTTGGGCCTTTCAAGACCGCATTGACTCTGCTCACCTCCATGACTACCACATTTTCATTTCTTCACTTTGATCATCAAGAAGCTCATGAGCATTTTTGGTCGAAGGTGATATTGAAATCAGGATGCTGAGTGCCCCAAGAATGTTACATATTTACTAGCATAAAAACCAAATAAATAAGTGCATTAAAAAAAAATAGAACTGAGTACCAGGCCTTATCTGACCCCATTTTTGTAGAGGGCTCAATCTGCTCACGTGGAAATTGGCAGCTTTGGAAGGTTAGGGAAGGAGAGTCTCCCTGCTCAACTCAGAGATACTAAATCAGGAGATTAAGTCTCCAAGTTGTCTCCGGGGCTAGAGAGAATGAATAACAGTGTCCTTTATAAGCATCTTGGATTTCTGCTTTTTAAATGAAATCCACTGGGTCCTATCAGTCTGTGGTTTGTTTGCTCCGCTTTTAGCAAACTCGGAGATGGGGTTGCGCCATGATTGGGTAGAGCATTCTGCCCTTCAGAAGGGGGACCCACTGACCCCTGACCACAGCCTTGTCATACAGAGAGTGTCAGAGGCGGACCAATTACCTAAGAGGACTGAGAAAAATCAAACAGAGCTCTGGCACAATGAGGGGAAAAAACACACAGCAGGCCCAGCTTTAGCTCCACTGCTTGAATTACCACTATGTCAATAGAAGGTGATAAATCAAGGGAGATATTTACTGATTAAAATTACAGACTCCTACGGGAAACTGTATAAACAGATTGAAGAACAAAGCCTTTAGGGACCGAGCCTGGCCGAATCCATCCCGGCTTTGGCCAGTCATTCCTGTCTCCAGCCAACTCTTGGACCCAGGGGTCACCGAGAGAGCAAGCTGTCCACGAAATGCAGACTTGCTGTACACAGATCCAAATATTTGTAGGGAAATTTTAAAGGCGTGTTGGGAAGAGATTCAGGGCTCATATTCATTCACAAGAAATCCTCTTATTTCATTCTTCTTTTCTTCATTTTTTTGCGTTTACTCTCAAGTTTGGTCTACACTCACTAGAAAGACCCAGAAAGCTGCTTTTATATCCTGCCTGCCAGCAGAGGTCCTGAGGCTACAAATGCAGAAGGGAGGAGGATGTAGGAGACATGACTGGGCACAAAGTCACTCCCATCAGAGGTTCAAGACTTATATCTATTGCCAATCAGCTTTCTATGCCAATCCATTTGGTTTACCCTGTCTGGGGTGCTCACGTTGATGCTCCCTGGGAAATGAATCTCTGCTCTGCCATCCCAGTCTCTCGAGGAGGTGTATCACATGCTTACTGTCATTTAGCTTCTTCTTTCTTTTTTTTGAGACAGTGTCTCTCTCTGTCGTCCAGGCTGGAGTGCAGTGGCGCCATCTCAGCTCACTGCAACTTCACCTCCCAGGTTCAAGCAATTCTCCTGCCTTAGCCTCCTGAGTAGCTGGAATTACAGGTGTGTGCCACCATCCCCAGCTAATCTTTGTATCTTTTGTCAAGATGGGGTTTCACCATGTTGGTCAGGCTGGTTTCGAACTTCTCGTCTCAAGTGATCCACCTGCCTGGCCTCCCAAAGTGCTGGGATTACAGGCATGAGCCACCGCGCCCAGCCCATTGTGTTTCTTTATATGGCATTCTCCTTGAGTAAGATAAATACCTTTTGGGAATGTCTTGGAGTAATTTATACAGTCAGGGCTTTAGAAGCAAGGCTGCAGCTAGCATTTGGAGCCCCATGAATTTCTTCTTCCCAGCTCTGCCTGTGGGAGCAGGACCATCACCCCCAACCACTGCATTCTAATAAAGGGCAATGTAGGTTTATGTCTGATGAATGGAGGAAACCGGCAAGAGGCTGTTTCATGTCACCGCCAGCTCCATTATCCATGAGTTGTCTAGGGGTTAAATTTTGCCTTTGTAACCCAAGTTCTATCCCTCTCTTCTTGTGCCCTCGACTGTGAATATGCATTCATCACTCAAAGAGCATTGAACAAACGTGTTCTGGGACAAATGGGCTTTAATGATTGGGAGGAGGGAGATGATCATCTATGCCACGTCAATAAATAACAGAAGTATGTTGGGGGATGTAATTCCTGTTACGGCCACTGTGTGTGTTTGGGGTATTCTGTGGACTATGTAAGGGCACCAGCTGAAGGTGCAATTGTGGGCTGAAAGCAGCTCACGTTCTCCCTGACAATCTTCCATGCGTGCCCTGTCGCAGGGTGGCATCCACCTGGAGGAACAGGTAACTTTTTATTCACACCAAGGAGAAGTTGGTTATTCAAGCCAGCAGCCCTTTGGGTTTTGTCTACGGAGTGGGAGCATCTTTTTCTAATTGTTCCTCCAGAGGAGGGCATCTTGTTTCATATGATACAAGGGTACAGAACAGGCTAGACAAGGCTCAGAATCTTCTGACCTTTTTCTCAGAGCAGGGAGAGAGTGGGGGGGGAAGTGCAGGTGAAGACCCCAACTAGGGCATTTATGAGTTCATCCTTTAAAACAGTATGGAGGGCCGGGCTAGGTGGCTCAGGCCTGTAATGCCAGCACTTTGGGAGGCCAAGGTGAGCATAGCACCTGAGGTTGGGAGTTCAAGACCAGCCTGGCCAACATAATGAAACCCCGTCTCTACTAACAATACAAAACTTAGCCGGGCATGGTGGCGCACACCTGTAATCCCAGCTACTCAGGAGGCTGAGTCATGAGAATTGCTTGAACCCAAAAGGCAGAGGTTGCAGTGAGCCAAGATCATGCCACTGCACTCCAGCCTGGGTGACCAAGCGAGACTCCATTGCAAAAACAAAACAAAACAGTATGGAGATTTCTCAAAGAACTAATAATAGAACTAGCATCTGATCCAGCAATCCCACTACTGGGTATCTACCCAAAGGGAAAGAAATTGTTACATCAAAAAGACATCTGCATTCATACATTTATCATAGCACAATCCACAACAGCAAAGACACAGAATCAACATAAGTGTTATCCAATGGAGAACTGGATAAAGAAAATGTGTGTATATACCATGGAATAATATTCAGCCACCGGAATGAAATCATGTCTTTTGCAGCAATGTGAATGGAACTAGAGGCCATTATCCTAACTGAAATAGCTAAAAACCAGAAAGTCCAACACTGTATGCTCTCACTTTAGTTCTCACAAGTCGGAGCTAAACAATAGGTACCTGTGGGCACACAGATTAGAATCACAGACACTGGAGACTGCAAAGGCGGGAGGGTGGGAGGGAGAGAGGGGTAAAAAATTACCTCTTGGGGCTGGACATGGTGGCTCACACCTGTAATCCCAGTACTTAGGGAGGCTGAGGTGGGTGGATCACCTGAGGTCAGGAGTTCGAGACCAGCCTGGCCAACATGGTGAAACCTTGTCTCTACTAAAAATACAAAAATCAGCTGAGGGTGGTGGCGGGTGCCTGTAGTCTCAGCTATTTGGGAGGCTGAGGCAGGAGAATTGCTTGAACCTGGGAGGGGGGAGGTTGCAGTGAGCCAAGATCACACCATTGCATTTCAACCTGGGTGACAGAGCGAGACTCAGTCCCCCCCCCAAAAAAAAAAAAAAAAAAAGAGAAAATTACCTCTTGGATACAGAGTTCACTATTTGGGTGAGGGGGGACACTAAAAGCCAGACTTCGCTCTGCGATGCATGTACGAAACCTGCATGTGTACCCCTTAAATATACAAAAATGCAACAAAAAAAAAAATTAAAAAAGAGAGAAGTTCACCCTCTGCCTTTTAAAAGGCAGCAGTGGATAATAAAATGTCTGGAGAATTATCCTGGCTGGCTCTCTTGTTCCTTCGCAACTGCATTACTGTAAAGTGAGGTGGGTGTTTCTTTGTGTTCTCCCCTACAAAGGGATCCGTCAAGTGTTCCCTGTCTGAGTGAGTGAACTCCTCATCCAGGGGGTGTCACTGAGCTCTTCTTCTCTTTCCATTGGCCTCTGGAGATGGTTGCTGCTACAGCCCAGACGTCACATGCTGTCTTACGTTCTGGAAAACTCTGTGCTGTCTTTTAATATTTTTATTTTTTCCTAAAGGAAGTTATGTTTATAGCTGCTGCGCCGGACCGCTCTGCCCTCTGTGAGCATTCTCTGAATGGTTTCCAGGGTACATCCTTATCTGTGAGCGGAAGTGCGTTTTGGAGATGGGGGAGAAATTAATTATGATTTCGGGAGCCGGGAAGGTGAGGTCAGCTCCTGAGAACCACGGAGGCGCTCTGATCTTGTTCTTGTGCTCGGCTGGCTGAAAATCTCTCTTTGCCCTGGAATATCATGGCCCGGAGCCCTTTAAATTAAAAACAGTTGTGAAACTGGCAGCAATTTAGAACTTTTGCCAGCGCATGAATCTGTAAAGAGCAGGGCCCCAGGGATGCGGGCCATGTGTCTCTAAAGAGGCCTGGTCTGTGTCCTTGGCTTTGAGAGCGCCAGGCTTTTGGTCTATGGCGTCTTTTCTCTCCTAGGGGAATATGGGCTCTTTCGCGTGTTGACCAGACCTTCCCTTCTGACTTCACCCCCTACCCTGTCCCATCTCCAGGGGTGCTAGGACTTGCCACCTGGCTCAGTGGTCCCTCAGGTCAGTGACGGACGCCTCCAGGCAGTGGCCGACACCTCTACTTTCAGAGTGATCAAGAGACAGCAATGCAGCTACCTACAGGCCCTTGCAGCTAATGTGAATCCAAGCCTGGAAGACCAACAGGGGTTTTATGGAAGACATTTTCGTCAGTTTCAAGAGAAGGCAGTGGAAGTGGAAATGCCAGACAGACAATAAAAGAGTGAGGTGAGGATGAGCCAGTAAAATTCCTTCTTTGTGCTTATGGCTTGGCTACTTCTAAGCCAGGAGGTGCTCTGCGATTGCCCAAGTGGGGATTTATTTCATAAGGGCTCGGCCAGAGGGAAGGGGCAGGTTGTGAGCCTGTGGGGCAGGTGGACAGACAAAATCTCGACTCTTCCTGGGCAAAGCCTTCCTAGGGACAGTCTCCCGAGCATGCCGCCCACTCCAGTGTGATGCCCTTGCTTGCAGGGTCCTCGAACATCCTAAACTGCCTGGCATCTTTAATTAAAAAGTGAAATCCCAGTTGCAAGAATGAGGAGGCCCAAGGATTCAATGTCAATGAAACCCTATTTGGGAGAAAAAAAAATTTCAAACTTAAACCCAAAAATGTAATTGTTTCCTTAATGAAAGTTCAGAGTGAATTTCAATTTTGACCTGAAATTCAACAGGTTATCCCAAGAAACATTCACTGATTATCTCCTGTGCGTGGAAGTAGGAACCAGGCTGGTGAGATCAGCAGGGCAGTGCACAGCAGACACTGTGTGTGAAGTTAAGAAACTTTCACCATCTCTCTTTTGTGAGACAGGGTCTCAGCCACCCAGGCTGGAGTGTAGTGGTATGATAATGGCTCACTGCAGCTTTGACTTCCTGGGCTCAGAATATTGCTTGAACATCTACTACGTGCCGGGAAGTGGGGTGTCTTATTATATGCATTCTCTTTTGAAATCCCCATGTAACCCTATGAGGTAGGCATTATTCCTGTCCTCCTTTTACTGAACGGCAACCTGAAGTGCAGGGAGATTGAGACACTTGCCCAGTGCTGCACAGCTTGCAAATGGCAGAGCAAAGGGCTGAACCCAAGTCTAACTGAATAAAGAGCCCGCACTCTGAACTACTATAGATCAAATTTAACATGTACGGTGTTTGCTCTACCAAGGAGGAAGCAAGTGTCTCCCAGAAGCCATTCCTTTTGCATGGAATGGGCCAACCTCTGGATCTGAGAGCATGGGACTCGGAGGTTGGGGTTGTCAGATTTAGCACATAAAAATACAAGACTGAATCTCAGTTAAATTTGAAGAATAGCTCTAATGAATTTTGGTAATGTATTAAAAATAGCTGAATGCAGGACAATTCAGGCATTTTAACAAAGTGAATAATGACACAGAACGAAACTATTAAAGATAGGACATATCTTGTACACACAGGCTCCCTAGATCCCCAACCACAGGGGTCCCGAACCCCCGGGCCATGGACCAGTATTGGTCCATGGCCTGTCAGGAGCTGGACAACACAGCAGGAGTTAAGTGATGGGTAAATGAATGAAGCTTCATCTGTATTTATAGCTGTTCCCTATCACTCTCATTACCGCCTGAGCTCTGCCTCCTGTCAATCAGTGGCGGCATTAGATTCTCATAGGAGTGCGACCCCTATTGCAAACTGCACATATGAGGGATCTAGGTTACATGCTCCTTATGAGAATCTAATGCCTGATGATCTGTCACTGCCTCCCATCACCCCCAGATGGGACCCTCTAGTTGCAGGAAAACAAGCTCAGGGTTCCCACTGATTCTACATGATGATGAATTGTATAATTACTTCATTATATACTACAATATAATAATAATAGAAATAAAGTATCCAATAAATGGAACATGCCTGAATCCTCTGGAAACCATCCCCCGTCACCATCGCAAAACCAGTCCCTAGTACCAAAAAGGTTTGGGACCACTGCCCTGCCGGGTGTGTACCTTGGGTCTGTCACGCCTTAGGCTGCGTGATCATGGATAGAACCCCTCACCCAGCCTCATCCTCTTCAACTGCAAAATGTGGACAACAGCATTTGCCTCGTAGAGTTATTAGAGGATCAACTGAGATGGCATAAAACACCCCGAGGTGTGCTAGGTATATAGTAGGTACTCAGGAAACACTTTGTGGATATACCAGGCAATTCCCTCATTTCCAGGAAAAGTTGTGTTTGTTTTTTAAACTCAAAATAATACTCAGCTCCTACTCAGTGTTTTATGCATCAAAGAACTTGGCCTTTTCTTCATGAAAAACGTATCTTTTAATGGGGGTCACTTTCAGATGTTTCATGTAGCCTGTATTTAAAAACACCAGCCATGTCTTCTAATGATAAAGTTGTTACACAAGTAAAAAAAAAAAAAATAGGGCAACAGAAACAATGTCCATTATATTATCTTCAAGCCTTCATTATGTAGGTATTAAATTTGACCTCAGAGGTCGTCACACTTGGAAAATGTTTCCATCTGTAGCACTCCATTCTCCATTCTGTCAGTTCAATTAAGCCTGAGAATTTAAATTATCTCTCTAACTCTAAAAATATGTATAGATACTTCTGAAAGTGGAAACTATTTCAGGGCTTAGAAGAAATTCTGTGGGAATGAATGTGCTCGCAGCTTTCAGGCCAGAAAGGTTGACCCTTCCAGATCTTTGAAAGGTTGTGGAAAGACGGTAGAAATCAAATCAAATCAAGTCAAAATAGACAGTCTTTCTCTCAAGAAGAGGGTTTGGAAAAGAGGCGGAGGGGATGGACAAGTTGTGTGTGTCTCTCTCTCTCCACACACACACACACACACACACACTCAGTGGGAAACGTATTTGTCTAAAAACATTAAATTAAGAACTTCTTAGAGTGACAGCATTTCTTCCTTTCTTTCTCTCATTTCCAGTTCATTCTTATCAGAATTCTGTCAGCTCTCAAACTGACATTTTCCTGTTCGGATCTTTTCTCAGATAGTAAAGAGGGATTTTTTTTTTTTTTTTTTTTTTTAAATTGGGCTGATGCAAACAGCAGATCAGCCTGCAGAGAAACGTCAAGGACAGTCTGTAGTCCTAATCCCTGACCCCCCTGCCCTCTCCTAACTAGCTATTGACATTGAACTTAAAAAGCTGCAATGCTGAGATGAGATAATGTTTTAGAGGAAAGAGAACAGGAGTGTGAGACTCCTGCACGGGACGGGGGCATTTCAGAAGTGGGTGTGCTGCTGGCCTGTGAGTCAAACTTCAGGCTTTTCAAAGTTCAGTTTTGCTTAAAGTATCCAGTGAAGAAAACGGGTCTTGGAGAGTGTCTCTGGATGACGGCGATTTGCCCTCTTTGGGTGATCCTGTCTCTGTGCATGTGAAGTGGTGATATTTTCATGATGCTTGGGGTAGAGAAAGTGTTGCATAGTTTCTACATTGGACCAAGTACCCCTTTTTACTTCACCCACGTTGTATAATAGAGTTGGGCTTTATAATGTACGCTTTTTCACAGGGATATCTTTATTATGATTATTTTATTTTTAAGAGACAGAGTCTGGCTCTGTCACCCAGGCTGGAGTGCAGCGGCACAATCACTGCTCACTGCAGCCTCAAACTCTTGGGCCGCAGCGACCCTCTGGCCTCGGCCACCCAAAGCACTGGGATTACAGGCATGAGCTACCAGGGACGATCCTTAAAGGGACTTTGGCAGCCACTTCAAAACAGAGAAGGAAAAAGAACCTTGCTTAGCCTCTGTTTGGATCCCTTTGTCCTCTGGATCTGATGAGCTTCAGTCCACCCTCCTGTGAAGACACTCTCCACCTGAAATCGTGAATTTGACTTGCTTCCTCTCTAGCAGGGGAACAGGGATAAAGAGAGAGAGAAATAGACTTTTCAGAAAACCCTGACTAAACTATTGTGAAGTTACCTGCCCTTATTTTTCTTTTTATTTTCCTGTCACTTGGTCCTGCGTGTTGTAGAATAAAGCCCTGGCATCTCTGAAAACATTCCCTCTATTTTCCTACTGGTTGGAAAGGTGGCTTTGTTGACTGCTGACCAACCCAGAAGAAGAACTGACAGAGACAATGTTAGATTCCCAGGGGTAGGATTTGTTTAGTTTCACAATGAGTCCTGAAACACCTAGGTTCTCTCGTTTTCCCTGATGGCTGTCTATTTACGGGGGAGGCTCGTGTCTGGATGTTTCTAAGGGGCAGTATGTTATCCTGCTGAACACAACAGGGTGAAGATGTTCTCCAGCATCTCTACCTTCTAGAAGCTGCTGGACCACACCCTGGGGATTTCAAACCCTTTCCAGGCACGCCAAAGGCCAGTAAGCAGCTACCAGAATTCTAATCACAAGATCACTGTTCGCTGGGGTGGGCAGACACCACTGTCTCCGCTTCCTTCACGCTCATTGCTTGAGACGCTTGAAATTAGGCCTGACATAGCAATAACAAATGTACTACAGGGAACAAGCCGGCACTGGGCCCTAGGGAATGATCTAGAAGACTTAATAGGTCTTTCCGTCTTTAATTTCCATGGTTTTAAATATGCTGGCTGCTTATAAAGCAGCAGATTGATTTTTAGGCAGACTGGTTAGTTTTGGAAGCAGTGGGTGGAGAGGACTTGGCTTTTTGCAGCCACGTTCCTTGATGTCCACTTTAGGCTGGACACGGTTTCTGAGGGCAGCCCTGGCATCTCTCATTTCACCTTTCTCTGGTAGGTAGCACACGGGGAAGGGGTCGTCTTGGGCTTTCTCCCTGAGCTACCAGCCAGGTGAGAGTGTCCCCGTGAACCGGGGGCTCCTCCTTGTCTGTGTGGTCAAAGTGTAAGGACTGAGCAGGCATGGTAGCTCATGCCTGTAATCTTAGTCCTTTGGGAGGCTGAGGCAGGAGGATCGCTTGAACCTAGGAGTTCGAGACCAGCCTGGGCAACACAGGGAGAACCTTGTCTCCTAAAACAAAAAAGATTAAGAACCAAAAACCTAAAGACAAACAATTGAGAAATGGAGGTGATGTTACATGGCTGACCAGCATCTCCCATCCACTCTTGAAATAAGCCAAGTGCTCAGAGTCTATGCGGAGCTTTCCTCGGAGAAGTCTTTTTGTTGCTTCATTAGATGGAGTGAGCATCTTGCCCATTCCTTGTCTGAGGCCAAGGGACTAAGCCTCACCTTAGGGAACCCACCTATGAAAGCAGGAAGCTGCTGACATGTGCGATGGTGCGACTTTGTATTACACAGCTGGCGAATTCATTTTGGAAATGGCTGTTTTGGGGGAAGAAGTTGCTGTTTGTCTTTTGGTAATTGTTCCCATTGGCGTCCCCCACCCCACCCCCACCATGACGCAAGGAAACAATTATAGGCAATAAAAGAGACACAGCTAAGTTTAGAGAGAATAGGGACGGGCCCTAGGAGTTTCCAAGTTTTCTTTGAGCTCACACATAGATTGCCTTTTTCTGGACGTGGGAAAGAAGAACAATCTCAGTTTTTCCAGCCATAAAACAGGGACTGTAATGATTGCTTGCATCACAGAAAATCTTGTAAGTACAAACTAGCTCACATTTTTACATTGGCCTGGAGACACGCTCTGTTATATAAGCGAAAAGGATCTTTTGTGACAGTGAAGGTGCACGTAAGAAGGGGACCCAGGCATCGATTCATTTTTCTGTCTCCATTTCCAGGGGGGTGAGATACACAGCTGGAAAAGCTACTTGTTGTGGCTGATGAAATGCCAGGGCTGATAGCATGCTTTGAACTGTTTTATGCGGATTTAAGGAGCCAGTTCCCAATTAATCAGACTGCAAGGTCACTCACTGAACCAGTGTCTCAGGTAGAGGAGGATTATGTGTGGGTGACAGCAGAGTGAGGACATGAGGGACGACAGGGCAAAAGAAGAAAAGGCAGAAGGATAGAGACCATAGTGAAGAGGGACCGGATTTTTTTTTTTTTTGTAAATTGCCTACATCTGAAATAATCATTGGTCAGCAGAAACACGTCGGCTTATTAAAACCCATTTTTAGTTTGCCACCCCCTAAAAATGGGGCCAAATCCAGGGCCAAAAGGGATCCTGCTTTCCTGGTGGCTGCACGGTGGTTCTGCCCAGCCTGATGTCATATTCAGAGGTGTGGGAGAGGCAGAGCCCCTCCAGCAGGAGCTGTTTCATCAGGATTCTGTGGGCTTCCTATGCAACCCCCTCTTAAACATCTGAAAATGAAACAAGACATATTTCTGAGGTTGTCAGCAGGTAGATCCACTGGTTTGTGGTAAGTAATCTCTCTGGGAGGAAGTCTTGGCTCTGATGTCTGTGTTGAACGTTCCGTGGCTCCCCCCCGGCAGCCCCAGCACAGGTCTGTTTGCTGGGCAAGGAGGCGGTGATGATATTGCTTGTAACAACCAGACTGAAGCGTAGCCTCAGGCTGTCTTGCAAAGCCCCTTCCAAACTGCCTCTAATTAATTTTTATCCTGCCATCCCAATGAGTCCCGGGGGTGCAGCAACCCAACAACTAAAAAACCCTCATCAAGTCATTTGGAGAAAGCTTTGACGTAACACTTGCAGATTTTAGATAGCTGAAAGAAGAACTGCTGCAGAAAAACAAAAGGCCAAACCGAACCCCTCCCCTTTAGTCATCGCCATCCTACTCAATTTTATTCCCCCCAGCTTCTCGCCTTTTCTTTACAGTGGCTGTAAGTCAGATCTCTCTCTGGCCCCCTCTTACCCACAGCTCTTTCAGAGACAACACTGGAGCTGTATTTTTTTTTCCTTGCTGGAAGAGAACCCCAAATTCTCTGTGGGCTGGGGTCAGGTACCTGTGAATCTCTTAAGAGAAGGGAAGGAGAGAAGCCTACGGTCTCTCTCTGGCTTACAGCGGGTCCAGACCTCCCTGCCCTGTGCAAACATGCTTTAGGGGACATAATGCTGGGAGCAGAGGGAAGGTTCCACAAAGAGGAATCCCACCCACCGAACACATCAAAGATGCAATACCCTGGGCTTCCCCCCTTTAGAAGTGCTGCTGGCAGCAGCTCAGTCGCCCCAGTTGGTTGTGTGACGGGGGTTCAAGCAAAACTGTTCAGGCTGCTTTTCTTTTTTTTCTGAGGGGATCGGGGGACAGAGGGGCACCTTCCTCCCTGGCAAACCTCACTTGCCACCTTCCCTCCAGCTCTGGAAGTCTCAGCCCCTGGGATCAGATCTCCATTGATCTCCTCCCCCAAACACCCTATCCCACCATCCTTTCAAAGCCCTCCCTGCCCCTCTGCATCTGTTCAGGATGCTTCTCTTAGGACCTCGGAATGAATGAAAATTTAGGAAGAGTGACTGTTTGAAACAAGGCATTGAGAAGTGCTGAAACCCAAACCACCCGCCACCCGGCTTCCTGGGATTTCTGGACAAAAAAGGTTGAGTGACTGCTCCCCTCCCCGGGACGCAAGAGAGGACAGTGATCCGGTGCCAGCGGCCCTGGTGTTGATTTCATGATCACCGGGTGCCAAAGAAAGTTCCTCAGGATCTGCTGGACTCCACAGCTCCTGAGAAATGGAGTCATTGTTTCTAATGAGACTGAGCCGTCTGGCTCCTTTAAAAGAGTTAATCGCAGAATCATAGACCTAGAAAAAGCCTTCTTTGACAGCTCCTCTATGCTAGGTCCAAGTGAGTGAGGGCTGATCCTATTTTTGAGGAAGCCCATGGAGCCCCACTCCAGTGACTAATCGCTCGTAATTGTCCTCTTTAATTTTAACCTCATGCGCTGGAGCTTTAAACAGATTTCCGTTTGTCTGTCCTCAGAGAAGGTAGAAAACATTGCTCATCATACAAATGGGGTCATTCATTTCCTTCCCTCTGCTTTTTCCTGTCTCCTTGGGCGATAGACTGGCCCAGTGGGGGAAGAGCAAGCGTTCGGGGAGTTGCACACGTCAAGTCTGTAACCTCCTAACTCTACTACTAAGCCTCAGTTTCCCTCCTGTCTGTGAAATTAGAGGAATAATAGCCACCTCATTGGGTTGTTTTGAGGATTAAATGAAATAATGGAAGGAAAGTGCTTTGCATGGGTTCAGGGTGATGCCTCCTATAGACTCACAAACACAAATGTGCCCTCTGAAGGAAAGATGGATGCACGTGGAATTCTTGCTTTTGGGGTGCGCTGTTCTTCAATGCCAAGTGATATGGGTGGGTGAGACAGCAAAGAGCGGTGGAAAGAGAACTGCAGCTGGAGGCCTGAAGATGTGGGTTCTATTCATAGCTCAGCAATAACCTAGTCTTGTGACCCTCACACGGGAAGGCACCACCTCTGGGCCTCAGTTTTCCGGCCTGTAACATAATCTGCACCCTGTTTGCTGTGCAGGGGAGGTGGAGGAGGAACAAAGGAGAAGTGGGGGCAGCGAACTGCCAGCGGGAAAGTGGTGGCCAAATGTCAGGTGTGAAGATGCCTAACCAACTCTGCCACTGCCCCTGGCATCTCCCCTGGCCCCAAGGAGCACCCTGGCAGTTTGCTGGGATCCCCCTGAATTTCCAACATCCTGGGGGTAAGGACTGGCATGAAGCAAATTATGGTATATATTATCTTACTCACTTTGTAGGGCTGACAGTTTCTTAGACTCTCAGTTCTGGTTTGTTTTGAAAGGGGACAACCCCTGGCTGGGAGCAGCCTTCAGTCAAGAGGCAGTCATAGTGGTGAAGCAGGTGGTTAAACCCACAGACTATGGGGCCAGACTCTGGTCATTATTCTAACTCTGCCACTTTCCCTCCTATGTCCTTGAGAAGCTGCTTACATCTCTGTGTTTCAGCATCCTCCGCTGTACAGCGGGGATAATGAGCTCCCATCTGATAAGGATTATGTGAGTATTCACCATGTGCTTAGAGCAATGCCCCAGCACAAGGTACCTCCTCAGGACACAGTAAGAGTATAATTATCATGAATCAAATTTTTTTGGTCCATGCAGTGATGAAGCCTGATTTGTTTCTGAAAGACCTCGCTAGGACCCTGTAGTCCAGTGGGTTCTTAAGCTTCTGGGGGTCATGGCTTGTAGGATAAATGTTATGAACTTTCTCTGCAGAAGAGTTAACACATGTCCCCACATTTCACATATATCTTCAGGGTGTTCCAACCCATCCATGGAATTGCTAGGGTTCACAGACCCCAGGTTAGGAACTTCTATTTTATTCTATTTTATTGCCTTCCTTTTTTTTTTTTTTTTTTTTGAGACAGGGTTTTGCTTCGTCACCCAGGCTGGAGTGCAAAGGTGCCATCATGGCCTATTGCTGCCTCTACCTCCTGGGCTGAATCCTCCCACCGCAGCCTCCAGAGTAGCTGGGACTACAGGCATGCACCACCACACCCAGCTAATTTTTGTATTTTCAGTATAGACAGGGTTTCACCATGTTGTCCAGGCTGGTCTCAAACTCCTGGGCTCAAGTGATCCTCTCACCTTGGCCTCCCAAAATGCTGGGATTACAGGCGTGAGCCACTGCGCTCGATCTTACTGCCTTCTTATTTGCTAGGTCACCAAGATCATCCAAGTACAGCTTTGGATATAGTAAGGTTAAGTATCTGGTCAGAAAATTATGTTATGGTTACATCAACTAGAAGTCCAGAAAAGAAAGAAAATGCATGATATAACTGAACCCAAGCTAGGCTTCATAAATTTTTTTTTTTTTGAGACAAAGTCTCACTCTGTCACTAGGCTGGAGTGCAGTGGCATGATCTCAGCTCACTGCAACGTCTGACTCCCTGGTTCAAGCGATTCTCCTGCCTTGCCTCCTGAGTAGCTGGGACTACAGGCACGTGCCACCATGCCCAGCTAATTTTTGTATTTTTAGTAGAGACGGGGTTTCACCATGTTGGCCAGGATGGTCTCGATCTCCTGACCTCGTGATCTGCCCACCTCAGCCTTCCAAATGTTGGGATTACGGGCGTGAGCCACCGTGCCCGGCCCATAAATCTTTTTATTGAGTGGTATGCCTTTGATGCACATCACTGCAATTTTTGTCCACACCCAATACACACTCCTCTGAGAGAACCTTGGAGAAACATTCTCTTTGTCTCTATTCCCATGGCAATTGCGAATAGCCAAGAGTCACTTTGTTAAGAATTCCTAATTCCAGAGAAATGGAAGGTCAAAGTCATGAACCTCTCAGCTAATAGTGGAAGTTCCCTTATTTTAAGTTTTATGAAGAACTCTCAAGCACGGTGTTTATAGGCTAGGGTTTGTAAGAACTTGAATTAAAAAACAAATAACGACAAATATACCCTTTGAAAGGATTACACCTGGATGACTTCATTGTAATTTGGTAGGAATTAAAGGTTAGACTCACAAGAGTTTAATTTTCAGGTTAGACAGAAGCATATTTCAAGTCTCCTCAAATACCTACTTAACAAATACCACCTTTTGCATGTTCTTGATTTATTTCTCTACTTTTATACCACTGGCTTTGCAAAATTAATTTGCTACATGGAAATATCTTAAATCACTTTCTCACCAAACCATGAATATGGTTTGGGAAAGGAAGGCGAGGACCCCTTGTTTTTTTCTATTAAGGGCTGATAACCCAAAGGAAAGACTAATTGTAGGCTACCTAAAAAAATCAAATATCTGCATTTTCTTTTCTTAGGGAAAGAAATACCTGTTTTAAAAATTAAGTACAGAGAAGATATAGAAATACTGCAAAATGTGGTGTGTCTTCTGCAACCTCCCTCCGCCTCACGGGTTCAAGCGATTTTCCTGCCTTAGCCCCCCAAGTAGCTGGGACTACAGGTGTGCGGCACCACGCCCAGCTAATTTTTGTATATTTAGTAGAGACGGGGTTTCACCAGGTTGGTCAGGATGGTCTTGATCACTTGACCTCGTGATCCTCCCACCTCGACCTCCCAAAGTGCTGGGATTACAGGCGTGAGCCACTGCACCCTGCCCACGTCTTTAGTATTATCTCCAGTTAAAGTGGCTAGAAAGAGAAAAAAAGGACAGGCAAAGGTTGGTGAAGGGGAATCAGGAACAGCAGGAAGTGCTAGAGAGAGTGAGGGGCCTGACTGAACAGGCGGGAGAGAAGTGGTGGGTGCAGGAGAGAGAGATTTGGGTCAGGCAGTTGCACAAACCGGGCAGAGAGGAAAGAGAATGTAGCAACCACTCGTTACTGTCTCTGTACATGTATATCTTTGTATCTCCCTCACTGCCTAACACACATGCCGTGTGCATATTAGGTACTCAATAAATCAATGAAACAAACAAAGAGAATGTGTAAAACGTCAGAAGCTTTAAAATGAATTCTGACTTAGAAATGTACTTCACCTAGGCTGTCATCTTACCACAACTATCAAGTGCCATCTGTTTCCCTTGAAATATATATATAAATTTTTTGGTGGGGGATGCAGTTTACATGCTGTCATGGATCTTCAAGTGGTTTAATCCCAGGGTTCAGAAGCTCTACCCTAAATGAGATATCTAGAGCTTCCAGTTTGGTGTAGTGGGGAGGGTCAGATTATCCTTAAGACTATAATAGGAGTAAGCAGAAATCAGGTCACGGTGGGGGTGGGGGGTACCCTGTGGACTTGGGTCGGCCATTTCCCATCCTGATGGCTATGGATGTTGGCAGAGCCTGGTGACGCCATACCTATAGATCACAGACAACTGCTTACATTTCTTCTTTGAAAAACAATGTCTGAACTGGGGCTTGAAAACACAGAGTTGAGAAACAAAGGCCAAGAGAAACATTAATTTTGTGGTTAACACTCAACGGAAGTGTCCATCCTGGCCAGAAAAAAAAAAAAACAAAACAAAAAGAAGAAAGTGTTCTCCTGGTTTGAGAGAATCCAGCTTTAGCAGAACATCTGCATTGGAATCCCATGTAGCTATGGAATGAAAATGTTCCATATTAGAATGACTGGCCTGTCCACTCCTTACGACATCTAGCCCAAATAATGGACTTGTTTAAGTGTAGGTGGTGGCACTTAACAAATACCATTCACCAGAAGGAGGTTTAGGGAGGACACTACTTAACTATTTCAGCCATGCTTGAAATAACTGCAAATGGTCCCGTGTCACACGGAAGGCACTAAGCAGCATTCCTTGGGTGAGCAGGGAGCCCAGGACTCTGACGGTAGGTGTTCTGGAGGGCCCAGGAGCTGGGACACTGGTATTAACATGGTGACCCCTAGTGTTTCGTGTTGGTAGCACGACTTGGAACGCCACCAGCAACGCTGGCCTAAGTAGGGCCTCTTTGCCATCTCCTGATCGAAGGAGTTATGGCCCACCATAATTGTTTATGTCTTCAAAACTATCCTGTTAAACAACCCCCCGCTTCAACTTTAATGCATTTTTCTGCACAATATCCATTTCTAACCCCTGCCGAATAGAATTGAGTCTTGACATGGCTTCTTATAATCTGTGGCCTCCTGTCTAAGCATTTCAAAGATCAAGACATATCAATTCATTACTGTGGTTACAATGTCATAAACAATGGATAATGGCATCAGCGGATGAACTGTTGGAGGAGGTGGGTATTGCTATATCCACGACATGAAAGCATGACTAGCAAGGATTTACCATGAGCACATCACGTAGAGGACAAGCTAGCAAGGTGGACATGATGACTGGCCCCAGTGCCATGTCTGCTGTCTGTCGTAGATTTCATCTTGGTACCCTGCTCCAGACATTGTAGCAAATGATGAGAAAAAACAAAGCAATTGGATTGTATGTGCTCATGCAAGGACGTGAGGAAAGTCAACTAACCCAGATAATTCAAGCCACCTAAAACCACTTCCCATGACTTATCTGGATATTTCAGAGAAAAGTGTTTCTCTTTTTGGGATTTGATCACGTGTATTCCTACTAAACACGATAGATGTCTTCATTTCTAATGTTACAAACTATAGGCAGACAGAGCCTGAGAGTAAAAAACCATAATTACAACTCATTCATTCGGTTATCACAAAACCTACTTGGCATAGACTATGCGGGCTGGGAATGGGCTGGCTGTTGGTTCAAATCCCAGGGCTTTTCAGTTTATGGTTATTACCTTGTTTTATCAGATATAAAAGATTCTCCTTGTCAGTGTTCCAAATGTACCTGGGTGTCGGCAAATAATAACAATAATAACAAGTAGAGTATCTTATTTGGTGGTGGTTTTTTTGTTGAGATGGAGTTTCGCTCTGTTGCCCATGCTGAAGTGCAGTGGCACAATCAAAGCTCACTGCAACCTCTGCCTCCTGGTTCAAGCAATTCTCCTGCCTCAGTCTCCTGAGTAGCTGGGACTACAGGCGTGTGCTGCCACGCCTGGAAAATTTTTTTGTATTTTTAGTAGAGGCGGGGTTTCACTGTGTTAGCCAGGAGGGTCTCGATCTCCTGACCTTGTGATCCGCCCACCTCAGCCTCCCAAAGTGCTGGGATTACAGGCGTGAGCCACTGCACCCAGCCCCTTATCTGGTGTTTTAAGACTCATGTCACCGTATCACAAAGACTATACGTCTTTTAATTGCATGAACACCATTGGTTACTTTATTCTCTTCCACGGTAGTATCTTGTTTTTTCTTTTAAGTTTAACCCTATAGCTGGAGTGACACCAACAGACTCAGACAAGAGCTTGGGGATCTTCTCCAGCTTTCGATGGTCTATTGAGAAACAAAGGTCAGCAACTGCATATAAAACAAAGAGACACAAAAAGCAAATGTAATCCCATCATTTAGATCAGTTTCTGGGTGACATCTTTATGGTTCCCTTTTCCTATATCCAGACCTCCAGATTCACCTGGTGGCTCATCCTCACTACAGAAGCTTCCTTTATATGCCAGAGGGACATGTTAGAAGCGAAGGCCTTCTATCATCATCGGAAAGGACAGAGACGAAAGGGGACCCTCACTCAGGTGCAGGAGGGAAGCAGGTTCTCCCAGGTAAAGTCAACAGAACTGGATCCCTTCCCCCCACCCGCTTGTTATATTCAAATACTTCACCCTCTTCTTTTTATGAAGAATCAGTTCTACCGTCTCAAAGCAAACCATCAACATCAAAAACATGGTTTGGATGTCATTTTAAATGAAAAAGATAAAGAAATAAACAGATTCAAATGTCAGCTCAGGGACTCTCGACCTCATGAATGTCCCAATCAAAACAAAGTCCTTTGTCTATTAGGCTGAGACCAGAGAGTTTTACCTTCCTGGTGTATGTTCCTAGAGTTCCCTATATTCCTAGAGTAATAGGGGGAACGTTTGGAAACTGATGTCCAGGTTCAACCACACCATCAAATTCTGGAGAAGACTGCTAAGATATGATTAGGGGCATATCTATGCCCCTAATAGGAAGAAGATGGTTTGTGTAGGCAACACAGCTGGTCCCTTGTAGATGCAGCATAATGGGGTACACGTGAGTACCCAGAGTACAGAAAACCTGCTCACAGGTAGACACCAAAGGACAAAGAAATTGCCATATTTATTGCTTTAGTGGGATAAAATGCATGGTTGTCTAAAATGAAACGGTAGCACCAAGTCAGGGGCCCATGAAAGTGACTCTGCTGCCATCTATGCCCAAAGCCTGTTGTTTCTAAGGGAGCCCGTGTTACAGGAACGCACCAGAACATCTTCTTTTACCTTTTGACAAAATGAAACTGCGTCCTTGGGAGTTTCCCACCCATTGCTCTCTTGGCTACTTCACTCCAGTACTATTTCATTACTTATTGATTTTTCAACGCCTCTCTGCATGGCTGTAATTTACACAAGTCCTTATAGCCCCTAGCGATCCTTAACACCTCAAGGTAAGATCACTGAGTCCACTAGAGAGAGACGTTCTTTTCTGGAATGATGAAAAACTGGTGAGTCTCCTTGCTAACACAGGGCTCCTTCCGGAGGCCATGGTGGTTGAAAGGTAGCATTCACAATACTCCAGGTGCTACAGTGAGAGGGTGAACGAAGCCAACTTCAAAATGGATGTTGCCACGTTCTTGTTATGCTACTGAAGTCCATGCAACTTTTTTTTCACGAATGAAATGCAGAGTTTTACAGATTGGCAGTTCTTAGTTAAAAAAAAAAAAAAAAAAGGAAAGCCTATGAAATAACACGAAAGCTGGTAACCCTGGGTTTATTGTGATCTTTTAAAAAATTAATCACCACTCTAGTCCATTTGTAAAATATGTGTTTGCCTTTATTGTAATCAAGGTTCCACATGGAAAAAAAATGGAAGCAACAGAAAATGTCAGCACGATGAGAAAACACAGAAGAAAATGAATGTCTTCTGGAGAGTTTTTTTGGTAAAACATACCAGTGTTATGAAGAAGAAAATAAACTAAAAATGCATATTTTATGCAGAAAGGTATAATTCTGATTAATAGTAATAAATCAGATTAAATTGGTAGAATTTCTAAAGTCTCCTATCCAGACTTCATTATTTTGTCTTCAAAAGTTTGTAATTAAAAAACTAATTCAGCTGTTTTGTTACATATGACTAGGAAATATGTTTTTGTTTTAGCCATAAAATCCCTTCATGAATTTTTATTTTATATATTTAGAATTATGGTGAGAATGTGATTTATACATTTGAAGGAAAATGTAATAAGATCGGATCATATGAAAAATGATGTGGTGTTTTTCAGCCAAAGATAGGACCGAATTCTCTTGTTGCTTCCACTACAAAATGATATTAGATAAAAGATCCCTTGAAGAAGTGTATTTTAGATTGGCCTTGTGAGGAAGCCATAGTGTGAAAAAAAAAAAACGATAAATGTCAGACTGTTTACACAGTATCATGTAGCTTACCTAACTTTATGATCTGAAAACCATTTCTGGATGCTTCCAAAACAATGAACCTAACCAATTCATAAATTACAGAAGTTTTTAATTTTAATTTTTTTTTTTTTAGCTTAAAGTGAATTTAGAAAGCATCTGGACCAATTACAGTTAATTTGTTGAAATCAGTGAGAATGATCCCATCAAAGCAGCTATTTAGCATTTGAAGATTTTTTAAAAGCCCCTATTTTGATGACATACTTTACTTTTTAATTGTCTATTACATGTTACGCTTATGATTATTCATTCTTCACCCGGTGTATAGCACCCAATTTTCTAATGCATTGGGACGTACTGAGGTAATTGTAATGAAAATGATGCTTGCTTCCTCTATATTGCTTCCCTTTCTTTTGAAATGTGCACTCTAAATTTCTTTGATGTGGAAGCACCTTTCCTTGCACTCAGTTCATTTGGTTTGGGAAGGGCAGACCCTATCCCTGGCTCTCTGTTGATCCAAGCCAGACCAGCTGGACAATACACCACCCTGTCTACAGTGATAAACATGAGCTGAGACAATGACAGCCAAAACCAGGTCTTTTGCTGAAACCACTGGCAATGGGGAGGGGGCTCTGTTCCCTTGGGGTATTTATACTGGTGGGATGTGAGCTTGGGCTGCCAGGGGCTACCACAAGCCAATGGCCTACCCAGAAGCGAGCAAACACAGAGGAAAACAGAACCAAAGTAGGTGTGGGTAAAGTATAGGAGTCAGATATTACTGTTCGAGCTGTTGAATCCAGCTACGCCTAAAGCGGCCAACCCCGTACATTTTAGTATATGAATGAAAACACTTCCATTTGTACTTAAGCAAATGTGAATATGGTTATAGTCAGTTTCAACCCAAAGAGCCTTGATTAATTAGGACAATTTTGTCTGTGAACAGTCTGCACGCTTCAAACGAATTCCCTTTTATCCTGAAATAAATGTGGAATGTTTAGGCAGGTTCGCTAAATTAAAAGGGCTTCAACAATTTTATCGTCCATCCAAGAGGAAAATGCTGCAAAAGCATCTTAGACTTGATTGTGCAACTGCCGTGGTATGAGAAAAGCTCTGCTACAGCAAGCAGAGAGATGCTGAAAAATCCTTAAAAATAATAATAAAGATGAAGAGTCACTATTTTTTGTTTTGTTTTGGTTCAGGTAATGCTGAATTACATGGAATCTCCTTAAGAATAGGAATTGTGGGTTGGCTGTGGTGGCTCAAGCCTGTAATCCCAGCACTCTGGGAGGCCGAGGTGGGTGGATCATGTGGTCAGGAGTTTGAGACCAGGTTGGCCAAGATGGTGAAACCCTCAAAAATTAGCCAGGTGTGGTGGCGTATACCTGTAATCCCAGCTACTCAGGAGGCTGAGGCAGGAGAATCGCTTGAATCTGAGAGGTGGAAGTTGCAGTGAGCCGAGATCACACCACTGCACTCTAGCCTGGGCGACAGAGCCACGTTACAGTCTCAAAAAAAAAAAAAAAAAAGAAAAGAAAAGAAAAAAGAATAGGCATTGTGTTTCCACAGCATCTGCAATACCAAACAAAGCTAGATGCACAGTAGGCATTCACTTGACTAGAAAGAATTGCTGTCTGTTATTAATGCTTCCTACATATTAAAGAATGAAAGGCACTTACGGTGTGGCACTGTTTCTCGGGGATTTAACGCAATCCCAAAATGATCAGACTATTCTCTGAAGATTGACAAAATTCCCAGAAAACACCAAGAACATAAATCAGTGGGAAGAACCTTTTTTAAATTTTACTGTGACTCACAATCATTTTCTTAAAAAAGGCATTTAAATGCAAATATCTAAGTTCAATATTATTCACCATAAGTCTGTGTAGCCAACCCCTCATTCTTTGTCCCAGGATGATGTGTGAGAGTACTGTCCTTGTTAGAATTCATAAATGTGGCCAAAACCTGGGCTAGACTCCGTAGTTCTGAGCCCTTGAAGCTCTCTAGAATGAACACCATTAAAAGAATGTGTTCATTTGGAATCAGCTCTCTCTTAGGCAGTTATTTCCCAACCATCTCTTTCTGATACTAACTGCTGGCCAAAACAGAACGCCAATCAAAAGCTACATGGAAGGGAAATATGAAGCCTGAGATGAAAATATGAACATCACTCAGGGTGAGTGGTTCAAAGAGTTTCTGTACTAAGGCAGCCCAGCCATATGGCCAGTTTGGCCCAGAACCAAAATCAAAGTCATAAAACCATTGCTATGGCAGGGGAAGATGTTAGGGCTGCTGTGGTCGAAATGACTATACTGTAATGCTGAGACTGGGCCAACCAGATGGTGCAGAGGGAACCAGACAGGAATTCCACAGCAGGAAGATGGACTTCGGCCCTCGTCTAGCTTTCCAGACTCACCTCTCTGCTACCCTCTGCTCCAGCCACACTCCACTGCTCATTGGCCTTCTTTCATGCAATGCACTTTTCACATCTCTTTGCCTTTGATTATGCGGGTTCTTCTCTCTGGAACGACCACCTCCTTTGCTCTCGTCCACCCGCATCAAAGTCATGACCATCCCACCCACCTTACTGAGCTTTTATCCCCAGCCCTCCTGCACACTCTGAACTACCTGGGGTGCCACAAGGCTTCATCTTTTTTTTTTTTTCTCTCTCTCTTTTTTTTGTGCCTTGACTTGTTTTTTTTTAATTTTTTCCTTCCAATCTTCTACCCTCTTCTTGATCTTCCCAACCTAGTCTTCTAAATTTAGCTGAAGCATCACCTCCACCTGGAAGCCTTCCCCTGATCTCTCATTTTAATTTAGAAGACCCTCCTCCATGCTCCTACAGCCTCCCAGTGCCTACTTTATCAGCATCTTCTCCACTGTCCAGTAGTCACTGACTCACATGTGTATCTCTTCCATATGCCTGGAATGGCCTTGAGGGTCGAGACCATGCATCAACTAACTTTTCCTTTCCTTAGGGCCTGGCACTCAGTAGGAAGGGTGGGTGGAGAGATTGCTGGCTGGAAGAAAGGAAGACTTACCCCTTCAAGGCCCTGCTTTTATGTTGCTACCTCTAGAAACTTCCATGGCACATCCAATCCTCTTGTATCTTACATATAGACATTATTTTAAAAAATTCCCACAATTCGACTTGCATTACAGATAAGCACTGCTCCTATTTTTCAACAGGGTGAAAGCTCTTTGAGGTCAGAATTCAATCTCCTTCTTTATATCCCTACAGATGCCTTATTCATAGTGGAGGCATATTTGTTTCTGTTCCATAAACATTTATGAAAAATTATACAGTACCAATAGGCCAGAAAACATGTGAAAGCCATTCACACAGATTCTGATCTCGACAGGAGACTCTTCCTAGTTTTGGGTATTTAAAAAGCTGGTCTATCTAACCTAACTAGTGGGGTGGGTTAGGGAGAGGTGAATTCTCATAGTAATAATATTAGTAACACTTACCAAGCACTTACTGCAGTATACAGGCTGCACTAAGAGCCTTATGTGTACCAGAACAAACGCTCGGTGGTAGCTGGGCATGACTCCCATTTGAGCCAGTGACAACTGTCTATCTATACCTAAAGGGAGAGAGTTGGGTCTGGTGGATTTCAGGCTTGTATATGAATGTTGGAATTGCTCTAAGAATTAGCAGAGAGCTTCATCAATCGCTCTCTGCCTGCACTTGAGTACGTTAAGCCAAAATTATTTTGAATTCCATTCACCTATGATTCCATAACTTGAATGAAAAAGATTCCTCTCTGAATTTCAAGATGTTTTCAGTAAATAAACAGTTGGTTTTCAGACAGGAAAGAAAGAGAATGGAGGTGGTCTTCTCCACTGCAGTGGTCCCCAACCTTTTTGACATTAGGGACTGGTTTGATGAAAGACAGTTTTTCCATGAACCATGGGTCAGGGATGTGGGGAAGGGTTTTGGGATGATTCAAGTGCATTACATTTATTGTGCGCTTTATTTTTATTACTACATCATAATATATAATGAAATAATTATACAACTCATCAAAATGTAGATTCAATGGGAGCCCTGAGCTTCTTTTCCTGCAACTAGGGGGTGATAGGAGACAGTGACAGATCATCAGGCATTAGACCCTCACAAGGAGTGTGCAGCCTAGATCCCTCAAAAGTGCAGCTCACAATAGGGACGCTAATGTCACTGCTGATGTGACAGGAGGCGGAGCTCAGGTGGTAATACGAGCGATGGGGAGTGGCTAGAAATACAGATGAAGCTTTGCTTGCTCACCTGCCTCTCGCCTCCTGCTGTGAGACCTGGTTCCTAACAGGCCATGCATGGGCTGGTACTAGTCTCTGGCCCAGGGGTTGGAGGATCCCTGCTGTGTCAGGAGCTCTATACCCCTTGTATCGGGAACCCTCCACCTGGCAAGGCTACAGTGCAGATTCAACATAGTAAAGAACATAAATAGCCCAGCCCAGAAAACACTTGGATAGAGAGGTGTTGCTAGCTGAACCCTCGCCACAACCACAACAGGGTACACGGTTTTCCCCATCGTAAAGAGGTTGACACGCTACAGAAGAAGTTAGGCAACTTGCCCGTAGTCGTGTGACTAGACGGTCGAGTTAGGATTTGAATCCAGGCTTATCAGAGTCTGTATGAATCATCAACTTCCAAGGCAGCCTCATCTTCCTGCTACTAAATTGTTTCATGACCCCAGGAAGGTGACTTCCTCTCTAGGCTGCAGTGTTTAGTGTGGGGTAAGAAACTAGTAAGTAGAATAACGAATGTGGGCCCCTCCGAGATTCAGAGTCCTAGGACTCCAGCTGACCCTGGTTGATGGTCTGGACCATACGCTTGAGTGAAGGGCTGAGTCCCCCAAATGCAGGTATCTAATGCAATTTCAGAGGCCTCTCGAGAAAGGGTATATATATCTGACCCACCTTGCATCTCGCAGGATTGTTTCCAGAAATAACTAATAAAAAAGCCTAGGACGTGCCCAAGTGCCGCAGTGACAGATATGACTATCCATAAATTAGTCTTGCAGAAAGCTACTTGCCCGGGGTCATCATAAATTTCTGATGGCGCAACACAAGGCTGATTGTATTTACTTTTGCTCTCTGTTGGGTTGAGAAGTATGATAGGCTAGTAAAACGATTTAGTTGGCTGGTAAATTATCTGCAAGACTGATTAAAAATAGGAAGCGAGCAACTGGCAAATTGTCAACGCACAAAAAAGAATCCTCAATAACGAGATCCAGAGATTAAACTCATTTAACACGGGGGCACCATTTGAGGAGGATGTTTTGTTGAACCCTTGTGATATTATTTGGGCTGAAATGACCACATGTGGCTGTGAGTGTCTATGTGTGCGTGAATGAAACAGCTCTGTAACATGGAGCTCATTTTGGCTCTCAATTCAAGATTAGGAAAGCAGTAAAAATAATACACAAGGGACGGCAGTCCTTAGCGCTCATCATTCTAAAAGAGATCATTTGGTGGAAATTAGAAAGAAAACATCAGCCTTGTAATAAATTACTCTGAGTATCCCAAGAATGGGAAGCTGGCTTCTATTGTTCCTTCTTCTCATAAATGATGTGCCCAGATTATACCATCACTCTAACATGATTATGTATGCAAATGATGCAGACAGTTATACAATTTACAATTTGGCTGAACTTGTTAAAGAACTGGCAAATGGACTTTGACAAATTGCAATTTGAGGTTTTTAAAAATGAACTTTTATCACAGAGCAAGAAAACAATGGGTATTCTGCTGTGCTTATGCAAATTCTCTGGGCAACATACAATAGAGATGCAACTGACTACCATCAGCTCTTTACTGTGGCTGGGAAATGGATAACTTGAATATTGCTCTGGTTGAATCAAAGATTGAATTAATAGGGAATTATTATATATACCACACATGGATTACCAATTTTAAAAGAATTAGGCTACCAGAAAATACGTTTAATTTAATATTTCTTTGATGAGTCAGAGGGGCACTTGAAGATCGTGCTGTGCCCCCAGGTCATCATTATGAACCACTAAAGATACTGGTGAGGCATGGGAGAGAGTTAATGAAGAGATCTGGTCAACAAAACACAGGAAAACAGGGAGTCTGCTGTTTTAGACATTTATGTCAGGGTGTTTCCCTTTCCATTTTGATCTCTTTATATCCCTAGGGAAGCTTCTAAGTTCGCTACTGCCTTTCTTATCTAGGCCAGAGCTTGGTGACATCATTGTAAGATTTCTCAATGTTTTTTCATTCAAAGATTCATACTGGCATCTGTAGTCTTCGCCTTTATCAACATGTATTCCGTATTTTTTTCAATTAAATACATTTACAACAATTCTCCTACCCATTTTCCTTCTCCCCCCACTACACATGGCCACCATCTCGATATACAATCAAACAGAATACTCAGAAAGTATCTATCTGCAGTCTAGGCGCAGTGGCTCATGCCTGTAATCCAAGCACTTTGGGAGGCCATCACCGGCAGATCCTTTGAGGTCAGGATTTCGAGACTATCTTGTCCAATATGGTGAAACCCTGTCTCTACTAAAAATACAAAAATTAGCCAGGTGTGGTGGCAGGTGCCTGTAGTCCCAGCTACTTGGGAGGCTGAGGTAAGAGAATTGCCTGAACCTGAGAGGCGAAGGTTGCAGTGAGCTCAGATCATGACACTGCACTCCAGCCTGGGTGATAGAGCGAGAATCCACCTAAAAAAAAAAAAAAAGTTTCTATTTGTGCAGAATGGTAACAAGAGAATTGGACTAGGTCCCTATACTCCAACATTTACGGTTGCAAATATGTTGATGCTCGTATATAAAGGCTGTCAAGAACATTCACAAAACTTAAACCCAGAGGAAAGAGCCAGCAGGCACTCGACACATGGGTCTAGCACTTCTTGACCAGTTAAATAAGACCAGTTTCAAGTTTATTCTCCCGTTACTGCCATTTTATGAAGTAAACGTTGTTCACTTTCCTCTTAAATTATAGGACACAAAATTAGACCGTGGCAGGGTGTTTAGCAACGTAGGGTATAATGAGAAGCCTACTTGTGGTTTCGACATTCTGTATTTCTAGCCAGAAATATTTCTAACAGTGGCCAGTTGTTCATTTAGTAAACAGGTCATAATAAAGCCAAAAGAATGAGAGCAGGACCCCTTGGGCCAGTTGTCTTCAGTCATTTAATAACTAGAGTAGACACAAGGTACGACTTCAGTGCAAGCAGCCATCTTAAAAATAAGTGGCTCACCAGAGAGGCAGTACCAGTGGTCAGCAAATAATACTTGGGAAAATTATTTTGACATCAGTAAAAATCAAAGTCATGCAAATAAAATAAGGGAACGTTGTGCCCATTAAGTTACTCTGGAAAAGAGAAGAGGAAACAGTAAGGAATAAATAACAATAAGTAAGAGACAGAGAGAAAACCCGACACTGGCCCGGAGAAGTGAAATGGCCACTGTAACATGGCAGGTATAAATTGGGCCAAGGTTCTGGGAAAAAAATTGGCAACAAAAGAGCCAAATGTATCTCCTAGCTCTTTGTCTCGTCTCAGTGTTTCTACTTCTAGGAATCTGTCCTGCAGACTTGTGGAAGCCGTCACTTTCCTACAGAACATTCTCTGCACCTTCTCCTAGACTATAGCATCAGCAGGGGCGTTTGGGTGACAAAAGCCTCCAAGAGCAAGCTGGGTGATTCCATTTTTGAGAAACAAGATAAAAGAAACAAACAACACACAAAAAGTCTCTAGTAAAGAAAAAAGATTTATGTCTGCCCCCAAATGTTCCCAGCAACATTATTTGCTTTTGAAAAACTGTAAACAATATAACAGTGGGATAGTGAATAATGTTACCTCCATATGATAAAATATTATTCTGTAGGAAAGTGACGTTTGTGACAAGTTTTCCACTGACACAACACATGTTTATCATGTGAAAAACAGCATATAAAACCATGTACACAACGTATCATGGGTGCCAAACAACATGTGTAGATGGAGAAAAATATACCAACATCACAGGCAGGATTATACCAGATGGTGACATCAAGAGTGATTTAATTCTTCACAGTTTTCTAAATTTTCAAAGATTTAAATGAAAATAACATGTTATTTTCATAATTGGAAAAATATTTACATCTATTAAAATAAGGAAATTTAAAACAAAATGAGAAATGTTTCTAAAACAGCATTAAGTCACAAAAGTAGGATGCGAGATGGAAAGACACAGTGTGCTCTTATCTAGGCAAATATGCTTGTAAGACAGACTGAAACTGATATACTGCTAAAAACGCTACACAGGCCGAGCACGGCGGCTCACACCTGTAATCTCAGCACTTTGGGAGGCCGAGGCGGGTAGATCACACGGTCAGGAGTTCAAGACCAGCCTGGCCTAGATGGTGGAACCCTGTCTCTACTAAAAAATACAAAAATTAGCTGGGCATGGTAGCATGCGCCTGTCATCCCAGCTACCAGGAGGCGGAGGCTGCAGTGAGCCTAGATTGTGCCACTGCACACCAGCCTGGGTGACAGAATGAGACTCTGTCTCAAAAAAAAAAAAAAAAAGAATGCTATCTCTGGATGGTAGGATTAGAGATGCCAACTTTTCTATACTTCCCCCATGCCATATATTACTTTTATAATTGGAAATAATGGATAAAATACTTGGGAAAGAAAATGTTATTTTGCAAAATGAATCTAGGTGAGAGTGTACAGATAAAACAGTCAAAGTATTTTTATCAATACTGCCCCAAACAACTCTGAAACGCCACATGGCAGTAACTCATCTGGTAGATTAATAATATATGTCACCTTTTTATTGGGTTTTGCCAATGCAATTGCCATTTTTGGTAAGCAAATAGTGGTCAAATACTGGCAATTTCATATGGTTCAACCCAATACAGGGGAATAAATGTCTCCTTGTAAAACTAATTATCATACGCTCTACTTTTGTAGCCAGAAAGCCAAGGCCAAACAACACAAAAACAAGAGCTCATGTTTGTGTGAGCTTTATCTACTAATATATTAGAGATTGAAATGGAGAAATATTTTTAAAAATGATTCATTTAAAACTAAAATAACCCATTGTATGTTAAAATTAATATATTTCAATGAAAATTATTATGTGTCCCAAATAAAAATAATTAAGGAGAGGAATGGCATTGTCTTAATCTGTTTGTGCTGCTACAGCAGAATACCACAGACTGGGTAACTTATGAACAATAAATTTTTCCCCATGGTTCTGGGGGCTGGGAAGTCCCAGGTCAAGGCGACTACAGGTCTGGTATCTGGTGAGAGCCTGGTCACTGCATACAAAATGTTGCCTACGGTGCTGCATCCTTTTATGGAGGGAAGGAATGCTGTTCCTCACATGGTAGAAGAGCAAAGAGAGACATCCCCCTTCCACAAGCCCTTTTTATACCAGCATTAATCCAAGCAGCACTTCCCATTAGGTCCCATCTCCCAACATCGTTGTGTTGGTAGTTAAATTTCAACATGAGTTTGGGAAGGGACAAACATTCCAACTATAGCAGGTATTGTTTCACATTTTTGTAGATCTTTGCTTGGTTTAAGAGCAGGCAGCTAGATTCTTTGATATGCTACTGCATTCGATATTTTGCAATATTATACGTCACGTAGCTTCCACAAAACTCCACTGTACGCTTGTGAGAGAATGAGAGTGAAAAAGGCAAATAATACCTTTGTATTAATATGGAAATTGTATTGACTTCAGAGATCACAGAAACCCAGGGGTCCCCAGACCACACGTTGAGAGCCAATGTTCATGACTTTTTCAGGGTCATGGTCCCCCCAAAAAGCAACACATGTTCTTCCTTCTCTAAGAAATGAGCATGCAAACCTATGTACACACACGAGTTTGTAAATAACTTTGGGGGTTCATTGACACCCTGAAGTCTATGGACACACCAGATTAAGAACTCGGCCTAGAAGGAAGGTAAGAATTTTTCTGGCTATTTTTGCATGCTGAAGTTCCCAGGTCAAGGCCAGGCTCAGTTAAGGCACTTGATAAATACCGTTACATGAAATGAAACAAAAATTTCTCAGCAAAATTAGAGAAATGTCTAAAATCACCAAAAGATTAAATGAAATTAAACGGTAAATAACTGTTGGATCTGGTTAGCTGTGCTTTAACACTGAGTCAGCAAAATGCCTCCCCATACAAATGACAAGGCAAGTAAGTGCAAACTCCATCTTTTACTTCTCTCCCAAACATCTTTTTTTCAAAGAACCTCACTGGCTGCAATTCAAAGACATGTTGAAAAAATATAAATATATATTTTGGGGGTAAAAAATCCATTAAAGTTTTGATTGCATTGAGTTGCTTATCAAGGGTGTGTGAATAATGCCAGGAAAAGATACTTTTCTAAAAATCAATACGATGAAAGTGCTGTTTTAGGGATGCTGTAGTTGTTGGTTGTGTTTCAGAGTTATTCCTATTGACCCGAATTCAAAAACAAGGTATTGATTTATAAAGTACCTTCAGTAAATAAATGCACATTCTTTCAGCTAACCCTAATAACCTGTAGCATACAGAACAAGTTTTCAATTCAGCTCTGTAGAGCTGAGCTTATACTGTCACAATTAGTCCTCTCTCAGTCATGAGGCTCCTCCAGTGTGGGGGAAGAACAGAGATGGCAGACAAGACAAGCATGGAAAGAGGAAGCAGGCAGAAGCACCTCAGTTTTTTTCTTCCCCTCAAATATTTTCTCAAATGTCATTTTGGTTTCCTGAGCAGGTTGAATGCACAGATAGCAAAACCATCGCCTTCCAATGATTGAATGATGACTCATCACAGTCTTGTACATTATGGCTCTACTCAACTTTCCTTTTGAGACTGAATGGTACAGATAAGCAGAACGGTATCTCCTTAGTTGACTGTTGGGTCCATTCTACAGAAATAGAGGATGAGGCCCATGACCCCTGGCTTTACATTCAGAGTGCACATCAGGACAGTGTCGTGGGTTGGCTCTGATCTTCTCACTCTGCTTTTACTTATCAGTCACAAATATTGGTTGGTCGATGAGGACCACATTGCCTTAAATTCCCCCCCGCTTTCTTCACAACCACTGTTTACCAATGGCAATTGACTTGCTTCTTTTTTTTTTTTTTTTCTTTGAGATGGAGTCTTACTCTGTCATCAGGCTGGAGTACAGTGGCGTAACCTCAGCTCACTGCAACCTCAGCCTCCTGGATTCAAAAGTGCTTCTTCTGCCTCAGCTTCCCGAGTAGCTGGGACTAAAGACGCATGCCACTGCACCCAGCTAATTTTTATATTTTTAGTGGAGACGGGGTTTCACCACGTTGGCCAGGATGGTCTCGATCTCTCAACCTTGTGATCCACCCGTTTCAACCTCCCAAAGTGCTGGTGTTACAGGTGCGACAGCACCCGGCCAACTTGCTTAAGAAGCAGGTGAGCATCACGAAAACAAGCTTGAGTAAGATGTGGAAAAATAGAGTTTCTGGGCATTGGGCTTCTTTTGGCCTTTTCTTGACACTTCAGAGTGGCTATTAAGGGGTTATATGCTTAGTTTCATCACTCAAATTTGATCACTTCAATGTATCAATTCAGATAAATTTATCCATATTTTTAAAAAAGAGGCAAAGCACAGGGTAATACAGAAATGAGCAGAAATCCAACAGAAGTGAAAATACAAAGCAGAGAGAAATATACCTGTATCAATGATGAAGGCATCCCGCTGGATACCAGCGAGGTTACCACACGGAGAGAACCCTGGTGGAGCCTATTTAGTATTCACAGAGCAGGATCTGGCAGAATTCCACACATTTGTATTTAAATCCCAAAAAATCTATGTTTTTTTTTTTAACCAATCAACTTTTCTGTTCTTTCTCTTGGTTATTATGATTTTGATTATGATTTTGATTATTTAAATAGATTTATTCCTGCAAAGCATATTTTTTGGGGCCAGCATGATTCTCCTGCAGTGGATGACTGGTGTTTTGTGAACCAGGAGCCTTGGGGGATGGAATGGCGGGAAGGAAGGTGGCCAGTGAGTAGGGGCCTGGGCCTCACACCTGGCTTCAATCAGTGCAGTTCTATTTGATCTGTTTTTATATATTGAGGCTAGGAGTAAGATTTTATTAGAAAAAGAATTTTGCTCCTAAAAACAATGACAATGAAAGGTTGAAAGTCACTGATCTGGGCAAACTATGTTTAGACTGAAATGGACCCTGAACATTAATAATTCTTCTGTAGGAAATCAGCAGGTGATTTCTCTCTTTTTTTTTAAAGTTGCAAGTTATCCATATTCATTATTTTAAAAAGTACAGAGGAAACAGATAAGCAAAAATTAAAAAATAAAAGCACCCATCCTAATTCTACTAACCTGAGATCACAGCTGTCAACTTTGGTGACAATTTATTAGCCTGTTTTTTTTCTGTGCATACATATATATTTATACATCCTTTTTTAAACAAAAAGAGATACAAACTCTGCATACTCTACACACTGTCACTTGACTTTTTCAATGTAGGATATTATGAACATATTTTCATGTCAGTGAATATACCTCTACTTTATAAATGGTGCGTAGTATGTTAGCATGTGGACTTGATCCATTTCTATCAGACATGCTGTTTATCCAGTGCCTTCTGGTAAGGTATTTATTCTGCTATCATAAACAATCCTGCTGTGAACATCCTGGATTGCTGTACAGAGCAAAACTTCCAAATGCTGTGCTCTGGCATACTGATAGAATGCAAATGGTCACACGGGTGTGGGTGTGGAGATATGGAACCACCTGGGTCATTTGCTGATCTGCCCCCCCCAACTCTTATGACTGTCACCTGGGGCTGTGAGCTGACCCCAGTGTTTACCTCAATATACTCTACACCTGTGCTTTTCTATGCATGACTCTAAAATTCTTGCAGAGTATTGATATGGAGTTGGAATTACAATTATGTCTGCAGTAGCCAGCCCAGCACGCTTTAAGCCTCAGGGCCACCCTCTATTAGCTGGGGAACCTTGAGTAAGTGACTTTCCTTTTGTGTCCCTCAATTTCCTCATTTCTTTCCTTTTTTTTTTTTTTTTTTTTTGAGGCGGAGTCTTGGATTGTTGCCCAGGCTAGAATGCAATGGCGCAGTCTCGGCTCACTGCCACCTCCGCCTCCCAGGTTCAAGTGATTCTTCTGCCTCAGCCTCCTGAGTAGCTGGGACTACAGGCGCCTGCCACCATGCCCAGCTAATTTTTGGTAGAGATGGGGTTTTACCATGTTGGCCAGGCTGGTCTTGAACTCCTGACCTCAGGTGAGCCTCCCACCTCGGCCTCCCAAAATCCTGGGATACAGGCATGAGCCACCAAGCCTGGCCAATTTCCTCATTTCTTAAGTGGAAGTACTGATCTTTTCTGCCTCCTACTCATTGTGGTGTTTAAAAAGTGCATATGTGATCCCAGCACTTTGGGAGGCCAAGGTGGGCGGATCACCAGATCAAGAGATCAAGACCATCCTGGCCAACATAGTGAAACCCCGTCTCTACTAAAATACAAAAATTAGCTGGGCGTCGTGGCATGCACCTGTAGTCCCAGCTACTCAGGAGGCTGAGGCAGGAGAATTGCTTGAACCCGGGAGGCGGAAGTTGCAGTGAGCTGAGATCGCACCACTGCACTCCAGCCTGGCGCATGGCAACAGAGAGAGACACTGTCTCAAAAAAAAACAAAAAAACAAAAAAAAACATATGTGTAAACACTTAGAACAATGTCAGCAATGCAGGAAGTAATCAAGATGTTAATTATTAGTACAAGATGTTAATTATTAGTATCCTTGGCTATTTTTGACTATTTCAAAGCTGGGATGGTTTCTGATCTGAAAGACAGAACATGACCTTTGAGTCCCTGAACATCTGTGTCTCTCCATATAGCGTAGGACATAGCTTCCCAAAAGGTATAATGAGAGAGGGATTCTTTTGCCCTGAAGATTGCCTGGCAAGGCCTGAGGGATCAGAGCCCCTGGGCTGATCGCACCCAGCCTTTGATGACTCCAGTGTACCAGACAAACAGGATCACTCTGTCGTGCGCAATGACTTGAGAAAGATTGGGACAACCGGTCATGGGCTTTGTGATTATCTCAGATTTTACTTTGACACCCTGCCTCGGCAAGCTTTCCTTCCCTTCTCTTCTCTCTCAACTGTAAGCACCAATTATTTGGCAATCGCAACTAACCAGACACTCAGCTTGACCTATGTGTGCAAGGAGAAAGAGATCACTTTTCAGTAGTAGTTTTCTGGGGTAACTTCAATAGCATTTGGCAATATAATATGATAATTACCACGTTTGAGGGAAAGAAAAACAAATGAATAAACCTTTACCTACATCTCGTGTGACTCTTTTGTTTTTTACCACTTGGCTGGTCCTTGCAGCCTGGGGACATTCAGGGCGTAAGTGCATGATAATGAGAACTGCGTACTGTGGAAACCTGACGGTGCGTTTAAAACCTGGGGAGATACTTTTGTGAATAGCCATGTTTTCTGTCTTTAATTTTAGCCACTTTTTCTCCTAGTCTTGAGGTTTTGAAGTTTCTGGCTTTCTCCCTTATGGGCCCGGGTCCCATTTTTGCTCTAGTTGAGTGCAGATACACATCTCAAATTCTGGCTGCAAATCAGCTGTCCTCTCAGTTTTCAGAAGATAGCTCTCCTATTCCTTCCATAAGCTCCTTTGGTCTTTGTTCTCTGCTCCAATCTGTAAGCCATCTGCACCCTTTATTATTAAGAACATATTTACCGAGATTTCACAACTGTTTAATAGATATGTATCTTATTACATGTTTGATACACCTCATTAAACATACGATTCAATTGGTATTTATTTAACATTCAGTAAACACGGAGACCCCGCAGCCTAGATGGGGGGAAGGAGGAGGACCCCGGCTCAGTGTCACTGTGCCCCTTTGTCCTATAGAAACTGCTCCTGCACAGCCCAGAGCTTCATCTTTAACCCTTCAACACTCCAGCTCAAATGGGCTTGGGCCAAGAGTCAAAGTCGGGATGAAAGTCTCAACAGTAGCTTACATACAGCTCGGGCTCCCACTGGGGCTACCAGGCTGGATGCGATCCATGTTCTCCTCGTACCATCTCAGCAGCAGAGCCGAGTGTGAGCTATGCGGTGTCCTGTTCCAGCCCTACAGCGTGACTGTGAATTTTTTTTTTTTCCAGTGACTTACGATGTGGTCTTCAGTACAATTCATCATAAAAAAAGAAGGAAGATTCCCAAATCTCCCAGCTGTTCTTTCAAACCAGGTGAGATGCATCAGAGCCCTGTTAAATCAATTAGATATATACCAGGATGCTCCCTGAGTCTGTCACTCTGCTTCATCCTTCACTTGCCTAATCTTCAAGACTCTCGGTTCATGGTGTAGACCTCTTCGCACATATCCCAGACATTTGAGTTCACTTCTCATGTGCGGAAGATCTCTTCGTTACTTCAATTATGATACACCTGAGTACTACATGGGGGGGAAGCCTAAGACAAAACACAGACCAACACAAGAGTCTTTCTTCACATGGGAATTTTCTGGCATGTGTTTCTCATCCCTGCCCGCTTCACTTTCTCCCGCAGCAGGGCTTTGGAGAAACATTACTCCATTGAAAAGCTGGAGGCCCTTTTTTTTTTTTTTTCTGTTGGTGTTCAGGGTTTCCAGGATTCAGAATGAAGAAATCCAAAGAAGCCACAGCCACTCCTCTGCGGGAAAACTTTTCCTTTAAGAAGGCCACAAGCCTTGGCCAACAACCGATTACAAACTATGGAACCGCCATGCTTTCTATAGAGGGGGTAGGAGGCAATTTAGTTCTTAGCTCTTTGCCATAAATAACGGATTAAAAAGCTTAGCCGATGCTATAAATTAAAAATGTGAAACTAATTATACCAGTCCCATAAAAGCAAAACAATCAATTCATAACCAGAGTATGTGATGTGACAGCGTCTACCGGGTATGACAGTTCAAGAGAAGCCGAGGGGGACCCAGTAATCCTGCAGGAATCTGTCCTCCAGCCCAGAACCACAGGCCCACTTCCACTTTACAAAGCAGAACAGTAGTAGCTCTGTTGTCCTCTCCACCCATTTTTCATGGCAACAGCTTCATCCTTTCTCCACCCCTTCCATGCAGGCCCATTACTCAAAAGCAAGGCTCACCCATACCAACAAGCACAGCTGCAGTGTCGCCAATTCAAACCAGATGGGTCTGAAAGGCAGCTGCTGCCAAGGCTATAACTCAACTGGGAATTCCTAAATGTTTCAACCAGCCATTTAATAATGTTCTAGCTGGAGTTTTCTCCCTGTTCTAAATATATGACTGAGGCCGACTTGGTAGGACCCTGCAGTTTCAAAAGCGTTCTCTGTGTCGCTTAATGGATTGTTTCCTTCTGTTTTACATGGCCCCATACTCAACATATCACAAGCTGCCTGTGTTTTCTCCACCCCCAGCTTGTCCTCCCCCTGGTGCAGAATGAATCACTGTTCACAACTGATCATGCCCTGTGTATGAGAATTATACGTTACACCTTTTGCCTGTGATTTTTGTGGTTCTTCTCATTAAAGGTGGAACATATTCCTCATTGCATTGGTCTGTTGCTCAAGCATATGACTTGACTTGGCTAATGGAGAGAAGAAGCGTGTGTGTGTGTATGCCAGGTCTACAGTGAGACCTCAAGAAATGCTGCATATTTCTGTTCATGCTTTTATATTCCGTTGATCTGGCATGAGAATGATACAATCTAGATAGTGATTGGCCTGAGAAGAATGAGAAAACACAGCTAACTTGAACCCTCTTGCAATGTGAAGCCAAGCTCAGCTGATCCCAGTCAAGCACAGAAGAACCAAAGCAGGCCTATAGATACACAAGGGAAAAATAAATGAATAAATGCTTGCTGTTTTAAGATGCTAAGTTTTGGGAAGGTTTGTTACACAGCATTATTGTGGCAATTGCTGACAGATACACTTGCCACCTAAGTTATCTTTCCAAAACCGCCATTGGATTATATTAGCCGTTTGATTTACGGCTTCTTGCCGCTTACAGGGCAAGTCCAAACTCTGAGTTGTGTCATTCAAGGTTCCTAGCAATCCTGCTCTAGTTTAAGTGTCAGTTTCTCTGCAAATCCTTCCCCAACTGAATTGCTTTCCCCCTCCTCTGGGTTTCCAGAGCCCTCCAGTGATCTGCTGCAACAGTACTTATCATACTGAGTATCGCTAGTATTATATCCACCTTCCTCAAAAGACCATGAACTCCAAAGTCGAGAGTCAACCAATTCACCTTTGTAGTCTCAGCAGGAACCTATGGTAAACAAACTGAATTCACTTAGCAACGATTACAGCCTGCTTGATTTTGATAGGAAACATCGATAGATCATTTGACTACAAAAGACTCAAATATTTTCTGAACACTTTCAGAAAAGTAACTTCAACTCCGTCACCCTTTCCTCTAATTTTCAAGTTCAGGCGTTCAGTTTCCTGAACAATGGTCTGGGTTTCAGCAGGGAGACGGATCGGGGTGCAAATATCGCCAAAGGTCATAAAGACATGTTCCAAAAGCAAGGCCGTGGTCCACTTAAATTCCCCCCTGGGATTTCAGCCTGATCCTTGCTCTAATGTTGACCCACGGCCATTGCCCAAACAGAGGGAGTGGAAAACAGGCTGGAGTTTGATTTTCCCAGTTGACACGGTCACAGTTTTGCCTGCAATAATGTTGCTGTTTTCCTTGGGCTGTGACTGTTGCAGATGAGTCAGACCGAGCAGGGCTGTAGCCCTTAGATGGATCGATGGTATCGATCCTCAAGCTCCATGTCATTTCCAGGGGATTTGCTAAAGAAGCTACTTAGGTTCCTTTTTCATTTTCACCAACTCATTACCAGCTGCTGCAGCCTTCGTACGTCTCAGCAACACCTGGAGAAGTGGAACATGACCGTCCGATTTGAGTTCAGACACCTTCCTTTGAAATTCAACACAAGGCAACATGCAACCCACCAAAATCTGAGTCAAATAAGGAAGTCAGGTCACACTGGCCCACAGGGGTTTGGTATTTTTTGTTTTGTTTTAAAAGGGCAGCCTGGCCCTACACTAAGCAATTGATCCCCTGGCTTAACTTTTAAATTAAGACCATTGTAAATTTGGGAACTTGAGAAGACATAGAGAGGACACCCATAATACTTTGCAAATGTCAAGTGCCTCTCAATGTTGGTTACTTTTCAAAGGTAGCTAGGTTACAATGTACCCTAGTAATGAAAAAACCCTGTCAGGCCCACTCCACGGGGTTTCAGTCAATATACATAATATTATTGGGCTTTGCAAGGATTAACGGTTGTTTCTCTCACAGCCTCACAATAGGGCTATTTATTTTTTTCTACCCAAGGCACAAAGAAGCCTCCCTGTTTACAGAGGAGCCCAGGACATTTTGGGGCCCCAAGGCGGTCCAGACTTCTCTTTGCACACTTCCCCCTGCTGGTGGCTTTGTAGTTAACCTAAAAAATTCAACTCTTTTAACCTACCGACACCAGGACTGAAAAATGCCAAAACTAAGCAATATTTATTAGGGATTGATATCATCTATAAGTCATTTCTAGAGTATAAAAGTTCTGGGGTTCCACAGTTTTATTCTGAGAGTAAAAGCTTTCTGTCACTCCATCCTCTCCTCCAACCCTAATGGGCCTTTAGCAATTCCATATTTAGTGTAGTGTGGACCCACCCATCCTGCAGAGTGTGGTTCCCAGAATGGAGCCTGTACAATGGAGCCTTACCGATATTTAATGACATTAGGAGGCTAGAGATAGCACATCAAAAAAATTCTGTGGTGTGTCACGACCATGCCTAAATAAGAAAAAGGAAACTCGTTTTTCATTCAGGTTTTGCTTAGCGTAATGATTAAAAGAAATTCCAGTCTTAAAAACTCATAACAAAGATGCAATGATTAGTCTGTCCAATGAAATTGTTTGAATGAGAGAAGACAGGATATGGAGGATAATGCTGAGCTGGCTGCAGGGATGACCCAACTAACTCTTTTAAGCATCTCAGCAGTGGCAGAGCTTTCTTAGAATTAGTTTGATTTACAGGCCAGGTGTGGTGGCTCACGCCTGTAATCCCATCACTTTGGGAGGCCAAGGCAGGTGGATCATTTGAAGTCAGGAGTTGGAGGCCAGCCTGGGCAGTATGGCGAAACCCTGTCTCTACTAAAAATACAAAAATTGGCTAATTGGCTGGGTGTGGTGGCATGTGCCTGTAGTTCCAACTACTCAGAAGGCTGAGGCAGTAGAATTGCTTAAACCCCGGAGGTGGAGGTTACAGTGAGCCGAGATCGTGCCACTGAATTCCGGCCTGGGTGACAGAGCAAGACCTTGTCTTAAAAAAATTAAAGATAAAAATAAACACATACAACGTAACGTTTCTCATTATAATCATTTTAAGTGTATATTTCAGTGTCATTACATGTATTCACAATGCTGTGCAACCATTACCATCTAATTCCAGAATGTTTTCATCACCCTAGGTGGAAACCCCATACCTATCAGCAGTCATTCTCCCATCTCCTCTTCCCCCAGCTTCTGGCCACCACAAATCTACTCTCTGAATCTATGGATTTGTCCATTCTAGATATTTCACATAAATGAAATCCTACAATATGGAGCTCTTTGTGTCTGGCCTTTGAGTTAACCCAATGTCTTCAAGGTTCATTCATATTGAAGCACGTATCAGAACTTCATTTTTTAAATGGCTGAATAATATTCCACTGTACAGATATATCACATTTTGTTTGTCCATTCATCTGCTGATGGACATTTAGGTTCTTAGATGTGGTTTTTGCTTCTCCTTACGGTAACCAAAATTCATAGCAACAGCATACACACCTATGCTGTTGTGGTTGTTTTTAACATGCCATGTTATTAACAGATTGCACTGTCAATCATCATTAATAAGTACCAGTATGGTAGGTACTCAACCCACGATGCTTGAGAGTTCACTTTCTTGCCTCTAGAGCTCTGGTTGGGCAGACCAGAAATAAAGAAATGATTACACGAAATATTAAGGAATGGTGCAGGCAGGATATGAATATGTCATACTACAGAGACTCCCTGCAACTGGGGCTGGGTAATACTGAGGCATGCCCAGTTGCCACTCAAATTCCTGTTGCATCTACGAGACCCTGCTGTCTGAGGGGTATTGCAATTTCCTGTCAGTATTTTGACAAATGGTTGCCGATCAGAGATTCCGAAATCAAGGACTGGCTCACAAGGCAGTGAGTAGAGAGTACTGTCATGGCTACTTCTGGACTGGCCCTATCTTGGAATCAGGTTGGTGAGAGTTGAAGGCTGTCTCCTCCAGTCAGTAGGGTCCTAGGAAACTGGGCAAGATTTCTTTTGAAAAACATGTTTGGAGGCCGGATAAAATAGCTCACGCCTGTAATCCCAGCACTTTGGGAGGATGAGGCAGGGTGGATCACCTGAGGTCAGGAGTTTGAGACCAGCCTGGCCAACATGCTGAAACCCCATATCTACTAAAACTACAAAATTAGCCAGGTGTGGTGGCACATGCCTGTAATCCCAGCTACTCGGGAGCCTGAGGCAGGAGAATTGCTTGATCTTGGGAGGTGGAGGTTCTAGTGAGCTGAGGTTGTGCCACTGCACTCCGGCCTGGGCAACAAGTGTGAAACTCCATCTCAAAAAACAAACAGAAAAATATGTTTGGGCGTTGGGTATACACAGACATAAAGATGGCAACAATAGACATTGGGGGCTACTAGAGAGGACAGGGAGGGAGTGGGGGAAAGGGCTGAAAAACTAACTTTTGGGTCCTGTGCTTACTACCTGGGTGGACGGAGCCATTGCATCGCAAACCTCCGCATCTCACAATATTTTCATGTAACAAATCTGCACATGTACCCCTGAATCCAAAATAAAAGCTGAAATTATAAAACAATGAAATAATATTTTGACATTTAAAAAAAGAAAATATGGGGGGAAAGCTAGGTGAAATGTATGCCAATAAAAAAAATAAAACAAGGAGTGGGCTTCCACTGACAAACAAGTCAAAACTATGTCAAAGGACGTTGAGTAGGTCGTGGTTTGCAGGCCTTCTCAGGGGCATCAGCATTTCAGTGTGCGTCCTAAGGCTCCAGTAGGCCAGACCCTGTGCAGTATTTTCTAAAATTCTTTGACTGTGGAATCCTTTCATGCTGCTGTGTTAATTGTGCAGTTTTTATGCTATACAAAGGCATCTGGTAAGGGGGCTAGTGGGAGCTGAAATGTATGTGCCCTGCACTTTGCTTGCCAAGGCAAGGGCCTGTAGGTCTGTGTTCACCCGGGAGGGGTTGCGTTCTTTGTGTGTGTGTGTGTGTGTGTGTGTGTGTGTGTGTGTGTTTAAAGTTTGTCTTCCAATAATGTCCTTCATTTTCTAATTTTCATAAGGATGCTCTCTAGGATAGTGTAGTCCCTGAACACTTTTGGTGGAGCACGGGGGATGGATGTTTTTGGGTATGGGAGGGAAGTGTACTCAGGGACAACAGTGGTCCCGGGAATTTCTGGGCTTATCCTAGATGGGGCAAGCCCTAGAGCCGGGGAGGAGCACTGTTAATCAAGGACAAAGGAAACCAAAGATTGATCTCTGGGGGCATTGCACCATGGAATTCATTAGGAACGAGGACTCTTGGGAAGCACAGCATAACCCTATTGTTGTAATCAAGTCATTATATTTGAGGTGTTGAACTTGACTTGCTTCTGACCTCCGCAGAAGACTGAACTTGAGAATGTGCTTTTCTATATATATTTTTTCTGCTTACAAAAGATATGTGTGCCCATTGTACAAAATTTGTAAACTGCAAAAAAATACAAAGAAGAAAATAAAAATCACTGTTAATACTTCTATTCATGGTTATAATTTTGGTGTAGCTATTTTATACATCTTCATATATAAAGATATATTTTATTGTTATAGATTATTTACACACTAGCATACATTTTATTTTTAAAAGTTGCATATCTTTTTATAGATTTTGAAACAAAATTGTGATCTCCTAGCTAATCTGTAAGCTCTTAAAAAAAATCCCATATCACATTGGGTACAGTGTACACAGCTCGGGTGATGAGTACACCAAAATCTCAGAAATCACTGCTAAAAAACTTATTCATGTAACCCATAATGAACTGTTCCCCAAAAACTATTGAAAAAAAAAAGATGTATGAGAACTCCCATCTTCTCTGAATTGTATGTGAAATTGTGTTTGTGTATGTACATAATATACTGTTCCTTTTTTCTGAAAATAAGATCTGTGGTTTTCATCACCTTCTCAAATGTATCATGTCCTAAGAAAGATCAAAGTCTTTCGGTAGCACTGATTTGTAAACTATAAAGTAGTATTCAAATACAAAGACCCTCTACTGTACTCATTCTTAAAAAAAAAGAAAAAATCCCATATCAATATATTACATATACTTTCCATATCTTTAAGTATCACTTCACAACATGGCTACATAGTGTATTATTGTATAGACATACCATATTTTATTTAATAAAGTTAAATATTTATTTAATTGTATTTCATTTAGTAAACGGTTGGACTTTAAGGTTATTTAAAAATTTTCCCTGTTATACATAACTCAACGATGAACTGTTTTTTCACATCTCTGATTGTTTCTCAGAGCTTCTTACACCTTTTCTTCATATTCCTATAATACTGCTAATCCTGATGTAGTCACTTCTGGTTATAATTATTTCCCCCAAGATGAATAAGATACTAAGTGTGAATCATCTCTCCCGATGTGAGTGTTATACACTAAGATAGGCAATGCAAAATTGTGAATTTAAAGTACTTAGCTTTAAAGTATTATTACTTTCCCTTATATCATAAGATGTTTTCACAGGTGATATTGTCCATGTAGGAAATCTGAAAAAAATCAACAAAAAACTCTCCTGGAACTAATAAGTGTGTATAGCAAGGTTGCAGGATACAAGCTTAATATACAACACTCAATCAGTTTCCTATATACCAGCAATGAACAAGTGGAATTTGAAATTAAAAACACAATACTATTTAAATGAGCATTCCTCAGAATGAAATACCTAGGTATAAAGTTAACAAAATATGTTTAGGATCTGGGTGAAGAAAACCAGAAAACTTTGATGAAAGATCAAAGAAGATCCTACTAAATGGATAGATATTTCATGTTCATGGATACAAAGACTCAATATTGTTGAGATGTCAGCTCTTCCCAACATGATTTATAGATTCAATGATGTAATCTCAATCAAAATCCTAGCAGGTTATTTTGTGTTTATTGACAAACTGATTCAAAAGTTTATATAGAGATGCCAAAGACTAAGAACAGCCAACATAATATTGAAAGAGAAGAAAAGCATTGGAGGACTGGCACTAGCCAACTTCAAGACTTACTATAAAGCTACAGCAATTACTACAGTAAAGTGTTGGTAAAAAGACAGACAAATAGATCAACGGAACAGAATTGAAAGCCCAGAAATACACCTGCATAAAAAAGTCAACTGATCTTTGAAAAAGAAGGAAAGGCGATATGATAGAGGAAAGACAGTCTTTTAAACAAATGTTGGTGGAACAAATGGATATCCAATATAAAAATGAATCTAGACATAAACCTCCTTATGCCCATCACAAAAATTAACTCAAAATGGATCACAGGCCTAAATGTAAACACAAAGCTATAAAACTCCTAGATAACAACATAGGATAAAATATAGATGACCTTGGGTTTTGTAACTTTTTAGCTATAACCCCAAAAGCATGGTCCATGAATGAAAGAACTGACAAACTAGACTTCATAAAAATTAAAATTTTCTGCTGTGTCAAAGACATGACCAAGAGAATTAAAAGACAAGCCACAGACTAGGAGAAAATATTTGCAAACAAAATACCTGATAAAAGACTATTATCTACAATATACAAAGAACTCTTACAACTCAACAACAATTTTAGTTAGACAACAGTTTAATTAAAAAACGGGCCAAGGAACTTAACAGACACCTCACTGAAGAAGGTATGTAGATGGTAAACAAGCATATGAGAAGATGCTCCATGTCATATGTCATCAAGAAAGTGCAAGCCTCTTTGGAAGACAGTTTAACCATTTCATACAAAATTAAACATACTCTTCCATATAATCCAGCAACTAGTCTCCTAGTGTTGACCCAAATGAGTTGAAAACTTATGTCTCCTCCAAAATCTGCACACAGATGTTTATAGCAGGTCTATTCATAATTGCCAAAACTTGAGAGCAACCAAGATGTCCTTCAGTAGGTGAATGGCTAAATAAACCATGGTACACCCAGACAATGGGACATTATTCAGTGCTAAAAAGAAACACACTATCAAGCCATGGTAAGACATAGGGGAAACATAAATGTGTATTACTAAGTGAAAAAAGCCAGTCTGAAAAGACTACGTATTGCATGATTCTAATTACACGTCATTCTGTAAAATGCAAAACTTTGGAGACAGTAAAAGGATCAGTGGTTGCTAGGGGCTAGGGAGTGGGGGAGGGATGAGTAGGCAGAGCATACATGATTTTTTGGGCAGTGAAAGTTCTCTGTATGGTACTATAATGATAGATACATATTATTACAAATTTGTCCAAACTAATAGAATATACAACACCAAGAGTGAACCTTAATGTGAACTATGGACTTTGGGTGATACTGATGTGTCTATGTAGATTTACCAATTGTAAGAAATGTCATTCTGGTGGGGGATTTTTTTTGCACCCCACATGCCTTTATTAAATTGATTTTCCACACAGGTAACAAAGTACTTCAGTGGAGAAAAGGTAGACTTTTTAACAAATGGTACTGAAACCACTGTATATTCACACACAAAAAAAGAAGAATCAAATAGATGCAATAAAAAATGATACAGGGGATGTCACCAGTGATTCCACAGAAATAGGAACTACCATCAGAGAATACTATAAACACCTCTATGCAAATAAAGCAGAAAATCTAGATGAGATGGATAAATTCCTGGACACATACACCCTCTCAAGACTAAACCAGGAAGCAGTCGAATCCCTGAAAAGACCAATAACAAGGTCTGAAATTGAGGCAGCAATTAACAGCCTACCAACCAAAAAAAGTCCAGGACCAGACAGGCTCACAGCCGAATTCTACCAGAGGTAGAAAGAGGAGCTGGTACTATTCCTTCTGGAACTATTTTCAGAATAGGGGATTTTAATAATGGGGGACACTATGCATATGTGGAGACACAGAGTAAATGAGAAATCTTTGCACCTGCTCCTCAATTTTGCTGTGAGCCTACACTGCTCTAAAGGGTATTACAAAAAGTTGATGTAGAATGACAACGTGTATGTAAAATAGTTGGAAATTTTTCTTGTTCAAACCAGCTATCATATTATGTGGTTATATTTCTTTGCTTGACATGGAGTTTTCCAAGGACAAGTCATGAAAAGCAGATGAGCCTCACCTGACCAAGACAAGTCGAGGAACACAAGCAAGAATTTCTCAAAGGCTGTTTCTAAGAAAGTTCCTGGCACCATATTTCTAGAGATTTTGCAGAAACACGGCCAAAGAGTCTCATTTATAGGAAAAAGGACTCCATTGTCTTCTGACTGATGAAATGCTAGAGTAACCATGTAGAACTCTTTGTTAAAAAGATGCCTCTCGGCTGGGCGTGGTGGCTCACGCCTGTAATCCCAGCACTTTGGGAGGCTGAGGCGGGTGGATCGCCTGAGGTCAGGAGTTAGAGAGCAGCCTGACCAATATTGTGAAACCTCATCTCTATTAAAACTACAAAATTAGCCAGGTGTGGTGGCACATGCCTGTAATCCCAGCTACTCGGGAGGCTGAGGCAGGAGAATTGCTTGAACCCGGGAGGCGGAGGCTGCAGTGAGCCAACATTGTGCCATTGCACTCCTGCCTGGATGACAAAAGCAAAACTCTGTCTCAAAAAAGAAAAAAAAAAAAGATACCTCTCAGGTGCCTTTTTCAAACACAGGTTCATGTGTGGAAACCTGCATGTTTCAACCAAATGGATGAAGATAATGAGGGCATAACAGGAACTGGCGCAAGGTCAAAAAGGAAAGTTGCTTGACATAAATACAGATTACCCTCCAGGATCTTCTGCTTGGAAAGGCTGAACAGTGGAGGTGGTTCAATTGCAGAATGCTCTGATTTACAGATATCTCTTAAAGCTTAAGCCAGTTTTCCTAAACTTCAGTCACTTGACTATCACCTTCCTGATTTTGCCCTATTTCTGTACCACCTTCACTGTAATTATTTTTCTTGCAATGGACTCACAATTTTATTTAAATAGATTCAGCCTCATCCTAAGAGATAATATCTATGAAATCATAAGATTATGTACTGGCTATATATTTTTACACATGCATAAATGTTAAAACTAAAAAAATTATTGGTGTACTGCCAAGTATTCTCTTTCCCATCACCATGGATGTGCACTACACACTTGGAGAAGTGCTAGTTTAAGAAATGCTTTTTTGGGGCAAATATGGAAAATATGACTGTCTACAGTAGAGAGTAAACATCTGAAGCTTATTTTTCTGAACAGCCTTATAGGGTATAAATCAAGCCAGGTTTAAAAAGATTTGAGGGCCCAGTGTGGTGGCTCACACTTGGAACTCCAGCACTTTGCGAGGCCAAGGTGAGAGGACTGCTGGAGCCCAGGAGTTTGGGACCAGCCTGGGCAACACGGGGAGACCCTGCAGGTATGGTGGCGGACACCTGTGGTCCCAGCTACTCAGGAAGTTACAGTGGGAGGGTCACTTGAGCCTGGGAGGTTGAGGCTGCAGTGAGCTGTGATCACATCACTGCCTTACAGCTTGGGTGATGGAGCAAGATCCTGTCTCAAAATAAATAAAAATATCGGGGCCAGGCGCCGTGGCTCACACCTGTAATCCCAGCACTTTGGGCAGCCGAGGTGGGCGGATCACAAGGTCAAGAGATCAAGACCATCCTGGCCAGCATGGTGAAACCCCATCTCTACTAAAAAATACAAAAAATGGCTGGGCGTGATGGCACATGGCTGTAGTCCCAGCTACTCAGGAGGCTGAGTCAGGACAGTCGCTTGAACCCGAGAGGCGGTGGTTGCAGTGAGCTGAGATTGCACCACTGCGCTCCAGCCGGGCAACAGAGTGAGACTCCGTCTAAAAAAAAAAATAAATACATACATAAAGAAATATTAAAAAAATAATAAATAAAAGAACTGAAAAGATTTGAGTCAATGTCCAGAGGTCATACCCACTGCAAGCTGTTCAGGCAGGGGTACTGAAGATACCAACCTGGCCCTCTGAGGTCATGACCCGTGAACACTGTGTCCTGCACGGCATCATCTGCACACAGGCTGAATATTGGCCCATGTGGATTTTTGTTCCCACCCAATGTTGCATTGCTCGTCTCTCGGTTCCTTAAGCCATGTCCACTTCGCTAACTCACTGAACTGACAGCCACCGTCCATTCCCTTTAGAAGCCTTATTGACCAATGCCTACTGTAGCCCACACAGTCCCAGGTAACACCCTACACTCTTGAGCACCTGAGCAGTCCTGGCCCCAGAAGCTCAGATGTGTCCTTCCTAAGAGTCAAGTGTGTTTGCCCCCAAGTCTCTTTAAGGATGTTCATAAAATACATGACTTAATGAAATAAAATATAAACCGGGGACATAGGGGTACAAAAAGAGTTGCTTCTATGACAGCTAAACTAGCTCTGTGAAAACACTCAGGTCAGTCACTGTAAATTGCCTTGTAGACAGGACAACTGTAATTGAAGGATCCTGCACTCATGGCCTCCCAAGTGCCTCAGAGTCTCCCTTCCTACCAAAGAAATGGAAACTGGAAATGGCAGAGAAGCAAGAGAGAGCTGGTTCCTGCAGTAGGACAGGGTGAAACTCTAAGTGGATACTCATAGAAACAACTTTGCCCTACATCTAAGAATTTGTGAGTGAATGTACACATGTTGTTCTAAGCTGAAATGTTTAGAGTATATGCTGTTTTAAAAAGCGCGATCCTGCTTTAGACAACATTTAAAATTAATTGGCCAACTACGGGCTCATGAGAGGTTTCCTACGTGCTCATAGGAAAGCTGTTTTCACTGCTGGGCCTGAAATGTTAGGCGTATGCATCTTGGTCTTGGCCTGTCTCACGAGACGGGAGCTCCCCAAAGACAGAGCCCATATTGTAGCCACCTTTGCTGAGGTGGGAGGACTGCCTGAGCCTGGGAGGTCAAGGCTGCAGTGAGTTATGACCGCACCACTGTACTCCAGCATGGGTGACAGAGGGAGCCCCTGTCTCAAAAAAACAAAACCAAACGAAAACCACTTTCAAGGGCCCTTAAACGTGTTGTGGGCCTGAGGCACTGAGTTACTATACCTCATGGAGAAGCTCAGCCTTGGTTACATCACCGATAAAGCCAAGACCAAAGCCTGGGATTATGTGGTCTCATTTCTGATGACAATGGAATCCAGAAAACTATGGCGACAGAATAAGCGTAAATAACAGGAGAAAAGGAATCAGCAGGTTTCTTTCTCCATTGTGTTTTTGGCAGACATCATGGCTTGGGTCCCTGCCTGCTTTCTTAGCACTACAACTCCAGAACTGATGTGATCTCTATGGACTTGACCTCAGTAGACTTCTCTTCAGGATTCTTAACTGATAATCCTGCCTACAAGTAATGAAATATTAGAGATGGTCAGTATTGGTGGAGATAACAGATCTGCTGCTCACTTAGGATTCTGCACAGAGAATATGGCCTTGTAGTCATGGATCAGTGTTCTTAGACTTGAACTCTGGTGTCTTTGTTTGCATATATTTGAATTCTTCCATGTTGACTGTACTTCCCACCTTAATCTTAAGTACTTTTTTCTTATTGCCAATTAAATTAGTGTGTTTGGGATAAGGAAATGCCTTTGATTGAACTGTTTATTTGCCTGGGATTGGCTAGTCAGGGCGAAGCAGAGGAGGGGTCTTCCAGCAGCCTTGGCGTGACTGAGGTATGGTTTGGCCAATTAAGTATTTCATACTAGAACATTCCACGAATGCTATAGGATAGTGAAGTAATTCATCACATATATTTAAAGTTGAATTTACCGATATTTTATGGTATTAGATATTATTTCTATTAACATTTTATGCTGAAATTACAGAATGATTCGTGAGTACTGAATTTTTGATTGCTTTTACACTTGCTGGGACACTATTAAACGTGATTTACGTTAATAGCACTGTAAGAAGATATTAACAATGAATTTCCAAAAGCACTTAGCATCTCATAATTGGAGTTAAATGACAAAAAAAAATGAGGAGATAATAAAGTAAAGAGAGAAAAGGAGAGAGAAAGTTTTGACAATATTCTTTTTAACCTGTGGTTCTTAATAAGATTTTTGCAGGATTGTTTTAGGTCAGGAAAGAATCAAATCTCCGATCAGGAGAGACGACGCTGACTTATTAAAGGAGTTTATAATACAGAATGAAGAACTGACTCCAGGTAGAGTGCAGAACTTTCTACTTACAGGAGAGAAAATTTTCTGATTTTCAGAGTAGGGAGGAAACTTCAATTATCACCTTTTTTTTCCTCCCATAATGACTAGAAGATAATCTAATTTTTTTTAGGAAAACGAATTGATTTGGTCATAGCTGCTGGATTACAGAGAGGTCGGCTTTTAAGGCAAAAACACTGAAGCCAGGCTGGATGCAGTGGCTCACGTTCACAATCCCAGCACTTTGGGAGGTGGAGGCGGGCCGATTGCTTGAGCTCACAAGTTCAAGACCAGACTGGGCAACATGGCAAAACCACATTATCTACTAAAAATCCTCAAATTAGCCAGGTGTGGTGGTGCGTGCCTGTAATCCCAGCTACTGGGGAGGCGGAGACTTGTTAGAACCAGGAAGGCAGAGATTGCAGTGAGCTGAGATTGCACTATTGTACTCCAGCCTGAGCAACAGAGCAAGATTCTGTCTCAAAAAAAAAAAAAAAAACAAAAAAACACATAAAAGCCAAAGCTGAAACAATAACAATTATATAACAAATTTTATTTAGCCTCCATTATGTACAGACTCTATACTAAGCAGCTGATAAGTATAACTTCATTTAATCTTCACAACATCCCTATGTATTAGGTACTAATATTATCTCCATTTTAAATGAGTGAGATAAGGAGAGTGAGAACCAGAGAAGACAAATGACTTTAGCAAGCAGCGCCATCAGGATTTGAAGCCAGGTAGTCTGGTTCCTACACAGCTACTTAGCCATCGTGCTTTTTGGAGCGTAACAACTAAGTTATTGGTAATCTGGTTAACATCAGAGCCACATTACATATGGCTTTCGCAGACCCTGTGTGCTTTTACCTACAAAGGCACACTCCCTTCTAAAAATTATTAACTATATTTTATGAGTGCCTTGGTATAAATATTAAAATTAAAAATAATATTGATATTATGTGCTAGAACATTTTCTTTGACCTAAATGTTTACTTTTTTTTTTTTTGAGATCGAGTCTTACTCTATTACCCAGGCTGGAGTGCAGTGGCGTAATCTTGGCTCACTGAAACCTCCGTCTCCTGGGTTCAAGTGATTCTCTTGCCTCAGCGTCCTGAGTAGCTGGGACTGCAGGTGCATGCCATCACGTCCGGCTAACTTTTTGTATTTTTAGTAGAGATAGGGTTTCACCATGTTGGCCAGGATGGTCTAGATTTCCTGACCTGGTGATCCGCCTGCCTTGGCCTCCCAAAGTGCTAAAATTACAAGCGTGAGCCACTGTGCCCGGCCTAAAAGTTTACTTTTTAAATGACTTTAAAAGAAACTAAGGCCAGGTGTGGTGGTTCAGGCCTATAATCCCAGCACTTTGGGAGGCCTAGGTGGGCAGATCATTTGAGGTCAGGAGTTCCAGACCACCCTAGGCAACATGGTTGAAACCCCATCTCTACAAAAAATACAAACATTAGCCAGGTGTAGTGACATGTGCCTGTAGTCCCAGCTACTTGGGAGGCTGAGGTGGGACGACTGCCTGAGCCTGGGAGGTCAAGGCTGCAGTGAGTTACGACCGCACTACTGTACTCCAGCATGGTGACAGTGGGAGCCCCTGTCTCAAAAAACAAAACCAAACGAAAACCACTTTCAAGGGCCTTTAAACGTGTTGTGGGCCTGAGGCACTGAGTTACTATACCTCATGGAGAAGTCAGCCTTGGTTACATCACCGATAAAGCCAAGACCAAAGCCTGGGATTATGTGGTCTCATTTCTGATGACAATGGAATCCAGAAAACTATGGCGACAGAATAAGTGTAAATAACAGGAGAAAAGGAATCAGCAGGTTTTCTTTGCCCTTGTGTTTTCGGAAGACATCATGGCTCAGGTCCCTGCCTGCTTTTTCAGGTCCACAACTCCAAACTAATGTCATCTCTATAGACTTTACCTCAATATGCTTCTGTTCAGGATTCTTAACTGATAATCTTACCTACAAGTAACAAAACATTAGAGACGGTCAGTATTGTCAGAGACAACAATATCTCCTGCTCATCTACAATTCTGACTCGGGCTACTGTTTGCGAAGTGAGTCTCTGGAAACACAGAGAAAGCCCAACCAAGCTCCCCAGCCCTTCCCGCTCACAGCAACAAAGTGGGGTTTCCATCTTAGACAGAAACATGATTTATCTATTAGAATCTCCCCAGTGCAGTGACTCTTTGCTTGACCCATTGTCATTGGAGCTAAAGGACTAGAGGTCACACTCAGAAGGTGTTGAATCTTAAGGTTTGGTCCAGACTTGAATATATTTTGAATAACAGTCATCAGGGGGAAAATATCTATTTTTAGATTCCAAATTGCTCCTCAACTCCAACCTGGATGTAGGAGAAAGCCAAACATGTATAAATACATTACAGTTTTAGGGTTAATATCTGTTTTGATATATGATAAAAGTAATTTCAATTAAGCTCTGCTTGAATTGGGTTACTTTCATGAGAGTCTCCACAGTGGTAGCTACAACAGATGGAATGAGATTTACAGGTAGATGTTATTTGAAATTCCCCCTCTTTTAAGGGCAGCATGGTTTAAAAGGGACTAGACATGCATACTTTTATTCAGTAAGGAAAATACTACAGAAATCCAGGATAAAATAGTTTCCTTGTAATTTTTAATTCGTTTGAAATCATGTGATTCTAGTGACTTAGTTCAGAAGGCTCTTTGAAGGAGGACAGAGAACCAAGTATATAGAGTTCATTTGGAAATTGGGCATTATTTACCTAAAAAATGATTAAGAATGTGAATCTAAGATTCTGTTAAGATTACAGCTAACAAAAGTCACAAAGTAAAGTAAAAAGGGATTGGTAACTGATAAGCAAATGATAGATGACTGAGTGGATAGATACATGAATGGATTAATGAATAGACAGAAAAGCAGGTAGATGGATAATACAGACAAATGAATTAATAGAGACACAAATGGATAGACAAGGAGATGACAGATAATAGAAAGATATTCATAGATCAATACATGGTTAGAAAAGGAGTAGCAGGATGCACACGGATGAATAGATGACTTAGAAGCAGAATAAATAGTTGATATATAAATGAATATCACTAGATGAATGGATAGATGCTAGAGACTGATGAATGCAAGGGTGAATTTGGAATGAAACTGTAGATAGGTACAAGGGTATGGCAATATTATGATCATACCCAAGTGGAATGGAATACCAACGAAGATAATGACGTTTCTCTTCATGGAACTATTTTAAATAGTTTAACTGTTTTGGGAATGTATGGACTGGAGGCAGAAAAACCGAACAGTCTCGAAGAGCCCGGAAGTTTCATAAGAAGTGTCTCAATGATATAAAAAAGTACATGAGTGTGCCATGATTAGGCCACTTCTGAATCCTCCCTAGTGCCCCAATCTGGCCCATTTGGCCTCTTTAGAACAACGTGCAAATGGAGGACAAAACTGACTTCACCGGGCAGCCTTTATGCAACCTTGGTGATACACAAAAGTCATCCCTTTTTGCCTCTTCTTAATCCTAATATTTACGTGCACCTTCATCAGCAGACATACTCAGGAAGGCCTGGTGCTGTAATTAATCCATGTCACAGGCAGATGTAAGATTGGCAGAATTTATGAGTGGGTTTGAGCTGCTGTAATGAGTAGCGGCACCTCAGCCCGTGTGATATAAATTCCTCTGCTAATTGGATTGCTAGAGCTAATCAGAAGCCAGAAAAGGAATAAAAAAATCAGTGTTCCTGCCGCCACTGCTGCTGCTGGCTGATAAAGCAGACAGCTCTTTTCAGGACCAGAGGGCGGGGGGCGCTGGAATTGAATCCTCATGCGGAGGTCTCACTCTAGATGGCTATCTCAAAGGTGACACAGCTCTTCTGTTGCCAGGCCAGGAGGAGACAGATGGGGAAATGGGAGGAAGGGTGACATGAACCCAAGAGAGATTTTATTACCAAATTGCAAAAACGGAGTGAGTGGGGGAGAGATGAAAGGAGCCGAGACCAGGTCTGGGAGCGGGGACCACCATCCAATGGCCTGAGAGAGCTGGAAGGCTTTTCCGAAATGAGGTACCACTGCCTGGGACACAGGTGCATGCCCAGCATCATGGTGGGATATGACTTCAGGAGTCTGAGGCCTCATCCCCAAAGCCAAGAGGTGCTTGCAGGAGAGAGCCATCTATGTCTTGCCATTTAGCTTAACATACTCTTATGTTCATGTTCCTGAAGATGAGAGAACCGAGGGGACGAGCAAATCCCATTCAATACTAGGGCAAGTGCAATTCAGGAAGCTTACCTGAACTGCTCAAGGTGTAGGGCAACTGAGGGAAAATGACCAGATTTAAAACCTCTCACCTGCTGGAAAACCATCAGCGCCTAGCAGCGGAGAGGGAATGGTCTATTTGTGTTCACTCTTTCTACGTTTTGGAAGCGGGAAGAGGGTGGAAAGGCAAGTTTGTGTGCACTGCCCTGCATATCTTTTCCACCAGGGATCAATAATTCATTCCAGCTCAGAGCGTGAAATGTGTCTAACAGGGACCCGGGTTAGATCCTGGCGGTCCTTATCTCTACTTTGCTTGTCTAAGTCTACGGCACTTCTCCATGAAGCAAATGTATCCCTAATATTGGGTTTCACCACGCCGAGAGCCCTTCAGTTCTCATTAAATTCCATTCTTTGTTCCCTGTATTCTTTTCTCTCTGTGATTACCACTTCTTTGCATATTTCTTCTGGAGCTCTCTACGTAGGCTCTGCCTTGGAGGTAAATCCTTAGCCTCGATGAGTAGGCAGCAAGCCCCTCTTGCACACAACAAAGACTTCTATTTTTTTTTTCTCTATCTTTTGGGCGACACGATAAAAAATAACCCTGTATTTATGCAAATTGCAAAGTAGCGTGTGATAATGAAAACAAAACAGTGCTGGCCCGCAGCCAAGACATGGCGCTGACGGGGAGCTCCCCGACCATTTGGCTCTTGATTCTTCGGGGAAAGCAGCTGTAGAGAAATGAGAATACAGGACCCCCCTCCTCACACGCGCACACCCTGGTTCGCACGCATTCCGGTACCCGTCACCTCGGAGCCAGCAAGACCTGGGATCCAGACACGGTTCTGCCTCCTCCGGCCGTGGAGCACTGCAGTGTCGTCCTCCACGAGCCTCCCTGCCCCTGCTCCTGATTCCCTTTCAGGAATTTACAAACATTTTCCCCAGATCAATATCCGTATTGATTATTCATTGTGAGTGAGTCGTGTGTCTTTGGTGATACAGCTTGCAGAGGTAGCAGCCAAAGCCTGCTGCAGGGGGAAAAAAAATAACAGAAGGCGAGAGGGACCCAGCTCTTGCTGGGTCTGCAGCTGTCGGCATCACAGAAGGGAAGAGAATAAGAGAAAAGTGCCTCAAAACCAAGCAATGGACAAGGGTGGAAGAGAAGAGGGAGCAACAGCAAGAAAAAAGCCATCGATGAACGGACATCTGGTCCCAGGGAATCTCGCTGGCTTGGAGGAAACCCCCATCTTGGGTCTGCTGTTACGTGCAGGACGCAGTGGACTTTCTCTGCTCTGGGAGTGAAAAGTGACTCACAGTTTTGGTATCTCCTACGTAAGAGCTTTGGGGGGATTCCTTGGCTTGCTGACAGGCAAGGAAGACAGCAGCAGCAATGAGGTAAAACACGATTACTTCCAACTGCCTTGCGGAGGGATGTGCAGTCGTTTGGTTTGACTTGAACAGCTTGCTGCTCTCTGATGGCACGCGGAGGGAGAATAATTAAAAAGGCCAGCATCACTTACTAAGTGAGTAAACACAGAGCCGTTCCAATCGTGCTCTCCGGCTAATGAGAAGCTGTAATTTCTTATACTTCAAGGGAAGAGGAGACAGTGATGGGTTCAGTGGAGGGTGTGTTTGCGTGGTTATGGGGGTGGGGGGGCAGTGGTGGTGGTAGAGATAGATCGACTAATTGTTGGCAATGTTTAAGAAAGGGATTACTGGAAAAGACAGTGAAATGATGACAGGAAAACATCTTGGACCAGAGCCAAAAAAAAAAAATCGAGGCAAATCAAGTCTGCAGCTCGGAGAAAACACCCGTCGCTCTGGTGGGAAGCTCCGACAGGAATTGCCGGATGTTCCTTAGCCAAATACGGAATATTATGTGGGCACAAGGGGACAAAATTAAGAGCCACCAGAGTCCAGAGGAAGGAACCACGGCATGCCAGGGTATAGAGTGATGTCATACATTGAGGAAAAAAACAAAAAGAAAACCCCAAAACCAGAACAGACCAAACCAAAACAATAAAAACCAACCTGTGTCCTTTCCTTTTTATGGGAGGCTTCTGCTTCAGTTTATTAAAAGCAACCCCAAAATGTGCCTTCTGATAGCAGGAGCTGCTGATTCTCTGTTTGTCTCCAGAAGCTGCTGCAAGGTTACGGAAATACATTGGAAGAAGGAGGTTGAGGAAATTCAGTTTTCCATTGGTTGGGTTTCTGGCAAACGTGCCAGGCGATCGTCTGCCATTTGGATGGCCATGGGGGTGCCCGTTTGGGGATTCTTCTTCTGTTGTCACCCAGCTGTGGCTTGGTGAGTCCCAAACTACCCATAAATAGAACCCTTTTAGTACAGTGTTCCAAACACATGGCAAAGTAGGGACCCCAAGTCATAAAATGAGCCGTGTTTTCTTTTTTCTGGGTGTTCAGTGAACTGAGCTAAATGGTTCTCCTTCCCATGAATGGAACTGAGGCTCTTTAAGGATTTCTGGGACTGGAAGGTCACTCTTTTAAGATATCCTCCTCCTTTTCAATGGAGGTTTTCATTTCATATTGCTTCCTTACTTAGGACTCCCCAATAGCATCCCAAGTTTCCTGAGCAAGGAGAAATAGATCTTGCAGAAGAGAGCTGCAGAGACCCAAATGAGGAGGAAATGAGCCAGTTGTGGATGACTTGGGCACCTTTCCATTGCATGTGTCTGGCATTCATAGAGACCCGTGTCTGCAGTGTGTGTGTGTGTGCGTGTGATGGCATCATGGGGAATGCGTGCTCGCATGAGTGTGGCTCCGGGTCTATGTGTCTCTCCGAGAGGGAGGGAAAGGGAGCAACGTCGGATCAGGCGGAATGTTTGGGTATTTATGTAATTCACACAGAGAATGTTCAATGCTGCAAGGCAGACAGCCACCCATCCCTGGACTCTGTGGCTGTGGAGGGCCTGTACAGACCTGATCTGAATATTAAATGCAGGAGATGAAATTAGCATACTAACCAAGGATGTCAACCCCTCCTCACAATCAGTAAATGGCCGTCTCCTCTCTCTAAAGCCGGCACAGCCATGCGTGCCCGCCACTTAACTGTGTCCTCTGTCAGATCCTTTTTTGTGTTTGTTTTTTTGTTTTTGTTTTTTGATGAAAGACTGGAAATTCATTAATGAGGAGGGAAGGAAGGGCTTCAAGGGGCTGTAATGAAAACAAATGATCCTCTTTAAACCTCATGACGGCCAAAGCCAGGCGGGCTGGGATTGCTTTCTGCTCTGAGGCTGGAGAATAGGAAATTCCACAGACAGCAGACCACTTGACGAGAGCCAAAGAATGCATGGCTTTGGGAATATTCCTTCTGTGTGGCAGAGCCTGGCCACAACCAGTGTGTCTGTGTTAACAATACTGAGAATGAACTTTATCTTCCTAACCGTAAAAGAGAAGTGTGGTCTACCAGATGTCTCTCCATTGGGCTCGAGGTTATCACAGTTTCTTGACCTTGTGGGAGAAGGAAGTACCTTCTGGACTTTGTTGGTCAATTGCCTCAGCTTTTGAAGTGATATAAATTTTTCTTTTGGGCTGTGCATTAGGCCTTCCCCAAAGATAGTACTTGCTTTTATTTTAATTTCTATTTCTCTGTTTCTACAAAGAGTCACACAGAGAAAAAGATTTGATGTCCACTTTCAGAGAATCCCATCCTAAAACAGGCGATGCTGTCTAGGAGCTGAAAATCAGGCATCCCGGCCCCAGTACTGAAGCTGGGAAATATTTACCTACATTTTCTTTATTTTCACCATTCTATCCTCAGAAACAAGCTTCTTCTTTGCACTGTACTTCACTGATTCGGCTTTAAACCAGGGGCCATACACTCTGAAATCTCCAGGGCCCTGTGCACACCATCCTGAAGAGGTGATGAGTAGGAGTGAAGCTTGGGACAAAATGGACCGGAGAGCCACTCAGCTCTGGTCACCTGATGTTTGGGGGAAAAAAGCCCTGCCATGTGTTGCCTGATCTTCCACTGTTCCAAGAGGTGGCAGAGCTTGGTATGTGTAAATATCAAATATATCAATTTTTTTTTGAGATAGCATGTCGCCCTGTTGCCCATGCTGGAATGCAGTGGCATGATCATGGCTTCCTGCAGCCTCGACCTCCTGGGTCAAGCAATCCTCCCACCTCAGCCTCCAGAGTGGCTGGAACTATAGGCATGCGCCACCACGTCCAGCAAATTTTTGTATTTTTTGTAGCCACAGGGTTTCACCATGTTGTCCAGGCTAGTCTTGAACTCCTGGGTTCAAGCAATCTGCCCATCTAGACTTCCCAAAGTGCTGGGATTACAGGCATGAACCATTGTGCCTGGCCCAAATATATTAATCTTTTTAAAACCATCTATGGGTTAAGTAAAACATATTTACAAAGACAGTCTTAGCCTCCAGACATGCCTTTGCAGTCTTTGTGTTAGTCTAATGTTCCTAGCACAGGTGTTTGGGCTTTTATTCTGTTTCATAAAGGACACGGCAAACATCAAGGGAGTATGTGTTTTGCTGGACTAGGAGGTAAATGCTCATTTAAACAATCAAGAGAGGAAGAGAATGGATGTCTGTGTGGCCTGCTTGCCCTAAGGTCACTATCGTCTTAGCAGGCATGATGTAATGCCATCTTTCATCAAAGTAGTGATCGCTGGCCAGGCGCAGTGGCTCATGCCTGTAATCCCAGCACTTTGCAAGGCCAAGACAGGTGGATCGCTTGAGGTCAGGAGTTGGAGACCAGTCTGGCCAACAGAGGGAAACCCCATCTCTACAAAAAATTAGCTGGGCATGGCGGCACGTGCCTGTAATCCCAGCAACTTGGGAGCCCGAAGCATGAGAATTTCTTGAGCCTGGGAGGCAGAGGTTGCAGTCAACTGAGATCATGCCACTGTACTCCAGCCTGGGCAACAGAGCAAGACTCCATATTTTTTTCTCTGAGACAGAGTCTCACTCTGTCACCCAGGCTGGAGTGTGCAGTGGCATGATCTTGACTCACTCCAACCTCTGCCTCCCGGATTCAAGCAATTCTCTGCCTCAGCCCCCTGAGTAGCTGGAATTATAGGTGCCCACCACCGCACCTGGCTAATTTTTGTATTTTTAGTAGAGATGGGGTTTCACCATGTTGGCCAGGCTGGTCTTGAACTTCTGACCTCGTGATCCACCCGCCTCGGCCTCCCAAAGTGCTGGGATTACAGGTGTGCGCCACTGCGCCCGTCCATCTTGAAAAAAAAAATTAAGTAGTGATCTCTGCAAACGGTTTTTCCCCCTGAAAGAGTCATAATTGGAAAGATGAAATATCTGAAAACAAATGCATTCACATAATTTTGATGCAGATCTACCTCCATTTTAAAAACAATTAGTGATTAGTGTCAGTTCAACATTTTTCTTTTTGTTTTTAAAAAAATGTTCTTCTTACCTATCCACAGCACTCTTCATCTTGAGTGGGTAAGAAAAAAGACAGAAATCCCCAGAAGAGAGAGAACCTGCCTGTAGTTTGGAAGAAGCCACACGGTGCCTGAGATAACTTCAACAGGAAAAGGCACTTCAGCAAAAGGCGAAGGCAACAAGAAGGCTCCTCTTCTCTCACAGTGACACCTCACAATCGTGCAGGGCTTTCCAATTTCCACGGTGCTCTTCACACATATTACCCTGTTTAATTCTCACTACAACCAGTGATATAGGTGAGACAGACAGTCTTTAGCTGACTTTACAGATGAGGGTACTCAGGCTCACAGAGAGGGGACTTGCCTAAGGTTGAAAGCTAATAAGAGACAGTCACAGGTCTTCTGGGTCTTAATCTGGTGCCATTTTAGTATTTTTCATAGGCTCTTATAAAAAAAAATTCTCTTTAGAACCCCTGACCCAAAGCTCCCTTGATTCTTTTAAAAAAACAAAAACAAAAAACCTCTTTAGAGATAGGGTCTTACTGTGTTGTCCAGGTTGCAGTGGCAGGGAGTGGTCACAGCTCACTGCAGCCTGATTCTCCTTGGCTCAGGCAATCCTCTCACCTCAGCCTCGTAAGTAGCTGGGAGTACATGTGCATAACACCACACCCAGCTAATTTTTTTTTTTTTTTTAAGAGATGGGGTTTTGCCATGTTGTCCACACTGGTCTGAATCTCCTATCCTCAAGCAATCCTCCTCCCTTGGCCTCCCAAAGTGCTGGAATTATGGGCACGAGCCACCATACGCATCCTTTTTCTTTTTTTTAAAAAATAGAACAGGGTCTTGCTTTGTTGCTTGGGCTGGTACTGAACTCCTGGCCTTGAACAATCATCCCACCTCAGCCTCCCAAAGTCCTGGGATTACAGGCGTGAGCCACCGTGACCAGCCCAGTCCTTGATTCTTGATCCATGCTCATCCGCCACTCACTTCCTCACCATGAGGCTTTTATCTCATAGCCTGTGTTACTTGTAGTTATGTGCACTTTGAAAATGCTCCCTGTATCCTGCCAGCGAGGAAGAACCGCTGCTAACTTCCACTGGCAAAGGCAGAAGCCCTCCTTAACTTCCCATTCCCCTCCATTTGTTTCTCCTTTCCTTAAAAGTCAAGTTTATTCAACAAGCTGGTCTACATTTGTACTGTTTTTACTTTTTCACCGTGCTTTGCATCCCTACCCAGGATTATCTGCTTTCATTCCTACTTTCCCATTAAGACTACACTAGGTCATTAACAACCAATTACGCTGTGCCTTCCTCCCAGCATCATTGTATTCAGTGACCACGCCCTCCTCCATGACATCTCCTTTGTCACACCTGGCATCATTCTATTCCTTCTTCACTTCTGGCTACCTCCTCTCTAGCTTCATGTCAGCTTTATCTTTCTTTATTCATGCCTTAAATATTAGTGTTTCTGAAGAGGGTTTCTGTGGCCATCTTCTTTTTTTTTTTTTTGAGATGGAGTCTCACTCTGTCGCCCGGCCTGGAGTGCACTGACATAATCTTGGCTCACTGCAACCTCTGCCTCCCGGGTTTGAAAGATTCTTCTGCCTCAGCCTCCTGAGTAGCTGGGATTACAGGCATGCACAGCTAATTTTTGTATTTTTAGTAGAGACGGGGTTTCACCATATTGGCCAGGCTGGTCTCGAACTCCTGACCTGAGGTGATCCACCTGCCTTAGCCTCCCAAAGTGCTGGGATTACAGAGGTGAGCCACTGTGCCCGGCCATCTTCTGTCTTAACTGTAAACATTTTGCTTTGTGTTATGTAAAGCCTTGGCTTGAATGATCATCTACAGACTGATCATCAATTACCATCTCATCCCAAACCACTCTCCTGAACTCAACCCGGGATCTCTGGCTCCCTGCTGTAACCTCCTTGGGATGGTCCAGGGCCCTCCAATTTAGGGCGCTCCAAATCATCCCCAAACCTGCCTCCCTTCACACTCTTCTTTCTCTCCCCGCTTATCTTCAAATTCTCTCAATTCTTTCCCAGCTTCTCTCTAACCTCTCTCTCTTTTACTGTATTCCTACTGCTCTTCTCTTGGTTTATTTCCCTAGTAACTGTTCTCATTCTCAGCTACGCCCGGCCCACAGTGCATTCTCTGTTCTATGTCTAATTGACCTACAGAACAAATTGATGATCTTGCTCACCTCTGTGAGATCCTTCTGAGGATCCCAACTTCCTACGTGGCCTTCCAGACTGTTCATGACCTGGGTGATGCCTCTCCCTTGCCTGCTGTCTTCTAACTCATCCATTTTCCATGCTCTGCTTCTAGGTCATGAAATGCCCCATACCTCTTTAATGCCTCTAGGGTTCCATATGAGGTTCCTGCTTCCTGGAACATTCAACTCAGCTTCCTTCATTTGACCAACTCCTCCTCCCCTTTCAAGACTGTTACAGCAAGAAGCATCTCACCTCCCACTGAAACCTCCCATGCTGGGTGACGTGCTGCTGTAAGCCCCCATTCCAGCTCTCCCTCTCCCACGACATGACTTCACTTTTACAATGACCAAGTTTTCCCAACTGACCAGAAGACGCACAGAGGCAGAGACTGTGCCTTTCATCTCTGTGTTCCCAGCACCCAGCACAGATCCCCCACATAAATTGGATGCTTAATTAATTAACATTACAATTTTTATTCCAAGTATCATAAATAGTATTTTTCCAGCTGTAAGATTACAGGCCTCCAAAATAATCAAGCTAAGGGAAATACAGTGACCATTTCCCATAGAGAAAAAAGGATTTCCTATTGGGCAATTCTCACCTACATCAGTTTTTTGACTTCTGTCAGGCGAGAGACAAGCACTGGGGTGGTCTTTAGGTGTTTGCTGATGTGATAGAAACTTTGGAGTTAATTAGAAGCTTTGGCTAAGGCCGAACTTCCTTTGCAGAGTTCCTGGGAGGAAACACTAAATTAACAGTTAAAGGTTACTGTTAGAAAAATGGCCTGCTTCCCTACGTTATGCCTCGGAGAGTTTGTTCTTCTCTCTGCCATTTCTAAGATGTTTCCACTTTCCTTTTGACCTGGGTATGTTTGCCACCCTATGCCCAGTCATTCCAACACAGGTGAAAGCTCTTGAGGTCAGGGACTGATTCTTTGCCTATCTTCCAGCAGCCGTAGATTCTGGGGCTCTCAATTAGTACCTGGTGGAGTTGAACAGCGAGAAAATCTGCCCATCACAGAAGAAGGAATGGGGATGGTTTTGAAAGTTCCCATTTTCCACCAAGTAGCAAATGGCATGAGATCAAGTAGTACCAGACCTCTCTGGCAGTCCCAAAAAATATCTCAAGATATTACGAGCAATGTCTACATTTGGAAATGCAGTGATTCTTGTTATTTGCAGTAGTTATGCTCTGTAAAGTTGCCACAGGCACTGAATTAGTGAATACTAAATGATCGCTCCTAGGGGAAATAGACAGTTAGGTTCCTGCAAGCCTCTGGTCACAATGTTTTCATCAATGAATCAATACATAGCCTTGTTTTTATGTGTGTTTCTGTTTAAGAACACCATATATATATATATATATATATATATATATATATATATATATAAAACACTATAACTGCATAATATATATATATATATAGTCACTTCATTAACATTGAACTCATGATCAATAACACTGTAACTCATGCCTGAATGAAGCTTAATTTACACGTGTGTTTTCTTTGTAAAGCAATCATCACAGCCTTCTTGCACTTAGGAACTCTAGATAGTATTTTGGTACCATGTTGCAGGGTCTTTTTCTTTTTCTTTCTTTCTTTTTTTTGGCGGGGAGGACAGAGTCTCGCTCTGTCACCCAGGCTGGAGTGCAGTGGTGCAATCTCAGCTCACTGCAACCTTTGCCTTCTGGGTTCCAGCAATCCTCCTGCCTCGGCCTACCGAGTAGCTGGGATGACAGGCACACACCACTACGTCTGGCTAATTTTTGTATTTTTAGTAGACATGGGGTTTCACAGTGTTTGCCAGGCTGGTCTCGAACTCCTAACTTCAAGTTATCTGCTTGCCTCGGCCTCCCAAAGTCCTGGGATTACCGGTGTGAGCCACTGTGCCCAGCATTGCAGGGTATTTTAAATAACAAAATCACCAACTAAAAGCACAAAATGTGAACAACATGGCATTGTGAAAAGAACACTTGTTTACAGTATGAGAGGCAAAACAGGAAGCAGACCTTTCTTTGACCTCAGCTGGGAACACACACGTTGGGTGACTTGATGTTTTCACCTCTCTACACGTGTTGTGAATAACGAAAGTGCTGCAGGTATTGATTTTGAAGTTACAACTAAATTTCACTGAGTAGGTAAATTTGCAAATACAGAATCTGTGAATAATGAGGACTGACTATGAATAATGAGGTAGTATATACCATCAGGATATACAGATGAAAGAGTAGAGCTTTTGCTTATTTCCAAATAGAGAATACGATCATCAAACTCACAGGGCAATTCTGACTTTGAAGTCTATTCTTTACATTGTACAAAACGTCTACTTTCTGGCAAAGTTCATCTGTGCTTTCTTAGAACTTTTCATATAAATAATTGCCACTCTCCAGAAGTTGTCTAGTTGTTGGAAATGGTGTGGCGCATTTTTCTTAAAGAAGCAAGACTGGTTTGCTGCCAGGAGAGGCAAAGACTAGGCAATCGATGGGACCACACTGGAAGCTGAAGAATCTCCCGCTGCCAACCCCCCATGTCTATGATTTAAAGTTAGCCTTGGCAAAATTACAGATGACTCACGTTAGGCACCTGTGCCTATATACAGAGGATTGTACATGATCGTCGTAAAAGTTATTCTTTTGAGCTAAATTTTGCCCTTTTTGAGTCATACCTTCACTGACACTTCATATGGCAAGCAGCTGCCTAGAAACTCATTTTTACTTTTTGCTAATTGAGTCCCATCTTGTTGCAAAGAATGGATACAGAATTCTAAAATGTGATGTTACCCCTGTTCACACTAACCAAAGGCACAGAGGTATGTGTGTTTTTCGATGTTAGGAAAGGGGCTCACTCAGGCATGCAGAGTGAACAGAGAGGGGGAAGCATAATGAGATTCAGACACTGTGAGTAATAAAAGGAGAGCTGGGAACTTCTCATCATGTCTTATTAAAGTGTGTTTGGAGTTAGTTCCATCAGGACTGGAATCTTGGTTCTCCCATTTATTAGCACTGAGATCCTAAACAGTGAGTGACCTCTTGGGGAACTGTTCTCTCTTGTATGAAATGGGACCATAATACCAACCTCTTGGAATAACTGTGAGGCTTAAATGAGATAACGTAAATCAAGTGCTGAGTTCTAAGTCCAGCAGAAAGTTGGTAATTGCTGCTTTTGGTAGCATCATCTGGATTCCTAACTAGCTATCTGACTTTCTGTGCATATTCATGGAAATATGGAAGAATGGAGTTGAAAAGACTCGTTCTAGGTCAACTTCCTTACTTTACAGAGGAGAAGAAGGCTGAATGGGGTCCAACCAGCACAAGTATCACAAAGGTAGTTACGGCAGGATCAGGAGAACCTAGCGCCCTGAAGCCCAGTTCATAATTACACAGTAAGGTCCTGTGTACCTAGGTTTCCACTCAAGATTCTCCTTCTACAATGATTAACTGTCTGCCACCCCCACCTCCACCCCCAATAGCCTGGTAACCATTGCTCCATGAGTTCGTGTCTTCTTTGGCAGAAAGACTTGGTGTTACATCAGCCAGGCAGAATTTTTTAGAGCAGGAACCAATGAATGTGATTTTTTTCATGTCTCTTGACTATACATATAAATAGCTATGAACAGATAATATTCACAGCATATTAATGTAAGACAAAGCAAAATGGATCACAGGAGCTACAGAAGGAATGCTACTTTTAAAAGGGATCAATTATTTCTTCAGTTCTCTGCAGCAATTTGCAAGACGCTCCGTTGGAAAAGCCTGCAGGGAAATGCTGCTGGATATAGAACCCTAAAGCTTGTAACTGATCATGCAATAACGGGACAAGAAAGCTGTGCTGGACAAACTGGACAATGCTGGTTAATTTCCAGCAAGCCTATCTTAACAAGTGGAGTACAGGTTTAACACGGGCTGTTTCAAGGTGCCAACAACCTTGCCGTCAGTGTGGAGGTGTGGGGTAGGGGGTAAGATGGCGCGGTCCTGGGAAAGCCCTTGCAGAAACTGGGCAGTGCCATGGAATAATGAATCACGTGGCATTTGGGCAAGAAGTTATAACCATCAGGACGTGGCAATAGCAAGACAAATCACGATGTGCTTAGTGGGGCCTGACCGTGAAGAGGAGGTCAGAGGCTGGAGTGTGTGGTTAAATGAGCAGAGTCTGCCACTGTGCAGTTCAGCCAGGAGAGCTGAGTGGTCCAGGTGGCTACAGAAGGACCAAGATTGGAGCTAGGGGCGCAGTTCAGGCTGGCTCACCTCTGCTCAGCCAAGTTGGGTTATATAAGCAGGTATCAACATTTTGAAGTGGTTATGCAGGCCTGGTGGGATGGGTGGTCATTCAACGACTTCATCATATAAGAGATAAATCTTTGCTATGAATTGCTCATGCTTCAGCAAAGAACAATATTTCCTAGCGGGGCTTGGAAGGCCGGGAGGCAACAGGCAGACGCTATTTCTCCATGACCGTGTCCCACTTACTCTCGATTCTTCACCCATTTTTGTCTTCATTCTACTCACAGCCAATCGAACTGAGGATTCACAAAGGCTGGTATCAGCTGTAACTTCATCAGAATATTCTCCTTGTGAAAGATTTGTAACTATATTTAATCTGCCAAGGTAATAGGTTTAAGTGAAACACAGCTGACATATCCAACCCACTAAGCTATTATATTTGCATTTTATATTGAACTTGTCTGTAATATGCTCTTTGCTAGATGGAACTGACATTTCCATACGGTGGTAAATGCTAAATTGTGAATAGCTTTCATCACGATTTTGCTTCAGTGATTTCACCACCTTATAGACATAGAAAAAAAAATCACAACAAATACATGTAAGTATCCAATACCATTTTTGTTTTTTGTATAGTCTGTTCAGTGGCTTAATTTGGATTTATGAAACAGATCACCTACCCAGAATCTAACTATTCAGTACCATGTTACTTAGCTGGAATTGATAATAAATGTTCTCTAGGAAGCTGGAAAAGTCACTAAAGTGACATCATGACGTTCAGAGATGGTAGAGAACACCTCAAGGACTTGGTCTCGGTTGGATGTGAGGTCCGTTTTAAGAATGGTACACTAGGCCAGGCGCAGTGGCTCACGCCTGTAATCCCAGCACTTTGGGAGGCCCGGGTGGGTAGATCACGAGGTCAGGAGTTCAAGACCAGCCTGGCCAACATGGCGAAACCCTTTCTCTACTAAAAATACAAAAATTAGCCGGGTGTGGTGGCAGGTACCTGTAATCCCAGCTACTCAGGTGGCTGAGGCAGGAGAATTGCTTGAACCTGGGAGGTGGAGGTTGCAGTGAGCCAAGATCACGCCACAGCACTCCAGCCTGGGTGACAGAGCAAGACTCTATCTCAAAAGAACTAAACAAACAAAACAGTACCCTGGTGGCCAGGAGTCCTTGGTGATCACTGCACCATGCTAGGCAGCCCTCCTTTCAAAGAAAGGCTGATGAAATTAGGACTTGGGATCTTAGATCTTTTTAAGTGTGGGATTTGCGGGAAGGCTAGTTTGGCCTTTACAAGGATGGGAAGTGGCAGCATTGATTCACTGGAGGAGGTTTTTCAGGAATAGTTTTAAATGGCAGATGAAGGATTCTGGAAAGGTATTCATCCTGAGGAGAGGATCAGACATACAGGCTTGACTTAAGAAGGACGGCATACTAATCAAAGGGGTGGGCAGATTTAGGGTACTGAATGCCTTCCACCATGAAGAAGACAGATGATCTTTCTCTCCTCCATCCTCCAAGCCAAATCTCACAACACAGGGCTGAATCTCAGCAGCAAATGAAAGATTCAAGAATGACTTTCACACAAAGCCTCTTCGAGAGACAGGACCTGGGGGCCAGAAGGACTTTGGGACCAAGGCAACTAATCATAGCATAAGAAAAGAGATTCTTTCCCAACTATGCAGGAGTTTCCAGGCTGTGGAAGTGCCAAAGGTGAAAATGAAAAAGTGGAATTGAGGGGAATTTCAACCTGAAGTAGACACCTGTGCTCATGGCCATACAGGCCCCATCTCCAGCAGGATCTCTTAGTGACTGGCACCTGTGATATCACCAACTATGGCAGCAGGGAGATGCTGGCACACAGTGATGCCACCAGCTTGAGGAAGGACAGGAGGGACTGCCTTTGCACGGACAGCAACCAAGAGCCCTCCCAGCAGCAGTGATGGAGCAGGATGAGGCACCCTCACAACGACTGATACATGACAGAGGACTTAGAAACCAGCGGGGACTGAGAGGACCAGCATGAGTACATGTGACATCCCCTTCCCCCAGTCACTTCCCAGAGTCCCTGGGGGAGACTGTGAGTGGAAATGGAGGTCCTACAATTGCAGGTGGAGGTCAAAGCCACCTACGTGAACAGAGCCCAGCTCTATCCTGCTGTGACCGAAGATAAATTGGTGATCTCAGCAACCTATTCCTGGAAACTCTGCAAAGGGAGGATGGGTGGTCAAGCTCCACTTGGATGGACATGATAACTGGTTTAGAACTTTGCACTGACATCTCCCCCAAAGCTCATAGCAGTCATCACATTATCCTCTCACTGTTGATTTACTCATCTGTCTCCTCTTGCAAGATGTAAGCTCCTTGAGGAAAGGACCTATATTTCATTCATCTTCATGTCCCCACTTTTCCGTGTGTGTGTGTGTTTTTGTTGTTGTTGTTGTTTGTTTTTGAGACAGAGTCTCGCTCTGTTCCCAGGCTGGAGCACAGTGGCGCGATCTCGGCTCACTGCAACCTCCGCCTCCTGGGTGCAAGTGATTCTCCTGCCTCAGCTTCCCGAGCAGCTGAGACTACAGGCACGTGCCACCATGCCATCTAATTTTCTGAATTTTTAGTAAAGATGGGGTTTCAACATGTTGACCAGGATGGTCTCGATCTCTTGACCTCGTGATCTGCCCGCCTTGGCCTCCCAAAGCGCTGAGATTACAGGCATGAGCCATCACACTCAGCCTTTGTTTTATTTTTTTAAGACAGTCTTGCTCTGTCACCCAGGCAGGAGTGCAGTGGCGTGATCATAGCTCACTGTAGCCTCAGACTCTTGGGCTCTAGTGATCCTCCTGCCTCCCGTACAAAAGCACTGGGATTACAGGCATAAACCACTGCGTGGGGCCTACATCCCAAATTTTTAACACTGTGTCAGGCACACAGCAGACACTCAACCCAGGTGTGTTGGATGAATAGATAAATAGGGGATGAATAAGTCATAATAATGAGACGGACTCAGATGAGAGGAGGTTATGTAAATAAGCAAAGATGGCATCCAAGAATGTTGCTCAGCAGAGGTGGGCTCCTTCTGGGGAGGCTGTCTTGGGGAGTTAGGAGGAATCTGTATGGTCCAGAGCAGGCCCCTACCTGGGCCCTTCCAGAACACCCTGGAAACTCATCCAATTGTAGCCCCTAGTGTTGATCTAAGTGTCCTTGTGGTGAGCAGAGAGGGTGGCAGGGCCACACCTCAACTACTTTAAACTCTTAGTAATTGAAGAAGTGGAAGTGTAAGAGCAAAGGTCCTAGAAGGTGAGAGGAAATGACAGGTGAACTTGTCCTGCCTCTTTAGGTCTGGGAACTTGAAGATGGCTGGGTTCTTGGGCTTGGACCATGATCGGCTGTATTTCCACAAGATGTGGGGCTGGGGCTGCTGTGGGATGTCTGCAGAGACTACACTGCAGTACAGAAGCCATTCCCCTGTTTCCTTCTCTCAGGGTGTAGTAAGGAAGCTCCACTCCTGTGAGCAGTCCCAGGGTCCCAGCCAAGTTTTCCTGGTCATGCTTCCAGTAAGGGGGGGCACTTTGGCCGGAGGAGCTTCACTAGATGAAGCTTCAAACCTGTGTTGATTCCAAGCCCCAGAGTTGTGACCTTTTTTGGAGAGAGCTGAGGCACCGTGGGCCAGGAGTAAAGCGTCCTGAGCAGCAAGCATGGCTGGCAGCATCAGGTGAGTGCTGGGGGCTGCCTTTCCCCCTCCTGGCCAGGAGCTTGGGAGAATGAAGCTTGGCCAACGAAAAGCTCATAAGTCACTTTTCTATGAGGTCTGTGCCCCATCCAGGTTTGCAGCTGTGAACACAAGGCTCAAGACAAGAAGTTTGTGGGTAACGGCACCGTATCTAGGCTGACTGTACCCCTCAACAGCCAGCTGGGTTATCATCACCCATTGAACCCTGAGGTGCTGGGTGGCCAGGCTTCTGGAAGCCGTCTCTTCCATGACTATAGCCTTGAAGTGAAGGGGTCTTGTCCAGCTGAACATACCTCTTGATTAATCTCTATTGGCTGTTAGACTATATTTACTTAAAAAAGGAGAGAGCCATAACAACAATTCCCTTCTAAATGCTCGTATCTTAAAGCAAGTCTACATATTCTTTAGATATGATACGCTTAAAATAAGCAGCAATTTAAGGTACAGTTTTTCACTTTCAAAACTTGCAACTGACTTCGGTTCCTAGAGAATGAAGTTGTATACAAACAGTAACCAAAGTGATTCCTTCATTCTCTGACTGGCTGAGAAACTGAGGGTCATAGAAGTTTCATAATGTAATATTTAGTGTCCTCAGAGGAAGTGATGTCCCTTTAAGCTCCTTGATGTACGTGTATATTTGCTTCAAGGTTTTCACGCACTAAGTGCCAGTGTGTATGTGTATGTATATGTGCGCATGTGATGTGTCTGTGTGTGTGTACACTGTGTATATGTGTCTGTGTGTCTATGTGCCTGTATGTGGAGTGTATGTGTGTGTATACTGTCTATATGTGTCTGTGTGTCTGCCTGTATGCAGAGTGTGTACACTGTGTATATACTGTGTCTGTGTGTCTGTGTGTGTATACTGTGTATATACTGTGTGTGTATATAGGTGTGTGTGTATACTGTGTAACATGTCTGTATGTTTATGTGCCTGTATGTGGAGTGTATGTGTCTGTGTATACTGTCTATATAATGTGTCTGTGTGTCTGCCTGTATGTGGAGTGTGTACACTGTGTATATACTGTGCCTGTGTGTGTGTGTATACTGTGTATATACTGTGTCTGTGTGTATATGTGCATATGTGTATGTAATACTGTGTATATGTGTCTGTGTCTATGTGCCTGTATGTGGGGTATATGTGTATGTGTGTGTGTACTGTGTATATGATGTGTTTGTTTGTATATGGGTCTGTATGTGGAGTGTGTGTGTGTATACTGTGCATATGTGTCTGTATGTATATGTGTGTTTACTGTGTATAAAATGTGTCTGTGTGTATATGTTCATGTATGTGTATACTGTGTATATGTGTCTGTATGTGTGTGTGTGTGCTGTGTATGTGTCTGTGTGTATATGTTTGTGTGTGTGTATACTGTGTAATGTGTCTGTGCATCTATGTGCCTGTATGTGGAGTGTATGTGTATGTGAATATGTGTACACTGTGTATATAATGTGTCTGTGTGTGTGTGCATGTATACTGTGTATATGTGTCTATGTGCACATACGTGTATGTGTACTGTGTATAAAATATATCTGTGTGTATATGTGCATGTGTATATATGTACTGTGTATAATGTGTCTGTGTGTCTGTGTACCTGCATGTGGAGAATGTTACGTTGTGTGTGTGTGTGTGTGTGTGTGCACACGCATGTGTGTGCTGTGGCTCAATGCAGGCTATACTGGGTGTCTCCACTATGTGCTGAGTATGCGCCAGAATGGAACCTCTGTTTTTCTGGACTGCATGAGTGATGTCGAAGATGCTGCATTTTATCCTTATATTGAAGTTTTGTTTTAATTGAAAAACATGTTTTTATTCCAAAAGCCTGAGTAGGATGGTACTTTAAGAGCAATTCAAGTAATTTAAATTTAAGACCCTGAAAAAAAAGTCCAGTCTATGGTCCAAATCTATTCTCTGGCTCAGGGCCCAAAGCATTTTCATTAGATTGAGAATTGGATACATTTTCATTCACTTTAAGCTTTTGTTGTTCAGTGTTTTGTTCTTCAGAAACAAGCTAACAAGTGTCAATGGTCATGTTGGCCTCAATAATACACCTCCTTTCCTTGAATAATATATTTCAGCTGCATTGTTGCCACTTAAAGATGGCCTTGTACTTGAAGACACATTGTCAGTGGATGTATGGGGAATACTGATAATTCCCCTACATGTTTTTGCCTCTACAGTTAGTAATTTGTTTGAAGAAAAAGTCCCTAATTTACTTTCTTTGAAGCCATTTGCAAAAAGAGGCTATCAAAATAATTCTCTAATTTTTTTCTTGCTATTATTAAAGGAGATTGTATTACTCTTTTTTCACACTGCTGCTAATAAAGATATACCCAAGACTGGGAAATTTATAAAGAAAAAGAAGTTTAATGGACTCACAGTTCCAAATGGCTGAGGAAGCCTCACAATCATGGCAGAAGGTGAAAGGTACATCTTACATGGCAGCAGGCGAAAGGTACATCTTACATGGCAGCAGGCAAGGGAGAATGAGAGCCAAGCGAAAGGTGAAGCCCCTTCTAATACCGTCGGATCTTGAGAGGCTTAATCACGACCACGAGAACAGGATGGGGGGAAACTGCCCCCATGATTCATGTATCTCCCACCAAGTCCCTCCCACAACACATGGGAATTATGGGAGACTACAATTCAAGAAGAGATTTGGGTGCAGATACAGCCAAACATATCAGAGATTTTGTGCCACTATACTAAGATTTCTTTAGGTTTTAAAAATTCATTGTGAAAATTCTATTGTGATTTATTCAATAAGTAGTACTGACGTATAAACAAGAAAAAAAAACTCAGATAACGCAAAGAAAAATGGGCAAATGACTTGAACAGGCACTTCACAGACACACAAACTTCAAATGACCAATTGGTGCAATTAAGGAAATGCAAACTAAAATCACAATGAGGAACCACCCCCGCACCCACCAACTTGGCAGACATTGAAGTCTGAAAATAACAAGTGTCAACATGGATGTAAAGGATGATAGGAATGTCCTACATGGTTGGTGCTAGCTGGCTCATACTTCAGTGTTGTTTTTGTAATGCAGAAGGTACTTTTCAAGTGATTTTGAAACCAGGTCCTTATTTTTCTTTTCTTTCAATGAAGGCAGGTGTACTTTTCCCCACAAGTCATCATCTGGTTGCACTGATAGCTGCTTACCCTTTCAGGTATGATAGTATGCTTTCATCAACAGTAATGTATCACCTGAGTACTAACACATACAATAGCTACATATCATGATATAACATACCAAGCATGGTGCTTGTACACAGTAGATGCTCAATAAACACTAAATTGACATAAACCTGTCTGTCACAGGATAAGACATTCTTCAAGGAAGATGTTACTAATTGCTAAATATTCTAGCTGTTCAGTTTTTTTGGTCGTGTGTGTTTATTTTTTGTTGTGGTAACATTTATATAACATCAAATGTGCTATTCTATCCATTTTTAAGTGTAAAATTCAGTGACATCAATTACATTCACAATGAATAATCATCCAGTTGTCCAGTGCCAAACCTCATTTCAATATCTGAATTTGTTAGATTCAACTTTTGTATTTCAAATTTCTTTTTTTCCCTCCTTCGATATAGCCCTTTCTTCTTCCTACATTTCATCTTTTACCATCTTTGCCAGCTCCTGGTCTCATTTACAATCTGAGTCATGTATATTATTATTTGTTTGGGTGACCAGAGATCTCTGTGTCAAAAGACTTTCTTTTTTGTTCTTCATTTGGCTTACAGTTGTCTTTCTTTCTTCTTAATTTGGCTTACAGTTGTCCAATAGCAGAAGCTGCTAAACCATGGGCAGTTAAAATTCAAAAAAGTGTCCATTCTTACTAGGAATAATGTAGACTCTTTGTTTCAAAATCCTCTGAGTCCCCTCACAGATGATCCACAGTATCAAAATGACTAGCCCAAAGTCTTAGTGGGGGTACTACAGATGCTAACTCACCAATTGTGTGCAATGCCTGTTAGTCTCTCTTGCTAAACAGTGAATCATTAAGCTGTGGATAATGTCACACTGCAAGTGTGATGAAACAGTCACGATGATGACAATGACAACAGCTAACACGGAGCACTGTTAGGGGCCAAGCGTGGCTCTAAATCCATCGTATGTATCACCTTATTTGATCATCATGATAATCCCATGTCATATGCACAATTATTAGCCTGTTTTATAGATAAAGAAACTGAGGCTCAGAGAAGTAAATCGTGTGTCCAAGGTGACAGCGTCTGAATCCACACAGGATAATCCCAGTGCCTTGGTCTTAGTCACTACACCACGACCCCAGTTGAAAAGTTAAACCCAGAAGCATGCTCTATTTTCACATTCTTTCTGAAGGCTGGACAGTCCAAGTGAAAAACAGATTAGGTTAGGAACAAGAGTAAAACATGCACACACACACACACGTGCACACTTCTTTATGTCTTTGGGGGTCAGTGAGGGGTAGGGAGGGAGCTTGGGGAATTAGCCAGTCAGTAATAACTGCTCAAACAAAAACATTTTGAAAAAAAATATGGGGGTTTAGCTGGGAAGAGACTAGTTTTAGCTGCCGGGCAGGAAGGAGTTGAGTATACAATGCAGGGCTACTGAAGGATTTCAACCCAAAGGGACATCATGGAAGCTATGCTTTCAGGAAAATCAAACTGTGATCCACGAGTAAAAGGGCCTGGAAGAAGACAGGACTAAGGTGGAAAGGCCGATGTAGAGGAGTCTACAGGAATGGGCAGGGCAGGCAGTGAGGGCTGGAGCTGGGGCAGTGGCCTGGGGACAGAGAAGCTGGGAGAGACCCTGTAGAGGCAGAAGGGGTAGAGCAGTGGGTATGAAAGTCAAGTTGACTGCAAGATTTTAACCTGATTGGCTAACAGGATGGGGTGTCTCATGAAGAGAAACAGGAAAGCTGGGAGACGGGGGGAATATCGGAGCAGAAGTGCAGGCACAGAATATGAGGCCCTGACAAGAGGTACAGGGGCGCTGGGAGTCTACGAAGGAAGTCGGAGCTGGGACCAAGGACCTCTGTGGAGCTTGGATCTCCACAGATGAGAACAAGGGAGAAAATGTGGAGTCAAATCAGGAGTGATGAAGGCAGAACCTTAGAAGACATTTACGGTTAGTGGCAATAAGAAGAGAAGCCCGAAAAGTTAAAGCCAGAAAGACAGGAAGAGAAATGAAGGCAGCATGAGCTGGAAGTCAAGAAAGGAGGACAGTTGGAGAATGCAGGGGGTGATGGGCAAGGTGCAGGGTCACAGGGATGAGACCCAAGAGTGGACACTGGATTTTGCAGCAGAGCCCCATGCAGAAGCAGCTTCAAAAGCTCAGAGAGGAAGGAGAGGGACTGGGGATGAGTGTTTGATGAGAAAGGGGAGGAGCAGCAAATACAGAAACAACTGTCACATGGACTGATGATGAGGAAGAGGAGAGACACCAGGACGGGTTAAAGGGGCAAAAGGATCCAGAGAAAGTTTAGCGGAGGATAAAGGAGCCAGTGTTCACAGACCAAGGGGCAGAATCCAGTGGAGCAGAGAGAAAGAAAACGCATAAGAGAGAAAGGAACAACCAAGGCAACCAACGTATGCTGGCGGAAGGCCACCAAGAGTCCCAGAGAGGGAAGCTTAGAGAGAATGACCTTCTTTCTCCAGCAGAGAAAGCAGAGCAAGAAAGCAGTTCTGGAAGCAGAGTTGATTGACAGCCTCCAGCAGTCTTTGCACCTTTGGATTCACCCAGCATTCATAACAGGTCATGCTGCTCCCCAGGCTGTTCCAGGCAATGACTGAGCATGGCAGAGTGCTAGAATCATACCATTCCATCCCCAGCCCCAGGCGACCCCTCCAACAGGCAACGTTTGCTCAAGGACTCCTCATTGGCCTGGCTGAGATGTAAAGAAAGCAGGAGAGGATCAAGAAACCTACAGATATGGAGCAGGGAGATGAGGAATACTTAGGGAGTTCACGAGGGAAGGCTATGTCCAGAAAACAGCAAGAGTGTAGGTGTAATAAAAGGAGAACAGGGTTGCAATAAACACTGTGAGAAATGAAATCAAGAGGAGAGAGAAAGGGAAATACACCAAGGAACACTGAGGACCACCTGATCTTGGGCAACACTCGCACATGGTGCATCAGTTGGATTGTTTCTATGATTTTCTTTTTAATGCACCGCGTAGGCAAGGAGCAGAGACAGAAGAAACAGAGAGAGAATATCACTCTGATTTGGGAGATTGATTATGAAGCCAACAGAGGGAGAAGGAGTCAAGATCTCTTAAGGGCAGGTTAGAAATGCAACAGGACTAAGAGAAAAAAGATTGCCTGGTAATAGTGGCCTTGGAGGTATCCAGCTCAAATCTCCAAAATAATCTGCTCTGGAAGCAGGGCTGATCTGCAGCCTGCTGTTGTCTCTGCACCTTTGAATCCACGCAGCATTCATTCCAAGCCATGCTGCTCCCAGGCTGTTCCAGGAAATGACTGAGAACAGTGGGGTATCAGAACTGTGGCATTCCATTCCCAACCCCGTGGGACTCCTCCAAAAGGCAATGGTTGCTTGGGGACTTTTCAATGGCCCAGCTGAGATTTTTTCTCTGAATGACATACACGTGGTCTGAGGCACTTCTTACCTGATCCTTCCTTCCCTCTCTCCTTTCACAGGTATTGGAACTACCTAGCAGGTTGAAGCTCTCCCTGCCCACTCCAGCTACCTCTCACTTTATGCTTCACAGGAGTTTCCCCCAATACAACTCTTGCATGTATAATTGTTTTGGCTTTTGCTTGTTGGAGGTTCTGAACTGATACAAATGGAAGTGGTAATTACTCATGGAGGGTTTAGTAACTGAAAAGTGTAGGTACTGAGGTGTGACTACAAAGATGCGATGCTGACAAGAAATAATCATGGACTTCTTTTCTGAAATAATGATAGATTCACAAGAAGTTGGAAAAATAGTACAGAATCCCCTATACCCTTCACCCGGCTTCCTCTGATGGCAGCATCTTATATATTAAAACTAAGAAACTGATATCAATATAATATTCTCAAACAGTTTATATGATTTTATGTATCAGTTTCTCATATTTTTGTCTCATAGATATATTGATCTCATCTTCATTGCAAAACGTCACTTAAGTAATAGTTTATTTCTAAATAAACCAGCTCTATAACTACAAGGTTTGTAAGACATAAATAAAGCTTCAGGTGGAAGGGGAAATAGAAAATGAGAGATGCCCATTGAGGAAAGAGCTCTCCATCCACCTCTTTATCCATCCATCCATCCATCCATCCACTCATCCATCCATCCATCTGTCCATCATCCATCCATTCATCCATCCATCTACCCATCCATCCATCCACCCAACCATTCATGCATGCATGCATGCATCCATCCATCCATGTTTGCTAAGCCTTTCCCAAGTGTCAGGAACCATGCACTTTCTATTGCATTGAGATACTAACATCAAAATGGTAGCAGCAGCTATTGTACTTCTGTTTGGGCTCAGATGCAATGAGGAACCGGTGTGTCTAGCTGCTTTGAGGGCAAAGAATATCCAGATCGGTCCTGTGACTGTTTCCACACTGGCAGTAATTCAACAGATAGCAACCTTATGCTCAACAGCTAGGATCATGCCTTTTTATGAGTCGCTGTAAAGTGCCAAGTGCATTGACATATACTTCATAAACGCTAAATAATAACAAGTCAGTGAACCTAGAAGTATTGGATTCAGTATTCGAGACATTAAATCCAAGTTATGCAGTTCTAGAAGCAAGGCAAACAAATAAATCAACCCCAAATCAAATAAAGCCCACATCCATCCCCAGCCAGCAGTGGGTATTGTATGGAATGCTCTTTATGGGTGAGTGGTTATCTCATGAAGGGGCACTTGTTAGTATTTTACCTGACAGATCACACACAATGCCTTGCCTGTGATTTGGGAGAAGAGTTTTATATTCAGCCCATGGTAGACAACAGCAACACTATATTCTTAAGGCTCCAATTCCCTTTTTTGATGCCAAAAATAATGTCTGCTGAAGCCCTGGAGAAGAGTTAACAGTCACCTCACTGAGTAATTAGACTGATCCTGGCGGGGAGTCTCTGTAGGCAGTACTGGGAGACACTGTTTGTATTTCAAAGCCAGGATTTAGTTTTCCTTTAAGACCTAAGTCTTTTTAGGGGTCCCTGCAATTCCTTGAGGGTTTAGGCACACAATCTACAAAGCCTGAAATGCCACATAATCCTGTATTGGCAACTGAATTGGATACAGCATGGCTTGAGTGGTTTTCTGATTCACAGCCCAGAGCTCTGACCATGGCCTGGTGCTGTCTGATATGGGGTCTCTGTGCATGGCCCCTTCTCTCTAGGAGTCTGCCATCTTGGTTGCACATGTACACATGATTTACTGGGACTCACATTCCCTTAGTCATTTCACAGTCATGACACCCTTAGGAGCAAAACCCAACCTTCCATAGCAAAAGACTGACAGCAAAACTCATTGCAAATTAGGAGGCAATGACCATGACATCTAAGGGAGTGACACAGACTGGCAAGATCACATTTGAACATCATCTAGGAGGAGATGCCATTCTTCAGGGGTCACTTCCAAAAAAGTTTTACTCTCATTCAATTGCAGCCAAGGGAAGCAGAGCCAAGGAGCCCACACACCAGACACCTAGATCTGCCAATGAATTATTGAGGAGAGGACTACAGAGCCAGGAATCAAAAGGTAATACGGCCATCAGGTGCTGACCTTGCTATGTTTTCTACAACTATAAGATGATTCCAGCCAGTTTCACAAGGTGCAGGCCTAGCTCATCACATCTTATAGAAGTGATTGTACCTGTGAACAATATGACGTTTTCAATGGTTAGGATGGTGGTTCTCAAATATTACTGAGCAGCCCAGTCACCCAGAGAGTTCGTAAAAGGGCAGATTTCTGTTCTTACAACCTCAGAGATTCTGACTTGGTATATCTGGGATGAGGATGTTTTTAGCAGTGATGGAAGCAGATGGTCTGTCCACCATGCTTTTGGAATGTCCACTGCTTTTGGAAATCATTGCTTTAAATCAGTGTTTCTCAATCTGATGGGATCTGATGGGATCTCAGTGATGTGAGCAGATGGCCGGTCCACCATGCTTTTGGAAATCACTGCTTTAAATCAGTGTTTCACAATCTTCACAAGCATGCAATTTAAAGAGTTTAGGGAAACACTTTCAAAATAATCCAGTTTAAATTTCTTATTTTGCAGATGAAAAAACTGAGGGGTCAAGCAACTTTCTCAACGTCACTCAGACAGTTGCAAGTACAAACTCAGGATGACAAGCAACATTTAATCATAGTGCCCTTTGTACCATTTCCTTTGGTGAATCTCCTCCCCATCAAGTCCTGTTGAACATGTACACACGTAAGTAGAAACTAGAATGCATCCGGATTATCATCCAAATGTATTAAAATGATACTATCTAAATTATAATATTATAATGATGTGGATGATTTTTATATTCATTGAAACAACGGTGAGAACTTCAGTGTTGCAAAAACAAACACTAGAAAAAATGAATTCAGAAAGAAACACCTACCTTCCCCAAATCGACGGTGAAGGTGACGAGAGCAAGGACTCAAAGTTGTCCTTTTAACAAGCACCACATCTAGGTTCCCCAAATCAGAGTCTATAATAGAACAAAAAGTAAATAGTTTCAGCAAAGTGTACATATTCCTGATACTGTATCGAAAGAAAAGTACATGCTTTCCACAAGCCGTTCTAGAGTCAAACCAGACTGAGGTGTCATCAACATGGTCATCATCCCTAGGTCAATACCTCTCTTGACTTCATGTCACCATTGTCAGTTTAAGCTGAAGGGTTCTGTGTCTCAGCAAATTCCAGATGTGTCGTGGCAAGGGCCACTGGAAGATTAGCCCATGGACTTGACTCTTAGTTATTATACAAGAAGACCCCCTCAGCTATGGGCTATGAAGCTCTGAGAAATTTTGACTCATTTTTTGGTTCCTCTCTTAGAAGAGAGCAAAAACTGGAGACACCCTCATTTCAAATGAATAGGAAGTCAGAGAAGGCAATCCAAGAAGAGTGACTAGATCTTCATGATTTCAAAGTTTATATTTGCACTCATTAATTAGTTAACTGATCGACTCATTAAGAATGACTTATGAAAACTTTTCATGTGCTAGGCAGTTGTTCTACTCAGTGAGACGCTAGGCTTTACCCAATGTGAAACAGATTGGCTGAAAGAGGGAAAATACCCATCATTAGTTGTTAATTCTATAATAATTTAGTGGAAAGACCAAGGTCTAACAACCTTACATGTTGGTTATACAGGCAAGGGCACCTAAGTGGGAGTGGCCCAGTTCTAGGAGACCTTGGGAGTGGTTCAAGTTCTAGGAGACCCTGGGCTACAGGAAGGTTTCTCAACCTCAATAGTGTTGATATTTGGGGCTGAGTAAATCTTTTTGGGGTGTGCGGGCTGTCCTGTGCATTGTAAAATGTTTAGCAGTATTCCTGCCCTCTACCCCACTAGATGCCAATAGCATCAGTCCACCCTCCAGTTATGACAAGCAAATGTGTCTCCAGATTTTGCCATATGTCCCTGATTAAGAATCACTGGAGTCTAGTAGTAACTACTATTTTTGAGCACCTCTTAGGGGCATTGTGCCAGGGCTTAATACACATCTTCACATTCAGTCTCGACACTAGCTTTTCAAAGCAAGCATTCTTATTTTTCTTGAAAACATGGTGAAACTCAAGTCCAGAGATGCTAAGGGAATCATCCAATATTACACAACTGGCGAGCACTGGAAAAGATTTGAGCCCAGGGTTATTTGATTTCAAGGCTTATGTTTATTGTTCTCTATTATTTTGCTATGACATCGTTTAAGCATTTGGAAAAGTGCAGAGAATAACCTAATAAAGATCTGTGTACTTAGAGCTCCATTTTCACCACTGCTAATGTTTTCTCCCATTGCTTTATGCTTTTGGACAATAAAGTGGTATACATGGAGATGGATCTTTCTGGTAGACTTTCTCAATCCTTTCCCTCTCACTCTCTTCCCCCAAATCACCATTCTACTGAGGTTGTTGCCCTGTCCTTACTGGGAAAGATTTTATATTTTCTTACAGGTACATGAGTAGTCTCATAAATGATATATAGCACTAGAAGAAAGGTATATAAAGGTACAAAATCTTGTGCAATCGGTTTCCTTTACTCAACATTAAATTTTTGAGTTTTTGCCATGTTGGAGCTACAGTTTCAATGCTTTTGTTTCAATTGTATTGGGATAAATAGACCTTGACGGCTTGAGCCATCCCCCTTTTGCTGGACACTTAGGTTGTCTCCTGTTTTTCACTGTTACAAGTCACAGTGCGGGGAACATGGCTGTGTATGTGTGTGTGTGTGTGTGTGTGTGTGTGTGTACACACATGTGAGCGTTTCCCTAGAAAGACAGCTAGAGGTGGGATTTCTGGGTTGCAGGATGTGCATATCTTTGACTTTATTAGATATTGCTAAATTGCTCTCCAAAATGATTGTACTAAATTACACTCCCTCCAACACATTGTAAGAGTGTTCATTTCTTCACATCCCTGCCAGCGTTCGGTATTTTCAAACTTTATAATGTTTGCCAGTCTGATTGGGGTAAAATAGCATATAATTATTGTTTCAAAAGCCTATGTTCTTAACCACTACTCTTACTGTCTACACTCCTTGAAGCTTCAGTTATGTAAAATGGAGAAAATACCTCTGCCGATTTCTTGAAGTAGTAATAAATTCTCCTGGTGTAATATGCGAATGCATTTTATAAACATGAAGTGCCACTTTTGTTCATTGCTGGCAGTGGGAGAGAACATGTGCGGTTTCTATTGCAGGCAATTTGATGAAATCTATCAAAATTTCAAATGTACACGTATTTTCTTCTAACTTAAAAAACCATTTCAAAATTATAGAAAAGTTGCAAAAATAGTGAAGAGAATTTCTGTACACCTAGACTGTCTAAACATTAACATTTTAATCACATTTGAATTATATTTGTGTGCACATATATTACATGTACACACACATTATTTTTCAGTGACAGTAACTCTGACAATTTTTCTACACTCTGTTATATAACCATGGAAAAGTTGTCAAAATCAAGATATTAACATTGCTATACTACTATTACCTAATTTATATATCTTATTCAAATGTTATCAACTGCCTTACCATTGTCCTTAATCGTAAAAGAAAATATTTTTCTTCCTTCCCCAGGACCCAATCTAAGATCATTTGTTGTACTTAGTTGTCAAGTCTCTTAATTTCATTTAATATGGAATAATTCTTTAGTCCTTGTCTTTCAGAACCTCGACATTGTTGAAGAGCACTGGTCAGTTATTTTGAAGAAAATCCCTCATTTTAGGTTTGTCTGATGCTTCCCCGTGATTAGATCCAGGGTATGCATTTTTGACAAAAATAACACGGAAGTGACGCTGTGTGCACCATATGTCAGTTCCCCCCCCCCATAAGGGTGATGCTATTTTGATTGCCTGGTTAGGGTGGTGTCTGCCAGGTTTTTATTGTTCTTTTTGTAATTGGTAAGTATCTTTTAGGGAGATACTTTGAGACTCTGGAAATATCCTGTTTATATCAGCATGGACTCATGGATTTAATGAGTTATACTGTGTTACTATCAATGTTTATTTTGATGCCCAAATTGTTCCATGCTTGGCCAGTGGGGGCTCCTTCATTCTTGCTCCTGATGTGTGTCTTTTGACATGTCCCTATTTTTCCGTGAGCATTTCCTTACTTTCTGGCACAATAAGATGTGCCAGGTTCATCTGCTGTCTTCCCAGCTCCTGTCCTGGAATGGGCCATTTTCCAAGAACTTTGCTCCTTGAAGTAGAGAATAATATTTAGAAACCAAAATCTGGGTGCTAGGCATGTTCTTTGTTGGTACACCTAACTTTTTTTTTTTTTTTTTTTTAGATGGAGTTTCGCTCTTATTGCCCAGGCTGGAGTGCAATGGCACCATCTTGGCTCACTCCAACCTCCATCACCCAGGTTCAAACGATTCTCCTGCCTCAGCCTCCTGAGTAGCTGGGATTACAGGTGTCCACCACCATGTTCAGCTAATTTTTACATTTTTAGTAGAGAAGGAGTTTCGCCATGTTGGCCAGGCTGGTCTTGAACTCCTGATCTCAGGTGATCTACTCTGCCTCGGCCTCCCAAAATGCTGGGATTACAGGTGTGAGCCATCCCCACCGCCAGCCTATGCACCTTTGAACCTAGCAATTTATCTTTCAGGAATTCTTGCAGCAGATAAACTCACACACTTGCTAAAGGATTTATGTGCAAGGTTATTAATTGCAGCATTACATAGGATAGTAAAAGATTAGACATAACCTAAAGATCTATTAATAGGAGAGTGGCTATATAAATTATTGGAATCCATACAATGAAATTCTATGTATCTATATAAGATTAACAAATTGCTTTACAAATGTATTGTAGAATTAAAAAAATCAAAATATACAACTGTGTGTCTAGTGTGTTACCATTACGTACTACTAACAGGAGTTAAATATATACAGTTACATGTATATGTGTATATGCTTGCCTATTAGTCCATAAAATACCTCTGGAAAAATGCACAGGAAACCAAAAACATTGATTGTCGGGAAGAGAATTGGGTAGCATGGGGAACAGACGGAAGACGACCTTTACTACTAACTTTGTTGTACCATTAAATTTGGGAGCATATGAAGTATTAAAAATAAAATAATATAAAACATAAAACAAATATAGCATTATTTTAACCTCAGGTATTCACTGCTAACTCAAATATCAGAAGGGGAATTCTGTTTTTTTGGGAAAATTGGCTAGCTAAAAGTGTAATTCCAATTTGGTACTATTCCTTTGTTATCTTTGTTATAAATATAAACATTCCTATGATTCCTTTTTTTTTTTTTTTTTCTGAGGTAGAGTTTCACTCTTGTTGCCCAGGCTGGAGTGCAATGGCGTGATCTCGGCTCACCGCAACCTCTGCCTCCGGGTTCAAGTGATTCTCCTGCCTCAGCGTCCGGAGTAGCTGGGATTACAAGCATGCGCCACCATGCCTGGCTACTTTTGTATTTTTAGTAGAGACGGGGTTTCTCCATGTTGGCCAGACTGGTATTGAACTCCTGACCTCAGGTAATCCATACGCTTCGGCCTCCCAAAGGGCTGGGACTACAGGCATGAGCCATCGTGCCGGCCCTGTGATTCTTTTATGACCTAACTTCTCCATCTGTAATATGGTATAATAATATCACTAACACATATACCAGAGAAAATGAAACTAAAGCAGTAGCAGTAAGAGAAGCAGTCTAAAAACACAAAGTGCCAGGCTACTGTGACTATTAATAATGCTACATTTTTACATTTAAGTGAATTTAATCAATATTTGTGAATGAAAGAATGAACGAATGGATAAAGTGATAGGAGAAGGAAGATGGGAGAAGAATTATATTGAGTTGCTTGAGTTTCAAGAAAACCCTTATAAAAGCACAGGAATAAATTTAAGGAGCAGACTTAAGGTAGACAGATCGTGTTAATGCATTGTTATCCAATACTTCACTGAAGAACTGTGATACTCCAGGGAAGCAACACAGCCTAGCAGCTGATGCCACAGGTTTTAGAATCAGGAAACTTACATTCATAGTCTTACATTCATACACACTAGCTGTGTGACCTGGAGTTAGCTATTTAACCTCTATCTGCCTCAGTTTCCTCCAGAACTAGAAAGGTTCTCAGAGATGATCTAATCTGTGTCTCTTATTTTCCAGATGATGACACAAGATAAAAAAGGACTTGAGGAGACTAAGTGGTTGCCCAAAGTGGCATCGCCAGCCAGAAGCAGATTCGGCCCCAGAACACAGGAGGTAGATTGCACACAGGCACAAATTCCTTGCAGCTCCTCTCATCAAGAAAGACAGTCTTTTCTCTACCACTTTAATGTGGCGAAAATGAAGGTGTGTGAGAGCCCAGCCTGCACTGAAAGGGGTCTTTGAGCTTCCTTCTGCTTCTCTCACTCTTGGAATGCTGCTGCCATGTGAAAACACTGGGGTAAGCCTGTGGGAGGGTGAGAGACCACATGGAGGAGAGACAAGAATCCTCAGCAGAAGCCCTCCAATGCCAATCAGCTGGCTGACTGCCAGACATGTGACTGAGGGGCCCCAGAGCACTCAGCCCCAACCAAGCCACCAGCAGGCTACAGAAACCAACTGAGTTGGTTCAGACTAGAAGAGCTCCCTTAGCCATCCAGCCATCCCAGCCACCCCAGGGAACCATGAGGTAAATCAATAAAATGCTTGTTGTTTTAAGTTTGACGTGTTTGTTACACAGCAAGAACTAACTGTTAACAAACCCAATGATAGCCTCTTTTCAATGAAACTACATTCACAATTCATTTCTAGGAGGTCCTTTTTTTTTTTCAATTTATAGACAGTCTCGCTCTGTCACCCAGGTTAGAGTGTAGTCAGTCACTACAGCTTCAACCTCTTGGGTTCAAATGATTCTCCCACCTCAGCCTTCTAAGTAGCTAGGACTACAGGCACATGCCACCAAGCTTGGCTAACTTATTTTTATTTTTTTAGAGATGGGGGTCTCAATATGCTGCCCAGACTGATGTTGAACTCCTAGCCTCAAGTGATCCACCTGCCTCAGCATCCCAAAGTGCTGGGATTACAGGCGTGAGCCACTGTGTCCAGTCCCTAGGAAGTCTTGGGTGACCAATTCTCCACCTAGATTGACGGTCTCTCCCCACCCACACGTTGCCTGGTCCATGTCCCTCTCCTCCCAGAAGCAGCTTCTGTTTCTGCCTAGGATCCTATGAAGGGAGGGATAAATTTAATGACCTCCAGAGTCACAGACCATCGTCCTTCTGCAGCAGCAGCAAGAGAGACTGGTACAGGACCCAGAGGGCTGTTAGTTGCAGGAGTCCTCCTGCCCCACCTCTTACTTCACAGACTCTAGACCCCTGTTACTGGGTATGCCAATTACACTATTGTTAAATTATTCAGGATTAGAAGGAAGGGTGCTTACCTGGCACTGGCTGGAAGGTGCTAGGCAACAGGGGAAAGAACATCCTATAAATATGAAAGCCCTGATGGCCAGGCGCGGTGGCTCATGCCTGTAATCCCAGCACTATGGGGGAGGCCCAGGAGGGCAGATCACTTGAGGTCAGGAGTTTGAGACCAGCCTGGCCAACATGGTGAAACCCTGTCCCTACTAAAAATACATAAATCAGCCGGGTGTAGTGGTGGGCACCTGTGGTCTCAGCTACTTGGGAGACTGAGGCATAAGAATAGCTTGAACCTGGGAGGCGGGGGCTGCAGTGAGCCGAGATCATGCCACTGCACTCCAGCCTGGGCGACAGAGCAAAGCAAGACTCTCTCAGAAAAAAAAAGAAAAAAAAAAAAAACCTGGGAGTAAGTTCCTTGAGTAACAGGATTCCAAGTGTTCACTCCCCCTCTTCTTTTATCCCTCATTTCCCTTTTCCTTGGCTTCCATTAATATTTTCTTTCCTGTTCCCTCAAGGTATTCATATCCATTTCTAGAAATAAATGAAGTTTCCTGGTTTCCATTAAATGTAATGCCCATATCCTCTACTCATTCCCCTTCCTTCCAACTTTAGGAATCTTTTCATTTTTCTCTTTGACAACTTTCCCCCTAACTGCTCTCATGTAGGAGATACTAGAAATGTCAGGCTCCTGACGAAGCCCCAGGATTCTCCCGGTCAGAATCTTATGGGGTTCTGCTACTCTATTGTTACCAAGAGGTCAAGGACACATGGACCAAGGAACACCTGGGTTTTTTTGTTTTTTGGTTTTTTTAGTTTTTTATTTCTACAGATTTTTGGGACCAGGTGGTATTTGGTTACACGGTAAGTTCTTCAGTGGTGATTTGTGAGACTTCAGTGCACCCATCACCCAAGCGGTACACACTGAACTCAATTGTAGTCTTCCTTCACCCCCTTCCCAACCTTTCCCCCTGAGTCCCCAAAGTCCACTGTATCATTCTTATGAATGTGCCTCCTCATAGCTTAGCTCCCACTTATGAGTGACAACATACGATCCTTGGTTTTCCATTCCTGAGTTACTTAACTTAGAATAATAATCTCTAATTCCCATCCAGGTTGCTGTGAAAGCCATTAATTCATTCCTTTTGATGGCTGAGTAGTATTCCATCACATGTGTGTATGTGTATGTGTATGTATGTGTGTGTGTGTGTGTGTGTGTGTGTGTGTGTGTATACCTATATAACAGTTTCTTTATCTACTTGTTGATTAATGGGCATGTGGGCTGCTTCCACATTTTTGCAGTTGTGAAATGTGCTGCTATAAACATGCATGCACAAGTTCTTTTGCATACAGTGACTTCTTGGGAACACCTGACTTTGGAGACAAGGGTAGGATTGTTTGGGGATCTGGAAATCCCGGGGCGGAGTAGCAGTCATGAGGAGGAGCCAGGCTGGTGCGAGGAGCCGGCGGGAGTCAGCTTTGCTGCGGATTCCTCCTTGCCAGGGCTAGTTTCGATGCTGCCTAACTTGGTGCTGGACACAGTTCTCAGAATCCCATCACCCTTGAACTCGAAAATGGTGTTTTTTTTTGTTGTTTGTTTGTTTCAATGCTAAGTTTCTACCCAGGCCTCTTGGAATAAGCTGAGGTGCACAGATCATGCAGGTTGGAGCAAAGTGGTTTCACCCATTCCCATCCCACCGGTCGGGTATTTGGTACTTCGGAGAAATGCTTTAAAAGAGGAATGAGGAAATCTCTGTGTCATCACCTGGAAATTCTAGTCCATGACCTCAACAGCCCTTCTGGAATTTCCCTGGTCCGTTTTCTGTCCTAAATGCAAATCATCTACATTAACAGAAGATTCTGGGCATTTGTATAAAAATGGCTGCAGCTATTCACAGCCTTTTGTTTGGTGATAGAGGAAAGCAGTTGAGGCTCTATTCTGTAGGGGCATTAAGGTATGCTGCTCAAAGCAGAAAAGGTCCTGAAAGGAAAAGCGAGCTCAAGGACAGTAAGGTAAATGTAAACAGCTACCAGGCCTGGGTACCATCTGAGTGACTTCATCTTCCAGCAGGAATTTCCAAACCTGATCACTTTCACCACTGCTAACAGAGTGTAGAGGAAACATGGCAGACCATTTCAAAAACAAACCACTTACTCTTTACAGCAAAGGAATTGAAGTTTTTCAGGAAAAAGATCTAGCTGCTCTCCCATTCATCAAAATGTGGCAGGGCAGCGATTACAAATGCAAATGTAACCTTTAGGTCCTGTAGGCAAAGACAGTGCTCACCACCTGCACCCAGTGGGCAGTTGGGGCTGGGTTCTTTTCTCATTTCTAGTATTTTAATAAATGTATAGTCACAAAGTCTGCATTTATTGGTGGGTGGGGTAAGGAAAGTTACTGCTACACATTTTAAATAATATTAGTATTTTGTTTCTATTGAGTACCGTTTATATTATTTCTATTTAGTATCAGTTTCTAAAGCAAACTTACATACAAGATAATATCTATACTTCCCTTTTGAGATTCAAGAACTAAATGAAGAGCTAGGAGGTACCAGACACCATGAGAGGTGTTAGCACCTAGAATTTTTATAATGCTTCTGTGAAGAAGTAATACTCATCCACGTGTCCCCATTTGGCAGACGTGAAGACAGATTCCAAGCACATAAGGGTCTTGGCCATGACTACTTGGTGATATGGTTTGGCTGTGTCCCCCTGCCCCAATCTCATCTTGACTTGTAGCTCCCACAATTCCCACATGTCATAGGAGGGACCTGGTGGGAGATAACTGAATTATGGGAGTGGGGCTTTCCCATGCTGTTCTCATGACAGTGACTAAGTCTCAGATGGTTTTATAAGGGGGCATTTCCTTGCACACGCTCCCTTGCCTGCTGCCGTGTGAGATATGCCTTTCACCTTCCACCATTATTGTGAGGCCTCCCTAGCCACGTGGAACTGTGAGTCTATTAAACTTCTTTTCCTTGTAAATTACCCAGTCTCAGGTATGCCTTTATCAGCAGCGTGAAACAGACTAATATGCTTGGGTAATGCAAGGCAGAAAGGAGATCTGAACCTAGATATACTGACTCCAATCCCGGTATACATTCAGGATACCCTTGTAGTCAAGTGCATAGTGATAAAAAAGCACAAGCATGAGCCGTGTTTGGTTATACTTTGGTGAGAGCCTCAGGGCTGTGGTGTCATTGAAGAGGGAATGATATGGCAGATACATTTGACTGGGATTAGGAGAAGGGCAGAGGAAAAGGGGGTTCTGATGCATCTTTCTGCTGCATCAAGCACGTCACCGAATTACCACCTCTCTCCTGGGTCTGTGGAATACACATTTCTTTTGTAACTTCATCTTGGGTCTGGGGCACAGGGTCTTGGGGGCCATCTTTCCCAAATAGGAAACACAAGGCCTCAACATGACCACCCTCAACTATGATGGAACAGCTAGATTTCAGCGGGGGAGAGTACTTCTGACTGGGTTTGGAGAAGCGGAATTTGGGCACATGGAGTAGTCCCTGGTGATCACTAACCAGGCTCAGATCTGTATTTATATAGCAACCTCGTCTTACAAATTTGACATCTACTAAATCATGGGGCATTTTTATAAAAAAGGGACAAGCCTCGAAGACATCGGGTGGTGGCTTCCTTGCTATGGGATGCCTTTCCCTCTTGAACCCTGACCAGCTGCCATGAAACCTTTGCGTTCTGCGACCCCTCTGCCAGCCAAAGCCCTCCATGGGCATCTTGGTCTAGCCTGGGGTAGTAGCCTTGAGAGATGGCTGGGCTAGACCTTGAGGGGACACTGGGCTAGACCGGTTTAATCCAGTAGATTCTCAAAGATTCAGCATTGCTGTTTCCATTCATCTTTAAGTTGTTACACAAATTTTCATTAAGTGAACTTCTTCCTCATTTTATTCCCTCCCCCCGCCCCGGGATTTGATTTTCAATTAAAGGAGAAGTAATTAAGGACCCCAGGAAGTTTATTTTTTCAATTTGTGATGTCCCCTCATCATTGCCTCTCAATGTATCTGTTGGTAAAAATGGAAAGTGGTATTAGCGCTATTATTAACCCCCATCGTTATACTTGGAAGATTTCAGAAGATTTGATTTACCCAATATTTCCATCTCTGTATGGCTATGGTGATGAGTGGGAAGTCAAGAAGAAACACAAAGTAGGATGTGAATAAATCCATTTTTTCCCCAATAAGTGAATGAAATCATACTCTTCTTCCTTTTTTCCTAGACTTCGGTTGTGTAAGAAGTGTGGTGGTATGAGTTAAACTTGGCCTTCAACTGGCTTTGCTTGAGCACAATTATTCCCATATGGAGTAGGAAATTCTCCATACTGCAGAGTTTCGGAGGAGATGCTTTAGAACGTGGTGCACTATTCCCCTCATACTCCACATGCATCTCAAGAACAGAATGGAATGCTGAGTGCATTGCAGGGGAGGGGACAAGGGTGTGTGGTTGCCCAGTTACCCAGCGAGAATCACGTTCCCGGACCCTACCCACAGGAGACTGACATTTAGACAAACTCGTTCTCAGCCACCAGCGCCGCGCCTGATGCAGGGCATGGCTCTGAATGGCTCTGGCATCTGTTTTGTCTTGCCTCAAGCCCACACACTGGGACTTGCTTGTTTTCATCCAATAGCAATTAGCACCGTGGTAAATGCCTTGTGCTCTGTGCTAATTCAGAAGAATAAGCCTGTCGCAACTCTGCCAAGAATTACAGCTAATCACAGAGGGCTGGGGCACACCTGCCCTTTCATTAGCCTTTTGTTTTAAAATGAGGGGTTGGTGCAACTTGAAACACCTGAAACATTGCATTCTCCCCTTGGTTGGGGATAACCATGGAGACTCGAGGGGACCTAAAGTGCATCCTGGTGGCCATCCCTGGCATCTGTAGGATGGTGCTTCCTACAAAGGGGCACAGTGAGCAACAGGGAACCCAAGCAGCTATTTACTGTAGGCAACTGCAGACAGGGTGGGCCCCCGGGGATACTCCACAGAGGTGCAGAAGCTTGGTCTACAGCAGTGCTCATCACTGGAGACGGCTCAGAAGCCATGGTGGACGCAACCCTTGCGAATAAAGACCTGGGCTGGCTCCACTTTTAAGATGAAAAGCTCTTGGTTATTGTTTTCTTTCAGCCTCATCATCTAACCTAGTACCTGTGCTTATTCTAAGAATACACCCTTTGTCCTAATTTGGTATTGATCACTTATTGATTTTTTGTGCTTTTTAAGTTAGGTTTGAAAAATAATTTACACTCAGGGAAATTCTCCCCTTTAAAGTGTATGTTTCTACGAGTTCTGACGAGTGTCAACAGGCACATCACCACCGCCACCAGCATGGAGTCATTGATGGTTCTACTGTCTGTGAAAATTCTTTCTTGTTCTTTTCTTGTCAGCCACCCTTCCCTGCTCCCTGCCCAGGAATCTACTGATCTAATTTTTGTCGCTATCACTCTACTTTTTCCACAATGCCATGTAAACGGAATAATTCAGTATTTTTTTCTTAGTGGCTTCCTTCACTTAGCATAATGCTTTTGAGATCCATCCATGTTGCCTGGCGTATCAGCGGTTTGTTTTATTGTTAAGTGGTATTTCATGGCAAGGATGTACTGTAGTTTATTTTCCAGCAAATGGACTTCTGGGCTGTTTCCAGCTTTTAGTTATTATTAACAGTCTTCCATGAATATTCATGCACATCTTTGTGAGGGTATATGTTTTTATTTCTTTTGGGTAGATACCTAGGAGTGGGATTGCTTGGTCCTTCATCATATATTTAACTTTATAAGAAATTGCCCAGATATTTTTCTTTTATTTTTTTGAGACAGAGTCTCATTCTGTCACCCAGGCTGGAGTGTACTGGTGTGATCTCAGCTCACTGCAATCTCCGCCTCCCAGGTTCCAGCGATTCTCCTGCCTCAGCCTCCGGAGTAGCTGGGATTATAGGTGTGCACCACCATGTCTGTCTAATTTTTGTATTTTTAGTAGAGACGGGGTTTCACCATGTTGGCCAGGCTGGTCTCGAACTCCTGACCTCAGGTGATCCACTCACCTTAGCCTCCCAAAGTGCTGAGATTACAGGCATGAGCCACTGCACCCGGCCTGCCCATATGTTTTTCAACGTGCTTTGCTATCAGCAACATAAGTAAGCTAAAATCGCTCTTCCTTGTTAATACTTGATATTGCAAGTTTTGACAAGTTTAGTTATTCTAATAAGGAATCTAGAAGTATCTAACAGTGATTTTAGATTGCATTTTCCTAAGGACTAATGATACTGAGATTCTTTTCATGTTATAATTTATTTAAAAAAATCACTTTAAACCTACCCTGCTCAAATTCATGTTGAAGACAGTTCTCATGCAACTTATGTTAGTGGGAATTTGTCAAATCTCTCCCACGTGCTTAAAAATGTGCAACCCAGGAAAGGGAAAACATAGCAATGACCATCGACGTGCCTAGAGAACAGGGACTGCTTTACTTAACTTTTCTTCCATGCTGAGCTCACCTCCTCGGAGGAACCGAGTCTTCCACCTCCCCAGCTCCCAGCTCAGGGTCAAACACAATAGCAGGTGCTTCAATAAATATTTGATGAATGACGGAAGCAAGATGGTGGCTCTGTTCCCGGTGGACATGACTAGGGTGTGTGCCTGTGTAGTGGGAGGTGTTAGAGAGGGCTGATTGACTGCTTAGTAAAAGATCTGTCCAGTGGAAGGCATTCATGGTATATGGAGGTCAGCGGTCCTCTATCAGGCTGCTCATGAGAACCAGGGAAAGAGTTTAAGAAGAGGTGGATTTACCTTGATGCTAATGAGACTCGAGCTTCAAGGCCTCACTTGCATGGTACCCAGTGGGTGCTGGGAGGTCCTAGGAGTTCTAGAGTGTTGTAGGTGTGGAGGGGGAAGAAGCCAGGTTGCAATTGGAACACTCAAAAAGATTTCTAAAGCAACGGACCTGCCTCCGTAATATGTCTGATTTCTTCCCTCATTTTAAAGCAATACTAAGCATGGAAATTTTCTTTTATTGGTGATTTTGTTTTGTTCTGTTTTTCATTAAGAAATTCTCACAAAATCTGGATCTGTTCCTGCTGGGTGTCACCCCAGAGGTTCTGATTTAATGTGTCTGGGGTGTGGCAATTTTTAGAGCTTGGTGTTGAGTGGAATGTGCCGCAGGGTTGAGCCACATGGTTACAGTGTCCACTAATGACCAGGTGTAGGCTACAAGCCACCAGGAAAGACCCCAGACATGTGTGAGCTCTTGTCATTTTCAACATCAGCCCACCAAATGGGCCCTTTTTGTTTCCCTCTAAGCCAGTCTTCTTGTTTTGAGACCCTCCTATGTCAATGTGTCCCATAGGCCATCTCCTTATGACACCCACTGGCAGGTCACACCCCCTGCTCACTCCTCTCCAGTGGCTTTTCCCGAGTCACTGGTGAAAGCCCAGGCTACTCCAGAGTGGCAGCATAGCAAACTGCTTAGAGCTTGGGACAGATGCTCAAGTCCACACTGCAGCCCTGCTTCTGAGTCAGAGGGAACTGGATCAGAATCCCACCTCTGCCACTGACCAGATTTGTGCCACCAGATATGTTCCTTAACCTCCCCGTGCCTCAGTTTCTTCATCTGTAAAATGGGGATGATAATAGGACAGCAGTATAGCTTTCAAATGAAGATGAAATGAGAGGATGGTAAAAGTCCCTGCTGCAGGCCAGGAGCACGGCAGGTGCCTGACAAAGGGAGGAATTCCACCCCGGCTGATTGACACCTGCCTGTCTTCTGGTCCACCCTACGCCATGCTTCCTCCCCTGCACGGAGCTGCCTTCCTTCTGAGACAACGCTATGTCTCCACTGGCCACACTGCTGATGAGGCATTTTCTCATCACCTGCTTCTCTTCTCAGTTGGATGCTGAGTCTTAGAGGGAAGAGACAGGGCTTTACATCCTTCCTTGTATAGGGGTGGTTCTAAGACAACAGTATCATCATCCACAAAATAATAACAGTGAACATTGTTTTGAATGTCTGTGTTTCAGACAAGCAACCCACACCTCAGGGAGGCTGTATACCCATCTAAGGTCACACAGCCTATGGGATAACATTCATCCATGTCTAAGTTTTCAGCCATCTGAGGCAAAAATGAGAAAAAGAAGATAGAGATAACTGTATTTATTTAAAGAACTGGCTTTTATTTGGAGATTATATCACCCCTATTTTCCTTTTTCTAATTTTAAATCCTCTTTCATGATGGCAAGGTAGTGATAGTAGGTTGCAGCTTTTTTTTTTTTTTTTTTCTTTTTTTGAGATGGATTCTTACTCTGTCGCTAGGCTGGAGTACAGTAGCGCGATCTCGGCTCACTGCAACCTCCACCTCCAGGTTCAAGTGATTCTCCTGCCTCAGTCTCCCGAGTAGCTGGGACTACAGCTGTGTGCCACCACACCCAGCTAACTTTTGTATTTTTAGTAGAGACAGGGTTTCATCATGTTGGCCAGGATGGTGTCAATCTCTTGACCTCATAATCTGTCCGCCTCTGCGTCCCAAAGCGCTGGGATTACAGGTGTGAGCCACCATGCCCAGCCTGCAGTGGATATTTTTAAATGACTTCACATTGCAAAATAAAATATTGAGTATCCTATATTTTTCTCTCCCAGTTTTTTTTCTGGTAACATGTTATTGGCCTTTGAAGTAAAAAAAAATCTGAGAACTGTTAGTCTAAAAAACAGCTGTATATAAAATGATGCTCAATCTGTATTGGCTAAATCAATAAACACGACACTTTACATTAACTTCTTATGCAAACTTGCTGCCAGCAGAAGGAAGGAAAAGAAAATCTTTCAGTTCCTAATTTAATTTCTTCCACGAATATTTATTGAGCAACTACTCTGTGCCAAGCACTGTGCTAGCGTCTATGGACACAAAACAAATAAAACACAGCCGCTGCCCTCAAAGGACCTGGCATCATTCCCAACAGTTAGGTTGGGAGAAGCAAAAGAAACTTTGCTGCTAGAATAAGCAATCAATATTTCACAGAAATATCAATGGTGTCAAAACAGTCAATCAATATCAACATGTGTTAAGGATGTCTTTAATGCAATTTTGTTTTTTGACACAGGGTCTTACTCTGTCGCCCAGGATGGAGCACTGTGGCGGTGACAGGGTTCATCGCAGCCTTAACCTCCTGGGTTCAAGCAATCCTCCTGTCTTAGCCTCCTGTATAGCTGGGACTACAGGCATGTGCCATCACACCTGGTCAATTAAAAAAATTTTTTTTGTAGAGATGGGAACTCCCTATGTTTCCTGGGCTGGTCTTGAACTCCTGGGCTCAAGTGATCCTCCTGCCTCAGCCTTCCAAAGTGCTGGGATAATGTGTGTGAGCCACTGTGCCCAGCCAAGGGTGTCTTTGACCCTTAGAAGAAAAATACCACTAGACAGGGCACAACGTTTCTGTCTATCTACCGGCCTGTCAGCCTTTAATGAGGCTAAACTGATAAGGGTATTTTAACCCTCATTTGGTAACATTCTTGGGGTTCACCTGTTACAAGGAGGAATTGCAGAGAGCGATAAGATTTCTAACAAAAAAGCATAGATATAAGGGCTATGGATCATTTGAAAAACATTTATGAAAATATAAAGAATATTAAAATATAAAGAATGAACCATAAACCTACTATCTAAATAATTCCTGTTGGATATGAAAATAAAAAGCATTTTATCATGTGGCTAGAAAATTCAACTTAAAAATAGGATGGCATAAAATAAAAATGAGTTCTGACTCTTCTCAGTAGGCCATCTCCATGTATCTGTTCAGATGTATTTTCCATACATATACCATAAAAATTTGTATATAAAACACACATAATACAATATACGTAAGCCGTCCATTTTTTCATTTTTGTACACAAAGAACTCATACTGAACCACACTCTTCTCCACCACTTTTTACTTGCAAATACATTGCAGAGATGTTTCTGTATCCGTTTTTTAAGATCTTTTCCCTTTTTAAAGGATATATAGTATCCTATCAGATGACATTCCATACTTTTTTTAAAACCAATCTCCCATTTCCCAAATATTTAATGTCTTTTGTTTAGAAATAATGCCTTAATGAGTGTCTCTGTATAGATATTTTGGTGTACTTTTGAGGAATACCTGCAAATTCCTACAGGGGGAATGCTGCTTAAAAGAATATATGTATTTAAATTTGAGGCCAGGCATGGTGGCTCATGCCTTTAATCCCAGCACTTTGGGAAGCCAACGTGGGCAGATCACTTGAGGTTAGGAGTTAGAGACAACGCTGGCCAACATGGTAAAACCCCGTCTCTACTAAAAATGCAAAAAATTAGCCAGGTGTGGTAGCAGGTGCCTGTAATCCCAGCTACTTGGGAGGTTGAGGCAGGAGAATCGCTTGAACCCAGAAGGCGGAGGTTGCAGTGAGCTGAGATCCCACCATTGCACTCCAGCCTGGGAGACTGAGTGAAACTCTGTATCAGAAAAAAAAAAAAAAAAAAAAATTGGTAATAGTTATTACCACATTGCCTTGCAAAAAGTTGCACAGATTTGTATTCCTACGAAGAGTGGTAGTGTAATTCTTTGCCAGGGATTTGTGTTCTCAAACTTTTCCATTTTTGCCAATTTGATAGTTGACTTTTGACATGACATTGATGTTTCACATTGCTTATTTTCGCACTTGCTTGTTTGGCTTTTCTTCATGGGCTTGTATTTAGTCAAACTTACTAACCTTTTCCTTTGTGGCTTCTGGTCTTCATCTTTGTTTTAGAAAGTGTGACCACGTCGGTATACTGAGTTCACTTATGTTCTCCTTCTATAGCGTTTAACCTTTTGTTACTTTAAAGTCTTTGATGCATTTGGAATTTATTTGCTTTTATTGATGTCACTTCATTTTTTCCCAAATGTTTAGCCAGGTGTTCCACACTATTTATTAATGAATTCAGCTATTCTTTCCTGACTTGATACACTATTTTTATGATTAAGTCTATTTCTGAATTCTACCCAACTCTCTAATTCTTTACCAATACCAAGTTGCTTTAATTATTGTTGCTTCTTACTGTGTTGTGATAATCTGATAGGCACAACTTACCGTATGACTCTTCCCTGAAGCTTCCTTGCTATATCCATGTCACAGTAATTACCAGTATTATTTTCTGAATTTTCTCTATCAAAAGGAAATGACTCTTGGAATGCTGTAAATATTCTGTATGACATTTGTTGTATATTTTTGATAGATGCCCTTTAATTGGTCCATGAAACTGTAGTTTCCTATAAAGCTATAGTGACAGGCAGTAAGCAAGCAGGACTTTTGTCTTTAATTTTTTCCCTCTTTTAAAACTTGCTTTAGCCTCTATATTCAAGCACAGCGATGTACGTAGCTGCTAATTTCCCACCTTTGCCAAGCGCATTTAGTCTATTTCACCATGCAGTAGCCAGATTCCAGGTTGCCACTGCCTGTTTCTGGACAGAGAGTCTGAGAGGTCTCTGGGTTTAGTCTCACTTGTTACTTTGTATTTGTGTTCCATTTCTGGTCCATGGGGAAATCTACAACGCTTTTGGGTCCAGTTACATATTTACCTTTCTCTTCTTCTATTTTACATGTTAGAACAGAGGGAGTGAGTCAATGTGTGAATTTACCATGCCCTCCTGATAGGAAATCTGTTTGTGTGTGTATTTCCCCTCTTAGGGTTTTAAAAGGAGATTCTCAGAATCTAGAAGCATAATTATCACTTGATAAAGCTTTAGGTGGTCATGACTGCTGGGGCTCAGGGACAAGATCACATGGTCACGTTTCACTAGGGGTTTTTTCGGAGGTTTGTTTTTACATCTAGAAACTCCAATATGTTCAAATCTCCATGCATAATCAAGACTTCCTGTGGATACCTCAGAGATATTCTGAGTTCAATTCCAGACTGCCTCAATAAAGTGAGTAGCATAATAAAGTGAGTCACACAATTTTTTTTTTTTTGGTTTTCCACTGCATAGAAAGGTTATGTTTACACCACATTGTCGTCTACTGAGTGTGCAACAGCGTTATGTTTAAAGGTCTAATTTAAAATACTTTATTGCTAACAAATGCTGACACTGAGTCATGAAGGCAGCACATGCTATGGGAAAAGCGGTGCCGATACACTTGCTTGATGTAGAGTTGCCACAAATCTTCAATTGGTAAAAAATGCAGTATATGGGTTGGGCACGGTGGCTCACACCTGTAATCTCGGTCCTTTAGGAGGCCGAGGCAGGCAGATCACCTGAGGTCGGGAGTTTGAGACCAGCCTGCCTAACACGGTGAAACCCCATTTCTACTAAAAACACACAAAAATTAGCCGGGCATGGTGGTGCACGCATGTAATTCCAGCTACTTGGGAGGCTGAGGCGGGGGAATCGCTTGAACCCAGGAGGCGGAGGTTGCAGTGAGCCGAGATTGTGCCCTTGCACTCTGGCATGGGCAATAAGAGTGAAATTTCGACTCAAAAAAAAAAAAACACAAAAAAACCCCCCAGTATATGTGAAGTGCAGTAAAGTGAACCACAATAAAGAAGGTCTCCTGTATATATTTTTCCTCAGCCATACAGTGAGACTTTTGGGCTGTAGTCTATAGGCAGCATCCTTTGCTCCACACCTAACTCTAAAGTTAGGGGCAGTCAAGAGTGATGGGTGGGGATAGGGAAGGATGATATCAGTAACTTATTACATGCTGAAGTGTCCATGCCCTATTTTAAAAACTCTTATCATTTTTCCTACACAGCAGATTGTGTAATATGAATTCTCTGATCTAGTTGGTTGTGCTGTTTGATTTAGAAAGTCAGGCATTAGAAGGGCTGTATTTCTTTTCTTTCTTTTTTTTTTTTTTTTTTGTTGAGACAGAGTTTTACTCTTGTCACCCAGGCTGGAGTGCAATGGCGTGATCTTGGCTCACTGCAACCTCCACCTCCCGGGTTCAAGCGATTCTCCTGCCTCAGCCTCCTGAGTAGCTGGATTACAGGTGTACACTACCAGACTGGCTAATTTTTGGTATTTTTACTAGAGATGGGGTTTCACCATTTTGCCCAGGCTGGTCTCGAACTCTTGGCCTCAAGTGTTCCGCCCGCCCTGGCCTCCCAAAGTGCTGGGATTACAGGTATGAGACATGGAGCTCAGCCCCAATGGCTGTATTTCCTCCGGTATTGTTACTTACACGGTACAGGTTTGCATACTGTTGAAAACAATAAAATGTAAAAAGAATTATACTCCATTTCTTTGGTTCTTTTAAAAATATTTTCTTTTTTTTTTAGTGTATGGATTTAAAGTATACAAAACGATGTTTTGATATATAGAGTGAAATGGTGTTTTGGGATCTTAAATGTGAAATCTTGTCATATTTCTGCTGTGGTTATTTTCTTATTTTTTCGAAGGTAGAAATGCTTTCCTATTCTCACAGGGGGAACCACTAAGGCAAATACCAAATTTTCCATGAATGTGGGAAATCCTCGATTACATGAGCGGAAAGGATGTGTGGAATGAGAGAAACGTTCCATTACATGGGCTAAGTCAAGGCCATTTCAGAAACCACAGTGCCCTTAAAACTGTCCTCTGCCATGTTCCTTTCTACCTTGAAACGTTTGGGAGGAATCTCTTCCCATTAGAACAGGTCAGACATGGACAAGATACCACATTTTTCTAAAGGAGAGATTCTACAGAAACGGAGAAACTGGTCAATTTACATAATGCAGTTTTGGGTATCCTGAGTTATTTTCATTAAACATACTGGCAAGATCCTTAAGATGAGTGATTATGCCTCACACTTTAAAAAATGTTCTCCAATTCTCCAAAGGACTTGCTAAGGGCTTGACAAACACTTGCTAAGTTGACTTACAAAACACGGTTGGCACGATCTCAGCATTTTAATCATGACAAATCTTGGGGCTGACAAACTGCATGTTGATGTCCTTGTTTTCTATCTAATGAAAATATTTAATTTTCGGAATGAACTGAAAGTCACCCCCTGGTTTACTTAATGCCAACCTTGCCTCAGATGAAAAATTGTTCCCAAGGGCAGTACTGTGTCTCCGGAAGCCTAGAGCGGGGCCAGGCTCTCTGGTTTTCAGCTCTAGGTGTCCTCTCATTTGTCTTTCTTACTGGGTAGATGAAATCTTTATTAAAATCCAAAAGTATGATAGCGTTTATCCTCAGGGGCTACCATTTATAGAGGAGAATAACTCCCCAAATTATATATGAACTGAATTCTCATGACTTTGCCCGCTTTGGAGACGTCATCCAATGCAAGCATTTCTGTCTGTAGGTCACCAATGTACCTAATAAAGCTGGGGAGGTCCTCGCTGAAGCTTTTCTGATTCACACATCTTTGAATTCATGTGCCTTCCTTGGTGGAAAGGGAAAGCCTCTGCATTAGTCCATTCTCACACTGCTATAAAGAAGTATTTGGGACTGGGCAATTTTTAAAGAAAAGAGGCTTAGCTAGCTCACGGTTCTGCAGCCTGTACAGGAAGTATGGTGGTTTTGGCTTCTGCAGAAGCCTCAGGGAAGCTTCCAGTCATGGTGGAAGGCAAAGGGGGGAGTAAGGTGTCTTACAAAGCAGTAGCTGGAGTGACAGAGAGAGGGAGGGGGAGGTGCTACACACCTTTAAACAAGAAGATCTCAGGCTGAGTGCAGTGGCTCATGCCTGTAATTCCAGCACTTCGGGAGGCTGAGGTGGGCAAATCACGAGGTCAGGAGTTTGAGACCAGCCTGGCCAACACGATGAAACCCCCGTCTCTACTAAAAGTATAAAAAATTAGCTTGGATGTAGTGGCAGTTGCCTGTAATTTACTCCCAGTTACTCAGGAGGCTGAGGCAGGAGAATCGCTTGAACCCGGGAGGCGGAGGTTGCAGTGAGCTGAGATCGTGCCACTGCGTTCCAGCCTGGGCGACAGAGTTGAGACTCCATAAAAACAAAAACAAAAACAAACAAACAAACAAATAAAAACAAGATCTCATGAGAATTCACTTCCTGCCACAATGACATTACCACGGGGAATATCCGCCCTCCTGATCCAGACACCTCCCCCCCAGGCCCTGCCTCTAACACTGGGGATTACAATTTGACATGAAATTCAGTGAGGACACAAATCTAAACCATTCTGGTTAAATTTTTGTGTCCCAAAGGAAACATTTTGGGGTACTTTATTCTTTTCCATTAATATGGTAAATAATCATTTAAACCCAAGGAAGAGGTTTCTCAAACTAAATAATTATAAAAACATGGATCTTGACATTCTCCTAGGTTAAAATAGAGCTTCTGTCACTGTTGTAGCAAATCTCTTGTTAAGCAACTTTCTCATTAGAGTCTCAGACAGTCAAAAGAACGAGTTAATCCCAGCATGCATGTTTTTGGTAACATGTTTGTAATGATGGAGGAAGAAAGTTGTGATTGCTTGCTTGCTTGCAGGACGGCTTCAAAAAATGTTCTCCTGTCTTCTGTTTTTTTCTCCTACTAACTGGGGGCATCCCCATACTTCTCAGTTAAATGTAATACAACTTCCTATACAGTCTTAAACTCCCCGTCTATCCATTCTTTTTGTAATCTTTACAAATTATGATGCTAATCATCTTACAGATTTTTCTTTCTCACCTCAGAGTTAATTCATTTTGCATAAATTTTAAGCTAGGACAGAAGTTTTGGCCCCAAGGAACCCGACAAAGGTATTGATTTTTCCCCTCCAAGGAGTTTTCAGAAAACTGAGTCCCAGATAGTAATCGGGTTGTTATCAAATGTCCCAAAGGTGAAAATATCTGTCATAAAGAAAATACCCATAAATTACTGGGCATTTTCTCCTACGAGGGGTCAGAAGCACACAATGTATTTACATTTTATGATATATTAGGGATCTGAAAGTGACATACTATTTTATGGTTATAAAGAAAAAAGGAATGAGCTCATATTCAATGGAACATTGTATCTTTTATATTGAGAAAATAATTTGAAGACAAAGGTAATGAGGAACCCAGTGGAAATTGCTAGTAGGCTCTCTAACGTGTGTGTACTGAGTGATTCTTTTGTCTGTACATTTCTCATGTCTTATATGGCATTGTAAAGGCAATCAGGTCTTTTCATTCGCACGGTTTTTGGATCTTTTCAACAACGGTATTATTCTTTGCACTTAGAAGCTTGGCAGGCACTGGAACCCATCTCTCAAGCAGAACAGGTTCAAAACATGAGGACAGATAGCTGCAGCTTGAAGGAGGTTGCATGAAATATTAACCCTGCTTCTCTCAGAACAGAGTCCTGCAACTGAGCCAATGAAGCAATCACTAGCTCCACAAGTAAGACACTGCAAGAAATTAAGAAGTACCCAAGATGCTCTTGCAGTCTGTGATAACAACTATGCATGATAGAAAGGCTTGTGAAAAACAGATACATAGACCAATGGAACAGAATAGAGAGCCCAGAAATAAATCCTTATATAGATGGTCAACTAAATTTTAACAAGGGTACCAAGAATACACAATGGGAAAATGACAGTTTCTTCAATAAATGATGTGGGGGAAACTGGATGTATACATGCAAAAGAATGAAATTGGACTCCTGTTATACACCATACTAAAAAATCAACTCACAATGGATTAAAGACTTAAATGTAAGACCTGATACCACAAAACTCTTAAAAGAGAACACAGGGGAAAAGATCCTTGGTACTGAATATAACACCAAAAATGTAGGTAACAAAAGCAAAAATAAACAAGTGGGACTCTATCAAACTCAAATGCCTCTGCACAGTAAAGGAAACAATCAATAAAATGAAAAGGTAACCTACGGAATGGGAGAAAATATTTGCAAACCATATATCTGGTGAGAGATTAATATCCAAAGTACACTAAAAACTCATACAACTGAACAGCAAAAAAACTGCACAAATGACCTGACTCAAAAATGGGCAAAGGAGCTAAATAGACATTTCTCCAAAAAAGACATACAAATGACCAACAGACACAGGAAAAGGTGTTTACCATCACTAATCACCAAGGAACTGCAAATCAAAACCACAATGAGATACCACCTCATGCTAGTTAGGATGGCTCATATTTTTTTAAAAAAGGTAAGTGTCGGTGATGATTTGGAAAAAGGAAAACCTTGCATATTATTAGTGGGACTGTAAATTGGCACAGCCATTACAGAAAATAGTATAGAGATTTCTCCAAAAATTGAACATAGAACTGCCATGTGGTCCAGCAATCCCACTACTGGGTATATACCCATAGGAACTGAAATCAGTATCCTGGAGAGATGTTTGCACTTTCATGTTCATTACAGCATTCTCAATAGCCAAGATATGGAAACAACCCAAATGTCAACTGATAGATGAATGGATGAAGAAACTGTGGTGTATATACACAATGGAATATTAGCCCTAAAAAGGAGGGGAAACCCTGCCATTTGCGACAACATAGATGAACCCAGAGGACATTATGTTAAGTGAAATAAGCCAGACACAGATAGACAAATACTGTATGATAAGACTTATATGTGAAATCTAAAAGAGTGCAACTCATAGAAGCAGAGAGTAGCCTGTTGGTTGCAGGGGCTGGGGGAAGGGGAAGACTGGGAAGTGATGGTTACGGGGTACAGAGTTTCAGCCTAGTGCCTACAGCTAAGACTATAGCCAGCAATACTTTGCCTAGTGCCTAGAGCTAACAATACTGTATTGGGAACTTAAAATTGCTAAGTGGGTAGATCTTACGTTAAGTTATCTTAACAAAACAAACAACAACAATAATTATAATAAAGGGGGGAAACTTTGAGAGGTAACAGATATGTTTATAACCCTGATGGCGGTGAGCATTTCATGGACGTTTATTTATCCCCAAACTGATCAAGATGTATATATTAAATATGTGCAGTTTTTATATATCAATCACACCTCAATTAAGTGGTTTAAGAAAAACAAACAAACAAACAAAAAGGCTGGTGGAGCACATGAATCAAAGAATATAAATATCATTGGGGGTTGCAGAGGCGGCATACTTGATTACTTGGCCTCGTTTGAGGCCAGACATGGAGAAGCCGACTCTAGGGACAATCAAATGAGAATTTATTGAGCCTTGCAGCAAAAAGCTACCTTAAAGGAATCCAAAATGCCAAAACGACACATAATATGAAAAAAGAACTGCAATTCTAAAGAAAATTTCTGAAGTCTGAAGATTGTGTGTGTGCGTTTGTGTGCATCTTTTATTTTTCCAGATATTTACTTGTGAAATTAACAAACTTTTCCCTTTGTATTTTCCCCCATTCCACAGCTGCATTTCTTTTCCCCAGTCCTGAGTAGCCTTTACCCCCTTGTCCATCGGTAAACATTGGTTTGGCAAAGCCAAGAGGTTATCTGATCTTCATCCTGGAAGATACTTTATCAGTAAGCTGGGGAGTTGCATTTTCTGTCTGGAAATTAAACAATTTTTCTTTGTTTTCAAGGTTAAAATTTTTAACGAGAATATAGCTTAAGGTTAGTATTTCTTTACAAATCTATTATTAACTTGCTTTTTATCTGTAATACTGTTATCTCTTTATTTTTAGGGAATTCTTTTGGCTATTCTGTCTTTGACGAATTTTTTGTTGGTGGGTTCTCTACTTCAGGAACATCAATTGTCTTTATACTGATCACTTTTTGACTGTCTTCCATGTCGACTACATTTTGTCTTATTGCTTTGTCTTTTGTTCTCTGCACTCGCTACGATTAAATTAAGCCTTTTCTTTATATCACAATTTTAGTTTAGCTAACTGCATTTCAGTCTTTGCTATTCTAATTGATCACTTCTATGGTGGTGGTGTGTTAGCCCTCAGTTTCCTAACTCTGCAGTCTTTTTCTTTTTGTTTCATTGTTTTGTAATCTTTGATTTCCTTTAAAATATACATGTTACTTCATTCTTTACCCACATGATGCAGTTGCATAAAATTCTCTTCCTTATGTTTTCACCCACATTAAGTCCTTCATTAGTCATTTGTGTGTTCAATTTTATTCATTCAATATTGAATTGTTGAGCATCTACTATACGTCAGGCACTATTCTTACTGTTAGAGAAAGGTCTGTTAGGGAAACCACATTCCTGCCCTCATGGATATTACATCTCAGACAGAGAAGTCAAACAACAAATATGTAAATCTATAACAAAACATCAAGATGGTCGGTATTTTGGGTTTGTGAACTCCTGGCTAACAGCTCAACTCTCAACTTCTCAATCGCCACTGCCCTGCAAAAGCAGCCACAGACAATATGTAAACTAATGAGCATAGCTGTGTTCCAATAAAACTTTACTGACACTTGTTTTCAGGCAGCTGTTTACATTTTCCGACGTTATTCTCATCCTCTTTTTGATATTGTTTTTCTGAGGTCACTGGTCTTACTGATATTACGACAATGAGGTATAAGGTCCTGGGCAGGCCAGTGATGAGAAAGAGGATGATGACCATCCTCAAGGACATGTGTTGAGCCCTTTCCTTCACTTATGATTATTTCAAGACCAAGGGGAAGGGGCTATTTTAGTCTCTCCTGGCCATGACTCATTTCTAGTTGTCTGTATAAAAGAATGTGAAGGCTGGAATCTGATACTGGCTTCATCTCGCAACTAACTGGGGTGACTACCAACTAATGGGGACTCACAGAATAAGAAAACATGGGCATTCACCAATAAAATTTCCCTAATGGAGTGAGAGGTCACAGGCACGTTGTAATGACACCTGCTGACTTAGTATTTCTTCTATTGCCTGATTCCGTCTATGAACATGGTACACGTAAACATTTAAGTATCAGCTTATTTTCCTAGGCCACAAACGTTCTTGAAAAATACATTTTACAATTCTTATTACCAGCCTGGGCAACAGAGTGAGACCTTGTCTCTACCAAAAGTGAAAGAAAAAAATGAGCCAGGCATGGTGGCGCACACCTGCGGTCCCAGCCACTCCAGGGGCAGAGGCAAGAGGGCTCACTTGAGGCCAGGAGTTCAAATTTGTAGTGAGCTATGATCATGCCACTGCACTTCAGCCTGTGCAACAGGGTGAGACCCTATCTCAAAAAAGCCCTCTTATTTTAAAAAAACCACACACACACAGTTTTTACTCCTTGCAGAAACAAATGCGTATAGGCAAAGAGAAGAAAATAAATATGATCCTGAATCATCTATCCCAAGATGACCAACGTTAACATGTCTAGATATATACTTCCAAATATAAATCTATATAAAATACTAATATATGTGAAATGTATTATTATATACTAAAACATTAATATTAAAAATTTTATGTTTATGTTTTAAAAAATTTAATGTTTCTATATAAAAAACATTAAAATTAAAAATTAAAATGGACTCATATTGAATATGTAGCACTTTGCAGCATTCCATAAGTAATACATGATATCAATAACATATGTGACAGAATATGAAATACTCTCAAATCGGCCTGCTTTATAAACTGCTTTTTGCACTTACTAACATATCATGAAAACTTTTGTAAGTCTTTTTTTCTTCAATGGATGTGTAGTATTCTACTGCACAGATGTACTATAACTTATTTAAAGAATCTCTCCTTCTTGGGAATTTACTTTGCTTCTATTTTTTCAGTATTATGACCAACACTGAAATGAATATCCTTTCAACTCAATATAGGCATATATTCTCTTTTTTCCAGGGTGCTTTCTTTTTGTTTTAAGACAGGGTCTCTCTGTGTTGCTCAGGCTGGAGCGCACTGGTGTGATCAGCTCACTTAAACTCCTGTGCTCAAGTGTTTCTCCTGACTCAGCCTCCCAAGTAGCTGAGACTACAGGCGTGCACCACCACGCCTGGCTAATGCTTTTTAAATTTTTTCTTTTTGTAGAGATGGGGTCTCTCTTTGTTACCGAGGTATGCACTCTGTACTAGAATTCTTCTTTATACATATACTTTACCTTGTTTGGGAGCTGGTCTCATTCTTGTGTTGAAAACTTGGTTGCAATACTTGAGAAATGCAGGTTCTCTATGCTAGTTTTGGTTGGGTGGGACGAGAGGTAGGCAACCCCTGGATTGGGAGTAGGATATCGATGCTCTGTGAGGCAGTGCCCACAGGCCAGGAGCCCACGTAACTACTTGAAGAGATTAAGGGATCTGGTAGAGGGTAATTGTGTGAGTCAGAAATCCCATTGTGACCATTACTACCTAACACCAGGAGAGCGCCATTAAACCATTAAATACTAAAAGTGGGCATGAAAAAAAATCCAAAGGGTGTCGTCAGCTGACAAAGCGCACAAATTCATACTCTTGGGTTGACATTTAGCCCTTAACACACCATGACAGCATGAGGCTCTGTGGGGCGCGCCAGGACGAGGGATCCGACGAAACTCTCCCCCCTCTTGCCATCTGTGGCTCTGCCTCATGTAATAATATTACAGAAACCTCTGCGTGAAGACCATAAAATGCATATTTTTTGACATATGAAGCCTCGGCTGGTCAAGTCCATCAGGGAAATATATCCTGAGATGGGTGGAGCGTTCACATCTTACTCATATTTACTCTTTTTATTTAAGTCCCCTGTTATTTCCCTGAGAGTCTAGGATACAGCAGACTCTGGGGAAATAAGTATTGTAAAGTTGGCAGGTAGAAGGGGTTTTTGGCTGTTGTTTTTCAAACATATTACACATATTTTTACATTATTAAAAACACACGCACTTGCACACCACCATTTCCCCAGAAGCCTCTCTGGCTGACTAGTGTCAAGCCTGGTGATTTATAAGATTGTTTGCATATATTATAGTTTAAAACACATATTGCTTTTGTAAAACGTGTATTTATTATACATTTTGGAATTCATAATATTCTCAGAAAAGCAGCCTCTGCCTCGCTGGATCTGAGACAGTCTGTCATGTAAACACATTTCTAGAATGGACTTCATACAAATGCTTTAGACGGGGCCAACCAATTTTTCCCTCTGTAGCTCCCATGGTGTCTCTCTCTCTCTCTCTCTCTTCTCTCCCCTCACTCATGCTCCTCCTCCTCCTCCTCCTGCATGTCACATCCATACAAATAAATAATAAAAACAGTAATGGAACAACAGCCCCAGAGGAAAGCTCTGTTAGGAATAAATCTGATTTTCAAAGCTGCACAAAAATCATCAAGCGAAGTAACCTTGTGAAAAGCAACAATTCAGAACCCTACAGATTGGGCTGCCCCAAATTAGGGAAATGGCTCTGTGAACTCCTGTCACGTGTGTTCTTCAAATACCCTAAGCTGTGACCTGAAGTACAAGAGTTGATCTGAAATCAAATAGTGTGGTTGGTGTAGAGGAAGAGTGTTTTCAGACCCTGATCGCCTTGGCAAGGCTGTGTGGGTCAGCGCGTGGCTGTGTGGGTATGTGAGCCAGGGTGTGGGTGTGTGGGTTGGTGTGTGGGTGTGTGGGGTGTCTGGCTGTGTGGGTATGTGAGTCAGTGTGTGGGTGTGTGGGTCGGTATGTGGCTCTGTGGGTGTCTGGCTGTGTGGGTGTGTGCGTCAGTTTGTGGCTGTGTGGGTGTATAGTTTTGTGTGTGGCTGTGCGGGGTTCATGTGTGGCTGTGTGGGTATGTGGGTTGGCGTGTGACTGTGTGGATTAGTGCATGGCTGTATGGGTCACTGTGTGACTGGTGGGTGTGTGGGTTGGTGTGTGGCTGCATGGGTGTGTGGGTGGGTGTGTGTGGGTTGGTGAGTGGCTGTGTGGGTTGGTGTGTGGGTGTGCAGCTGTGTGAGTGTATGGGTCAGTGTGTGGCTGTGTGGGCCAGTGTGTGGCTGTGTGAGTGTGTGGGTTGGGTGTGTGGGTGTGCAGCTGTGTGGGCTGTGGGCGGGTGTGGGGGTGGGGGGGTGGTGGGTGGGGCCGGCCCCGGGGGGGGGCCAGTGTGTGGCTGTATGGGTCAGTGTGTGGCTGTGTGGGTGTGTGGGCCAGTGTGTGGGTATGTGGGTCAGTGTGTGGCTGTGTGGGCCAGTGTGTGGGTCTGTGGGTCAGTGTGTGGCTGTGTGGGCCAGTGTGTAGGTATGTGGTAGTGTGTGGCTGTGTAAGTGTATGGGTCAGTGAGTGGCTGTGTGGGTCGGTGTGTGGGTGTGTGGGGTCAGTGTGTGGGTGTGCGGGGTCGGTGTACAGCTGTGTGGGTGTGAGCCAGCCGCAGTCTCATGAAAATCCAGGAAAACAAACATCTGCATTCACCAGGAGCCCCCTCTGAGCCGTCTTGCTGTCCTCTCTCTTCCTCCCTCTCACAGGATGGAGAGCGTCCCGAGCATCTGGGCCGGCAGAGATGGACTGCCTGTGCCCCCATTAATGCTCTGACCCTGCACATTTGCTCTTAGCCGTTCAATCTCAGCGGGGGAACCAAGGAGGAGGGTGGGGGTCTGGCTGTTTGTCAGCCTCTCCTGCTTGTCACCCCATGGAGGGAGGGAGGGAGCAAAGGGGACTTTGGGGACTGGGGATGGAAAGATGGGAAGGAGATGGAAAAGGGACCTTTGAGAGCAGCTAGAATTATTTTCCAAATACAAGCCTGGCCAGGGGGATTGCAGGCTCCCAGTCCCACACAGAAGCTGGACTCTGTATCCTCCATGTGGTTCTGTTTCCTGATCCCGTCCTATTAGCATAAAAAGGAAACGGAAGCCCAGATGCTGAGACCTCCTTGCTGATGGGCACTGACAAAATGGAAGGGACGAGATCACACAGACCTGCGCCTGCACTCGTAGCTGAAGATGCTTTTCTTCACCTACAGAAAATGAGAACCAGCTTGGAAAAACAAAAAGGCCCTGGGGTGCAGGTGCTGTGACTTGGTCCAGATGTACCTGCTTAGCTACTTCTCCTGCTGTCCACAGCAGAGATGGATTTCTTCAGTGTTCGTGTTATCAGGCCCCCGTATCTGTCACCCCCAAACTCAGTTTCCCCCGAGATGTCTTGGACTGCTTCGTTGGAGGCTTTTGCAGCAGCTGCTGCCGCCCGACACAAAAGGCAGCTCCGAGAGCCAAGATTATGTCTTCAGTGCATTACGGGCACATGCAGTGCGTATATCTTTGGTAAATAACCGCCCGTTTTCACATGGATTATTTAGAATTTCTGATGAAACTGCAGAAATGTCAACGCGGGGTCTAAGCCACCAATCGGAGAGCAGCTGGCGACCCCTCTCTTCTTCAGCGAGACTGCTATTATCTTCCAGGGAAAAAAAACCGTCTTTGTCTCTTGTTATACGTTTTTTATGATCTAGGATGCAGTTAATAACGACTTTGTGTTACATAAAACAGATAAATTAATGTCACCAAGTCCCCAAAGTACTGAATCTGCCCGACTCCTTCAAAAGGGAAGCAGAAAGTGGGTGAACCGAAGGCAAGGATTGAAGAGCGGTTCCTCTCCTAAAATGGGAGAGGTCCTCTCATCGCTGGCCCATTCCTGTTTGAAATGCAATATTTAAAGACCGTGGGGCTGCGGAAGAAAATGCCGGTGTCTGGCTGAACACCCCTCCAAAGGGGAAATCAAGTGTGTGTTTTAGTTGGTGATTTAAAGCTCCTGTAACTCATTAGATGTGTGTGTTCCTGCTCCAGCCATTCTGAGCGAAGGCGGGGTGGGGGAGGTTGGTGGTTCCCCTCATTAGCAATTACTCTACCCTTTGGGTGAGGATGTAAGAGGGTGACTCAAAACAACACCTTTAGGGGAGCCCAGCTGTGTGTTTTCAAGGTGGAGAAAAATCCTCCTGGCTTTGCACCCCCACCTGAAGAGCCCTAGATACATATCTCTAACAAGGAGGGGATGGGGCACGTGACACATTTCTTGGCAGCTCAGAGGTGCTGGTCCCTAATCCACAGCTGAGGTCTGAGGCTGGCAGTCTGAGCCCTGTCCCCAGGGCACTCTGAGCATGGCATCCCCAAGCAGGAGCTGCATCATCCTTTCCTACCACACCCCCTCTGCAAAGCCAGGTGGCTGGTCTCAGTTCCACTGGTCAGTGGTGACTAAAGAGACAAACGACCACCCATTTATCATCCTGCGGAGCTCCTGGGGGAGCAAGAGACCCTACCAGGTGCACTGAAATGTGGCTATAAGCCAGGAATCCAGGAGGGAGTGAGAGAGGAAGGGGCTTTGCAGAAGGCCTTGTTGGATAGCAAGTCCACACCAAGCCCCCTGTGCCAAATTACCCAGGGCCCCTTTGGGATGCCCCCTTCAGGAGTACTGAGGAAAGGCGGTTTCTGAGGCTCAATCTAATATGAAGATGATAATGTGGAAGTGATAGGCATTAATTAGAATAGAAATAACACACACACACACACACACCGCACACACAAATACAGACATTTATATATGAACTAATAACATAAGTTCATTTCTGTAAATCACGAGGTTTCAAACAGTATTCATTACTCGCCATATTCCCCAGAGCTAGGCACAGGGGAATCAGGGATGAGTCCAGATAGACTCTGTGCCTTCCCTGATGGAGATTACAGCTTAGGGATCCCTAACCAAATGACGGAAATAAAGTATAAAAGTGCAGTGTTCAGTACCATGAGAGCCTGATATAGAGAGTGGAGCTCATCAGGGAAGTCAGGAAAAGCGCCTCTAAAAAACTCAGTAAAGCTGAGATGGAAAAGATGAGTTGGCATGAAGCAGGTGAAAAGGTGTTCCAGGCAGAGGGGAAGAGCCTGTGCAGAGGGCCTGGGGTGAGCAGGGGCCTGTTGAATGTAACAGAACAACAGAACGAGGGCGCCATGGAGTTTTACATCAGCTAAAAATGTTCCAAGCCTGAAGCCTAACTTGTAGGTTTCAGCCGAGTAGGTTTCCAGAAGAAATAGAGGTGGACAAGGAAGAGAGGTGCAAAAGAACCCCAGCTGGGCGTGGGCTCAAGCGTGGGGACTAGCGGTGACACGGATTTCTTCTAGTATGCTACACATCACAGAGCGGCCTGGCTTTCACTGGGCGCCTGCCCGCTTCCCTCGTACTTTTTGGGTTTCAGGGTAGATAGAGGAGGAAAGAGTCACAAAGGTGCTTTGCAGAGCCACCAGCCTCTCAGCCTGTTTCTCAAGTTCCCAGATAGCTTGGGGGCTTAGCTGTGCTGGGAGTAGAATTAAGGAACCTCAGTTAGTGTGGGTAAATTCCTATTCAAAGCAAAGCCGGGAGGATCATTTGGGAGCAAATGGGAAATGCAGAACAAAGAGAACTAGAAGAGAAAACATGGCCTTGGGAACAACACCATGAGAACCTTCTAACCAGGGCTGGTGACATCCTCAGCAGATCAGGAGGGTTTAGAAGATGTAAAACCATTAGAAACACAATCCAGTTAATCAAGTTGACCTCGTCTGCCGCAACAAACCCAATCCAACCAAACCCCACAGCACAGAACTACAGTCTGTGAAGCTGATGTCCAAGTGTTCTCAAGATCTATAGAGTTATCCCATCCTCTTTCCAACGGTACCCATGGTTCACGCTTCCTGACAATCGAACACCACAGCAGCCCTGTGTATGTTCACCTAGACAGAGGCTTTACCCCACCTTCATCCCCACTGATGTCTCTGGCTGCCTAGGGTACAGCTGGGCTCATGGCCATCATCAAAGGGAGGGCAGGGTTGAGGAATCTGGGGAGCTGCCAATTTAAAAAAGCTCTTGGAATTTTCTGGTAGTTGAGTATTTTCTCCAGAATGAAGGTTTATTGGCTGCTTGCTGGTTATGAGATTATACCCCAGTCCTCCAGAGATATGTGTGAAGGATCATGTAAATCCTGCATTCTGGCAGAAAGAGAAAAACACTAATTTTTACATTAGTGACATCTCAACATGGAGTTGTTAGGAGAGCATCTGCTCGTCCCTGATTAGAAAGCCTGAAGTGTGGGTGGCATCTGTTCATCTCACCTCTCCTTCTCTCTCTACTGGACGGCCACCAGAAGAGGTCTAAGCACCTGGTGAGCAGGTGTATTGGCTTTGAAGGAATAGACAGGTACCTTTAACTATATGCATTAATCAGACCCTGTCACAAGCCATCATGGCCATTTCTAGAAAGCTCGATAGGCTTTTGAGAAGATGCTTTTGATCATTCCTTGCCAAGGTTACCAGGGCCTGGCTTGGGGGCTGTCTGTGAGCATGTCACACATTCTGGGTGCCAGTCATTTGGCAAGCGTCTCACTTTTGCCTTTGTTTATGTTTTATTTACATCTGTAGCAGTGATCTGGGTAGAGTGCTCTGTACTCCCCTCTGGGTAAGCAGAGGGCATGCGTAAAACTGAAGCTTCTAAGTAATATTAGTGAGGTTCTCAGATGCCATTTACGATCATGTTCAAGTTCATTATGTAACTTATCTTATAGACAGTTGTATAGATTGGGGAGAAAAACCAAAAAGCAAAAATAAAACAAATCAAATGGAAAAACTGCCAATGTTAGAAGACAGAAGGAAATGTATTATTAACAAGAGAAAGAAGTGGAATCAGGGCATGGTAATGACCTTGGCTGTGATGAGTGTACTTTACTGAGCACAGCACAGGGTGTGACATACAGATGTTTCTCCAGGGAGATGGCCAGGATGTCTCAGGTCTGCAGTAAAGGAATTCAGAGCCTGCAAGGACGTTCTGACCGTCCCTTCTCCACGGTGATGGCCCACTGCAGCATTCTGTGGCTTTAACCTCCAGACCAAATCTAGGACCCTTTGACACTGTGAGTTATTTGATAGGTATTGCCAGGTTTTATTTTAGTAGAACACTTCCAGGAGTCTAAAATGAAAACTCAAACTAATTCTGGAGGGAACAGAACAATAACCTGAAAAAGGATCTTTTATGTCCATGAGTTCCTTTCAAATTTTAAGGTAAGACATTTTCCTGAAGCGTCTAAGAGAAACTGCCCAGCTCTTCCCTTGGTGCTAATGCTTCCTACTGTGTGATATGTGTGTGTGGGGGGTGTGGGGGGGGGGGGGGGGGGCGGTTACACATAAGGGGATGGGGTTCCTGATGGGTCATTAGGGAGCGCCTGAGGCCATGGTTCAGGATGACCTCCTGAGCCCAGATAGCTTTGATTCCAAGACACATCAGTCATCTCTGTCCTGCGCACCGACTGAAGGTAGGAGGTACCCCTCAGGCTGGAAGCAGGAACCTTCTGGTATGTTCCACAGGGGGCCTGAATTTTGAAAAAGGTAGACAGTCTGCTGAGAGTTTCAGAAGAAGCCAAGTCAACACATCTGGGATTCAGAGATGGTGTCTACCACAGAAGCACGTGGCCTCCAGAGAGAGACTGCCCTAACTGCCTTGGAACAAAGGGGAGACACACTGTGCTGTGTCTAAAGGTAGAACCCACTTTAAAACCCAGCTGGTATGTGTGTTGTAGGCCAAACTACCGGAGGAGGAACACCGGTGTGGGGTGAGGAGATGGGGATCACAAGAAACACCAGAGGCAGGCATGAGAACCCACTGCAACGTTAGAATTTTTGAGAGAGAATACCCGGGCAATGCCGGCATCACAGCTGGTGAAAGTTTGGCACACAGACTATGAATGAGACTCTGAATCTCACTAGACCAGGAAACAACTCCACAGAGCCCTTGATGGAGCACCCAACACCAAGAGGGTAAAGACTGATTTGCAGGAGAACTAGGAGTTTCCATTGGAATTTCTGGGAAGGGGATTACGAATTTAAATGAAAGCCGGGAATGATTAGAAATAGCACTTTTAAGAATTTGGTGCCTATAATATCCCTGTACTTTAATTAACTATCTTCTGTTCTCCTCTATTTTATGCTATTGGTGCATGAAGACAACAGTGAGAAGATTCCCCAATGGATCTGGGAATGAGGAAAATGAATTAAAGGAGTGTTGATTTTAAAGCTTAACTCTTTCTGGGCACAGTCACTTCAAAGAGACAGACTAAAGCTCACGCCAGCATGGCCACGCCTGCCGGATGTAACAGAAGAATCTGTCCATCAGAAGCAGGGTGAGTCAGGGTTGGGCAGCACAGGGCAAGGTGATTCAAGAGGACCAGCACTGGCAGTGCCTAGTAAGAACCATTCACTGGAGCTGAAGCAGCACTGGAGTATTACTGGCAAAGTCAATGGGGATATAGATTTAGTGAGTGTTGGCCAAAGGCCTCGAGGATGTGGGGTTATTGGCAAGACCATCCATTGTACATTTGTTTCATCTGTTTCACTTGTTTTTGTTTGTTTGTTTTTTTGAGATGGAGTTTCGCTTTTGTTGCCCAGGCTGGAGCGTAATGGGGCAATCTCCGCTCACTGCAACCTCCACCACCCAGGTTCAAATGATTCTCCTGCCTCAGCCTCCCGAGTAGTTGGGACTACAGGCACGTGCCACCATGCCCAGTTACTTTTGTATTTTTAGTAGAGATGGGGTTTCTGCATGTGAGTCAGGCTGGTCTCGAACTCCCGACCTCAGGTGATCCACCTGCCTCGGCCTCCCAAAGTGGTGGGATAACAGGCATGAGCCATGGCGCCGGGCCTCTGTTTTACTTAGATCAGATTCAATACTCACTAGAAAACCTTTGCATTATTTCTTGGTTTTCTAAGTCTATATACCTACAAAAACAAAGCTCGATATTAAAACTCTGAAATATCTAGTTTCTAGAGCAGTTATTTCTCACTGTAAATTAATACATTTACAGTTTGATTATGATTTGAGTAACAGCTTGTCATACTGGGATATTTACGGTAATTGGCTATATATGTTACTGTACATTTGTAAACTGTCCTTGTTTTATATCACACATTTGTTTAAGGGAGTCTGTCCCTGAGAGGAGGAGGGCCCATTCCTGGAAGGTGGGTGTCATCCGTTTCTCAGCCTAGAAGGTTGAGAACCACATCTGGGAAGATCAAAAGACCAGCCAGGTGATGGATGTCAGGCTGAGCCTCAAAGCCTCTCCCAAGATTAGCAGTTCCTCTCCCCTAGGATGGACATGTTCATACTTAATGTTTTCTACAAACAATGGTAAAGATCTTAAACCTAGAAAGTGGGGGGGTTGGATGATGTGCTTATTTTGGAGATAGAATACAAGAAGACAATGCTCAGTAACAGTGTTTAAAAACAGGCCTGGAGGCTGGGCATAGTGGCTCACACCTGTAATCCCATTACTTTGGGAGGCTGAAGCAGGTGGATCACCTGACGTCAGGAGCTTGAGACCAGCCCGGTCAACATGGTGAAACCCCGTCTCTACTAAAAATACAAAAAATTTAGCCAGGTATGATGGTGTGTGCCTGTAATCCCTGCTACTCAGGAGGATGAGGCAGGAGAATCACTTGAACCTGGGAGGTGGAGGCTGCAGTGAGCTGAGATCGTACCACTGCACTCCAGCTGGGGCGACAAGAGTGACACTTTGTCTTGAAAAAAAAGAGGAAAAAGGCCTGGGGCCAAGGCATACAACAGAAGAAGAGCTCAAATTGGCCGCAGAAGAGGCAGAAATGTGAATTCTTACAGCTTTCTTTCATGGACAGATACTAGTCTCAACATCCACAGCCATGAGCTTCCGGAATGGCTAGCTCTTGACTCTTCAGGCACTGAGCCAGTTGGGGGACGATTTCGAGTCTCTGCTTCTCCCTTTTCCAATGTCCTGTTTCCTCACTGTTTAGTGTTAGAAAACAAAACTTGGTAGTGGCTGGCCATTTGCTGGTTTGAAGAGAGTATCTAAAGTAAGGTGTGAATTTTTTAAAGCTTTAATTTGTGCATTCATGAAACCTTTCTCATTGACTCTGAGAATTAAGGTCCAACTATAGTTAGGTTTCAGCACACTTTCTCAACGTTGACAACCTTTTGTGTGAACAATCTGCAATATTTTTAGGGTTGCCTGGTTTCCATTCGTATAACTGGGTAAGAACATTTATGATGTCAGCAAGTCCATTTGCTTTTCAGTTAATGGCGCGGATGGGAAGCTGAAGTGAAGTGGTGGATGGAGGGTCACCAGGAGAAAGCAGGGACAGGGGCCTGGGCTAGACAGAGGATGGGTGACAAGGCAGTGGCTGCCCCCACCTTTTTTTTTTTTGAGATGGAGTCTTGCACTATTGCCCAAGCTGTAGTGCAGTGACACGATCTCGGCTCACTGGAATCTCTGCCCCTGGGTTCAAGCAATTCTCCTGTCTCAGCCTCCTGAGTAGCTAGGACTACAGGCATGCGCCGCCATGCCCAGTTAATTTTTTTGTATTTTTAGTAGAGACGGGGTCTCACCATGTTGGCCCAGATGGCTTGATCTCCTGACCTCGTGATCCACCCACCTTGGCCTCCCAAAGTGCTGGGATTACAAGCGTGAGCCACTGCGCCCAGCCTACCCTTTCACACTTTGTCTAGTTTGAGACCAGTTGGGCCAACATGGCAAAACATCCAACTCTATTAAAAATACAAAAATTAGCCAGGTATGTTTGTGCACACCTGTAATCCCGACTACTTGGGAGGCTGAGGCAGGAGAATCACTTGAATCCAGCGGAGATGGAGGTTGCAGTGAGCTGAGATCAAGCTCCATCTCAAAAAAAAAAAAAATCTAATTTTTTTTTGTTGTTGTTAGATACAGGGTTTTGCTCTCTCACTCAGGCTGGAATGCAGTGATTCACTTTCACACTTGGTCAAGCGACTGGGGGGACAAGTGATGATAAGGAGAGAAAATGAACATAGGCAAGAAGCATAGGGGACAGGGAGGCCACAGCTCTGGCTGCACTTTACCCAACAGGCGCCTCCTCCACAGAAAGTAGCTTTCTCCAATCCTACTGTGGAAAAGCTGCCTGTGGCTCCTCCTCCAATTCCAATGGCACCAGCAGGAACGGTGCTCCCTGGATGAGGTCTAATGGTTCAGACACAGTCCAGGTATCATCCCCAGAGAAATTCACAGTTCTAGCCCTTTCATTACAATCCCGTGTGTGTGTGTATGCGTGTTTGTGTGTGTATGTGTGTGTATGTGTTTCAAACCATAGTATCCTGACTTTTATATATTCTGTTTGGAAATAATGTAGGCAATTGGTTCATATTATCAGCTAAATGCTTATGAAATTTCATTTAAGAGACATAACTGAAAAAGCATAAAAATGTCCAACTCTCTCATTTAAAAACATCACTACAAGCTAAGACCTTGTATGAAAATGGGTAAGTGCATTGTTACGACTGAATTAAGAAGATGGCGGAAATAAAGTCCATGAAGGAAGGATGGGAGAACTTTAATAGGCTTTCCATATCCTTGATATGGGAAATGAATGCTAAACAGCAGCGTTTCTAGGCCTCACTGTGGAAATATACCCAAAGACAGTAAAGTCCTAATGTGAAGATAATCCATGTGAATACAATTAGAAAATTACTCTCTTTTGGCAATGTTCAAGATTGACTTGTACATTACAAGGCCCAAGAAATTTACTAGACAACAATTCTGTTAAGGGTTTCCTTCTCGCTGTTCACTCCTCTATTTCCCAGTCCCTTATTCAGAGAGATGTAGAAATAGAATTCATATCCTTGATCTGTTACCTAAGATAGGCAGTTATATATTGGATGATGGTTACAGGTAGATTCTTTGCATTGATTTGTCTAAGACAAATACCACTAATAATGATACTGACAATGACAATGGCAATAAACAATAACATAGTGACAATAAAACACCTATCATGGGCCATACACTATTCAAAGAGCTTCAGAGGCATCCTCTCATTTACTTTATAATTGATGTGAAGCAGGAATGATTATCCTTTTTTATTTTTTATTTTTTTTTGAGACAGAGTCTCACTCTGTCACCCAGGCTGGAAAGCAGTGGCACGATCTTGACTCACTGCAACCTCCGCCTCCCGGGTTCAAGTGATTCCCCTGCCTCAGTCTCCCAAGCAGCTGGGACTACAGGTGTGCGCCACCACATCCAGCAAATTTTTTGTATTTTTAGTAGAGGCAGGGTTTCACCATATTGGTCAGGCTTGTCTCAAACTCCTGACCTCATGATCCACCTGCCTCGGCCTCCCAAAGTGCTGGGATTACAGGCGTGAGCCACCGTGCCCGGCCCGATTATTATCCATTTTTTTTAAGATATGGAAACTGGGGTTAAGAAAGGCTAAGTAATTGGCCAAGGTCACTAACCTAGCAAGTCGTGGGGCCAGGATGCAAACCCAGGTCTCAAAGCCCACGTGTTTAATAATGAAGAGTCCTCTCATGCTCCTGGTGCTATAACCACTGATTCTAGGACAAACATCCATGTGTGCTAAAAAGCACTGTCCTTCCCCAGACAACTGGTGACCCTGTTATCTTACATGGATGCAGTAGGAGCGCCGCAAACAAGTGTATTTACAACAAATATCCAACCCCTATTTTTGGTCTTACTTATAATGCAGCTTGAGTAGTTAGACGTGGTAAATGTAAGATAAACTATTAAAGGTAAAAGTTAGCCAAATCCGTCTATCTGCAACCTGCTTGCTTTAGCATGTTGGAGTCCAATGGGACAGATGTAGCCTTGATACCTAATGGACTTTTCACTTTAAAAAAGAAACAAGAAGGCCTGTAAGGAGAATGTCCATGGGCTTTGGAGCTAGGCAGACCAGGTTCAAATCTGTTCTTTTATTATGTGACCTTGGGCAAGTTACAGAACCTCTCTGAGCCTCCCTTTCTTATCTGAAAAGTGTCTGTGTGATAATAACCTTATCTTGAGGGTTGTTCAGCTGAATAAATGAGATAGTACTTAGCACAGTTCCCGGCACATAAGGAGAACACAATTCATGTTAGACTTTGTCCAGGCTTGGTGACTGACACCTATAACCCCAGTGTTTAGGGAGGTGGAGCAGGGAGGATCACTTGAGGCCAGGAATTTGAGACTAACCTGGGCAACATAGCAAGATCCTGTCTCTACAAAAAATAAAAATAAAAAAATTAGCCAGGCATGGTGGCATGTGCCTATAATACTGGCCACCTGGCAAGCTGAGGTAGGAGGATTGCTTGAGTCCAGGAGTTTGTACAGTGAGCTATGACTAAGTCACTGTATTCCAGCCTGGATGAGAGGTCAAGACACTGTCTCTCACAACAACAATAAAAAAACACACACATTTCTTTTTTTTTTGAGACAGAGCGTGATCTCAGCTCACTGCAACTTCTACCCCCACCAGATTCAAGTGATTTTCCTGCCTCAGCCTCCCGAGAAGCTGGGACTATAGGTGTGTATCATCACATCTGGCTAATTTTTGTATTTTTAAAAGAGATGAGTTTTTGTCATGTTGGCCCTACTGGTCTCGAACTCCTGACCTCAGCTGATCTGCCCACCTCAGCTTCCCAAAGTGCTGGGATTACAGGTATGAGCCACTGCGCCTAGCCTATTTATTTATTTATTTATTTATTTCCTTTAATCAACAATTTTAAGAGAGACTGTTATTGACTGTATAGAGGGCAATTAGGTAGAAAGCTCACGGAGCATATCTTAGACTTCTAGGCCTTACCACGAGGTTGCAGTGGCCAGCTGTGAGGCTCTTAACTTGAGGCCGATGGATGGAGGCTGAGCGCAGCAATGCAAACTGATGCGTTTACTCGAGAATTCCCACTTGGATAGGCATGGGGGCAGGCAAGGGAGATGCCGTGAGCAGAAGAGAAACATTCCGGAAGTACCTACCGTATGTCAGTTACCACACTGAAAACGTGTTTCATTATTGATAACGACGCCTGACATAAGGTAAGGTCTCCACTTCGAAGAGCTGTGACTACAGCCAGAACAATTTCACTTCAGTTTGTACATGCACGAAACAAAAGCTATGTGTATTTTTTAAAGGTCTCAAATAACACCAGTATCTGTGCAGACAGAGAGAACGACAAGGGAAGGAAGTCCCAGAAAAGGGTGCTATTGCTTTTTCATGTCAAAAAGTCTCTGAAGTGACTAATTTTCTCTCTAAGTACAAATTACGATGATGATGATTTTACAGGCTGGGTCCATTGGCCAGCCCCTAGAGTCACATACAGCATCTGAGCCCTAATACAACAGTCCTCAGACAATCTAGTACAGTCTACACCTTTGAAACACACATTCCTTAATTTATGATAGCAGCCAGAAATGGACATAAGTTGCAGTATCTGAACATTGCTGCTCAGCCCCTAGAAGACAAGAAGCGTTTTCCAGGGATGTTTTGCTTGGAGTTCATAAAAGGGTGAATGAACGTAACAATAGAATCTCCGTCCCCAGCCACCTCCTGAGTAGGCAGTTCTACCTCCAACATCAAAGCTGCCCCATTAAAATTTAATTTGAATTTAAAATCCCTGACAGGGCCCAACACTGGGGAAGCAGGGGTTAACCACGGAGATAATGAGGCCACCGCTGCCACCGCTGGTTCTGTTGACAGTATTGTATCACCTAATGAATGTGGCGATATAAATCTTGATGAGGGGCAGGCCTGAGTCTCTGGAAAAGTAATGATCATGAGGAGAGGCAAGAGCCCATGCCGCAGATGAAGAGGAATACCAAGAACGAGCGTATGCCAGGAGGAGCAGGCTGAGACCTGGGCCCGCAAAGGGCAGGCTGTCTGGCCCTATTTATTTACGCAAAATGCCCCGTATTTCACCACGCATGTCATAGGGCCCACCCTGTTTGCAACATTTGAAGGAAGCAAACAAAAAGTAATGAGATGCATTCTATGCTCTAAGTCAATTCTCCACTGGCCCAGCAAAGGAGACCTATGACCATTACCAAAAACAATGGGGGTAGTCTTATGATCTCTCTCTCTTTCTTCTGTGGCAAAAGAAAACTTTCTACAAATCTATGGGATTCATGTCCTTATCTGAAGTCTCTACTCTATTTTGATTGTGATGGATACTACCATGAATTGCTTTGGCCTTTTTTTAGTTAACAAGTTTGGTGTGATTCCTTCGCTACTGCTCCTTCCCAAATATGCTACAAGGGCCACTTGGTAAGACAAAGGACAAAAAGTGAAATAATTAGCTGGGCATGGTGGTATGCACCTGTAGTCTCAGCTACTCAGGAGGCTGAGACCGGAGGATCGCTTGAGCCCAGGAGTTTAAGGCTGTGGTGAGATATTATTGCCCCACTGCACTCCAGCCTGGGTGACAGAATGAGACTCTGTTTCTTAAAAAAGAAAGGACTCCCTGAAATGCCCCACTGTAGAAAATAAAGATTCCATGTGGCCATTATAAAGATGAGGTTTGATGTGTTTCAAATAGCATGTAAACATTTGAGTCCCTCTGGACTCTACCTGGAGGACACTGAGGAACAAAGATGTCCTGCAGGTGTGCCCCCCAGGTGGCTGCAGGTGCCAGGATATTTTTTTTTTGACAGAGTCTCACTCTGTTACCCAGGCTGGAATATAGTGGCATGATCTTGGCTCACTATAATCTCTGCTTCCCAGGTTCAAATGATTCTCCTGCCTCAGCCTCCCGAGTAGCTGGTATAACAGGCATGTGCCACCATGCCTGGCTAATTTTGGTATTTTTAGTAGAGACAGAGTTTTGCCACGGTGGCCAGAATCGTCTCGAACTCCTGACTTCAGGCAATCTGCCCACCACGGCCCCCCCAAAGCATTGGGATTACAAGTGGGAGCCACTGTGCCCGGCCTTGTCCTCTTGGACTTCGCAGACCAGTGGTCCAGGCTTTACTGGTTCCGAAAGCTGTGACATTGGGAAGCGTCCAGCACATTGATGCAGGGGCAGTCTCTGACCTTTGGTGGAGAAGGGGATTGTCATGTTGGAGAGCTTGACAAGATGGGGCCTGCGTTGCTCTGGGCTGTGCCAGATGGGTGGACCCTCCTCCAATTCTAGAAGTCAGGAAATAGATTTCTGATTGAAGGAAATCTGGACATGTTCAGCGTCTGGATACTTGGCGGCATCTTGAAGGGACCACCTATCTTTTTCCAGAAGTCTCAAATCTGGTTACATATCAGAGTCCTCTGGATAACTTCAAAATAGAGATTCGTGGGACCATCCCTAGAGAGGCTGGTTTGGGAGGACTTGGGCAGGTGTGGCCTGGACGTAGAACATCTTTTGTCTTTCCTTTTTATCCTCTTACTTTTAAAGAAACCTCCTAGAGGTGACTATCATATGTTTCTGGCTGAAGGAAGAAGGGTTTGAGATACAAGTAGGGAGCAAATGGGACAGAAAAAAATGGGAAGTCAGACTTCTTCAGAGCTTACATCAGGGTCCCTCAATCTTGAATTTGCTGACGTTTCAGAAGGGAATTTTTGTTTTTTTTGAGATGGAGTTTTGCTCTTGTTGCCCAGGCTGGAGTGCAGTGGTGCGATCTGGACTCACTGCAACCTCCGCCTCCCAGGTTCAAGTGATTCTCCTGCCTCAGCCTCCCAAATAGCTGAGATTACAGGCATGCGCCACCACACTGGCTAATTTTGTAGTTTGAGTAGAGACGGGGTTTTTCCATGTTGGTCAGGCTGGTCTTGAACTCCAGACCTCAGGTGATCTGCTCGCCTCAGACTCCAAAAGTTCTGGGATTACAGGCGTGAGCCACCGCGCCCGGCAAGCTGGGATAATGTTTTACCGTCGGGGGCTGCCCTGTGCATTGCAGGGTTTTTAGCAGCACCCTTGGCCTCTACCGTCTAGATGCTTACTGGAACCTCCATCAGTTGTGACAGTCAAAAATGCCCGAGGATAGTGCCACATGTCCTCCGGACAGGGCTGGGGTATACAAAATTAGTCCCAGTTGAGAACTACTGGCCTAGACAGTCCTAGACGCCTTGCAGTGTGGGCACCTCAAATAGGCCCAGATACCAAGAAACAGAGAAAGATCATTGCCAAGTCCCTCGTGGCTTAACGCAACGAGCCAGTCTTTCACTTCATGATTATATACCCTGGAAAGAAACTTGATTGCAGCCTTTTTTTTTTTGGGTTACGAGCACTTATTTAAGATAGGTGGTAACACTAAAGAGAATCTTGCAGTGTGCATAAGCCTTTCTTACAGCTTCAATCGGATCCAGCAGGAGCATCCTCAAGCCCCCACCTTTGCAAAGAAGCAGAGATGAAACGTGGACACGGTCCATGGGTGCTGCAGTAACCACAAGGCCCGAAAGAGTCCACGCATGCCACGAACCCACACAGGCGTGCCCTAACCTGGCACCCGTCACACGTGGGGATGCCCTCTTCTCATTCCAGCTAATGTTGACCAGGAAAATTAAAAAAGAAATCCTCTTTTATTAACAATGGGAGGCAGAAGATGGAAATCCTTCAAGATCTCTCTTAGAAGAAAAGCTTCCTCTTTCTTTCCCCCCCCCTTTCTTTGCCCTTTCTATTTTTTCCTCTCTCGTTTCTCTTTCCTTTGTATCTTTTTCCCTTTCTCCCTTCTCTTTCTCTTCCTCTCCTGTCTCTGTCATCCCCTCCTTCCCCTCCCTTTCTCCTCTCTGTCTCCCTCTCATTTAAAAATCCATTCAAGCGGTTTGCCCAGCAACCTTACAGAAGCTTCTCTCAAGAGCAGCCTATTGAGCCTGGCTCTCAAATTGCCCCCAGAGCCCACTGGATATTCCTTCAGATGTCTAACAAGCGTTGAACACAACTGAGGTTTAGAGAGACACAGAAATCAATACTGCGGCTTCCACCAGTCACGCTGAGGGATTAGTTGTCCCAAGGAAAAGCGCAGACAGTTGAATAAGAGAATCATGACTCCGAATACCCTAACAGGTTTATGAACTAGAGAGCAGCCTCTGGCCTTGATAACCTCCAGTTGGCCTGGAGAAGAGGAGGCTGTGAAAACATTCACTTAGCTTTCTCCCCTTTTGTATTAATGAGGTCAAGCGTGGAACCTCAGGGGGTCAACAGTGGTACTCGGAGGAATGACTGTCAAGGCCGGTGGGTGATGATGACCATCTGAGCGGTGGCATTCAGAGGCTCTGAGCATCCTCCTTGCTTTGGAAAAGTCAGTGGCCACATCCCTCAGGACCAAGCTTGCAGGGAGGCTAGAACTGAGAGCAAAATAGAAAAATAGCAACGCCTTAGACTATCTGCTGTGAGCAGGTGGCATTCAATGGTGGCAGGTGTTTACATTTTTGAAATCACAGATGGGAGAGATCAACAGAGTATGCAAATGATTAGGGGACTCTCTAAATGGGCAGGATTCTGAAGAAGAAAAAGCAATGGAGATTTTTTTTTTGAGACAGGGTCTTGCTCTGTTGCCCAGCCTGGAGTACAGTGGTGTGATCATAGCTCACTGCAGCCTTAAACTCCTGGGCTCAAGTGATCCTCCCATCTTGGCCTCCCTAGTAGCTATGACTACAGGCACGTAGCACCACGTATGGCTAATTTTAAATTTTTGTTAGAGATGGGGTCTTGCTGTGTTGCCCAGGCTGGTCTTGAACTCCTAGCTTCAAGCAATTCTCCCATTTCAGCCCCCCAAAGAGTTGGGATTACAGGCATGAGCCATTATGTTGGGCCGAGCAATGGAAAAATTTTTACAACTTCTTCACTTTGATCAGAATGTAATGAGAGAAAGCTCATTTCAATGTATAAAAACTCTAATGTTCCTACTTCCTATGGTTCACATTCTGGAGGCTGACCTTACAATTTAGATGGACATTCCAAACACCTCACACAAATAAGACATCTGGTTGGGGCGCATTTAAAAACAGGTGGAGCCAAAGGCCTCAATGATGTCAGTTTTAACAAAAGGAGAAAGAGTCCCTTTACAACTGGACCTCTGGGTTTGAGTGAAGAATTAAATCTATTATCTGTGTAAGTCAAACCAAAAATCTACCTTCCTATGAATTTATAGGACAATTTAGGTCCTAGCTGAATAATTCAGAAAAAGATAATCACCTCAATTATTTAGATGGCCATCTCATTCCCTTATATACTCCATCTCTCTAACTTGGATATGGAAAGTCGACAGCAATTAAATCTCTTCACCAGGCCACCCACAGGGGGCCACCGATTTTGGCTACAAACATGGTGCCCTCGAAACAGGATCAGTGGGAAACCAACCAGGATTAGGAAACTGATGTGGAAGACATTGGCTCTGAATCAGGAGGTGATGCTCACCCTATCTGATGGAGGTTCAAAAACCCTAGATGAAAAAAAAAAATGCAGCAAAGTCACCTCCTTGTGTTATGCATCCTCGGGTTACCGGTTCTACCCTCGGTCCTGCGTGAAAGTCACTGATTCTGGAAGACAGGGATTCAGTGCCCTTCTCTGGCAGCCTCCCACCAGTCTCAGCCTCACAGAGCTTGTAGAAGAGCCTCATTTCTGGTCTGTGTCTGGGTTCAGAGTGTGAGTCGGTGCCTCCCAGGCTGGTTAGCCAGCAGCATAGGAAATGACGTCATGTAAATAGGGCAGAGAAAGAGCTGGGAGACCCCTGATGAAGTTCACAGGGGTCATGGGAAAAGAGCCCTTCCTCTGGGTGACTTTGGCATAATAGTGAGGTCAAACTGGCCAGCTAGGCTTTGCCATGCTGTTTCTATCTGGGTGGGGACACACGCACCTCCAGGTCCCCGCATGCCTCTGAGTGTTTGTGTGCATGTGGCGTTCTGTGCACAGAGGCAGGGTTGTCTGCTGTGTCCAGGCTGGTGGGTTCAGCTTTCCTTTGTGCAAGTATTAATCTGCCCAGTCCCATCCCCCACCCTCTCCCCGCACATTAAGTAAAATATGAGCGCATGCTCCGATCTCGCCTGTGTTGGCTGCTCTAGTGCCCACAGCCTCCCTGCCCCCTTCCTCCAGCCCTCTTATCTAAAGCAGCATGTCACTGCAATTTTATGGTCAACATTACAGACTCAAGCCCTCCTTTGAACCAATCAAACTGCACTGAATATGTTAAGGGAATCCAGGCGTTCTGTGAGGAGCCTGCTTCCTGAGCCGCACAGCCTGACCTCTCTAAGAGCAGCCTCCATAAATCTGCCTCACCTGATGGGAGATGGGCTTTTTAGGATCTCTCAGGGTGCTTTGAGGTAGCACTTCTATGAACTCCTTGCCACAATAAATAATGCTACCTGCAATATGTCTTTGGGAGCGTGTCAGTAGCTGCTGTCCTGCTATGAATTTTTATTCTTGTGCCGTGTGGAAGATAGATTCCAGATTCAGCATTTCCCTGCACTTAGTGTCAGATCTCTTTACCCCCTTGCCCCGGCAGAATGACAGAGACCACAAATAAAATAAAATAAAAAATTAAAAAAAAAAAGCAGCCTAGGAAAAATGGCCCAAGATTGGAGAGAAAGAGCCACGTTCACCTCACAGCAGCAGCATGAGCTGCCAATATGAGGCGGTGTGGACAGGTGGGAGGAAGGAGGCTATAAGTTGGGCAATTTCAGAGTCCTCAGGATGGAGGCAATTTACCAGGGGAGTCTGGAGGAAGGGGTTTCTTACTAGGGAAAGTTGTCAGATAAGAAGAAAGCCCAAGTGTGGGGCAATACATCATTTTAAAGGACAACAACAGAATCCGTTCCCAAACATCAATTAGGTGGTCATTGCCCTGGTCAGTTTCTGGGCAATCAGTCCACGCAAAGAGGATGGTGGATTCAGAAATAGCCCACAGATGACTTCCAAAATGCGTTGTTGTGGTCTGAAAGACGAGTAAGAAAGACACTCCTGTAGCTTAGGAATAACAATCAGCTGGTTCCCAGATTTCACGAACTCACATGTCTTTGCTGATCCAGAAGTGATTGCTCACATGGCCGTGTGCATTTTACTAGTTATCAGCCCTGCAACTTGAGACCACTTGGCAGAGTAAAGCCAAAACTCACCGATGCCCAGGAATTTCCGCTTCCTTGAAACATCCCAAGTCCCAGGGAGTTTCTGAATTTCTAACTTGCCAGCCGTATCCATTACAGTGGGCGAGGTGCCCAGGAACGGAAGAATGCAAAGCTGGCTTTGATATGTTAACATCTCATGATGGTAGAATACTTTATGTTACAAGCCACTTCCTCTTTGGAGAGTGTACTGTTCAGTGTCCTGGCAGGAATGGTACCTAGGCCTAGCTTTTCTGTGTGTGGAGAGCCACACAATCACAGACCAAAACTGTGGCAGACTTTTAAATGAACGTTTTGCCAACTGTAAAGCAAGGCGGAACTACCTGGGGGATCTTCAAACGTGGATCCTGGTTCAGTGCAACCCACGAGTTCACATTTCTTACAAAATCCCAGGTAAGGCTGATGCGACCTGTGGCCCACACATTAGGGAATGAGGTTTTAGGTTCTACCAAGTTTCTGTTGCATAACTACTGCTCTCCTGCCCTAGAGTAGAGACGTGGGCTCCAAACCCAACAGAACCCAGTCTGTTTCACTATTCTCAAATATTTTCTTTTTTTATTCTTCACTTATTAAAAAATCAATATATATCAAAACAGAGTTTTAAAAATTGTGATGGTTTGAATATTTGCATTTAACACATGCTTGTTTGTTTGTTTGTTTGAGACAGAATCGTGCTCTGTTGCCCAGGCTGGAGTGCAGTGGCACCATTTCGGCTCACTGCAGCCCCTGGCTCCCAGGTTCAAGCAATTCTCTTGTCTGAGCCTCCCAAGTAGCTGGACTTACAGGTGCCCACCACCACACTCGGCTAATTTTTGTATTTTTTTTTTTTTTAGTGGAGATGGGGTTTCACCATGTTGGCCAGGCTGGTCTCAAACTCCTGACCTCAAGTGATCCACCCATCTTGGCCTCCCAAAGTGTTAGGATTGCAGACGTGAGCCACTGCACCTGGCCCACATGAGTATATATATATATATTTTTTTTTTTGAGAAAGAGTCTTGCTCTGTCGCCAGGCGTCAGGCTGGAGTGCAGTGGCACAATCTCGGCTCACTGCAATCTCCACCTCCTGGGTTCAAGCAATTCTCCTGCCTCAGCCTCCCGAGTAGCTGGGACTACAGTCGCCGTGCCACCGTGCCCAGCTAATTTTTGTATTTTTTAGTAGAGACAAGGTTTCAGCACCAAATGAGTATTTTTAATGCCTCCAAATAGAATGTCATCTTACTTGGAGATGATGACAAGAATCCATACTTGAGATTCTCTGTGAGTGTAAGATGGAGGCCAGTTGACCTTCGGACAGTGATAGGCTGCTAGACCCTGCCCACAGGGAATCAGATGGTTTATGCAGAATGTTGGCTTCGAGTGGTGGCCACTGTTCTACCCAGAGCCAATGCCACATGCTCATTTCTAGCTTCCTGGGGCAGTATGATCAATTTCCCAGCTTGGACATTACTGAGAGAAGCATATAGAGTTCGGTGAAGAGTAAATGAAAACCTTCACTGATCAAGTTGCCAGTGGCGGGCTGTTAAGTGGGACCAGTTCATCTCCTACACGACAAGAACAGCAAGACCACAGAACTGACGACATAAAATGGAAGTGATAACAAGATCACTGGAAAGTGCCTTTTTGGATGATAAAGTCCCTGATGGTTAAAATGATCCTTGGAGTAAGAAGTATAGAAGCTTGTCCTACATCCCAACATGTTCAAATACAGTATCTGAGAAGATGGCAGCCCCTGTCCATCAAGCCAACCATCGTACACGTGATCACTCATTTCTAAACTAGGCTTCCTGCCTGCGGAATACCTTTGAAAAACAGAAGCTGTCTCCTAATTGCCAGGGTTGACCTATGTTTAGAAACCTGAAATGTGCTGGTGCAGTGGAGAAGCCAGAAGAATGTTGGAATCAATCACTAAATCAATCTGGGCCGACCTCATGAGGACAGTGAGCACTGAAGGTTGTTGGCCAAGGAGCTTCTGGAGGCTGGACTTAAAAGAATTCGCTTGTTTCTCTGAAACTGGAAAAACTGCTTGTTCATGCAAAAATATATTCTCAGAACAGAATTTGGTCTGTTCTAGGACAGCCCTTCGAAACAGTCATGCCAATAACCAAGTCAAGGCTAAGTTCATTTTGTTCTGGTGTACACAGGTGGGGTACAACAGCCAGAGAAACAAGAGAAATAGACTTATTCTCAAGAGAAACCCAGTGACGAGATCGTTCTTTTCTTACCTTCTCACCCTTGGCTGTCTTTCCTTCTCCTAAATCTTTTTGGTTTCTTAGTATCCTGGGTTGTTAAAATTCACAATTGAGATTTTCCTTAAAATTTTATACCCACAAGGTGATGGTAAATTTCCTAAAAGTTCAGAGCTTGAAAAATTGGGGGAAGGCACAAGGAGTATTAGGCATTATTTTCAGTTTAAATGAACTACGGGATGACATTTGCAAATGGGCACCAGGTACCTTGAAGATCAGCAATTACCTTTACAGGAACACTGAAGAGAAAGTTCAGGAAGCTCCTTAATTCTGTAGGACCAGCACTCACCCCCAAAATTTGCCAGCTCCCATGATTTCTGCAACCCATGCTAAATGATGGTTTGAGTTTGAATGCTGAAGGATATAAACAAGCAAAGAGCGGGGGACAAGGCTCATTCTCAAGAGCTTTTCGGAAGATATATGAATAGAAGACATTTTTATTCCTGCAGGAAGTTTACATTCCTAATTGTTGAGATGGGAATAAGTTACTAAAACAATTAAAAATTCTAGTTCTAGGTGCCGAGAACTAGAGATACTTACTGATCATTTGATTCCTGTAGAAAACACGTGTCAGAGAGATAGGTAATGAAAAAAATCTAGCACATATTTTGAGATTTAGGTTTGGATGTCTACCTACTTAATTTTAAATTTAGATTGAGTTATCTGAGCCACATGCATATATATTATTTTAATTCTTTTTTTTTTTTTTTTTTTTTTTTGAGACAGAGTTTCACTCTTGTCGCCCAGGCTGGAGTGTAATGGTGCAATCTCCACCCACTGCAACTTCCACCTCCTGGCTTCGAGCGACTCTCCGGCCTCAGCCTTCCGAGTAACTGGGATCACAGGCACCCATAACCACGCCTGGCTAATTTTTGTATTTTTAGTAGAGACGGGGTTTCACCATGTTGGCCAGGCTGGTCTCAAACTCCTGACCTCCCGTGATCCCCCCACCTTGGCCTCCCAAAGTGCTGGGATTACAGGTGTGAGCCACCATGCATGGCCTATTTTTTAATTCTTGTATTGAATTTTGTAGCGCTAATCTAGGGAATGAGGACTTTGATTAAGTAATGTTAGAATGAAACAACTTACACATTTATTAGCAACCATTTATTGTTTTCAGACTCAATTTTTGAGAAGATGTATGAGTATCAGACATTTCTTTTTCCTGCAGGAACTTTACATTCTTAATTGTTGAGATGGGACTAAGTTACTAAAACAATTAAAAATATATAGATATGTAAGTTAAGCACAAAATTGCATGACATGATATGATAGGAACTACCATCAAGGTAAGAGTTGGGAGAAGCAGAATATCAATGAGGAATTTAGATCCCAAGAAAGCCTTCCCCACTGGCAGAGCTTATATAGAAAATAAGCAAGAGTATTCCAAGATCGTGGAACACATATGGGAAGCTATGCAGTTTGTGATTTTTTATTATGATTTTTAAATCTGTTATTTTATCTTTGGGGTATATGTGCAGGTTTGTTATACAGGTAAACTTGTGTCACGGGGGTTTGTTGTAGGGACTATTTTGTCATCCAAGTACTAAGCCTAGTACCCCATAGTAAATTTTTCAGATCCTCTCCCCTTCTCCCACCTTCCACTCTCAAGCAGGCCCCAGTGTCTCTTGTTCCCCTCCTTCTGTCCATGTGTACTCCTCATTCAGCTCCCACTTATATGTGAGAACAGGTGACATCTGATTTTCTGTTTCTGTGTTAGTTTGCTAAGGATGATGGCCTCCAGCTCCATCCATGTTCCTGCAAAGGCCATAATCCTGCTCTTTTTCTGGCTGCAGAGTATTCCACGCAGCATATGAACCACAATTTCTTTATGGAGTTTAATGTGCACTCCTCCAAGGAGACTAGTCCACAGAAGTGGAAGAAGCCCAGGAGGGGGTTGTGGGAAGTCAAATTTGACGAATTGAGAAGTGACACATTTGGGGTTTATACTTGGTTAGCCCAAGACACTGAAAGTTATTTTTAATCAGAGGATTATTATAATGGGTATATGTTTTGACCAGTTAGGGCAGGGTCCCAGAGCCTCAAGCATGTACTCTCAGGAACCTAGAGAATAGAGAGTTACGCCCTTTGAATTTGATCCAGGAGGACGATAATGCTTAACACCTGGACAAGATAATTCTGAGTATAGCCACAGTCTCCCAGCCCTGCCCTCAAGTGGTCTGAGACCTGTGAGGACCAAGAGAGCAGTTTTGTTGATAAACATGCTTTGAGACTCCTTTTCCTTCTCTTCCTTCCCTCTCTCTTTCCTTCTCCCTCTCTCTGTCTCTCTCTTTCTTTCTTTCTGACAGTCTCACTCTGTCACTCAGGCTAGATTACAGCGGTGCAATCTCGGCTCACTGCAACCTCCACCTCCCAGGTTCAAGCGATTCTCCTGCTTCAGCCTCCGGGGTAGCTGGGACTACAGGCACCTGCAACCACACCCAGCTAATTTTTTATTTTGAGTAGACAGGGTTTCACCATGTTGGCCAAGCTGGTTCACACTCCTGATCTCAGGTGATCCACCCACCTCGGCCTCCCAAAGTGTTGGGATTAAAGGTGTGAGCCCAGCCACTTTTGGGACTCTTTCTAACAGAAACAATGGCAAAACCATTTGAGGCAGTGGTGAAATGGGAGTATTCTCTCCTGGCAGTGGGGAAGTGTTCTATTCTGGCAGTGGTGAATTTTATTATTGGCATTATTGGCACAGGATGAGAATAATAAGTGACCAATTTTTAGTTGGTTTATATTGTTGTAAAATTCTCTACTGACAATGCGTTCCTTTACTGTCTGCGCTTGGGGTCACTTTCCCACATATGCCACTGAAAAGACAAAAACCAGTAGTTCGGCCGGACGCGGTGGCTCACACCCGTAATCCCAGCACTTTGGGAGGCTGAGGCGGGTGGATCGTGAGGTCAAGAGATCGAGACCATCCTGGCCAACATGGTGGAACCTAGTCTCTACTAAAAATACAAAAATTATCCTGGCGTTGGCACGCGCCTGTAGTCCCATCTACTTGGGAGGCTGAGGCGGAAGAATTGCTTGAACCCAGGAGGCGGAGGTTGCAGTGAGCCGAGACTGCGCCACGGTGCTCCAGCCTGGCAACAGAGCAAGACTCCACCTCAAAAAAAAACAAAACAAAGAAACCAGTAGTTCTCCATGGGGGGGAGTTTTACCCCCAGAGAAATTTAGCAATGTCCAGAGACTTTTTTGTTGTTGTCACACCTGGGGTGGTAGCAGTGAATCTAGTAGGTAGAGGCCAAATATGTGTACATAGGACCATCCTCACAACCACGAATTCTCCAGCCCCAGATGTCAATAGAACTGAGGCTCAGAAACGCTGATATATACAAAGGTGCTCACTGAAGCACTATTTATAACAGCAACATTTTGGAAATATTCCTCATTTCTAACAATAAAGGAATGGTTAAGTAAATTATGGATTATCGTATGTCCACAGGATGTACTTTGCAGTTATGTTTTCAATTATAACTTGATACAGGCTCACCATGAATATTAAATGAAAAAAAAAAGGAATCAAAGCTGTGTATACAATGCAGTCCCAATTTTATAACAACAAATGCATCACACACACGTCATAAACACAAACACCCCAAGACACAGGACTGTTAATAAGTCACCAAAATGGCTGGGCGCGGTGGCTCATGCCTGTAATCCCAGCACTTAGGGAGGCCAAGGTGGGTAGATCACCTGAGGTCAGGAGTTCAAGACCAGCCTGGCCAACATGGTGAAACCCTGTCTCTACCAAAAATACAAAAATTAGCCTGGTGTGGTGGCAGATGATTGTAAACCCAGCTACTGAGGAGGCTGAGGCACGAGAAACATTACAGCCTGGGAGGAAGAGGTTGCAGTGAGCCAAGATCATGCCGCGGCACTCCAGGCTGGGTGACAGAGACAGACTACATCTCAAAAAAAAAAAAAAAAAAAAAAAAAAAAGTCACCCGAAAAGCAAGCCAACAATGGTTACCTTGTCTCTGGATTGGCAGATATAAACGTTTATTTTCTTCTTTGTACTTTTCTACATTTCTGAAATAGGATAAGTATGAATTAATTTTCTGATCCAAATATAATACATGTTTTTTCAGAACATCGCAGTGGTTTGAAACATAGGCCGAACTTAACACGATGAAATAGAATGGGATCGTGCAACATTTACACATAGGTTCAGAGCGTCCGTTGTCTCAGGCAGGACAGACTTACAGACAGGAGTAAGATGCTTTTGCTTATGACCCATTTGTGTAAAAAGGGTGTGAGTCAATGGAAGCTCGAAATCAAACAGAAGAGACCTAACGAGGTTGCAGAAAGATTGACTCCAAACTTAGGACACCTTAATGAAAGTTTGCGCCAGGATGATGCGTGCAGCAGTCCTCCGTGGGGCACGTTTGCTCATCTGGACTGCTGAAAGCAGCTGGGTGTGACGTATTTTAAGGGGACCCTTGAAAACCTGGAGCAGGTCCAGATGACAGCAACCAAAGTAGCGAGGGGCTTGAAACTGTGTCACACGACAGAAGGATGAAGGAGGCTGGGATGTTTAGTCTGAAAACAAGCATGCTTAGGAGAGGTGCGAGAGCTATCTTTAAATATTTGGAGGGCTGTCACAAGGAGAGGGACGAGCGTGCCGTGCACGGGCTCAGCCCACAGCGCTGGCACTAATCACTGATGAGAACTGATCACTTATCTTCTTTCACATAATTTCCAAACACAAAGAAAAAAAAAGAACTCCTCTAAATCGTAGAGTTGTCCAAAAATAGAGTGGCTAACTTGGGAAGTCCTCCGGTCCCGATCACTGACTTAACGATAGTCTGCCAGGGCTGTCGCACAAAGGACGGCGGGCTGGGAAAATGAGAGAGTGACGATGCTGCTGATGCGTTCCTGGGGCCTGCTGCTCAATGCATGAATGAATGCGGAGGGGCCAACACACACTGAGCGCTTTCAGTGGGCCTGGGGCCAGGAATGGTGACAACTGCTTCACACGCTCTGGCCACCTTTTTCCTCATAGCCAGCTCGCGAGAAAGACACAACTCTACATTTGCCTCATTTTCCAGATGAGGAAATGCAGGCTCAGGGAAGTTTAGGGTCATGCTCAAGGTCGACAGCCAGTTAATGTATCAGATTCTATAGTAATGGCAATAACAGTAATAGTTGTCATCCTCACAGCTGTAGTTGCAAGCATTTGTGTAAGGCATACTGTGCACCAGAGTTCAAAACGCTGTGTCTCTGTCCTCATTTTACAGATAACTTTTGGGCAGGTCAAGAATCTTGTCCAAGGCCAAAACTGGGTCAGTGATATAGTTTGGCTCTTTGTCCCCACCCAAATCTCATGTTGAATTGTCATCCCCATGTGTCAGGGGAGGGGGCTGGTGGGGAGGTAACTGGGTCATGGGGGGGCGGACTTCCCCCCTTGCTGTTCTTGTGATACTGAGTTGTCATGAGACCTAATGGTTTAAAAGTGTGGGGCACCTCCCCCTTTTTCTCTCTCTCTCTCTCTCTCCTGCTTTGCCACTGTAAGACGTGCTCTTCCCCTTCCCCTTCGCCTTCTGCCATGATTGTAAGTTTCCTGAGGTCTCCTAACCATGCTTCCTGTGTAGCCTGTAGAACTGCGAGTCAGTTAAACCTTTTTTCCTCATACGTTCCCTAGTCTTGGCTAGTTCTTCCTAGCAGTGTGAGAACAGACTAATACAGCCGGATTCTGTAGTAAAGCTATGAGTAATAGTCATCCTCATCACAAGCACAGCTACAAGCCCTCATATAGGATGTATCACATGTCAAATACCACAATTTGGAATGGTGCACCTATAAAACCTCATTTACTGTAACACCCTAGGAGATGTCTCTCTTATGGTCCCTATTTCATAGATGAGAAAATGTAGACTCAAAGAGGTCGAAGATCTTGGTCAAGGTCACACAGCTAACGAGCAATAGAGCTGGGCTTTAAAATCTGGCATTTCAGACTCCATAGTGGTATCAGTAACAATGGTACTAAGAATCTTCACCATCATCACTGCTGTCTTCCCAGTCATAATAATGGCACAAACAAACATAGCCCACACTGTCTGTCAGGCAAATACGACAGCCCTAGAAGGTAGTGTGACAGTTAATTTTATGCGTCAGCTTGGAGAGTGTTTTGGATGAGATTAACATTTAAGTTGGTAAACTTCGGTCAGGCACGGTAGTTCACACCTGTAATCCCAGGTAGCTCCCTTTTGGGAGGCTGTAGCTGGTGGATTTCTTCAACTCAGGAGTTTGAGGCCAGCCTGGGTAACATGGGGAAACCCCATCTCTACAAAAATTTCAAAAATTAGCCGGGCATGGTGACACACACCTGTAGTCCCAGTTCCTTGAGAGGCTAAGGTGGGAGGATGGCTTGAGCCCAGGAGATGGAGGTTGCAGTGAGCCAAGATTATACCACTGCATGCCAGCCTGGGCAACAGAGAGAGACCCTGTCTCAAAAGAAAAAAACATGGTGAGCTTTGAATAAGCAGCCGTCCTCCATAAGAGGTGGGCCTCAGCCAATCAGTTGAAGGCTTGAATAGGATAGAAAGATACGCCTCCCTGAGCAAGAGGGAATTTTTCAGCACTTTGGACTTCATCTGCACCATCAACTCTCCTGAATCTTGAGCCTGCTGGCCAACCCTGGAAATTCTGGACTTGCCAGCCTCTATAATCACCCCTTGTGAACCAATTCCTTATAGTAATTCTCCTTTTCTGCCTATACACTTCTGATTGCTTCTGTTTTTCTGGAGAGCGCTGACACAGGTAGGTACAACTATTATCCTCATTTTAAACATGAGAAAACAGAGACCCAGAGACATCCGGAAACTGGCTCAAAGTCCCATGACTAATAAATGGCAGAGCCAGGATGGAAACTCTAACTGCTCAGCCCTGCAGTTGACGCTTCTACATGGCATTCGCTGGAACTCCTTCCTCTCTCGACCGCTGTGTGTGTTATGGTCTAGATGACATGAAATGAGGGGACGAAAAAGGTGACCTCTCAAGGCAGGAGAAGTTGCTAGTCGCAGAGAAAGAATGAAATCTCTGGGCTTCTCCTTCTACCAGATGTCCACTTATTCATGCTTCCAGATAGCCCTTGTCACATTAGGACATTTCTTAATATTTGACAGAATGGAAAACAGAAGACCCAACAACTTTTCTTCCTCCTGGTATTGTTCAATTCCACAGAAAAAGGATTTACTGAGCACATTCCACAATCCCATAAGTTAGAGGCAAGTGTCTTTTCCCCTGACTCTTGATTCTTGTTGGATAATTTGTGATTTGAATACAGAATATTTACAACAATTCAGGCTGGGCATGACGGCTCGCACCTGTAATCCAAGCACTTTGGGAGACCAAGGCGGGCGGACCACCAGAGGTCAGGAGTTCGAGACCAGCATGGCCAACATGGTGAAACCCTGTCTCTACTAAAAATACAAACATTAGCTGGGTGTGGTGGTGCATACCTGTAATCTCAGCTACTCAGGGGGCTGAGGCAGGATAAGGGCTTGAACCCAGAGTTGCGACGAGCGCCATTACCTTCCAGCCTGGACGACAAGAGCCAAAAGTCCATCTCAAAAAAAAAAAGAGCATTTAAAGTAATTCAAACTACATCTAATGTTTCCTCAGCTTCCCCTACATGGTAGAAATGCTCAAGTACTCACATTGTTGCTTTTCCAAAGTTTTGAAGCCTTGCCCTGATTTCAGCAATTTACATGGTAAGGTTCCTACCTTTTAGTGTACTAAACATCTCACTGATAGGGAAAACGCTCTTCATATTCTCAGTTTAATTTCACTTTTGCCAGATTTCCATTAACACCAGTATCTCTTTGGACCAGCCAAAGACATCCCCCTCTGGAGGTTTATCTTTCACATAATTTCCAAACAAAAAGACAACACAGACAAAAGCCACACAAAAACATACCATGGGATCTGGTATTGAAAAAAAAAAAGGCATTGAAACAGACCCAAACAGAAATACAATGGTTTTATTATATGAGCCTTCAGCAGTAAAGAAAAAAGGAAAAAGCAAGGTTAGCAAAAGAGGGAAAGAAAGCAAAATGACTCACAAACTCAAAGTGCCTAAGGAAACGGTGTTTTCTTTGTATGCAGCAACATACGCTCAAAGAATATTTCCCTACAAGGGTGTCATTGCCCACTCACTTCCCGTTTTCAGTTATGTGTAAGAGAAGCTTTTAAATCTATTTTCAGCACCCCCTGGGAGTTGCAAGGAAGAAGGTGTTGCTACTGAAGTAGACGATATTCAGCTTGAAAGTCAAGGATACACAAGATGCATACCCATCAGACTACTTATCCTGCCTGGACCAGCCCTCCCTGACCTCTCATACTGAGGGTTGGAAACCACTGGCCCACGCTGGCCAGACCATGGGGGAGAGGAGCTCAGAGGACAGTCTCTCCTTTTCTTGGATGTCTCATCACAAAGAAGGTGGATGCTATAGGAAAAATAAATCCGGAAGCTTCTAGTCTAACCCAAACCTCAGGGGTTCCATCAAAGACAGCAGGTCTCTTGCCCCAGGAGAAAATCCCCATTGCAAATCTCTTTCTTGCAGTATAACCCTGAGGTCAGTGAATGTCATTGAGGAAAACCAACGTGAATACAGAGAAAAAGCAGGGTCTCAGGCAATACAATCTAAAGGTGACAGGACATGAAGCTTTGTTTCCAGGCACAGACTGCCTCCCTTTCTCCAAGTGGCAACCCATCCTGACCTGCCCCTCTATGTCCGCCCCATCCTCACCCCAACACTCTTGACTGTCCACAGGTCATTGCCTGCGCTGGGTCTTCCCTGTCACTCCCAATTCACAATGCCCTGATCCTTCTCTGACCTCGGATGATTTAAGTAATCTCTACCATTCAACTTCCTACTTAGTAGATACTCTTCGATATTCTTTTCCAATGGTCTCATGTACACAGCTCTTTTCTACCAAATAATATTCCATGTGTCTTGAAAGAAAGGATCTAGTCTTACACTTGTTGGAGATCTCCCCTCTCCACTAGATCTAGTACACTGGTGACCTCAGCAAATTCTTGCTGATACAATGCTTGATTTTTTACCAAGCCTATACTTCCAAACAGTCGCTACGCTCAGGCCTTCACATTCACGTTGCACTCCTGACCAGTAAATACCAACACCCAAGGCAGCATTTTGCAGAAAAATCAGAATATGGTGGAGAAAGCAAGCGCCATTTCTCAAGATTCTTGATTTGTGTCTTGAGCTAAAAGGAGGGGAAATGCTTGCAAGTGTTTCCTGGCTGATTTTGGTATCATGCTGTTGGCTGTTTTGTGAGATGTGTACAGACGTTTTACTCCATCTGTGAGACCCTTTGCTACAGACAGAGGAACTTGGAGAGGAGCCAGGCCTCTTTTTAATAAACACAGAAGACATGAGATGAGCAGGTCTAGGGTGATGGGAAGAGGTGATACTGAATTTCATTTCTCAGCTATATATAAGGGAATAAAGATTATTCTTAAGGGGGGTGGGGGGTGGTGAAAACAACACCCAACCATGATATTGATGAGCAGACCTGGTTGTATAACTACTGCTGAGGTGCAGGAAGTTCCCAAGATGAGACTTCCGTGATCCAGGGTCACTTTCCCTTTAAACAGAAGCCGGGTGGTGGTGGTGGTGGTCATGGTGGTGGTCATGGTGGTGGTGGTGGTGGTGGTGGTGGTGGTGGTCGTGGTGGTGGTGGTATTGTTCTGGCTGCAGGATTAATCTTGCTTTCTTTCCACTTGCACCTGCTAATATTACCTGGCAGAGTCATAGGCATCGCCGGGCCCCTCCCCCTACTCCAAGTTTATTTATTGTGGCTATTTTACCAGCTATTGGCTCAACACACTACCCTCAAATATTCATCATTTAGCTCTCTGGGTAAATCGTATTTAATCAGCACAGGAGAGAAAATAGCATAATTATAGATGCCGGATGCCATTACACTCAGAAGAAATTAAACCCTGTCTCAAGCCGACCAGCGGTTGCTGTGATTGCATCACCGCTGGGGTTACACAGAGGTTAGTGGCCATTGGGGGCCAGCAGTACCTCTTACGGATGCCTGACCCAGAAGTGCCCTAAGGAGACCCACTCGTGCACATACACATGCGTGGCATCAAATACTCATCAACGGCAGCCAGTAAATTAATCTTTCATTGTTCAGAGAATGTGATAATGAGAGGGGTAATAAAGGCAGGGTCATGCATGGAGATGTAGGGATGGCAGATAAATGGGCCCAGAGAATTCTGGCCCTAAATGCAGACAGAGGGAATGCCCATTCCCAATCTTTTCCAGAGCATTTCCTGCCAATAGCCAGAGTGATACTGACAATTAAGGCAAAGGAGGACGACAATCTTTGCAGTGAAACAAAAGCATCCACTTGGGGTATGAGTCCGTACAGGGAATCCTCCAAGGTACAGAGGAGGAGAACGCAAAGGCCAAACTGTAAGGGCATGTCAGCCCTGGTCCTCGCCAGGCAGACTTGAGTGTCTCACATACAAAAGTCTCCACGTCATTTACACCAGTGAGCTGTTTTGTTTGGGGGAAATGGAGAAGGTGAAAAGTCCTAAAAACAAACAAACAAACAAACAAACAAACAAAAAACCCAAACCCAATCATAATATAACATCAGAGCCCTACCTGCTGAAATGGGCTCCTGGGAAAAGCTGGAATCATGGGGTCAGTTTTCTTCCAGCCATTCTCGGCTTGGCCTCTTCCCACACACATCCAGGGCCACCCGCACTTGTCCAGGTTACAGAACTAGAGTCACCTTTAATCTCACGACACAGCTTCTCTCCCCTGGACCTAAACCCCAGATCAGCAACCCCATATGCTGTACAGCCCTGTTAGTAAAAATTCTGAAACGTCCAAAGATGCAATTAGGCTTTGCTTATTACTATTGGGTGACTGTTTTTGCTTTTTTTTTCTTTTCTTTATTCCTTTTTCTTTTGGCTAATAATGCTTCTGAGGTTTGGATAAGTAACTAAGAGGAAGGAGATCTCCTTCTAGTCCATCCTGCTGCCGACAATTAAGAAACCTCAAAGTAATTTTTGAAAATGTCAGCGTCTCATTTAGCAAAAGGATAAATAATAAATGAAGCGTAATCACTGTCCTGTGCTGGTGGTACAGCTTCGCGGTGTCATTAGTAAACTAACGGTATAATATCTTTGTGTCACAGTTTAATTATATCTTGTAATTAGTTTCAGCAATGGATTGCATAGAGTCAGGCCCCCTGAGCTAAACAAAAGGTAATAGAACTTTCAGCGCCCCTGCATAAATCAATTATGAAAGTGTCCTGCATTATTTGAAGCTTGTTTGCTGTAATTTTATGCACAAAACCCCACTGGCCCTTCTCGCATGTGGAGGGCCGTTCACCCCCACCTGACATTTGTCTACAGCTGGGCCTGCGGTCAGCCCACCACACACAGCCCGGCCCACTGGTGCATTTCTCAGGACCAGCTCGGTAGTAAATAGCATGGAGGGGGCGAGGCGCTGAGGGGGAGGCGTGGGGTGGGGGACAGGGGACACACAAGGACCAGAGCAGGTAATAGATGCGCCATGTGCAAGAAAGCAGGGAATCAAATGGGAAAAGATGTGAGGCCCTGGAAGAATGATTCTTTATGCTTCCCTGAACAAAGATGAGAAGGTTAGGGGCATCAAAGGCCAAGCAACGGTGATGAATATGGCAGACGAGATACATGTCCCTTTATCATTTTATCCTTTCAACATCCCCCACTCTCCCCCACGCGGTTGGAATTGGAACCAGTGCAGCTTACTTGGCAATAGGGGGATGGGGAAGGGAGAATCCACATCTTTAATTGGGTCTAATTCAGGTCCCACAGAGCTCAGAAACTGTAAAGGGCTTCCGAGCATCGTCGAGGGCTAGCTGTGGTCACCAGGCCCAGACGGGAGAGTCACGGAGTCCCGCTGGGGGAAGCTAAGAAGAAACTCAGGGGCGGGGGGATGGTTAAGTCCAAATGCCACCAATACGTGTGATCATCTCTTTTTGATCAAACTGTAAGGCATGGCAGAGAGTGGGGGTGGGGTCCACATTCAAAGTCCTCATCAAGTTGGCTTTGAAAGTAAGTCTAGTGCCACACTGGCCTTTCTGTTTATACAACAATTTATAGGTTTAAACGAAAGCCCGCTTGAAAAAGCAGACTAAATCTTCCTATTGTGAGCACTTCAGCAAATTTAACAAAAGAAAGAGCCCAGGCGAAGAAGAGAGAGAGAGAGGGGGGAGAGAGAGAGAGAGAGAGAGAGAGAAAGGTCCAGTCCTCAGACTGGTGTGCTGCAATCTGGCTGGTTGCTATGGCGACGTGACGGTTTGTTCACATGGCAACATACCTTAGGTCCACTATTAAAATGATGAGAGTGAACTCGCTTGCATTAAGGAGAGTGTGCTGTATGCTAAAGCGAGTCTTTATCTCCAGAGAGAGCTGGACAGAGACTGGCATCCAGTACAAACGAGGGAGAAAAGGAGGAGGAGGAAAAGGTTGGAGGTCTGGAAGAGGGAAGAACTGCAGGGATGCAATCACTGTGAAAAGAAAGACCCTCGGTTCTGTGTCTCAGTCGAGGGCCTGGGATTCAGAAGGTGGACAATGAGTTTTGTTTGACATGGAATTCATCATTCTCATCGGCCCATCAGGCTAATGACCCCTTATTTAAAAAAAAAAAAAAAACATATTCCAGACGAATCCGCTGTACCTTGGCTCTAGAAAACATCCACAGTGAACAAAACCCAACCCATGAGCCAGCGCTGTAACCAATAGCCAAGCGTGACTGCCACTTAAATAAAATACTCTAATAACCACGAGGGTGGCAAATTACACGGCATTTATTTATTGAATGTAAAAGTCCACTGACAGCTACGGATCCACATCATCTCACATTAGAGTGAGTGGGGAACATTTCCTTTTGGAAATTGGGTTTCATGTTTCCTTTAATGTAGTGACAATTTTTCCTCCTACTGACGTCGAAAGGGTGGTGATATTTCAGCAGATATGATCGCAACAGCCCTACCTATCTACCTGTGCTTGATTTCTTTCTATTTAGCAGGCACTGCTGTGGCATATATAAGAGATAGCCAGAAGTCACAGGGCTCGGTCATCCCATGGGGGCTCCCAGTGATACCATAAACCATCTGTGGGGATGCCTAAGCCCCTGAAATTCCCATACCCCTCACTCATTCTGACCCCTTCCCATCTCTCTATGGCTGGCTGTGCCTTATCTGAAATCTCACTGCCATAAAGTGAAGGGAAGGCCTCAGACACTGCAAATGTCTCTTGGATCGGACACAGGGCAGAAGATGACCTTGACATCATCGTCGTTTCTGACGACAGCTCTCCTACCAGCATGGGGCTCAGTTCTAACCATGAGCCACTGACTCAGTTCCTTCTTTGTGCCAGTGCTCTAGATGCATGGCTGCCAACAGAGAGATCTGAGCCCCTGGAGCTCCTGTTGTGGCAGAGAAGGGGGAGGGCATGGTACTCTAAGACCCGCAGAAGGAGCTGAGAACTGGAACAGAGAGCAAAGCCAACCCCACTCGTAAACTGCCTTCTCCACTCCCATCCCCACAATTCTCCTGAGCCTTAGGTGGTGGGACATTGCTCTCTAAAATTTTCTAGGGTTCTGTAACATGCTCCGGCTTCCTTAGGAGTCTATATAAGCACTGCAGGAAGCAGGATAGTTCAGGAGGCGAGACCCTGAACTTTGCAGCAGAGGCCTGCTCTGTCACTAGCTAGCTCGGTGACCTCTGAGACCATTTTCTGACCTGACAAATGGGGGCATAGCAGTACCTGACCTCCTCAGGTTACTGGGAGAATTAAATGAGGTAATAGTTATAAAGGAACACAAGTCAGTCCAGGGCATGTACATTTTATGAATTATTGTTATTGCCTTTAGATCCAGCCAGTCGTGGGGTACTGTTTTGTTTCCATTGCAATTTTAGCAACAGACAAAAACGTAATTTTCAGATGATAAGCTCTCGAACAACAGGTCAACAGCTATTCACCTATTTTGGGAAGGTCCACTGTGCCATGAAGTTTTGACCTATTTATTCCAGAACCATCTTCCCTACATGCCACAGGCCACCAGAGAGAAGCAGGCCTCACACGCAGCTCAACCTGCCTTCTTCTGCTAGACGTCTTTCCTTTTGTTTTATATTTTGACTGCTGACAAAATACCAACTTTGTCCCTCTTCCCTAAATGGTGGGCGAGTGTCTCTTTCTAAGCATGGTAAACTGTATGTAGAGGAAAAGACACACAGAGAGAGAGAGATTGAGAGAGAAAGAAGGAAACCTTCTGGTGCCTATCAGCTTTCCATGACAGCTGCACTCATGTTCCCTCCTGAGGACCAAAATAACTACAAAGTGTGTGAAATCGTTAAGCACATAAAAATCCCGGAGGTAGACGCTGAGAATAAAACTCGTGATTTCCCAACCAAAAGGCATCAAAGCCCAGCCCTCACAGTTCATTTGCTTCCCTCCGTCGATCTGACTTTGCTCAGTAAGCTGGCAACATTAGCCCTACACACAGCTCGGAGAGGAGGGGGAGGAAGGCTGGGCCCCTGACCTGCCTGGTCCAGCCTGGTCTGCGTAATGAAGGCATGGGGGCGTGGGGGAGCCCCCGAGGCAGATGAAATCAGCCAGAAAGCACTGAAAAGAGAGAAGGCATCTGAACCTTCATGACTATTTTTTTTTTTTTTTTTTTTTGCCGCTTATGATATACTTTTCACACATTTAATGGCGAGGCGGCTAGGTTTAAAGAAACTTTCCCATTTAAATGTGCCATAACAGAATAATAAGGTTATGCAGCATGTCTTGATGTATGGTCCCATCAGGTAGGATGGTGATGGAAATACGCTGTGATACTGAATCTGAACAGGACACCCAGAGAAGAATGTTCAGCTGCTGGCATCGCACAGCAAACGCAGGAATAGCAAACAGAATAACCCTTATCTTGTAGGCAGAGTTGCGCTTGGTTTCCAGTCTTCCCCAGTAGCCCTTGGTTTGGGGGAGTGTTTTTGTAGGAAGAAAAGCCAACAGAAAATGCCGATCTCCTCATGTGTGCTGAGAGCTGTGCTGGGTGCTCTAACTAAGAAGCATTCAACCACATAGACCATTATAAAGCCTGTGTCCACATTCAACCGTTCTCCATTTTCTGAATGCCCACGAGTGTATATAAAATCTCTTTAAGTGCAATTCAAAGCAGTAAGAAGTATGAAAAAGAGTTTCTACTTTCAAGGAGTTTATAATTCAGTTGGAAAATAAAACGGTCTGGCAGAGGGTCAGCAAACTACAGCCTGGACGGGTCCAAACTGGACGGCCACTTGTTGTGTGTATATTAAATCCCACTGGAACACAGTCTCAATGTGTTAGAAGACACATTGTTTATGTATCGTCTATGGATGCGTTTTCCTTACAATGACAGGGATGAAGAGCTGCAACGGAGACCCCGTGACCTGCTTAAAATATTTACTATCTGGCCCTTTACCAAAAGGGTTTGCCGAGAGCAAGAGTTGTTCTAGGTTTTGAAGGAGAGTGATCGTCGTGGCTGGGGGTGGGGGATCATGAAAGGATAATGGAAAGGCAGCCTTTGAGGAGGACCTGGTGGAACCTGGACAAACTGAGCAGAGTTGAGAAGGCATCCTTGGTAGGAGAAACAGTACAGGAAAGGTGCAAAGGAAAGAGGCAGCGTGGGTGTTTGAGGGACGGCAAGAACAACCATCTGGCTAGGCCAGCCTGTTTCATTCCAAAGCAGCTGGCAGGGGAGGAAGGTCTGAAAAGTGAGAGGCAAACCAAAAAGTGTGGGATTCCTGAAGCAAAGGAAGAAGCGGATTCTCAAGAACTGAGGGAACAAGGAAGGGAAGCAGTATCTGGTGCCAGCGTTGAGAAGAACAGGAGTGTGGAAGATAAAGGAACTGAAGGAAAATAAAGAAATGGAAGCAGGAAGTATGGACCACTTGCTGGAGAAGTTTGACTGAGACATGAAAGAAGAGATGCAGGTTAATCATTTGCGCAAACAGTTGACTACAGAATTTGCCGGGTTAATAGAGACTCTGCGTGTCTTCGGGTAAAGAGGAACAGAAAATAGGAAGGGACTGAGGATCTAGAAAGCTAGAAAGTCAGGGGAATGGAGGAGGAGGATCACTTCCTGCCTCTAAGATCGGTGAAGACACAGAGAGCAAACAGACGTTTGGGTAGAGCAGTGGGTAGCTAGGCAATGTTCCCAGATGGTCTGCTTCATCTCGTAAAGGGTGTCAGCTAAAAGCAAAGGTGATGGGCCCATCTGGGCTTAAGAGGATTGGCAAGTGAATAAAAGATCTGTTTAGGGGCTGGAAGAGCTGTTCAAGCATCACAGCATCCCTCCGCGGGGAGCCATGACTGCTTATTGTGATAACAGCTCTTGGCAGAGGTCTTTGGCTTGGACCCGAGTGTGTGCTAGAGGTGGTTCAGGTTGATGTCGATCCAGGAGAAAGTCCAGTAAAAAGAACTGGAGTAGCTGACAGGAGCCTTTGAGTTGGGCGTGGAGCCAAGTGTAGCCAGACTGGATCTAGTGGACCGCGTGAAGAGGAATGGACTCATACTCACAGAACAACTGAGTCAGAGAGGAGGCTTGCTGAAATTCACCTAGGGCTTAGTCTTTGATATTGATGGATTGTTTTTCTCCTAAAAGTGTCATTCTTGGAGGTGAAGAGGCTTCACCCATGTTTCAATCATCCTGAGTAAGTTAGCAGGGGTCTGTCTTTTGTTGAAGGCTCCCTGGATTCATCTTTGAGTGTGGTAGACTTGACCACAATTAACCAATACCCATTCTCCTCTACTTCTAGCCACTTGAAGGGCTGTACTCCCTTGAAGTAAGGCATAGTCATATTAAATGAAATGAGAATGGACATGACCTATGTCTCTTCTGGGCAGGATCATTTAATTTCAGAGTGAGACCCTCTAGAACTTTCGAACCCTGCCATGGCAATCATGGAGGAAGACTTGTGTTGAGCTGGTAGGAGAAAGGATTGCTAAGTGTGGGGGACAAGAGTCCTGAGGATTTGCCTGGATCCCAGCAGACTTTGTGTGTTACTGACTAAATTGTGTCCCCTCCCCACTGCCACCAAATTCTTTTTCTTTTCTTCCTTCCTTTTTTTTTTTTTTTTTGAGATGAATTTTGTTCTTGTTGCCTAGGCTGGAGTGCAGTGGCGCGATCTTGGCTCACTGCAACCTCCGCCTCCTGGGTTCAAGCGATTCTTCTGCCTCAGCCTCCCAAGTAGCTGGGATTACAGGCATGTGCTACCATGCCTGGCTAATTTTTTGTATTTTTAGTAGAGACGGGGTTTCTCCTTGTTGGTCAGGCTGGTCTTGAACTCCTGACCTCAGGCCCACGACTAAATTCTTATGCTGAAGCCCTAACTTGAATGTGACTGTATTTGGACATGCGGCCTTTAAAGAGGTGATTAAGTTGAAAGGCAGTTAGAATAAGCCCTAAGGCAATGTGGCTGATATCCTTACAAGAAGAGGAAATGGACACACAAAGAGACACCATGGAAGCGAGTGCACACAGAGAAAAGACCCTGGGAGGACACAGTGAGAAAGCGGCTATCAGCAAGGCCAGGAGAGGCCCTAGAGAAACCAAACCTGCCAACACCTTGATCTTGGACTTCAAACCTCCAGAAATGTGAGAAAATAAATTTCTGCCGTTTAAGCCACCCAGTCTGTAGCATTTTTTGTTATGGCAGCCTTAGCAAACTAATATAGTAGGTAAAGCTTTTCTCTGTCAAACCACTGAGAGGTTGGGCCTCCCTGTTACTGCAGCACAACCACGCTCATCCTGGCCAATACAGTAAGGTAGTATAGTTTGGGTGGCAGAAACTAGCCCTCTGAAGTGATGATGTTGAATCTCAGAAGTGAATGGCAAGCAGGAGCTAGCTGTTGGAGACTTGAAGGAATGCTCAAGGCAGATGGAGTAGATAGTACGAAGCCCCTGGTTTGCTTGTGACGGGGGAACACCTGAAGATGACGTAGAAAGGCAGGCCAAAGCCAGATCACATAGAGGCATAGGCAAGGTTAGGGAGTCTGGACTCAATCTGATATGCTATAAACATGTGACTTCTTTCTTTTTCGAGATTGGATGTTGCTCTATCGCCAAGGCTGGAGCACAGTGGTGTAATCAGAGCTCCCCACCGCCTCAACCTTCCAGGACCAAGAGATTCTCCTACCTCTGCCTCCCAAGTAGCTGACCACAGGCGTATGTCATCATGCCTGGCTAATCATTTTATTTTGTAGAGACAGGGTCTCCTTGTGCTGCTCAGGTTAGTCTCGAAGTCCTGGACTCAAGCAGTACCTCCTGCCTCAGATTCCCAAAGTGCTAGGATTATAGGCATGAGCTGTCACGCCTGGCCCACTGTATGATATTAAGCAAGGAAGTGAAGAGATCGAATTGAGTTTGTTTTTAAGGAGCTTACTCAGACTTCTGTGTGGAGGATGAGCTGTAGGAGGGAAGAAAAGAAACAATGAGACGTTTGCAGTCATCTAGGCAAGGGATATTGATGGTGCCTGGATCTAGGGTGGAGAGAAACAGATGGATTTGGGTGTTTCGATTCCATCAGCTTCTTTGAGTAGCTATCAGTGTTAGAGTTGCAAGTATATCAGAAATTTCATAATTCTATTTACAGCAGGCGTGTCTAATCTTTTGACTTTCCTGGGCCACACTGGAAGAACTGTCTTGGGCCACACATAAAATACACTAACAGTGACGATACTGATGAGCTAAAAAAAAAAAAATGTGCATAATGTTTTAAGAAAGTTTATGAATTTGTGTTGGGCCATGTTCAAAGCCATCCCGGGCTACATGCAACCCTTGGGCCGTGGGTTGAATAAGCTTGACTTATAGGGTTTGTCACGAGAAGATGCCAAAATTCTGGGCAGAAGAAAAAATAAGGTCATTTTTGTGGGAAGATCGTAACGAGAGGAAGTGATACGGTAGTTTTCACAAAGCAAACTAAATAAGTATGGTGGCCCTACGAGCTTCTCAAGGCATGATGGAAAAGAGAAGGGAGTGCAATGATGGAAATGGGTTGAAGAAAGCTGTCCTGCTGATTTAAGAATGGATGTGGCACCAGCCACTACTTGCAACATGACGCACGGGAGGAGAGGCCTTTGGTCAAGGGAGTATTGGGCTTCAGAAAAGCGTACAGATTAGTGTGGCTGCACCTGAACTCTGTGATTTCAGGTCCGCTGGAAGGAATTATAGAACTTCCGGAGCAGATACCCAGGAGGACCAGAAGGGTGAAGTTAGAGTTTCCGGGCCCGGGTGTGGAGCACAGGCTTGAGAGAATCATCGTGCCTCCTGAAGCTCTCAGACTCGGTTTTGTGACAGCTCAGAGTGCTTCCAAGGATCTTAAGGGGATCAACATTAGCTCTTTTCTTGATCACTTTTATTCTAAAAATCAAGACTGGACAGGCATAAAATTAAACAGTTAAAAGCCTCATGTTTGGTATAGTGCTTTTGGAATTTGCAAATCTCTTTTGTGTATGTTAGGGCTCACTGGACTCTTTCACAACCTCTCTGGGTGCGAAGCAGAGAATAATTACAGGACAGAAGAAAGAACAGAGGGGGGCCCAGGATTAGTCCAGGCAAGAGGTAATGTGGCAGCTCAGTCCAAGAGGGTGCCATGAAGATGGGGGGAAAGGTGGATGGTTCATTTGAGGTCAGTTCCCCTCAAACTAATTCATTTATAAGTTTAACAAACATTTATGGGGCTCTACTATGGCCCAGGTATGGGGTTAGGTTCTGGGTGCTTAGAGGTGCTCTGTATTAAGACTGCCTAAAAATGGCAAGGTCAGTGCTAAGACAGATGAGTAAGTAAACAGCCATTGCACAGTAAGAGGATGGCTCTAATGGATCTACGTGCCTTAGTATCTGGGGTGAGTCTGGTGGTTCTGCCTGGGGAATTGAGAGAAGCTTTCCACAGGGGGAGGTGGCCAGTACAGTGACATGGGTCACATCCCTTCTCATTTCATATCACTTGGCCATGCCTTACTTCCACGTAGGTGGGAAGTAGCCCTTCAAGTACCTAGAAGTAGAGGAGAATGAGTACTGGTGAATTACAGTCATGTCTATAACATTCAAAGATCAATCCAACAAGCCTATGACAAAACACATACCACTGCTCATTTGTCCAGAATGATTAAAACACGGGCTAAGCCTCTTCACCTCTGAGAATGATGCTCTTATGAAAAAGCAATCCGGCAATATCAAAGCAGTGTCAAATGCGAAGTGCCTTTTCCTAGAAGGGAAAGGCAGAAGGTCATGCTAGTTAGAAGGAGCAGCATATACAGAAACGCATGAGTTCCAGAATTAGGGGGTTTGGTCTAATACTTACACACACACACAAGGGAGAGGGTACTGAGGAGGTCAGCTGAGGCTGTACTGTGAGGGTCTCATGCAATTACATTAAGAAGATGGCCAATTTCATTGCCAAGTCATGGAAGTGTCATGAAGATCTGAAGCCCAGGAAAGCGATGGTCCTTTTACAGATGGAGAGATAGAAGCTGAGAGGCTGAGTGGCATGGCCATGGCCTCAAGGTCCGCAGCACTGACAAAATCTAGAATACTGGGACTTTTGTTTTGTTTTGTAAAACACGTTTTATACAGTGACACTTTGTACTTCCTGACATAGATAAATCATAAAGAATAATAGATGCAACGGGCATTTAAGAATTTGGGAATCTGGAAGGCAGCTAAGGAACAGACCAGAAGACACTGAATTGCATACAAAAAGCCTTAAGTCCAATAATGGGCTAGCGTCCAACAGTCAGCAAGTTCAGAAATCCATTCCGAGCTGACTTTTCAGTTCTCAGTGCAATGCTGTGTGTGCTCATGAGTTTTACAACTGAAGTCATAAAGGAAAGTAGTCCTGACACACACTACAATGTGGATGAACCTTAAAAACATGATGCTAAGAAAAAAGCCAGTCACAAAAGACCACAAATGGTATAAGTCTATTTACTTGAAATGCCAAGAATAGGCAAACTTACAGAGACAGAAAGTAGTTCGGTGGTTGCCAAGGGTTGTTGGCGAGATATAGGGTGTGACTGATAAGGGGGATGTGGTTTTATTTTGGGGTGCAAATACTCTCAACCTAGATTATGTTGATGGTTGCACAAACCTGTGAATATACTAAACACTCTTGAATTCTTCAAATGGATAAATTTTATGGTAAGTGAATAATATCTCAGTAAAATTCTTAACAAAACCTAAAGCTACAGCCCCTATTTGGATCTCCAGTGTATTTATTCAAGTATTAAATCTCCCATCATCAACATACCTTGGAGACAATGCCATCAGTTCCTTTGCCAAACTCATCAAGTTCCATATTTTGACATCTTAGATAGCTCTCCACACGTAATTGTGTTTCTAAAGAATAGGACGTAAACATTCCTGAGGATAAGAGGAGTCTCAGTCCTGAGAAAACCATATCTCATAAAGGCTCCTTGAAAGGCTTTGTATAAATAACACAAAACAGAACATTTGGCAGGAATGAAGCCCAGACGAATGGTCATGGGTCTTAAGGCTCAAATTATTTTTGATTTTAATTTGCTGGGAGAGTCGTGCACTGAGAAGCCTTTTGGCTTAGTTGTTCTTGAGTTCTGCATATGCTCTACGTTTCTCTTACGCACTTAGAACAGGGAGAAGCAATCCATGGCATGTGAGCTGACTTTAAGGACCAAGCACAGTGGCGTCTGCTGCCACGACCCACCACAACTGCAGTGATGGCTGCCCAATATTCCAAGTATTCCACGAGACCAGGTATGACGATTCACTGCCTACACCCATTCCCACCCCTCAAAGAGTCAGTGCTTAACCAAACAACCCTCTTCTACTCCCCCCAACAACTTCCCCAGAAACAGATCTGGGCCTGCCATATTGAAAACATGGATGACCCATGGTTAGATGAAACCAGTCTTCAGATCCCTTCTCCTACGATGGCCACTTTTAATAACGCATTTCCTTACAAAGGTGGCACCTGGCAGGTGAATGAAGGATGCCCTAAGGAGAACCTAGATCGGCCTTCTTTTTGAAAATTCCAAAGACAATGACAAGATTCAGCGAGTATCTTATTACTCAGGAATACCACCTTTATGTCAAGAAGCTTAGACCTGGCAGACTGGAGTGTCATATGTTGAGTTTCCATGGAATAGAATCTTTGTGACTGATCACAACTGCAATCTCACATACTCCCATGTGTGGTTTAACCGAATTTTGTGCACTGTAGACAGTTTTCTTTCTGTCATTTGCCCCCAGGGGACTTTCAGGACCTTGATGGTCTTGCTGGCCTGGAATACCTCAATTCTCCATGGATTTTTAAAATCCCAGAAAATGGACCGTGCAGGCTCAGGGTGACCATACACACAAGCGTTTAACTTCCTTTACTAGTCATCAACATTTTCAGCTCAGGATGAGGGGGGAACACCAGCCGGAAATTGACCATTTTCCTATGATTTTTTTTTTTTAAGGCAGAGCAACTCAGGGTCTTTTAAATAATGATGTCTCAAATTATTTTAAAAATAAAATGGTCTTGGATCCATCTGTAGTGCATATTATAATCAACTGATGTTACCAGATCTTCAGTGGGGAACAGAGAAGTGGTAGAAACTGGAGAGGTGGTGTTTGCACAGTCATCCATTTTAAAGGTCTTCTTAAATATCTATTGGTGTTGATAGGTAAATCTGGTCAATATCAGGAAAATAGTATTCCCCTGCATTTGGTCAGTGAAACATGACTGCGTGACCAGATTGCATTCCACAAAATACTAGCAGCAGCCATCGTTTTTGTGAGTCTAAGACGTGAGTTATCGGTTTGGTGTGGATTAACTCAGTCTTCATGGTGTTTTGGTGAGGTAGGTTTAGTTCTTATCTCTGTTTTAAATATGAGGAAAAGGAGATTCCGAGAAGCCTCATAACTTGCCTAAGACCATATAGCTAGAAATGAATGAAGCTGGAATGAGAGTGCAGACTCACCTGTATCCAGCGTTCTCTCTCAGCCATTATTTGATCCTGTCTCCTGATGAAATATACAGGCAAACCAAATACAATGTGTGGTGGAAATAAGAGGAGACTTGTAACAGAATTAAAGATAAGTGCTCAGAAGGATAAAACCAGGGTGATTGCTGCAATATCTATTCCTTATGAAAATATTCCATTTGCTTCCTATTGAAACAGACTAACGAGGGATAGGTTGAAAGCAAATATAAGCAAGCAGATACTTCATCTTTCTGATCTATGCAAAGCCCATCCCAAGTGGGCAGTGCAAATCCACGCTGCTTTTCCCTTCTCCTCTTCAGCAAATTAGCACATTGACGGACCTCTCTGGCCTCCTTACATTTGCAAAGCTACACGAACTCATCCTTTTCCTCCAGTACTGTTGGTCACAAGTATATTCAGGTCAGACTCTTTACCCTCCTTTCATTGCTGCCTTCCTTCTCAAAATCAGCCTCATTGGTAGTTTGCAAGCAAGTGTCTAGTTAAAATAAAATCTTTCCAAAGGGCAGAAGAGTAGGTTTTGCGCTGCTGTTTTGATTTCTAAATTTAAGGGTGATGAACTAGATTCACCACTGGTGTTTCATCGTGGATTCCACAATCCATCATTGCTTTTAGCAAGTGGTTGTACTGCATATGGTGGGGAGCGGGGGCAGGGGGGTGGATTTTAAGGATTTTACGTAGTGGGTGGTGTTGATGAAATATCTTCCTACCCTTTCCACCCTCTTGCTTGTGTCGACTATATTTTCGAGTTTCACTCAATGATGGAGTTGTTTCTTAGTGTCTTGTGCGCTTAGCCATTTAATTAAAGCGATCCATATTGAATTCATGTCCAGATGCCTTGACCGGCCGGGCCAGATCCTCATTGGCATGCCAGCTGCTCCAGGAGGAGCACGGCCCCTTGCATACTAATCAGGAGAGGAGGCAGTGATTCATCAGCCCATGATACTGCTCCAGCATCTACAAGCACTTATGACATGTAATTGGTGGTGCATAAGCAAGCCAGGCCACATTAAAAACCCTACAGATAGTCAGAGATAAAAATTAATGACTTTTGCTTTGTGTAATCCTGCATGCATTGGTGGGAAAGCGGGGGTGGGGGGGGTTGGGATTAATGGGCAAATCTAAGTAGGCACCAAGGAACAAAGGCCTTCCCGGCCTTGTTTACATATCGAACAATAAAAAACACAAGTGACAAGTTATGGGAAAGGCGAGTGTGAATTTTCGGCACGAGTGAGTTGAAAGACTGCTCGCAGTTTATCACGGATTCCAAATTTCCATATTCATTATTCCAAAACAAACGTCCTCAGTGGGCTCTTCTGGGACTGGCTAGAGCAGTTGTTATTATTCATTTTTCACTGGGGCTGGGGTTGTCACGATTAGGGCTGGGCTGGGCTCACTCTTCATGGCATGCCCCAGCTACTTGGGGGACACAATGCAGACCTTTGACAAGCCCAGAGGAATGTGAGAGGGATCAAGTAGAGTCAGTCTGAGCAGGCACTCCAACAGCAGAAGGAGCCTCACACTTAGGGCAGGAAGGGGCAAGAGAGGAGTTTTGAGCCACCTACTGCTAAAAAAGGGAAATAGGCCAGGTGGCCCAGGTAGCAGCTGATGACCAGGAAGAAAGAGAAGAAAGGAAAGCAGAAGTGGCAAATTTCATAATTAATCTGGGCAGGTTAATGAATATAGTTATTGGGATGGTATCCGTCAGGTTCTGGTTAATATGGATATTAAAAAGGGGACTGATCACAGGCGTGGTTAAGGGTACTTATAGACTGTGCTTGTTAGAGGGTCATGCAAAGTGAATGCGACAATTTGTGCATGTGCTAGAAGACAGTCTTTCGCACTGCGTACCACATGGGGAACGGGATAGGGGCAAATGTCAGGATTTGGTAGCCGGAAACTGCCTTGGTTGTTTATTTAAGGGCCTTCTTTAAGACACAGATGGCCTGGCTGAACTTCGAGGTGGCCTTGAGCAAGGAAAAGCTTCTAGGCTGATGGGTGGATGTGGATATGGTCAGCTACTATGATAACTGAACAAGGGGGAGGCAAGGGCATGCTGAGGTTGGGGGGAGGATGGGTCATTATCAAATATTTATGACTGTGGTTTGGTGGAGGCAGGAAGGTAATTAAAAGGTAGATACTAAGACAATAGACTTAAGACATGATGATTTTCCCTGTGGTCTGGCTTTGTCCCTTCTGAAAGGAAGAGTAACATCAACCCCATACTCACTGGGGGCTTTCTTCCTGTCTCTCCATCTTGGCCTTATTCTGATGGATCCTTATGCTTCTAGTGTTCCTGACGGTCATGGACTATCTTAGCGACCCTCAGTGGAAAAGCTGTGGGCAGCTGTATTAGTCCATTCTTACGCCACTATGAAGAAATACCCAAGATTGGGTAATTTATACAAGAAAGAGGTTTAATTCACTCCCAGTTCTGCATGGTTGGGGAGGCCTCAGGAAACTTACAATCATGGTGGGAGGGGGAGGCAAACACATCCTTCTTCACATGGCGGCAGGAAAGAGAAGTGCAGAGTAAAGCAGGAAAAGCCCTTGCCCACAAAACATGGAGGAACCACCCCCATAATCTAATCACCTTCCGTGACATGTGGGAATTACGGAAACGACAATTCAAGATGAGATCTGGGTGGGGGCAGCGCCAAACCATATCAGCAGCTTTTGTAGAACGTGCATCCTGAGAGTAGAAAATGCCCAAGAGAGATGACTGGAAAGAATGCATTTAGCCCCCATCAATGTGACAAGAGCCATGCTTTGAGTTGACTCATCCCTGGCCTTTGCCTGGAGTCCTTCATTCTGCTATCACCACAGAACAAAAGCATGTCTTCTGGTCTGTACAGAGAGTATATCACTACTGTACTTTCCCAAGTGTCTGATGTACCCATGAGATATAGTTAAGAGGAGTAACTCTCCAACTTCCGTCCGTGGTGAAAATGCCTAGAAGTCCTGGTGCTTTCTGTAGAAGATCATGAGCTGCTGAGATGGTATATTAAAATAACACATTTGTATGCAAGTTCTGCTACATTTCCAGGGACCTGCAACCTGAGACTTATGTAGAGAAGATGCCAACATTTAAAAACAATGAGGGGCTGTATTTTAAATGATGACATTTCTCTTCAGCAACTTATATCTGGGGGTTAGAAAAAGACTGCCACGAGTAAACCTTTCATCTGCCATAGTATCCTTGTTCTAAGATGACAGCTAGGGTCACACAGGAAGAGTTGGGAAATCAGTGGTTAAAAGTCCTATACCACACACCCAAAGGAAAACAAGGCAGAAGAAAAAAAATGACATCTCCCGAGATTCTCTTACCCATGTTCAACTTCATGCCTTATGCTAAATGGCTTAGGACAATTTGTCTTATAGAGCCTGAGCCACTGAAGTAAATATTGATTCTCTTTCTCAAGGTTCCTTCCCAAGGAAGGGCTGGCTGGGAGACAATTCCAGTATCCTGAAAAAGCTGACTATATAATAAAACCAGATGATGATAAAAATGAAGTTTGGGGAACACTGGAGCTATTAAACCAGTAAGAACACGTTGAGAGACAGAGATTACACACTGGGAGAAAAAAATTATGTAATGAAGCTCTGTATCTACTAGAGAGACAAAGAAAAGAACCTCACCTGTGTTTGTGAGTGATTAAATCATTTACATGATATTGTAGGGGCCCAAGCTGCCCTTTCTTCCTGCGAGGATGAGTCACGATGCCCAACCTGGCCATGTCCACTAGCTGCACATGTTTCTGAGCACCTGGAGTTACCAGGGGTTGTACATCTTCCCAGTAGCACTGGTCTCCGGCTGAATTACCACCCAGAGAAAACTGACTTATTTTCTTTTTGCCTCTTCAGTTTCCTTTACCAAATAAAGTCTTCTGAAGACTTTCATCTGGTCAGGAGAAGAAACGAAATCCTTTGCTGGTGTTTCAGAATATTAATTGTACTGGATGTGAGAAGACCACTAGACCAGCAAAAACTTATATGGACCTGAGACTAATTCCAACCACCAACCAAAGTGGTGAGGCAACGGCGTAAATAAAAACATGGTGACCTCTTTCCTTGAGGAGCTAGCACAGAGCCCTCAAAGTAGTCGATGAAGATCGTATTCCGTGCAAGAAGAGTGGTGGCAAAGGTCTGTACACTTTCCAAGAGAGAAACTGAGACAGTGAAGACTGGTGATTTTATGGAGGCCAAATTAGCAACAAACCTAGAAATAAATCTATGGTTGCTATCTTGTACTTCCTTCTTTCCTTTCTTTTTCCTTCCTTTCTTTCCTCTTTCCTTCCTTCCTGGCTTCTTTCCCTCCTTCCTCCCTCACTCCTTCCATCTCTCTGTCCACCCCCTCACGTTTTCTTACTATACAGTTTAAGGAGAGAAAAATTTTAGATAAACAGATAGATATACAGATAGATACACAGACACATAGATAAATACATAGATAAGTAGTTACATAGGTAGATACATAGTAGAAAGACTGGGCAGGTTAATGAATATTTAACTAATATTCATTAATTAAACTGAGGATCACTAAGATAGTCCATGACCAACAAGAACATTAGAAGCATAAGCATTCATCAGCATGAAGCCAACATGGAGGGCAACGAGGAAAGCTACCAATGAGTATGGGGTTGATGTTACTCTTCCTTTCAGAAGGGGCAAAGCCAGACCACTGGGAAAATTATCATGTCCTAAGCCTATTGAATTAGTATCTATCTCTCAGAGATAGACAGATAAATATATATATAGACACATGGCTAGTTACATAGACACACAGATGGATAGCTATGTAGACACATAGATACGCAGATACATAGACACACAGAAAGGTACACAGTTACATAAATAGGTAGTAGACACATAAATACAGATATATAGACACACAGATACATAGACACATGGATGGATGGATACACAGACACATAGACATAGATACATACTTACGTAGACACATAGATACATACACAGATACATAGACATAGATACATACTTACATAGATAGATGGATGGATACACAGACACATAGACATAGATACATACCCAGACACAGTCAGATTCATGGATGGATGGATGGATGGACGGACAGATAGACTGACTGACTGACTGACTGACAGAGAGGTCCACTCTACTGGTGTCCTGATCATAATCTTGTTGAAGAGTTATTCAGTTGATGGTGGGGTACAGGATGAGTTGACAAGGGACAATATGAGGGTGTATGTGTGGGGTGGTCAGAAAGCATTTGGATTTTCTAGGGGTAACAAGGCTCTATACTAGGCATAATCAGCAAACGAACTAGAAAAGAAGAAGGCAGATGTGAGATCTGCTTCAAACAGAAACAGTGAGACTTGGCAACAAATCAGATGTGGGATGAGATCAAAGGAGGTTTTCACCCCAAGTGACCAAAAAAAAAAAAACGTAGTCCCTTCACAAGTCAGAAGGTACACAAGGGGAGGAGCAGGTTTGGGGCCAGCTGCTGACTTCCACCTGGTATCCGGCAGGCGGAAGGAAGGTCCTGCTACCTATGCAGGTGGGACTGTTGAGCTGGGCAGTCTCAGGTAAGTCAAGTCTGGGATGCTGATTTGAGAATGAGTGATGTACTCACTCATGAAGTGGGGGAGAATGTCCAGGATGCAATCAGACAGAGAAGATGGGTTCAAGGACATAGCTTAGGTGCTGAAGGAAGAAGGAGAAAGGAGACAGGAAGGTCTGCCCAAAGGCAACAGGGCCAGGAGAATGGAGTCGCCAGGGCCAGAGGAGGACATCGTTCTAGGAAAGCAGAGGGCGCCATGGAGGGTCACCAGCTTCGCCGCTGCCTCTCTGCTGAGAATAAGCCACACAGGCTGAGCAGGGAGAAGAGGCTGCTGAATTTGCTGATCCGTGGGAGGGCCATTTTCACTGCGGTAGGAACAGAGGACGACTGCAGGGGGTTAAGGAGGAAGGGGACATAGAGGGCATGAAGGCAGTGAGAGCTGCAAACTCATTCACTGCCCTAAATGCTGAGGACAAACAGGACAATAAACCTTGAGGCAAGAATGAAACGCAGTTTTGCCTCCAGGAGACCACTTCAGCTCTCAGAGCTGAAGGAATTGGGGCTCTGTGCCTTCCCCCACTGTCAACTTCCTGTTCCCTGCAGCCCCTGAGGTTGGCAGAGGGGCCATTGTTCTGCCCGCTCCTCAAAGGACCGGGCCGAGTGGCCACTCACAGTCACTCTTCTTTGTGCCTGGAGAGATTAGAAACAAGGAACCGAAGCTCAAGAGGCTCCAAGACAGACACTGGAGCCCGTGGAACAGTTTCAGAGCCCCCAGGTTTGAACCTGGCCCTCCTCGTCTCAGTCCTGTGATCTCCCATTAAATTGGATAAGGCGATCTCTTTTCCTCCTTTTCTTTCTCATTCTTTTTTTTTTTTGCAAAATGAATGCTTTCTGAATCTGCTTGACATAAGAACTCTCTTTGTTCTACCCTAATGTTGATGGCTTGTTTTGTTCTTGAGTTTGCCTGCTTTGCACAAAGGGAGGAAAATATCCCCCAAACTAAACTGAACTCAGCAGCTCTATTCACCGCTAAATTTAAAACATTTAAAGGTACATTCAATTAGCAAATGTGGAACCAATTATTAGGTGACCAACCTCAGTTTTCAACATCCAAAATGTGAATCTTTTTCAGAAAAACCGAGACATACATAATGCGTTTCCTTTTTCTATGTTAAGAAGATAAATTTTAGTAAGAAAAGAGCGCAAATTGTTGAAACAATAGCCGCAATAATAATGTTATTTACCAAGTGTTATGTGCTAGGCCCTGGATTTTTTCCCAGAAAACAAAGAAATCAAACACAAAGACAGGTTTCTTCTTCCCTATGACTTCAATTTTTCCAGAAATTTTACAATTCTGAATTAAACAAACACTGGAGTGAATTAGAACTCAGAAGATAAAAAGTGATTTTTAAAAACCTAACAACTCAGTAAAGGACTTACCTTTTACCCCATGTAACTTTCCTGAATCTATCGAAATATTTCCAGAGTAAAGTTTCCACTGCAGAATATTTTTCTCCTTTCATTGACATATTTAAGGCACTGAGTTGTAGCCATCAAAACAAACTCAGATATGACTCTGACGGCTAATTCTACTGTTGGTTGCCAATGAAGATTCATGATCAGGGTATCAGTCACCTTTGTCTTGGCTAAATTTCATGTATGTAACGATAACATCCCTGAGTGTACCCAAGGTCCTGCCATTTGATTCTCCCAATAACTGGATTCAACATCATGAGCTTTTGCGATTGGAAGTGAAAGGGACCGGAAGTTGACAGTAGGGGAAGGCACAGAGTCCCACTGCTTTCAGCCCCGAGAGCGGAAATGGTCTCCTGGAAGCAAAAGTGCATTTCATTCATGCCTAGAGGTTTATTGTTCTATTTGTCCTCAGCGTTTAGGGCAGTGAATGAGTTTTCAACTCTCATTTTGAAATGTCTGGGCCACATTTCTACAAATGGCACATCACAGATTCTTCTTCTTTTAGTTCAATGCCCAGTTCTGCCTCCAGCCATTTGCAGCAGTACACATGTTCTGAGCTGTGTTAACAGCTGGCGATGGATCTTTACTGCTCCACACCCAGGTTCCCATCAGTTCTGGGGTGTCCACCTGTGTGTATGGGGCGCCGGGGGGTAGGGGGCAGTTGCTGGCCATGAAAGGGGTGGAGAGGAAGAGGAACCAACTCTATTAACCTGTGAAGCCTCAGGGACTGAGCAAAGCCACTGGGTGTTAATTATCTCATTGAATCTTCTTTTATTCTTAACTTTTATTTTAGTTTCAAGGGTACATGTACAGGTTTGTTATATGGGCAAACTGTGTGTCACGGGGGTTTGGTGTACAGAGTAATCCATCATCCAGGCAATAAGCGTAGCACCTGACAGTTTTCTGATCCTCAGCCTCCTCCTGCCCTCTACCCTAGGTCGGCCCTGGTGTCTGTTCCCTTCTTTGTGTCCATGTGTACTCAATGTTTAGCTCCCACTTACAAGTGAAAACGTGGTGTTTGATTTTCTGTTCCTGCATTAGTTTGCTTAGGATAACGGCCTCTAGCTCCACCCACGTTGCTGCAAAAGATGGATGATCTTGTTCTTTTTATGGCTGTGTAGTAGTTCATGGTGTATACATACCATATTTTCTTTTTCTAGTTTACCACTGATGGGCATCTAGGTTGATTCCATGCTTTTGCTATTGTGAACGGTGCGGCGATGAATATATGTGTGCACGTATCTTTAGGGTAGAATTGTTGAAGCCTCTTAACAATTCTGGCCATCTGTTTTCTGCTGTCTTTGCAAGCTCATCCCCTGTACTCTCAATGGTCATCAACTCTTACCAAATTTAAAATAATCACAATTTCAAATTTCCGTCTCATGATCCCTTCCCCCACTTCCCCAAGCCTCTACTGTTTCTCCATAAGAGCAAAATTCATCCCTAATATCACCCCCAAAAAGATTTAAGGCAGACCAACAAAGTTCCCTGGACTCCTGGTCTGACCACCATGTCTTACCACCACTGCTTGCCAAAGGGACCTCCCAAAACTGAGGCATAATTTAAACTTTCCCCTAAAAGGCCATCAGACTCAACACCATCACGTTTCGAAATCCCTGTTTATTTCTATTTACTTGTCAGTCCCAGGCTTGAATCATCCACGTGTTCCCGGGTGCTTATCCTTCATGGCTGTGTGCTCCTAATATGACCCAATCTTCCATCCATTCCCAAGCCCCCAAATCCTCATCCTGTGTCCTGCAGGACTCCTGATCTGCCATCACTGAAATCCCCTCTCCCTGAACCTCCCCTCTATGTGTTCACTTGACTATTTTGCCCCATTATTCTCTGGAGGCCACTGCTTTCTCTGCAGGCCCCTTCAGTGGTGAGCTTTGTTTCTTCCGCAACCCAAATACCATAGTGCCAAGAGGTGGGTGGTCATCTTCATCACCTCTCATTACTGCTTCCAGGCCACTGTTCTCCAAAACCTCCCTTGAGGCACATTCCATCACGCTGTGCACCTAATCCCCCTCCTCACTGCAGCCATTGATCACCTTGCGTAGCACATCTGCTGACTCATAGAATCTTCTCACACCTGACTCACCATCTTTGTCTCCATCCTTGCTTGTCATTACTCCTGATGACTTCAATATCCATGTAGACAATCTTACTGCTTGACTTGCTCATTTCTAATGACCCGTTTTCCTACCCTTTCCAGGTCCCCACTGTCCTGGCCACACCCTGGACCTTGTCATCACCAGCCATGTCATCACTTCTAAAATGCTCTTTTAGAAGCATCCCACTCTTTTTGAACCTTCTATCTTCCCAGCTTACTCTTTCCAGTTTTCCAATTTCAACAAGTGTTCACCTCCTCTTGGGAGGTCTTAACCCCCTTTTTATGCCCATTCCCTGCCTTTTGCTGTCCTTTACCCAGTTCAGATTTCAAGGTTCATAACTAAAACTAAAACTCGTGCACACCCTCAGCCTCCTTGATCGTCGAAGCCCTAAGTTGCTCATCAAAACCCTAACTGATCTTGCTCATCAAAACTTTAAGTCTAATTGGCTAATTTTTTTTTCCAATCTGCAGGTAAGCAGCAGAATATGCCAAAGAAAACAGTACACCCAGGCTGCCTGACCTCACCTTAAATGTATGACCAGGAGTGTCACATGGACCCTCAGCCCTGCCTAGCAATCCCCACCACACCATGCCAGGCAGCCCCTAAGGAGTCTTGTCACCCACTGTCGCCCTGTCTCCAGCCCACCACATGGACTACTGACAGTTTCATCCTTTTGAAACATGGCTGAGCTCTCAGAGCTTTCCCAACCGGGGAGGCTGGACACATCAGAGGGCCTCAGCAAATATTTGATATGTAAGTAATTAAATGAATCACACTAAATAAAGGTCAATTTTTTTTTTTCATTTAAACAGTCAAAATCCCCTGCAACTTGGTTCAGCCACATCTCCTATATGGGGCCTCTTAACCCCTTCGAATTAGTCTATTAGTTCTATTAGTTCTACAAACAGACTACAGTATTCCAAAATATGATAGATTAGACGGAGTCATGTGAACTTGCAATATGTGACTGCTTTGACCTACAAAACAGCAATTTCATATGCTGGCCCCCACTCCGCCCCACCAATATATGTTTCTGCCTCTGTGATTTTGCTTAAGCCATTTTAAATGCCAGATTATCTTTCTGGGTTATATAGTTTGAATACGTGTCCCTGCTCAAATCTCAGGCTGAAATGTAATCCCCAATGTTGGAGGAGGGGCCTGCTGGGAGGTGATTGAATTACGGGGGCCAATTTCTCATAAATGGTTTAGCACCATCCCCTTGCTGCTGTCCTTGCCACAGTGAGTGAGTTCTTGCAAGATCTGGTCATTTAAAAACTGCGTGGCACCTACCCCCTTGCTCTCTTCCTCCAGCTTTCGTCACTGATGTGTCTGTTTCCCTTCGCCTTCCACCATCACTCTAAGATTCCAGGGGCCTCCCCAGAAGCAGATCCCAGTGCTATGCTTCCTGCACAGCCTGCAGAACTGTGAGCCCATTAAACTGCCTTTCTTTTAAACTACCCAGTCTCAGGCATTTCTTTATAGCAATGCGAGATGGGACCCATACACTTTGGGCCATCCAACTTGTGTTTCAGAATCCGATTTTAAGTCTCATCTCTTCCAAAGAGCCTCCAGAATGAGGAGCTTTTCTTCTACCCTTCCATAGCCCTTGGCAACTTTTTCTTTCTTCACCTGCTCTCATCTGCCTTGTAATGCAGTTGTTTGTGCCCATCTCTCTTCTCTCATTATCTCCTCCAGTTGTGAGTGAACTCCTAGAAGACACCATCTTGTCATCTTCATCTTTGAGTCCCTCACAGGTTCTATTACAAAGCTCTACACAGAGGAGCGGCTCACCAGGTATTTGTTAAATGAACTCAAATAGTGGTTAATCGTTCCAAGCATGCAACGTTATATTCTACCATATAACAGTGGGAGAAATAAGTGTATAAAGTCTATTTTGTCTTTTGTTCCACAACAATCTTTAAGCACGGATATATTTTTCTATTAGACATTTTGCCATCACACCAAGAGTAGGAAAGAAAATTCACTGGGGTGGGAGTGAGATAAGTCAACTCATCAACCACGTAGAGTAGGAGGTGTATGGTAATATTCATCCTAGCAGGATGTCTCCTGGTCAGTTCGACACACGAACTGACCTATGAGGGCTTACGATGTTCCACAAATAAAGCCTATCTTTGGAGCATCAGCAGTTCCTTCATTTGCTCTAAACAATGAATGAAAGAAAGGTAGCGGCTGATGCTTCAGCTGCTGATGATGATGACAAAAACGATAATGGCACTTATATGATTCAGCAGCGCTCGACAAACTCGGCAAATTACTTGTAAAGTTGGCAGTCAGAGCTGTCAATGAGAGAATCACCTTTGGGCCAGAAAGCAGTGGCCATATTTGCGTAAAAGAGACAGCTCCCAGCACCTGACAGCTCAGAAGGAGGTAAGCAAGGAGAATCAGGGAGACTCAGAGGATCAGGGAGACTTGGAGGAAACAGGCTTATGTTGCAATAGGGGAGACTCATGCTCAGACACAAGGAAGAACTTCCCAAGACTTAGGGTCTTAGCAGAGGAACAGGTGCTCAGAGGAGGTTATTGAACTTGATCATAAGAGTTAAAGCAGCATGGTGTTTCTGCCTCAATAAACAACCACTGGAATAGAGCAGAAAGTCTGGGAATAGAGCCAAGTGCATATAAAAATTTAGGACATAATAAAGGTGGCAATGGAAGTTACTGGGGTGCAGATGATATGTATATACGTATTTATGTATTCATTTAGAGACGAGTCTTGCTCTGTTGCCCAGGCTGGAGTGCAGTGGTGCAATCATGGCTCACCGCAGCCTTGACTTCCTGGGCTCAAGCCATCCTCCCACCTCAACCTCAGGAGTAGCTGGGATTATAGGTGCATTCCACTACCCCTGGCTACTTTGGTTTGTTTATTTGTTTTTTGTTTTTGTAGAGATAAAGTCTCACCATGTTGCCTAGGCTGACCTTGAACTCCCGGGCTCAAGTAACCCTCCCACTTCAGGCTCCCTAAGTGCTGGGATTACAGATGTGAGCCACCATGCCTGGCTGATTTTTTTTACTATGTGGTGCTAGGATAACTGGCTAGACAGTTTGTTGATCAAGTTGGTAAAGTTAGATCTATCCTTCCAACCACATAAAAGACTATCTTCCAAAGTGGATCAAAGAGCTATGTCAGTAAATGAACCCTACAATTACTGGACAAAAACATTTGTGAATTCTTGGGTATGAAGAAATGACTTCTAACTTGAGTCAATATCCAAAGTCAAAAGAAGCGAAGAACGATACATTTGATTATATAACATTTTTAGAATTTTGCATGGAAAAAACATCATAAGCAAAATCAAAAGATGCATGACAAATGGGAGAAAATTGTTTGCAATATGTATCACAGACCAAAAGCTAATTTCTGAAATATACAAAGGCTTCTTAAAAATTGAGGGGAAAAGGCCAATAAAAAAATGGATGAAGGATGTGAACAGATGATTCCAAACCCAGATATATAAGTAGCATTTACACATAAGAAAAAAAAATAAGTGAAATGCAAATGAAACTATATTAAAACAGTTTGCCGGTTCCTCAAATCATTACTTAGAGTTGCCATATGACCCAGAAATTCTACTCTTAGATGTACACCCAAGAGAAATGAAAATGTCTGTCCGTCCACACAAAACATGTATGAATGCTTGGAGTTGCATTATTCATAATGGACTAATGGTGGAAACAACTTAGAAAGACAACAGGTAAATGGATAAATCCCACAGATAAATGGATAAACAAGATATAGTATACATATACAATGGAATACTACTGGGTCATAAAAAGGAATGGAGTACTGATGTATACCATAACACAGATAAGGCTTGAAAACATAATGGTAAGGAAAAGAAGCCAGTCACATTTGTATGAGTCCATTTATACAAAGTGTCTTAAATAGCCAAATCTACAGACAGAAAATGCACTTATGGTTGCTTAGGGATGGGGGTTATGGGACATTAGGAGAGTGATAGGTAAATGGTGCTGGGTTTCTAGAATCGACCATGGTGGTGGTTGCAGATACATGTGAATACACTATAATTCACTAAATTGTGCAATGTAAAATGGGTGAATTGTATGGCACATGAATTATATAAAGGAAGTGGTTTTTGAAAAACTACCTTGAAATAGTATTTCTCACCTATTAGACTCATAAATATTAGAAAGCTTGATACATTCTGTGGGTACGGCTAGGGGGAAACAGACCTTTTCACACCTTGCTAGAGGGAATGCAAATGGGTACCACAGTTAAGGAGGGGGCTTTGAAATATTTAACAAAGCTACATATTTGTACACCTAGTGACCCAGCAATCTCACTTTTAGGAATTCATCTAGATAATTCACTCTGAAGATACCTGTCCAACAATATGATAGTATTCACACAGTTATATTACATATTGAAGGATGGTTCACAATGGAAAGATATTGGAAACAATCTAAATACCCACCACAGAAGACTGGTTGGATAAACGATGGTGCAATCAGGCGCTGCGGTACTATCAGCCTAAAGAAGAATGAGGAAGAGCTCCAGGAGTCGCTGAGAAGTGATTTCCAAGATTTATTGTTGAGGGAAGAAAGCACATTGCAAAAGATCATTTATAGTATTCTCTATTTTTCATAAGAAGAAGAAATAAACTATACACGTATGAACCTATTTTAACAAAAGGAAACATTGGGAAGAAAATCAGAAATGGAAGAGATTGGTTTCCTGCAAGAGGTGGATAGGGACAGGTGGAAGCGTTAGGAAGGAAAGTGGCACTTCTCTGAATATGCCTTTTTACTTAGTTTTGACTTTTATAATCATGCTAATGTTTTATATACTCAAAAAATCCACATGGATGCGGAGAAAGCCCCTAATAGAAACAAATGAACTAAACAGTATTTCAAACGAGCAACACGGTGACACTGCGTGGGGGCAGGGAAAGTGGCCCAAGTGACTTCCAACACAGAGTTATGACCAGGTACCCTCAGTGTAAATACTAAAAGGAATAAAGTCTTTAATAAAGACTAGTTAGCAGGTATGTTTCTCACAGTGGTATGCATGAACAATTCCAAAATGACTTCCTATGTATTCTAGGAGTGAACAAATGAATGAATACGTTGAGAAACATGAGAACTAGGCGTCTAGTTTATTTTAGTGAAGACATTTTTTTTTCCCCAAATAGGCAGGGGAAAGCTAAAATGCTATAGGACTGAAATGGAAAGTATCAGTATGTTCCATATATAAAATTATATGTGTGTGTGTGTGTGTGTGTGTGTGTGTGTGTGTGTGTGTATGTATGTATACATACATTCTGTCCATTGAGAGAGTCTTGAATTAATGATATTCCAGTAGCCCTGATGCTCAGATCTTTAAAATTCTCTTCTTCACCAAAAGAATCCAGCACTCTTTGGAGAGTTGGCTGAATTCCAGGGCAGGTAAGTTATAGCTGATACTGAAGCTCTTGCTCCAGAAAACAAGAACGTGCTCAAAAAATGAAAGGGAGGCCATGTGCAGTGGCTCACACCTATAATCTCAGCTCTCTGGGAGGCCAAGAGGAGGACTGCTTGAACCCAGGAGTTGGAGACCAGCCTGGGCAACACAGCAAGATCCCGCCTCTCTAAAATGTTTAAAACATTAGCTGGGCATGGTGGTGCCCACCTGTAGTCTTGGCTACTCAGGAAGCTGAAGTGGGAAGATTTCTTGAGCCCAGGAGTTAAAGTGAGCCATGATAATGCCACTGTAATCTAGCCTCGGCAACAGAGTGAGATCCCATCTCTAAAACAACAGCAGCAGCAGCAGCAGCAGCAACAACAAAAAGACACGTGGAAAAGAACAGAGAGAGCTCCTGCTGCCCCACTCTGGAACAATTTGGGTATCAAATAAATAATGACGGTAATGGTTTACAACCCCTTGAATAATCCATCAGAATCCATGAATTCATACTGATAAAAATGGATGCATAAATAGATCATTAAATGGGGAGAAGGGGAAAGCTCTTTCTTGCAGTAGAATTTAACTAAAAAATATGCAATGACGGAATTAGGAAATCACTGGGCAAACATCACAGTAATAACTGATTCAAACAGGAAATGTCCATGGATGCTAAAACTAGTGGGAGAATGTTTGAGGAAGAGCAGGATATTTATGTTGCTTCAAAGTATCTCTCCACAATTTCTTATTAGTTACAAAGGAAAAAACAGCAACCTTATAACGGAGAAACCTGGCACATATCACCTTAGCCAAGTCATCAAAGATAACATCACGAATAATGGCACTGACCCAAAATCAAATCCTCTGACTTGAGGCACTGAGGAAGACACAGCACTCCTTCTGGGGTGTTTCTGCCAAAAATTCATCACCTGGATCTAATCATGAGGAAACATCAGACCAACCCAAATTGAGTAACCTTCTACAAAACAAATGGTCTGTACTCTTCAAAAATGTCAAGGTTAAGGAAAGCAAAAGAACGGTGAAGATAAAGAATGAGGAATTGTTCTGGTTTGAAAGAAACTAGAGAGATGTGACAACGAAAGGCAATATGTGTTTCCGGATAAAGCTCATGACTGGAAGGATGGAAAAAATTTGAATTTGGACTGTGGATTAATTGATGGTATTGTGTAAATGTTCAATTTTCTAATTTAGGTAATTGTGCTGTGATTAGGTAAAACAGTGTTCTTGTTCTTGGGAAACATACACCGATGTGTTTTGGGATAAAAAAGCACAAAGCCAGCAATTTATTCTCAAATGATTGAGAAAAATTACATATCTACAGAGAGAGAGAGAAAACAGAGAACGGGCAGTGGGGAAGAGGAGAAAAGGCGTGAATGATTAGGGAATGGGGGCAAAATGTAAACTGCTGGGGAAGCTGGATGAAGAGTGTGTCAAAGATTTTTCTACTATACTTGCTGCTTTTTGTCACTTTTTTTGGAGAGGGAGCCTCGCTCTGTCACACAAGCTGGAGTGCAGTGTCGAGATCTTGGCTCACTACAATCTCCACCTCCTGGGTTCAAGCAATTCTCCAGCCTCAGCCTTGTGAGTAGCCAGTATTACAGGTGCCCGCCACCATGCCCAGCTAATTTTTGTATTTTTAGAAGAGACAGGGTTTCACCATGTTGGTCAGGCTGGTCCCAAACTCCTGACCTTGTGATCCACCTGCCTCGGCCTCCCAAAGTGTTGGGATTATAGGCGTGAGCCACTGCACCCGGCCTACTTTTTGTAACTTTGACAATAAAAATGAAAAGTCAAGAAAGCATTGCTCACGGGTCTTTGAGAGTGGAGTGCTACATCTCAGTTTTCGTTCATCCGTTTGTTTTTTGAGAGGGAGTCTCGCTCTGTTGCCAGGCTGGAATGCAGTGGCCCCATCTCGGCTCACTGCAATCTCTGCCTCCTGGGTTCACATGATTCCCTTGCCTCAGCCTCCTGAGTAGGTGGGACTACAGGTGCACCACCACGCCTGGCTATTTTTGTTTGTTTGTTTGTTTATTAGTAGAGACGGGGTTTCACCATGTTGGCCAGGATGGTCTTGATCTCCTGATCTCGTGATCCACCCGCCTCTGCCTCCCAAAGTGCTGGGATTATAGGCATGAGCCACCATGCCTAGCCTACATCTCAGTTTTGTTGCTTGCTTGGGAACCTGGGGAGCTGCAGAGAGCACTTGGGTCCCTTGGGTCTTTGTTTTGCAAGCTGCACCAACTTGCCCCGTATCCCTTGTCCTGTTCGTGGAACTCATCAGCCTTACTCAGCTGGGTTGAATGTGAATGGTTTGGAGCAAAATCTTTTCCTAGTTAACAGCATTTTTTTTTCATAGCCCTGGATTTAAGTCCTTTTTATACAGAAATACTATCAAATTAGACACAGCTATTTTCTTTTCAGACAATAAAAGTATTACATTATTTTTTTAGTTTTTAAGTTCCAGGGTGCGCGCGCAGGATGTGCAGGTCTGTTACACAGGTAAACATGGGGCGATGATGCTTTTGCTGCTCCTATCAACCCATCACCCAGGTATTAAGCCCAGCGTGCATTAACTATTTTTCCTAATGCTCTCCCCCTCCCCCAGCCACCCTCTGACAGGCCCCAGTGTGTGCTGTTCTCCTCCCTGTGTCCATGTGTTCTCATTGTTCAGCTCCCAGTTATAAGTAAGAACATGCAGTGTTTGCTTTTCTGTTCCTGTGTTAGTTTGCTGAGGATAATGGCTTCCAGCTCCATCCACATCCCTGCAAAGGACATGATCTCGTTCCTTTTTATAGCCGCATTATATTCTATGGTGTCTATGTACCACATTTTCTTTCTCTGCTCTATTATTGACGGGCATTTGGGTTGATTCCATGTCTTTGCTATTGTGAGTAGTGCTGCAATGAACATACAGTTGCATGTATCTTCATAATAGAATGATTTCCATTCCTTTGGGTATATATGCATCCCAGTAATGGGATGGCTGATACCCAGCTGTTTTCGACATGATGCTGATCTGTGAGTGAGAAGTCCTGAAAGCTGCCCTGAAGGGCTGTGGTGCTCAAGTGATTCCAGCCTAGGGCCCTGCTTCCCTAAGGCACAGATGGGTTCCTGACTCAGCCGTGGCCAGGATTTAGAACATCTTGGTTCTGGGTTGTGAAACTGAGCCATAAAGACTCTGGGATTCTCTATTCAGCCCCTTCTGGGCTGTGTATTATTCCTTGGGGAGGGCTCCCAGGCCAGAATGAGGGAGCTGTCCATCTGTCTGAGACCCTTCTCATCCTTGGGTTCTTTCCCTAAAGGCTTAGGGACCTTGCACCTTATGATCAGCCCCCCCTTCTGGCTGTGAGTGCTGAGAGGCCCCCAGCTGAATCATCTGCATCTCAGCATCATATTAGGATGCCCAGAGTAAGTGTGATGAGCCAATAGATACACCCTCTGCCTGTCTTTTGGAACTTTCCCAGCATTCGGAAAACATCTGTCCCTCCCAGACCACTGATAGCTTGTCTTTGAAAGTCTCACACACCTGTTTAACACTCTGGGCTCTCCCATCGTCTGTCTTCTTGCCACCACTGGATGCACAGTGTCCCCTTTGTCTGGGCAGCAGCTTCTGGTCACTCAGCCCAGCCCTGTGATATCCGAGGTGAAGATGAATCGCTGGTTGGCTGAAACAGCTATGGAACGGGTCACCCTGAGTTCTCATGCACTTTATTTATTTACTTATGTATTTATAAGACAGAGTCTTGTTCTGTCACCCAGGCTGCAGTGCAGAAGTGTGATCTCAGCTCACTGAAACCTCCACCTCCCAGGTTCAAGCGATTCTTGTGCCTCAGCCACTGGAGTAGCTGGGACTACAGGTATGCCCCACTACGCCCAGCTAATTTTTGTATTTTTTGTAGAGGTGGGGTTTCACCATGTTGGCCAGGCTGGTCTCGAACTGCCGATGATCTGCCCATCTCAGCCTTCAAGAGTGCTGGGATTGCAGGTGTGAGCCACTGTGCCCAGCCTGCCATGTGCTTTAGACACTGAGAATGGGGACCACAGATCTAGCCAAAGAGACCTACGACTTAACGAGCCTAAGGAAGAAAGAGGAGACTTCTCTCCTCCCTAAACACCAAGCTATTTACCATTGTTGTAATTATCCTTATTATTTCATTTAACAATGATGATAATGACGATTCCAATTATTCCTCATGTTCACTATAAGGAGGTACGACCATTCCTATGTTACAAGGGGCAGAAACTGAAGCTCAGAGCCATGAAATAACCAGCACAGGATCCTGGAACTGCTGGGTGCCTGAACCCAGATTCAAATCTAGGTTTCTGTGATGCCAGAGCCATAGAGAAGACACACGCTTAAATAAATATTTGCTTTCAAATGACTGCAAAGTCTGTTTACGGTTAAGTACCCAGTTCGTGTCATCCCAGACAAACTTCTTCCATCTGAGTCTACTTCCTGACACAGCAGGACCCACAATCACAACCGTTCCTTTACTGGGAGCACCCTCAGCCCGGAGGGAATTGCTGCCTTTTCTTGGCTTCATTCCTATCTGCTCTCCAGGCCTGGATGCCCTGTGCCAGGTATTCCTGCAGCCCACAGTGGTGTCCACAGCTTTGCTGGGACACCCAGTCCTGGCAACACACTTTGCGATATCAGCATCTGCTCCATCTGGGGCATCAGGGATGCAGCCTGTTCCTCACGCATAACCTCCTCGCCCAGTGGGTGTCTCTGCGCCGTCCTCACCTTTCTCAGAGGTAGATACCAGCAACCAGAAGCCTCGATGCTCAGTGAGAGAGAAAGTCATTGGTATTGGCAGGTGGCTGAGGCTCGACTTGAAGCTATCAGTTGTGTTTAAGCATGACTGCCGTGGTAACACATTTGCTCTGAGAACTACACTCTCTATTTGTCTGTTACAGTAGTTAATTTCATCTGTTTTGCAGAAATATTTACTAAGGGTGAGTGATGGAGGCAGGCAGCTGTGGCTGCATCCACTACCCATATGGTTTATTTACAACCAGGGCTCCATGGTACAGATAGCTCAAAGAGGATTAAATTATACTTTGTAGATTAAAGTCCTGAACACTATAAAACTCATAAGCCTTTGTATGCTAAGCAAGAACTCTGATTCCCATTGGGCTTGAAGCTGATATTTTGCACACACAGAAAGAGTGAAAACTTTTGATATTTAAGTATTTTCTTAAAAAGCTGGCAGAATATCAAGCTTGGTCCTTAGGCAGTTGACTGGTTAAGGTGGAAAAACGCAGCTTCACAAATACCTTTTAAAGGAACTGTGTGGCCTGCTTCATTCTCACTATAAACAAGGTCTCTCCATCTCTGTTTACTAATCTTCTTGAACTTGGGCAGGCAGACTTCTTAAAAGGAAACTGCCTCCAACCAGCCAAAGCCACAGTTTATTTTTCTGCTGGCCACCAAGACATATTCCACGTAATTACATCCCAAGCACTCGGCTACTCCAAGTTTACTTGACGCTGGTGAGAAAACAGGTCCTGAGGAAAAGCCTAGCATTGTTCGAATCTTCTACGCAACCGGGAGCAGCACTGAGTCTCCTGGCGATGGGTTGTTCATCACCTCTCTGGCAAGGGTCCTTCACCCTTGGGGTGGGTCATCTGCCCCCCCCTCCCAGCCCCCCAACCCCAGCCTCCATCCCCTTCAGACCCTGAAAGAATTCTGTTCAATTTGGCCTTCTCATTCATCTTTAAAGTTTCACTCTCAGTCACCTTCCACTTGAAGCCATGTTTGATGTTTCACGGGCGTTTCTACTGACGGGTTTCACCCGGAGAGCTTTGTCGTTGACTTTGAGAGTCCAGTGTTCAGAGGACGGACTGATCTTCGCGGGTGTTATTTTCTTGCACATGGTGCCATTAGCCATACAAGCCCAGTTGGCACGAGCAACACACTCATATGTTCCTTGCATTGAATTCTTGGTGCTCATCTGGGAGGCTCTTGTGGGACCCACATTCCCAGTTCAAGATGGGAAAGTTCCTTGTGGATGACCAACCCTCACCAAGATAGCTGGAGGGCAGATTCAGCTGCCAGAAGCCAGGGGACTTCTCATTCATTGGAGGCAAGGCTTATGTGCATATGTAGTAAATCAGATACCGTCTTGTGGCATTTCAGTATGTTGGTGGAAATCAATGACTTATTAAACACAGTGGGAAAATATACTTTTTAAAGAATTCAAAGTAAGAACGGGGATGGTTTAATTATCCTGGGGGCCTGAGGGGTCTCTACAGGATCTTGTGCGTCTCAGCCTTCTTTTTGGATCATCAGTTAATAACACAGACCAAAGCAAAACAGATCCCCAAGGAGTATTTTTCACACTTTCCCACCCAAGGATCTCCCAAGGGAGCTCTTGTGGCTTCCTGGTACCTCTAGAATTTTGTTCTGCCACAGCAAAGCTATCAAAATCTTAACATCTGGAAAGGACGCAGGGCGAAGGCTTGGAAGGCAACATTCCCTGAGAATTCCCCCAGCTGCTCGTTGCACGCCGTCCTCACGTCCTCCCCCCGGGAGTCACACTGGAATCCCGACACCTAGCTGGAGAACTAACTGATCAGAAGAATTACCTCTAGCCAAGTACACAGCCACCAGCCTCACGCACAATTCGTGAGGTCCCACACGGTGTTTAGTGTGCGCTCGTAGGTGTTATTAGCAGTTGTGTTAATTAAAGGTGATTGTAACTGTATCTTTCATTGGGGTGATCTTGTTTAATTTTTACAATCATTTCAAGAGATAAGGAGTACAGATGTTTTCAGTCAGTTTTTGTAAGTGAGGAAGCTTGGGTAGACAGCTAGTCTCTTTCCTTCCTTCCCTCCCTCCCTCCTTCCCCCTCTTCCTCCTTTTCTCCCTGTCTTCCTTCTTTCTTCCCTCTTTCCTCCCTTACTTGCTCCCTCCCTCTCTTCCTTTCTCTCCCCCCCCCCCCTTCTTTATTCCCCTTCTTCTTCCCTCCCTTCCCCTGTCTCCCCCTCCTCTCCTTTTCTCCCCTTTCCATGGATCCTTGAGAACTCAGACCTGATATCCATGGCTTTGCCTTTCCAGTTCTTTATTCTGAAATAAAGAACTGGAAAGACAGAAGCCTTTTGCCTTATGTAGGGAAAGTCGCCTTGCTCCACACACAGAAATCTGCCTTCTTTTAAGCAAAACAGTTTGAGGGGGGGGGATGCTGAGTGTTCATCAGCCTAGATTCCAATTATGACGGACCTATAGCAAACTGCACTGAAATCACATCTGATTTATTCAACCCCTCTTCCCTGATGATTACCTTCTCCATTCTGAACAAGAATATCTGCTCTTTCTGGGTGAGGGAACAGCCTGATGATAGCCTCATTAGAAAATGCGGCCGCTCCTTCTTGCAGTCTAATTGGCTGACAGGGTTTGGGATGTGAAATGTAAATTGCTGACAGTGTGCATGGCCCTACTTTTATCACAGTGAAATCTTCAGCTGTCAAAGCAAATGGATGTGTGGAGTGGTTCATTTTATGTGTCCTTAAAAGAACCATCATTCCTGGATTCTTGCAGGAGGTGGTACTTGGGATTTCCTGGAATCCCGAATGTCTCCTTGACACCCTATACAACGTCAGGTGTGGTGAAGGCAGTTGTTGAGCTTCAGGTAGTCAAGACTCAGCTGGGAGAGTTGGCCCTATGTGGGATTTCTCGGGCTTCTCATATAGGCTCCTGTTTCACTCATCATTTCTCCTGCATCCTGACCCTTCGGCCGAGTGCTGGAATGTTCCAGAAGACTGGAGATGGTTGGCTGCTGTTCACACTCCTGGTGACTAGTGGCACTCCTACTCAAGGGACACTGGCTGGTGAGCAGCTTTGAGAGTCTGCCAGCCAAAGATGGTCCCTTGGGAGAAATCTCTTTGCAGGGAAGCAGCATGTGTGCAGGCAAGTCCGTGCAAACCCAGAGCTTGAGTGCTGCTTCCTGGAAAAGTGTATCACAAGCTCCTCAAGTGAGGATCTGGATCCAAACCCATGCGCCGGTCCAACCAGTGACCTGAGAAATGGAGGTGTCAGCATCCGATGACCTTCCCTGCATAGGAAAGGGAAGTGACACTGGTGGCATTTGGCGTTAACTATCCGAGAATACGCAAGGATGCCAAGTTAAACAGTAATCACCAGGTAACCATCTCAGACAGATAGAAAGAGAGGGGGAAAAAACCCGAGAGTAGCTATCTTTAAAGAGAACAAGCAGATCTGAGTAATCCAATTTAGAGGAGATAAGAGCCTGCTGCTAGTACTGTCCTTTAACTGGACAAACGCCTTCGTTCAAGTGTCAACCCCAATCCGGAAGAGGTCACCGCACTGGGCCTGCTACCTAATATACTCCTGAATTGGCTGAGTGGCTTTCCGAACAAACACAGTGGTCCAACAGAATTGATTTTCAACAGACCGTATTGGTCCCTAACGTAATTATCCAGCAGTGAGTCAGTTCACGGCGGCCCCTGCATTTAAATGCTGCTGGTCAGCCTGGGAGAGGGGCCAGCTGTGCAGAGGGGCCTTCTCCAAACATCACTGGGGAACTCATTTCTTTCCCCTCAGCCGCTTTTCTCCCCCCACATCCTAAATAATTTAAAGAGCAATGGGGATTTCTCGCAGCTTCGTCTTAAGTGGGAATTGTCTTGCCCCTGTTTACAAGGAGTGGTTAGAGGCCTTGGTCCCATGTGCCAATGAATATCAAGTCCTGGCTGTTTGATAGGTGAATTCAATTTACAATAAAGAATCAAATGGAATCCTTTTAAGACGCTTCAATGTTTAACCTCTTCCTTTCTTCAAAGCCTTCTCAGCAGTACAGTTCCCGTTACCTCTGTGTTCTCCAGCCTTTCGGTGGGGGCAGGTCCATGGGGGGTAACCTCCATAGTGACCAGTATAGTTCACTCCCCCAAAAGACTGTCACTCAAAGCCTTTGGTCCAGATCCTTGTCTATCAAATGTAGTATGACCTTCAAACTTCTAGCTGAACATTATAAAAGTATCTAAACGTCAATGGGTTCCCAAAGCTGGGAGATCCAATATAAGGAGTATGAGAACTTGTATACCATTTCCAGGATATCCAAATAAAAAATACCTTCTCCCTGGATGCAGGAATACTGGCAAGCCTCAAAGACCACAATTTTCCTTTCGATTCATCACTTCCATTCAGACCGAGAGAAACTTACATATTTCTCTTGGTCTGCAGCATCGCCATACTGGTACTATCTTACACACAGCCCTTTAGATCATGCCTCTCATCCGCAGAGAGGGCAGGAGTGAGGTCTGAGGCATCTCTGTCCTCCTGACACCCAGTGCACTGCCCTGCCTAAAGCGGTACTCAGCAACTCTGTGTGGAGTTGAATTAAAGTGATTTTTAATGACAAAAGGACCATCAAATAGCTGGGTAAGCATGGGCAATAGCTTAACCTCTCTGTTCCTGGACTGAATTTCTTCATCTTCGAAATGAGGATGATAACAGCTCCTGTAGCATGTGGCTATTACAAAAATAAACTGAGTCAGTATTTGCTAAGCCTTTGGTTTCTCTTTTTTTTTTTTTTTTTTTTTTTTTGAGGCAAGGTCTCACTGTGTCACCCAGGCTGGAGGTCAGTGGCGAGATCACACACACTGCAATCTCTGCCTCTGGGCGGGTTCAAGCAATCCTCTCATCCCAGCCTCTTGAGTAGCTGGACTACAGGCACGTGCCACCATGCCAGGTTAATTTAAAAAAAAATGGTTTTTTTGGTAGTGATGGGGTCTTGCTATGTTGGCCAGGCTTCAATATTCATCAGGCTGTTGGAACTGCACCTGGGACACAAGAAGCTTTAAGTAAGGGATGCAATCAGCCACTTATAGGGTAGTACAAGGGGTGTCCCATAGAAACAGCCTTCCTGAATCTTTTCTTCATCTGGGAGTGCATTTGCTGTGAAATCCTCAGCCCGCTGATCAATCAGCAGTTCTATCCAGCCTGGTCTCCCTCATTTGGCTTGGTTAGGGCCGGGGTGCCAAGTCTGCGTGTGTACCTGACCAGAAACTTCATGGTCCAGGGGTGGAGAGTTGCTGACAGGGAGATGTGGGACGGGACATGAAGCCATGTCCCTGCCTGCCCTGCCCTAGTTCCAGGGGGAATCCACACAAACAGCGGCAGTGAGTTCACGGAGGCAGTGGCCATCAGAGAAATTGATTATGTAAGTTCTCAAGAAACACTGTTCAATCACAACTGACCTACTGGGAAGGTCTGCTCAGGCACATGGTAAGACACAATTAGAACCGGTCTGCAAGGGACAAGAAAAATATTCCCATCTGTTGTAAAACACTAAAACCATCCACCGGCTCCTTTCACAAAAGGTGTTTTGGTTTTCACTCGGTTCCTCTGGCCGCAGCAGAACTGTGAAAACCAACGCGAGGACTCACATCCATTTATTCACTCTCTTGGGTTGACCCAGGATCCTGCTTGGCTCCAGTGAAATGAACACACACTAGATCCTTTCTGAAGAAGCCCAAACGAACACATAAGTGTTATTACCGAAAATATTGATAATGTGCTGGATACTATTTCTCTGCTTCTGTTAGTTCACTTACTCTGACATGGAACTTCACTGTCATTTCATCCGAGGAAACCAAGGCACAGAGAGGTGAAAGAGCACGGCTGAGATCACAGATCTGGGGCTTTGAACCAGCGCACGGCCACGTGGCCATCCGCCCCTCTGCAGACAGGAAAGTGGATGGAGATATAGCCGTTTGTAAAAGCACAGGAATGGTGTTAGTACAGACCCTGAGTACGGTGACAAACGAAAGGAAGCAGGAGAAAAAGAGGCAGGAGGAAAAAGGAAGGAGGAGGCTTGGCATCAACAGGAGAAGATAGGAAAAAGAGAGATACATTGTTCATACTTAACACTGTTATTCTTATTTATCAAATAAACAGTGTTCGCTATAATGACAGGTAACATTTATGGAGAGCATAAAATATGCCACACACTGCACTGGATGAAGCATTTCACGTTCAGTTATTTCATTTAATATTCATAATGAAGCAATCAGTTACTACTCTGCATCTCATTCAGAGAGGAGGAAACTGAGGCTCAGAGAGGTTGTAACTCAGTCAGTATGGGACCAAAATCTAAGCAGAGTAAGGCTGTGGGATTTAGCAAATAAAAATACAGGACACCCAGTTCAATCTGAATTCCAAAGAAACTCCGAATCATCTGGCACACGCTTACACTAAAACTACAAATCACTTAGGACATTCTTATACTAAAAACAATGTATTCATTTATCTGAAATTCAAACTGAACTGGTGTCTTGTGTTTCATCTGGCATCCCTAGACAGAGGCGTTATGAGGTTGTCTCAAGTTTTTATAGTTTTAAGCTGGCAGGAACTTGAAATGCAAGGTCTCGAGTGTATTCATCTGCTCAGATTCTCAGAGCATCTGTATAGACGCCAACAGGATCCAAATTCTTAACTGGCTGCAAATGCAAGTTTTAAGTGCCGGAGTAGAATCCCAGGCATGCACAATAACGGGTGCCCAGCTCTGTGCGGGGGGGGGCATCCCCGTAGGGGTGTCCTCATTTTACGAGGTCTCCCTTCCACGGCCCATTACCTGCAGACTCCAGCATGGCCTCTGGACCGTGTGCATTTGTGTTCCTCCCCTGTCCAGGGTCTGCTGCAGTCAAGCTCTTTCTACCCCAAACAGGATGGCAAGGATTTTCCCACTTCCAGTGTGCAGAGCTGCCTGGCAGCCAGAGACAGCGACCTCATCCACCCTTCTTCCTGCTTGTCCTTCCCCTAAAGCACTCCTGAATAGGGTCAGGTTCTGGCTGTATTTTTCAGGCTCTAATTAGCAGATTCCAATTCATCACCCTGAGTATCTCCTGGCATCAGCCCCGAGATTCCCTCCTCTCGCCTGGTGAATCGGTCTTCATTTAAAACCCTCTCTCTTAGCCCTAAATGGAAATCAATTCTGCAAGTTTAGCAAATAGTTAATTACTCCACAAAGAGGATTGATTGGCCTTTGATCACCAGAAAGCTCTGCAGTGCTATTAGTCTCTTTCATCTGTGATTAAACCACAGAGAGAAAGAAACAAAAACTAAATTAGGCTTCTCCTGTTATCCTACAAATATTTAATGACGGGCTAATCTCCTAGAGGTGTGTTCAGGGGATACGTGTTCCATTAGGAGCCGGCTTCCATTCAACCTTGAACCCAGATTCCATCTTTGTGGAGAGCGCAGCAAAGAACTTTACAGAGGAACAGAGCTGGCCTCAAAGAAACGCTTTGTAGGACACACTCTTTTCTGCCTTTTCTTCTCTCCTCTTCTTATGTATGTTTTAATGCAGATAAAGATTTTCCCAGTGGACTCCTGACATGAATAATAATAAAAGGAAACCTGGCTTAAAAAATTCCATTTGGGTTTTTTCTAACCCTGTATAGCCAGAACCAGATCCTGTCCCACTGATTTGCACATACCAAGGAGTCCTTCTCTTGAGCCATAGCCTCCTTCAACTAGGGGCAGAAAAGGCAGGTGCCACGAAGCTTTTGTGCTGCTACCTCTTCCTAAACAGGGGCATGAAAGACCAGGGCAGGAGCTGGGGTGGTCTTCTTCATCCAATCCTCAACATCGTCATGTACAGGAAATTACACTTTAGAAAAGGCACTTTCCGTGATACAAGGGTCCTATAAAGGACATAAGGAAACTGAGGCACAGCAGGGAGGACAGATCAAGGACCTTGGAGTCAGGCAGCATTGAGTTCAAATGCTCCCTCTGCTTTATATCTGGGTGACCTTGGGCAAGTTGCTTCACATCTCAGACTATGTACAAAGGTGACCATAACTCCTGCTTTCCAGGGCTGTGCTGCTGATCAGTTACAACAGAGCACGGCAGTACCAAGGACAGGCTTGACGCATAGTAGGAGCGTCTGTTGCTAGGTTTGCTCCCCTCCTTTTCTCTTACTGAGGGTCACCCGGCTTCTTACTGAGAGAGCTAAGCCCGGAGCCACTGTCCTTCCCAAGTCCAGGGATTTTCCTCCCCTGCATTCACGCTGCCTCTCCAGCAATCCTTCCACTGCACACTTTCCGTTCTGCTTAGCATTCATCCCAGAGACCCACATGTCTGAAATAACATCAAGGCTTTCGAATTAAGGAAGAGATCCAGACCAAGAATAATATAGCCAAGAAACCAACCACGTTTTAGTTGAATGGGCACTTTCTGAATGATGGATTCACCTCCCCCCCACCCCCCCACCCCCGCCGACCAATGCCGACCCACTGGATAAGCTACTTGGGTCTCCAGAAACAAACACAAGACAGGACATAACTGATTGCTTTTCAGTCTGGTCCTGCTGGCCCGATGGAGACAGCTGGCATGCACTTTGTATCACCCTCATTTGTTCATCCTGCAATCTCATGTAGAGCCCCAGGGGTCATTCTGGGGTTTTCCTCTTCATAATTTTATCAGACAAACCCTGCTAATTGGACTGACCTAGAGCAAGATAGTGATGTTGGCAAAGTCAGTGCTCTGTTATACCAGCTCCAGCTTTGTCTTTGACTTGTCCCCACGCTGAGTCGGGACCCCTCACTGCAGTGACACATTCCTTGCTCTACACGCTGAAGACCAATGGACTTTGCACCAGATCATCCGGTGGGAGTCCCAGCTCTGACACTTACAAGCCGAGCGACCTTGGACAATACAATGGCAATGCTAACAAGTTTAATTAACATGTGCTGAGCACCTTCTTGTGTCAAGGACGGAGCCAGCATTTCCATGGGAATTAAGTAGACTAATTACCTGCAAGTATTTGTAGCTATTAATATTATCATTAGATTTTGTTTGGTTTCACTCAGCACTCACCCTATACATGAAGGCTGTTTGCTGCAAACACCTATGAGGTTCACCAGCTGAGGGCTTTTTTTTTTTTTTCTGGACATCGGAGTCCACTAGGCCTGTGCTGGGAGGTGGCCAAGAGCTAACAGGGTGGGAAGTCTGTCTCTGGTTAGACACACACTGGGATTTCCTCCTCCTTTGGGTGGGCCAACTCCAAGTGCAAGTCCCACACCACCTCCCAAAGTTACCCAGCAGGGCTCAGCTCCAGCTGGCCATGGTGGAAATGTGCTTGATAATACATATTTTATGGGCTTCTTTCCTTCCCCCTCTTTCCTTTTCCCTACTCCTTTACTAGCACTTCACCTTCTCAGTTTTTGGGGGTCTCTGGTTCTATTTCTGGGAAAACCCAAACTAAGATAATAGATCTTAATAATAATACTCCCCACCATGAAACCCCAGCGAGAATACTTGTTAACTCAATTGAAAATTCCAGGCACAAAATGCATAAGCAGATTTGCATCTGGGAAGAAGGTTAAAATGAAATTAATTAATTGCCAAAAATAATAAACATTAAGAGAGAAAACAGGAGCATGGAGAGGCAATGGTAAAGTCTTTGGGGAGGAAACAAATGGTGACAGAAGTAAAGTAGGACAAGTGAGGTGGCAAGTACGAAGAGCAGAGGGAAGGCCAGAGCCTTCCAGAATTGAGGGTGTTACAAGCGGAATTTTCAATGCTGCAAAAGAAGTAGCACTCGAATATAAATCTCCTCAGCAAGGCAATTGACTTCTATAGAAGCATGCGGCTCACAGCTGGAGCAATGGCGAGCACACACCTGGACAAGGAGGGGAAGGGGTTCTTATGCCTGACAGGGGTCATCCCTACTGCTATGTCGTTCCCCTATTGGCTAGGCTGAGATGGCACAGTCTAGTCTAATTCTGATCGGCTATTTTAAAGGGAGCAGGGGTATGAGCTGGTGTGGCAGGGTGGGTAGTTTGGTGGGAAGGATGGTTATGGGCAGGTCAGAGCAGGTAAGCAGGGGTCAAAGCAGGTGACAAGGGCACGTGACTGGGGCAGGTGACCAGCATGAATCAGGATGGAGCAGGAGAAGGGGGAACAGTTGTGAACTACTGATTAGAACTGGTGGAAAAGGTTGTTTACTAAAACTACAAGGAAGTTAAAATAGAAAATTAAAGAATAAGAGAGCTGAACATACTGACATACTGATTCTTTGAAGAGAAACTTGGGGTTCACTATAGCTAACGAGAGAGAGAGAGAAAGAAAAAGACAGAGCGAGAGGCCCCTGGAGGCACACTGGGCCCTATTACAGATGGCTTACTTCAATGTCGTGGGGGTTTTGCCAGAAAACCAAAGGGCTTACCCTATAACCCTGTTCCTCCAGGTTCTAAAAGGAGGCTGAAATGATAGGTTCCCATTGGACCAGGAGACAGCAGACTGGTAGGGTTCAGGCTGCACGTGGCAGGAATTTTTAGGTTTTCAGAATCTGAACTGTGGCCTGTGTCGTGAGGTGCATGGTTTGAGGGGATTCCTCTTCTGGGTCACATCTCTCTCAGACTCCTCACATCCCTTCCGCTCCATCTGGAATTGCCCATTTCCCTCTTCTAGGCTGGTCTGCTCCAACCCATTTTCCATGCCCACTCACCAATCCTTCAGGGACTTCACACTGCTCTCAGGAGAAGAAGAGGAACCCTGGACCCATCCAGCTACGTCTGGATATTTCCCTGTGGCCCTTCCCCTCTCCTCTCAGGGACCATCTCGCTGCTCCGTGAACCCGCCCTGCTCCTTCCAGGTCCTTCCACCATTTCCTCTCTCTGCCTGGCATCCCTGCCCTAGGCATGGACCTGGGCCAATTCTTCTGTATCCGTCAAGTACCAGCTTAGGAGCTTCTTCAGGAGGCAGTACTTTGTATGGATTCGTGGTAGGCAGCTCCCGAAATGGCCCAGCACTGTCCACTGGCTGACAGCCGCACTGTCGTGCAGTGTCCTCCCCCTCAAGTGTGGGCTGCACCTAGTGACTCATCTCTAATGAAGAGAATACGGCAAAAGTGATGGTGAGTCAGCTGCAGGCTTAGTTCACAAAGGACGGTGGCCTCTCATGCTCTCCTCTCTCACTTGGCTCTGACGCGAGCTGCACCGTGAAGTGGCTACGTGGCAGGAAACCGAGGACAGCCTCTGGCCAAGAACCCACGAGGAGCTGAATCTTGCAACAACCCAGTGAGTGAGTTCGCAAGCACATCCTTCCCCATGCAAGCCTTGAGATGACGGCAGGCATCATCTCTTTAGTGCCCCTATTTAGGAAGCGGTAGCAGCCAAAAAGCTCCATGGCACTTGCCTTTTTTGCCCCTCGTTGAAGGTGTCTGTGGCTCAAGAGAAGGGCTCCTCAGTATGCACAAATCAACAGGACAGATCTGGTTCTGGTTACAGGGTTAGACCCAAGCTAAGCTGTGCCCAGATTCCTGCTCTGTATAGAAGCTAAGATGGTAAACATTGTTTCAAGCCACTGAGTCTTAGGGTAACTTGTTAGGCAAGAATAGATAATTAAGGCAGATCACCTCTCGTCATGCGGTCACTGCACAGAGGAGTCAGAGACAGTGTATGCTTTAGGGAACAACTCTGCAACAGGTACAGACCATACAACAACTCTGTGTCCAGCTGTGGGAGGCACAATGGTCTAGTGGCCAAGAGCAGGGCCTCTGAAGTCAGACCACCGGGATCTGAATGCTGGCTCGATTCCTTGCCAGCCAGAGGACCCTGTGTCAGTTTCATGACCTCAGGACCTCAGTTCTTCATCTACAAAACAGAGGTAATAACAACAGTCACCTTATAAAGTGGCTGCAAGGATTAAACAAGGTAACACTTGTAGTTGTTCCAAATAGTACCTGGTCCATAATAAGCATTTAATAAATGCTGCCTATTATCATTTTCACGGGGATGATAAGACAGGGTATAATATGATTTTTAGAAATTGAGGATCTTGCTTTCTGCCTAGGGAGATGCCACAGCACATAAAGGAAGATGATACAAGGTAATAGACAATTAGGTGCTATATCGTGTTCTTTAGGCTCTAGAAGAATGAGTGTAGAAGAGGGTTTTTTTTTTTTTTTTTTTTTTTCCAGCAAACAGGGTTAGACTCTCCTGGAATATTTCACAGTGAAGACTTAACTAGGCAAGAAAGATTAGTAGACTCCAAGTGGGCACAAAAGGAAAGAGTAGGGAATGGCATGAGCAGAGAAGCAGAGGTAGGGACAGGATTGAGTAACAGAGCAAGAGGCTTGGCTGGAGTGGAATCTGAGTACTGGGGGAAAATGACACTGACTAGGGTAGAAACTTACATGCTTGGCAAAGGCTCAGTCTCACCTGTGTAGGACTGGGGAACTCTGTAGCTAACTCAGTATTTGTGAAAAGTGCTGCAAAGAGGAGAGTTTAGAAGCAGAAGAACCTGAAGGCTGAGAGGTGCCATGTTCTTAGGATTGGAGACCAGACGCTGGCTGGCTGGCTGTGTCTGTGAGCCCAGGGGCATTGGTAAGGAAAGGCCCCATGTAGGAATGGAGAGGCCACCCCTGCCGGACCAGCTGTGGTGTGGCATGTCCAGAGCTATCTTCTCTCTGGACCTGGGCGAGTCTGAGTAGCTCCCATTACCCACAAGCCACTGAAGCCCGAGGCATGAGTGTTTGCAAGTTGGTGCATGTATAAGGTCAAGGGAACATTGATTTCTGCCCCGAGTTGTGGTGGAAGCCGCTAATTTGATAAGACAGAGCATTAAAGATTCAGTGTGGATGGGTATTGATCATGGGAGTAGTTCTTGTTAAATGGGATTTTTTTTTTAATGATCAAATAACTATTGGTAGAAAACTAAGAATTACCCACCTGAACCTGCCTTGTTTGAGGTGCTGTAAACCCGAGTAAGACATAATGCAGTGATTGAATGTACAGCTTCGAAGACAGAGAGACGTGGGTTTGAGTCCTGAGCTTATCATTTATTAGTTGGGTGGCATTGGATACGTTACCCAAATTCTCTGTGCCTCAAGTTCCTTACAGGGACAATAAGAGTTAATATCTACAGCGTGAAGTCATTGTGAGAATTAAGCCGCAAGGTACAGGTGACAGTAACAGCATAATAATAATAATAATAATAATAATAATAATTGCAACAACACAACAATGGGTTGTGTATAGACTAATTATCACAACCACCCAATGAGGAAACTTCCCAAAGCTTACACAGCACAAAGCCAAGATTTGTTCTTTTTTGTTTTGTTTTGAGATGGAGTCTTGCTCTGTCGCCCAGGCTGGAGTGCAGTGGTGCGATCTGGGCTCACTACAGCCTCCACCTCCAGGGTTCAAGCAATTCTTCTGCCTCTGCCTCCCGAGTAGCTGGGATTAAAGGTGCCGGACATGACGCCCAGCTAACTTTTGTATTTTTAGTAGAGACGGGGTTTCACCACATTGGCTAGGCTGCTCTTAAACTGCTGGCCTAAAGTGATCCATGCACCTCAGCCTCCCAAAGTGCTGGGAATACAGCACTATTACTTATTTCCATATAACCAGACACCTCAAGATTTAGTGACTCAACACCACATGGGGTATTACTCCTCATGATTTCAGTGGGGTGATCAGCTGTGAACTAGGTCGGAGCTCTGTGGTCCCTCTCCATGTTTCTCTCTATCACTCCACCCCAGGCCACGTGCCTCCTTGCCTTCCTCACCGACCCCACCCAGTACCTCTGTTCCCTGCTACATTCCCTACATAAGGAATATTTGCATCCAGGGGAGAGGAAGCAGGAGAAGCTCAGGTCTCCAGGAGCCACAGTGTTTTGTCTGAGTTTGCAAATGGGACACGGGGGCTTCCGGAGTTCCCCCCATTATCTACTTTGGAATCTCCTTATGCTGGGGCAGTCAAGGTCAGGCTGGCTGCCTGGGAGCTTGGCCAGCCATGGGATGACCCAGGAGCAGAGTCGGAGGCCGGAGAAACAGTTGAGAGTGTCTCTATCTAATTCACACCTTGGCACCAGCTCACGGGGGATGGTGCATCCAATTTACAGCAGGAGCGTCTAATGGGTGTTAGGCCTCACCAGACACACACCGCACACTTCACCGAGTGTAAAGAAGGATCGGTGAACATCCTGCAAATGAGTCACAAAGAAACATTCAGAACCACCCACGAATTCGTCTAATATTTCAGTACCTAGAATGTGAGCAAAATGTGTGGCATAATGTAAGACAAGGCAGGGCAAACAGGGCACCTGCCCACCAGCCAGTGGCACTGCCCTTGTGACTGTACAGTTATGAAGCCATCCCTATCTCCTGGAGGTGAAAATGAATAATAACATCACTCTAATGGGAAATTAGGGGGAGGGCAGATAGACTGAATTATGGCATCTAAAATAGCAAAAAGAGTACTGTGAAATAAAACTCCTGGCAGCTTTCTATCTCTTCAATTATCACACTTAGTTTATATAGCAGTGAGAACTACTAAAGGAAGCTATAGGACTTAAAACATTTTTGGTAAAGATGTTATATTTGATTAAACAAATGATCACAATACTTTGTAACTCATTCCATCAAGAGGTGGAGTCTGTTTCTCTACCTGGGATTTGGGCTGGCCTCATGCCTTTCTTTCAGCCATAGAGGATGGCACAAGTGATACTGTGTGAGTCCCGGTGGCCAGACCACATGGAATAGAACGGAGGCACCAGGCTGATGGTCAGCCAGTCCCCAGCCAACCTACCTGTTGACAAACGAGCCCAGCTGTGATTAACTGAGCCCGGCTCAGGGCAGCAGCAGAACAACTCAGATGATCCAGATCAAATTGCCAACACACAAAATCACAAATTAAATACGTGGTTGTTGTTTCAATATAGAAAGTTTCAGGGTGCTTTGTTACGCGGCAAAAACTCACTGTTACATATTTTAAAACGACTCCAAATTCTATTGACTGGTTTAGCCAACATCATTTCAACACTGCAATCTATGAAGAAGACACTGGGCACTATTTTCCTCCCATTTTATCTCCATATCCTAATCCTTTGCATACCCCTCAGTATGCACTCAGTGAAGATTTGTCGAGGAAAAGAATAGTGTGAAGTAGACTTATCTTGTTGGTACTTGTTTTCCCCCTAAATGAAGCAGGGAATAATGATAAATACAAGATAAATAAATAGAAAGGAAAAACACAATTAGACTATGTCTTAATTATGCAATATTCTTAATTAATGGGGCATGGATTGATGAATTTTAAAGCATCTGTGAGGTCCTTCTATCCACCCTTCAACAAATATTTATTTAGTACATAATTTGTATTTTACACTATGCTCACCCCCAGGATACAATGGATAAGCAAGACGGATAACTTTCCTGGACTCATGAAGCTGTAGAAATGTACACCATTAATTCTGCCTGACACATAATTAATTTCATTTTAAAACTGTAGGTAGCTGCTGGGTATGGTGGCTCATGCCTGTAATCCCTCCACTTTGGGAGGCCAAGGTGGGCAGATCACTTGCCATCAGGAATTTGAGACCAGCCTAGCCAAAATGGTGAAACCCCATCTCTACTAAAAATACAAAAATTAGCCAGGCATAGTGGCGCACACCCATCATCCCCAGCTACTCAGGAGGTTGAGGCACAAGAATTACTTGAACCCAGGAGGCAGAGGTTGCATTGATCCAAAATGGTGCCACTGCACTCCAGCCTGGGTGACAGAGTGAGTGAGACCCTGTTTCAAAAAAAAAAGAACTTTCAGTAGCACCCACAAGTTAGGTTACGGAAACATATAACCATAAAAAAATGCCTTCTCATCCTGGTACAAGGTATTTTCTTGCCTGTGATTTGATTTCTGGCTGGTGTCTTCTTTTCCTGTTTATTTAAATTTTATAACAAATTCAGCCATTCAACAAATATCTATTGAGTGCTCTGAGCTTGGTAGTAGTACATAAGAGGAACCAAACAAAAGTATTTCCTGACCTCATAGTGCTTTTGGTCTGGTCAGGGAGACAGAGATTATATGTGTAATCACTCTACTAAGCAAGTAATTACAAATTAGCCAAGTGCCACAAAGGAAAGGTACACACAGTACTTTCACAGGGTAGCATGGCATAGTCTAGCCAGGGAACTCAGGCTTAGCAAGCAGCTTGGTGTGATGTCATCACAACTTCAGCTGGCAAGTTTTAGGACATTCTTGGTATATGAGGTTTTAAGAACTTGGTACTGAGTTTTACAGAGGCCAGAGACTTGAAATCTTGGCTTGTAAGCATCCTGGGACTGCATGGTTCCATCGCCCTTTGTCTCCCATCTCACAGTGGCCATTTGGTGGGAATTTTTCCATTCGTGGGGAGTGCTACAGATAAAGTCTAGACCTTGGGACGAGAGATCTAGGATTTGCTTCCTCTGTGAGCCACTGAAACCTCTCTCTGCCATTGCTTACCTGTAGAATGAGGACATGTGCCACCTCCACCCCACCCCCCTCCTTTTCATTATTGGCCCTCCTTTGCTGTGTGCCCATGGGGCATCTGGGGTATCCTGTGGCACCTTGCCCCCCTCCCAGGTATGTGACAAAGATGACTGAGACGATGTTTGTGAAGTGCCACATGTTTTGAGAAGAGAGGCATTCTCCAGAGGAATTCCGTGAGGGATTGTGATGATTACTGCGCCTCTGTGGAGAGACCTCCGGTACTTGGCACGGTGCCACCCCCTTATCTGGAGACAGCTGCTGCCTGGCCGCCTGTGCACTTGCAATCACAGACTTTTCTGCTTCACATACAGACTGCCTGGGACTGCAGCAGGCAACAGGCAAGGACGCAGATGAGATCTGGTACCCACACCTCTGAGCTATCCGTCCGTGTTTATTCATTCAACAAATATTTATTGAGTGTCTACTATGAGCCCTTCATGAGTCTAGACATTGCTGGGGCATGAAAGCTGATAATGGAAGAGAGAAATTGTTTATGACTCACTAGCTATGGGGCTCAGCACCAAGCCAAATAATATCTCATTAATCCCTTTACAGATGAAGAAACTGCTGTTCACTGACAGATAAAGGGGCACAGAGTTAGTAACGGCACAGCTGAGACTTGGTTTGATGTCAGCCCAATTCTAAACACCGTGATAGTTCTAGTTCTGCTTCAGAATCTGACAAAGATGCCAAGATCTCCACTTGTACAGAAGCCGAGATTCTTAAACGTGGGCACAGATCACTATCAGCCCTCTGCCCCCAGCTCACCAAAATACACACAGTCTGTTGAAACCTACATTCTTCCCCGTCCGATCCTGAAGCCACCTTCTTAAAAAATGTCTTTTCTTATCCCAAGCTTGATAGAGATTCCCAGATACAGGCAGGAGGAAACAGTATCCCAGCAGGGGGAACCCACGCATACAAATTAATAGAGGCAACAGAGATTTATCCAGAAGAGGGGGACCTGAGCGCGCCTGGTGAAAAGGAAGGAGTCCAGGAAAGGGGAAAACCAAAGGCACAAGAGGAAAAAAAAGAGTAACGGATGGTGGCAAGATGGGATTAAACCAAACATCCAGATGAAGCAATAAAGATGTCTCCTGGGCAGGCAGGAAGGTTAGATGCAAGAACATTTAAATTAAATAAATGCAAGTGATGATCACTAGGATACTTCAAGAGAATGGAAAAGGTTTGGCAGCTTGAGTGGGAAATGGGAATGATATTGGCAAATCATTTGCTGAAATGTTATTTAAAAGAGCAAAAGAGTGCAACGACCTTAGTGTCCAGCAATAGGGGAGTACTTAGGAAAACTCTGAGACAGATACTGGATGGGATATTACGTAGCTATTAATAGGGATCATTACGAAGATTTTACAGCACCATCATGAAAAGGCTGATGATGTAATACAGTGGCGGGGAAAACTACAGAAAACAGAATTCTGCCCTATTTTGATTTCTAAGTGGAAAAAAAAGAAATAGATGAAAAGAGAAAGACAGGGGCTAGGCATGGTGGTTCACAATGATAGTCCCAGTACTTTGGGAGGCCAAGGCAGGAGGATTGCTTGAGCCCAGGAGATTGAGACCAGCCTTGGCAATGTAGCGAGACCCTGTCTCTACAAAAGTACAAAACTAAAACCAAACCTCCCCCACCCCCCCCCCCCCCAAAAAGAGAGAGAGAGACAGATAAGTAAGTCCATGGAGCAATGGTTCCAGGGTAGCCCACAAATCCCATTAATTACTTGATATTATTGGCAAAAGTGCATGCACATGCATGTGTGTGTGTCTGTGTGTGTGTGTGGGTAGGCACTGCATGGGTAAATTTTCCCTGAAGTGAGGTGAGAGCTCCAAGATTTCATTACTTCCCGAAAAGGTCCACGATCATATCAAGACTATAGAGGAAACTTCGAATCACTGTATCGAAGAGGATCTTCACTTTTGGTTGGGATTCTAAAGTTCTTTGAAATAGCTAGAGTATTTTTGTCTAACATCTAACTCCCAACATTCTGAGGACCCAGTCTGGGAGCCCACATTACACATGGTTTGTGTGCAGGTCCATGCCTTCTCTCTGCTGGATTCAATGCAAACACACTCATACACACTCACACACAGGCACACACACACTTTCTCTTGCACAGTGAGTAATTTTCATCTGGTCTCCCGGTTTTCCTTCCTGGTTCTCCCTCACCAGGGAACTCTTCTTAGGAGTGAAGTAGTCTTTTACTAAAATCATTTCAGGGACCTCACAGGGCTCTACAAAACATTAAATCGCCACCCAATGAATGGTCATGGGAAAATCGAGCTCCATGGCTTTGGAACAAATCTGAGATAATCAAGGCAGAAAGAGATCCCATGAGACTGTTGAACCAAGATGGCTCACCACCTAGAAGACCACATGCCCTTAAACTGAGCTGGCGCACTTCACAGTGTGGAGCAGGAAGAACAACGTGCAATAAAGAAAAGAAAAAGAGCCACTTAGAAAAACAAATGTTTTACGGCTTCTGAATAATTTAAAATGATGGCACATTTGACTGCGTCATGTGTTCAAGCCAGCTCACAGAGACATTCAAACATTCTGGTGCTATTCTGAGCCAGCTTATCGTCCTTCGGTCACCAATACTGACCTCCCACACGTTTGGTTTCTTCCTTTCCATCAAAGAACAAGAAAATCGTGTGTCTGTGGGTATGGAAAGAATGAAAGGGACTTAAGCATTGCAGATGCTGGCCAGCCCACCTTGGGTTTGAATACCTCTGCCACCAGGCAAATTAACTGTATCCTCTGAGCCTCAGTCCCCTCATCTGTAAAATGGGTGGCATTACTTATCATGCAAGTCACATGAGAACTCATGAGTGACTGTATTTACGGCACCAAACACAAGATCCGAGCACATAGTAGGTCTACTCTGGCATAGACGTAGAGGGAATAACTAAAGAAGATCTTGGTTTTTTTTTTTTTTTTTTTGAGACAGAGTGTTACTCTGTTGCCCAGGCTGGAGCACAGTGGCATGGTCTCAGCTCACTACAACCTCTACCTCCTGGGGTATCAAGCGATTCTCGTGCCTCAGCCTCCTGAGTAGCTGGGATTACAGACATGTGCCACCACACCTGGCTAATTTTTGTATTTTTAGTAGAGAATAGGGTTTCACCATGTTGACCAGGCTGGTCTCGAACTCCCAAACTCAGGTGATCCGCCCGCCTTGCCCTCCCAAAGTGTTGGCATTACAGGCGTGAGCCACTGCACCCAGCTGCAGAGAAAGTCTTAACACTGCATTCCCTTTTACCACCCAAGATGTTGGGTAGATTAAATGAATTAATGAAGTACGGAAGAACTGCAAAACGAAACAAAAGGCCTCTGTGAAATGTTACAGAAACACCATGGTATGAGTAAGCTCCTAGCCTGTGTAGGTGTGAAGCTGCCTCATTTCCCAAAGGTCACAGGCTCTCCATTTTACTTACGGTCTTTTCTTGTCTTCCAAAGAGTGTGTGGATTCAGTTGCTGTGGTGAGCTTTTTTTTCCAGGCTCTAGCTGAGCCTTGGATGAGTTTTATCATGCTAAGGGTCAACATATCCCCAGACAGAATCGTATTTTAATTCAACAGCATTCAGTAGTTATTAAACTATGATAAATGCTAAAGTGGGAAAGATTACACTTAGACATAAGAAGTGTCACTTGAATTACTTAAAAATATTATAATGTATGGCTAATTGCACCTTGACTATATTATCCAGTGCTGTGAAAACACTTCAGATCCTTAAGTAAGGTACCATTTAAATACCTATTTCGGTATGTAATGGGTAATATCCTTGAGTGCAAAGGTTGTTAAAGGACCCAACATTCATTGAGTATCTATTATGTGCTAGGTACTTTGTCCACATTAATTCATTTAATTCTCAAAACAATTAACTCATGGAGGCATTTATTACCAGCCCCATTTTACTGGTAAGGAAATTGAAATTCAGACATGTCAAGTAACTTGCCTAAGGTCACACAGCTGATAAATGGCAGAGCTGAGATCTGAATGTGGGAATGCCATCTCCAGAATCCACCATCACAGACAGATACAGTGTGACCTCTGTGACTTCTCTGCCTCAGTGTCCTCACTTATAAAATGGTGACAGTAATTATACTAGGTTTTTGTGAGGATTGCGTGAGATGATTTATGAAAAGCCCATAACACGGTGCTCAATACATGAAAGCATTATTACCTATTGTCATGACTGTCTCCTAAGTTGCCATTCTAGCACACTTAAGCCAACAACTCTGGAGCTGGGATTCGCTTTGGAGAGAAATACTTTCTACTCGCCAGCGTGGATTTAATAGGGTTGAAGCAACACAGGGCACAGGTCTAGGCAGCAGAACTGGCTACATAATTTCCATGGCCCAGTGCAAAGTCAAATGTGGTGTCCTTATCAAAAAAACCATCACAGACTTCAAGATGGTGATGGCAGAGCACTAAACCAAGCATGGGGCTGCTAAGCACCAGAATCTACAAGGGCACAAACTGAATGCCCGTGAAGCCAGCACCCAGGGCGAGAATCGAGGCTGCCTTAGCTACTTACACAATCTGTGGTCTGAGGCAATGTGGTGGAACTTTCTGAGTCTCTCTGATTTCCCATCAGTAAAATGGAGACCATTCCTGCCTCACAGGTTATGGTAAGAACCAAACAAGCTGTGTGACGAAAATGTCCAGCTCCACCACGAAACAGCATACCAGTGGTTCTCAACCCTGACCACGCAGGAGGACCACCTGGGAGCCTGCTGAAAATGCAGATTGTGGCAGCTCCTGCTCCTGAAGATTTGGATGGAGGAGGCCAGGGATGTGCTTCTGTGTTATTAAAAAGCTCAAGGCGATTCTGATTGTGCTAACAAGCCGAAGATATTCTTTAGTATAAGAACATTCAGCTTAGAATTACGATGGTCCTTTCTCGCTCTCTCTTTTTTTAAGATTACAGTCAAGGCATATTTGAAGGGCCGATCTTTTGAAACAAACCCTGTGAAATTGTTTCAATATATCACTTGGTCGGACTGTCTGTGATATGGCTTCAGGACACACAAAAGATCCCTTTTATACCACGAGGCATGGAATGATTCCTCCGTTGCAACTGCAACGTCAAGGTCAAAGTTTTTGCACTGAACTCAGTGCCTCCCCAGTCTTCCGGTCTAACCACAGCAGACCAGTGCCAGCAGCCTTTCTTCGGAAGCACTTCAATCCAGGGAGGAAACTGATCATATGGCAATGACTTTCCTGCCACCTGGCACATGCCGCTGGGACTCAGCTGCATTTTCACCTGGGTGTCGGCTTCGGGAATGACAGAATGGCCATATCTGACAAGTCACATGCATCCTCTCATCAGAGCCATTTGATTTTTTTTTTTTTTTAATAGCAGAGTGCATTCGCCCTGAACAGAAGTATTAATGAAGGTTCAAGCCTATGAGGAGGCAGGTTTGAGACATTTAAGAGCTTCTAGGCAGTGGTGACAAGGCAAAGCTGGCACATGCATGTACCATTAATGGGGTGTCATTTGGATGGTACATAAACACGAATAGGAAGCTTAGAGCTGCCTGGAGTGGCTCGCTGGGGGCCAGCAAAGCCCATGTGCTAACCCCATAACATGATGCAAGCTCCACCCAAATTTCCAGGCTGTAATTTCTCTCCCACTATGTATACTGGGGCTGTCAGTGTGATTAGCAGGTTACGATGGCCAGCTGCAGGGGGCTTCCGTTCCCATGGTACCACGCACAGCTCACCGCCCTGATCCAATCAAAGGGCCGTCTTGGACTGTCATGGAGACTGCCGGCTCCTTTCTTTTGCTACTTGACTGCTTAAAACTCAAACAATACATGCGTCACTGGCCACAGGTCTGTCATGCACTTTTTCTTTTCCAGTCATCTCCAATGAAATGGGCTCTTCCCTGTTTTCTGAACAATCTGTGATGGATGTATGGGTGGCTGACTACCTAGAAGTGCAAGATGCTTGGGAATAAAGGGAGGAAAAAGCTCTTTAAGATAATGCTCTCCTGACTGGAATCCTTTTGGGAAGCCAAGTTCTTCTCTCTTAAGACCTCATCACTGGCCAGGTGTGGTGGCTCAGGCCTGTAATCCCAGTATTTTGGGAGGCCAAGGTGGGTGGATCACCTGAGGTCACAAGTTCAAGACCAGCCTGGCCAACGTGGCAAAAACCCGTCTCTACTAAAAATACAAAAAATAGCTGGGCGTGGTGGTGCACATCTGTAGTCCCAGCTACTCTGGAGGCTGAGGCAGGAGAATCGCTTGAACCCGGGAGGTGGAGCTTGCAGTGAGATGAGATCACGCCACTGCACTCTAGCCTGGGCAACAAAGCGAGACTCTGTCTCAAAACAAAAAGACATCATCGTTGAATTGTAGAACGTTGCATCTGCAAGGGTTCTTAAGGTCAGTCATTCCAACCCTCAATTCTGTAGGTAAAGAAACGAGGCCCAGAGAGGTTAAGTAAGGTTTGGGCCCCGGTTTCTTTACCTATAAAGTATTATAATAAGAAGTGGCATAGGCAGGGCAGGAGCTCCATCCACCCACAGGAACTGTCCACCCTGTGCACACCTCCCCCTCAGCCCCGGCCCATCTTGGTTTTGCTGCAGCAAGCACTAGGGAGCCTCGCAGAGGCAGCTCCTATGGAAAAGGAGTTATCCTTTATCAGGCTTCCTTTAAATATGGTTTCTTCATCCTCATGCTAAGCCCATTTTCCGTACCTTGCTCCACTTCCTGGTTTATTGCTGCCTGGTTTGGGGTTCTGAAGTCAATGTCGCCGGTAAATAGTTCAAAGTCTCTCTTGCTGATCGCGATGCCCTTTCCCTCCCATTCAAGGTCTCGGCCCAGCCCCTCTGGGCGAGCAGGTAAGATTTTCAGTGGCTACAAGCCCCCTTCCTGGACCTCTTCACTCTTTTTCAAGCCTAAACATCAGTGCTGTGTTCACATGCACATGTCACGCGAATTTTTCTACTCTTTCCACTTCCAACATCGCTTCTATTTCCAAGGAGTCAAAGGGCTTTTCAGAGTCCATAAAAGTCTATGTACACAATGGCATTTTATACTCAGCAGTCTTCCCTAGGACTTTTTCATTTTCTGCAGGTGATCCCGAGTTGAGAAATGACTTCTAAATCCTGTCTACTCTCATGGCTGATTAAAGTCCAGAAGTCCCTGTAGTCCGCCTACCAGTACTTTTGTGAAGATTTTGCATAACTACTGAAAACAGTTTAAAAGATCATGTCTGTGATCTATTAAACAAGACTTTTTTTTAAGGGCGATAAAGGGTTTAAAAGGAACATGTGAAACAGAAATGTCTGAGCTCTGCTTATTATACATTAGAAATTATAAGAATAACACGTTTACTACTAATTACACAAGTCATTTATCACGAAGCTCTTGCCGGAAAACGTATTTGAATTCCCCCAAATTCAAATACAGAATTAATGGGTAAATAATTTATACTCAAGTAATTATTTGCAAGACTTTATTTAAACTAGAATTTAGTAAAAGTTAATTCAAAGGTTTTATTCCTTGCATCCTGTAATGAAGTTGTTGTTTAATTAGAATGACAACTTGCTTCTCTTGGTAAAAGGAAAGGTAAATGTAAATTTCAGAGATGATTTCTCTCTGGTTGCTCTGAATAATCACGACCAAAAGGGCCCATGGTCTTAAGGAAGGACAGGACCTTGGACGATTCCAGTGACATTGGAGGGGAAGCACAGAATTTCCAGATGAATCAAAGTCCTGGGGCTTAGGGGCATTTCTTCCATAGGACCAACATGAAACAAAAATAGTAAGGAAACCCTCAAAAAACTCACACCCATCTATTAACAGAAGCTCAGTGACACCTACATTCGAAACATACAACCTTGCATGCAGACACCTTCACACACACCTCTTCCTGGCTAAAATAAATCATAGTGCCAATCCCACCCCTAATGACAAAACACATCCCAGATGCTGTCAAATTGCTTTCACAGAGTTTAATGAGTTGAACATCCAGAGACACACTTGTAGTTGCCACTGGTCCTGAGGCTTCTGACTTTTCCAGTGTGAAGAATTAGAGACACCCGGGCCTGGGGACTAAAATTTGTGGGGTCGGTGTGGGGGCGGGGGTTCAAAGTCTCTAGATCCATTTTCTGTAGAGAGAGAAAACTGTGAGACCGCTTTTCACCTTCCACTTCTCACCAATTGGGTGGCTATTCATTCCCTAGCCCTTTGGCTGAACTGTGTTGTGTTTTATGAAACATTGTTCTCAGGTCAGGAATTTTGGGTCAGATGGATCAGACAGGCGGAGACCAAGTGTATTCTACCCCCGCTGACCCAGCAGCCATGAGCATGCCGTGGCAAATGGTCCTCAGGAGATGGACCTCTGTGGGGCAATATGGAAGAGCCTCTTAATACTCTCCTGCCCATGAGAGATTCCTTTATGGGTGTCTTAGAAGATCAGGATGTGGAAACTCCCCAGGGTCCTGTCCCCAGTTCAACTCCTGCTGGCCAGAAAACCAAGCTACCACCAAACGAACTGGATTGCTGAAGGAAAATGAAAGCAAAAAGTATAGGTTCCGCGAAGGACAGGTGCACGAGATTATCTGTGTTCAAAGAACAAAATGAGGCGGTACATGATAAAATTCTCCTTCTGTGCCTCAGGCCATGCCTCTGAATAGTCTTTGGTTCGGAAATTTACAAAGAGGGCTTCAAAAACTCTCATCTCTGTCATTACTATGATGTACGATTTCCCTACACAATACAAGAAAGTGTAGCTGGAAATTTTGAGTTAACCCTTTAGACTATTAATGATTGTGCAAACTTTGGACTCAAATGACTTACAAGGCTATTGAACAAAGTTATGCTGCTAAAATAAATGCTATGTTACTGCACACGAGATTGACGGGATCTGCAAAAATCAAAGCTACATAGTACGTGCACTCTCGGGGTGAGAACAGGGCTGGAATACAGCATGCATGGGGTAAATAGGGATGCAGCAGACTTGCCCGATCCTCCAAACCTTCTGCAGGTCCATCAGAATCACCTATCGACGCAGAGGCAAGAAAAGCAGTTAGCAGAGAAAAAGAGGGAGCCAGGGGTGGGACAAATGTGAACTAAAAGAGAGCAGGTGGGTTATTTCTTAAAGAATGATATATTGGCCGGGTGTGCTGGCTCACGCCTGTAATTCTAGCACTCTGGGAGGCCGAGGTGAGTGGATCACGAGGTCAGGAGTTCGAGACCAGCCTGGCCAACATGGTAAAACTCCGTCTCTACTACAAATACAAAAATTAGCCAGGCATAGTGGTGGGTGCCTGTAATCCCAGCTACTTGGGAGGCTGAGGCAGATAATTGCTTGAACCCGGGAGGCGGAGGTTACACTGAGCCTAGATCATACCACGGCACTTTAGCCTGGGTGAGAGTGACCCTCTGTCTCAAAAAAAACAAAAAAAAAAGAATGACATGTTTGGAATTTTTAAACATATATACAGACATATGTAATTGTACAGTATATGAAATTATATAAATTATGCCTGAAATTTTTTTGTTATTGAAAATAACAAATCTCCATGTATTCATCACTTAGCTTCAACAATGATCAAGGTCTGCCTGAGTCACTGGCTGTTCAAGGCCAGCCTTGGTTCATCTATTCCTCCCACTCTCCTTCACTTGATTATTTTGAAGCAAATCTCAGACTTCTCATTTCATCTGAAACTATTTCAGCATGCATCTCTAAAACACAATAATCCAATTTAAAAACATAACCATAATACCATGATCACACCTAAAAAGATTTCCTTCAAGTCATCTAACATCCAAGCAGTATTCAAATTTCTCTCATTGTCCCACACATTTTACTTTTGAAGTCTGAATTAGTATCCAATACGGCCCATACATTGCAATGGTTGATGGGTCTTTTTGAGTCTCTTTAACCAATGAGGTGACCTTTCCATCTCTTTTTGTCCTGGATTTAAAAAAAACTGTTGTTGTTGAAGAAATTGCGTCACGAGTACCGTAGAGTTTCACATAGTCTGATTTTGCAGACTGCATTTTTATGGTGATGTTTACATGTTCTGCTGTCTCCTTTCTGTTAAGCCTGTGGGTAGATTCAATGGCTTGACCAGGTTAACTTCTTTGGCAAGACTATGTTACAGGTGGTTGTATGTATCTCTATCAGGGGGATTCACTGCCTGCTTGAATCTCTTTTCTTGAACAGTTATTTTTCATCATTGCTTACATCCATTAATTCTATAAGGTTCACGAAATGGGCATCTTTTAATTCTATCATTCTTTCTCTTCCTTTTTTTCCTCCTTCTCTTTTTCCCTTTTATTTTTTTATTAAAAAAGCTGGAATACTTTATAGATGAAAATTTCCCCCCATTTGGTTACCTTGAGTTTTTGGTTTTTGCTTATTCATTTTGAATCACTGTAAACTCATGGATTTCGGCACATTTGATTTGTGCATTTCAATCCACTGAAATTCATGGTAGTTATCATTATTTTTGGTAATCATTTTGTGTCACCTTTGGCTAATGACACTTCAAGTTGACTCATGCATTCTTGCTTTTTTTTTTTTTTTTTGAGACAGAGTCTTGTTCTGTCACTGGGCTACAGTGCAACAGTGGTGGAATCTCGGCTCACTGCAACCTCTGCTCCCAGGTTCAAGCAATTATCCTGCCTCAGCCTCCCGAGTAGCTGAGACTACAGGCACACAACACCACGCAAAGCTAATTTTTGTATTTTCAGTAGAGACAGGGTATCATCATGTTGGCCAGGATGGTCTCGATCTTTTGACCTTGTGATCCACCTGCCTTGACCTCCCAAAGTGCTGGGATTACAGGCGTGAGCCACCGCGCCTGGCCCATTCTTGCTTTTTGATGTGACAAAATGTTTCAGGCTCATCTTGTGTATTTCCTTCCTCCGATTTGAAATTAGCCATTTCTCCAAAAAGTCCTCGATCCTTTTAGTGAGAAGCAGTATTTAGATTTGGATGTCACGGTTGGTCACTGCCAATGGGTTAGTCACCGTTTCCAAGTCTTTGAGGTAAACACAGCAAAAACTATATACACACACATTCTCTAATCTATAAAATTATATAACTATATAGGCATTTATAAATATTTAAGATCAAATACATTATAAATTTATACTGATACTTCTCATTAAAATTCAGTTACAAGTTTTTATTTAACTTTATTCATCCTTCAGCTGTATCTTCTTTTTTCATGCTAAAAAATCTCAGTTTTCCATGACAATAATGTAAATACTTACTTGCTTTATCCCACATCTGACACCCAACAGTCCCAGAAAAACAAAAATCCAACCATCGGCAATATCATTACTGAAACAGCTTACTATTTTTATAGGTCTTTGTGTCGTAAAGGATGTACATCAAATTACTACACTTTAAAATAATTTAGATGGCTCCTTCTCTGTGATCACGTCATCCGCTGGATACACCACTGGGTTCCTTCATTTCATTTTGATTTGAAGGATGGCTTTCTAAATTTTTCTTTTGGTTTATACCTCTGTCAATATTTACATGTGTCCAAAGTCAAATGTACAAAATAAGGCATATTCAGAGAAGTCTATCTCATGGCCATCATGGCTATTCTCTTCCTCCTCCTTTTCACCGTAGGTAACTTTAAGCTAAGTTATGGCTTATTCTTCATTTGGTTTCTTATTAACAATATAGACAGCTGCTTTTGTATGTTAGACTTTACATAATTTTTTGTCATAGAATCAATGAGTTTTCCAAGCTGTTGCTCGATCATAATTGCTGAAGGTACAGTCTTAAATCCTAGAACAGTTCAAATTTAAGAAGGTCATTACTGACTTGTTACAATTCTTTAACAGTGTAGAAAATGCTTGGAAAATTCTTTTAGGTTCTGGACCATTTTCTCTCTCTGACCTTTACTCAGCTCGTCCGTAGAATTTTTCAGCCATGTCAGCAAGGCTTCTACCACCTACTTGCTGAACTTAAATTCATTTCATTTTCATGAAAGGAAAGAAATCCCTTGAAATCGTTTATTAGTTTTTCTAAAAAGGCACAGCCACCCAGGACTTTTTCATGTTTGTTGTGTGAGCAGCCATGTCCTGCTTTTTGCATCACTGGCTGGAGTCAATGTTGAAATCTTAATTCATGGTGTTTATAACGGCAAGAACTATACAAGAAGATTTACACTTTCCGGAGGCGTGGTTGAGAGGCGGATGGAACGTGGCCGTTGTGGGGGAGGAGGATGTACATCCTCTGTGTCGAATGGAAGATAAGATGACCCACCTTACATTCAATATCCCGTTGAAAACTGATTTCTCTGTCTTGATAATTATGAAACTGGTCTGAGAGTTGTTCCATGATCTAAAACATTTTACTAAGCTGCCAATATATTGGGATAAGATCTCCTAAATATTGCCCTTTAATATCTTGGGCTTTGCCAAACAGTAACTTCAATTCTTTCAGAAACATTTTCACTACCATGACTTTTTTTTTTTTTTCTTGGAGACAGAGTTGCTCTGTCACCCAGTCTGGAGTACAGTGGCACCATCTCAGCTCACTGCAACCTCTGCCCTTCAGATTTGAGCGATTCTCCTGCCTCAGCTTCCCAAGTAGCTGGGATTACAGGTGTATGCCACCACGCCTGGCTAATTTTTGTATTTTTAGTAGAGATGGGGTTTTGCCATGTTGGCCAGGCTGGTCTCGAACTCCTGACCTCAAGTGATCCACCCACCTCAGCCTCCCAAAGTGCTGGGATTACAGGCATGAGCCACCATGCCCAGCCCATGGCTACTTTTGGTTGCTGTAACAGTGTCCCCAGTGGTCTCCCTGCTTTCACTCCATCCCCCCTCATCCAAATCTGTGCTTCATATAGTGGCCATCAAGGAGGACTTAGACTTACTGGGTATTAAGACTTACCAAAAAGCCATAGTGATTAAGACAGTATCAGCACGGAGATAGACAACTAGATCAATGGAACAGAACCGAGAGCACAGAAACAGACCCTTGCATATTTAGATGCTTGCTTCATGACAGAGGTGGTATTGGAAATCAATGTGTAAAGATGAGCCTACTCTCTCATGCACAAATTCCCATCTCAGCTACCATTCACAGACATCACTTTTAGTAGCTACATGGTACGCAGCCATATGAATGTACCGTTATGGCACCATCATTCATTTAACCAATCCCTATCCCTTAACATTTAAGTGACTCCTTTTTTTTTTTTTTTTTTTGCTATCATAAACAATGCTACAATGGAGATTTTTGTATTTAAAAATGTTATACACATTCTTATGTCCTCAGTTAGGATTAATTCTTCAGATGGGGATAACAGGTCAAAGGGCTCCGATATTTTGGAAAAGCATGGTCCATATTTCTTTCCTGAAAAGTCTGCTACTCCCAAAAATAGCCTATGAAAGAGTCAACATGCTTCCTCTGACAACATGGAACATCATTAAGATCTTTTTGCATTTCAGGAGTAAGGAAGGGTAACTTATAGTTGTTTTGATTTTGCATTTACTTGATAATATATAAAGCTAATCATTCCTCCCCACCAAATGATGGGCCCTTTAAAGTTTTTCTTTTTGAAAGCATTTGTTCTTGTTCTCAAATGGTTACTAAACTGCTCTTCTCACACCACTCCAATCCACCAGGTATGCCACTGTGAAACTAATATCTCTAAGCAACTCTTGTATACCTGGTTTCACTGTTCTAAGAAAAGCTAAAGGTTAAAAAAAAACGCTATAAGATTACCTACAGATACATTTAAGATAAAAGACATGCTTCTGGCTTCCTGCAAGACATGGGCCAAAGTCTTTAACCAGAGGTTGATCTGCACCAAACTAACCTCAAGATTCTCTTCCACCATAACCCTCGTCCCTGACCAACTTGGTCTGCTCTCTGTTCCTTCCCTATGTGACATATTCCTCCCCCCATGCTTTGGCTTTCGTTGCTCTCATCTCAGAATTTTCTTTTCACTTGCTCAGTTTCTTATCTCCCTTTATGCCTAGCTCAAGTGCATTATCCCCTTAAATCTTTCCCTAGGAGAACATCACCTCTGACCTTCCGAGATACTTACTGTAGTACCTTCCCATGCTTCGTGCCATCTACCTTTTTAAGATTGTTCTTTTGGGGGCACATGTTCTAACTGAAGTGTAAAACTCTCAAGGAAGAAGACAGCACACCTTGAGGTTCTTTTATGATAGTGTTTCTTACAGTCCCAAGAACTCTGTGTGTGGATGATTCTGACGATCCCCCGAAGGAGGATCTGTCAATGGCACGTTGAGGAGGGGTAGATGAGAGTTTTACACTCTTACATCTGCATAATTCCAAATATTTTGATAATGTTTTTACTGAATTTTTAGGTGTTTAACACTAATACCTGATTTCTTAGTCATAGAGGAATAAAGATGTTAAGGGCAAGTAGAGGTTATAGTGAAGTCTGCTGAAGTTGGTAAGTAGCCATTATTGGGTCGTTCTGGAATGCCTTGGCTTTCTGCTCCTATCGACACGCAAGCCCTAATCTCAGCACAGGCCCCAGTCTATCACCCCACAAGCCCCAATCTCAGTGCTGTATTGTGGGCTGGGAGACTCTGGACATAGAAAAAGTAGGATACAAGGTAAAATGGAATAAAAGCCAAGTTCCATCTCTGCTACTTACAGGCTGTGTTTCCATAGGCAGGCTACCTAACTCTCCTCACCCACATACCACAGACAGCAATCTATTCCCCCAAGATTCTTGTGAGAATGAAGTAAGACAATGTTACTGCCACAGAACCAGAACTCAACACATGGACAGTATTAATGTAAGCAGAAAGGAAGAGGACCCTGCTGGTCATTTGTGTCTTTGTATCAAGCAAGAAGTTGGGTCAACATGAGCAAAAATAAGATGAGGCATGTCCAAGGTCATAAGGGACAAAGGCTGGAGTCTTATTTGGGGTCCACTGCTAAAGCACTTACCCTACTCTGTAAGGCACTAATTCCAGGGCCAATTCAGCGGTAAATTAGGACGGTAATTGCAGTGTGGATGTGTAATGCTTAACGGCTGAACAAGGGTAGCATTCAGGGCTACTGAGAGTCACTGGACACAACAATCAGAAATTCTGGAGACAAAAAACACAGTAACTGTGAAACTCCTGGAGAAACTCTAGAGGATAGCTACATTAATTGGTACTACAATGAGAAATTGACAAAGGAGGGTGAAGACGAAAAGTATAGATGAAACATAACCAAGCAAAAGAGAAAGCAGAAGTAGCAATGTGGACATCAGAAAGAACGAAATGTAAGGTTGAAGGTATGAAAAAGAATGGAGAATGACATCATATAATGTAAAAAACCACAGCTCATAAAGGAGATATAATATCCATAAACCTATATGCACCATACAACATAACAGTTAAACATATAAGGGAAAAAAAGAGCTTAAAATACAAGATTTTGGCCGGGCGCGTTGGCTCACGCCTGTAATCCCAGCACTTTGGGAGGCTGAAGTGGGTGGATCACCTGAGGTTGGGAGTTCAAGACCAGCCTGAGCAAGATGGAGAAACCCTGTCTCTACTAAAAATACAAAAATTAGACAGGCGTGGTGGCACATGCCTGTAATCCCAGCTACTCGGGAGGCTGAGGCAGGAGAATCACTTGAAACTGGGAGGCAGAGGTTGCAGTGAGCCGAGATCGCACCATTGCACTCCAGCCCGGGCAAAAAGAGCAAAACTCTGTCTCAAACAAAAACAAAACAAAAACACAAGATCTTAATGAAAACAAACTAAGAGTTGAAGGTATCCATACACATCTCTCAGAATTAGACATATTTAAGAGACAAAATGTAAGAACAGAGGGAATTCAATATTTTTTAAAGAACGCAGAGTAGATAACTTGCTAAAGTTACATTATCTGAGGAACTACTGAAATGTACTGACACAAGAAAATAAAATCACTGGCATCAACGTTGAGAAAAGCAGATAAAATTCTCACTTTTGTGTTGATATATTTGAATACCTAGAAAGCCCAAGAGACTCTAATGAAACGTTAGTCAAATAAACGAGACAACTTAGTAAAGAAGTAAAGACAAATACACGAAAATCAATGCTTGACTCTCTACTAGCATGAAGCACCCAGAAATGAGAATGGGAAAAAAATGAGAGGTTAAGAGGTTTAAAAAAAACTTTAAAAATACTTAGAGATAAATTTAACATGAGAGAAACTTGAGTGGCCAGGCGCAGGGGCTTACATCTGTAATTCCCAACTGTTTGGGAGGCTAAGGTGGGAGGATTGCTTCAGCCAGGAGTTGAGTCCAGCCTGGGCAACATAGTGAGATCCTAGTTCTACAAGGGGGAATTTGGACCCTGAGCTATATGTTCCTGGGGCCACTGTGCCCTCCCCAGTGAGGTCTGAATTTCAACCCTGGGCTCTCTGTTCTATCCTCGCTTGCTCTCTTTCAGTCCCAGAAATAGTAGCTGCTTCTTGCATGTACTATTCCTATCTTCCTTAGAGTCTTCGTTTAACTCTTTTAGTAGTTAGCCACTATTTTACTAGTTAAAATCTTACATAAATTTTCCCCATTTAAATTGCTGGTGTGGTTTCTCTCTGCAGACCCTGACTGACGTAGACCTATATGAATAAACTATAAAATCTTACTGAAAGACCCCTAAACAAGAACTAAACAAATAGATATTTTCTCAGATAGAAAGACTTAATACTGTAAAATATTCTTCCCAGTAAACATATATAAATTTAATGACATTCTAATTAGAATTCCAATAAGAATTCCATTATTTTTGGAAATGGATAAAAATATCTTAAATTCTGATGGCAGGGTAATTACATGAACAGCTAAGAAAAGCATGAAAAATAAAAATTGTGGCAAGGGATATGACTAACCGTATATAAACTCATTGTAATCAAATCTAAGTGGTTTAGGCAGAGAGAGATAAACAAAGAGATGAGTGGAACAGAATGGAAAAATCCTGGGAAAGATCTTAGGACACATTCGAATTTCATCTACTACAAAGACAGAATTTCATTTCAGACGGCAGAAAGTGGTTTATTTAAAACACTAGGCTAGGACCAATGGCTAGTCATCTAAAGCAGAGGCTGGCAAGCTTTTTCTATAAAGAGCCAGATAGTAAATATTTTAGACCAGCGGTATCCAATCTTTTGGCTTCCCTGGGCCACATGGGAAGAAGAATTGTCTTGGGCCACACATAAAATACACTAACACTAACAATAGCCGATGAGCTTAAAAAAATAAAAAAAAAGGACATGCATAAACCTCACAATGTTTTCAGAAAGTTCACAAATTTTTATTAGTCCACATTCAAAGTCATCCCAGACCACATGAAGCCCATGGGCTGCGGGTTGGATGAGCTTATTTAGACTTTGTTCTAAAATATTATGATCTCTGCTGCTACTACACAATTCTGCCATGACAGTGTGAGAGCAGAGCTAGACAATACATAAATGAATGGGCATGGCTGTGTTCCAATAAAACTTTATTTACAAACACAGGCAACTGGCCTATGGGTCATAGTTTGTCAACCTCTGGTTTAGAAGAAAATAAAGGAGTCCTCCATTTCTAACCAAATACAGAAATAAATTCCAGATGGAGCAAGGACTTAAATATAAAGTATAAACCTCTTAGAAGAAAAATCCAGGTACAATAAGGTATGATCATATTATGAAGGGTATCCATTATAAGTCAGAAAATTCAGAAGCCATAAAAGAAAAGCTGGACCTACTTGAATTTATAAAAATGTAAAACTTTTATACGACAAAGATGTGATATACAAAGTCTGAAGATAACAGATCTGAGAAGAATGTTTGCAGTATGGATGACTGATATCTCTGATCTACAAAAGGCTCTTAACAATTGGCAAGAAAAAGACAAACAACCCAATAGAAAAATGGACCAAGGGTATGGATTGTCGTTTAAGTGCAGCCCTTGGAGGTTTCCAGCTAGAGAGCAGTATGATTTATGTTTTAAAAAGCCCACTCAGGCTGCTGTGTGGGGGAATGGAATGTGGGGGGCAGGAGGCAATCAGGAAACCAGGGAGGCTGGCCGGGATGTTTTGCAGACTACCCTCCTTTTCCCAAGAGAAGGGTTAATAGATGTTCAATAAATGTAGGCTGATTTTTGATGAAAACATTTTTACCATTCTCTGCTATGGCATCTAGACCAAGGGTCCTTCAGCTGACTCCCTTGATCCTTCCCTTGAGGGTATGTGAGGTTCAGAACATAGTAGGCCTCTTTTCACCATTTTTTCTTTCTCTTTTTTTTTTTTTTTTTGAGATGGAGTTTCACTCTTGCCGCCCAGGCTGGAGTGCAAGGGCATGATCTCGGCTTATTACAATCTCCACCTACTGGGTTCAAGCAATTCTCCGGCCTCAGCCTCCCAAGTAGCTGGGATTACAGGCATGCACCACCACACCTGGCTAATTTTTGTATTATTAGTGGAGATGGGGTTTCTCCATGTTGGTCAAGCTGGTCTTGAACTCCTGATCTCAGGTGATTCACCCACTTTGGCCTCCCAAAGTGCTGGGAACAGAGGAGTGAGCCACCATGTCTGGCCCCAACTTTCAATATAAACAAACCTGTGTCTCTGGTTGATGAAACCCAAGAGCTTGGATGAGGGCACCCCCTGAGAAATCCTGCCATACTCATCCATAGCTCAGTACGGTTGCTCCTCTTAGCTTTGGTTATAGAAGGGGAGGCAAGAAGACCTGTTGCAATCTGAAGGAACTAGTGAATTCTTAGTCTAATGAGAGGGAGGACACAGGAGATGTGGATGAAACTGACAAGGAAGGGGGATCCTAAACTAACACAGGAGATGACAGAGCATGTGCCTAGCCGCCCCCCACATACCCACATGGGGAGGATAGAGTTGCACTGAATAATCTCTTCTTTGTTCTTGAGGCTTGAGGACCCAATGACTTAACTGAAGTCGTGTGTCCACATATGAAGCCAACAGTTTTCAAGTAATAAATGGTCAAAACGAAATAACGACTTGCTTCTCCTCAGCTAGGAAGCGGGTTTGAAAACTCCGGCCACCCACCCAGCAGCAGGAACAGCCGCTGAAGTGACAGGCAGCACAAAGGAACATCCCTCCCTCCCTCCCTCTGCAAGGTTTAGGAAGCCCGAGGCAAAAAGCCCAGGCTATAGAGCAGCGCTGGGCCTGGAGCTGGTAACTCAGGCCCTGTGGCTCCGTGCAGAGCCTCCACTTTTTCAAATGTAAAATAAAAAACATCCTGGACAGGAGGGGGTCTCTGGAGAAAAATGAAAGAACGCACACAGACGAGAGCTGCCGGGGGAGAGGCAGCGGAGCTGACATTTTCCGCAAAGGGAAGAGAATAGCATTGCCACAGAGGGACCCCGCATCCAGCAACAGAGCTCTTGCGGCTTATCTTTGTGGAGGCCTCTCTGTTGCCAGAAATCCCTTGTGGAGGAAGCACAAGAAAGTGGATCTGAAGGAACTGGGGGGGTTGCGGGGCGGGCAGTGTTAGCTCCCCCTCCAACTCTGCCCCTTACAGCTGCATCTGGGCAAATGGAGGATGCTCTATTCTCCATGACTGAGCCTGTGTTTGGTTTCCCAGGGAGATGGGCACAATGGACTCTGCTTGCCAAGGATGCTGGTCTTTAACAAAACAGCCGTGCCTTGTGCTCTGTACAAGCACACATTTCTGCACACCCAGAAGAATGCATGCCTTCCAACAAGTATCTGCCATGTGGTAGACACTCAGGAAATTCAGGATCCTGCAATCATTTTTGCATTGCCCAAAGGCCTCCCAAATGGTGGGTGCTCCACACACACACTTCAAAGAAAGAAATGAATGAATGAGCAGATTATTTTGGAATCATGTTCTAATCATCCATCTGGATATGTAGACCCCAAATCAGAGGCAACAACCATGTGAATGAGAGCATCTTCCTGCCATCATGTCAAATGCTCTGGGCGAGGGATTGGCAAACTGCAGCCCAAGGACCAAATCTGGCCTGCACCCTGTTTTTATAAATAAAGATTTATTGGAACACTGCCACACCCCTGTGTTTACATATAGTCTATGGGCTATTTTTGAGCTGTTAACGGTAGGCTGACTTGGGTAGTTAACAACAGAGATCATACGGGCTGCAAAGCCTGAAATATATATTATTTGGCTCTTCACAGAAAAATTTGCAGATTCTTGCTCTAGGCAACTTCCTAGATTTAGCAGGTCTGAGGGGGAGGTCAAGGAGTTCATGTTTCTAAGAAGCTTTCACTTGATGTTGATGCAGTTAGTCTTAGAGTCACCCTTTGTGACGCAAGGTTTTAGGCACTCTCTTTTCTAAAACAAACAAAAGTATGACGAACCATTAAACATTAACTACCAATCTTGTACAAGGCACAAGTCTGGCGCTGCAGTATCACATAACTTGAGTCGGCTACAGTCAAAGAAAGTCCTGGGTATCCCCCATTTCTCTCCTCCCCGGTCTCACTTACTGATACGAGCCTAGCAGCATACACCAAGGAAGAGATGGGAACACTCCCGCTTAGTTCATGGATAGCCACAAATCCAGACAGGTAGCTCAGTGGACTTGCATTGCCTTTTGACTTCCAGCATCCTTTCATCCCTCTCCTGATGGGCAGCCATTTTGAAATAGTTCTCTCCTCCCATTTCCATTCATGTGCTTTGGGCGAGGCTGACTCCAGGCTTAGCCCAATCAGCATCTTGCTTCCCGCCTAAGATACCCTGATTGGTTCAGGGGTGAGCATGTGACCCAGTGGGTTTCCATGGGACTTTCGCAGGGACTTCTGTGAAAACAATGTAGTGAGACAGCACAGAATCTAAGCTGCTGTAGGCATCTCATGACCTTAAGAAGGGGACTCTGAGAGGGAAAGGAACAAGTATGGAAGGGACAGTTCCAAGCATCAGGTGGGAGAAGAAACCTGGTAACTTTGTTTAAGCTCCTAATCCAATGCTACCTCTAGCCACCGTGATGTTCCCATGGTTTTTTCAGTTACGTGAGCCCACACATCCCTTTTTGCTTCTGCCCTTTGGAGTTAACAATTTCTGTGCTTTGCAGCTGAAAAAAAATTCAGATGGGAAGTTATTAAAACTTGCCATCTGACTGTGGTTGAGGGCCATCTGACTGTGGCTAGGGCCACGAACACTCCTGCATGAGAATCCTGCAAGTTTGGACACACTTTGGCATATGTCAAGAGGAGCATTAGTAACCAGCTGTCTGTCTTGGAGCAGGGATGCTTGCTGCCTTGACCATCACCAAGGCTACTATCACTTATAGACCCTGGGAGCTCGGATCTCTCCAACTGCAACCAGCTCATGTCAAAATAGTCCGTCAGTTTCAAGAAAAAAGGATCCTGGGAAAGTGTTCAGGAATCCTGCCACAAGTCAACGGAGCAAAGTGTTAGGTTTTGAAAGGAAGCTGAGAGTTAAAGAAAGACACAGAGAGAGAGTGGCAGCGCTACAGCAAATGCAGGCTTTATGTCCAGCCTAAGACCTACAGAGGTGGAGGACCAGCCTATGCCAGTGCCTACTGAAGCTTACAGGCCGGGTACTTATAGGTATGGGCAGGAGGGCCTAGGCAGTACGGCTTGCTGCCCGGGATGATACTGGTAAGACATTCCCATGATGAGGTAGTTTGGCTTTTGCCCGCATGGAATGTGATGTTCCTCGCACTTTCTCCCGGCAGGTTATGATAAGGATGTTCCTGTGTCTTGTCATCAGGCAGACGGGCAGGATGTCTCTGATGGCCTGAACCCCTGTGGAATGTTTCACTTCACTAAGGTCTGTGAAATGGTGGGGGGGTTTACAAAATGGTGCAGTTTGGACTAACACAAAGAACCACCAAAGAACCTACCGGAGGGTGGGTCATCTCAGGCAAAACTTACCAGGTCACGTTTTCTTTAGCACCGTTCCATGTTCTCTTAGCATCTTCTTGACCCTAAATTAACCACTGCTTGCTCGCTCTCTCTTCTCTCTCTTTCTCTTCCTCTCTCTCTGTCTCTGTTAACTCTCTTACCAAAACGGTGTTCAACTAGTAAACAGGTAGGAAAGGATCTTATCAAACAACCCACAGGAGTCAGTCTCCCCAGTTTTTTAACCAGATTGATCTGGATTTGAATTCCAGGCTCACCTCTTACTCGATATATACGTATAAATAAGCAACTTAAAAGCTCTGAATCCCAGTTTACTTATTTTTAAAATATATGCTTTCCTGAATTATCACAGAGAGATGAGATAAAGCATATGGTGGTCAGGTATAAGGCTATTACCAAACCATAAAAATAATATTACAGACATAACATTAATATTCTTTTAGCCTCCTGGAGGTGTTTGCATTTTTATAGGGAACAATTCCTTCCTAACCCAACATTAGGAAGCGTAATGTCAGAATTTCAGTCTTGGCGACAGGCCTGTTGCTAGGTTTGCCTGACAGGTGGCTACTTCAAGAAGGTGTTCAGGAGTCCTGCACGGTCCTTAGGCAATGACCCTGAGAATCAGAAACTCGGTCCATATATGTGGAAGTAAAAAAAAAAAGATTCCAGAGACTGGAGGGGTCGCTGAGTGACAATCAGGCTGTCATCACTGAACTCTGCTGGGCTACTTGGAATTGGCTTAGGGTGGGATTACACAGACTCCAGCCACACAGAATTTCCTTCTATTTGGTCAGGGGTAGCATCATCCAGTGAGTACATGTGTTAGTGATCTCCCTCGCATAAGCTAGGAATCCCCCTCAGGATCCATTTTTTCAGGAGTTTTGAGAAAGTGACCAACAGCAAAGAGGATGGTCCTTCCACTCCAAGAGCAGCCATCTTACTTAACTGACAAACTAGAGAGAAATGCAGGGACTCAGTACAACCCCGGTACAACCTGTTCCCCCTTATCGCATATTATACGAGCCTGTGTGGGCCCTGCTTCCACGGTACACTAAAGACCCGTGGCACCTGCATCATTGGAGCAAATGACAAGCTTCTGAAGTGCAGATTCGTTAACACTGAGAGTGGTACCCAGCGGATTTGTGCCAGATGAATAGATCCTTTTCATTGCCCATTTTGGAAATTTCACATTTCATTCTGCTTTGCGAATCCCACCACTGCATGGTAATATAGATGCACATTCTGCAAAACAATAACAAATAATGTTCTGCTTGAAGGAAAATCAGACATTAGGCTTCTCATAAGAAACAGGGAGTGCTGTGGAGGACTTCATGATATTACATCTTGGAGAAGAAAAAGCCATTCAGTGGTTCACTCCCCAAGTCTGTGGGACGGATTATTTTTCTAAAAAAAGGGTTATTTTCATAACTTTGAGACTACAATGAATTTCTGCAAAACCCACAGAAAAACTGCCTTTTTTCAATGACTTTTCCCCCATCTTTCCCCAAGATTCTTTAAATCTGACAAAATTTTTCTTTTCAATTAAAACAAAAAATTAAACAGTTGTGCCTCAAAAGGGCTAGCAGTGCTTTCAAGAACTGATAATAATTAATTTAGGACCATGTATAGTCAGATAACTTTATATACACGTTGCACAGAGACACCCCTGCAAACACCCACTGCTTTTTGCTGTGGTACCGTTCCTTGTCAGAACACCCCAGGAAACTTCCACATATCAGAGATCACGTATGACCGTCCTATCTTCTGTGTAAAAGGTCATCTCCCAGCAGAAGAATAGCTCGCCTAGTTAAAGGGATACCAATTTTTAAGCGCTCTGCCAAGCTGAAGATGGAGTGAATGAGTGAGAGAGGGAGATGTCAGATTTCAAATGCAGGGCACGCTCATGGTGCCCTCAGATGCTGAGCTTGGAGGAGGGGGAGAGAAACCTCTATTTAGAGATGATTGGAAAAACCAGTACTACATGGTGCACTTGAGAAGCAATGGGGGAGGCTGTTCTTGCCCTCTACTTCGATGTGACAAAATGGCCACCATGGAAACAGGAAGCAGCAGCAAATGGCTGCTGCAGGGCTTCCTGGATGCTTGAGGAAGTGCCTGTGTCTGTCCAGATCTGTGTGGGGTCTTCCTGGGGTAGCAGATTTTTAAAGTCGGGGGCGAACAAAAGGGATGCATTTAGAAGAAACGGACAACTGACAAGGAAAGTGGTCAGAAAGCACCAAACGGTAATGATCTGGGAACACCCAAAGCTCCAGGAATGTATGTTGACCCCAAGGAACTTAGAATTCACAGTATTTTCACCATCTTGAATCTACATAACCATGCCACCTCAAGGAACCAAAAATATCCTAGTCTCTGCAAATGCTCACCGGCTGCTTTTGAAATGCCCTGTTTAAAATGACCTCATCACTATCATGAGTAAATGGGCAGGGGATTGGAGGCTCCATGGAGGGCTATACCTAAGCCAACCTGCTAGGACAGCAGACAGGTCTCTGCCCTCCCCCAGCTCCCACTGTTAGCTCCCTTCCTCCTGGGAGTTGAGGACTTCCTGACGCTCCCGGTTACATCAGACACCGATCTGGCCCAGTTTCCCTATTAGAAGGCCTCTGCCACAACCAGCCAATCCCATACACCGATCTGAGTAACTGTGTTTTCCCGCCTTCAGGACATGGTTACATTTAGTAAAGTCTTTTCCTTCTGAAGGCAGATGCCCAAAGCAAAGAGAGTGAAGCAGTCAGAATTTCAGACACTGTGAACAACTCCCCTTGGGGTACCTCTGGGGCTGGCGTCTTTACATCACTATGACAGAGAACTGGCCCGCACAGACTATGACCACTGTGTCTTTTCTTAGAGCTTTTGTTTCTCTGTGGTCGTCCATGTGCTCTGTTTCTTTCTCTCCTCACCACTCTCCAAACCACACTCACACAAATACACGTCCCGCATAAACAAAGATGCGAATATGTATGTCGTCTATCCGTGTGACACTCTCACACATGTGGGGGCGTTAGCACAGCCTTTCCCCACAGTCTGTCTTGAGCTTCCCAGTACCCAGCATCCCCCAAAGCAGGCAATGGCACACTCTGGCTTATACGCTAGATCTAGCCACTGCCTGCTTTGTAAATAAAGCTTTGCTGGAACATAGACCTGCTGATTCGTTTGTGTATCCTCTATGGCTGCTTTTGTGCTAGAACACGGTTGAGAAGTCACAAAAAGACCACGTGGTCTGAAATACTTGCTCACTGGTCCATTAAGAAAAAGTTTGCTGCCCCCTAGTCTAAAGCAGCATCTTATATCTAGAAAATCCATTTCTTAAAAATTGTCAAAAGGTCTTTCTCTTACCTTAAAAGTGATTCATAAACCTCTACCTCTTAGAGTCATGGAGCCCTATAATTAGAAGGTGTATTTGAGATTATTAGTCCTACTTATGGCCTAATACCTGATTCTCTTGTAGAATACCTATGGACATTTCACTTCTCTTGATGATTCCAGGAAAAGGAAACGCACCACTGCTCATAGGGAAGCTGTGATGTTTCCTAACAGCTTGATTGGAAAGTTCTTTTTTATCTGCAGTGAGAATCTGATATCCTATCATTTCCACCCACTGGTTCCCATTCTGCCCTTTGGGGCCAGTCAGGAAAAGGAGGACACTCCTCTTTTAAAAGTCAGCCAGGCACAGTGGCGCGCACCTGTAATCCCAATACTTTGGGAGGCTGAGGTGCGTGGATCACTTGAGGTCAGGAATTTGAGAACAGCCTGGCCAACATGGTGATACCCCATCTCTACTGAAAATTCAAAAATTAGCCAGGCATGGTGGTACATGCCTGCAGTCCTGGTTACTTGGGAGGCTGAGGCAGGAAAATCACTTGAACCTGGGAGGCGGAGGTTGCAGTGAGCCGAGATGGTACCACTGCACTCCAGCCTCGGCGACCGAGTGAGACTCCATCTCAAAAAAAAATAAAAATAAAAAAATAAGGCATCAAGTGTCTGGAGGTAATTGACATGCCTCACCTTTATGTTTTGCTTCTCCAGGTTAAAAAATAACCCCAGTCCCTTTGTCTGTTCGTCAGGTGGTCTGGTCTCAAGGCCTGCCACCTCTGTAGCTTCTCATGGTGGCTGATATCCTTTTTAAACCTAGAGGGCTATGAGTGCTATGAAGACATCAGGTGCCTTCTCAAGATGGACATTCATTCCTGGTCACCATGGTGCTGACAGTTCACCAGTGAAGTGTTAGAAGCTTCCGGAGGGCAGGAGCACAGGCTTGCTGCTCTTTCTCTGGAGCATGAGGCACAGGGCCGCCCCATCATCTAATCAGGTCCCAAGATGTCCTCTGAAGCTGGATATGCCAAGCTTTTGCACCAGTGGCTGGAGGCCTAGCGGGGATTCCACCGGAAAGCTGATTCTAGAGAATGGTATATTTTGAATTAACCACTCAACAAATCATAAAGCAGGATTGTCAGATTCATTATGAGAAAAGCTGCACTGAAAATAATGCCTTAAGTATGCGTTGTTGCTGCTGGGGATACAACTGGTATTAGTGGCTTAAGGGGCTCAGGAAATTTCCATGAGACCGTAACAAAGAAACAGCCAGCATTTGGTGAGAACAATGGAGGATGGACCCTTTTTTTTCATCGATGAAAGGAGATCTTTCTTATTATTAAAAAATTTGCTACTCCAAACACCCACTTCTCCCCCCTGGTGTACCATGTCAGAGTTACTGAGGAGGAGGTTTTAAAAAAAAATCATTAAACAACCCCCCAAAAAGAGAGCTCAATGAGGTCTCGTTCCGCGGTAATGAGCTCCAATTTAACTCCATCATTATTTCTCACATTAAAGGCCCCAGAATAGTGTCACATGCCCAGAAGCTACTTTTTTTTTTTTAACCAGCTAATCCTAGAAATAAGAAACTGCCACGAGGGACAGTGAGTCAGGGCCTGGAAAAGTGCTTTAGGAGAGGAATGTGGCAACAAACTGACCGGAACCTTGGGAGGCACAGCCTGTGCAAAGCCCTTACCACCTGGGGCGGCGGGGTGGGGCCCAGCTTACGTAGTGACTGCCCAGTGAGTAATGAAGAGCCTAGGTTTGGGCCGAGCGCAATGGCTCATGCCTGTAATCCCAGCACTTTGGGAGGCTGAGGCGTGCAGATCGCTTGAGGTCAGGAGTTTGAGACCAGCCTGGCCAACATGATGAAACTCTGTGTCTACTAAAAATACGAAAACTAGCCAGGCATGGTGGTGGGCACCTGTAATCTCAGCTACTCAGGAGGCTCAGGCAGGAGAATCGCCTGAACCCAGGAGGCAAAGGTTGCAGTGAGCCGAGATCATGCCACTGCACTCCAGGCAGGGTGACAGAGTAAAACTCTGTCTCAAAAAAAAAAAAAAGGAGTCTAAGTTCGGTGTTGGATTCTAAGTTTGAGGCTTAGCTGTGCCGCTTGTGCCAAAACGTTACAACTTTAGGGAATTTTACTTAAGTTCCTGATGCCTTGTGTTGGCTCATCTGTGAAATGGAACCCATAATAGTACCTACTCCCAGGGGGAGACAAAATGAAATAGGATGCAGAAAACAGACTCTAACATATCAAGGAGAAGAAGGGAATCTGCAGGATGATGGACAGGGAGGGACATCTGGAAGCAACAGCTGGGCTCCAGGCTTAAAGATTAACCAGTGCCAAGGGGGGCAGATCAGAAGGCTCTGGGAGAACTTTCATAAGAAGACGAAATGGGTAGAACGCCCAATATATTTGCATACCTTGAGAGATGACGCACACTGCTCGGGGAGACTTCAGGTATGTGCCAACGACAGAAGACTAAGAAAAGCAAAAATAGAACCACCTAAAACACAGTTATTCAGGAAAGGAAGAGTAAACAGAGTACCATATGGCTCAGCTAGGCTAAATATTGATCGGATAAAAATGACAATATCAAGATATTGGCAAGATGGGAATTCTATGAGGTTTTTAAAGAGGCATTTAAAAGAGAGCTTGGCCCTCATTTTTCACAGTGGGAAATCAGTAGATAATGCCTAGAAATAAAAATCAAGAAATAGCAACAAGGCCAGGCGCAGTGGCTCACACCTGTAGTCCTAGCACTTTGAGAGGCCCGGGGCGGGCAGATCACTTGAGGTCAGGAGTTCAATACCGGCCTGGCCAACATGGTAAAACCCTATCTCTATCCCAAAATACAAAAATTAGCTGGGTGTGGTGACATGTGACTATAGTCCTAGCTACTCAGGAGGCTGAGGCATGGGACTCTTGAACTCTAGAGGTGGAGGCTGCAGTAAACCGAGATCATGCCACTGTACTCCAGCCTGGGTGACCGAGTGAGACCGTGTCTCCAGAAAAAAAAGAGAATGAAGCAAAGAAACAGCAATAACAGCATTTTATTGAGAGATACGGAGGTAAAGTTCTAAGGAATCAGTTTAAAGATTAAACGAGTTCATCCCTAAAAGAGTAGGAGCTAGATGGGAGATTTTGGGGGAGAAATTATATATATTTTTACAACAAGGCTGGTACAATTGTATGAATCTGAAAACTGTGTATATAAGTAACTTTGATAAAAGTAAAACTAAATTAAAATTCCTACTGAAATGGGTCCCATCAACCAGTTCCTCTGGATTTGTTAGCATTAAGACCAGATTTAGCAGTTTCTCTGCTGACTCTCTCAACCTTCTAACAGATGAAATGTCAAATAAGGCAGGTCAAGAGTGTTTCCAAAAGTGTATATTTTTATTTTTTATTTTTTTTTTGAGACAGAGTCTTGATCTATCGCCCAGGCTAAAGTGCAGTGGCACGATCTCGGCTCACTGCAACCTCCACTTCTCGGGTTCAAGCGAGTCTCCTGCCTCAGCCTCCCCAGTAGCTGAGATGACAGGCACCTGTCACGATCCCCAGCTAATTTGTGTATTTTTAGAAGAGATGGGGCCTCACCATGTTGGCCAGGCTGGTCTTGAACTCCTGACCTCACGTGATCCGCCCACCTCAGCCTCCCAAAGTGCTGAAATTACAGGCGTGAGCCACTGCACCCAGCCTGGAAGTGTATATTTAACAGGAGGAGATGCATAGCAAATGTATGGAGAGTTGACAAACCCTATGACTGATACATTTTGCATATGTGAAGGTCATACTAATGGGTAACAATGCCTGGGCTGAGAGATCTGTCTGTCTGGGTGGTCCACTGTAGACTCCTGTAAGGATGTCCCTTCTATTTCTGTGTTTATCCAGATGCATACATTTTCTACCATGTTTTAACTAACTCAAGGATCCCACACCTACCAGTCAATTTTTGGGATCTCACGGAGCCTCTACACACCTAGATTAAATTTTCAAGTTCCCCTTTGTTTATTGGCCACATAAGGTGCATTGAGATACAGATAACTGGAGGCATAAAGGCTATTTCTGATAATCATTCTTATATCTTTTCTTAAAAATATCACAAAACTTTTATTATTCTTTTAATGTCTTTTAATGATCCTCTGGACTTACATAATTTTCTTTGAGATTCAGTCTCCTGTTGCCAAGGCTAGAGTGCAATGGCGCCATCTCAGCTTACTGCAACCTCCGCCTCCCAGGGTTCAAGTGATTCTCCTGCCTCAGTCTCCTGAGGAGCTGGGATTACGGCACGTGCCATCACACCTGGCTAATTTTTTGTATTTTTAGTAAGGACAGGGTTTCACCATGTTGGTCAAGGTGGTCTTAAACTCCTGACCTTGTGATCCGACCCCCTCAGCCTCCCAAAGTGCTGGGATTACAGGCATGAGCCACTGTGCCTGGCTATAATTTTCAAAAATCTATTTTGATCCATATTTTTCCTCTGATCTATCCAAGTTTTGTGTGTTTGCGTGTGTGTGCATGTGTTTGTGACACAAGGTCTTGCATTCTCACCCAGGCTGGAGTGGAATGGTGCAATCATAGCTCACTGTAGCCTTGACCTTCCAGGCTTAGTTCATCTTCCTACCTCAGCATCCTGAGTAGCTAGGACTATACACAGGTACCACCATGCCTAGCTATTTTTTTTTTTTTTTTGTAAAGTTAGGGTCTTACTATGTTGCCCAGGTTGCTCCCGAACTCCTGGGCTCAAGCAACCCCTCCCCACCTCAGCCTCCCCAAATGCTGGGATTACAGATGGGAACCAATGTACCCCACCCCCCCTCCCTCCAATTTAAGCTTAACATGTCTTTGATCAAGTCAGTATGTTGCTTGTCAGTACATTCTTGTCAGTTTCAATGGGCTGATGATTAGGTCATGACATCCCCCATGATCACTGACAGTATTTTACCATCCGTGATACTGCAGTTCCTCATCCTCCCCCCTCCTCCATAGAAATGTTACATTCAGCACTCCCAGTCCAGACAGCTGTTCATACACTAGTTCCTTTGAGATCAAAATTATGAACACAGATTTGAAGCAGAGATGCGAACACACCAAAACTACTTTGGTGCTGTTTGCAACTTTAAAGTCACTGGTGAGAAAATCGAGTTGCTACTGGAAGTATGCATTCCTTCTCACATGAGTCTTCCTTCTGATACTTTGTGCTATTTGCTATCTCTGATCACATTGAATAAACTATGAAAGTTAGGACTTTATCTTCAGAAAGAGAGGACAAAGATCCCTGCAGGAAAACACATTCTTTTGGGAGTTGCCACAGTATCCAGTGGGTCAAAGCGCTGTTTCAAAAGTAAAAGTGATAGAAAATATGGAATTGTTCAATTACGAACAAGAATTCTGTTTTTTTAGACAGACTCTCACTCTGTCGCCAGGCTGGAGTGCAGTGGCACAATCTCGGCTTACTGCAACCTCTGCTTCCTGAGTTCAAGCGATTCTCCTGCCTCAGCCTCCTGAGTAGCTGGGACTACAGGCGCACTACTACACCCAGCTGAGAACAAGAATTGGTTTTTGTTCCTTGAGACAGAGTCTTGCTCTGTCACCCAGGCTGCAGTGCGGTCATGTGATCCTGGCTCCCTGAAAACTCTGCCTCCCGGGTTCAAGCAATTCTCTGCCTCAGCCTCCCAAGTAGCTGGGATTACAGGTGCGTGCCACCACGTCCGGCTAATTTTTGTATTTTTAGTAGAGATGGGGTTTCACCATGTTAATCAGGCTGGTCTCGAACTGCTTACCGCGTGATCCACCCACCTCGGCCTCCCAAAATGCTAGGATTACAGACGTGAGCCACCGCGCCCAGCACAACAATTCTTTAGTGGTTTTCTACTTGTATGCCAATACTACAGATATCCTATTTAATATATATATATATATACACACACACACACACATATATGTATATATAGGGATATGTATATATGTATATATATATATATAAACATATCACATATATATGATATATATTAAATAGGATATCTGTATTAAATAGGGTATCTGTATACATATGTGATATCCTATTTAATACAGATTAATATTTTTTGAGATGGAGTCTTGCTCTGCTGTCCAGGCTGGAGTGTAGTGGTGTGATCTTGGCTCACTGCAACATCCACCTCCTGGGTTCAAGTAATTTCTGTGCCTCAGCCTCCCAAGTAGCTAAGATTACAGGTGCCCACGACCATGCCCAGCTAATTTTTTGTATTTTTAGTAGAGATGGGATTTCACCATGTTGGCCAGGCTGCACTTGAACTCCTGGCCTCACGCAATCAAACCGCCTCGGCCTCCCAAAGTGCTGGGATTATAAGCGTGAGCCACTGCTCCTGGCCTTATTTAATGTTTTAAAATAATATTTCACATGAACAAAGAAGGACAGAGATATGTTTGTAATGGTACAGAAAACCCTGTTGAAACCTTAAAAGCTGGTATGGTAAGTAACTTTCTAGATTTTATATTAAATGAGGCTTTGACATGGTCCCAGAGTAAACCGAACTCCATACCCCTTAGATAACATTTCCAGGGTACTTCTACGTGCCAGGCACTGACCTAAGCCTCTTACATTCATTGTATTATGTCACATTGCTATTAACCCATTTGACAGATAAGGAAACCAAGGCCCAGAAGGGTAAAGACATTTGCCTTGGGATTGAAAGTTCACGTTAGTAAGGCCAGGACTTGAACGCAGCTCTTATCCCAAAGATGATGCTCTTTATCACTAGAGCAGTGGTTTTCAGTAAGGGGTGGTTTTTCCCCATAGAGGACATTTGGCAAAATCTGGAGATATTTTTAGTTGCCATGCCTGGGGCTGGCAGTGCACCTGCAATCTAGGGTAATATCTAGAAGGTAGAGGTCAGGGGTAATGTTAAACATACTAAAAGGCACAGCACAACCCCACAACAAAGGATCGTCTGGGCCGAGCATGGTGGCTCATGCCTGTAATCCCAGCACTTTGGGAGGCCAAGGTAGGTGGATCACCTGCCGTCAGGAGTTCAAGACCGGCCTGGCCAACATGGCGAAACCCTGTCTCTACTAAAAATACAAAAACTAGCCGGGTGTGGAGGCTCTCACCTGTAGACCCAGCTACTCAGGAGGCTGAGGTAGGAGAATTGCTTGAATCTGGGAGGTGGAGGTTGCAGTGAGCCTAGATCATACCACTACACTCCAGTCTGGGCGATAGAGCGAGACTCCATCTAAAAACAAACAAACAAAATCCATCTAAAAACAAACAGAAACAAAACAAACAAACAAACCCAGTCATCTGGCCCCATGCCGACTCACGATGGATGAACCCTGCACTGTGCTCTGCTCGTTTCTCTTTAAAAAATTCTGAACTAATTGCCCGTTATCCTATTCACAGCATCTAGAGTTGTGCGTAGCACGTAGCACTCTGTTAATTGTCTCCTATTAGCAAATGGATTTCTTTTCTGAAATTATTAAAGCCCCTATACCACTACATAAAAAGACACCTATCGTTTTTCTTTCATGTAGTGATTATATGTGTAATACTTTAAAAAGGCCTATAGACTTGAATCTCACCACTGGTGCTTGGAACAGGGGCCCCTGATGTGTAAAACTCTCCAGGGACAGTACAAAAGTCCCATGAATAGACGCTAGTTACTTACCTTAAGTGCAGACATAGAAGACATCTACTGATCTGTTCCCCCACATACCAGTTGTCCCACAGGGCTTTGTTAAGTATGCTTATATGTACATCTTAGAGTTACACTTTTAACAAGGTTTAGAAGAAAACAATGCTTACTATACAATTCTTGGTTTTCTTTTCCCCCCCTTTGTTATTTCATAATCATCACCCTACCTGGAATAAATAGGCCAGGGCCTTAGAGGAATGTAGCAATTCCACTGAAGTTATGGGAAAGTGGCTGAAGGGCCTAAGTGGAAGATAGGGAGTTAGCAAATGGAAAGACACAATATTCCCTGTTAGCCTCCCAGTGGGCATCTTTCTCCACGCCTTACTAGTTTGTATGATGGGTAGAGGCTTATGTGGAGGAGAGAACGGAGAATTAGGTCACGCCCATGATACCTGAAGATTGGCTTATTTACAAATGTCTTGCACACTGCAAGTGTACCACATAGGCTCAAACTGGAGAGGGCTGTATTTTAGCCTCCTAACCTCCTTTTGCAGCTTTAGTGAAAGTTTTCAAAGGGAAATTGAAATGTTTAATTGTTAACTAGAAGACTCTTTTACTTTATTTTCATTCATTCAACACATACTAAGTATATTAGTCTGCTTTCACGCTGCTGTAAAGAACTGCCTGAGACTGGGTAATTTACAAAGGAAAGAGATTTAACTGACTGACAGTTCTACAACGCTGGAAAGGACTCAGGAAACTTACAATCATGGCAGAAGGCACAGGGGAAGCAAGCACATCTTACATGGCAGCAGGAGAGAGAGAGAGTTAAGGGGGAGGTGTGCCAGACTCATCAAACTAGCCAGGTGTGGAGGCTTTCACCTGTAGTCCCAGCTACTCAGGAGGCTGAGGTAGGAGAATTGGATTCCCCATGCTGTTCTTGTGAGAACTCCCTCACTATCACGAGGACAGCATGGGGAAACCACCAACATGCAAGGATTACAATTCAGGATGAGATTTGGGTGAGGACACAGGACCAAACCATATCACTAAGCACCAGGGTATCCTCCTGAGTACACAGATGGACAACATTTCCCAACCTCGTTTGTGGTGAGGTGTGACCAGGTGGATGAGTTCTTACCAGTAGCAGAGGAGCCTAGGCAATGCCAGCTACTTCTCCCCTTAACACTGATCCTGCAGATGGTGGCAATGCCCCCTGCAGTGTGGAAGCAGCATAAGGGGATGAATCTAAGTGGCTCTCTTGAGAGCAAGAAATTCACTTCTTTGCTCATCCAGCTGCTCTGTCTGGGGCCATCTTTGTCAAAGCATTTGTACTTACATGGATGCCTAATAGCAGTCTATGCACTCATGGAGTTCATAATCTAGACAGACAGTAAATACCAAAGATGATCAGGGAGGCCTCTTTGAGGAGGTGACATTTATGATGAGACCTGAACAGTAAAGATTATTAGCGATGCTAAGATCTAGGCACTCAGACAGATAGAAAATGAAATGCAAAGGTCAAAATTGACTTGTGTCTGAGGAACAGAAGAAGCGTGATGGGGCTGGAATGCAGTGATGAGGTCAGAGCGGCACTGGGCGAGGTTGAGAGGTGGCAGAGGAGAAGCAGAGGCAGTTCTAAGTATGATGTGAAGCCACTAGAGTGTCTTAAACTGGGTATAGGCTTGTGTTTGGAGAGAGAGAGAGGGGAGAAGGAAAGAGATAGCATCTGATTTGCATGTTGAAGATCACCTTTGTCAACAGCACAGAAAACAGATTGCAAGGACCAAGAACAGAAACGAGAAAAGTGAAGACATAATTGCAGTGGTTCAGTGAGCAATGATGGTGGCTTGGACCAGGATATTAGTAGTGGGGGGTGTGGGAAAGGGCTGGATTTAGGGATGTGTTGGAGATAAAGTCAATGGATCTGGCTGACAGATAAGAAGTGAAGGGTGAAACAGTTCTTATCTTGAACAAGTGGGCAGTGGTGGTATTTATTAAGCTGGGCAAGACTTGGGGGGGTCTTGGAAATGGGGGGGGACATCAACAGGCCAGGTTTTTGTTTTTTTGTTTTTGGAGATGGAGTCTCCCTCTGTTGCCCAGGCTGGGGTGCAGTGGCACAATCTTGGTTCACTGCAACCTCCGCCTCCCAGGTTCGAGCGATTCTCCTGCCTCAGCCTCCTGAGTAGCTAGGATTACAGGCGTCCACCATCACGTCCGGCTAATTTTTGTATTTTTAGTAGAGATGGGGTTTCACTAAGTCGGCCAGGCTGGTCTTGAGCTCCTGACCTCAGGTGATCCACCCACCTTGGACTCCCATAGTGCTGGGATTATAGGCATGAGCCACCCAGCCAAGAGGCCTATTTTAAAAGTGCTAAGCTTGAAAGGCCAGTTAGAGGCTGACATGGGGAGTCTGAGGTTCAGGAGAGATTACTGAGGAGTCTTTGGCAAATCAATGGAATTTAAAGCCATAAACCTAGATGTGTCCTCTCAGGCAAAGGGAAACAAGAGAAAAAGAGGAGACCCAGGAAAAAGTGCCTAGCAGACATTTAAGCCTCTTCCCACCAGCCTCTAGGATAAACAACACATCAGCACTTCTAGGGAAGCCAGGAAGAGCCTGCACTGTTGGTAATTCCAGTGGGCACCATGAGAATTCCTTTCTGTGAGTGCTGGTGCTGGCCTGCCTTGGCTCATGAGAGCTGTTTGTTAAATTTTCAGGAGTTGTGTGAGCCAGTTATTAAATACAGCTATTATTGTGGAAGTCAGGGTAGAGCATTTATAACACAGAAATCAGCAAATTTTCCATAGGAGGGTCTTTAAAACATCTTGAGAGCCTATTTATCAGCAGAGCACTCGTCTCCCCATACTTTGCATCCAGACTTAACAGAGGAATGGCATGGGGTCCCCAGATGCCATCTGACTCACTTATGGGACTTCATTCTTACATAAGCTGACCCATAAGCACATCATTTGCAGTATACAATGGCACGATCCCATCACCCGGGAACTCCTATAACACTGCAACCTCCATCCAGCATTGCTCTCTTGACAGCACAAGTACACGGTAAGTGGCAGTGGGTCTTTGCGTTTTTTTTTTTTTTTTTTTGAGATGGAGTCTCACTCTGTTGCCCAGGCTGGAGTACAGTGGCACAATCTCAGCTCACTGCAACCTTCACCTCCTGGGTTCAAGCAATTATCCTGCCTCAGCCTCACGAGTAGCCGGGAATACAGGCATGTACCACCATGCCCCGCTAAGGTTTTTTTTTTTTTTTTTTTTGGTATTTTTAGTAGAATCAGAGTTTCATCATGTTGACCAGGCCAGTCTCAAACTCCTGACCTCAGGTGATTCACTGTCCTTGGCCTCCCGAAGTGTTGGGATTACAGGCGTGAGCCACCATGCCTGGCCGCAGTGGATCTTAAGCAGCCCTGGGAAAATGCTAAAAGGAAGGCTTGATAACCCGAGTATCTGAATTTTTGTGGAATTAATTCTTAGAAAGGTAGAATATTCTCTCTACTAAACAATCATCACAAAGGATCTGGGAACTTGGGGAGTTCCTTTAGTCTGAGGCATAGGGGGAAATGCTGAGGAAAATGCTTGGCCCCGTGAAAGAAAGCAGAGGGGGACTAGTTACTAGGACATTCGAGACATCTCTCCATCTCTGGGGACACACAGTACCCCATGACAGCAAGTTCGCTTTTATAATCTTTCTTTCTTTTCCCTCCACTCAGCCTTGGTATTGTCTCTACCACACCTATTTCATCGACTCTAAGGTGCGTTTTCATGAAGGTGCAAATGGGTTGATTAGTTTATTCAGGAGTATTGACATGCTACAGTGCAGTGGAGCATGCAGTCAGTTTCCCTGCACGCTTGAGTGGGCTGTGGTTACCCCACTGCCTCCAGCAGGAATCGAGTGCTGTTTGCCTCTGTGCTAGGGGGGCTGGAGAGACTTGTCATTCCAGCATCACCCTAATTATAATTTTCAGAAGATGTAGCTGTCTGGATATAACAGGACCATCAAAGGTACGTGGGGGGGAGAGAGAGAGAGAGAGAGAGAGAGAGAGAGAGAGAGAGAATGTGTGTGTGTGTGTGTGTGTGTGTGTGTGTGTCTGTAGATAGTGGAGGGTACACTCCCAGAGGCTGGGCTTGAGAAAGAATGAAATGGAATCATTGCATTATTGCCTGTGCAAAGCTGAGGCTGCACACAGTAACAGACATACAGACATAGGTGCTCGCACGCGTATGTACAAAACCCACGAACTTTCCTGAGTGAGGCTTTTCTTTAGAGATGAATTTAGTGAATCAGAAAATATCAAATCTGTTAAACAAAATCACGAAGGTTACCAAATCCAAAGCTTTGTTGCTTTTTTTCAGATGCGGAAACTGAGACCCAGAGAGGTTAAGCGATTGCCCTGAAGACACACAGCTAACCAGAGAGATACAAGTTTCTGCCTTCCTGACTGCCAGTTCTCATAAGCAAGCTTCCCCAGGAATAAGGTGGCAGGTCTGAGCAAAATGCTAAAAACGTGGCTCCATTTTGTTCGTGCACGTGTGTGTGTATATGAGCTGCTGGTGTGTGATGGGACTTCGTGGGGATATTCTCTCCCCGTTTCATGTTTTCACATCTCCCACAAGACAGGAATGAAAAGGAAGGAAGAGCTGAAGCATTCCCTCAGGCAAGTAGTTCTGTGGCAAACAAAGAGCCCACAGCCTGGTCTCCAAGGGGTCAGTCTGACTTCCTTCTCTCAGAAGCATCCCGGGCTGTATTTTCATCTTCACCGTGTTCCAATCTTGCATAATCTATAATAATGTGATTCCAAATGCATTTTAGCAAATGCAAGATGGAATGGGACTCCCCGGGCGGCTCCCAAACATCTGATCTGTGAAACCCGCAAGAGCTGCAGTGAAAAGTTCACTGAAAAAAATCAGACAGCTGCCTGTGTCCTGGGCTAGGGGCGAGGTTCTTCCTGGGTTGGTGCCTCTCGGTCATTTTTGTTGTCCTTAAAAAGGGATGACGCTGAGGAGTTGGAGGTTCACCTTTGCTCCTGTGTTTAATTGCTGCAAAAGCCATTTATTACCTTGTGTTCTTCCCCAGAGGGGACACTGCCTCTCCAAGCCACCAGACCTGCTGTGTTTGGCTTCTCTCTACCTGCCCCAGGAGCGATCCCTGTCACCTCTCAATAATTCTGGGTCACTTCCATGCCCGGGTCTGTCTGGCTCCAGTACAGGAAGGCCCTCATGAAAGGAAGAAGGGCAGGAACTGGGATTTTTTTTGTTCTTTCTTTGAATTTTGCATAAAATTCCCTCCCCCAGCCACCTAATGAGAAAACATCCATCATCTATGTCTTTTCCCTGGAATGTCGGTGGCCATCTCGAGCCGGTTTGTGGTCCTGCTCATCTGTATACAGGCAGGGCTTGTGGAATTGCTTTTCCCTCAGAAAAATATGTTCATTTCCACCTTCCTCAGATGGCCCTCACAAATGAAAGTGCTTTGTCATTTTTAATGCCCGGTGTTCCTTTCCTCCCCCACTGCTTCCAGTCACGATCCAGCCGATAAAACCCACAGGTATTTAAAAACACACACACACACACACACACACACACACACACACACCTCAAAAGCCCAGAGGACTGCCCGACTCCACTGGTGTCCCCTTGCGGGTTTTCCTTGCACACAGAGCAAAAATGGCTGCAAGGGGGAGGTTCTTTCTATTTCCTGGGAATTTCCTTGGTCCTATGCAGCATTCGGATGGACAGACACATGGAGACAGGGGAAGCGCTGAGCTCTAGGTAACAGATGCCCGCCTTAAAAGGGAGGCACAAAGCCCGGCCCAGTCCCCTTGCCTGGCCGGCTCTGATCATCCTGAGAATGAAGAGAGGTCAACGTGCTTTGTAAAAACTGGAAAGTGCCTACAAATTCAAAGTTATTATTATTTCTAAAATGTCTCCAGCCTATGATTTGTCATAGACACCTATAATTCTGTTTAGATATTTGGGTAATTGTTCCTCACGCCGGAGGGAACAAAAGTCTTTCTTTGAAATGTGTGTACATCTGCGTGGAGGCTTACACACAGAGAGAGCCCTGTTGTAACAAGGGTTTGACTCCACAGAGATTTGTAGATGCCAAAAGAATAACAATAACCTCCTCAGAAAAACAACTGCATCAAGCTTTGCACAGGCAAGTTAGTAAGATCACCTGATTCCAGAATTATTAAAGAGTCACCCTCTATGGATGTGGGGTCAAAATACTAGTCCAGGAAAGGAAAAGGATAGATTTGTGGCCCAAAACTTATTTCAAAGCAGAGTCTTTGCAAAATATAATCGTTTCCCACATATCTGCACTTCAGGACTAGGTTATCTTCATTTCTTTGTGATTGTTATTTAAAGCCATATTAGTTTTAACTTTCTCTGCCTTTTCTTGATCACTCCATTCACTCAAACAGTTAAGAATCTGTAAACAAAGATTTAATTGAGTCCAAATGATCTAACTTCCAAAGGGACCCCTTGTTTCCTCGGGAAAACTTGAACATCTTCATTGATGATGGAGAACCTTGCTTCTCGAATTACCTGGCACGAAGGCAACTTTGCTGTTGTTTTTTGTTGCTAATATCTAATTCCCCATGGCCTGATACTTTTGTAAAATACATAAAAGTTGAATTACTAGAAAAATAAAATGTTGCTTGAATGTTGCAGTCATGTCAGATGGCTATAAAAGTCTTTAAACTCTTACTCTGAATGTCTGTACTGTCCTTGTTGAGAATCCCTATCAAATGGTTCAAAGACCAGGAACAACCTGTGGACCCGACTCTGACTATCACTGAGGTTGAGACAACTGTCCTACCATCTTACCCATGATGGCTCATGTTCCAGCTATGAAACTGCTCACTCCTTAACTTACAAGAGTTTGTCAATCCAATGTTTTAATAGCTTTTTAAAGCAGGGACAGGTCTGTATACAAAGCCTCCAAGCTAAGTAATCAATTGGTAACTGAGAGGGAGGGCTGTTAATGTCAATATGAATTACACAAGGCATTGTCCAAGAATAAATCAGGAAGTTACCCTAATCAGGAACGTACAGCAGAGGGAGGTGAGGATTTGGGGGTGGCTGTCATACATATGGAAAATAAAAAAAAATTACAGAGAAGTAATTCTTAACCTGTATTCCATCAGACAGTAGATTAAGGGGTAATACAGATAGCTAACACCAGCTGGACTAAAGAACCGGAAGCAGAGGACACACATACGAGTGTGCACAGGCATACAAACATGTGTGCATGTGTGTGTGTGTGCATGTGCGTGCATGTGTGGACACACGGTCCACCTGGCAGGCTGGTTGATTGGAGCTGAGTAAGGAAGGGTGGAAAAAAGGTTGAGGGAGCATTTTCAGAAAGGGGGTCCAATTTATATCCATTGCAGTAATTGGTTTGTTTGTGTAGAGCAGGAAGAAGGGGCAGTGGGGGACGTGATGGAGTGAAACACCGAGGGCTGCGATCCCCTGCTTGATGAGTTGGAGAGAAATTGTTAGTAACCAAGACTGGTCCCGCAGGGGTTCATTAAGTGACTGGCCCTCCACCATATCCTGTCATTTCCAACCTGGATGCAGCAACATTAGCCAGCTTTGCGGCATGCAATTGTGCGTCTGCAACGGTGTGTGTGGAGGCGCAGGAGCGTCTGCGGGCTGGGTCTGTGTGCACGTTTGTACCTTTTCTTGTGGATACAGTTAAGTTTTCTGTGGGAATTAGAATCATGAAGGCCACATGCATTTTTTTTTTTAAAGGCATAAAGCAAAAGGTGCTTTCTTACTGGAAACACAAATTTGCTTTGACACTTAAAAAGTACCGTGGAGTCGAACAATAGGAAAGCTAAGAAAGGGTCTGAACTGGGCGGGCGGGAGGGAGCCGAACACTGAAAGGCTGGCCGGTGGCGAACACATCCAAATGGTAACTTCTTAAACCAGCCCTGAAAGGGACAGCGAGCAGCGTTTGTCTCCGGATTGTGAGGCCTGTCAGCCCCTGCGAGGCGAGGGCCCAGAAACTGGAGTTCAGGCCAAGAGCCAGGAAGGACGAATCGGCAAATCTGCCAAACGTGCAGACTGCCCACAACATCTCGGCGCTGGTGGCATTTGGAGTCACGGTTGCTCTGCTTTTGGATCTTGGGATTTTTCTTTTCTTCCCAGCAAAAATAAAAGAAAGACTCCTGTGGGGGAGTGTTAAGGGTAGGAGTCCCTTTGGGAACCCCACAAATTCATATCTTAGAAAAGCACTAGGAAAAAAACCAAAAATGCTTTTTGCACCAGTGGGAACTCTTAAGGATTCAGTCTCCTAAGTGCTCTGCCTGTCTGGTTTAGCCAAGAATCCAGCTTCAGGGGCTGGGGAAAAGCTAACGCCATTGAAGGGAGGCCAGTCCCTCCCACCTCCTCAACCCACTCAACTCAGTCCTGGACAAGCCTGGCCCGAGGATCGTCCTTCAGGCGCAGGACAGCACTGGACTTCAGCCTCTATTCTGTGGTTTGTAATGGTTTCCTGGAATGAACCATCAAAATGTAAAACCTTCAAGACATGAAAGTGACCATCTTTGAGTGCTTTTTCTACTTCCTAAAACAGGGACGCACTCTGTCTGCAGCAAAGGAAAATTCGTAGGACCTCCTTGAATGCATCTTGGCTCCAAGTTCGGGCTGTGGGTCTGAATCTTCCATTATTAGCAAATTGCAAAGGGAAGCAGCCACAAAGAGACCATTAAATCACATCACCTACATGCTTGCAAATATAGGAAGATAGGTAGAGCTAACTGCCGTTACTGTTGTCGGTGTCGTTATTGTTAATAGAGGCCATCCGTTGATACTTCACATCTTACAAGTATCTCATTTTTATCTTCATTATAAGCATATAAGAGAGAAAAGGGGAGTACTACTATTATCCCCATTTTACACATAAGGACACTGAGTCTCTGAGTTCAGGACGTGCCCCACGAACCCCAGACCCCACCTGAGCCCACAGCCATGCTCTTAGCAGTTTGTTTTGCGGCTCCTCCAAGTCCCTGTTACCATTTCCTAAGTGTTTCCCAGGGTGCAAGGCCCATTGGAAGTACTTTACATACATTATCTAATTATCTCATTTGGTTCTCAGAGCCACAAATCAAGGTAAGCAGACTGCCCAACCTCCAAGCACTTATGAGCTGGTTGTTCCCACAGAGTCACATCATCCTTAGATGATTTGAAATGATCCAGGGTGGTAGAGAAATCACTTCTGGGCATGAATGTGGTCATTACAGATGGCCGTGAAGGGACCTGGGGCTGTTGCTCTTCAAGGCTGATACGAGCCTGTAGATAACTCGGGAAGGAAAATTTTAACCCTCATCGCGACGACCATCCATGCTGTTCTCAGCTTCAGCCACCAAAGCCAGAAAAGAAAGAAACACGGACTTTGAGAGTCATGTGCATTTTGTAACGAACCAAAGGCAAATGGGGCTTTCCTGAATTTTTTAAATGTAGGGGCCAGAATGGAAATGATTCTGTTTTTTTCCATGTCTACCAGGAAGACTAAGGCTTAGCTGTACTGCCTTCTACAATCCTGGCTGATTTTTCTTTTTCAATAGAACAACATAAAAAAAGGCCAGGGTGCTCTCCAAACAGAACCCAGATCTAATGAGGGGATTTTGGAGTTGTTTATAGAGCATGTCTCTTTATCTGTATAGAGCAAAGAACATCTCCAGGTATTTTCAGTGGATTGATCTCATCAAGACACAGATTTATTAAAAAGAAACACAGAGGGAAACAGGCCACTGTAATTTATACATTAGGTTTTTTTTTTTTTTTTTTTTTTTTTTTTAAGAAATAAAAACTAACTCCAAATTTTTTAGTCATTGCAACGGGGCCCTGCACATCATGTATGTGATGTAATGACAGTTTCAGACTAGGGATGCTTTTGATGCATTATTAACCATAAAAAAGACATTAAATACCAGGCTTGAATGCCATGGGGATGCATATTTCACTAGGAATTATTTTTCAATGTATGCTTAAAGTTTATTTTGGTAAACAGATGACTGGAGGCTGTCAGAGCCGGAGTAAGATTTATGTTCATTTGCAATCTTCTTGAAAGGAGCGGAAATGCCTGGGACTTGTGGAACACCCACAGCAAAATGTAAATCTTTTCTTGGCCCCAGGGAAGGTTGGAGAGTGCCACACAAACAATTCCTCCTAAGGATGTGTGCTTTCCAAGCAGGATCAACGTAGATGCCCGCAGGGGCACACCCCAAGGGGAGGGGGTAGAGGGAACACACATTCCATCATCTCTAGGAGGAGGGAGCGGAGCAACAACATCTGGAATGGGAAGCTGGCCTCAGGATGCCCCAATAGATGCCTGAGCATCAGCTGCAAAGAACGCCCCGAACTAATTCCTCCATTTCACAGACACCCCCATGTTGGCACCAGGAGCTGCTTCCTTCTGTGCTGACACATTTCTAAAGCGTTTCTGGTGGTGGACATAGAACTTACTGACCAGGTAGGTTCTCCTATCCTTTGTAAATGATGGAGGCATCACTACATCCCTCTGTAAAACCCTTCCCTGTGGTTTCTGCAGCCCCAAGTGCTATCGCAGAATTACAGTCAAGGCAGGACCAACAGGTACCTTTTTGGAACTGAAGCCAATTTCAGAAGATCACAGTGTCCACCTTTAGGGCCTGCTTCTGTCTTTTAACTATTTGATATTTAAGAAATCTCATCCTCAGGGACATGGATGAAGCTGGAAACCACCATTCTCAGCAAACTAACACAAGAACAGAAAACCAAACACTGCATGTTCTCACTCATAAGTAGGAGTTGAACAGTGAGAATATATGGACACAGAAAGGGGAACATCACACACCGGGAACTGTTGCGGAGTGGGGGGGCTAGGGGAAGGATAGCATTAAGAAAAATACCTAAAGTAGATGACGGGGTGATGGATGCAGCAAACTACCATGGCACGTTTATACTTATGTAACAAACTTGCACATTCTGCACATGTACCCCAAAACTTAAAGTATAATTTTAAAAAAAAGTCTCATCCTAAAGACATAGCCATTTTTGTAGATACCAACAGCTTCATGTAGACACTCCAGGCTCAACAATTCATATGGAATGCTATAAATTCTGTTTAACATTTGTTACATAGATACTCATTTACAGATTCAGAGCCAAATGGGCACACCTAACCCATGTGCATCTGTAAAATACTCTCCTGCTCAAATCCTGCCTGTACCTGGAACACTCTGAGTGCTCAGATGTTACTACAACTTTAGGGCCAAAGGATGGTCTATTTCAGGTCAATGATCTGTGAATTACACTAATGGGATATTAGTGGCATGAAGATGTCTGCAAAAGAACAGAGAGAAGAGCTTGGGAATGTATTTTCTTTTTACAGCCTTATCATCTTGAGCTTTGGCTGGGGCTGGTTTATATTATCTGGCGGCATGCCCATTTCTGAATATGGCATCAAATTAGCCTATGCATTCCTGTTTCAGTGTCTTAGAGTAATAATTAATTGAATCAGGATTTTGGTGATGCCCCCCTCCAAGGGTGGCTGATTCTGTAGCTGCAGTTCTCAACAGACAGGGTGATTTTGTCCTGCAGGGCGTATTTGGCAATGTTTAAAGTTATTTTTGGTTGCTACAACTTGGGAGTACTACAGATATTCAGTATGGAGCGGCCAAGGCTGCTGCTAAACATCGTACAATACACAGGACCTTCCCACCGTCAACCACCACCGAGAATATCCAGCCTCAACGTCAGTTGTGCAGAGGTTAGAAACCTTGTCCTAAGGGACTGTAAATGCGGCCGCTATGCCTTGTGACGAAAGCAGCTGGAATTACAGTTCAGCTGTGTACAATCCAAAACTGATTGCATTTGAAAATGAAGGAGGGGCCCAAATGCTGATTTTTCCAATGAATGGTGATTCCCCCTTGGGTCCTTTGTGCCATGGCCTGGGGTATGATGTTATCACTGCTCTGAGATCCACACACCTTGGCAGAGGACACATCGGGAGTTCAAGAAGGCGCTCATTCCATCGTTCGGGAAATAGAGGCACAGTCCAGTTCAGTGACTTGCAAGAGACAACAGCATGAGGGAGTGGCAGGGTCAGGAGGAGACCACTGATCCTTCCATGTTTAGTCTCCCATCTCCTAGTCCGGTGTAAGAACCAGGAGATCACACTGAACACCCACACTCGCTCCCTCCCTTCCTCCTCTCCTATATATAGAGATATAGCAAAATGCAGGTTAAGTTGACTTTAATCTTTAATTCATACACAAGGATGTGCAGCACAGAGGGAAATAAATAGTAAACTCCAGGGGCAGCAAGTTTCGTAGGTTTGGCCAGATCTTCCTTTCAAAGACAGACAGCCTGGGGAATCGCACGAATGGCCTTCCATTGCCCTCTTAGATTCTTTTTATGGCAAAATGCTGGCTTTTATCAATTCCTACCCCAACCTCTGATCCCCACCACCTTCTCTTGAGATGGAAACAGGAGACCTGGACCCCTGGGGAGTCCAAGAAGGATGGGAGTGAAAAGGACATCGAGGGTGAGCTGCGGGAGTGGATGGGGGTGGGCGGAGAAGTTCTGGTCGGAGACGCCTGTGGAGCTGCTTTTTTCTGCTTGGGTGGAGGGATCTGGCCTGGGACCCAAACAGATGGATGTTCATTCCGAGGCTCCCTAGGCATTTCTGCATTAAATGATATGAGCGCGGATACAGGGGAAAGAGAAGTCTATTGTTGTGTCCACCATAAAACAGACATGTAGAGGAAACGATCTTGGAGCGGAATCGACTAGAGAGGGGGGAACTACGGCAGAAGAAATCAACCCGGACAAGCCGGAGTCCCTGACAGGGTCTTCAGGTCTGAAGCCAATGGGGTGACATAAAAAGGGATTTGGATGCCAATAACTGTAACCAGCAGCAGATGCAGCTGCTACTGGTTCTTCATTGACACACCCGCCCTTCCTTTTCATCCCAGGGCAGTCCAGCCAAGAAATAAAGGCAGCTCGGGATCCCAACAGCTGGAATCCCAACCACATATGCGGCTCCATATGTGGCAAGTGTCTGGAAGCCTCTGGGCTGGGAATACTTACTCCTTCGGGAATGAGAGGAACACGAGCGGAGTGGAACTTTGGAAATCCAGTTCCCAGTTAGCTGAACTTGGGGCCCTCTAGGCTTGAAGTCAGGACAGCGGTGGCCTGGACATTTCCAGGGAGTGGCCAGAGGGGTGGGTCACTGGCCCAGATGCTGCTGTGTGCCAGGGTTTGAGCCCCTGCTCAGAAGGGAGACAGTCATGACCTTGCATGAAACTTGTGTGTTCGCCAAATAGCCCCATGGAAGAGGACCACAAGTGGCCTCAAATTCTGACGAGACCGCCGAAGTTTTCCTCAGCTGCCAGACTTGCTCACACTTTACAGACATAAGCACCAGAGATTACCGCCCCTCTACAACCCCGCCAAAAAAAAAAAAAGCTGGCTCTCTCCCCATTCATGTCAGCATGGCCTTGAGCAAGGGATTCCCACTGTTAGTTTAAATAGTTCTTTCTCTGTATTCAATACAGGGATTCATCCATTTGGTCAAGGGCAGCCACAGTAAAGTAAAAGTGTTAACTTACCTGCTAGATGAGCATTTCACCCAAAATGAGTAGCTTACTTGCTACTAAGCCAACTATTAGTACCTTTTGGTTTACAGTGCTAAGACACCGCACTGCAGGCAGTAAGACAGGAGGACATGTCCTGACCTTTAAAAGGTTAGGGTTCCCTGGAGACCCCAATGATATAGCTCAGCAAGGAGAATACATATCCTGGCTGAGTCATCAACCCTGGATATGGTGCCAAAGATGAGAAAACATGGTTTCATTTGGTCTGGGGACAGCCATGACTTGGAAAAGTGGTAAGAAATCTTGACTCCTGGAACATGCTTGCACCTCTCATTTTAAGAACTGTCTTCATGCCCCAGTTATAACGACTTTTATCCAAATGACAGGCAATAACAAATGCTGGCAAGGATGTGGATAAAGGGAACCGTCATATACCACTGGTGGAAATGTAAATTAGTACAACCACTAGGGGAGAACAGTTTGGAGGTTACTCTAAAAATAGAGCTACCATAGGATCCAGTAATCCCACTGCTGGGTATAATCTCCAAAGAAGGAAAATCTGTATCAAAGAAGTATCTGCACTCTCATGTTTATTGCAGCACTGTTCGCAACAGCCAAGATTTGGAAGCGACCCACACGTCCACGATGAATGGATAAAGGAAATGTGGTACATGCACACAATGGAGTGCTATTCAGCCATAAAAAAGAATGAATGAGATCCTATAATATGCAACATAGATGGAAGTGAAGGGCATTATGTTAAGTGAAATAAGCCAGGAAGAGAAAGACAAACTTCACATGTTCTCACTTACCTGTGGGAGCTAAAAATGAACAATTGAACTCATGGAGAGAGAAAGAGTAGGATGATGGTTACCAGAGGCAGGGAAGGGTCATTGGGGGTGGGGGGTGAAGTGGGGATGGTTGATGGGTACAAAACCGTAGTCAGATAAAACGAATAAGATCTAGTGTTAGATAGCACCATAAGGTGATGTAAGTCAACAATAATTTATTCTACATTTAAAAATAACTACAAGAAGCCAGGCATGGTGGCTCACACCTGTAATCCCAGCACTTGGGAGGCTCAGGCAGGTGGATCACTTGAGGTCAGGAGTTTGAGACCAGCCTGGCCAACATGGTGAAACCCCATCTCTACTAAAAATATATAAATTAACCGGGCGTGGTAGCAGGTGCCTGGAATACCAGCTACTCGGGAGGCTGAGGCAGGAGAATCACTTGAACCCAGAAGGCAGAGGCTGCAGTGAGCTGAGATGGCACCACTGCACTCCAGCTTGGGCAACAGAGAGAGATTCTGTCTCAAAACAAAACTACAAGAGTATAATTGGCCTGTTTGTAATACAAAGAAAGGCTAAGAGCTTGAGGTGACGGATACCCCATTTACTCTGATGTGGTTATTACGCACTGTATGCCTGTATAAAAATATGTACTCCAAAGATATATACGCATACTATGTACCCACAAATTAAAAAAAAAAGTATGTCTTCAGTTTGTAGCCACAGCCCAGATGAGTGCTGTCCCATCTCCTGCTCCCGGACCAGTGTGAGCTCAAAGGATTGTATCCAGTAGATGGAGGAAGGACTAGCGAGAGAGGCTGCATCCTCCGATGATACAAATGGTATTCTTAAAGGAATAATTACAGTGCTTACTATCTACCAAGTATAAAACGTGTGTGCTACACACACAAGCATGATTCCATCTCCTCCCCATAACCACCCATGGGTGATGGGAACTAAAGCCCAAAGACTCGAAGCGACCTGCCCGAGTTCACAGTGGCAACCCTAGAACTACAGCCCAGGACCGAATCATCAGAATGGCAGGCTGTACACATCCAAGTTGTCACTCCCGCCAACATCCCGCAGAGCTCTGATACATCAGATGGATATGGGCTGCTCTCCAAGAGCTGCCGGTGGCATTGAGCACTTCTGAATATGTCACGGATGGCCACCAACTGGACAGCCTTCATGCTGCTGGAATTTTAAAGACAGGGCCCTGTGATAGAGAATCCAAAGAGACTGGGAATAACCACATGCTGTAGTTGACTTCAGAAATGCTGATGTGAATTTCCATCTTTAGAATCTCTGTCCTTGGCCAAAAAATGTCCTCAATTTTCTGACTTGTACAGTGGGCTTTAAAGAGGTTAGCAATTAAATGTAATAGAAGATTGGTGCATTATTGTTAAAATTTCATCAGAAATTGGCACCTGCCCTTTGAAATATGTTCATAAACTATTCCCTGAAGTATGATTTTTCAAGAGTGTTGGTGAATAAAAATCTTTATCTGTGGGGAATGCCTTTCTGAAATTTTAATGGCCATCAAATCGGAATATATGATTTTCTCCACAGAAATTCGATTTATACTTCTTTATTTTTTTTTTAGGACCACATTAAGTGAAATATGACCATAGGCAGCAAAGATGTCATAGGTAAGACCCACAAATGTGTCTGTATGCCTGTGAGGGTGTCGGGGGTGTGTATCTACGTTTACCTTGTTTGAAATTTTTAAAATTAACTATCAGCATACAAAATCCGGGAGATTCTTGAAAACATGGAATTTTTTTTTTTTTTTTTTTTTTTATAAGAGGGAATCTCACCCTGTCACCCAGGCTGGAGTGCAGTGGTGCAATCTCGGTTTACTGCAACCTCTGCCTCCCAGGTTCAAGCAATTCCCCTGCCTCAGCCTCCTGAGTAGCTGGGATTACAGGTGCCCACCACCATGTCTGGCTATTTTTTTGTATTTTTCATAGAGATGGGATTTCACCATGTTGGCCAGGCTGGTCTCGAACTCCTGACTTCATGATCCACCCGCCTCGGCCTTCCAAAGTGCTGAGATTAGAGGCATGAGCCACTATGCTCGGGCCGAAAACATGGACTATTTTGAACCCTGGGTAGACATTTGACTGAAGCTTAGTTCAAGTTGGTCCTTTATATGGGGCATGTGCTCTGCAGTTTTCCACCGCATGCATCATTCTTTCTCCTATTCTATTTCATGAATTTTCATAGCTTGCCTTGCCCCTTAGACATTTGAGTTTGTGACCTCCAGTTGACATGATAGTAGGTCCCTCCATGTGTTGAAATAAGTCTTTCCTTGGCTTCTTTGTGGATGTATTTAGTTTCTACTGGGGCTAAAAATTAAGGAAGAGCAATTAAAAACCTCCAAGACAGGTAGAGATAGCCAGCCTTCCAAAGACTTTCCAATAAAAATAAGTATCAGCCAGGATCGGGGGCTCATGTCTAATCCCAGCACTCGGGAGGCCGAGGCAGGTGGATCACTTTAGCCTGGGAGTTTGAGACCAGCCTGGGCAACATAGCGAAAACCAGTCACTGCAAAAAATGCAAAAATTAGCCAGTGTAGTGGCCCAGCCCTGTTGTCCCAGCTACCTCAGGATTCAGATGAGAGGATCATCTGAGGCTGGGAGGTCAAGACTACGGTGAGCCATGATCACGCCACTGCACTCCAGCTTGGGCAACACAGTGAGACACTATCTCAAAAAAAAAAAATAAATGTAAATGTCAGAGGACATGTTTGTCCCCTGGAGTCACTGCACTAGCGCACATCGTACTCATTCTGCCTGAATTGCCGTGGCAGACCCTCCAGACCCCCTTGCTCAGTTTCTCATGGCCATGTTCTTTGTGCTTACCTCATTCTTGCTTACAGTACATGACTCCCTCCCCTCCCCCTTCCTTTCCCTCCATCATCCACCTTATCCTCTTCATCCCAGCCTCGTACTTTGCCTCAGGGCAAGGTCCGTAGTGTTAAGACTGCTGATGGCCTGAGAGAAGAGGCCGGTGAACCCCTGGGGCTGCTATTAGTATCGGACTTTAGACACATTACAAGTTAAATAGGCTTTTGCGGGCTGGCTGGGAGACTCAACCACCACACCTAATACAGTCTCTAGGGGGAACATTTAACCCAGGTTCCGAACAACAGACTTAAAATGAACTTCTGTGACGTCACAGCCTATTAGTACATTTGATTCTTCCAAATTCCAGAAGATAATCGGGCTTTCTCATTTGCCACGTGTTTTCTTAGGGCAAGATCTATGTCTGTCCTTCTATGCTACTCTATTGAAGAGCAATAATACAGACGCATTTATGGATCTTTTTCTTTTTCTTTTCTTTTCTTTTTTTTTTTGAGACAGAGTTTCACTCTTGTTGCCCAGGCTGGAGTGCAATGGTGCGATCTTGGCTTACCGCAACCTCCACCTCCCTGGTTCAAGCAAGTCTCCTGCCTCAGCCTCCTGAGTATCCGGGATTACAGGCATGCACCACTATGCCTGGCTAATTCTTTTTTTTGTATTTTTAGTAGAGACGGAGTTCCTCCATGTTGGTCAGGCTGGTCTTGAACTCGTGACCTAAGGTGATCTGCCTGCCTCAGCCTCCCAAAGTGCTGGGATTACAGGTGTGAGCCACTGCGCCCGGCACATTTATAGATCTTAACAGACGCACTCAACTCACCAACTGTTAGCTGAGCACCCACTGTGTGCAAAGTACTGGGGAAAAAAAGTATAAAATGCTGCCTTCTAGGACTTCACAGTACAGTGTGCATGGTGGGCAGGGGGTGGAAATGGTGCAAACAGAGGAATTACTAGGCGATTATGAGTGATATCAGAGAAGGCCATGGAGATTCAGAAAATGGCAGGACTGGAGACATTCGTATGAAGAATATGGTTTGGAATGAAAGTGAAAAAATAGGTAATAGTTCAAGAGGCCCTTGCCATCAATGACGTGGGATTCCTCAGGCATTCCAGACAGGAAACAGAACAATGAACAGCACAGGAGTGAGAAATTTCAAAGGACACTCAGGAAATAGGGGTGGGGGGAGGTGGGGGGTGGGGGAAGGCTGGTTTGGGTGAAATGTGACCTGTACATAAGGGAGTAAGGGAGGACGTGGCTGGAAGAGTGAGTTGGGACTCTCTCCAGGCACCTTGCGGAAGTACTGCCACGAAACTGACCATGACCATGTAACTGACCCTGACCATGTAACCATTACTTGAAAGGTAAATGAAAGGGACCATAATCCAGGGTATAATCCACATAGAGATCATTTCTACCTTTAACCATTTATTTATGCATCATGGATTATTGATCACCTACTATGTGCCAGGCACTATGTATGGAATTCCCAGGACAGCAGTCACTGAGAGACGTACGTCCCTGTCTGTAAAGAACTCCACTCACAGTTTAATCAATAATACAGAATCTTCACTCAATTCATGACAAACTGGCCACTCGTTCTCCAACTCTCACTTTCCCTGTGATTCTCCAACTTATATTTACCAAATGGCCGGCCTGGGTGTGGACAGATTGGAGGGCAGTGAGACCAGATGTGGAAATAGCCCTTCGAAGCTACTGCAATTAGCAAAAGGCAATGAGTAGCTCTATGCTGGGAGTGGGGCGGAGGGAGAGAGACAATCATAATGGCAATGAAAGTTACACGTGAGAACACTGTGGATTTGGGGAAATCTCAAGAACTCTCCCAGATCTTGGTGCTGAGGATGCCATTTATCTAACAACATTATTCCGATATGGTCACTAAACCATTCATCCATCCATCCATCTATCCATCTACTGAACATGTATTTGTGTACCTAGGGGCATTGTTCACATTATGCATTTGATTTCGAAATGTTTCTACACATATGTAATGAGTTCAAGGTCAAAGACTGGAGAACCCAAATGTTCTAGGATGATTTACCCAAGAAAAATGCCCTGAATATTATAAACAATGTTTCTCAAAGGGTGATCATTTGATCACTAGAATGAAGCATACTTTAAGAAAACAAAGATTCAATATTCAAAGTGTTTATGCCTCCCTTGGTAAATCCCAACACTCGTGCAAATGATCAAAGGCCCTGACAAGTCCTGCAGTTAGAAACAAAAGTAAACAAAATTTATATTTTGCTTAACCTTTCACAGTTCACACTTTGACTACAGGACTCTTTTACTGAATAATACCTCCCAAGAAGCACATTATGAAAATTATTGTTACAAAGTAATATATAAGCTTAAGGCATAGACCTTCAAGTGTCGTTATGCCTTTTAGATCACCTCCACCTCCAACCACTACCTGAAAGGTAAATGAAAAGGGACCATAATCCAGGGTATAACCCACACAGAGACAATTTCTATCTTTAAACATTTATTTATGCATCGCGGATTACTGATCACCTACTACGTGACAGGCGCTATGAGTGGAATTCGCAGTACAGCAGTCACTGAGAGACGTACGTCCTTGTCTGTAAAGAACTCCACCCACAGTTTGATCAGTAACACAGAATCTTCACTCAGTTTGTGACAAACCGGCCACTCATTCTCCCACCCTCACTTTCCCTGTGATTCTCCAACTTATATTTACCAAAGCAGTTTTACTACCGCGATATTTCAAAAGTTCTCTATTTAAAAAGGGTAATTAAGAGGTAGATCCCACAGGGGTAAGTGGGAGGCCAAGATGGGAATTGCTTGAGCCCAGAAGTTTAAGACCAGCGTGGGAAACACAGGGAGACCCCCGTCTCTACAAAATCTTTAAGGAAATCCACCAGGCATGGTGGCACGTGCCTGTGGTCCCAGCTGCTCGGGAGGCTGAGGTGGGAAGAACTTGAGCCTGGGAGGTCAAGGCTGCAGTGAGCTTCGATGGTGCCACTGCACTTCAGCCTGAGTGACAGAGTTGAGTGACCATCTCGAAACAAAACCAAACCAGACAGGTTGGATCCCAAATCAGCACATTCCTCCATTAGCCAGCAGATGTGAGAACAGACTAGCTGCGAAAGGAGTGTCATAAGAACCGGCTCAAATAACCCCAGTTGGGGACAAATTTTGATTTTACTCATCTCTGGATTCTTCTCTCTCTGTAACAAAGAAGACCACTACCCATGATCAGCTCCTCGGGTGTCCAGCCCAATTCAGCATTCACAGTTCACTCCTGGGAGCCAAATTTCCCTTTTATAGTTCCAAATGTTTCTCTCCATTTTTGTTTGTTTTTAAAATGACTCCCAATATTCTAAAATTAGCTAGCAAGATAGGCAAAATAATCAGTCATTTCTAATTGTATATTTAAAATATCAATACAAATTGGCTCTGGGCTGCAAACTAGAAGAAACAGACTTAGCTTATATGACATTAAGAAAATTTTTAGTCTTGAGGCTTGCATGTTTTTTGAGCTTTAGATAGAGGAAAAAAGTGAAACTCTAGCTTTTAAACCACGCTGTTAAAAACTGTATTACATCCAGTGTAATTCTGCAAGCATTGAGCCTGAAATGGGTATTAAGCCTGATTCAAAGTAATGAAACAGATGGTGGAAACACACACTACGGATTCTTCAATCTGGGGGAGAAAAGGGCTGATTCATCTGTTTCAAGGGCCAGGCAAAGACAAAAGACCTCATCCCAAAGGGAGCTGCTTCTTCCTCAAACCTTAGCATCCCCTCCAACATATTTCTCCGTGTGGAAAGTATTATTGATGTCAGTATCACTCGTGCTTGTAAAAGATTCATAGACCATTTCCTCCCCTTCCGGAATTCCCGTCTGTCCTGTCGCCGCCCTGTGTTCTTTCGTCTCACTGTGGGGCAGTTTGGTGATGCCAGCAGATTCCATCACAACCCAGCTGCCTGTCATAGGATCACAGCATTTTAGAGCTGGAAGGGGTGTAGAGATGACATTTTCAGAAAAGAAAATGGGGCCGGGTGCGATGGCTTACACCTGTAATGCCAGCACTTTGGGAGGCCGAGGTGAGTGGATCACCTGAGGTCAGGAGTAACCAGCCTGACCAACATGGTGAAAACTGTCTCCACTAAAAATATAAAAATTAGTGGGGCATGGTGACAAGCACCTATAATCTCAGCTACTCAGGAGGCTGAGGCAGGAGAATCCCTTGACCCAGGAGGTAGAGGTTGTAGTGAGCTGAGATCGCGCCATTGCACTCCAGCCTGAGCAACAAGAGTGAAACTTCATCTAAAATACAAAAAAAGAGAGAGAAAACAGAAGCTCAAAGGACAGTGACGTGTTCAGAGTCACACGGTGAGCGCAGACTAGGGTCACGGCAGGCACTTTCGCTCCTTCGCTTGCCTTTTTCTCCTCTTCTTTTCCACTTCTGAAAATATTTACAGAATCCTTTATAGGAACCAGGGTGGGAGTTAGGAGAAATTCTCCAAGGTGAGAATAAAACTGTTGTAGACAGCCCAAAGGTTGTGGGAGTGCTGATGAATAAACGTAGATGGAATAGGAGGACCAGAAAATAAGTACTGGACCCATTTATTAAGAAAATTAATTTCTTAACTTTAGGGAGAACACGGTAAAGTCCCTGTGAGGACATCACAGTCATAAATGTTGCAGGCAAGACCTATGCTGCCGGGGTGCTCAATTTAGCAGACAAAAGTTTGAGAAGTAGGATATTATCATCATCTTAAAGTATCTCCCAAAATATACTTAATAGTTACAAAGGGAAAAGGGGTAACTTTAGGGTGAGAAAACCTGGCAGACACCACCTTAAGCAAGTGACCAAAGTGACTATCAGTTATATCCACACTGACATCACGCACCCCCCATATAACATGGTGAGAAGGGCACGCCACCTCTAGGGCTCCTGCCAAAACCCATGCATGTCTTCAATCAAATCATAAGAAACTTCAGACACATTCCATCCAGTCATGGAACAATACTTTCCAAAAGTGTCCAGGTATGAAAAACAAGGAAAGACTGAGGGGTTGTCATAGATTAGGGCAGATGAAGGAAACCTAGCTAAGAGCTGTCCTACATATAGGGTTGTGGATAGGATCCAGGAAAAGAAACAGGATGGCAGTGAAAACACTGGTGAAATTCAAATAAAATCTGTACCTTGGTATTAGTATTGTACCCATTGATTAAGAAAAGCAATTGCTTTTTTTTTTTGAGACAGAGTCTTGCTATGTGGCCCAGTTTGTCTTCAGACTCCTGGGCTCAAGTGATATTCCCACCTCAGCCTCCTGAGTATCTGGGATTACAAGCATGCACCACCATGCCCAGCTATTTCTTAATTTTGATAGTTGCACCATGGTTATCTAAGGTGTTATCATCAGAGAAGTTGGGTGAGGAATACATGAAAACTGTCTGAATGATTTCTGCGACTTTTCCGTTGTCTAAAATAATTTCAAAGTAAGTTTTTAAAAAGGAAAAGAAAAGGCTGTGGGGATGCAAGGATAGCAAAGACAGTTGGTAATGGGATGGAGCTATATAGCACAGCAGCTGACCATTCCTTCTAGAACCTTCTAAATCCTATAAGATGGACAGTGGCCACTGGGAAGTCACCATTTCCCTTTTGGGTTAATCTGAACTTGTGCATTATTATAGCCATAACATTCACAAGTTAAATAAACTTCTGAGAATAAGCCTCAGGGCATGGAAGGGATTAAGGAAGAGTCCGATTTCCTCATCAGTTGCAGCTGGTAGATGGTGGTACCAGGACTGCTGTACTTCGAGTGACTTTGGGGCAGCCATTCTACAGGCTGAGCTCCCAGACACTACCTGGCCTGATCACCTGGAAAGGAGAGTCTCATCATCACAGGAAAGGATGAGAAGACGGTACCCAGGGAAGGAGGGCAGGGGGAAGACGACATCTTCCTTCAGGCTGTGTTTGTTCTACATTGTGTGTATATGTTTCTGACAATGAAATGTGTTCTTGGAAATGTCCCCTTCATTTATAGATGTATCACTCCAGAGTGTGTGTGAGAAAGAGAAAGAGACATGTCAGAATCCCAGAGAAAACAGCTTAGCCCTGCATTCCATTATATACACAAAGCGTTGTGTACGTTAGTGATAAATTTGCAGAAGGGGTGGGAATGTGGTTTTGTTGGGATTTCCAAATGTAAAACAGGTCTCCCTTTCCCTCTGTTTGGTTGTCGCTGTTTCCTAACAGAACGAAAATACCCGCGTTGGCGGCATTGCTGCCAGAAACTTACTTGGCAAAACACTGACATTCCTTTGTATATATATTTTAAAAAAAAGATCATTTCTTCCAATGGTTACTTTTCCACGTCCTCCCTGATTTTTGTGGTAATAATGATCACATTTGGCTCCAAACCTGGGGGATGTGGTAGAGAAAGCCACCTCCAGATTCCAGGTCCTAAAATCTCATGGAAGATGAACATGGATGTCTAACTGACGTTACCAATTTAAGGGATTTAAACACTCAGCTCTAGAGTAAACAAAATCCAGTGGCAAGGTTTTGGACAACTTCAGCAACGTTTGACAACTCAACCCAGATGCTGGGAAGTACAAATCTTGTAAACGTAGGCTCTCCACTGCGTTCGTACGAGCAAGATGGTGAGTGGGACAGACCCGCTAATGAAGGAAAGGACTCATCATTACTGAGTGACTCTGATGGGGCAGTTAGTATGCGAAGTCCTCTACCGACACAGTCTCACTCACCATTTGCAATGAGGTAGCTATTATTTATTGATAAGAACATGAGGCTCCGAAAGCTGCAATTTGCCCTCACTTGGCAAGTGACATCAGTATTCAACTCATGTGACTTTAAAACTTTGCTATTTCCAGAAGTCAACATTGACTGTGTGGAACATTACTTTGCTTAAACCTCCCAAGTGCTCTCATTGCCACTACATCAGTGAATGTCTCAGCTCAGCCTTTGAAGCCTTGGTGGTTGCCCCTGCTGCCACATACAGAACCAAAAGCTGTTTACCTAAGGCTGGGGCTCTCCTAAAAATGTGGTTCCCCTCTTCCCCCCTTTGCCAGCATTTATTTATGCCATGTTATTCATTTTTTTTTTTTTTTTTAAGATGGGGATCTCGCTATGTTTCCCAGGCTGGATTTGAACTGCTGAGCTGAAGCCATCAGTCCTACCTGCCCCCCTCAGCCTCCCACATAGCTGGGATCATAGGTCTGCCCCTCTGTGCCAAGCTTTGGCTATGTGATTTCTTCATTCACCAGTCTGCCTGGAACTCCTTGTCCATGAGGATGCTGATACTCTTTGAATCTAATGATACTATGTGCTTAGTGGGGTGTTTTTCTGTTTTTTCTTTTTTTTGAGTTGGAGTCTCACTGCCATCACACAGGCTGGAGTGCAGTGGCACAATCTTGGCTCACTGCAGGCTCCACCTCCTGGGTTCAAGAGATTTTCCTTCCTTAGCCTCCTGAGTAGCTGGGATTACAGGCATTTGCCACCATGGCCCATTAATTTTTGCATTTTTAGTAGAGATGGGGTTTCACCATGTTGGCCAGGCTGGTCTCGAACTCCTGACCTTAGGTGATCCACCTGCCTCGGCCTCCCAAAGTGCTAGGATTACAGGTGTGAACCACCACTGCGCCTGGCCATGCTTAGTGGTTAATACCTGCTTCTTGCAGAATGAATGAATGAATGGGAATTAACAGAATTTTTTTTTCTGGAGACAGGGTCTCGCTCTGTCACCCAGGCTGGAATCCAGAGGCATGATCAGGCTCACTCCAGTCTCGACCTCCTGAGCTCAGGTAATCCTCCCAAATCAGTCTCCCAAGTAGCTGGGACTAAAGGCACCCACCGCTACTCCTGCCTAACTTCTTGTAGGGACAGGGTTTTGCCATGTTGTGCAGGCTGCTCTCAAACTCCTGGGCTCAAGCCATCTGCCTGCCTCAACTTCCTACAGTGCTAAGATTACAGCCATGAGCCGATGTGCCCAGCCAGGAAATGTTTCAAACACTTGAGGTAATAAATATTTTTAAATTTTATATAACATTCTATGTAAGTGCTATGAATGTTACAACTCATTGTGAAAAATTTACTGACAGAGAATTACTAAAGATTCATATTAGATAATATTTAATGGTTTTATTTCAGTGGTTCTGAACCAGGATTACTTTGACAGCCCCATCCAGGGGACACTTGGCAACGTCTCGAGACATTTGGTTGTCACCACCGCAGGGAAGGAGGTACCACTGGCATCTATCGGGCAGACACAAGGGATGTTGCTAAGTCTCCTACAATGCCCTGGAAACTCCCTCCACCCCAAACAAAGGCCACAGTGCCAAGATTGAGAAGCCCTGTTGTGTTTGATTTAGTGGCATATACTCGAAGGCTGTCAAACTATGGTTCATCTTTTTTTTTTTTTTTCTAATCCAGATTTCTGATTAACCAAGCTGGCTAGCGTTGCGTCGATTTGTCTCAACTAACAAGGACTGCTGGAATTTTCCTGGGAATATGTTTGGGAAACGTGAGAAGTACTTTCTGCCGTCTTCACACTTCTACTCAGTAGCAATGTTTTTGCACATTCATTGACTATCAACTGGTTGTCTACGACTCAAATTACATAATGAATCCAGCACATAAATTATTTACCCAGATTTAATTCCAGCAACTGTTATCTTTGTATTTTTTTCCCCCTCTGCCAGCTAATCTGGCTCCTTTCATTGGAATTTTGGTCATGCCCGTTCTCCTTCTGCACTAAATTATCTCCATAACGTAGTATAAACAGAACAAGCTTGTGTGTGATATGCTTAACTGTTAATTTACCTAATTAAACTAATTCAATTAAGTCATTTACATCTTTTTGGTAACATGCCAGTTGATACCACGGCAGAAGTGGGATGTTTCAGAAGATGATTGTTCAGCAAATGAATGAGGGGAAAAAAAACACAAAATGAGACAACCGTCCAAATCTCTTGGCTTGAAAATTAAATGATACTGAAAAAAGGCAGCTTTCACGGGGTACTGTGACTAGATATTTTTGTTAAATCAATTTTCTCTAAAAATTGGTATTTTAACACAGTGATGACAATGTATTGTGTAAGATATTTTAAACACTATTTGTACGTTCACAAATTTGGTAAGTAATGTGTACTTGTTCCCACATTAAGGTGTGATTTGTGAAATGCGTGGTGATGCCCCACGAGACATGCACTGAGCACATGCTTTTGAATGAACTTGCAAAATAATTTTGCTAAATTACATAAATATCTTTAGGATACATACATATGTCATCTACAGTCATCATCTAAACATCCATGCCACAGTGGTAAATGTACAAAAGTAAACATTTTATGCCAGTAAAAATCAACAGAAAAAAAGACCAGAAATTCTAGGCAGGAGAACCTAAATACCCCGTCATCTTTGTGGATCTGTATAAACCTCCCCTTTTGACTGACAGAGAATCCGCACTGGTGGCAGAACCTAGCTTTGTGGATAGATGGACCACCCTCATTTCATCTCTCCAGGGCTTCCATCCAGGTGGGGGGATGGGTTTGCTGGGCAGGAGTTGGTTTTCTCTTCAGAAGCACACATGGGCAGGGCAAAACTTGAGGCAAAACCCTGCCTTGACCTACAATGAGGGCATGAAGCCCTAGATTTCATAGAACTTCAGAAAAGCCTGTACGAAACCCACCTAGATTCCTCCCATCTGAGCAAGCTTCTGACGTTTGCCAGGAAGGCCTACAAGATTCCAGGACAAATCACAATATATGGTAAGACTTGGCACCTGCTTGGAGCTTCCTCCTCAGAAAGGTACATTTCCTCTACCACGCTTCAGAGGCAAACAGGCAGCGTAGTTTATCTTCCGGATGTTCATGCTTTCTGCCTATTTCCACTTTAAATCCAAGCATCTTTTTCTTCTCTCATTTAAGAAGCCCAAGGAAGTAATTCGTGGAAATAAAACAGGATGTTTTCAGAAGATTTTTTTTTTCTATTTGGGAGGCCACCTCTGCGGACACTTTCCTCTGCTCAACCCTGGGATGGGGTCACTTGTCTTCACAAATCAATGGCCCCAGCATATCTTAAACTTCCCAACAATAGAGATTTGGAGTTTGGCAATCAAATGTCTGAATCTAATCTTCCTCCCGCCACTCACGCTAAACTTAGTATACACCAATTCCCTGAAGTCAGGGATCTCCCTGTCTATCTATATCTAATCCTGTTTTTGTTTGTTTGTTTGTTTTTGTTTTTTTTTTTTTTTTGAGACGGAGTCTTACTCTGTCATGAGGCTGGAGTGCAGCGGCACAATCTTGGCTGACTACAACCTCTGCCTCCTGGGTTCAAGTGATTCTCCTGCCTCAGCCTTCCAAGTAGCTGGGACTGCAGGCACACACCACCACGCACATTTTTTTTTTTTTTTGTAGAGACGTGGTTTTACCATGTTGGCCAGGATGGTCTCGATCTCCCGACCTTGTGATCTGCCCACCTCAGCCTCCCAAAGTGCTGGGATTATAGGCATGAGCCACCATGCCAGGCTCTGTCTATCCATTTCACAGCCCAAGCACAGTGACTGGCATGAAGGCAACATATAAATTATTGATTTCATAGTTAACGAAGAGTCAAGAGACTTCTCCTCAAAAAAAACGCCATTTTTCTGCCGAAAGCAACTTTCCCTTTCTTTTTCTTTGTAATTTTTTTTTTCAGAGACAGAGTCTTGCTCTGTCGCCCAGGCTGGAGTTCAGTGGCTCGTGATCTCAGCTAACTGCAACCTCCACCTTTTGAGTTCAAGCGATTCTCCAGCCTCACCCTCCCAAGTAGCTGGGATTACAGGCATGCACCACCATGCCCGGCTAATTTTTGTATTTTTAGTAGAGACGGGGTTTTACCATGTTAGCCAGCCTGGTCTTGAACTCCTGACCTCAGGCAATCCACCCACCTAGACCTCCCAAAGTGCTGGGATTACAGGTGTGAGCCACGGCCCCTGGCCTCAACTTTCCCTTTCAACTTGTCAGAGGTGAGTGGCCTCATGACTCTTCCGGCATCCAGACTTACGTCTAGATTTACTGCCCGATGAGTCAAATTCCCAAAGGCATTCACGTTTCCTCTATGATACTCATGGGCCCTCCTTCCTCTGCTTCTTTGCTCTACTCCTTCCTTTTGATGATTGTAGTCATCCTCCCAAACTCCTGCTACCATCTCTGTCATTCCCAATCTCCAGTGAATACTGTGGATTTGAAGGACAACGTGAAACAGACATTCCTTCTGGGTTAGTTTGCTTGGGCTTCCATAACAAAGTAGCTCAGGCTGTCGGGCTTAAACAACAGAAACTCATTTTCTCTGGGAGAAAGAAGGCTACAGGTTCTGGAAGGCTGCACATCTGAGATCGAGGTGTTGGCAGGGCTGGTTTTTCCTGCGGCCTCTCTCCTGGGCTGTCTTCTGATTGTGTCTTCAAATGGTCTTCCCTCTGAGTCCACATCTCCCTTCTTTCTCTTAAGAATCCCAGTCACACTGGATTGGAGCTCACCATTGTAACTTAATTACCTCTGCAAAGACTCCATCCCCCCAATACAGTTCCATTCTGAGATACGGAGGGTTAGGACTTCAACATATGATTTTTTTGCAGGGGCTGGGGGAGGAACAAAATTCAGCCCATAATGCCACCCTTTGTTATTCAAGAGCTGTTAGGCAAAAAATAATCAGAATTCCTTCTGTTTTGCTGAGTAGTAGATAGACAGTTTTACAGCTAGAAGACTAACATTTCCTCTTTTGCTACCAGAGAGTTTGGAGTCTTGACTGTGGCTGACAATGGTAACTGTCGCCTCAGTTTCCAGTTCCCCTTCTTCTGTTTTCAACCTGCCCTGGTCTTATCCTCCACATTCCACCATGCTGGGTGCTGGTGAGACTGGGCAGACTGTGATCTCAGGCATTTGTCAGTGATGAGTTTAGGTCTGGTCATGTGTCCCAATGGAAGGAAGGTCTGCTGGGGGATTCTGGGGGAAAAGTTTGCTGTTAAGAGGTTTAGAAATTGGCTGGGCACAGTGGCTCATGCCTGTAATCCCAACACTTTGGGAGGCCGAGGCAGGTGGATCGTGAGGTCAGGTGTTTGAGACCAGCCTGGCCAACATGGCAAAACCCTGTGTCTACTAAAAATATAAAAATTAGCCAGGCCTGGTGGTACATGATGCATACCTGTAATCCCAGCTACTCGGGAGGCTGAAGCAGGAGAATCATTTGAACCTGGAAGGCGGAGATTGCAGTGAGCTGAGATCACACCACTGCACTGTAGCATGGGAGACAGAGCGAGACTTCATCTCAAAAAAAAAAAAAGAGAGAGAGATCTAGAAACTGATGCTTCCTTTGTATCTCTGGACAATATTGGGTCTCTGTGAGATATTAATTTCTGTGCCAATATTGCCATCCAAAGGGGACCTGAAGAAAGGGCCCACTAATATATCAAGAAGAACATTGGAAGAGATAGAAAAATTTTTTGATGATATCAGTGAGCCACTGAATCCACCCATCTGAGTGCCCACCCTACTACTACATTTGTTATTTGGTGAGACAAAACTTTTTCATATTACTTAATCCACTTGAAACAGATTTTTACTACTTTCACCCCAAAAGCATACTAACCAATAGAAAGGCTTCCAGCCACTTACTCACTCACCACTCACGCTTTCTGATTCAGTTGTCCCATTTGTAAAACAGGTAACGACACTTACTCTGTGGCATCACTGCACAACATGAGTGAAATGTGTGCACCTATCAGGCAAGGTGCCCAACTCAGAGCCTCATAAAGAGAAAGTGTCTGATACACAGAGGCCACTTCTAGCTTTTGCTCTTCCAGGGGCTTCTAGTAGCTTGAACATGGCTCTCCTTGTACCTCCTGCCTATGTACTCACAAGCAGAGCAGCTCAACAATTTGGGCTACTGGTAGTTTTGTTTACAGCACTTTGGGAGGCCCAGGTGGGAGGTTCACTTGAGTCCAGGAGTTCGAGACTGGCCTGAGCACCATCGCGAGACTCTGTCTCTACAAAAATCGAAAAATTAGCAGAGCGTGGTGGTGCATGCTTATAGTCTCAGCTGCTTGGGAGGCTGAGATGGGAGGAGTGCTTGAGCCCAAGAGGTTGAGGCTGCAGTAACCCATGACTGTGCCACTGCAATTGAGCCTGGGAGACAGAGTCAGATCCTGTCTCAGAAAACAAATAAATAAGTAAGTGGAAAAAAAAAGAACTAGTGTGAACTATTGACCCAAAAGTAACCACCATCTCTTTTTTTTTAAGCAAAAAGAATTTGTTAATCTATAGAAATATCCCTTTCCTGAAACTGCTCACTGGGCTGGACTTTCTTATCTGGAGCTTTCTAATGCAGGAGATGTTTATGAGGGGGCTCATAGCTGGGCCAAAGACCACCCACGGGAGTGTGTCCTGCCTTTCCCCACCCTCTCTTCTGTTGTGTTTCTGCCACTGTCCTCTCCCCCGCCTCCTGCCCTCTCTGCCCTGCCCAGCGCACAGCACCTAATACAATGCTTTCCAAAGGAAGGATCAGCAAGTACTTATTGAGCAAATGCTTGGCTGTAGGACCCACTGCCACCCAGGCTGGGGAGGGAATGGACACAGGAGGATGGAGAGGGAGAAGCTGAGGGAGTATATTCCTGGGAAGTGCTTTATAGTCATCAATCTCTTTGGTTTTCTCTCTACCCAGTCTTGAACGTTGGGATGCATGCTGATGCTGGGGGCACTCGTGGGTGCCCAGACGGCCCTGCCCTTACAGAATGGTTATATAATAAATACGTAGGTTCCTTACACACCTAGCAACTTACTAATTCCTTAATCTATGCCAGGCACAATACACCAAATTTTATAATCTCATTTAATTGTCACAATTCTAAGCACATGAAACCCACTTTATAGATGAAAATACTAAGGATCCAAGGACTAAAGTGACTTGTTCAAGGCCTTATCACTGGTCTGTAGAAAAGGCAAGTACCAGAGCCTGGGTGTTTATATCCAGGAGTTGATGGGTTTGACGCAGGACATTGCAGGAAGACCCAGTGGTATGGCAGATGGGTCAGTCTGATGGACCGTCCCGAGTGTGATGGAACAAAGCAGCTCTAGGGGAGGAGGTGCAATCACCTGGCCCTGGGCAAATCACAGAGATCCTGGCACTGTTTATTCATCTGAAAAATTTGCATACCCATATCAGCCATATCTTTCTCTTGAGATCACTGCAGAAATCGGATGGGTCAAATCTATCAAAGCACATGTAGTGCCACCAGCCTCTGGCACCACATTCAGGGACCACATCTTGTTCACTCTTGGAACACAGTAGGTGCTCAATGAGAACTCGATGAAAGCAAAACAAAGCCTACTTCTATGTCTTTAAAAAAATGCTTCTGCTTCTCATCTGTCAACTGTGATCCTCTTTTTTTTTCAATTTTTCTTCCTTTTGTGTCCCCCTTCTTCCTTCCAGCCAACCCATAGCATTCACCCTTGGGCCCTGGCTGGCCACACCTCAGTGGGTGCTAACTGGCGAGCCCCAGCTGGTGTGCACTGGGCCGCCCACGAGCCCTGGACAGCCTGGTTGCGATGACCAGAGCTCACTAGTGACAAATGGGCTCTCTGTGCCTGTGACCTGGTGGGGACAATTAATCACCGGGAGGTGCTCTTTCTGCATTATATATGGCCAAGAGCACCCCTTAGAGTCAGGAAGGCCAAAGCTTTAGGAGTGTTTGTTGGTTTGTTTATTTGTTTGCAAAGTAGAGAGACAAAAGAAGTGGAGGGGTACGGGAGGTTGGAGAGAGACTCCAGAAAAAGAAAATGTCAAAAACGAAAAATGGAGCAAGAAAGGTGATAAATGGCCTGGGCTGGAGGGTGGCTGCCCTTTCTGGCCTCAGGAAATCACATGAATGAGGATCAGTAAAGAACCGGTCAGAAGTATGAAAACCATTCTAATAGTCACAGAGTTTGAATGCAGTTCTGTAGCCAGAGCACCCAAGAATGTCTTCAGATTATGTTTATAGGGTGTGTGTGTGCATGTGTGTGTGTGACAGAGAGAGAGTCACTCATGTGTACATGCACTGATGAAGAAATATGTGTATGTGGGAGGTTTGTAGGAAAAAAAAATATGAAGACTGCATGAGCTGCATAGAAACCAACATGCTATTGACAGATACTCATTATACCTGTTTTTAATCACAACATGTACATGTGAGGAAAGCAGTCACTGCGTACTTGAAAGACACACCTTGAAGATTCTCTTTGCATCCTAGAAAGCGCCAGAATCTGCTGTAAGCAAAAATCTCAGAGCAATCCAAGTCAGCGCCTTCTCCTTCCCCCGAGTTCTGCCCACATGCATAAAGATGTCAGTGTGTTGATTATTCTGATTAGACTTTTAGTGTAATTTACGGGGTCCAGCCATTGTGCCTGGGTGTCTGGCCTACACTTGCTACCCTGACGATGCCATTTTTAAAATGTCAGCTCGGCCGTGATTCATGGCTGATGCTGGTGACATTGCTGCTGACCTGAAAGAGTTAGGCAGCAATATTTAATTAAGAAAAAGAGAGAGAAGAAGAAGAACAAGCCGAAGGAAAGGAGATGGCAAAACCTAAAAAGAACTAAATTTTGTGGCTGGAAAGATCAGCATCTCCAAACAAGGAAGAGGCACTGCAAATGCAATGTATTTTTACTTATTTGTGGTGCTGTTTCCCTGTCACTCGTCAGTGGTAAGGTCATCCTTAATGAGTGAGACAGTTGCTCGCATCCCATTCACCATCATTCCAGGGCTCTCATTCCCCTCTCTGTGGGGGATTCACTGGGAGGTGGAGCTGTCACTGCCTCTGGCTTCTGTCCTCACTGTGTATTCGTGGCCTGCCTGCCACCCCAGCTCGCTGATGGCAGCAGTACCTGGGCACCGGCTACCTGCCCCCACCCAGACAGTCTCTTCCCAGCTGGCAAAAGGCCATGCTCATTTACAAGCTCCTAGCTCCAAGATGCTATGCCAGATCTGGGGTGAATGAGTCCTGTGCCCTATGTGTTGGAGGTACAAATCCAGCCCTACCAGCAGCAACGGTAGCCACTGACTAGCAGTAAAACAGGTACTCCCCCCAGGCCTTGTGAATTTATTTAAATGGAAGAAAAATTACCCCTTAAAACACACACGCACGTGGCGGGCACCTGTAATCCCAGCTACTTGGGAGGCCGAGGCAGGAGAGTTGCTTGAACCCAGGAGACAGAGGTTGCAGTGAGCCGAGATCGTGCCACTGCACTCCAGTCTGGGGCAACAGAGCGAGATTCCGTCTCACACGCACACACGCACGCAGGCACAAATGTAGACATACACATATGATTTGGGGAGGTCTACTAAACTGGGTCCCTTTGCCAGGAGTGAAAGGGCAGAATGTCTCATTAATGGGAAGGCCACAGTGAGTGGAGGGTGAAGAACTAGAGCCAGCCTTTGTCCCAGGCCTGCGGGAGCTGGGCTATTGTCTTTCAGGTTCCCCTTCCCCAGTGACCCCAGGGTCTGGGGCACACATGCCGGCCTTGAACTCTCCGTCTGTCTCTCCCACCATATTAATTACTATTCCCTTTGGTCAGGCTAAGAAAACAGCCTCGACTGCATTAGGACTAATTAAGAAGAGTGAGCTTCCCATTCTGGCAGGCTGCATCAGTCCCTGCAATGCAAGGGCCAGGAAGGGGCCCTGACAATCTTATTACCGCAGAAGAAAACACCTCCCTGCACTCCTTCCAACCCCCAACAGTGAGTTCACCTCTTCCATTACGAATGCATCTGCCCCCAGCCCCCAGCCACCAGCGAGGACAGCCTGGGTGAGCCAGGCGTGCAGGGCCGAGGAACAGCCACGTTTCCTTAAACCAAGGGGAGTTAGCAGAACAAATGCAGGGTCATGTCCATTTCCAATTCCATCTGTTGCCTTCCTCCTCCCTCCCCACCATAAATAAATTAATAGACAGAGACAGAATAAATATGGATCACTACATGTCATTCTCCCTTAAACCTATCACGCTCTCCATTGATGCTCACAAGTTTACAACCTGCTCAGGAGTTGAATCCAATCCTCTGGATTCCAGAGGGCTTGAGGCCCTTTGAGAAGGATCTGAAGACAGTAATTACTTGAATCTGTCTTCTCCATTGCGTTCTCGATGTCATCCTCACCATATTAAATGTCCAGTGAATACTGCGGAAGCCCCTGACTGACTCTAGCCACTGCCTGCTCCCGTCCGTCCTTCACGAGGCCACCAGAGTCATATTCTAAGAACATCTGGGTATGCCACTGGCCTGATTTACAAACACCCCGTGGACCCCTCCATGTCTAGAGGAAAACCCTTAGCATGGTTTATAGGCTCTTACACCCTGGGGAGGGCCTGCCTTCCTGTTTCATCTTTTGTCAATTTCACAGACCATATCTAGAAACTCTCCCAATCACCCTATTCTGGGGATAGCAGCACAGAAGTTCTATGGTTCAAATGGACAAAGTAGGTAAAGCCAGCTATAGGAAAGTAGCCGATAGGAGAGTCCAGCCTCCCCTCATGCCCAAAGGGACAGCTGCTACTCACCTCCTATCAAATATCATTTGGAAATAAAAACATTCAGATTTTTTCTTTGAGATGGAGTCTTGCTTTTTTGCCGAGGCTGGAGTGCAGTGGTGCCATCTTGACTCACTGCAACCTCTGCCCCCCAGGTTCGAGCAATTCTCCTGCCTCCGCTTCCTGAGTAGCTGGGATTACAGGTACCTGCCACCATGCCCAGCTAAGTTTTGTATTTTTAGAGACGGGATTTCACCATGTTGGCCAGGCTGGTCTCGAACACCTGGCCTCAAGTGATTCGCCCACCTTGGCCTCCCAAAGTGCTGGGATTACAGTCATGAACTACCGTGCCCGGCCAAGACCTTCAGATTTTTTTTGAGCCAATTTTTAAAAATGTAAAATTGCCAGATTTTAAACTCTGAGAACTAATTAAAATTTGAAGATGGAACAAAACACGTCGACACACAGGCTCCCGGTGGGAATTCTGCTCCCTAGTCTGGTTATCCGTAGCAGGCTGCTCACAGCTCCCTGGGAAAACCAACCAGCCTTACTCCTCCACAGCTGGCTTGGGCTCTGCCTTCCCTGACTTGTGTAATTGACGAGAGCCTTCTCTTCCACTCTTGTTTGTTTGCTTGTTTGTTTGACAAAGGGCCTTGCTCTGTTGCCCAGGCTAGAGTGCAGCAGTGTGATCTCTGCTCACTGCAGTCTTGACCTACTGGGCTCAAGCGATCCTCCTGCCTCAGCCTCCCAAATGGCTGGGATGTAGCATGCACCACCACACTTGGCTAATTTTTTTACATTTTTTTTTTTTTTTGTAGAGACAGGGTCTTGCTATGTTGCCCAGGCTGGACTCCAACTCTTGGCCTCAAGTGCTCCTCCCTCTCTGGTCTCTCAAAGCACTGGGATTACAGGCGCAGGTCACGATGCTGGCCTTCCTCCACTCAACTCAGTACAACCTGCCATCTCCTGCCTTGGCTTGGGGTTGACAGGTACATTAGAATGCCCAGTGCCATTTGAATTTCAGTTAACAATGAATAGATTTGAAGGATGCCCTAAATATTGTATCAGACATACTTAGACTGCAAATGATACACTGTTTATCTAAAATTTAAATGTAAGTGGGTGTCCTTTATTTTCTCTGCTAAATCTGGCAAACCTACCTCAGCTACACCACACCCACCTTGCATTCTTTCTGGGCATTGTTCTAGGTGCTGGGGGATATAGCAGGAAACAAAACGGATCAAAAGAAAATCCTGGGCAGGCGCAGTAGCTCACACCTGTAATTCCAGCTCTTTGGGAGGCCAAGGCAGGCAGATCAACTGAGGTCAGGAGTTCAGGACCAGCCCCACCAACATGGAGAAAACCCATCTCTACAAAAAACACAAAATTAGCTGGGTGTGGTGGCGTGTGCCTGTAATCCCAGCTACTTGGGAAGGCTGAAGCAGGAGACCTGCTTGAACCTGAGAGGCAGAGGTTGTGGTAAGCTGAGGTTGCACTCTTGTACTCCAGACTGGGCCACAAGAGCGAAACTATCAAAAGAAAAGAAAAGAAAAGAAAATCCCTTTGCACATGGCGCTTCTGCTCTGCAGGCAGAAGAGAGGGTTTCCTTTTCTATGCCAACATCATTTTGGCTCAAAATTTATAACAGGAGTAAGGACAAGTGGCGCTGGGTTGGAGCCCTGGCTCTACCTCCTGCCAGCTGTGTTGCAGAGCCTGTGAGGTGTTAACGTCCCCATCACTGAAATGAGCAACAGTGCCTTTGCTGCAGGTCATGAACAGGGGAGGTGACACATACACGCTTAAGACCACGTCTGGCATGAAGTAGGTGGCCGGTGCATTGAACCTGGTGACACATGACACCATCCCTTATTTCCATCTCTGTGCCCTCCTTAGCCCAAGAAGTCTCTCAAAGGAAGGGATGGTTCGCTAATTACCTTTGTGCTCCCAGGGCCCAGCACGTTGTTGGTGCACAGTGGGGACGGAATGGGTCGGCTAGTGGGTCACAATCATGGCCGCTCTAGAACGTAAGGTGTGGATTTTCACTGTCTCCACAGAAGCACAGAGAAATGGACGTTTATAGCAAGTTTCATGATAAAGAAGGACAGACATCTAATGACAGAGAAAGAGCGGTTGCTTTCCTTACACCAAGAGGTTCTTCAGAACTGCCGAGTTCTGGCTTCTGAGAACCTGGGGTTACCCTGAGCACAGGTGAAGTTTGTCTTTAAAATCAAAATGCGTCTCTGCCTAGGTGTGGATGAAGTTTCCTAAGTGCCATAATAGAGTTTGGTGGTCCTCAAACTTTTTACAATCTCAGAGCCCATTTTTCAAAAGAAATTTGACACTGGGGGATAGCAAATGCATGGTTTCTAGGCCATTATTCTCCCATCCTGGACCTGTTGATTACGGTGCTCTCTCTCATACATCCTAGACTTGGCCTTGGAGACTTCCACACAGCAATCTAGGCAGCCCCCTATTAGGTGGCTGGAGTTAGCATATAACTCCATTCGATAGACTAGATGCTGAAACAGACAATATAAACCAGATCAACTGGAGCTAGCCTCTGACGAAGGGGTGAGGAGTCCAGAGCCCAACCCACTTTCTTCCCCCTCTGAAAGACTCTCGAGCATCCTACGTGATCCACTGAATTGAGTCGATCTGGTCTGACCCCCTCCAAATCCCAGCACTTCAAGATTCATGCGTTCTTGTTATTCACATACAAAGAGACTGTTCCCATATGCAGGAGCTCCTGTTTGTCACCTCGTGCCTCTTTGCCATGTCATTCCTGTTCACTGGATCGAGGTGTAAGCAGACGCCATTAAAATACAGAAAGACCCACTGCTGTACCCACAGCAACGTCAGCAACAGGGACTGAGCAGCCGAAACAGTTTGTGATCATAAGAGCATCTTAGAACCATTCTGGTTTTTTTCTACCTTATACTGCAAGAGGGTACATGAGGCTCTAGATAGACGGGTTTTATTGAAGTCACTTTCAAGCTCTCCCGCCTCCCCCACAGCTGACCTGACATAGAGACAGTGAGGAATCATCTAACTAAAAACACAGATCATTGCAGTACCAACTAGACTCATATCGAGATGATCACTCTACCAGCTCCCGCTGAGGTCCTGCTGTGACTAACACCCGGCCAAGCCACAGGAGGGGAGAGGCTGGGGCCTCACCACTGTCCTAAGAGCCCTGCCGTGCCCCCTGAGTTTCTCTCCTGGCTGGGTAGATACAAGGGACAGGCAGGACCATTTATTCAGCTCAAGGTCCTCCGTGGAGCAGAACATGTAGGCAGGTCTGGGCCTGCTGCCATGGAGCCGCCACTGGGTATTACTATCACTCCAGACAGCAGCACATCCCCCTGCAAAGAGAGATTTGAAACCCCACAAGCTCAGCCCTCCACCCCCTTGTTCTCCCAGACTTATAAAAATAGAAAGAACACATGTTCCCATTAGTCACTTGCTTGAGGGCTGCTGTGGGGTATAAGCACGCAGCCCGTACACTGGAACCAAATTTGAATATCATTTGCATCTTGCAGGTAGACAATGGGCACCGCATCAAAAACACGCAGTCCCCCCCCTCCTCTCCTCCTCAGCAAGGCACCCAATGAGGCAGACCAGATGACATTTCCTGGGAACAAGGCCTATCATTTGTTAAGTGTTGAAATCCACTTGATAAAGGCCCCTCCTGGCAACCGAGGCCCACCCCAGCTGGAGAGGCATTCTGAGAGGCTTTTAATTAAACTTTTGCTTGCTAAGAGCAGTTTGCATACACACAGGGGGACCACGCTCCCGGGGGAGCCACAAAGACTGCCACTTCCTTTGCCCCTGTGTGTCTTTAACTCTCTGAGGTTGCGAGGCAGAAACACAGCCTGTGCTGGCAATGATGCTTCTGGAAGGGCCTGCGGAGCGACCCTGCCACGGGAGACAGAGCTGAGCCCACTCTGTGGCTGGACGGGGCCTCCTGGGTGAGCCGTGGCTTTTTGGCCACCTGTGTCACTCCCAGAGCAGTGGCCAAAGTAAAAGCCAGAGAGGACGAGGCTGCGCCGGGGTTATGTCATGGCACAGCCAGAGGCAGAAAGCCTGAGAAAACCTTTAGACCCTACAGGTGGGTTAGTTATTGACCTGCGTGTCCCTTCTGGGAGGGGGGGAAGCTGGAAGAGCAGGAGGCATCCTTTGTGGCTCTGCCCTCCCTTGACCTGACCTTTGTAACTCTATCAGGACTAGTGGTCAGTAGTTATCAACTGTCAATAAACCGCCCAAACACACACTGTAATTCAGAATACGGGGAGGCCCATCTATTTGCGGATCGATCTTGGACTCGAAAGTTGACAAAATGCAGGGTCCCTTGTCTTCTTATCATAATATTGAAAATATGTGCTGCGACAAATTGAATGATCTACACCTCTCATGCCCCACTCCTGGGGCCCCTCAGGAAATACAAGAGGATTGATTGAGATGAAAGGTGAACGGGAGGTCTATGGTGTTCCTCTAAGGAAACCGAAGCCACTGAAGCAGGAGCTGAGGACTAATTAGTCCATCTCATTAAGTTTATCTACTAAGATCCTACAGAAAAAGGCCAGGTCTACCCTGCCCCAATTATCTGCGTCATTTAAAAACAATCCGCGTGTGCTTGAATAACTGAGGCAAAAACAGATGTTGGAGGCTTTAACGATCTATTTTAATAGAAATTTCAAGTTCCTGGCTTCTCCCCCTACCCCTTTCCGCTTGACTTGGCGCTGTGTTGACTCATCTATGGATGGCGGTTTTTTGTTTGTTTGTTTTTCCTGCAGAAAACAATGTGTTTTTGGAGGTGGTCAGGCGATGTCATTGGTGATGATCTCAAGATATGGAATGGGGGCTGGGAGTGCGGGGCTGGTCTTCTGTTCTCCAGTTGACGGGACAATGGGGAAGGTAAGGAAGGTCAGCGACTTTAACAGTCCTCTGGGTGGATCTGACTGAGGTGCCCACTCAAACTGGCAAAATAAGCAGCTTGACTGACACTTTCCAGTCAGTGGCTGGCATGGCTATTTATGCTGGGCATTGCAGATAGGAGTCACACTTACCTACTAGAGTCGTGGGGGGGGGGGGGTGGGATTCAATGAATGAATAGCTCTGAAATGCATCAGTAGTGCCTGGCAGACAGTAAACAGGAATCAATACATGTTAACTGTTATTAGCGGTATTTTCATGTTATGAGGATCATGGGATCATCCTTATTACTATTATTAAGACAGAGTCTTGCTCTGTCACCCAGGCTGTAGTGCAGTGATGCAATCTCAGCTCACTTCAACCTCTACCTCCCGGGTTCAAGCAGTTCTCTGCCTCAGCCTCCCCAGTAGCTGGGATTCCAGATGCCTGCCACCATGCCTGGCTCATTTTTGTATTTTTAGTAGAGACGATGTTTCACTATGTTGGTCAGGCTTGTCTTGAACTCTTGACTTTGTGATCCACCCGCCTCAGCCTCCTAAAGTGCTGAGATTACAGGCGTGAGCCGCCACACCCAGCCTATCCTCATTATTTTTTAAACTGGCTAGCTGGCTGGCTGGCACTGCGTTCAGCTTTCAGGTACACCTAGGCAGAATTTTCCCAGGTCACACCTGCAAAAAGCGTTGGCACAAAGGAGGTAAAGTAGGTTTCTCAGGCTTGGGACTCTTGCTATTTTGAACCAATTCATTCTTTGTTGTGGGATGTTCGGTAGTCTGCAGCACCTTGTGTCCTTAGATGCCAGTAGCATTTCTCTTCCCTCATTTGTGACAATCAAAAATACCCGCTAGGCATTGTCAAATGTACCCTGAAGGGCAAAACTGCCTGGGGTGAGAAGCTCTGGGATAAAGCCATGGTCATGAGTCATAGTTCCCAGTTCATGCCTCACCTGCTATCCTAGAACCAAGGCCTCCACTCAAGTTCTCCCCCTGTCCTGGGTTGAGGCTCACAGGTACTCACCAGTGAGTCACCCTCAGGACCCTAGGAATCTGCCATTTAAGGTCAGGGATATCTGCTACTGGGTGGCCTCTGCAGACCTCAAGGGCATCCTCCCCAGCGCCACTGTCTGCCCCAGAGCCTTGTTACCAGCTGAGGCTCCCTGAATGGGTGGCGAGTGCCTCCCACCGCCCAGCACATTGGCGATGGCTGCTGTATTAGTCCATTTTCACGCTGCTGATGAAGACACACCTGAGACTAGGTAATTGATAAAGAAAATGAGGTTTAATGGACTCATAGTTCCACGTGGCTGGGGGAGGCCTTACAATCATGGCAGAAGGTGAAAGGCACATCTTACATGGCGGCAGACAAGAAAGAATGAGAACCAAGTCAAAGGGGAAACCCCTTATAAAACGATTAGATCTCGTGAGACTTATTCACTACCACGAGAACAGTGTGGGAGAAACCATCCCTATGATTCACTCATCTCCCACCAGGTCCCTCCCACAACACATGGGAATTATGGGAGCACAATTCAAGTTGAGGTTTAGGTGGGGACACAGCCAAACCATATCAGCTACCCACTCACTGCCACTGCTACTATGGTTAACAGAGAGCTGTGGATTCTGCTACCACCAACTCACCAGTACTTTCCCTTGCCCTGACTGCACTGTTTTTTGTGACTTTGATGCAAGGAGGCCAGGTGACATCCTGGCTGAAGTCAGGGGAGGGTGGAGTAAGGAATGGCTTCCTCCTTGTTTGTTTCTGTGCTCTGGTAGATGGACACCAAAGCGACCCTGTCTTCTCTCTGGATGAGGCATAGAGCTTCCCAGGATTCTCTAGTGACATATACTCCCCCGAGTTCTAAATTACACTCTTTCTTCCCCCCCATGAATGCCTTGAATTGATTCAAGCTGGTCTTGCTCCTCTCAGATTGAAGCTTCTTCAGTTGTTTGGCTAGACAGGCTCTGGGGAGGCCTGGAGCTCAGCAGTCTGTCCAATACCCCCACCTGGAGACTCAGAGGCATAGGAAGCATGCAACTTCTTACGAATAGTAGAAACTTAATTTTGGAGTAATATTAGATTGGTGCAAAAGTTATTGAAGTTTTTTGCCATTACTTTCAAATGGCAAAAACCGCAGTTACTGTCGCACCAACCTAATACCTTATTTTGCAGATGAAAAAACTTAGGGCCAGAGAGATTAACGGATTGGTTCAAGGTCACAAAACTAACTGTAATAAAGGCAAGGGCAAAATGCTCAGTTCCCTTGCTGATGTCTATCTTTAACTGCCAAACTGCAAAAAGTATTATAGCAATTAATTAATTTCAGGAAAGGGGTTTTGGAAAACATGCCTTTTTATCTGACACTGGTATAAGGGATTTTCATATATGATTGTGGTAGAAAATTGAAGCGTATCCCTTCATGCCCCAAAATGCTATTTTTAAATATTTTAATGAAATATTTGTAAGATACATTAAAGGAGAACACCACAAAGATTTTTACCTAATCAGTATTCGTGTGTGCATTTTGCGTGATATCCTTTTCTTCCTATAAGACATTTCTCCCCACTACTTTTGACATTTTAAGTTTGTTCCAAATAGTCAAAATGACTATCTATAATTTCTATATAAATGATATAGTTATTGTTGGTATTTTCACCAACAAGACTATGTTTACTAGTATGTGGAGGCTAAAACTGTTTCCAAGTAGGAAATACTAATCAAATGAAAGTCACATCTCACTATTTCCCACGTATGCCCTGTTTGCAAAGTTTCCCATTAAGCATGAATGTGTTTTAACTTTTTCAAAATATTTGGAAGCCAAAATGGTCCTTGCAAACTCTTCTGTAGTCTTTCTTATCATCATGCGACTTTCTTAAACCACTGGACATCAGATATAATAAAGATGATATTCTCTTTCAACATAAATGTTCAACTTTTGATTTGGCTTCTTTTTCTTGAGTTGGGTATTCTAATAGAGTTTGATTTGAATGTCAAGTGGTTCTGGGATTGCTCTAAATCTTAAAAAATGGCAAATGTGAGTCCAACAATTTTATGGCCAAGGCAGAGGAATGTCAAAAGTGTATTTGCCTAATTCTGTGGTCCCAGTTTATCACTCTCTCCCATGCTTGCAACTCGTAGCTCCAGAGAATTTCAGCTCATCAAGAAAAAGTACAGAATCAGGCTTGATGACATTATCACAAAGTCAGATTAACAGCAAATGGAGGAAAACAAAAATGGGCTCTTCCATGGTAAAGATGTTTCTCTGCAAAAGGGTGGATGCTGATAATGCAGTCACTGGGATAAGTCCATCAATCACTATGAACTCAGAATGCCTCAAATACAATCTTGGGCATTTGAACCAAAGCAACCAAAATCAGAAAAAGAGAGAATGAGAAGCAAGTTACAAAACGCACATAACTAGATAAAAAAGAAAGAATCATCCAAATGTATTTTAAATTGTAATGGATTAATACTTTTTCACGTTGACAGGGAAAAATAATAAACATCAAGTGCAAGTTACGTTACACATCTATGCCTTGCCTCTGGATTGTACAAAGTTCAAGAATGAAGCAAAATTCCCGATACAGTGATGAAGTGGAGGAATAATCATATATTCATGACAACCCTTAATTATTGTTAATAAATGTGTATTAAATTAGAATCTCAGATCCTACAAACTCTTTCCATCTTTTCAGCATCCTCTTGAAAATCTGAGAATAAAATGTGTGGTAACTGCCCCAACAATTTCCTTCATGGAAACTTCCTACCTACCTAGAGAGTGATGGTGTTTTCTACTGGAGAGAAAATCAGACTCACAAAGCTGCAAGAGAAGTGACAGCCAGGACCAGAGACAAAGGTGACAGAGGCACAAAGCAGTGAAGCCAGCAGCTCCCATAGCACTGACAGTGCAAACCTGTGAGTGATGGAAAGCCGAAAAGGAAGGAATGGAGATTTGGACAGGAGCAGCACATCTGTCTCCGACCATCACAGGATATACAACTTTGGGGGTTTTTGCCTTCTTCTCCATACCAAAGCAAATTAATGGAAGCCAGCTTTCTCTTCCTGGAAAAACCCTCTGAGGGTCTGGTGTCAGCAACAGAGGCAGGGTAAGAAATCCATCAGCTGTGTTACTTGCTAGAAAGTTAGAGAGTCAGCCGGCAGAAGGGTGATGCTGATCGGGCTCCTTAGTTGAACAGGCTGCTCAATGATGAAACGCAGTTTGGAATATTAAAGGAGCCACCTGAGAGATGAATTAGTGGCTCTGTTCTTTCATGCCAGTTTTGTTCATCTCATTTTGCTACCTTTGAGCTCCGAGGGCTATTGCAACTGACCTTCATCTTGAGATGAAGTGCGCATTTAGGAATCACAGGAATGGAATCCTGCAGCCCCGGTTTATCTGGACCTCTACTTGTGCCAAGAGCAACTAAACGCAAAATGCATTCTTATGCGTGAGGGGAAATCACTGAGCTACTTCCCGATGCTACAGTTTCAGTCCCTGTGTGATGTATCGAAAGCGGCCTGCAATTATACAATTAGACTGAATATAAATTTTTCTCATTAGGGTTTACTTTTGTTGCCAGTCAGATTGCCTCCTGGAAAATGGAGGCTGTTGGTCTACGTGGCTCATCCCCCCTTCCCCCTTTCAAGATGTTTTGCTGATCTGCTTTGATTTCTTTTTAGCAGCCTGCTGATTCTTCTCTTTAAGCATGCTCCTCAGAGTTTGAGGGGCTCAGAAGTGTGTGGATTGCTGAAATTGGACTTACATGGCATATTTGCCTTGAAAGGCTGAGGCTTGTATAAAGAGGCCCCTGGCAGCTGACTGTCAGTCGGGAAGGAAGGGGAGAGGAAAAGAAAAACCAAGGAGGAGGGCCAAGCCTTCAAAAGAGGTTACAGCATAGGCACAGCGTCGAGATGGAGGAACACGCATGGCTGTTAGCAGTCAAGTGCGTTATTCCTAAGTACGTGGAAACTAAGTGAGGGTTCATCAATGGGAACAGTGCGTGATTTGGAGGAATAACCACAGAGTGTTTACTGAACTGCCAAACTGCCTGGCAGCGCCCCATATGACCGTCCAGTGACTTTCCCAGAAGCGCAAATCAGAACGTCAATAAGACACCACCAGTTTCCAAATTCTATCTCATTGCACATAAACTGAAAGTTTCAACAATCAATACCGTGTTACTGGATTACAATAAGAATTCAGTGTAGCAACACCCAGACAAACAAGTGTGTCCAAGAGGCAGTTGAGTCCATGGGTGAACTCCAAAAATTTGACATGGGATGAGGTGATCAGCCCATCAATTTGGGAGACAGAAAATGAACACAAGACAGAAAACCTAAAGTTAATCTGCTTTTTTTTTTTCAGATAGACCCATTGGGCACCAATTAACCATTCCCATTTCTCCATCCCTGCCATGAAAATCTCCAGAAGCTCTGCGTTTGTGTTAACTTCATCAGCTTCATCTTTGACAGGCTGAGAGTTGGATTTCTAAGTTGGAAATAGCTACTATTGATTCATAGTGGTGCCCACCTCTACCTACCTTAGCAATGGCTCCAGTGAGATCTGTGTGGCTAATTCCAATTCACTAACCACTATTTTGGAAGTAGATGAACATTTTCAGGACCTAAGGGAACCATCATGGACAGCCTTTCAAACGGCTTTGAAAAAACCCATCAGCCTCTCAAAATCTGTTTAGCTGAACAAATTCCCCCAGCTCCCATGTGTACAAATACCACCACTCTGCTTTTCCTAGCATCTGCCCCTTCCTCTTTATTGCTCTCATATTAGTAGATTAAAAGATCAGAAGTGCCATCTTTTAGCAAATGGATTCATCTTTAGTCACAAATAGATTTCCATGAGAATGAACACAAAGTTATTAGGGAAGAGAGATAAGCACATTATTTGTATTTTAAGCTTGCTGTCTGATTTCTGTTTGGTATGCCCTGATTTCTTTTAAGCACTGGGAACACATTCATTTTCCAGGTTTATATAGGGGATGTTACATATCTACAGTGCCATTTAGAGGATTACTAATTTACTAAATGGTACCCCAGTGCCCTGAAAGAGTTAATTCTCTTCCAAGAGATAAGCAATTTATTTTCTATTTAGCAGCAGGATAAGGCCCACTGCTTACAAACGGACTATGAGCCCCTTAGAGAGAGGGAGAGAGAGATGCTGTATAAATACAGGGTATAATAATTATAATAACTGTAATATAATATCAATCCACGGTGTTATTTTTATACATTGCCCATCCTAACCTTCATCTAAAAAGACCAGATCAACATCCTGAACTCCCTGTCACTTTTGCATGTGTCTTTGAAAAAACAAGACGCCAAGAGATGTGCTGTATCCTTTGGTCAAAGAGCCCATCCAGCCAACCAATCAATCAACAGATGTTCCCTAAACACCATAACTAAACAGCAAGCACAGCCCACAACCTGCCTCCCCAGGGCTTCCAGTTTAGTTAGTTAGGGTAATAATGATTCACCAGCAAACTCCAAGCCAGAGGTAACGACGCATGCCAATAGGAAGTTCACGCAAGTCTAGCTCAGAAAAGAGAGAAATCAGCCATCCTATAAAGCAGCCATCACCAACAATCCTGAGCTGGGAGTCAGCAACAACGTGTATCTTCACCTTGCTTCAAATTCCACCTCTACCATCGCCTAGCTGAGTAATTTCCAAGTTACTTACCCTCTCTGAGTGTCAATGTCTTGAAAAACCATTGCCTCGAAATGGAGGGAAGATTCAGCACAGTCCTATCTGCAGAAATACTTTATAAACTGAAATGTGCTACAGAAGCACAAATGTAAAAGCCTCCCTGAAACGCGTATCTTTTTGTGAAAAATGAAAATGATGGAATGCAACATCGGGCGTGGATGAAAACTTTAACAGTTCGAGTCTTAGGATTCACTCTTAATGGGACACCAGGTCTCTCCCCTTCTCAAGAGAGACCTGAGTCAGTCAAACAGGCAATGCCAGCTCTGAGTACCAAAAGCGGAAGAAGGGAGGGTGGGTGTGTTTACAGATGACTGGAATGAAAGAAATGTTAAGGAGCCGAGACACGTTTCTCTAAGAGAAGGCAAAGGGAAGGAAGAGCCTGGAAGGGAAAGGACATGCTCGTTAGTTTGCAGAGCTGCTGTAGCTACAGGGCTACAGGCTGGGTGGCTTAAACCCATTTATGCCTAAGGTTGCAATTTTTTGAATTTTTGCAATCAGACCTTGGAGATGACTTTGAGCAGTAGGATATAAATAACTCCCATATGCTTAGCATTCCAATAATGGAACACTAGGCATAAGTGGGTTAAAAACCAGAGAAATTTACTGTATCACAATCTAAAGGCTAGAAGTCGGAGATCAAGGTGTTGGCAGGGTTGGTTTCTTCCGGGGCCTCTCCTCCTTCATATATAGATGACGCTTTTCTCCCTGGGTCTTTGTCTTTGTATTGTATTTCCTTTGTCCCTATCAGTATCCAAATTTCCTTTTTTTTTTTGAGACAGGGTCTTGCTCTGCTGCCCAGGCTGGAGGGCTATGGCATGATCATAGTTCACTTCAGCCTTAAATTCCTAGGCTCAAGGGACTTTTTTTGACTTAAAAATATGTGAACAATCATATTTTTAGTATAACTTTTTTGTGTACATAGATACACGTGAAAAAAAAAAAACCCATGAGGATTACGTAGGTGATTATAATAGAAAGGGGAAAAACAACTAGTGTCTCAGTATTACATTATGGATAGAATTCCTGGTATATGGTACATCTCAGAGGAGACCTCTTTCTTCAGGTGAGTGGCTGACTCCCCTCAGGGCCATGACCACTCTTCTCTTTCCCCCACAGCCTCAGTAATTTTTTGCCAAAAGACCCAGATTTGAATAAAGAGGAGCAACAGGAGCACAGGGTCCAGACATAAGGGCTGCAGTCTGCTGAACTTTGGCAATGGGCATTTGGGAAATTCCTGGGCTCAAAGGATTTGAGGCTGCAGTGAGCTCCTACGTCAGCCTCCCGAGTAGCTGGGACTACAGATGAGTGCCCCGGTAATTTTTTATTTTTTATTTTTTTGTAGAGTCAGAGTCTCGCTACATTGCCCAAGCTGTCCAATTTCCTCTTCTTCTGAAGACATCAGTGATACTGGATTAGGGCCCACCCTAGCAACTTCATTTTAACTTTATTACGTATTTAAAAATCCTATCGCTTAATCTAGTCATGTTCTAAGGTATGGGGATTAGAATTTCAACCCATGAATTTTCAGAGGGTAGAATTCAGCCCATAGCAACATGTAAATTCCTAGCTGGATCTGAAGCTTTCCTTATGTGACAATGAAAAATAAAGGGAAAGAAACAAATCTGCAAGCAGGGGGAGCAGCCCCAATGTTGATGACATACTTGGAAAGATTTGAAAAGGAAGAAAATGGCTTTGAGGATGGAAGTTGCGGAGATGTGCATCCGTAGGTACATTTTTCTTAAACAATAGACAATCCCCTCTGAGAGAATAATCAGAGTTCCTGGACATGACAACGATGTCCAACCTATTGCCTAGATCTTTCATGCAAACCTGTTGTAAAAGATGTTAGTTTCTTCTCTAAAAGTCTCCTCCAATGGACACACAACAAGATCACTTAGAGATCCACACTGACGATTTATCACTGCCTAACACAACGTTATCTCTATGTCTGACTCAAATCTCTTGCTAAAGAAGCCAAAGCTCAGCATTTTGAGCCTAATGACTTTGGTGCATTTCTTCCCTTTCCCGTTCCCTGCAAGTCTGTTTTCCTCCTTGCCTCACTTTCTCTCTAGGATATGGAGAATAATGACTCAAAAATATCCACAGAAAATGCCGCCATATATTTAGCTACTTAAGTTACTCCTTGGTTTTCTTTCCTTTTTCTTTTCTTTTTTTAAGACAGTCTAGCTCTGTTGCCTAGGCTGGAGTGCAGTGGCGTGATCACAGCTCATTGCAACCTCTACCTCCTTGGCTCAAGTGATCCTCCCACCTCAGCCTCAGAAGTAGCTGGGACAACAGGTGTGTGCCACCATGCCCAGCTAATTTTTCTATTTTCTGTAAAATAAAATAATTGCATTTTTTTAAATGATGCCCAGGCTGGTCTTGAATTCCTGGGCCCAAGCGATCCTTCCACCTTGGCCTCCCAAAGTGCTGGGATTACAGACAGAGCCACCACACCAAGTCCTTCGCTTTCTCTTATTTTAGTCAAATAAATATTACACCTTCTCCCATCACTGCCACCGGACATCCTAGATTTAGCTTTTCCTCAATAAAACATCAGATAAAATTCTCATACATTTTAAAATAATGGTTTGTAATATGGATAATTTTTTGAAGTACCATGAAGTGAACAAGCTGCTATCTCCTCTATCATGAATATACATACAGATCTGATCCCTTGGGTGGGACTTCTGAAGTATACTTGCCTTTTAAAATGTAATTTTCTGTATATACACTTTATTGTGCAAAACAGCTGATTAGAATCCCTTGACTGTATTGTATCTAAAATGACCATTTTCTCTACCATCTATCTCTATCTTATTCAGTAAGTCTGGAAATCTTTTAAGTTTTTTTCTCTTAGATTTAATGTAATTGGCACTTTTTAACCAGAAGGTCAGATAGTTCACACAGCATAAATGGGATGCATTTGTAAGATTCCATTCAAATATATGACATGTATAGCAGCCAAAAGTTATGCTCCTTCAACAACTAAAATCAGTATAACGCCTTTATAAAACGGGATTATTTGAAAGCTGAATTCCAAGTGAGCACATATGTATTAGCGGCCTCCACAAAACATGTGCTCTCTTTGGTGCATGTCATAGCAACTGATGGGGATGCAACTGAGCAACACTCTCAAGGCTCTCAAGTGAAGTACCCATGCAGCGCCCATGCAGCATATAACACCATGCACATTTATTTTGACCTATGCTCACCTCTTATAAAAATCTTTTCATATATAATGAATATAATTTAGATGTACATATAGTTCTATATGTGTATATACAAATATAATTCTAATACATAATTCACATGTGTGTGTGTACACACACACACACACACACACACACAGAGAGAGAGAGAGAGAGAGACAGAGAGAGCACACAAGTGAGAGTGAGTACCCATGGTTTTTCCAGTTTTATTAACAAAATAGCACCCCCTTCACCATTTTTCAGGCCTCCCAAGATATTTCCCCTGACTTTTTCATTGAATTTAAAGACATGTTATAACCATATCAACTAGAAGGGATCAATGGCCAAGGTCTCTACTTGCTATCAAGCAGGAAACCACCCAAATGGAACTATCTGAGCAGCCCTGAGATCTTCCTTTCTCCCAGGCCTGCTCTACCCAGATGCAAGATGCCTGAAATTTGCAATCACATAGTGTGCTCCGGCACAGGGGGAAGAAAAGGTAAAATTTTCCTCTGGATTTGATCATTTCAGGGCACAGAAACCCAACTTGCAACTTCTGGAGTCTGTCTCATTGAGAGCTTTGACGTTCTGAGGCTGCTACACTGCCTGTGCCTGTGGTGGGCAGGAAGTGGGGAAGGAATTAACCCCTGGGAGCAGGTGTCCAAATGCACAGCAGGGTTAGTGTATAAATACACCAGCTCCCTTTCCCTGAGGCGGAACAACTGTGAGGTGTGAGTCCTACACTCTTCCAAGAGTTTTGTCTTGAAATTAAGTTCCTGTTGCCCACAGTTGAAACTTGCTGGGTAATTTTCTCTTTATTATCATCCTTCCTTTTTCTTGTTTGCTCCTCATGCTTATCCAGTTCCTGGGATCACCTTATAAATAAATGAATTTTACCTGAATACTTGGTCTGAGGATCTGTTTCTGAAATGTAGACAATGGAGTCATTCATTTGGCATAGCCTCAGTATCACAAAGGTATCATCTATTAAAGTGTGGAATCTTAAATTTGAGGGGAAATGGTGGAGTGCATTTGGATCACAGAATCTTTCTGCTCTGGAACATGGATGAAGCTGGAGGCCATTGTATTAGTCCTTTCCTCATGGTGCTATGAAGAAATACCCAAGACTGGGTAATCTATAAAGAGAACAGGCTTAATTGACTCACAGTTCCTCAGGGATGGAGAGGCCTCAGGAAACTTACAATCATGGTGGAAGGTGAAGCAAACATGTCCCTATTCACATGGCAGCAGGAAGGAGAAGTGCAGAGCAAAGTTGGGGAAAACCCCTTATAAAACCATCAAATCTCATAAAAGAACCCACTGACTATCACAAGACAGCATCGGGAAACCTCCCCCACGATCTAATCATCTCCCACAAAGTCCCTACCCCAACATTTGGGGGATTACAATTTGGATTACAATTCAAGATGAGATTTGGGTTGGGACACCAAGCCAGACCATATCAGCCATTATCCTTAGCAAAGCAACACAGGAATAGAAAACTAGATGCTGCATGTTCTAATTTATAAGTAGGAGCTAAACGAAGAGAACACATGAACACATAGAGGGGAATGACACACACTGAGGCCTACCAGAGGGTAGAGGGTGAAAAGATGGTGAGGATCAGGAAAAGTAACTAGTGGGTGCTAGGCTTAATACCCAGCTGATGAAATAATCTGTGTAACAAACCCCATGACACAAGTTTACCTGTATAATAAACCAGCACATGTATCCTGAACTTCAAAGTAAAACAAAAAAAGAATCTCTCAGCTCCAACATCTAATAAAAAGAACAAGAATTAGTGGGAAAAAAATCAGGAAAACACCAGCAACAGTCAAACGAAGAATATGGTAAAACTTCAAGCTATGATCTTTAAAAAAAAGTCAGCTGGGGAAGAGTGGGACAATGATTTTGGTGTGCCACAATGCTGCTTTTAACTGTACCCTGAATCCCAAAATGAGTAGAAAGAAATAAAGAAAATACTTTGAATGTTCCTGAATACCTCACAGTGTTAGCAGAAAAGCAAGCCAAGGCGGGTATATAGGCATCTTGGGTTGAGTCAGAAACATAATTTCAAGATTAGAAGCTCTCTACCTAGCACTTTAAGACCTCAGCCTCTTGTCAGAGGCAGGAACATTGCCTCTATACAGACATTTAACAGAATTTCATGAAAAGGAGCAGAGTCCCTGGTTCTCTGAGACACAGCCCATCAGAACACTTCTTTTCACTAAAGACCTATAGACAAGAGGTAGAACATATTAAACTGCTGCTAAGAGGAAAAAAGGGTCTCAGGTAAAGCAGGAAGTTGGTCAAGAAGAATTTATTCAATATCTATTAGCACAAAGAGTTCTACATAGAGCTCCACATACTAAGCAAGAAGAAAATAAGTAACAGCATGAAGGGAATTCTATTTTTAATAATGGTAAGCTTGTCCTCTCAGACTAAACCTTCAGCTGAAAACAACTTCATTATGCTGTAAAAAAAATCATAAAAACAGCTTAAAAGCATTGAGGAGTTGATGTGAGATCAAGGAGTTGGTCAAAATGAAGGTCCTGGTAGAATCCTGAAAGAAAAGAACAGGAGAAACATTCTTTATCCACAAGCAGTCACCAATAAGGATATTTGCCAAATCAGCACATTTGGATGTTGGTTTTGATAGCCTTGCTGTGTGTGTGTGAAGACAGAGGGTAGCGGGTAGGGGCAGATAGTAATGCTCAGAGCCCATCCAGGGTAATGAATCTAGTAAGAAACCTCCTCACATTAAGTCAGGATCCCAAAGATGACACATTAAGGTTGAGGACAGTAACTTTAAAAAGGAAATGAGGCATGCAAAAGAGAGGAAACACCCATCTGGAAGAAAATACAATGCAAGGGAAAACAAATATCTTTTTTAGTATTATGCTATAGAATAGTTAAATATGGCACACATTTATCAAAATAGAAACTTGATGGTAAGCTATTAAAGTAATATAATGATATTTTTAAAAACTGTGGAGCTTAGTAAATAAATTAGGGACTAAAACATCATTATAGAACTAATAAATAAATTAGCACAGATAGTATGGAGTAGACATGACTGAAAATAGACAAACTGGTACAGAGAAAAGGCTTGAGAAAGTCTTTAGTGAATGAAAAGGAAAAGAGAAAAAATAAGGAAGGTAATGAAAAAAAATAATAATAGATGTTCCTGGAGTAGTGAATGCAACAGACAGAAAATATTCATATACAAGAGAAAAATGAATATACCTTAAAAGGGAAAGGGGTGTTTGTGTGTGTGTGTATGTGTGTATGTGTGTGTGTGTGTCTGTGTGTCTGTGTGTGCATGCGTGCACGGCTATCTTCCTCTTTTAAGGCACATTCATTTTTCTCCTATATATGAATTCTTTCTGTCTGTTGCATTCTCTACTCACAGTATGTTATATGAGAAACTGATATGAATTGCTTGCTCCTGAGTATATCTTAGTTTAAAAAACAAAGAAAAAAGTAGTTATTCAAAAACAAAACTCAAGTACTGTATAAACAGGAAATTTAGATAAGCCTCAGTCTTTTCCATGACATCCAAAAGACAAGAAAGGCATATTTACAAGGTTTTAAAGAACAAGGAAGTATGTTTCATAGAATACAATGTCTAGGCAAGTCGATGTTTAAATGTAACAACAGTAAACCATTCTCAAACTTAGAGTATGACAATCGTGGGCCCATGTATTAATCAAACAAAATATAACAACTGTGTTATTAAAGGATAGTATTCAGTGGTGTGAGACAACGGACAAAGGTCTAACAAAGTTGAGGGAAAGAAAGTGTGATTCCTCAAATTTTATACCCAGCTAATGTGTCCTTTTATTTATTCATTTATTCTATGTGTTTATATATTTTCTTAATTTTCTATGACTTCACAGTATACCTTGGGTATAAAGGCAATAGACATTCTTAGGCATGAAATAAATTAAGAGCATCTAAAGATCTTCTAAAAGTCTTAAAAATAAGCTGGGCATAATGGTTTGCGCCTGGAGTCCCAGCTACTCAGAAGGCTGAGGCGGGAGGATTGTTTGAGGCCAGCAGTTAGATCAGCCTGGGCAAGACCCCATCTAAAAATTAACAATAACAACAATAATAATGTAGATTAAACTAGTCTTCTTAAAAATAAAATTCATCCAACTAAAGATAAATAAAAAACACAACAATGAAGAACATGGATCTAAAAGACTTGAGCACTGAATAATTATTTAATATAGAAGTATAAAATATAATTAAATGAATGTGGCTTGAGAACAAGATGACAAATATTAGAAACCTTGACAAACTAAAATAAAATAACTAATCAAAGGAAGGAAACTGAGCAGCTGTGTGTTAATTTTCTCATCTTTTAAGCAAGGAGTCAGTCAATATTGTCTAATACTGGAGCATGAAGTTAAAAAAAGTAATTGATCTAGAAAAATATTTTTTCTATTTTTTTTCCTTAAGCATAGATTATTTCAGAACTATATTCTGGTAAAAAAAATGTTTTCTTCTGAGGATCAGAAATTCTTCAATTTCACCTTTATATATATATATATTTTAAATTCTAACCTAATGACGTCTAACCATTAAATGCAATACTTCTGATCTTTGTCATGCATAACCCTGCTATTTTAAAATATTTAAATAAAAGTTGTACGTATTCAGGGTGTACAATGTGAAAATTTGATATACATATACATTGTGTACTGATTACCACAGCCAAGTTAATTAACACATCTATCACCACCTAAAGTTACCATTACTGTGTATGTTTGTTGGGGGTGAAGATATCTTAAATCCACTCTGTTGCCAAATTTCAAGTAAGCAATACAGTGTTGTTAATTATAGTCATCATAATCCCCTTTTTAAAATCTCAGTTTTTCCTTACCCTCTTTGAATCTTTTATTCCCTGTATCTGTCTCATTGTTCTCTCTTTTCTTTCCTATATTCATTGTAAGTAAATGCTTAGAAAGACATTCACCAGATCTGAAAGACTTTTTTAGGCGAAGAAGTTTTAGTGAAATTTTGCTTTCTCTGTTTCTACCACTTTTAATTTTATGTAATGGACCTGTAGCCATTATTCTATAAAATAAAAAATATAGGCTTCCAACACCTTGCTGTGAATGTGTTTGTGATCTTCGTGTTTTTCATAATTTTGTCTGTGGTATCAAATGAAAGTAGTGATCACTTGACTTACCTACATTTTAAAAACTCTGCTATTTTCTTTAGAAGATCTAGCCTCTTAGAAAACTGATGCTCCTTTTCTCTTGATGCTGCCAGATCCCTAACTCTTACTCTCTGATATTTGAATCCTCAAGGTTTCCTGAACATGTAGAAGGAAGACTCACCAATGCCTGCATGCATTTGCAGATTAACAGCTTCTGCCATTAGCAAATTGGAAATTCCTTCACCCATCCTTCTTAGAGGGAGTCTTTTTCTCCTAATAGAACTATGATTTCCATTTCTGCATTTCCTTATTAATGCAGTCTACAGAGCATTTTTATTTTTCTTGGCTGCTTTAGCCTTCCATTGATTTTCATGAGTATTAAATAGAATGCCTTATCTGAGGAAACAAAGCAAAGCAAAAACTCTACCTTCAACTAATGGGAAGATGGATCCTTAATACAGAAGAAGACACAGGTAGGCAAACAATACATGTGTCATGTTCTGTGTTCCACTAAGTTATAAGGCTCTCATGAAGCTACAGAATACATGTCCGGAGCAACGCTGCTGCCTCAGTGGGTGAGATGAGATGAGTCAAGACCCTGCAGCTTCTGATTTGAAAACAACAGACACCTGATCTGAACTGGGGCGTTTCCAGAACGTGACCCAAGCTTTCAGCCTATACTAAGAATACATGAGGCTTGGTAAGTGGAAAGACACAGGCCAGATCCATCAAAAAATGTTTTACAATGGAGGGCAACCAGGAGTCGAGAACCCCTATGATGCAATTCCTTTAGACTCCTTGTTACTTGAATTGAGGTGACTGTTGGTGGCACCAAGCAATGAAAATTTTTTTTCCCTAGTATTTTCAAAATCTGTAGCTTCTCCTGTAGCCAGTACCTGAAGGTACCTTGTCAATGAATTAAACATCCTGTTAACATTGATAAGCACCATTATTTCTAGTTACCAAATGCATATATGAAGACATTCTTGTTCAAGAAAGCATCGGTATTTTTGCTACTACTAAACAATTAACATAGTTGATGGAATGAGCCACCTGCACTCTTGGTGTTTTAAGCATATTTCTAAATTATTATTTTGGTTATTACTACTCTCTAAGATTTTTGACCCTTTTAGTATTTCTGTTAACTAGAAAAAGATCCCAGATGGAAGATCCATAGGTTTTTGGCCATAAAAGAATTTTTTAAAAAAGTTTATAACTGTACAATGGACCAAAGTGCAGGAGAAAATGACTATTATAACAATAACACACATGTGTGCACAGTTTGAACATATTTTAGGGGAGAAATGTTCCATGCAATAAACACAACACCTTCATTTTGAGCCCAACTTTCTGCTTGAATAACATCCAAGATTTCACATAAGTTGCCATGGGCAAACAGACTTACAGACAATTCAGAATCATTTGGAGAGATGAGGGCTACACACTGTATCGAACTTTCAAAACACAGTAAGTAGACTGAGCTCAGCAGTACACAAAGAACTGAGGGTTTCTGGAATAAATACAGGGGAATCAGTGGGAGAGGTAGAAAAAGGAGACTGAAGATTACAAAATTCAGTCACATTTCAAAATTTTCTGCTACAATAATTCACTTTATGTAGAATTAATGTGTCTGATTGAACGTTTGTGCTGTAATTTACTTATAATTAACATTTTATGGTGAACAGATTTCACCACCTCCTTCATGCTGTGAACTCTAAGCCATAGGTCAAAAATAGAGATGAAACAGATAAGCACAAAATATTCTCACTGAAATATTAATGAGATTTTAATTTACTGCTTTAAAAACACATCTTTCATCAACGTCTGTATATAAAAATCACCATTTTATTTTAATTTTTTAATCACATTAAAAATATAATGAACTCTTCTAGCTGACAGAAAGACACTAAAAAATCTGATGCAGGCAGGCAGGCAGTCCTAGGTAGTTAAACGATTTTTCATCTTGTTCACGAGCCAAAAATATTGTCTCATGAAGAGGTAAAGATTGAGTCCAACTCAGCCAAGAATCTCTTCTCAATTAATCAATGCATTTTGAGAAGGAAGAATTTCTGGCAAATACTGACCCTAGGAAAACCATTCCTACTCCCAAACTAAGCCGTTTGTGAAGACCAAAATCTAAGTGGGCCTTCCATTTGTTGGATTTACTTACCTTAAGGGAGAGGCTTACGCCTGTCTAAACTTTCACTGTAGAACATCAGGATTTCAAATGAAGTGAGGAAATGGAAGCAAGAAATTTTCATTCAGTACCGAAGTTATTACAAAGTGCTGCCTTCTAGCCAGTGGTTACCATTTCTATTAATGCACCAGATATTAAGTCAGTAAGTCTCTTATTTTACCCCTTCTTTAAGACTTGGCCTAAATCTCTCTTTCTCAAAGAAGTCACCTTCGGTCCACTTTGCTGCAAGCAGCAATCATAACCAGTCCTTCCTCTTTGGTTTTATTGACCATGAGATATCTATGTTGTCTGTCTGCCTATCTACCTACCCCTACCTATCTACCTATCCACCCACCCACCTATCCACCCACCCACTTAAATGTGTCTTTCATGCTAAATTATAAACTCTAAGAAGACAGTCCCACATCTGAGTTACTTATCGCTGTAATTGGCCATTTGTAATAGGTACGATAAATATGTCTCAACTGATTGAATTACTGGGTTGTTGGTTGGCCCTCAGGGCATGAAATCCAATGTGGTTGTTTGTTTCCAAAAAAGCTATCACTAGTTGCTTCCCCCATTTATTCTCCCATTGAGAGGTTGAGTCTATTGTTCCCTCCCACTAAATCTGAGCTGGCCTGTGACTGCTTTGTTGTAATGGGATGTGGAAGAGGTGACTGTGCCAGTTTGGGCACTGCTTTTAAGAGGACCAGCAGGCTTCTCTTCCCTCAACCTAGAATATTTGCTCTGGAGAATGTCAACTGCCTTGCGAAAAGTCTCACTACCCTGAGACTTCCATGCTGCAAGGACACTCAAGCTGGTCACCTAAAGAGACTGCATCAGAAGACAGAGTAACCCTAGCCCCCATCAGCTGTTCTAGCCATCCTGGTCCAGGAGCCAGACACGCAAGTGAAGGAACCATCTCAAGTATCTCAGACAGTCCAGCCCCACAGATTCCCTATGGGAAGGCGAGGGTATTAGTCTGTTTCCACACTGCTGATAAAGACATACCTGAGACTGTGTAATTTATAAAGATAAAGAGGTTTAAAGGACTTACACTTCCACATGGCTGGGGAGGCTTCACAATCATGGCAGAAGGGGGAAAGACATGTCTTACATGGCAGCAGACAAGAGAGAATTTGTGCAGGGAAACCCTTCTTTATAAAGCCATCAGGTCTTGTGAAACTCATTCACCATTTCCAGAACGGCTCAGGAAAGACCCGCCCCTTATGATCCAATTACCTCCCACTCGGCCCCTCCTATAACACGTGGGAATTGTGGGAGCTATAATTCAAGATGAGGTTTGGGTCGGGACATAGTCAAACCATATCAGTGAGACTCTGGACTAAGCTGCCCCCTCTTGTTGCCACCCTGAGGCATCCCAGCTGAGCCCCTAGACATCAGGGAGCAGGGGTAAGGCATTCCCACTGCACCCTACACAGATTCTTGACTATTATGCTCAGAATCCATGAGCATAATAAAATTACAGCTGTTTTATATCATCGTGTTTTGGGATGGTGTGCATAGCAACAACAGATAAGAGAAACATACTACGAGTCTACAATATGCACCACGTCTTTGTCTCATTCTTGGGTAGCCATGACTTTTTATTTTAGAGAGAAAATCCAGACAGAACCACGTTGAACCTGAAACTCCTTTACAGATGATACAAAGATAGTAGGTTCTTTGAAGTAGACTCGACAGACTTAGTAAAACTAGTAGAAATTTTGAACCTGATGCCAATCCCAAAGGAATAAATATCTCAAGAGGAGTTCATCTGTGTTCTCTGAATTCCCTAACACAGTAATGGGACCATTTGAGCTACCAAATTCAGCAATTTTCCCAGAAATTTGAATTGTTAGTTAGAAAAAATGAGGCTCTGCTTCCTCACTCTCACAGCCAAATTTCTCAAAAAACAAAACAAAAAGGTTACAAACATCTCAATTTCTGTATTTTTCTATTCATTCCCTAGCCCATTCGAAGTCTTCAAAATCACTGCTTCCTTTTCCCCGTTAGGAGGGTATCACCCCACCCCACCCCCACTGCCCACCCTACCCAATAAAGGGTGTATGTGGCTCAGGGAGCAGAAGCCAGAACATAAACACAAAAGAAAAGATATATCTGGTTTGCATAAGTCACATTCTGTCCTTTCAGTCACAAATCTTCTATAATGTTATGCAAATATTCAAGACTTTTCCATCATTTATGGTAACAGTGCTGGGAAAGCTAGGAGATTCACGTATAAGACAGTAAAGAAAAAGAAAATCTACGACAGAAAGCTAACCTGGGCTTTGATTTATCTTTTCCAAGGTCAGACCAAATGAGAATGAAGACCTTTTACGCCAAGAACATGCTACTTATTTTTCCAACGATTTACAAATGAAAGCTTGTCATGACAAATCCCAAAGCGACTCTTTTTGAACCATCGTGATGTTGTGAGGTGTCTATCACAGATGGAGTAGCTCGTAAAATTAGACCATGACCCCTTGTAGAAACCAAGCATTATACAGACATGGTTTTCACACCAGCCACACCTGCTTTTGGAACAAAAATGAATGCAATTCGTTCATAAAAACAGCACCTCTTATCCGAGAGGTCCAAATGCTTCCCAAGACCTTTACATTTGCATTCAAGTTTGGAAAAAGTGGAAAATGTATTGAGACAATAAAGGTCATTCATCCAGTTCATTAGGGCATCATAGGAACATGCAAGCTAAGGAGTGGAAAATAAAGACCCAGGTGGCTAAATAAAATGGAACATACATGATGGTTCCACATTCTTCCCCATGGGTGCTTTTGCTGCCTGTCTCAACTCAAGAACATTCCATGTAAAGAAAGGTGACGCTGAAGAGAGACCCAGGATGTGTATGTGGAAGCCAGCAAAAGCTCATAATTCAATGAAGTCATTTCATTCCCTTTACTTTCTAACAAGCTCCAACCCATTCAAAGGACTTATTAGAATTTCAAATGAAAAGCTGAATACTATGAGCATTGTAAATCAGCTACAAACAGCTTTGAAAACTGTGTCAGGAGAAACACACTTGTAATTTTCTTTCTTTTTTAAAATATTGCTTTTTTTTTTTAACCTTCAAAGCTTTGTTTGTTAAGAAGCAGTTACCAGTTTATTTCTACAGAGGGAATCTGATTCTGGTTGGAGTGAGGGGCCCGATTGGAGCAATCCTTTCACCTGGGCTGGTACACGCTCTCAGCATTATACCAACCCGTGGCACACGCCTACTACCCAGGTGCTGGGTGTCCCTTGACAAACCACACTGTGTTGTTTATTTTGTAGCTGTTCTTCAGATTTCTTAGAACGTGAAGCATAAATATCCCTTACCTGGGAAGAACTGCGATTCAGACTCCTCCAGTCCTGGAGACCATATGTGGTCTTTGAAAACATCCAAACAAGAATAAGATGTTAGGGGAGCCCTTCGTCTAACGGGGCCAGCAGGCGGCAGAGTCCTCCTCAGGAGTCAGGAGTCAGGAGCCTTTCGCCTCTTTTGCGAGGATGTCCCGCAGTCTTTCATATGTTCATTTCCCTTGAAACTCGACAGGGTCATGAGACAGGGATATTTTATACTTGTTCCTTGTTCTCCTTTTCAAGTCCCTGGAAAGAAAAGAAAGAGCTTTCTCAATGTGTAAAAAACCTTAAACTGAGATTTTCAAATAGAAGAGATACCTTCTTCCCCGCTTTCTCCCTCCCTCCCTTCCTCCTTTCTTTTTTATCTTCTTCTGTAGCACAGGAAGACCCATGTGGTCACATAGATCACCTTCCATACCACCCAAAGCAAAAAGACAAAGTATCACAGCAGCTATATTCACGGGAAAACATCCACAGCAATCGGGCTTCCTTGGTGAATGTTATTTTCTTTACACAGAACGCTTACTGCTAACGACTGTCAAAAAGACGGGACACTACGTTCTCACAGGCAAGACCACAGCCAGCGTTGGCAGAAAGAAGGTGCTACTCAAAATCAGAAGCTTCTCTCTCTTCTGTTTCGGTTCTGAAGAGTAGCTACTCCAATGTCAAAATGAAAATTACAACCTCCAAACTAACAGAGTGCTGCTCCAAGGCCCAGAGAATGGGATCCAGATGTACCTTCTATCGGGATGGAAAAGATTTAATCAATATGCACTGACTATTTACTGAACACAGAATTACTAAGCATCAACTCCTGAAAACATATGCATGCCCTTTAAGGACTGATCATTCTCTGCTGGCCTCCCCTTTAAATCTTGCAATTATATTCGGGGCAAAATATTTGAACAGCCAAGTCAGAGGGTAGCCCCATAACTCCGCTTCACCGTGGTGTAATAGAAGGGTCTGGGGCTGTTGAAAGGGAAAACCTGGAGATTACATTCAGGTGGAAGGAAATCTACTGATTACTTTATTTAGAAATGGAGGTGGAACCACCACATGTAGAGGGAAGTTGAGCCTTGTGCGTCTGAGCAAACTGGGAGAACCACTCTCTTCCCTTTCCTGCACCACCTCCCTCAATCAACCAACCTGACCCTCTTCCTATTTTGGAGGATTTTTATAGAGGAAACTGATAATTTTCTTTCATGAGGTAGCATCTCTCTGGAAAACCACCCTGGTGGACTAAGAGGTAATGATGAGAGGCCCCCGTGAAAGAGAAAATGCCGGCATCAGGAATGGAGACCATGAGGTCTGGTCTTTCATGGCACGTTTCCCCCATCAGTGGCAGCCCCAAAGCGCCTGGCTTTGACTGCAAAGTGTGAGCCGAAAAGTTTCCTTCTATGCAAATCTGTAGTATTAGCAGAAGGTCTTGAATAAGCTGCTGAACCTCTCTGAACCACATTCAGATACTTACAAAATGAGAAAGTCGGCCGGGCACGGTGGCTCACTCCTGTAATCCCAGCACTCTGGGATGCTGAGGCAGGTGGATCATTTGAGGCCAGGAATTCAAAACCAGCCTGGCCAACATAGTGAAACCTCATATCTACTAAAAATACAAAAATGAGCTGGGTATAGTGGCGCACGCCTGTATTCCGAGCTACCAGTAGGCTGAGGGATGAGAATTGCTTGAGACTGGGAGGCGGAGGTTGCAGCGAGCTGAGATTGCACCACTGTACTCCAGCCTGGGCGACAGAGCAAGACTCTGTCTCAAAAAATAAAAATGAGAGAGTCGTACCTACTTCATGGTGACGATTCAATGAGGGAATGCATGGGAGGTTCTCAGCACACAGCCTAGCTCCAAAAAGCTTGATTGGAGTTCGCTTCCATCCCAACTTCCTTCCCGGGAAGATGGAGACACTAGCTAGCTATATAAGGGGCCCTTAAGCTCAGGTGTTTAAAGTATTCTCCAGCACCTCACAGGTGCTGGCTTTACAGAAAGGTCTTTGAACCATTTTGTCCTGCATTATCCCACAATAGACACCTGTTCTTGTAATGGAAGTTGGTTTTCATTTCTGTTTCCTGGTTAGTCAACAGAAACATCTATCTTTATATAAATTGCTCTCAAATACCCTTCTCTCTCTTATTCTGCCTTTCTTTTCTTTCTCTTTCTTTTCCTTCCTTCCTTCTTCTTTCTCTCTCGCTTTTTCTTTTGTATACACATTTTCAGCCCCACAGTGGTTACCTGCTAAAACACCCAAGTAGAATTCCAGTTTTTCTTTTCTTTCTTTTTTTTTTTTATTTGAGACTGAGTCTTGCTCAGTTGCCCAGGCTGGAGGACAGTGGCGCAATCTCGGCTCACTGCAACCTCCGCCTCCAGGGTCTAAGTGATTCTTGTGCCTCAGCCTTCTGAGTAATTGGGATTGCAGGTGCCTGTGACCACGCCTGGCTAATTTTTATATTTTTAGTGGAGACAGGGTTTCATCATTTTGGCCAGGCTAGTCTTGAACTCCTGACCTCAGGTGATCCGCCCACCTTGGCTTACACCTGACCTTTGAATTTCTCCTTAGACCTCTGCTTTTTGTCCCGGTATGGGTTGGCTCCCTTGATCACCTCCCTCTACCCCAGGTCACCCCCAACCTTTATCTCCTTGTCTTATGCTTTTATATGATATTTTTCCTTCTTGGTAAAAACACCAAGTATTTTAAGGAATAATTAAGGAATCAACATTATGTTAACATATCAGTAAGTCTTCATATTAGTAACAACTGCAACCTGCCTAGGGTGACAGGAGAATAAACATCCCAGTCTACAGCATTCTAAGCGACCTACCCAGGAAGCTCATTTGCCTAATTACTGGAGTTAATGAAACTCTTCCATCTGCTTTCAACTTTTCTCTTTCTGTTACACCTATCTGCCCTGTTGGTGGATATCATAAGTTGAGGAAATAGGAAAGATTAGACACGTATGTGAGACATACTGAATAGTTTAATTCCTCCAAACAGACCACAGAAAACACAGAAAGTTAATTTTAAATATGGAAAAGTTCATGGAGTCACGGAGGCGGTGAGTTCCTCTTTGTAAAAACTAACCTTTTTATTTTGAGATAATTGTTGATTCACACGCATTTGAAGACATAATATAGAGGTAAATACATATGTATCATTTGCCATTTCCTCTGTATTAGTCCATTTTCACACTGTGATAAAGAACTGCCTGAGATTAGGTAATTTATAAAGGAAAGAGGTGGGGTTTTTTTTCATTTTTTGTTTGTTTGTTTGTTTGTTTGTTTTCTGAGATGAAGTCTCGCTTTGTTGCCCAGGCTGGAATGCAGTGGCACAATCTTGGCTCACTGCAGTCTCCGCCTCAGCCTCCAAGTAGCTGGGATCCAAGCAATTCTCCTGCCTCAGCCTCCCAAGTAGCTGGGATTACAGGCACCTGCCACCATACTGGCTAATTTTTGTAATGTTTTTTAGTAGAGATGGGGTTTCACCGTCTTGGCCAGGTTGGTCTCAAACTCCTGGCCTCAAGCAATCTGCCCAGCGTGGCCTTGCAAAGTCTGGGTTACAGGTGTGAGACACCAGGCCCAGCCAGGAAAGAGTGGCTCACAGTTCAGCAGGGCTGGGTAGGCCTCAGGAAACTTACAATCATGGCAGAAGACAAAGGAGAAGCATGGAACCTTCTTAACAAGGTGGCAGGAAGGGGACTTGCTGAGCTTAGGGGAAAGAGCCCCTTACAAAACCATCAGAGCTCATGAGCACTCACTATCACGAGAACAGCATGGGAGAAACCACCCCATGATTCAGTTTCCTCCTCCTGGTCTCTCCCTTGACACATGGGGATTACGGGGATTACAATTCAAGATGAGATTTGGGTGGGGACACAAAGCCAAACCATATCACCTCCAATGATAACATTTCCAAAACCACAGGACAATATGACAATCAGGGTATTGGCCTTGATACAGTCAAGATACAGAACAGTTCCATCACTACAAGGCACTCTCCTGTTGCCCTTTGGGCCACACCCCCTCCCCCTCCCTTTCCAACTCTCTCCTTAATCCTTGGCAACTACTCATCTGTTCTCTATATCTATAATTTTGTCATTTCAAGAATGTTATATAAATAGAATCCTACAGTCTGTAAACTTTTGAGATTGGCTTTTTTCACTCAGCGTAATTCTCACATGATTCATCTAAGTGGCTGCCTGTATCAATGGTTTGTTCTTTTTATTGCTAGCTAGTATTCCATGTTATAGATATGCTACATTTTGCTTAACCATCTACCAACGGGAGGACAACTGGATTGTTTCTAGTTTGGTGCTATTACAAATAAAGTTGTTATAAATGGTTATGTACAGTATTTTGTGTGCACATAAGTTTCAGTTGATCTTTATGGTATAGATATCCGGGAGTGCAGCTGTAGGGTATAACTGCTTGTTGAGTTTGTTTTTTTATTAAGAAACTCCCAAACTGTCTAGAGTAGCTGTATCATTGTATATTCCCACTAGCAATGTATACGTGACTTGATTTTTCTGCATCTGATATAGTTTGGATGTATATCCTTGCCCAAATCTCATGTAGAAATGTAATTCCCAATGTTGGAGATGGGGCCTGGATGCAGCTAATTGGATCATAAGGGCAGTTTCTCATGAATGGTTTAGCACCATCCACTTTGTGCTGTCCTCACAACAGTGAGTTCTCGTGACATCTGGCCATTTAGAAATGAGTGGCACCTCCCTTGCCTCTCTCTTGCTCCTCTTCTGGCCACGCGATACACTTGTTCTCCCTTTGCCTTCTGCCATGATTGTCAGTTTCCTGAGGCCTCTCCAAAAGCCCAGCAGATGCCAGCATCATGTTCCTGTACAGCCTGCAGAACCATGAGTCAATTAAATCTCTTTTCTTTATAAATTACCCGATCTCAGGTATTTCTTTACAGTAATGCAAGCACAAACGAATACAGCATCCTTGCCAGAATTTGGCATTGCCACTATTTGTTAAATTATTTATTATCATAGGTTTATAATGATATCTAATCATCCTTTAATTTGTATTTTCCAAGTAGCTAACGAGGCTGAACATCTTTCCACGTGCTTACTTGCCATTTGTATACCGTCTTTGCTGAAATGTCTCTTCATGACATTTGCCCATTTTCTAATTGGGTTATGTTCTTACTGTTGAGTTTTAAGAGTTCTTTATACAGTCTAAATACTAGTCCTTTGTTGGATACATGGTTTGCAGATATCTTCTCCCAGTCTATAGCTTATCTTTCTGTTTTCCTATTAAGGCCTTTCATAGAATAAAAGTTTTTAATTTTTTTGGAGTCTAAGTTATTAGTTTTGCTTTTGTGGATCATGCTTTTAGTGTCAAGTCTAACAAATCTTTTGTAGCCCTAGATCCTGAAGATTTTCTCTTACTTTCTTTTTTCTAAAAGTTTTATAGTTTTTATGTTTTGCATTGAACTCTGAGATCCAGTTCGGGTTCATTTTTGTGTATGGTGTAAACCAAGATTGAGGTTCACTTTTGTTTACCCGTGAAAGTCCACGTATGCAAGCAGCAGTCACTGAAAGGCTATCTTTCCTCCACCGAATTGCTTTCATACCTTTGTCAACCATCATTTGGAAGTATTTTTGTGGGTCTGCTTCTGGGTCTCTCTATTCTTCTCCATTATAGTGTGACAATACCACTCAGCTTTTATTCCTACAGCTGTATAATTAGTCTTTAAACTGGCTAGATGATTGCTCTAGCCACTTTATTCTTCTTTTTCAAAACTGTTTTAGCTATTCTAATTTCTTTGTCCTTCCATAAGTATTTTTGAATAATTTTCCTGTATTAAAAAACTTGCTGGAATTTGGACAGGAATGAGACTAAGCCTGTATATTAACTTTGAGGAAAAGTGACATCTTGCTGATGTTGAGTCTTCCAAATCATCAACATTGTATGTCTTTCCATTTATTCAGGTCTCCCTTGATTTCTTTCATCAGCACTTTGCAGTTTTCGATACACAAGTCCTGTACATGTTTTGATAGATTTACACCTACGTATTTATTTAGCTATGATACATGATGCATTTTTAATTTTGGTTTCCATCTGCTCATTGCTAGCATACAGAAATACAATTGATTCTGTATAAGTTTATCTTATGCCCTGTGACTTTGTGGAAGTAACTTATTCATTCTAAAGGCTTTATCTTTTGGAGATTCCTTGGGATGAAAAACATTTTTATTCTAATCCTAAATTTCCTTATCCCTTGAGATTTTCTATGTTGACAATCACGTGTTTTGCAAAATAAAGATACTTCTTTTTCTTCCTTTCTCATCTGTGTACCTTTGACATCCTCTTTTGACCTTAACACATTGACTAGAACTTCCAGCACTATAGGGAGTGAGAGAGTTAAGAATGGACATCCTGGCCGGGCGCGGTGGCTCACGCCTGTAATCCCAGCACTTTGGGAGGCCGAGGCGGGCGGATCACGAGGTCAAGAGATCGAGACCGTCCTGGTCAACATGGTGAAACCACGTCTCTACTAAAAATACAAAAAAATTAGCTGGGCGTGGTGGCGCGCGCCTGTAGTCCCAGCTACTCGGGAGGCTGAGGCAGGAGAATGCTTGAACCCGGGCAGCGGAGGTTGCAGTGAGCCAAGGTCGCGCCACTGCACTCCAGCCTGGCGCCTGGTGACTGAGTGAGACTCTGTCTCAAAAAAAAAAAAAAAAAAAAAAAGAATGGACATCCTTGCCTTGTTCCTGGTTTCAGGAGAAAAGAGTTCAGTGTTTTACCATTAAGCATAATACTAGCTGTAGGTTTTTGTAGATGCTCTTTATAAAGTTGAAGAAGCTACCGTTTCTTTATTTCTAAGAGTTTTTATCATGAATAGGTATTGAATTTTGTCAAATATTTTTTTCTGCATCAATTGATATAATCATGTGATTATACATTTCTCTTCTTTAGCCTGTTAATATGGTGGATTACATTGATTGATTTTTCAATATCTAACCAGTCTTACAATCCCTATAATAAATGCCACTGGGTCACGGTATATCGTTCTCATTATATAATGTTGAATTCTATTTGCAAACACTTTGTTAAAGACTTTTGCCTCTACGGCCATGGGAGATCCTGGTCTGTAGTTTTCTTTGTACTCTTTTAGTCTGGGTTTGGCATCAGTACAGTGTTAACGTCATAAAATGAATTGGAAAGTGCGCCTTTTCTGGATGATATTGAAATCGTGTAGAATTGGTGTTAATGCTTTTTTAGATGTTTGTTAGAATTCTCCAGCGACTTTTCTCATTCTCCAAATCTCTTCCATATCTTACTGCCCCAGCTCCTCCCAAAATTATGCAAGGTCTGGTGTCTATAATCAATTTCTTAGTCCATAATACTCCTAGTTTCTGCTTCCCTGATTGAACCTTGAGACCTTAAGTCATTTGCTATTACAGTGGAATGAGTAATAGTTAACGTTTACTGAGTATCTAAAACATGCCAAGCACTTTACAATCGTTATTTCATGTAAGAAATCCCATAAAGAAGGTTCTATTGTTCCCTTAACTTTACAGAAAAAAATAAAACTGAAGTACAGAGAAGTTAAGTAAGCTGTGAACAGTCACACAGTAAGGATCAGAAGCAACACAGAAATCAAACTCTTAGCCAGGCTGCTCTGCTAACGTTCTTTCTCTTGACCTCCAAATTCTCTCAGAAGACCAGAGCCTATGGTGCTGGCAGGACAGAAGGCATAGATTTGAGCCTGGATCCCATTCATCGTTTCTGGTATAACCTGTGCTTTTCATTTTGTTTGCTTTCCCTTTATACCCTCCTGCCGTTCCCCTTCTTTTCGTTTTCTCTTCTTTTCTCTGCCCATTGAGGATGTTTCCTCTGGACTTTTTCCCCATTGAACCCTGCCCCCCCACCTTCCTATCACCTTTTATGCGGTTGGGAAGTGAATCAGACCCACAGGTGTGTGTTCTTCCAGATTCACTGGCCCTCATATCATGAAGCACCAGCGTGAGAACAAGGGCAAGCCCTGGCTGGGGAGGTGGCTGGATGGACGTGCCGTGCGCTAAACAGAAGGGGCATTTGTGACAGCAAGAGCAGCAGAACACACCTGCCGGAAACCAGAAGAAAATGGTCCACAGCGACTCTGCGAAATTACCTTTCTTGTTCTGACTCCTTCGTTTGCTCACTTTGGGGTCAGTCTACTTATTTATTTAAACGTCTACCATGCCTTAAGAAACCGTATTAATGCATTCAAATAAACAATACTTTGGATGCAGAAATGAACATTTAAGTGGATGCAAACCAGATCCATTCCATTTTGAGTGTATGTGTATTTCTGTATTTTTTTCCCCTAAGTGCCTTTGCTTAGTAAAAGCCATCAAATATCACCAGGAATTATTACTAATTTTTAAACAGTCCTGAAGAATTAAAGGGAGAGAGAGAGAGAGAAAGGGAATAAATAAGTGGAAGAAAGAAAAGAAGAGAGAGAGAGAAAGAGAGAGAGGTTAAGCTCAAAGGCAGGGAGAGCGAAATGGACCAGATTATACAAAATTAAAAAGCAAATACGAGGAGACAATTTGTGCCGAGTGATTGCAAGCAATTACAGTCCGGCTTTTCTGGAGGGAAGATGGGGGGGAGGGGGTTATTTCAGCTTAAAAGGAGACTTTATTCATTCCTGATCAGCTTCTCCGACCATTCTCTCTTTTATTCTTGGATATCAATTTAAGAAAAAAAAAAAAGTCAGCTTTCAGATGTTACATGTTCACCCCTGCGAATCCACCCCTGGGCAGACAGTGAGAATTTAAGCTTCCAATCGGTTCTTTCTATAGCCCTGAAAACCAATTTGTTCATAAAGAATAAAATAAGGAGGGGGGAGAGGGGAAAACACAACACGAGCATGTGTTTCTTTTAGAGGAGAGCTTCAATTTTACTATAATTGTCTAAAGACGGAGCTGCTTTGATCTGAAGAATTATTATTGTGCCTCAAATGCTGGCTGCCAATGTCACAGCTGTGCTGGAGCTCGGTCAGGCCAAGGGGCTTGGGGTCCAACTTAGTCCCAGATCCGCCTTTGGGTCCTTCTCTCTTTATTTTTCCTTTGTCAAATGGGAAAGTTCATTTTCCTAGTATGTCCACTGACCATTGAGGGCCATGGCATGGTTGATGTTGGACGGGTTCCTTGGAAGGCCTGGACACATGGTGGTGACATCACAAGGGCCCGCCAAGGCTGGGCAGGAGGGGAGAGCCTCGCCTTCATAAGGGCAGGCAGGCTGAATGTACACGTGCACTAAGTGGGCTGCCATGATCATTAGATGAGAGGATCCGGCACACCGGCCAGCTGCTTTCGGTTATCTGTATCTCCTCGGCTCATGCACGAGGTCAGAAATGGTTTCAGTGCTTGAGAGCGACACAGAGAACCCTTCAGCACACTTCCCCTGATTTCAAGCCTTGGGGTTCATAGTTATTATTGCTCACTCCAGCACATGCTGCGCCAAAGCAGAGGACAGCTCAAGACACAGAATTAGACACAATTCTTTCAGAAGCAGAATGGCTAAAATCTAGATGGAGGGTCTGAGGGCTAAGCCAAGTCTTCAAGGCATGTGTTTTCCTTCTCATGGATGAGGGATAAACCAAGGGATCTTTTTTCCTGCATCACTTCCTTGGTGGGCCAGGCAGGAGGGACCTGTCCACCCCCTCATCTCACATCTCGCCACCTTGGAAGCTGCCTTGCCTGTCTCCTCCTGGTGCCTCTGAGGTCTCACTGGAGACTGGAACCCCGAAGGGGTCCTGCTTACCTGCTCCTTCTCTGGTTCTCCATTGTCTACAGTATCGTCCACATTCCCTAGCTCAGCATTCAAGGCTCTGCAGGTAAGCTGCCCTGCTCAGTCCTGCACCCCAGGTGAGAAGCCCCACCGCTGTTTCAGAACACGTCATCAAATGCTCACCTCTGGGTCTTTGCTTTTGTCTTCCCCCAACCTGGAATACAACTGCTACCTTTTTTCCCTGAGTCCTTTCTTTCTTGGGTCTGCTTCTAACTCAAAATGCAGATAAGATGGGTAAGAAAATTAATGGCTCTGAATGGACTATGAGACTAAGTTCCAGGGGCTGAGCTATCTGGACAGCCGAGGGTAGATTCTAGGAGGCTGTGACGGTAAGGAGATGACAGGCTGTGAGGGACTGCCCCGACTCCCATCCCACACCCTGACCTCTAAGCCATAGTTTCTCAGACTGGAAGAACACACAGAGCTCTTTACAAAGAAAATGTAGTAAAACACAAGAATGCCCATGAACCCCTGGGGTCTGAAGATTCCATTTGAAAAATCTCGTCATAGGAAACAAACAGAAACGAGCAACATGAAAACATAAACTTAATTATAGCTCTACAAAGCACGAGGCCCACATTCTGCACAGAAATCATTCTTTCTAATCAGATGCAAAAAAAAAAAAAAAAAAAAAAAATTACACCTAGGCTAGGCATAGTGGCTCATGCCTGTAATCCCAGCACTTTGGGAGGCCAAGGCAGTTGCATCTGTTGAGCCTAGGAGTTCAATATCAGCCTGGGCAACGTGGCAAAAACCCATCTCTACAAAAAAAATACAAAAATTAGCTGGACGTGGTGGTGCGCACCTGTGGTATCAGCCACTTGTGAGACTGAGGTGGGAGGATCACGAGAGCCCAGGAGGGACTGCAGTAAGCTGTGATTGCGCCACTGAACTCCAGCTTGGGTAACAGAGTGACACCCTGTTTCAAAACTACCCACAGCAACAAAACCCCAAATCTAGAAGACTTTTATTACATAGGCAACTTTGAATTAGTTACCTAATTTCCCTATGCCTCAGTTTTCTCCATCCAAAAAAGGAAAAGAAAAAAAAAAGCTGACCTGGGAGGGTGGTTGGGGGGGGGATAAAATGAGGTAGCATCATGCATGCACCGTACTTAGATGACTGACTCCTGGCACATTCTCCGTTCTCAACCCATGGCAGAGTTCGTCAAACTAACCCCAATAGGCACCTGTGTTGTTGCTAGAAAACTCGGGGGACCTACTCCTGAGTAGGCATCTCATTTCCTCTTCAGAGCTAGGAGGTCTCATATTCTGACATTTCCAGAGTATGGGAAAGAGGATGATCAGGAGACTGGGGCTTTGATGAGGGCTGAGTTGGAACCATAGAGAGCGCTAAGATGACATGGAACAAAGCACAAGCTTTGAGCAAAGAGGAGGCAAACTGATTTTTTGGGGGGGTAACATAGGTTGAGCGTGACAGACCTGGCATATCTGGCCAGCTGCCCTAAGGACGGGACAAACGGAGGCAGGCTTCACTGCAGAGCTTTATAGAGGAAGAGCTAGCTGAAGAGAAGGAAGGAGTTGTTACAAAGATTCTGGCTAAGGGGAGTGAATGATCTTTGCATCTCAAGATATCACAAAAACAGGATGAATTAGGAGTCAGAAAAGAGGGGGAGACCTCTGGAGCTCAAGGAAACCTAGAGAACTGCCTTGGAGCATCTTGAAGAGGAGAGAGAATGGAAGCAAGATAGCTCCAAAAGAACAACGTCTCTGTCTTCCTTTGGTTGCCTCTTCCATGAACTGCCCAATAACTTCAGGTGTTGGAAGAGAAAAGAGAAGCCCTACACAATTGACACAATTCACAGCTCTGCTCTCCTCACTTGCAGGGAAAAGGGGGTTGAACAGAAACAGAGAAGAAAGTGTAAAAGTGAACAAGATGTAGGTAGCAGGGAAGTATTCAGGGGGTAGTGCACCGACAGGCACAACTTACCTTGAAATAGAATAAAAATAAAAGCTGGATTGATGAATAGGCAGAGGGACAAATAGATGAGCGGACTGTGATAAATCAAGTGTATTCCATTGTTATTAACAACTGAACATAGGTGGTGAGCGTGTGGGTAGTCACTGAAAACTTTGTTTTGTATTTTTTTGTTTGTTTGTTTTTGAGATGGAGTCTCGCTCTGTCACCTAGGCTGGAGTACAGTGGTACAATCTCGGCTCACTGCAACCTCCACCTCCCAGGTTCAAGCGATTCTCCTGACTCAGCCTCCTGAGTAGCTGGGACTACAGGCATGCGCCACCATGCCTGGCTACTTTTTTGTATTTTCAATAGAGATGGGGGTTCACCATGTTAGCCAGGATGGTCTTAATCTCCTGACCTTGTGATCCACCCGCCTTGGCCTCCCAAAGTGCTGGGATTACAGGCATGAGCCACTGCGCCCAGCCTGTTTTTATTATTATTATTATTATTTAACTTTTCTATATGTATGAAAATTTTCCTAATGGAAAATTGAAAATAGTTAGGAAACAGATTCAAGATCATCAACGCTTGTCCTCATGGGCCCCAAGACAAGTTGTCCTAAAAGAGCAGCTAGCAGAATGGTGAAGGGGTAGATTTTCGTCTGCTCTTCCCCCTGCCTTTCAGCTCCCTCAGTGCTGTCTGTCTGCCTTTCTGGGGCTGGGCAACCTGCTAAGAACCATGTTTGTAAGGATTTAAGCTATGAACGCATCCTATGGAACCTGTAATATATCAGAGCTTTCCTAAAGACTGATGTAAGTCTTTAATGTTCAATGAAATAGGTTTTCAGAAGTGGAATTTTGGCCAGTGGAGAAGAAACTTCTGGTGGCACATCAGTTGGGATTAGATTCAGTAACAAATGTCAGACAGGCCCAAGCAACTGACTTACACAAGACGAAAGCTCATTTCATGCTCACATCAACCAAGTCCAAATGGAAGTGGCCCAAGACGCTGTCCTCAAACATCTCAACAACTCTGGTCCTTTCCTGCTCACTGTCCACACCTCTAAGGACTGTCCTCTGCTTCCTGGCTCAGGATGACTGTCCTCATCTTCCAGGCAACAGGATGATAGAAGGAACAAAGAAGGGGGCAAGAGCATACAAGCCACCCCTTAAGGACGGTTCCTGGAAACTTACACACGGACTTAGTCACATCTTCATATCCAGCTGCAAGGGAGGCTGGAATATGCAGTACTTATTCTTTGCAGCAATGTACCTAGCAGGAAAAAAGTGAGCTGGGTGTGGTGGCTCACATCTGTAATCCCAACACTTTGGGAGGCCAAGACAGGTAAATCACTTGAGGTAAAGAGTTTGAGGCCAGCCTGGCCGATATGGCGAAACCCCATCTCTCCTAAAAATACAAAGTATTAGCCAGGTATGGTGGGATATACCTGTAATCCCAGCTTCTCAGAGGGCTGAAGTATGAGAATCACTTGAGCCCTGGAGGCAGAGGTTGCAGTGGGCCAACACTGTACCACTGCACTCCAGCCTGGGTGACAGAGTGAGACTGAAAAAGAAAAAAAGAAAGACAAAGAAAAAATTATACTACTACGAAAAAAGGAGAAAAGATTTGGGAGAACAACTAGCAGGTTTTCTCAAAAGTCAAGAGAATATCTCCCCAGAATGCTCCAGTCACAAAAACAGTTTTCTACTTTATGTTCCTATAGAGTCAGCTCTGACTTTATCAACAGGCCTCCACGACAATGGTCTCCTTTCTGGATTGATTGCATAATGAGGAGGAGAAGGCAGTAAGAAGCTATGTGATAAGTGCTTTAGAATTTAACAAGCAAAGGTGTAAGGTAGGTATCAGCATCATCATTTTAGAGATAGAAATGGAGGCTTCCCTCAATTCAAAAGACTGGTAAGGTCCCTAACTGTAGAGGCCACTGTTAAACTGCAGGAGGATGCAGACAGGACGGGGGTCCCCAGTCTTTCCCACCACCAGCCCCTCTACCTTGATAGATAATCTGAACCTTGGAAAGGACAGAGGCTGCCAGAGAGCGAAGAAATCCTAGACAAGGGATCTCACCTGGAGGGGGATAATAAGCAACAAAAGCTGGAAGACATCAAAAGAACACTGGCCAAGAGAACTTCAGGGAAGCAGAAAGCCAACATAGGACCAAGAAGGGCCGGCCAAGGTTCCTTGAATGGCTGGGGGCTCCTGGAGGAGGATAAACGTGGGTGTGGAGGGGGAGAGGGCAGCACTGTCAAAGGGAGGCGTGCAGGGCAGAACAGAGCACCTGTATACATACTGCCAACTTGGATCTACTCTAAGGATTTGAATATGAATTCTGCAGGTTCTCAAAGAATTTTAAGTTAACCTAGTGTCATTGTCTTCTTGAGCAGAGGTTCTCAAAGCTGATGCCCACTGAAATCCCCTGAGTCTTTTGAAAACACCTTAATGCCGAGTCCCAATCTCCAAGGTGTGTTATTTTATTGGTCTGGGATGAAGCTTGGGCATTGCGATTTTTCAGACGTCCCAACATGATTCTAACATGCAGAAAAGCTGGAGAATCACTGCTCCAGAGTGATGGTCTTCCAACTCTAATGTGCATACTCATCACCTTGGAAGGGCAGAGAAATGCAGATTCTTATTCATGAGGTCCAAGATGGGACGTAAGACTCTGTATTTTAATAACTTCCCAGGGGGATGTCAATGCTCCCATCTCGGGAACACACTTTGAGTAGGGAGTTTGATGCTTGCAATTCTCCTGCTAATGCACACCTTTCCTATATCCACGGGGGCTTCAATGCATTGTCTATTTATGCAAAGCTGTCTTGTTCCGTAATAAGTGAGCCCATCCTGGACAGAAATCCAGGCCATGTCCTGTAATAAGTAAGACTGTCCTGGTCAGCAATCCAGACAAGCCTGGTCTGTATCTGCCTTCACATTTAGCGTGTTGTCTGCTCAACTGAAGATCTAGAGTGACTCACGTTGAGCACGGAAAGCACACCACTGGTGCTTAACGCAGCTCTTATTAATATTAGCAATTAATGCTTAGTGCTAATGAGTAACCAATTACCTATAGTGATAATGATATCGAGAAAACAGTGATAGCCCTACAAGGCACAAACCTTTCTGCTTCCTCCCCCCACACCCCAAATTATAGTTCTAAATGAGCTTCCAGAATCTTGTTGTGACAGGTACAACCTCACACGCATTCACTTAATAAGACAGCTCTATGGAGTGAAATTCCACTTTCAGTGAGACACACAGGAAATTAAATGTGAAAGTATCATTAACACGGAAGTTGTGAGTTTAATTCCCTGCACAGGGTGCTGACAAACTGAGACTGTTTATCTATGCCTCATCACGGCTGCCTCTTTCCTGGGGGATCCAGTCAATTTCTTAGACTCTAAACTCTCCTTCCCCCTTTTTGGGGTGAACATCTACTCTTCATTTCTATCCTCAAAGATCCATATTCTCAGAAGGCAAAGAAGTGAACGTGAGCATCTCGCTAAGAAAAACAGGATTCTACAGTGTGGTTTGAGATTGCTAAGGATGGCATTCAGGGCTGAATCAGGACATAAATTTTTTTTTTTTTGATTTAAATATGTCTCTTTAGAGGAAGTAATATAGCACTTAATATCTAATGACATCTATTCAGGAATTCATTAAAGAAAAACTGATAATAAGATGTGTTATCATAGCCAACAATTAACGGTGCCATGTAGGAATCTTGATCTCTCTTAGGATGTGTAACTGGTAGCACTTTTGCTTTGGGGGCTGTTTTTGCAGAAGGGCAAGTGGAGCACAGATGCGCCTTTCTGAGGGCTGACTGACCACTGTGCTCCTGCAAGTGACAGGTAAAGCGATTAGCCAACGGCAGCTATTCATCCCCTGCACTGGTTACACATGGGCAAAAGAGACCTCTAGTTTGTGAATGTTTTGTTCTTTTCCTTTTCTTTCTTTTCTTTTACTTTTTTAGACGGAGTTTCACTCTTATTGCCCAGGCTGGAGTGCCATGGTACAACCTCGGCTCACTGAAACCTCTGCTTTCCGGGTTCAAGCGATTTTCCTGCCTCAGCCTCCCAAGTAGTTGGGATTACAGGCGTGAGCCACCATGCCTGGCTGTGAATCTCCTTCTTTCTAAACATCACTCATCTTCAGTTCTACCCTTCCTTGCACATCCAACTGACTGTGAGATAGGAGTAAAAGCAGAGCTCAGGGACCCTTTGGGGGTCAGGATACCCTTGGGGACTAGGTCAAAAGGATTACAGTAAAAGAATTTTATTGACAATCTCCCTTGACAAGAACTCACATAAAGGAGACTCAAGTATCTCTCTTCCTCTTGCTGGAAAAGGAGGGAATGAGGAAGTTGCCTGAATCTTTAGGGTTCGTCTTAGCCTGGAAAAAACCTGCAGCATTCTGAGACATCTGAGAGGAGCCAGCATTTCAAACGGGAGCAAGCCCGCTGCATGGTGATAAACCTCCTCCCCACCTTCTGATCCTGACAAGGTGATGCTCAATTGATCCAGTGCCCTGAGCACTTCAGAACCTCCTCTTCCTCCCCACGGACTCATTTCTGAGGCTGGTTCAGACATTCACCTGTAGAAGCCTATCGTTCCTCCTAATAGCCTTTTGGTTTTGATTTAAAGATCTGCTGAAAGTTAGAACCAAAAGGGGCTTAAACCAAGTTCTACCCCCCAAGTTCCTCATTTTACAGATGAGAAAACACCCAGAGAGAATTAACAAAAGTCCCACAGCCGCCTGGAACATGAGTCCAGGTTTTCAGACTCTCAGATCAGGATTCTACTTTTTAAATATCTTAAAAAAAAAACGGCAAATCTAAAGCCCCCAAGACATAACTCTCGGATTCTCTTGCCTATGGTGGCATGATGTGAAGTCACACTTAGCTGGCTGGGTAGAACTAAGAAACTCAGTACTGGCAGGCTGTGGCCCACGCTGGATTTTGATGAAGCCACAAAGCTTCAAGTTCACCGCCAAAAAGCTCCACCACATTGGAAAAGACCATTTTCTACTTCTGCCACCAGTGGGAGAAATAGCCTCTTGAGTTTTGGATGGATCATGAGGGCCTGAGTCAGGAGGGTATTTTTCTATTTATCCCTCCAGACTCACCCTTCATTTTCCCTCCTTCTCCCTTCTAGCCTCTGCGCCATGAGACTGACCTCTACAGACTGCATCACCTAGATTTGCTTGTCTTCATCTGGGTTTGGCCAATGGGAAGGCCCAGAAGGAGGTCAGAGGTCAAGGGATTGGTTAGTCTGGCTCCTTCCTGCCTCACCATGGTTTGGGCAGTGGCTGTCATCACAGCTCCCGGCACACCACCCCTCTCCCACAGCTGTAGGTCTCACTCAGCCCAGGAACATGGGTCTTCTTGCCACCTTGGTCCACTGAGGGATTTCATCGTCCCTTGTCAATTCCCTTTACCCTTTTACCTCCGTAAATAGTCCTGTTATTAAACTCTCTTTGTTAAATTAACACATTAAGTGTGCTGTCTTTTAAAAATTTTTTTGCCAGGACCCTGACTAGTACAGGGGTCCCTGGATGAAAGCTGTAGCAGGTATAAGATGTATAAGATGGGCCAGACACAGTGACTCATGCCTGTAATCCCAGCAGTTTGGGAGGCAGAGGTGGGCGGATCACGAGGTCAGGAGATTGAGACCATCCTGGCCAACATGGTGAAACCCCATCTCTACTAAAAATACAAAAATTAGCTGGGCATGGCAGTGTATGTCTATAATCCCAGCTACTTGAAAGCCTGAGGCAGGAGAATTGCTTGAGCCCAGGAGGTGGAGTTTGCAGTGAGCTGAGATCGTGCCACAGCACTCCAGCCTGGAGACAGAGCTAGACTCCATCTCAAAACAAACAAACAAAATAAAATAAAACAAAAAAGATGTATAGGATGGGCTGGGCACAGTGGCTCATGCCTATAATCCCACCACTTTGGGAGGCTGAGGCGGAGGACCGCTTGGCCCCAGGAGCTTGAGATTAGCCTGGGCAACATAGCAAGACCCTATCTCTACAAAAAATACAAAAATTAGCCAGGCATGGTGGTGTGCGTCTGTTGTTCCAGCTTCTCAGGATGCTGAGGTGGAAGGATCACTTGAGCCCAGGAGGCTGAGGCTGCAGTTAGCTACGGTTGCGTCATGGCACTCCAGCCTGGGTGACAGAGTGAGACTGTCTCAAAGCAAAACAAAACAATAAGCTATGTGAGCTGACTTGTGTATGGAATCACTTCCATTTGAATGGGAGGGGAGGTGAAAATAAGGCAAGAGACATATAAGAAAACCAACAGCAGTTGGCAAAATCTGCCCAACACTAGAGTGTCCTCATTCAAGTTACATGAGACCACAATAGAATGACAGGATTCCACTTCTGTGCCACTCACTGATGCATTCCGTGGAACTGGGTGGGTCTCCTGCTTCCACCTGTCTAAATCAGCTGTATGATTCTGTTCCGTTGCCTGCCTGCTGAAAAGAACGTGTTGCTTGCTACCTGCAGTATCCAAACTCTACCATCTCATGGTAAGCTGTCTTAAACGCTAAAACAAACACAAATTGAACAGGTTTCCCCATCTGTTTCTTTAACAAATGGGAGCTTAAGCCCATAAGGAAACTGTGTGGGTCAGGGAAGCATCAAATGAACACTTCTGAATAAAAACAAATGTTTCTGAAGATCGCAAGATATTTCAAACAGAGCACTCCATTGGCCAGGCCTGCTCCCTTCTGATGCCTGCACAAGATCCTGATGACAGCATTATTTGCTTGAATTGGATTTGTTTTTATGCCCAGAAACAACACAAGAGGAACCTGAAATAGGAAATGGCTACTGGGTCCTAAAAGTCTTCCTAGGACACTGTCTGAGACCAGACAGAAATGAAATGAGAGTTGGAAACCGCACCAAGGGAAATTCTTTGGGGTCTGGATTATAGATTTTATTATTATTATTTTTTTGAGACGGAGTCTGGCTCTCTCACCCAGGCTGGAGTGCAGTGGTGCGATCTCAGCTCACTGCAACCTCCGCCTCCTGGGTTCAAGAGATTCTCCTGCCTCAGCCTCCTGAGTAGCTGGGATTACAGGAACCCACCACTACACCCAGCTAATTTTTGTATCTCTAGCAGAGACGGGATTTCGCCATATTGGCCAGGCTGGTCTCGAACTCCTGACCTCAGGTGATCCACCCACCTCACCCTCCCAAAGCGCTGGGATTACAGGCATGAGCCATGAGCCACCGCACCCAGCCTCTTCTTTTACTATTAGAAAATATCAAAAGCAGAGAGCATTGGCATGTAGTTTTACGTAAAATCCCAACAGGTGAACCAGAGGAGGAGGAGGAAGCAGCTTGATTCGACTGGAGAACCTGGCATCATCTCCCTGAGAAGTTTTCTTTAGTCCCCCTCTTACAAGGAGATGCTCCTCTGGGTCCCCTCCAGTCCTCCATCCCAGCTGGTAGCTTCCTTGCCCTGCTCTGGAACTAGACTCTGCACGCCTTGAGTTTAGTCTCATTCCATTTAAGAAAGTGCTTGGTGTATAGTAAACACTCAACAAATGCTTTGCAGTTGGTTGTATCAGTGAATCTATGAATGATGGAGCCAGTGGGTAAGAGATGAACGGGTAAAGGAAACAATCAACCATTGACAGTTCTGTCTCTCGAGCTGATACATTATTTCTTTCCAAATGCGGCCGTGGGGGAGTGGGCAGGTAATTGCCACCAGAGGGACCCTGTATGATGAGGTCACTGGGCCATTTTCAGGGATTCACTACTGTCTCTTGGGGCTCCTCACCCTGTCTCACTCTCTCCCTCTTCCTGTCCTTCCCTCTGCTCTCTGACTCTTTCTTTGATCCATTTCTTTTCGTTTCCTTTTTTTATTTTTTTTTTTGAGATGGGGTCTCTCTCTGTTACCCAGGCTGGAGTGTAGTGGAGCCATCTCGGCCCACTGTAACCTCTGCCTCTGGATTTAAGCAGTCCCCCTCCCTCAGCCTCCCAAGCAGCTGGGATTATAGGTGCCCACCAGCATGCCTGGCTAATTTTTGTATTTTTAGTAGAGATGGGCCAGCTCCATCTTGGCCAGACTGGTCTTGAACTCCTGACCTCGTGATCCACTCGTCTCAACTGCCCAAAGTGCTGGGATTATAGGTGTGACCCACTGCGACCAGCCTCACATTTTTTAAGAGTAAAAGATAGTGCTAGGAATCATCAAAATTATGTAATTAATTTAAAATATTAACCTATTCACCAACACATTGACTTCATGATATTGGCGTACTTACAAAATAATTTTATTTAAAACCTAGTTTCAAAAATAAAATTCTTTCTACCAAATAAATATAACATATATGTTTCCATGAAAGCAAAATGAAAATAATTTATCTTGTTGAATCTCTTATTTGAATGCTAAACAATACCATTAGTAGAATAATAATGTTTAGTACATATTTTATTTTTTTTGCCATATCTATTTCTAATATTATTATGTCATGATATTTGCCTAAGGAATGTATATTTTAAACATGGATTTATTTTTTAATCTTTTTGTTTCATAAATTGCATGTACTCTTCCTCAAAGTTGCACTTTAATGCTTTTTGAAGTATTACACATAAAAAGTACTCAAGTTGCATTTTGTTAATAAATTTCAAACTGTTAACTCCTTCAATTGAATGTTACTGTAGATTATAATAATATTTCTAATTGAGAAAATACTTTCTCCAAAGTTACTGTGGTGTCTTATAAATTTAGAGCAACTCTGCTAGCGTGTATTCCAATTCTCTATTTTTTCAGATTAAAATATGTAAATACTGTGGCTCAAATATTTTCTTAGATACTGTCTTTTTAACCTCCCAAGAACTTTAGCAGGTTTTTTTGTTTTTTGGGTTTTTTTTGTTTGTCTGTTTTGAAATGGAGTTTCTCTCTTGTTGCCCAGGCTGGAGTGCAGTGACGCAATCTCAGCTCACTGCAACCTCTGCTTCCCAGATTCAAGCGATTCTCCTGCCTGAGCCTCCCGAATAACTGGGATTACGAGCACGTGCCACCACGCTAAGCTAATTTCGTATTTTTAGTAGAGGCAGAGTTTCTGTGTGTTTGTCAGGCTGATCTCGAACTCCTAACCTCAAGTGATTTGCCCTCCTCGGCCTCCCAAAGTTCTGGGATTACAGGCGTGAGCCACTGTGCCCGGCCTCGTAGGTATTTTTAAAGGGAAAAACTCTTCAAATAAGTTGTCTCAACTTATGATTCCAAACGATAGGTCTTTCAGTTTCATTCCATTGAGTAAGAATATAAATTTATCCAAATAAAAATGGAAATATCAAAAGATTTGTCCCATAGGTCAAGATATTCCAAAAAGAAATTGTAACTTTGAACATGAAATCTTGCATAATTTTTAAGCTCTCAACTTTTAATTTGTTCAGTTATTTTCTTTCTGTTTTAGGGATGTTCATTGTTTTCCTGTTTGCAAGCTTCATTTTCAACAATTGCAACTAGCTAAATGTTTTCGAATAAAGTTTTTTTGAGCACTCTATTCTTTGGAGATTTTGATTAAATATATCCAACTGGTGTTGAATAAAATGTAACCAAAACTTACAGATTTATTTATAAAAGAAGTTCAAAACCACTGCAGAACCTGTAGGTTGATTTACAAAGTAACTCTTCAAAGATGCAAAATCTTTAAAAACCCCATTGACGGCAAGCAGCAAACAGATAAAAAGTCCATACTGCCACACTAAAGTATTTTTAATATTCAACATCAACTTCATCCCCACCAATATTGTGGTTCGATTGCTCTAACGGAGTATACACAAATATTTGTAAATTTAAACCATTAAATGTTTTAATTGATCTAACATTGCAGCCAGTGGGAGGCAGTTGTGAATTATATGAACATCAAAACAAATTCCAAACCTATTTCTGTCTCTATAAGTTTCTTAATATTATATTAACATTGATTTTTACCATGAATTTATACTCCACCAAATTTTGAGTGGGTGTTATCACCACAAAATTTAGTAACTTTATCTTAAATGTTAAACTACCAAGTTCATTAAAAAATGGAGTATATACTAGTATTAACAATAAGATCAGATGTTTTACCTTCTTTAGAATGAACTTTCAGAAACTTTAATAATTTGATTTTCTGAATTGGAAGTGAAAATTTGAACCAATTATTAGAATGTATGCATTTTCTTTGTGAAGCCTCTAACAGCACTGATAAAATAGCCTTTGAACTGTTTGCAATTTTTCTTCTGTCTCAAGTACCAATACATTAAGTGCAGGCACTACATGTTTCGCACACACATAACAAAAACTTGGAAGAAAAAAAATTTAGAAATTTAGCAAAGAAACAGTCGTCTGATATTAATCAAAATCGTGCTTTGCAGAAGAATCTGTAAGTCCACCTGCTACAGATTCACATGTGAATTCATCTATAGGCAAGACTTCTTAAAATAACTACTGATTTTTTTTTGTAGGCTGAGCACCATGGCTCACGTCTGTAATCCCAGCACTTTGGGAGGTTGAGGCAGGCAGATCACAAGGTCAAAAGATCAAGACCATCCTGGCCAACATGGTGAAACCCCATCTCTACTAAAAATACAAAAATTAGCCAGGCGTAGTGGCACATGCTTGTAGTCCCAGCTACTCGGGAGGCTGAGGCAGGAGAATTGCTTGAACCCAGGAAGCAGAGGTTGCAGTGAGCTGAGATCACGCCACTGCACTCCCGCCTGGTGAAAGAAGAGACTCCATCTCAAAAACAAAACATAACAAACAAAAGAACCACTACTGATTTTTAAAATTAGATGCTGATTTTCTGATATTCTGTTAGCAGTTCTTGTCTTCAACGTGGTCATTTGCCACAATGAATAGTAAATATTGATAAACATTTTTTGTGCAAGTTACATCGATACTGGCTTTTGTAAGAAAGGGAAATTCAGTGCCTAATTTTTTCATTAAACATGCACATTTGGTTTTTGGAGTCGATGGCTGCCAAAAGGGATTAATCTGAAATAAAAATGTTACCAGATAATAAAATCAATAGTTGCAAATTTCATTTATTATATAAATAAATGCAAAACTGGTATTGTAAGGACATTCAGACTACTCTATGTTCTATGGTGGGGCTGCTTAGCCTCTGTGTCCTGTATGGACCAATATTTTCCTGCACACCTAGCTTCTAGTTTCCACAGTTCCCATGGACCCTGCCAACAGGCATCACGGTGGCAGGCTACAGGCCAGAGGCCACAGGCCCCAGCACTGGCCCCTGCACAGGTAGCCAGGAGGACAGCAGCAGCAGTCACTTCTCATCTGGAGAACCTGGCTAATCCCACGTGCTTGTATCTGAGTGCACTTCACACCCTTTGAGAACCGGGTGTCAGTTACCTTGCATCTGGAACAGCGTGGCAAAAGGGGTTGGGTAGCACTGTTAATCTTTCAAACCTGACCACGAATTCAAAGGAGAACTCCGAGCTAGCATCTCACACGCAGGCATAGGAGACCTCGGCCGGAGCTGGTGGAACAAAGGGCAGCTCTCTCTACCTACCCCTCCTGGCTTATTTTGTCGTTGTTTGTTTTCTTTTTTAAAAATTGAGTTGGAATTAGACGCTAAAAGCCAAGGGACGTGCCTGAACAGGGACTTGAACCCTGAATTCTCAGATTAAAAGTCTGATGCGCTACCAACTGGGCTATCCAGGTTCCATCCTTTCTGTTCTGTATTAACGCAATAATAAATAACAGCACTTGGTTAAAAATAATAAAGTATAATCTGGGACAAATCCAAAGTGGACAAGTTGAAGAGGTAACTGGTACATCGCAGGACTTCTGTGGGCAAACTGGGACATGCTGGCACCCTATATATTAAGAGTCTTGGGTTCTGTTTTCACTTAAGCAAATCTCTAAATTTTCTTATCCTTTTCTCTTCAAAGTGTTTTCCTATGTGCCCACCCCTTAGGACTTCTAGCCCTTGCACAAACAGATAAGTGAGATGCAAACATCTGAGAGGGTGTGGTACAGGCTGACTGCAAATCCCATCAAGATTAAGGTGACAGACCACTCCCCAGATAAGACCCGGACTCACCCCTCCTTTGCTGTAAAAGACTGTGCTAGAGCCTGCAGAGTGCTTCTGCTCTACCGACCCTCCCTTCTTTACCAGTGACATGAGCTTGAAGATGGAAGCCACCTGTTCAAGAGACTGGTTCAGAAAAAGAAGAGTTGCTGATGACGGGGGAGCTGCCATATGTATTCATTATCAACCTCCAGACCCAGCAGCTGATTGCAATTCTTGACCTAAACAAATACATGCTGCTGAAGTCTCCTGCTTCCCATTCCAGGCTCTTCTGCCTCCACTTTGTCCTTGCACCCCAAAAGCCTGCCATACAAGTCACAAACACCACTCCACTCATCCTTCATCCATGCCGTTACCTTGGCTGGAGATACCTTTCTCAGCCTTGACATCCAGGTACTTCTGCCCTTCTGCCAGAAACAAATATAGTCATCACCTCCTCGAGGAAGCCTCTCTGGGTTGCACTCCTGAGACATCCCAGGCATGCTCCTGCACCCTGTTATATGATCACTTGTTAACATGCCTGCCTCCTTCAACCTGTGATCAGCCTGAGGGAGGGCACCATGTGTTCTTTCTTCCTCATTCTGTCATCCTGTGCCACCATGCCTGCTACCTAGCGACAGAGCAGGCACATGTAACGGGGAATGATTGAATGAATGTTGAAACTTACCAAATAGGGGCGGGTCCTGGAAAGGCTCTGGGAGGAGGATACCTGATTGACCTCTAAAGGTAGGGGTCACCAAGTGGCAGTTACACATTCTCCATCAATAGGATCAGGTCCATTATTCTATTAAACCTCCTTGGGGACCTTGAGGGTGAGAGGACATGCCTATTAGTAACCCCCATTTATGGCTGGGCAAATGGAGGCGTGGGGAGGTTAAAAGCCCCGGGTCGACCCAGGAATTAGTGATGAACCTGCTGTGATTGGCAGTCGTGGGGGACCTGATGCAGGTTTTGTTCTCTGAACATCACTACTTTCAAGGACTCCTCCGTTCATTCTATCTCTTTTTTTCTTTTTTCCTTCAGTAATATCCAAAAAGTCCCCTCTCCAGATTAAATCATCCTGGCTTCAAATATCTAAAGCAGCTATTTTTTTTTCCTTCAGCATTTGAAATGTTTTTAAGGGTTTATTTCAAACACCCTTTTCTTTGAACTGATTGTTCAGAACTTTCATTCCGCTTTGTCACTGTGTTTTGTAGTCGGCTCTGATTTCTAAAAGGTTTTTATTTCTTCTCTATTAGCGGCCACCACCTGCTTACTGTTTGGATGGGTTTTGCTTTATTTTCTTTGCTTTCATCTGTTGAAATGGATGAGAGGAACCTTAGGTAATGAACCTTGTTTCCAGGTTTCTCCCTCACCTCCCCTGTTTTTAACTACTCCTGCGACTGCTAAGGATGAGGCAAAGGACAGAAAGGTCCCTGGGTGGTAAGTCTGGGAGTCAGTCTGCCTTTCTCCCCAGGTGTGGGGATGGAGGGACAGGCAGCGGAGGGTAGAATGTGCCTGCAATGTTTGGGGTGCTGTTGGCTTTGCGACAGCCCAGCCGTCCTGTTTCCCCCGCAGCAGGACGCACGGTGGCCTCCTAAATGGCCACTCTGGCTAGAGTGAAAAGGCGTCTCCCTCCAATCTTACGGGGACTCCTAAGCTCCATGGGGGGATACGAGCATCAGTGGCTGTTGCTGAGGCCCGCATTGCCGGACACGAGCCTGTTCCATTTTCGGCTCATCTGCACACACTGGCCCTATGGGAGCAGCCTCACACATAAATATATAAATATTTTACCAGTTCATCCTGCCCTCCGGGTATCAAGTTTAATGAAGTAGACATCCTCCATTAATCACCCAGCAGAATGTTATTTACTTCAGGGGAAAGGGTAAGTGACCACTGCAAAGACACGTCAGGGACTCCATCTGTGCAACTCTTCCCTCGATAGGTCTTCCCAAATCTTTAAAAACAAACTCCTAAATCTGGGGCTGGGTGCGGTGGCTCATACCTGTCATCCCAGCACTTTAGGAGGCCGAGGCCAGTGGATCACTTGAGGTCAGGAGTTTGAGACCAGCCTGGCCAACGTGGAGAAACCTCGACTCCACTAAAAATACAAAAATTAGCCGGGTGTGGTGGCACACACCTGTAATCCCAGCTACTCAGGAGGCTGAGGCAGAAGAACTGCTCGAACCTGGGAGGCGAAGGTTACAGTGAGCTGAGATCACCCCACTGCACTCCAGCCTGGGCAACAGAGTAAGACTCTGTCTCCAGAAAAAAAAAAAAAAAAAAAGAGCAAAGTCCTAAATCCAGAAGTTCTGCCAGCCGAGTTGACTTATTGCTTTCCAGTCCTCTCCTGTCCCCTTACCGAATTTTAGTATCGCTTTTTAATTAATTAATTAAAGAGACAGGGTCTCACTCTATTGCTCAGGCTGGAGTGCAGTGTTACAGTCACGGCTCACTGCAGCCTCAAACCCTTGGTCTCCAGCGATCCTCCCACCTCAACCTCCAGGGTAACTGGAACCACAGGTACACGCCACCAGGCCTGCTTAATTTTTCTTTTTTTTTTTGTAGAGATGGGGTCTTGCTATGTTGCCCTAGCTGGTCTCAAACTCTTGGCCTCAGGTCATCCTCCCACCTCTGCTTCTCAAAGTCCTGGGATTACAGGCATGAATCACTGTGCCCGGCTTGCCTACAACATTTTAGATGTCAACTTCCTCACCCTTTTGTTTAAAATACAGCATCCTCTCCTGTATCTGCCTAGCCCAGAAATGCACGGTCATGGGTTATGTCAGCCCAGGGAGGGTGAGAAAGGTCTTGCACCCCATTGTCATGATGACCCCACAGCCAATAAATCAAGTCCAGTGTAAGTAACATTTGAGCAACTTGAGAAAATGGAACTGAAGTGGGTACATATTGGAGACCCTTTGACATCGCTGAATATCCTTTGCAAATAATATCTATCACTCATCTTAGAGCCATGAGGGCCACTCAGAGCAAGTACAGATGAGTGGAGAAATGAAGGAAAGAGAAGGGCAGAGGGAAGGAAGTGGAGATTGGTGCCGCGACACGGGGAGGTGGCCGTGGGAGGTGATACAGCAGTGTCCGTGTTAAGCTGGGGCGTTCACCCTTTGGTACCCTGGCCCCTACTCCCAGAGCCACAGATGGAAGGCAAACCTGGCAAGTCCTACCCATTCTGACTCCACTGAAATCTACGGGAACTGGTGGAGATCTGCTGCCCCAGCCCACAAAATGACATCGTGTGTGAGGACCTGCCCTTCGTCTCCCTTCTTTTGCAGGGCTGACCCCGGCCTCACCCACTCCCCTGCTAGAGGGGCACAGCCCCTCCCTGCACACATCCAGGCTTTCCAAAGCATCTTGCATCTGGCCAGAGGTCTCAAGAAGCCTCTCCAGACTGTGTAGGGCTTTAGCCCAACACTAATTAGTAATGCAATCCCGCAAAGAGTGAAGCTGCCTGCCACCTCCCTCACTCATAGTGATTTATGTTCAATTTGTACAAATGGAGAAAATGAGATTTCAAATTTCAATGCCATTTCTGCAATGAGGTGATTAAAAGAGAGAGAGGTACCGCCTTCCACTGTATAGAATATTGATCCCACTGCTATTTTCCTTTGCAATAACCATTAGCTCAGTATTATTTGCAAACCTCTAATGTGAACCTGGAGATGTAATTTACATTTGTGCCTCACTTATTTGCTTTAACAAAACAACACAAAAGCTTTGGGTCTTTCAATCTATCCATACTGTCAATAAAATTAGCAGCTTGAAGGAAAAAAAATTATATTCAAAAACCATAACTTCCCATTAACTACCGCAAGACACAACTCATTGTTGCAAAAGAGAGAGAGCTTCATAGCTAGATCCTTTCTTGTTCTTTTCTCAACCTCTGTCCCCCTCTTCCCCCCTCCATGGGGTTAGAATTCAATGAACAAACTTGAAAGTGAAACATCCCCTCCTCTGAATGTGGATCAGCTTAGGGTCTGGGGGCTGGCTGTGCACATCTGAGGCCCCATCCCTCCGAGGGTGACCCTGGAGGAAGAGAACACGTGGGCCCCCGCTTCAAGTGTCAGCACACGCCTGGCCCAGAGGTCCATCGGGCTGCCAGGACCAATGCCTACACATAGACACGTGCTCGGAGCCTCAGGGAGAGAGGCTTCGTCAAGAAAGCGAGGAGTCAGGGTGGGGACCCGAGGGGCTCGAAGAAAAGACGAGAAGGAGGTAATCAAGAAATAAAAGCATGGGGCCGCGCTCTGGCAATTCAAATGGCAGTTCCGTCAGCCTCGACTCTGAACAAATAGGCCACGCAGCTCCGCGTTCTCATTTCTTGTCTGCAAATCCGTCAGCTGCCTACAACGGCCTACCAGACCCTGGAAGACGAGAACAAGAAAAAGGGAGAGTGGGGGGGCGGGGGAGCTAATGACCCATAATTGCCATGATAGTGGGAGAGAGGCCAGGCAGCTGTTTGACATTCCTGGTATGTATAGTATGCAAATATCGACAAAGGCTCGACACAGTTTCGCTATTGTGGATCTGGAGGGTAACCAAATTAGCCTTTGGCAGCCATGGTAATTGGGAGGTGCTGTTCCCATTAGGAGTCCTGCAAATTATGAAGAAAAATGGACCGAGGGCTTTGTCACAAATAATAATACCAAGAAGAAAAGAGCAGGCGGCTGTCTTTTCTTTTCTTCCCCCCACCCCCCGTTCCCCACCCTCCGCCTTTATTTTTTTTTTTAATTTCTGCATTGTGTTGTTAATACCTCTCCATTTAGTGATAAGAAAACAGTCTGAAATCCCCCCACTAGATAGCGCAAGGACTTGATTGCAAGAATGTCAAGTTTGCAGGGGGTTCCAGGGGGAAGAACTGCTTTCTGTGGCCTGAACCCGGAGGCTGCAGGTAGGAAAGGTGTAGTCGAGCAGCAGCAAATACTTCCCACCCAGAGTCCTGTGTGAAGAGAGAAGCCTAAAAACCGACATCACAAAGAAAACGCACTTTCCACAAAGCATCCTCTATGTATTGTAAGGATCCAGAGAACATCTCCTGGAGCATAGCTGGGCTTTATCCTCCACCACACCCCCAAAGAGTCTAAAGTTCTCGCTTGATAAGGTTCCCATCTCTTAACAATTCAGACATAGCCTTGAAAAAGCTCCATTCATGATGCATTAAGCTCCGAACTCATGCCCAAAAGGTCTGGAGACTTTCGCCCTTGGCATTCCCTGGAGACGGCCTAATTCCATGTCCCCTGGGAGCTGGGTGCCTGGTGACCAGATGGGCCACCGGAATATCAGATGACACTAGGATGAGCTCAGCCCTTTGCGGGGCATGAGTAAATGAGGGGGAATGGTCAGTTCAGGGCCAAGTTTGTCCCAGATGAGAGGCATGGAATCACCAGGGTGGCAGAGAACTGGCATGCAAAAGCTACAGCGTGTACCCATGTGAGGAGCAAAGGACCAATACTTCCCAAAGCGTTCTGTCCTTTCAAACAACCAACTTCCCATCTCCTGTGTTTTAGTGTCTGTTCTGCCAGAACGAACACCTTCAATGGCAAAGGGCTCTCTGGAAATACAATGTCTTTCATCTGTGTTCCTCGAGTTACATAGGAACATCTCATGCATTGCTCCACACTTCATTTTTCTGTTGTGTTTCATACAAAGGTACAATGTTAAAACACAGAAAGGAACAGAAATCTGCTTGGAGAACTGGAAGGATACTGCCACATACTTGCCTTTAGAACCAGACAGCATTTCCCACAAGGAAAAAGAAAATGGAATTTTCCTAAGGTTTAAAGTATCCTCAGAGACACGACTATAAAAGGATGCCGCCAATTTTGTCCTCCAAAGGGTAAAGAAAGAACTAATGGCTAGTTGCATGCATTTGGGAAATTAACAAAAGTAGGAGGAACACTGAAAATAGATCAGGTCATCGCAAAGTCAAATAGAGGGTTGAAAAATGAGTAAGAGGAAATGACAGCTTGCTTCCACAATGTTGGTGCAGATGGGACCAGTGGGTGACCTCAGGGATGGAGTGAGTAGGAAACCAGGCAACCATGATACCAGTTTCTTTCCTCTGTGTAATGTCCAAATCCCATTTCGGTAGACAAGGGTATTACTGGCCCCTACTCCTTGCTGGTTTTAAGTGAAGAACATTCAACTGTTTAGGTACAATCCAGGTTTCAAGTCTCTTTGAAGGTAAACTTGAGAGTAGGAAAAACAAACAATCAAACAAAAACCTTTCTAGCATTTACAATGATTTTTCTTAAGGAAAAATATTCTAGGCTGGGAGCGGTGGCTCACACCTATAATCCCAGCACTTGGGGAGGCCAAGCTGGGCGGATCACAAAGTCAGCAGTTTGAGAACAACCTGACCAACATCGTGAAACCCCATCTGTACTAAAAACACAAACATTAGCCAGGCATGGTGGTGGAAACCTGTAATCCCAGCTCCTTGGGAGGCTGAGGCAGGAGAATTGCTTGAACCCAGGAGGTGGAGATTGCAGTGAGCCGAGATTGTGCCACTGCACTCCATCCTGGGTGACAGAGCGAGATTCTGTATCAAAAAAAAAAAAAAAAAAAAAAAAAAAGATATTCTTTGATGAAAATCCTCTACCATTTTGGCACTGTGTTTAGGGTTTTGTTCTAGATTCACCTTTTGACGCACTGACAAGGCCTGCAGTGTTTAGCGTCCTGCTGAACTTCTCTCTGCTTCTCAGAGTTCCAGCCACACTACGTGTCCTTCTGTGTGTTGACCCCAACATGCTTTTTCTCATCTCTTCTTTTTACACAAGCTACTCCCTCAGCCCAATGGGTGTCCCTGTGTACCGCCCTACCATGTGACACAGGTATGCACACATCCCTCGGGCTGGCTCATCCGCATCCTCTTCCTCAGGTCACTGCTTAGATACTGCTTCTCCCAGGCAGCCTTCCTTCCAGGCTTCTCTGACTTCCTGAGTCTGGGTGAAAAGCCCTCCTACCATCTGCTATCAAGTGCCTAGTGTCAGAACTTATTACAGAGTGTTCTGTTAAATCACTTTTCCAAGGCTGTGAGCAACAGGAGAGCAGGGACCACCTCTCTCCTTCATCAGTGTGTCCCAAGTTCCTAACCCGGTGCCTGGCATATGGCAGTTGAGCCATGAACATATGCTGAGTGAATGCCATCTGATTATTCAAAAGCTTAACTGAAGGCCTAAAGTATCAAGGCAGGAGAATAGGGTCTGGGGACAGGATTCACGCTGACATCCTAGAACTAAATCAAATGGAAACACTTTAGCTATGACAGGAAATATCCTCTCCATTTACATAGGACATACGCTGAGTGAACGACTTTGTAACTCAACTTCATCCTCTTCATTTACATAGGGTGTACACCAAGTAACAAATGGAAACCTCTAGCTGGTATTAAAACCCCAGAAAATTCTGTAATGGGACTCTTGAGCCCCTGCGCTCAGGCCCGCTCCCACCCTGTGGGGTGTACTTTCATTTTCAATTACTCTCTACTTTGTTACTTCATTCTTTCCTTGCTTTGTTTGTGCGTTGTGTTCAATTCTTTGTTCCAGATGCCAAGAGCCTGGACACCCTCCACTGGTAACAGTATCACTTGATGACAGTTCTCTAACACTCGGATTTTGCATTGGGGAATTCTGCTTTTGAGGAATATCTATCAATTCCAGAATCCCAGAGAGTCCCCAACACAAAGGTTGTCCCGCATGGATTCCAAACACCAGCATTAACTGGATTGTGCTTATTTACATCATGGATTTTATGATGCAGTTTTTATTCTAGCCCAGGACTTTCCTTGTTTCCTGCTAAATCTAGGGTCTCTCTTACTCGTTACTTTTTCTCTTCAGGAATGAAGTTTGCATTTCTCTGCAAACGTTGCGAAGAATACATCGTTCAATGTGCTGTGGTCCACTCTGCACTTCAGGATCTCAGGCTGTACCCATAACATGGAGCAAGACCACTTCAACTCTTGCAAGAAATTCACAGGTAACACTGAGGCAAATTCTTTCCACTGTAAGGCCAAGGCAATTTGGGCTACTAAGCATTTATATCTTAGGTATGTATGTGTTATGGCATAAAACTTCGTTGGAAAAATAAGGCTTATAAACAGATAGCAATAGCAGAACTAAAATGATGGGAAAAGGTACGAGAGATTGGAGTTGGGTAGAAGAATCGTGTTCCTTATGCTGAAATAGCTTGCTAGTTACAAACAGCAAGGGGTTTTTGATGTGGAGGAAATGGTGAGAGACTATCAATAGGGGCAGTGCTAGAGCAGAGGATTCCCAAGCGGAGGTTCATAAAAAAATAAGCTTGGATAAGGACCACATAGGTGAGAGACTCTAATAACAAATTAAAGAGCTTAGTTAATGGTGGGCAGCTTGGGTGTGGCACTGCAGGGTCCGGTTACTCAAATGTCTTCTGAACCCCTCCCAGGAGGACTCCTATTAAGATCTGTTATAGCAAGGGTTCAATAAATCACATCTTTCTGTATCCATGTGATTTTTCTTTCTTTTTTTTTTTTTTTTTTTTTTTTTGAGACAGGGTCTTGCTCTGTTGCCCAGGCTGAAGTGCCAGCATGATGATGGCTCCTTGCAGCCTCAATCTCCTGGGCTCAAGTGATCTTCCCACCTCAGCCTCCTGAGTAGCTGGGACCACAGGCACATGTCACCATGCCCAGCTAATTTTTTTATTGTTATTTTGTAGAGATGGGTTCTCACTATATTACCCAGGCTACTCTTGAACTCCTGAGCTCAAGTGATACTCACCTCAGCTCCCCAAAGTGATGGAATTACAGGTGTGCGCCACCATGCCCAGCACATGTGATTTCTTAGCCTCCTCCCACACTAACTCTGGGCCTGGCTTTGTGACTTGTTTTGGCCTGTGGGACTTTAGCAAACGTGATGCAAGCAGAAGTGTGAAAAGTGCTCATTCACTGGAGTTTGTCTTCTCTGGCTCTTTGCTGGGACTCCTTCCAGCCCCATACGCAAAAAGCTGAGGCTAGCCTCCTTGAAGATGAGAACCCACATGGAAAGGGAGGTCCACCTGTCATTGCTGACTCAACTGAGGTCCCAGACGTCTAAGCAAGCCCAGCCAACATGATGTGGAGCAGAAATGCACCCACCTAGCTCTGCGCAGCCCGAATGATCAACCTCCAGAGTAGTGAGCAACTGTATCATTTTTGTTTTAAGCATCTAATTTGGAGGGTGATTTATTCACTTGGCAATAAATAACTGGTACAAAGTCCTCACAAGAGAAGCCTCAAAGAATTTGAGAGAGGCTGGGCGCAGTGGCTCACGTCTGTAGTCCCAGCACTTTGGGAGGTCAAGGCGCGTGGATCACGAGTTCAGGAGATTGAGATCATCCTGGCTAAAACAGCAAAACCCTGCCTCTACTAAAAATACAAAAAAGTAGCCGGGCATGGTGGCATGCACCTGTAGTCCCAGCTACTCAGGAGGCTGAGGCGGCAGAATTGTTTGAACCTGGGAGGCAGAGGTTGCAGTGAGCCAAGATTGTGCCACTGCAGTCCAGCCTGGGCAACAGAGCGAGACTCCATTTCCAAAAAAAAAAACGAAAGAAAGAGAAAGAGTTTGAGAGAACAAATTCACTCCTTTGGGAACTAATATAAGAGCTGCAAACACTGAAGAAAGCTAAAGGAATGATGCCATCCTTCAGGGCTGGCTGGTCAGAGGTGTTGTAGTGCCACGGCAGGCTGAGGGACAGCCTACTATGGGGCAGCATGGGATGGGCTAGGGGTAAGGGAAGGCCAGAGTGATGGAAAGAATAGCAGAGCCCACATCAGCAAGGATCTCATGGCCCGATGGCAGGCCATGGCGCTGTTAGCCCATCTGGAGGAACCACAGTGATATGAAATAGGTGTTGATATTGACATGGATAGAAACAACTGGCAAATCTCAATAAATGCCTCTTAGGATCCTATTGGGCAAGAAAACACTGGGGGATGGGGGTGATGTTTTGATTCCACTGGGAAAAGCTTCAGTTACCAAGTTTCCCCCATTCCAGGCAGGTGGGTGTGGCTTAGGAAGCCACAGGATGCCTGGAAAACAAAGCTGTAAGACAAGATGTACAAAACCCAGCAAAAGTTGTCTGTCATCCCAGACATTACTTTTCTATTTTCTTTCTATTTTTTTTCTTTTTTGGAGACAGAGTCTTGCTCTGTTGCCCAGGCTGGAGTGCAATGGCATGATCTCAGCTCACTGCAAACTCCACCTCCCAGGTTCAAGTGATTCTCCTGCCTCAGCCTCCCAAGTAGCTGGGATTACAGGTGCCCACCAAGACGTGTGGCTAATTTTGTATTTTTACTAGAGACGGGGTTTCACCATGTTGGCCAGGGTGGTCTCGAACTCCTCACCTCATGATCTGCCCATCTCAGCCTCCCAAAGTGCTGGGACTATAGGCGTAAGCCACTGCACCTGGCTTCTTTTCTATTTTCATCACCCCATTGCTATTGAAGTTGATGTCCAATAGATATCCAGTTGTTATGATGCCAAGACAGACTGGAGACAAAGAGTGTTTGTTCTAGAAAGAACCAAATGCCAGTTTAACCACCCACTATTTAGTGACCCTGGGAAATTTATTTAACCTTAGTTTTCTTTATCTGTAAAATGGAACTAATAATAGTTCCTATCTCATATGGCTGTTGTGAAGATTAAATGAAATGATACAAAGTGTTTAGCATAGTATCAGATCAGATACACAGCAAACTCTTAAAGGTACTATGATTATTTTTGATAGCTATTTAGAACTCCAGATTCTCTGAGGAATTCATTTGGATTATCAAGAAAAATTTCATCTTGAATATCATCAGTACTTTCTCTGATACCTAAAATACATCAATTAGGGAAAATGCCCTCTTGATCCCAGCATTTGAACCTAGGAGGGAGAGAATATAATTCTATACTTTCCTTATGTTTGGCATTCTAATATATTCCTGATGAATATCCTGACGTACATTCAACTGTAGCAGATCTTTATTTTTATGCCATCTGGCTAGCAAGTTCTCATTAAGATATGATTTAAGAACTGAAAGTTCATTAAAAAGATCATTTCATGACAAAGTGAGATGAGCAACGTAGAAATGATTCCATAGCTTCTCTAGATCATTCCATTTAGGGCTTTTTTCCAACTGAATCCAGCATAATTCATAGAAGCACTAAGATTTCCCTTTCAAAGGTCTGGAATAATTCAGCAATTAACTTCATATACCCTTGTTACCTGATGCATTAGATCCAAATTGCAACAAATACCGATGCTAGCAATTCTTTTTCCTACAACTTGCTTACTTTAAGCCACATTATCTTGGAAATCTTTCTTCTTAAATTCAATTCTAAGAAAAAATATTCACAAATAATTTATTTCAAAATAGTCTCCCCTATTTTTTTAAACAGTAGAATTATGTAGGAAAAAAAAACTCAGTAACATCACTTTATAAAAAAGAAACAAAGTTCTGACTCAGAATGCTTAAAATGATTTTTCTCTGGTAGTTTTTTTTTCTGACTGAATAAAACAAAGCTCATAGTAATTGTAACAACATTAGCATTCTTTCAAGAGTGGGGATTAGTCACTGAAGTCTTGTGTTCTACGATGTCAAAATTCATCTGAACTGCGCTTCAATAAAATCACAAAATGATAACAGTGTCTCCATTCATGCTACATAAATATGAAAAACATCACATCAAGTGGAATAACATGAGATGTGCCATTTATATAATTGTTACACACTTCTGTTGTACAACCAATTTCTACAGAACTCCATTGCAGCTATTCAAATACTTGTGGAAGAGTATCTTAAAACCTTTCCATTTCACGCCTTAGAGTTAACTTAATAGAAATACTATCAGTAGATACACTGACAGTTTTATCAAGAATTCCGCTGCAGCTCAGAATGGAGGAATAACATCAGTTGCTTCATCTACTAAGATATCCAGTTCAAGAATCGTCGCGTTAACTCCAGTACTTCCACTAACATATTCCCAAAGATGGGAAGCTTTCCATAGCTTTTGCAAGGCAGGTTTGTGAAGTTCTGCCCAATTCCTACTGAAAACTTTTTAATGACATAAAAATATTCTCTCATTGTTCACACTACTGAAAAATTTATTTAGGGGCCAGGTGCGGTGGCTCATGCCTGTAATCCCAGCACTTTGGGAGGCTGAGGTGGACAGATCGCGAGGTCAAGAGATTGAGACCATGCTGGCCAACATGGTGAAACCCCGTCTCTACTAAAAATATTTTAAAAATTAGCTGGGCGTGGTGGCGCATACCTGTAATCCCAGCTACTTGGGAGGCTGAGGTACGAGAATTGCTCGAACCTGGCAGTCAGAGGTTGCAGCGAACCAAGATCGTGTCACTGCAGTCCAGCTTGGTGACACAGTGAGAATCCATCAAGAAAGGAAAGGAAAGGGGAAAGCAGAAAGGGGAAAGCAGAAAGGGGAAAGGGGAAAGGGAAAAGGAAAACAAGGAAAAATTTACTTTGGTTTAAGCTATGTGGAAATTAGTTTCAAGGCAGACCTGATATATCCAAAATCAAAACTGATTTGCTATGTTACATAACTCCATCTTTCAATGATGTAACACCATTTAACAAATCCCTTTGTGTTAAACCATTAAAATAGGTGGGCACAGTGGCTCACACTTATAATCCTAGCACTTTGGAATGTCGAGGCCGGCAGACAGTGTGAACCCAGGAGTCTGAGACCAACCCGAAAAACATGGAAACCCCCCCCCCTCCATCTCTAAAAAAAATACAAAAATTAGCCAAGTGTGGTGGCATATGCCTATAGTCCCAGCTACTCAGGAGGCTGAGGTCAGAGGATCACTTGAACCCAGGAGGTCAAGGCTGCAGTGAGCTCTGATGATGCCATTGCATTCCAGCCTGGATGACAGAACAAGACCCTGTCTCACAAAAAATAAATAAAATAAAACACCACCTCTCCAATGAAACTAATAAGCTGCAGATGTGACAGCTAACTGATATTTCTTTGAATGAATATAAAATACCATGTCAGATTCCTCCTGTGACTAATATTTATCTCATTACTTTGTTGGGTGCCGTTTTTATATGTGGTCGCCATGTTTCCATAAAGTGGATATACCTTTGACAAAATCTCATCAAAATATTATTGCTCACACTGCTTTTTATACTAATAAGATTTCTATTAGTCAGGATAAAGTTAAGCTCTGCTGTGGTAACAAACAAACCCTAAATCTCAGTGGCTTGACATATCACATCCACACAAAAGCTGACATGGCTTAGGAAGTCCTCCTTCCTCTTGAAGCTGAGTCATTTGGAATATGGCTTTGGCTGTTATTGTGTCAGGGGCAGAGAGATGGAAAAGGATCTGGCTTTTACCTGCTTCAGTCCAGAGGTGATACATGTCAGTTTCTCTCTCCCAACTCGTTAACTGGAATTGGTAACATGGCTTCAACTCAACTGCAAAGATGCTGCAGAAATATTATAGAGCACGCAGATTGCTGGAAAACACCAACTGTCTGCCACAGGCATTAAAATAAATATAATCAAGCAATTTTGAACATGCTTCAAAACATTTCAAATGATAGACATGTGACTTAGGCCAAACCATTCAGAAATCTGCGGCATCCTCACCACTTCAAAGCAGACTCAATTTTTATTATGTGTGTGATTACACGGGTAGCACTGAGTCCCATCGGCTGACAAAGTGACACAGGTGTACATACTATGTATAATAGGTATGCTTATAGACAGTCATATGGACTAAAATGAAACTAGTTTGGTCTAACTCATTGCTTGTCAACTGGGGACAAAATTGCACTTGGCAGCATATAGAGACATTTTTGATTATCACAGCTGGAGGCAGGGGGTGAGGGTGCCACCAACATCTACTAGGTAAAGGCCAGGGATGCTGCTAAACATCCTACATGCACAAATCAGACACACATCCCAACTGTGAATCATCTGGTCCAAATTGTCAATGCTGCTGAAGCTAAGAAACTCTGGTCTACCAGATGATCCAGGAAATGGTATCTGCCCATCACGCCCAACGAGTGCTTTTGAACAAAGCATCCAGAAGCAATTGCTTCCTTTTAGCTGTGTATTCTTGCTTCCTTGGTCCCTTCATTGATGGTTCCCAAATCTGTATATCCAAATGCCACATATGTAGCTGCCTATCTGTTACACTTATTGAGATGTCCAACCATCTCCTTACATGAAATCTGTGCAAAATGCAATTCATGGCCATCTCCTGCCTCTGACTCCAACTTCCCACCTTCTCTAATGCCCTTGGCCTTCCACCCTTTCAATCACCCAAGCTGGAAGCCTTAAACCAGCCACTCCTGACCACTCCCACTTCACAGCTAAACACCTCACCCAATCCTGTAGATTTTTAGCTCCCACAAGACTCCGGACCCCGATACCCCACTGTCTCTTTTGTTTCCTCTTGTAGGGGTGTGTCGACTGGAATCTACATAAAATAATAACAATGTGTTTACTGCTATTCCCCTAGGAAGTATCTCTAATGCCACTCCCTCTCCACCCTGATCTAACTTCCACATTGCCACCAGAGAAGCTGCATGGTAGTATAGAAATAGTGGGGGGATCTAGAATCAATAGAGCCAAATTTCAAACCCACGTCTTCCTCCACAACGCATGGGATGCACCTTAACTTATTGAAACCACAAATGTCAAATGGGACTAAAAGCCTCCCCCTTATAAAGTGGTTGTGAAGGTTAAATGATATCCCATATAGAAATCCTCCAGCATACTCCTGGCACACATGGGTGCTCAATACTTTTCACTTTATTTATCATTGTTATTATTATATTGCTTCTAAAGTCACCCTTGGCATTAAACAACTCCAGTTTGTAAGGATTAAGTTTTCACTGCCAAATGCCTTAAGCCTTCTGTTCCTAGAGGACTGTTGTGAGACTGTAAATTCTAGTTGGTGACCAACCATGACTGTATTATTTCTCACTGTAACCACTGTGCCCGAGTACAGAGTAGATGCTCAATAAATAAATAAATGTTAATCAACTGAATAAAGTATTATATATATTTTGTATTTACTACATATAATACATATATAACATATATTGTCATAAAAGAAATAGAAGTATTTTGGTCTATGTATAAGCTGGAATTATTCTTTCAATTTTTAAGGGCTTCCCATTCTAATACAATCTTTTCCAAAGTCTGCCGATATCCACCTCTCTCTGTAATTAATGCCTCTTCTCTGTTCTAACTTTCAGTCTTTCTTGTGTCACCTATTTTTTGCAGCTGGTCTGGTCTGCTTCCAATAGACTATAAATCCCTTTCTTGCCAGGAACCTATCTGGTTCCCCTTTATCAATATTTCCCTTACTCCAATACACACACATATATGCACATAAATTCACGCACATCAGATGAACTGACAGATTTTTCCTCATTGTTCTTTTTTCCAGAAACTTCCATAGCTACAAGCCCAACCAATTCCTTCATTTGTGCATCCAGGCTCGTAAGTTCTATCACATAACACACTGAAGGAAAGCTTCGTGTCACAGAAAAACAGCATTCCCACCCCCAAGTGGACTGGAGGAAGACAAATGTTTATAATCCAAATGAGTGAGATGAAGTAAACTCAGTAATGGCTGGATTGGGTCAGAAATGAACGGCTGCTTGCAGCATGGGCAGGGCCGGGCTGGCGCACTGCACCTGGAAAGGACAGGCTCGCGTGCTTGGGTCCAGCCACACAGCAGAGCAGTCCTGAGCTCCCAGGCTCAACCTGTTCATTCCTTCCAAGGCCTTTCCGTGTACCTACTCAGGTAATTTCCTAGCTACTGAGAAGACAATGAACTCAAAAACCATTGTTCCTGAGTGTGGCAGCCTCATGGGCGGGCACATGCACACGTGGTTGAGGCTTTTGGGATCTGAGTTCCCCATCTCCCATGTCATCTGACACTCTGTCCCCAGACCTGAGAGCTGCTAGAATGCAGGATAAAAAGCCAAATTATTGGGAGGCCAAGGCAGGTGGATCACGAGGTCAGGAGTTCAAGACCCAGCCTGGCCAACACAGTGAAACCCCATCTCTACTAAAAATACAAAAAATTAGCCGGGCATGGTGACGAGTGCCTGTAATTGCAGCTACTCAGCAGGCTGAGGCAGGAGAATCACTTGAACCCGGGAGGCGGAGGTTGCAGTGAACCGAGATTGTGGCATTGAACTCCAGCCCAGGCGACAGTGCAAGAGTCCGTCTTAAAAAAAAAAAAAAAAAAAAAAGCCAAATTAAAAGTTGTATCAAGTGTACCCTAAATTGAAGCAGCCATGTGGCTTTTGAAATGGCCTCGCTTCCTGCCCAGAGTGGCGTATTCCTTTCCACCTTCTTGAAACCTCCAGACTGGCCCTGTCTAGGTCTGCCCGCCTTCCTCCCGGGTCTCCCCCAGGGCCTCTTGAAGCTGGCAGCCAAAGAGTCGCTTCCCGGTAGGTGCAGTTGGCACGACTGCAAGTGTACTTAAACTTTGTGTCTGATCAAGTTATGTGTATTGGATCTGAAACCAGTTAGTCAATTCGTTCAGGTCCCTAAGTGGCGATTTGTGGTAATGTCTACATCAATACGGATGGAGCGGTTTGCTAGCTGGTTTACGTAAGGCAGATGGCTGTAGGAAAGAGGGGGCGGCCTCCAGCGTTCTCTTTGCTAATGAAGATATGGCTGGAAAAGAAAGGAAAGCGAATGGAAACAAAAGTGGGCATCCATTTGTGTGTAAACACTCAGGCGAGGTCTATTTTCTAGGTTGAATCAATTTACCTCGTCCATTTACCCCCTTGTTCTTCCTTCCCAATGGCCTTCTTCTCTAGTTGATGCACAGACATAATCATTAGTATTATAATCGTTTTCTGTGCATATTAAAACTCCCCAACCCAGGGACAAACTATGTTTTTAAGAGGGAACCTGGGGGCACTGATGCAAGTTCCGCTCAGTCTTACAGGAATGACAGAAACCAGAAAGAAAACAAATGAGTGGTATTGCGTTCCACTCGCCTTGTTTCTCTTTTGTATAAATAGTTTCTGCATTTGCTCGGGCAGGGGAGGAGACGGTGTAACAGGGAATTTATTTAGTGTGTGTCTGCATATTGGCTGTATCTCTTTACTACTGCAGAGTACATTGTTTCTAATAATTGTGATGGATTGATACTTACGACTGGCTGGCAGAATTCCTTTAGCATGTTAAAATATTACCTTTTATTCCCTGGTCTAATGCATAACCTGATGTTTCAGTCAGTTTTCAAATGTAATAAACAAATGTGAAAAGCGAAGACCCCTAAAGAAAAGGAAGAGGCTCTGGCTCGGAGGTGAATTCCATTTTAAATCATGCCCTCTGCCAGCCAAGTGAACTCCTGAGCAGGGTTGTTCTTTAGCTATGATCGAGTCAAGTCGTCTAGGAGTCAGATGCAAAGGGGAGAAACTGGTGCACATAAAATACTCTAAAATCTGTCTGACAAAAATGCTGAAATCTGACAAAAAACGGCTGAAATCCACCTTGTTCTGCTCTGCTAAGCTAGCCAGGAAATAACAAAATTCCTGGCTCGAACCTGAGAAAGTGTTTCCTTGGCTCACGCTTCTGTCTTCACCTGCTGGCAGGCGATTTGGCCCTTGAAAATGGCAGTTTTGCCCTTACAATCTTGCCTCAACACACCGGTCCCAAACGCCCCTGTGGAAATTTTGCCCCTGAAAAGACATTAAGGCTCAGAAGCTTACCACCCTCACCTCTGACCCAGAAACAAATCTTAGGACCTTGACAAGAGGCCCATCTGACATGCCAAGGATGGACTAAAAGGCTGAATGGCCAAGTGGCTAAATGCAGACAGAACACTTGATATCTTTCCCCTCATCAATGTACATTTCTGAAATAAACAGCTTTCATTTGCAGGTCACGTGCATTTTTATTTCATTTTGTTTTCTTGCATGTTAATTTCCATTCTTTCCTATTGTGGGTTACATCACTTTTTATCACGGTCGTGCTGCGGAAACATAGGGCACGATTTATGGAGCCTTAACATAAATATGATGCTAGACAGAAAGAGAGCGACATATTAGTTTAGAATTTGCAGACTCGCACACACGGAGCACACATGGCTGATTTATGAAACTGAGATAGCCTGTAAATCCTAAAGTAAGGCGCTGCATCCATAAACTCCCAAGGAGCAGGAGACAGAGCCCCTTACACAGACTCCAGTTGGAACAGTTGGAAGCCCCTAGGCCCTGAAAACAAAGACTCACCCAATGCTTGGCCTTTTGCTGTTCTTAGAAACATATCTTGGCCAGGCATAGTGGCTCATGCCTGTAATCCCAGCACTTTGGGAGGCCGAGGCAGGCAGATCACTTGAGGTCAGGAGTTCGAGACCAGTGTGGCCACTGTGGTGAAACCCCATCTCTACTAAAAATACAAAAAAAATTAGCTGGGTGTGGTGGTGTGCACCTGTAATCCCAGCTACTTGGGATGCTGAGGCAGGAGAATTGCTTGAACCTGGGGGACAGAGGTTGCAGTGAGCTGAGATTGCACCACTGCACTCCAACCTGGGTGACAGAGTGAGACTCCATCTCAAACAAGCACAAAAGAAACACATTTTAAAAAATGAGCCCTATACCAAAGTGGTGGGAGGGTTTGCTCTTCACCCATGAAGGATGGGAAGGGAAGCTAGTTGGTGATTGGACTCCCTGCTCTCAGATTCAAACCCCCATGTATTCTGTTCTCCTCCGTATTCTGCGGGGAGGGGTTGCCCTGTGCAAACTGCATTTCCCAAGAGCTCTCTTGCCAAATGACTTCCGCTTGGGTTTTGCCAAATGGGAGACACTGGGAGGAGCCTGGAGGGTGGGAGTTGAGGGAGAAGCCAGGTTGGAGGCTCCCCCTCCTCCTCCCTCTGCATTGGGTGGCCTCACTGCAAGTAGCTGCTTCTCCTCCATGACCCCAGCTTTGTCAGACAGCCTTCTTGTGATTCTACCTTCCAACAGGAAAAAATTTAAAAAATCAGACAGGTGTGGAAGCATACGCCTATAGTCCCAGCCACTCAGGAGGCTGAGGCAGGAGGATCGCTTGAGCTCAGGGGAATCAAGGCTGTAAGTGGACCATGTTCATGCCACTGCACTTCAGCCTGAGCAACAGAGCAAGACCCTCTCTCACAAAGAGAAGAGAAAAGTAGAGAAGAGAAGAGAAGAATAAGAAGAAGGAGGAGGAAGAGGAGAAGGAGAAAGAGGAGGAGGAGGAGGAGAAAAAGAAGGGAAGAGAACTAGAAACTCCCTGGGAATCCTGACAACACCATAAGAGGGAATGGACCAAAGGTTGAAATAGTCCAAAAGATATGAGTAGAAAAAGGTAGAGACCTTCAGTAGTGCTGGGGAAAGGTGGAAGGATTATAAGGATTACAAGGTGATGCCTTGTAAAATGTATCACTCTTTTAGAAAACAAAAAGTTGAATAGATCCAGAGCTTACATTGCTTATCCTAATTCAGCTTCAAAATCCCAGTCTAATGACGCTTTCAGCCTAAGTTATAAATAATTTGACAACTTGGTTGTGTAGCGTTTTGCAGCCACTCCTCTGCAAACTATAAATGCCTGTAAAGTAATACATCTGTGCAATATTAACAATGCCGTTGCTTATATTTTTTGGTGCTTCATGTAAATATTGAGTTGTGAGTTCCTTTGTTAGGCATGCCACCTTCTAAATGTTTTTATCACCTTGTAAAAGGATAACAGAAATGGTGACTGCCCCCATCAACACTTGCCAAATTTTGAAGACCATAGGTGAAAGACAGAAACTTAAAACACGCAAAATAATCACCTCCAAATTAATTCACATGGATAGAGGTTAGAATGGCATTGGCTTTTGGTAGGGAAATACTGGGTGACCTGAGAGAGCTTTCTGGAATGATGGACATGTTTGATATGAGTTGGTTCCGTGTGTGTGCACATATGTGTATACGTAAAAATTAACCTGTAAGCTGTATACTCAAGACCTGTGCTGTTAATTATATGTTTGCACACACCAATGAAAAATGTAAAAACAATCCATTTTCAAAAGACCCGGAACCTTGGCCTCTGAAGAGCTGAAGAAGGAATTTCTTTATGGAAAAATAATAGCAACAGCATCTTTTTAAAGAATGGGCATTTTTATGGAATTTGGCAATCATTGTGGACACACAAGTGAACTCAAGGAGATTGGCTAGCAGAGGGCCAAGTTCATCAACACCGCCTCGGCTGGGGTAAAGGGAGCAGGACTGGGTAGAGAAGAAGTTGAATTACGGTGCAGACAAAACCAAGGCCTCATCTGACGGGGAGCCCTGGAGCTGGGATGCAGGCTGCCCCCGGGGAAGGGTGTTCAACTACTAAAGAGAAGACCTTGTTGAGAGCACTCAGCCTTCAGTATTCCCAATAGCTGGGGAGGGGAGTGACTGCTTCAGTTCTGATGTGGGAGATGGACCTGGATGGTACTGGAAGATTCCACAAGGTGGAAGCAAGAAGCAAAAGAATAGGTGTCACTCTCACCCATGACCTATTCCCCAAAATGTGTGAACTATGTGTTGATGAGACTTGAAGTGGGGTTGAAGTCATGGGCAAAGCTACACAACAAGTTTATTCAAATAAACATCTCATTTAGCATCCCAGGGAGCAAGGATGTGGAGCCTCCAAATACCATCCAGCTAAAGAGAGATGCATGGCCAGTGGGAGAAACTGAGAGGCACCCTCTCAGTCCCTCAGGTCCTTTGCCTCCTCTTTTAGGTCACAGACAACAAAGACAACGGAAGCCGCGGATTCACCCTCCCAAGGGGGATTCCTCCAGCGCCACCCTGCCAGAGAGAGCGGCATCTTCCTGCAGGTTGCAAATGAGTCTGCATGACCGGGGTGTGAGTTAATTAGTACACCTGGGTTTGAGAGATTGGTGACAAGCTGCCACTCTGCATTTGGTGGTTCCTTTTCTTAACAGGTGGCAACTGACTGACAGGCTTCCTTTGAAGTGGAGGAGGACATCTGTGTTTTCCATACTGCAGAACACTGTATCTTTCCAAGTCACACATTTGGGAAGACAGCTGAATTGCCTTCAAGTTCCTCCTGTTACGGTACAAATACCCACCTGATGTGCAAACATGAGAGACGCAGCTTTACACTAGAACGAATGAAAGCAAATTTGAGAAAACCCAACTCTTTAGGAATGGAGACTACAGATGTGGTACGAGGACATCTTCATAATTAAAAGAAGAAAATATGTAAACAGGAAAAATATCCAACTGCCACAAAACTCCACTAAATCAAATTGCAAAGTTTTGTCTTTCTTGAAATATAGTCATGTGCCACATGACAACGTTTCAATCAATGAGAGACCATATACATGACGATGGTCCTGTAAGATGATAATGGCGCTGAAAATTACCTACGGCCCAGTGACATCATAGCTATCATAACATCACAGTGCAATGCACTACTCATGTATCTGTGACGTTGCTGGTCTCAACAAATCTACTGCGCTGTCATATAAAAGTATAGCACAAACAATTATATGTAGTACTTAATACTTGTTAATGGTAATAAATGACTATGTAACTGATTTACAAATTTACTATAACTTGTGTCATTATTTTAGAATGTGCTCCCTCTACTTACAAAATAAAAAAATTAACTGTAAAACAGCCCCAGGCAGGTGGGTCCTTTAGGAGGTATTCCTGAAGAAGGCATTGTCAGCATGAGATGACAGCTCCATGCGTGTTACTGTCCCTGAAGACCTTCCAGTGGGACAAGATGCGCAGATGAGAGACAGTGAAAGACACTGATGATCCTGAGCCTCTGTAGGCCTAGGCTCCTGTGTGTGTTTGTGTTTTACTTGGGTTTTTGGCTTTTGTCTGTTTTTATTTTGAGACAGGGGCTCACTCTGTTTCCCAGGCTAGACTGCAGCGGTGTGATCTCAACTCATTGTAGCCTCGACCTCCTGCACTGAAGCAATCCTCCTACCCCAGCCTCCTGAGTACCTGGGACTACAGGTACATGCCACCATGGCCGGCTAATTTTTCTATTTCTTGTAGAGACAGAATTTCACCATGTTATCCAGGCTGGTCTCAAACTCCTGGGCTCAAGAGATCAGCCTGCCTTAGCCTCCCAATGTGCTGGTATTACAGGTGTGAGCCAGCATGCCCAGCTTGTGCCTTATTTTTTATTTTTTGAGACGGAGTCTCGCTCTGTCACCCAGGCTGGAGTGCAGTGGCAGGATTTTGGCTCACAGCAACCTCTGCCTCCCAGGTTCAAGCAATTCTCCTGCCTCAGCATCCCAAGTAGTTGGGACTACAGGCACGTGCCACCATGCCTGGCTAATTTTTGTATTTTTAGTAGAGATGGGGTTTCAGCATGTTGGCCAGGCTTGTCTCGAACTCCTGACTTTGTGATCTGCCTGCCTCGGCCTCCCAAAGTGCTGGGATTACAGGCGTGAGCCACTGTTACTGGCTGCCTTAGTTTTTAATTTAAAAAGTTTAAAGAGTAAAAAAAAACCAAGTTTTAAAATACAAAAAAATAACCTTACAGAATAAAGATATAAAGAAAATACTTCTGTATAGCTACACAATGTGTTTAAAGTTGTGTTATTCCAAATGTTTTTTAAATAGTAAGTTTATAAAGTACAAAAGTTCTAGAAGCTAAGGTACATATATTATTGAAGAAGGACAAATACTTCAGTAAGTTTAATGTAGCCTGAGTGTCCAATGTTTACAGTCTACAGTAGTGTACAGAAATATCCTAGGCCTTCAAACGCACTCACCACTAACTCACTGGCACACCCAGGGCAACTTCCAGTCTTATGAGCTCCATTTACAGTAAGTGTTCTATACAGACAGGGGTACCATTTTTATAATCTTTCAATTAATTTATTTCTTTTCTTTTTTGGGGGACGAAGTCTCGCTCTGTTGCCCAGGCTGGAGCACAGTGGCGGAACCTCGGCTCACTGCAACCTCCATCTCCCGGGTTCAAGTGATTCTCCTGCCTCAGCCTCCCAAGTAGCAGGGATTACAGGTGCCTGCCACCACATCTGGCTAATTTTTTGTACTTTTAGTAGAGATGGGGTTTCACTGCATTAGCCAGGATGGTCTTGATCTCTTGACCTCAAGATCTGCCCGCATCAGCCTCTCAACGTGCTGGGATTACAGGCGTGAGCCACCATGCCTAGCCTCATTTTTCAGTCTTTTAAACCATGTATTTTTACTGTACCTTTTCTATATTTAGATATGTTTAGATATATAAATGTTTACCATTGTGTTACAAATGCCTGCAGTATTCACTACAGTAACATGCTGTACAGGTTTATAACCTAGAAGCAATAAGGCTGTACCATCTAGGTTTGTGTAAATATACTCTAAGATGTTCACACAATGACAAAATTGATGAATGATGTGTTTCTTAGAACATGATCTTCATTGTTAAGTGACATATGGTTGTACACACACTCACATACAGACAATCTGAGACTCTGGGACTTCAGCATTCAATAAGCCATCTCAGAAGAAAAGCCACCCCAGCAAATCTCAAGGAAAAAGGGTACTGTGTAGGCGCTCCTTGATTCTGGAACTTGTAACCAGCAGCCCCCTCTCCCTGCTCTGAATGTGTTTTGAGTTCTTATGATTTATGGGTCACTGTCAATAATCAAAGCCACTGCTGGATTGAAACTGACAAATCGGATCAAGCATCTAAATTAAACAGGAATACGAGTCTCCTTCGAAGGATCCATTACACGGAAAGAATTCCGCCGAAGACACCACGACATTTATTGAGAACATCTCAGAGCAGGACTCAAACTGTGAGCAAAATGGAAACTGTCTCAAAGAGCTCTCAAAATTAATTAGAAAAATTAAAAGAACCCTGAACGAAAAGCCGCTGTGTGGAGAAGATGGACGCTCACTCAGCGCAGCAGCCAGTTCCCACCTTTGGAAGCTGTGCCTGGCATGACAGGTCGTACCCAACATCTCCTTTGTAAGGGCATGAGGAACCCTAAAAGTAGCTTCCTTACCTCTCTGGGGAAGGACTTCATGGAAGAAAAGTTATTGTTTTAAACAAAGAGCTATCTGGGTTTTTATTTTTTTGGTTTTTTTATTTTTATTTTTTGAGATGGAGTCTTAGGCTCTATCGCCCAGGCTGGAGTGCAGTGGCGTGATCTCAGTTCACTGCAACCTCCACCACCCAGCTTCAAGTGATTCTCCTGCCTCAGCCTCCTCAGTAGCTGGCATTACAAGTTATCCGCCACCATGCCCGGCTAATATTTGTATATTTAATAGAGATGGGGTTTCACCATGTTGGTCAGGCTGGTCTCGAACTCCTGACCTCGTGATCCACCCACCTCAGCCTCCCAAAGTGCTGGGATCACAGGCGTGAGCTATTTGTTTACTTTGATCATCTGTGTCTCCCTCAAGCAGCAGGCTATCTCTTTTTTTCTCTTTCTCTCCACCAGGAGGTAAACCCACTGGAAAGTGGTTAAAGACACAGCATTAAAAGTCATTAATCGGGCAATAAATAAATGCCCATAGATCAAGAAACCAGTGTTTAGGCCATCCTGAATGTAAATCGCAGCTTCTAAAAGAAGGTTAAGGAAAACAGCTTGGAAAATGCCCATTTTTTTCCCTTGGTTTTCTTTGATAAAGTCTGGTAACCTGTACCAACAAGACCTGCCAGGCAGTATCAGATTGAGGACCGTGGAAACTTTAACGGTTAAAAGTATCGGTTGAGGAACTTGGAAAGCCTGCCATTGCCTACAGTCTCCTTTTGACAAGGTCACCATGCTTTCCTTGTAACTCATGGCCCCCGTAACTGACCACAATTAATAGGGTCAGAAACGGGCCCCTGATCCCAAGGCAATCACAGGGACTGGGACAGTGGCCCATGAAGTGGTCTGGCCCAAGAAGCTGTCCTGCCCTGCATGGTATCTGACCACTCCAATCCTCACTTGTGGAGAATGTGGCCTTCAGGTCTACCCAGGGATTCCAAAGACGGCGGATGATATGGAACTGAGAGAACCACATCAAAGGAAGCAGAGAAAGAGATCAGTGGATCTCTCTGACAGCCAGTCTTGGACTCAGTGGATTTGCTGGGGTAGGAACAATGGATATCTGCTGCTGAAAGAGTGAGGAGACGACCTAGTATCCTCATGCAGTGAACACAGGGTGCACACCCACTAGAACTGCTGGACACCCCCAAATATTCCACTTCTTTCTGATCCCTAGCCGTGTGCCGAAGGACTCTTCTCATTTCCCTGGGTATTATTAAAATAGAGTCCATTAACTGAGGCAAGCTCAGTCTTGGCTCCTTGTAACCCAAAAGTGCCTCCCTGATTCGCCAACATGATAACACTAACCACGATGGCAATCCCTGTTCATGCTGTGTTCACTGGTGCACCATGTGGCTTTGTGACGGGATGATCAATCCCATTATGTTGTGTTCACTCGGAACTGCAGGCTCCCTTTCCAGCTCTCTCAAGGGTTGCTCTAATCAGAGCTAGATGATGCATCCCTAAAATGGGAGTCAGCATTCGCACCACAGGATCAGTGGCCTGTGGATATCCACAATTTCATCTCCGAGGTGTTTGTAGCCATGGTGATGAGCTAGAGCCACTTATCTAAATATCCATACTTAGCTGTATGCATGTGTCACATTGCAGCATCTATATGTCATGGCCACTTAGGTAAATAGCATTTGCAACCCAGGGCAAATCCTCAGGTATCTTTGTCTCCGAGGATGTCTGTGGTGTTGAGCACACTGACAACTAGGGGCTTCCTTTTGCTTTCAGTCATAACTGTTCACATAGAAGGGATCTATCTGCCTGAGAAATGTCACATGGCTTAACGTGAGACCTGCCTGCAAAAGGAGTTGACCACACGTGTCTGCTCTTGGGGGTGGTGCTCCATGGCAGCACCTACTCTGGGAGATTGACAGCTGCACATCCATTCTCCTCCAGTTCCTGACCTGGCTCCCATGGCCTTCAATTACCATTGTGTCAGTTACAGGGTTTCGATTTACCTGGAGGCATGATTTCCTGAGTAGGGGAATGGGGGAAGGAACACAGGATGGCCCTGGAAGAGCAAAGATATCAAATGCGTATCTACACAAAAAGCATCCACAGACAAACATGGGGAAGACTTCCTCCATGTTGGTTAAATGTAATCAACCAAACTGGGCCAATTTTAGAGCAATGTCAATGGAGTCACAATTGGCATTTTTCGGTCACAGTTTTGACCTGTTTCTTTCAAAAGTAAAATAAGAAATCCTGAAGGAATAAACTGAGGTTTGTGCTCCTCCGAGGAAGAAATGTGGGTGATAGTTATTTATTTCCTCATCTTTAAAAAATACTGTTTTGCTCTGGAAATAGTTGTTTTGTTTTCCCAAAAAAGCAAAAGGTAGAAGCGGGGCATAAATGGGAAAATGTGCTTACTGTTTGAATCAGTGACAGGATTAATAAAGTCTGATTAATAAGTAAACAAAAATGGAAAAATTGCTACAGTTTTTTAATAACCCATACTCCAACCATTTATCTCTTGTTCTTCCCCCTCCCTCTCTCTTTTAATGCTCCCCACCACCCTATTCCACTCCCCAGCTTTGGAAAGAATATAGTTTTAAAAATCTTAATATTTTCTTTTTTTAAATGGCTGTGGAATAAACAGTGGCTGGAGGATGATAAACCAAAGGAAAGAAACAAGTGAACTCAAATCAAAGAATTCACATCTGCTTTTTTGAAAGTAGAAAAACAAAAATGTCAATTGCAAGCCTCAACCCCCTTCTTCTTCCCCCAAACGGTTTTTCTTTTGGGTTTATTTCTGTAACAGAGTCTACCTAGGTTTCAAAACCAATTTTCCATTTTCCTAGAACCAGTCAAACATGGAGTGTGTGCAAAAACATGGTAGCTTAAAAGAAGAAGATGATAATTATCAAAGGGAAGGGGGAGGAAGGAAAGAGAAGGGAAATAAAGAGAGATGACATGAGGGAACTGGACCAGATCAAGACAAAGCAACGCCCTTAACCCACCTGGAGAGCACATCGGACCAGCAAGGCGCTCTCAGCCAATCGCCTCGGTCTGCGGCGGGGAGGAGAGTCCACATGGGTTCATTTGGCTGAGGAGTGTGTTTCATAAACCTTACGGTGCAGCTATGAAAGCTATCAGGATCTTCCCCACGTTTCCTGTCATTTCGTGGAGATTGGCCGCTGGAGTGCTGGGTTTGGGGGGGGGCAGTGGGGGATTGGAGGTGGTAGGGGAAGAGGATGGTTGAGTAGTTGAGGGGAGATTGGCTCGGGTGGGAAGCGGAATCACACAGGAATTTATTTTAAGTGCATAAACAAAATGAAATGAGGAAAAAAAAAAGTGTATTCCTTTTGGGTCATGTGAGAGAGCCACTGGCAAAGATGAGGGGGAAAGAGAAAGGGAGAGAGGGAGAGACAGAAAGAGAGAGAGAGAGAGAGGCAAAAAGCTTTCTATTATTCGGGACACTGGTGAAGCACACTGAGGCAGCTGGAAGATTAAATTAAGTATTATATCTGCTGACCCTATTGCCATGGTTACCGGACAGCGGAAAATATTAATCAACCCAAGCCTTTTCAGATGAATGTGCTTGAAAAACTACAATAAATATAAATATATATGTATATCCTCCCCACTCTGCTATCTAAATGCAGAATGTCAGCCAGTGCACCACCTGATAGCAGAGATAAACAAATAACGATAACAAAATGCTCGCCTCCCTGAGAAAGCTTACGTCACTTACAAGAAGCAGGGCATCAAGAGTGGGGCTGATCACTTGCTCACTTTCTCTTTAGCTGATCTCTTCCCCCCATCCCCTTCCATGAGGAACCATCTTGCCTGGTTTGATTGCAAAGTAAAGGGGCAATTCGTCTCCTTCTTCCTAAGAAACCTGTCCATTAACTACTTAGACAGTCAATCTTAGGCGATAACTAAAGCTGGAACACACTGAAATAAAAAAAAAGGGCAAAAAATACATATGAATAAAATCAGAAGCCCAGCAAGCCAGGATAGAAGAATGAAACAATTCCAGTCTAAAGGATCCGACACTGAATTACTCCACAAGCTTCAAACTTGCCTTATTGTACCGGCTCTCAGTCTCCGGGATCCCAGATTTTGCCTCTCACTTCACCCCCAGCAGCTGACACTGTAAGACTGTCCTGTCTGCCTTGAAATGTACTGTAACTGTGCCCAGGAAAAACTTGAGGCATTGCAGAGCAGAGCCAACGAGCAGAGACACCTCAACATGAATAGGCTCAGTAGAGCAGACTCTTACCTGGTCAATGCGTGAGGATTGGTACTCTGCCCTTAGGCATTCTCTTTCCATCCGTTCAGGATTTCTTGAGTTCCTACTGTGTGCAAGCCACCCTGCTGGACAGTGAGTTTGGGATGCTGAGAGACTCAGGGTCCCACACTCCAGCGGGAGGCGGGGGTTGGAGAGAGAGGGACTGTGAAATTGACCTTGCTCAAACTTCACCATTTTGCAGACAAAGATAATAGAAACCTATGGTGGATCAAGGGTTTGCTTAAGGTCTGCAGCTGTTTCATTGCAGACTAGATCTGGCAGTCTTCTAAGCCCTGAGATTTTTAACAGCAAGTTTATCTTTTCATGAAATGCTACTAGTTCCAAAACTCCCACAGTGCCACCTGGCCCGGACCCGGGATTTAGGAATGCCTAAGAAATCCAACAGATGAGCTGTTCCTTGTTTTTCTTTCTCACCTCCCTCTATTTCCCATACCTTTCTTAACTCAGTCCTGGCTAAAATCAACAGTTTATAGTGGGAAATATGGTCTTGGCTTCCAGATCTCCTTCTCCTATTGAATACTCACATTCTTAGGCTAATACAGAGTCTCACAGAAAAACTGGAGCACACACCTAACAGAAGGTTCATGTGTATCAGCCAGAATGATCCTACTCTGTAAGACCAAAGCAGGTCTCCGTGTCAGACCTGGCTCTGACACCCCCTCGCCAAGAGCCACAGGGGTTCAGATGGCTTTTCTCTTAGTTAAGCCTTCACCACATGTAGCCCTGACCGCGACCAATCAGCCTTCTCCTTCCGCTTAGGTGCAATTTTACACAGTAGGTGACATTAACTCGGTAGCTAAGTCCCCATGTGCAGCCACGGCAACCACAGGGTCCCAGCAGATGACAGGAGACAGCAGGTTGTATGATCCTGTAAATTATTTCCCCATAGTAACAACGGCGAGATTACACACTTTAATATGCATACTGCTTGAGAGAGCCCTCTTCCTGGCTGAACCAAGGCGATAATGCGTATTTTGTGTCTAGAAATCCATTCTAAATGGTGCAGCGTGTAATAGACGGTATTACCTCAAGGGCTCCATCCTGACCCTTCTCATCTGGTCCCTTCCACCGAGGCATAAGCGGAATGCGTCTTCCTTCGCATAGCCTCCTTTGTCTCCGGATTCTTCTGTTTTGTACTGACACTCTTGGGACGCAGTCAGTACCCAGTCCAGTTTTAGCAAGGCTTTTTGTCCTAATGTCTGCCTACAGCTTTTCTGATTCCTTTAGATAGGCACACCCTGATTCAGGTGTTTTATTTTGTGAGGAGAAGAGTGAAACGGTATCAGTAAAGAGGGAGAGGGAATAAAACAGAAAAATGAGGTGATATAGAACATCCGGAATAAACTGTGCTTACTCTATACGCATAGAATAGATCCTGAGTTTAATGGGTTGAAGGCCAGATTCCTTTAAGTTCAATACAAAATACCTACCACCCCACAGTGACTCCCAGAAGAACCACTTAAACCAGGGAGGACTTTGTGTTACCCCCCTCCAGGAGGGACACAGTGGAAAGTATACTGGAGTCTGTATCAGAAAAGGCACGAAATTCAGCTCTTCCCTTTTTTTTTTTTTTTTTAGACAGGGTCTTGCTCTGTTGCCCAGGCTGGAGTTTAGTGGTGTGATCTTGGCTCACTGCAGCGTCATATTCCAGGGCTCGAGTGATCCTCCCACCTCAGCCTCCCAAGTAGCTGGGACTACAGGTGCATGCCACCATGCCTGGCTGATTTTGCTTTTAAAGTTTTTTGTAGAGATAGGTTTACATTTTATTACCCAGGCTGGTCTTGAACTTGTGGCTTCAAGTAATCCTCCCACCTTGGCCTCCCAAAGTGCTGGGATTACAGACAAGAGCCCCTGCCACTTTTTACCTGGGAGATTACACACTAACTTTTAACCTGTCTAATCCTTGGACAACCCATCCATAAAATGGAATAATTATGAGTTTGCACAATTTTTGTGATGAGATTCGATTAGAACCTAGACATAAAAGATGCTTAACCAATGTTAGGACCAAGGCAGGGGGTAAGGACAACATGTGTGATCCTCTTGAAAATGCTTAAGATGGATACATGGTATTGATATAAGATGATTTCCCTCAAATGCTCATTGATCCTATTAGCAAAGCAAATCCATTACAATCCACCTGGCACTCCAGGAATATCTAATTGAGGCTCACAGAGGGGTTAGTGAATTTGTTCTGCTGAATTATTTTTCCTAGGCCTCAACGCCATCTGTGAAAAGGGTGAGATGATCGGACATGTGCAGGCATTAGGGTTTGGGGTAATTAACACACTTCTGGGAAAAAGGGTTAACTTTGATGAAATAAAGTCAGATCCAGAACTGACTGCTTTTTTCGTTGCTGCTCCTCTTTACACATCTTAAAAGGAGGAGGAGGAACAGCAAAAAGCATGTTCCAGAAAAAAGATCTGGGGTATCCTACCATGGAATAGTTGATGCTGGTGAAAGGATATTACGTTTCAAGCACAGACATGCAGTTCTTCAGCACTGTCATTACCCACATGTGAGTCAGGAGGAGCAGAGCATGAAAACAAAGCTTTTATTTGATCACATGGAACCAGTTAGGGAAACAGTGGGAGCTGAACTTTGGACAACCTTGGATCCTACTTAATTGATTCTCCATCATCCAATGAGCCATCATCAAAAACAGGCAAAACACAGCCCAGAGAGGATAGTACATGCTGGAAATATACACAGATGCAGTGGTACATATTATTGTCCAGACATGAATGAATACTTCGTGAGACATTGGCCTTAAAAGGCAAAAATAGAAGCAGTGTGTCCTTCTCCTTTGTCAAAGGAGGCTGTGCCTTTAACACTTCAACCAACATAAGAACTGTGCTGAGTGTCTGTGATGTCTTTTGAATCAATCTCAGGAAAAAGATATCCCTGTACTGAATCTACAAAGCCTCAAATATTAATACTCAAGGCAACTTTTAGACTCTTTGATGGCTAGAGAAATTCAACAGCAATGGATCAAATCCATCCCAAATGCAGTGTCATAGAGAAATGCATGTGCACAAAGTTGATGGTAATTAATTAGAAATTTCCAAGGTCTTCCCTCCTCTGGCATAACTACTTTGTCTTTGGTCTTGATTGTCACAGAAGCAAGTTGGTGACAATGGTGACTCATGGAGTGGAATGCTTTCACATTTTGGCTTTGTCAATTCTGTGTCTTCTTTTTAAAAATGCCCTTTTCCTCTGCCACCTATGGCCATTAAAACCCAGATCCCTCTTTGTTTTGAAAATGGCACCACCTCACTACCATGTACCCAGTTCTCATCTCTTCTTCACTCTGTTTCCCTACCAACTTCCCTTTTCCCTGCCTCCACCCCACCAACAATCCATCAGCCAGCCCCTTCAATGTCTCCTGGCCTTGTAGAATAAAAGTCACACTGCTCCTGGCCTTTTAGAATAAGTCACACTGCAAGGTTGTGCATGATGTGGGCTCTGACTGCATCTCTCGTTTCCCTTCTCACCACTCCCACCTTGGTCCAGACAGCTTTGCTTTCTTTCCCTGTCTCAAACATGCTCAGTATAGTCCTTTAGAACCATTGCATGACGTGTTCCCTCTCCCTCAAATGCTGTTTTCCTATGAGCTTGGTACAGCTGGCTCCTTCTTGTCATTCTCATCTCATCTATGTCACCTTTTCTGAGAAGACATCCCTGATCAGCAAATCTAAAAGCATCACCTAGCCACTTGCAATTACACCACTCACTGTCTTCTAATTCTGCCCATAGCGTTTATCATGATCGGACATTTGCTTGTTTATTTATTTGTTTGTTGTCATTTGCCTCACTCAAATCTTACATTGCTCCATCAGAGCAGAAACCTTGTCTACCTTGTTTATCACTGTGTCCCTGGCACCTAGATGTAAGTCCTTAATACATTTGTGTTGAATGAATGCCCCAACCCTAATGCCAGCATACTTTATTACTTGCTATTCATTGTCTATGACATTTCATATGGACTGTAATTAGAACATGAATCATATCGTATATTCTAATTTTTTATCCGAGGCTTCAACTAAACCATGAAATCTGAAGGATAGAGACTGCATTTTGTTCACTTTGAACTATTTACTACAAAGTTAGGAAAATTACTTAGGGTCACCATGTATGGACATGCAGGTAATACATTGGACAACTCCAAAGGGAGCCATTTGTATCACTGTGACATGAACAGCGGCAAGTGGTGTTGTGCAGTATCCAACCTGAGCAACCATACAGCAGCTCAGATTTCTCTATATCAAGGAGATAAATCAAGAAGACTTTTCCCTTTACCTCTCCTTCTAGGAAGAAACTCAGTGTTCCAGGTCCTTGCTCTGGCCAATTTCTCTCTAAGTCCACACCTTCAGGTAACAAAGGTCCTTAGAAGTAGACCTCAGAAGAATCTTGTATTCAAGGCAACTCACACGTGCTATTACACATCTCCTCTATCCTACTGTCTATTCCAGCAATGAATATGATGGCCAATTACGCACAGGCTTTGACCAGATTTTTGCAGGTACAACAAGACAGGGCTTTGCCTTTGGATGTGCCTCATACCTCTGGCTTTGTGCCCTGTGCTCCTTTGATGTTGTTAGATGAGGTACCTGCAGGAACCTGTTCCACATTCAGGCATGGTCACCTAGAAGTTGGCTGGCTGAGGGGAGGAAGTTAATGAAAAATTGCTTCTGCCTTTTAGAATCTGGGCAAAGGGCTCTGAGACTGATTTTGAAAAGTTCCTCACAAGTTCCAGGTAGGATTCAGTAGCAACTGCTCACAGCAGTGGCCAACTCCACTATCCGCCCTGGCGTTGACTTCCCTCTGTTCTATGGCTCTTTCCCACCATGACCTCACATCTACTGTCTGAGATTACTTCCCACATCACCGCCTTTCTCTTGTTTCTAGGGAAACCTAGGCCAAGGCAGTTGGTGCCAGGCATGGCACCAACCCTGACATGCAGGAGCATCCCAGGTACTAAGAGTCTTACCTCTCTTGGAATGTCATAAAGTGGAAGCAGAAGGTGAAATTCTTTGATCTCTGTGAAACGTGCATGGCCTTAGGAGATGGTCATTACAAATATTATGGAGTTCAATGACTGCTGTGTTTTGAAAACTTTCAAAAAATGATAAACTCAGATTGGATAACTATCAATCCAAGGTAGCTATGAAAACCCAGGGCTCTTTAGGGCAGCATTTGAGGAGACCTTCATTTCCAGCATGGCAGATACAGCTGAAACCCAGCTAAGGATTTAATTTTGAGGGTAGAAGGGTGGCAAAGTAGATGAAATGCACAGTCTCAGCAGGGCTCCTGTGCCCAAGTCAGGATTTGTATAGAAAAAGAATGAGACTTTGAAACCTGAAATTCAATAATTTGGGTAGACGATCCTAAGAATCTTAAATTTCTGGACTTCCCTGAACCTTTAAAGCTGGTAAAAAGCAATCTCCCCTCATCTAGACTCACCTGCAAATACCCATCATGAGCCAAGTTCCCATAAGATCATGCCTGTGGTCCTCAAGGCTCATATCACACCCCTTCACTGCTTGTACCCCGATATCAGGGTTAGATCTCAGGATGACTCAAGTGGAGAAATCAAGTGTCTGCCCTGGGAAGAAATAGCTTACACTCTGCAGGAGCAGCAGGACATGGGAAATGTAGAATGTGAGACTTCCATACCAATGGGTCTATACAGAAGTCTTCCATGGCAAAGAAAAAGTAATTAAAAACATTGTTTAAAAAAAATTTTTAATGAATCTATTGGAACAGAACAGTTGGAAAAGGAGGCAGATGGGTGAAGAATTTAATGAAATAATAAGATCCCATTACGACTCAGGGTTTGATGGTCTGGCAAAGATACCTGGAGCCAGTCTTAGTATCTGCCTGGGTTAGTTCTTAAAAACTTGGGCATGGCGATGGTCTGCAGTAAACAGGCAAGAGAAGAAGAACTGCTTTGGTATTGCGTTCAGGAAAGGGGCAGAGGGTCCAGAGGTGGGAATGTTAGAATAACTTTATTATTTGAGAACATAAAATCCACTACCTTGCCAGGAGTGGGCTCACACTTGTAATCCCAGCACTTTGGGAGGCCGAGGCAGGCAGATCATGAGGTCATGAGTTCAAGACCAGCCTGACCAACATGGTGAGACCCCATCTCTACTAAAAATACAGAAATGAGCCAGGCGTTGTGGCGTGTGCCTGTAATCCTAGCTACTCAGGAGGTTGAGGCAGGAGAATCGCTTGAACCCGGAGGTGGAGGTTATGGTGAGCCGAGATCGCGCCAGTGTAGTCCAGCCTGGATGACAGAGGGAGACTCCATCTTAAAAAAAAAAAAAAAAAAAAACCCACTACCTGACTATGTTGCCTGGGAGGGCCCAGAAGACACTCCCTTCACTCAGTCAGTAAGGAACACACTACTAAAGCAGGCAGGCACTAACATCTCTATGAAACCCATTGGTGGATGACCTCTGTAGATCAGGGTGAATGAAAGGAAATGCCATCATAGAACAGGGTTCCCTAGTCTCAATAAGGATGACAGAATTCTAGAATAGCACAGGCTAGATCATGGTACATAACCACTCAAGGCAAGGTGGTTATAATTATCAGTAATGGCTGGCAAGGCTCAGCTGGCAATCAGAGATCTCCACACATGGATGAAAAGCATGTTCTGATAGGTGAGACAGATGGACAGCTCTTTGAAAAGCAGTCCCTGGTGTGAAACTGAACTCTGATCATGGGGCTGTAGGTGACTATATGACTGGAATTACCACTCAGTAGCTGGATATTATTAGATCCATTGAGTCATCAAGCTGAACAGGGAGACCGACATGCCGTCATATAATAGATATGGTAGGAATATTCAGGAGGAGTCCTGAGAAGGGCCAGAACAGGTGGCCCAGATCCTCATGTTGACTGAACCGGTTGCACTGACACCTCTCTCAATCCACACTAATTGCCTCAAGGTAGGAGCATATTCCTATGACCAACTGAGGGAGGAGAAAAGAACTTGGGGATGGTTTACAGATACATCGGCAATGTGTTGATGTGAACTATAAATGATCTCAGCTGGGGGCAGTGGCTCATGCCTGTAATCCCAGCACTTTGGGAGGCTGAGGCAGAAGGATCACGAGGTCAGGAAATCAAGACTATCCTGGCCAACATGGTGAAACCCCATCTCTACTAAAAATACAAAAATTAGCTGGGCGTGGTGGCACGTGCCTGTAGTCCCAGCTACTCGGGAAGGCTGAGGCAGGAGAATTGCTTGAACTCGGGAGTCGGAGGTTGCAATGAGTCGAGATGGCACCACTGCACTCCAGCCCGGTAACAGAGCTAGACTCCATCTTAAATAAATAAATAAAGTAAAAATAAATGATCTGATAGCCTCCCTCAAGGGCAGCCCCACAAGACAATGGCAATGGGTAATTCTTTCACAATGCAGAGCTCTGAATTGTGCCCTGGGTCACCAATTTAGGGTGAGGAAAAAACAGCCTGAGATAAAGAATTACAGAGACTCCTGAACAGTGGCAAATGCCTCATTGGTCAAGAGCCTGGAAGGAGGAAGACTGGATGACTGAAAATAGGGAGGTCTAGAAAGAGATTTATGAATGTACTTATGGGAACGAGCTCAAAGCCTGTGGGGTTCTTCGTCTCATGCCCACCACAGAGAAGACACTGAACAAGCAGAAGGACACATCCCATGGAATTTCAGCTTTCCTTGCTTCTTGGCTATGCCAGATGATTAGTTTCAGAGAGGCAGGAAGGGTTGAAAATGCAGAAGAAGGTTGCACGAAGGAAGTGATATTGGAGCTACTAGAGGCATAATGAAGGATGAGTCTGTAATTTGCTGAGTGAATACTATCACTAATGCTGCTGCTGCTACTATGAATAATGATGGCTTTCATTTATTCATGGTTACGTGATATGCCAACACTATGCTGAGCATCTTACACCTATTTTCAAATTTATTCTTCACCATAACTATGAATTACATCCCATTATTATTATTACTTTATAGATAAGGAAGCTGAATATTCTGAACTACTATTTTTACTATTATCATTCTATAACTCTAATACCGATATGAGTTACTGTTGGTTAAAAACAAACTTTGCACCTATCATCTCATGTAACTGCCATAACTCTATGAGATTGGTGTTATTACTCATTTCACAAGTGACGAGCTGAACCTCATAGAAGCTGAATCTCTGCCTTAGTGACCAAGGTCTCCTTGATCCAAGACTACCTCCTGCACTCTATGTCTGTCCTATTCCCTTCCTAGAAGTCCAAGGAGGAAGGCGGGTGAGGGGTGGGTGGGCCGCTGAGCTTGGTAAGGTTGTTATGAATAAATGAGCTGAAATGAACTTTCAATGTGCCTGACCTATAATACCAGGATCACTGTCCCGGCCTTCCTCCTCCCATCTTTCCTCTCTCTCTCCACATATGTGGTGATAGACAGCTGAGCTGGCCTTAGCCATTTTTATAATCTTGATATTTCCATTTCTTTTTTCTCATGAAACAAAAAAACTTAAGTTTGAAAAATATAGAAATAAAAAGAATTCTAGCATATTCATTACGAGGTATGAACGCTCCTTTCTCAGAATGTCTAGAGTCTCACCCAGGCCAGGAAATGTGCTTCCTGAAGGCCCCTGTCCACACCTTTATCTGCATAACTTTCATTGACCTAAATTCTATTTGTATGCGCAGACAGGCAGCCCAAGGGAGACTTAACAAGTCTTCTAGTCTTTCGTTAAATTTCCTCAGTTGCCAATTATCAATTCTGTGCACTGGGGGATGTGGAAGACACACCACCTTCAACAGGAGCAGGATGTACTGGTTAAGGATGACCAAGTCAAACACGTAAAGGGATTTCAAGCCAAATATGTAAAAGTCACAAAGATGGTGCCAGTGAGGTAGGGCTCAAACTAGGATGGAGAAACAGATAGAAGGAAAAAGAGCAGAGAGGAGAGAAGAGAGGAGAAAGAGAGAGGAGAGAGGAAAAAGGAGAAATAGAGAGAGAGAAAGAGACAGACAGAAAGAGGGGAGAGAGAAAGAGAGGAAGAGAGAGAGAAAGAGTTGAAGGAGAACAAATTCGAGACTCTACAGATATAGTTTCTTTAGAAGTACGTAATATTGAAGAGGCTGGAAAATAATTCCTTGAAATGATTTATGGCTAGAGAGAATCTGGGATCATTTAAAATCTGTCATGGAGGAATCTGGGACTGTGTTTAAGAGACGTTTCTTGGAGCCATATCTATAGCTCACCATTTTGATCATCTGACCAGCTGTTAAAATGAAATGATCATGTGGCTGGACTGATGGTCTAAATCAGTCAAACAAGCCCATCTGGAAGATGATGTAGAGTCAGTCAAGATATTATGTTCTCTGTGCAAATGCAAACACATTGTTTCCATTGGTCATTGCCGTTCATGTACTATAACATGGAACTAAGTAATCCCTATGAAACAAATTTACATTCAAAGACAAGAGAGCAGGGGAAACCACGTCAGCAGCTCTGTTGCTAGCTCTTCACCATCATCATTAAACACTGACCCATGGGTTATTTTAAGATACCATTCCAAGAGCTATACAAATGCATTTTGAAAAGTTACATAAGTCACACGAAATGCTAATGCTAAGTATATTCACTGTGAGAACAGAGAACAGCACTAAATCGCCTCTTATAGCTGGGGCTCCACAGTGGGAATTAGAGCAGCTGTTCTTTGTAACCAGGGCTTACGTCCTACCATAGCTGACGTCCATAGAACTGTATCGTTTGGAAAGAAAATATGAGTGTGTGTGCACGCATACACGTGTATGTTAACTGCACATAAGAGATACACAAACTCACATACACACAAAAATATATTCAAGTATTCAAAGTCTATCAACTTTACATTGTATGCAAATCTGATTGTTTGAATGTTCTATATTGTGACACATGACATGTGCACGCAATATTAAAAGCTTCTAGTATTCCCTCTTTGGAGGTAAGGCTTAGGCATACCTCCAGCTCAGCCCTTGCTCTGGAATGACATGTAGCCCACGAGGTATTTTCATGTGAAAATTGAACCTCAGAACCAATATACCCAAAACCAAAATCATCCCCTTCTCCCCAAATCAATTTCATCTTTCTTCATTCCTCGTTGAATCACCTGAACTCAGGAGGGCAGGAGTTCTGTCTGACTTGCTCCTGACTGTATTCCCAAGGCCCAGAGCAGTGTCTGACACACAGTAGGTGCATAGAGAACATGTGATGAATGGTTAGGGTGGACAGACATTGAAGTCACAGTTCTCCCCACCATGGGGCTCATCTTAAATACTTTCCTTTCTAGTTATACACCAATCTCTGTCATTTCTTTCTTCAAGAGATGTCTTTGCATTTGTTCACCTCACTGTGTTGATACATGAAATCAAGTACAAAAAAAATGCATGATTAACACCATGCACTTTTGGGGTAATTATTCCTTTCAACTTCCGCCTGCCAGCACCCTTGCTGAAGTCTTCATCCTCCCATAACAAATCCACAAGGCTGAGCTGGTCTGTTTTCCTTCAGTCTAGCTTTACTTCATTCCCTTATTTCCATTAAAGTGATACCCGCTAAAGCGCCCATAGCGACTGTGTTGTTCTACCGTCCATCACCTTCAGCAAGAAGCTTCCCGTGGACTACCAGATTCCAAAGCAATCCAGGCCATCCCTGTTTGGAGATCTCGGAGTTTTTCTACCTCTATGGCTCACTCATTTCCTTTGCAGTAGAAATATTTATCATCTCATGCTCCCCCAACAGACTTGGCCATTTCTACCTTCATGATATTTTTCTCCATATCCGTCCACAAATTCATGGATGAATAAATGTACAGATGAATGCCCTTTCCCACTGACCTTTGCAAATCCCATCTACCTCTCAAATGCCATCTCTAACTCTGCAGCTTTCTCCCTCTCTGCCCCAGTTTGAGTTAGTTGTTTCAGTTCCGAGGCAAGAAATCTGAGAGCATCGAGTTTATTTGGGAAGAGCAGGGAGGAGCAGCAAAGAGTGAAACCACGATGAGCAACTGTAGGAAAAATATTACAAATGCAGCGACATAATAGCTCACAACTATCCCCACCTATGAGGTGAGGGAGCTGGGGTATTTATACACCAAATCCTGAAAGGTATTGGTAGAGGGGGGAAAAGGAGAGAATATAAATTTCCAATCACTTTCGTCTAGGTCCAACGTCAGAAGCAGCCCTCAGGTAGAGAGATGTAGACTGTTCAGGTCTAAAGCAGTGTTTTCCAACAGAAATATCCTGTGACCCCCAAATGCAACCTGCACATATCATTTTAAGTTTTCTAGTGGCCACATTAAAAAAAGATAAAAAAAAGATAGGTGAAATTAACTTCAATAATGTATTTTATTATTAATTATTATACATTGTATTCAGCCCACTATATTACCCAGGTTACTATTATTTCAACATGTAATCAACATAAACAAATTATTGAGATGCTAACTTTTTTTCATACTAAGTTTTTGAAATCTTCAATGTACTTTATACTCCGCATATATTTCAGGTGCTCGTTAGCCACAGAGACTATGGTCTAACATATTGGACCGGTCTCAGGGATACAGGCAGGTCACTTAAAGCATATGCTACATGAATCATTCCTAATCACCGAGATCATCACCTTCTTTTGCTGGACTATTTAAAGTGCTGATTGAAGACTCAGCATACAGTGTTTAGAAATGGTATTTACTTTTTCATGTAGTTAGGTCTTATTTCCCTGAATAAGGACATATGCAACAAGGATTTACTTTTGTTATTTTCCCATTAGTTGCCTTTTTTATTGCCTTGTTCAATTAGCCTTTGCCAAATGGCAGATTCTGGGAAGTCACCTCATCCACAGGTCCTTAACCTTTTGTGAGGAGAAATCACCATTAATTTCCCATTCAGGGGACCTAGAGAAGATCTGTCAGCCCAAACCTCAGAGGGGGGAAGTTAACTCTTGGTCTGGCAGAGGGAAGACCCTGCCCCAAGCAAGACATATTTAACCACTATGCAGAAACAGGAATTTTAAAGACTTCCAAAGAGGGAGATACAGTAAACTCCTCTAATAACAATTTTGAGCAAATGCTTTCAGGTTTTGCTGAAAGAAAAAAATACATATCCTCCAGCTGTTTTTCTTCCCCACTGTTCTGCCCTACTGCCTGCATTCATTTCTGAGTCCAAAGAAGCCTTTGAAAAGCAATGGAAGGGCACTAAGTGACCAGTTTGCCATTAAAAGGTTAACGTCTTCCCAGCTAAACAAAACAGTGGCTATTATGCCACCGAATGAAAAGCACCAAGAGAGATTCATGGCACATAAGAGGCAAAGCGGTGAAGACAAAGAGATTTTGCAAAGTCTAGGAATGTCTCAAAGGCACTGACTGTTGTTCACTATCTGCTAATGGAACATGTGAATTTCCCAAGTCATTTAAGTAAGCAGATAGCTATAAACATTTCCAAGCTCATCAACTTCTCGGGGATAAAGGGTGATCTTCTGAATTCCAGATGGTTGAAAAAGACCCATCCTTCTTGATCTTAAGCCTAGGAATGTCTCCAATATTTCTAATTAATGGTTATTTATGATAAACACTCAAACCACCAGTAAATCAGAAGACAGATAATTTCCATTGGATAAAAAAGATATTTTCTGCATTATTGGTTATAAACCCATTTCTTCTCTTCTTCAGTTATCTAGGATTAAACATTCAACATTTAATCAGTCTCTTTTAGAATTATTCTATAAATTTTTAAAATATTTTTTCTACATTTCTCTAAAATGCCTATTTATTTCTCAGTTAGTACCCGCCTTTACAAAAATTCCTTCCTTTTTAACTTCTTCCCATTCTTCCCTACCTTGGGCCCATTATTCATTCTCATTCATAAGTTGTCCTACTTTCAGAATGATGTACCTTTGAGCTTTGTACCTTGGTTGATTGGAATTTCTTTCCTTTCCATTTTCTACCTCCCAAAGGAGACCACCGTTCTCCGTCCCTGGTTCTTCCTGGTCATGTGCCACCTGTCTTGTCTTTTTATTCTCGCTTCATCAGAGTCTGTCTTCCTAGGGACTTCAGAGGTTGAAGGTTCCGGAAGGCAGCCTCAATACTCCCACTAGAGGATTTGAAGTGTTATCACTCCACCGGCTTCTACTTCCTTTATCAGGGGTTACTTGCCTCTGAGACACCATTTGATTAGCAAACCGTACTCAGATATGGAAGTGGTATTGCTCACAAACTACTAGGAATTAAGGCCATTTCATTTTCCAAAACAAAAATTTCTAGGACATGAAATAGGTTTACTAGCAGTATAATTGGAGTGAAAAAAAAACTGGTGCATGTTTTTTAAGAAATTAAATGTATGATATTTGAGGTATAGGGAAGATCACATACTTAAAGGTAAAACAACGTATGGGAACCGCTGTCATTTGGGGTTGGTTTAAATAGACTCACCGTAAACTTGATTTAATTTCACACCAGGCACTTTTTCACAAACTCGAATATGAAATAGAAAAAGGAGGACAAGAGTTCAAGACTGATCTGGCCAACATGGTGAAATCCCGTCTCTACTAAAAATGCAAAAATTAGCTGGGCATGGTGGCATGCTTCTGTAATCCCAGCTACTCAGGAGGCTGAGGCAGGAGAACTGCTTGAACCGGGACCCAGGAGGCAGAGGTTGCAGTGAGCCAAGATCACGCCACTGCACTCCAGCCTGGGCTACAGAGTGAGACTCCATCTCAAAAAAAAAAAAAAAAAAAAAAAAAGATTTAATGGAATATACTTGTGTCTTTCTACAATTGTGATGTTTTATGACTATGTCTAATCCCTGAAGTCTCATTTTCTGAAACTTTCCATAAATTGTACCAAATTCTATAATTTAAAATTGTAATTATATAATCCTTTGTTTTCACCTAGAATGAAAACTAAATTAACTGTGAGCTTTTACCAGATGAGGATTTTTTGAAAATTTATATAATTGTAAAATAATTGTCTTGGTAAATTTCAGCTCATAAATGTTGGTCTTCTTTCAGTGGGCTGAGAGGAACAGCTGATGTGCCTTCAAATTCTCCATCTGACTCCTTTGCCACCACGCCCTGTCTGCTCTGGAAGAGTCTACTGTCTCATGCATTCTTTCTACAAACATCTCGTGTCTAGCAAGCATACATAGTAGACATACATGAAATAAATGTTAATTGAATGAATAAACCGAGTCACCCATGGTGCTAAATGCAAATTTAGACAAAATCAAATTAATTTAACAAATATTTATTTAGCACCTACTATTTACACTGGAAAAATAAAAGATGATTATGAAGACATAGATTCTGCCTTTGAAGAGTTTATAAAACAGAGAAAAGAAGGACAGAGATCATTCTCTACCAAAGTGACACTGATAATATGTTGGCACAGCTAATATTTCTGAAGAGAGGGAAGACACAAACTCTAAATCAAGGTTAGAGGGAAGATACAGACTCTAAATCAAGGTTAGAGGGACCAGGAAAATGATCGCAAAATGCAATGTGCAAAATAATCTTTGGACCTTTCAGAATTCCAGATTCCTTAATTCAACACTTCAGAATATCATCATGCAAAGAACAAAATCCAAACAAATGAACGAAAATTCTCAAATAGCCAGCGATTTTTAAGACAGTTAAGGAATCCTAGCCTTCAATGATCAAGCTTAAACTAGGTCTTGTGGCTGGCTGGCTGGCTGGCTGGTTACCTCTATGTAGCTGATTTAGAGCTCAGATGTTCAAGTGGTTCTGCCACTTTCTTATGGAGCCATTTCATCCACAAGATGCAGACAAGCATGTCTACCTTAAAGGATTGTTATAAAAAGTTTAGAATGGAATTTGGCACATAATGAGCTCGATGAATGTGAACCGCCATTGATAACAGCAATAATAGTAATGACAGTAATAATCATTTGTTCCTCTTAGTCACTGAGCCACTAACTCTGAACCTACCACAATAGTACTGGTAATCCCTTATATACATAAACAGATAAACCCTACAGACAGGATGGGCGGGGTAGAACGCAGGGTGGTGATGTCCCTGTCTCACGCTGAGTCCCATGCTTGTGCTGTCCCCAAGCCCCACATCACTCTCCTGTCCCCCCTGCTGGCTCTCAGAGAAGCCACTGTGAGAAAATGTAGTAAAAGTAGAAAGAGGTGGAAATCTAGGAAAAATACAAGAATTTTAAAAAGAATTTTTAAATAATTTAACATAAAAAATAATTCAAATTTAAAATAATGTTTTAAAGAACATTTTAAATTAAAATGAATTTTAATAAATAATAAATGTGGAACCCTGCTCAAAAGGGCAGATACTCATACTCATCACATTTTTTCACTTTTGCTTATTATAATAATTAAAATCCCACCAATGAAAGTAGTGATTTCCAGCCCTGGGTCCTTAGAATTTTGATTCTGCAGAAGTAGTATTTATTTTCCCATAATAAGAAACATTTCACAGGCCTTGATGAAAATGTTTACTTCCGTTCCCTTTGGCAAAAAAAAAAAAACAAAAAAAACCCAGCAAGTTTGCAAGAGAGCCTTGGTTATCTAATGATGCACAGAAGCTCTGATTGTCAGTTATATGTGCCTTTACCTAATGACTATAGGAAGGAGAATTCATTATCATTCCATCAATGAAGTCTGACATCAGAGCATCGATGTCCATCGGTTTTGAGCATAACAAATACCAGATTCAAAAAAATTAATTGTGAAAAATTGGGAACTGATAAATCAGAAATTCATTTGAATTTAATAGCGTCTTTAAAATATTACAACCATAGCTGGAAAAAGCGAAGACATAAAACAGATATAATGAATTTCCTTTGAAGCATTATTGTGAAGATGAAATAAGTTCTGGTCTTGTTCAGGAAATGCTTGTTCCATTGGATTCTGATTTCCACAACAATTTCTCTTTGTCTAATTTGAAATCGGGTCTACTGAGGAACAGGGGGAGCTCCTAGGCATTTTGTGTATCCCATATGCCATATCCATAGCCCAGGATCTGGTACAGAGCTAGGATGTGGTGAAAAGGCTAATTATCTGGGGCAGTGAGGAAGGAGGGTTACTTGGGAGAGGGGAGCTTAGTTGACTAAGCAGCCTGGAGCAGGGTCAATCCCAGAGTAGGAAACAGGGCAGGAAATTTAGGGTAGGAGGGACTGGGCATTCTGAGGAAAGGGTGCCCTGAAGACCACCTCCCTTACTGACTAGCTGTGCCCAGGGTCTACTCTGTGCCAAGGTGTATTAGTCTGTTCTTATGCTGCTAATAAAGACAGACCCAAGATCAGGTAATTTATAAAGGAAAGTGAGTAGTAAATAGTAGCCTTATCATTAGAAGTAAATATTAGAAAAATAACATCCTGGCAGCTCTGCTGTGCCAGGAACCATGGTAAGAGGTTGGTGTGAATGTCCACGTGAGGGAAGGACAGAAGGCTGGGTGATTTAAATAGAGGAATTTCTTATCTGTCAGCTATTTCCTTCCACCAGCCAGTCCAAGCCATCTCTCTGATCACCTACCATGTGCAAGGCATACAAGTAATACTGGGCATTTTTTATACATAAACACATCCTTTTCCTATGACTTGGCTTTCTCCCTCAGAAAGTAACAGGTAGTCCTCTAGAATTACAGAAATGCCAAGCTAGGAAAAACCTTAGAGAATGGCAAGTCCAACCCCTTCATTTAAGATTCATCAGCATTGCTGTTTCCAGAGAACAGGTGATTTTTGCAAAGCTGGAGTTCAAGGGAGGAGTGGCAAAATATCAACTGAAATCATGTGGTCTTTCCATGAGAATATAGGCACAGGATGAAAACAGAAAGGCAGAGGGGCAGAAATCATCTCTGTGGCCCTTCTGTCCCTACCACTTCCCAAAGAGCTGTGAAAACAGCTTGATTCTCATGTTCTGATTACAGAATGAATGAACTAATTCCATCACTCAACACATCTCATTTTTCTTTAGTGTACTACTATATGGAAGCTTCTAGACCTGTTGTGGTAAAGAATTCAAAGACCAAAGTGAGGCAGCCCTGGCCTTCCATGAGCTCCCTGCTTAAAGAGCAAACATCTAGATGGGACCCCTATTAGGGTTACTGTGCAAGTGGTCAGCTGCTATTCTGCTCATCTGCCTTCAGAGTCATCCACGTGCTCAGAGGTCTTCATTTTCCATGTTTGTACACAGTCTTTCCCCAGGTGGGCTGAGGGCAGAATGAATAATATTAATCCTATTTTCACCGAGGGCCAGTATGCTTGAGCAATTAAATAGAAGCTCTTCTCATTGTCCGTTTCCTTCAGCTAAACACTCAACACAACATGGTCACATAAGAAGGACCATCCCCAGGTTCAGGGGTGAGCTATGACTGGTCGAAGCCCCCATGCCATATAGACCCCAGGTAAAAAAATTCCCTGCCTATGGAAGACATTGTTCAATGAGGAGAAAGAGACCCAGGGCAAACAGGGACCCAGCGAGATGAGGGCGTTCCAAGTCAAGCTTCGGCCTTACGCACACTTAATTATCTCCCCACTTGGGTTGAGATTCCTGTTGGTGATTTTTCTTCTTTGAAATTTTAGCACCTACATGTAGTGATCACTGTGTCATGTCTACATACAGGATAAAACCCAGGACAAGCCAAAGTCACGCCACTGTATTTATAAAGCTTTGCACACAAAATCCAGTAACTTGTAGCTTGAAAGTAGATACGGAAAGGGACGCAATTTGTTTGCTGGAGTTTAGCTAATGAGAAGATCCTCCCTCTTAATTCTTGTGCAAACCCAACCCTATCTAGTAAAATGACAAAAAAGACACTCTCACAGAAAAGAGCTCTTAAAATTCACTTACTTCATTTCAAGAAGAATAAATAGAAGAGAAGGGGGGCACGAACTCTGCGTGGACACACAGTGCTTCAGTTCAGTACAGGTAACATTTCTCTTGGTACAACGGTACAATTTTAGCTGCACACCGGCATACCCCAAGATACCACTATGTCTAAATACACCACCATAAAAGGCAAAAGGATGGAAGTCCCTATCGTTGCCTGTTCCCCTCAGGACCAGCAGCCAATATCTCCCTGACCTCCTAGAGAGACCCAGGAAGGGTTCGGGCTTAATCACTTGTACACAATACACCCTTGGCAACCTTTTAATATTTCCAGTAATTTTTCTCTTATGAGTTTTGAGCTAACATAATTCTCAAGACGCTCTGCTTTTAGGCCTTACATCAGCAGAGGCGAAAGCAGCATGCTCGGAGACAAAGCAGGTGAGAGCCAGACACATGGTTTACCCCAAGCTTCTGGCTCTTGGTGGCCTTAATGACAAAGCTTTTAACTTTGTACAATCCCTGCCTCTTAAACAAAGACATGATTAAAAGAAGGCGGTTGGGGGAGGGGGCCAGGAAATAACATAAAGATGAGGACGTGCAGGAAGTCAGCTTGGTCCCTGTCCGGCACACAATCCATTCCCGGCCAGGAAAATGATTGCCGCACAATGGCCAGCGTGGCCAGCCCAGGGCAGCTGTGAGATATAAATTGTCAGCAATGACCATAAGCACTCAGAGAAACAATTTAATTCCTCACTTCCGCCATCATGGGCTGATATATTCTTTCAAGGTCATTACCCAAGGCTAGAAGGGTCGCTTGATTAACGAGTGACGGGCCCAATGAGGGCCAGTGTGCTGTAGCAAGGCCTTATATTAATTAGACAGAAGCTCCAGAAAATAAATGTTACAGAGAAAGGAGGGGCCAGGTCTTGAGCATAAGCTGTGACCTCACCACCCCCACCCTGTTCACCCCACAAAAGATAACACCCTGACCTTGATCCTTAACTTTATACTTGAGCTTTGTTTTAAAACCTATAAAATACAAAACATAAACCATGCTTCGTTTCATATTCAAAATGACCCAGGCCCTGGCCTCCAGTTTTGACACTGGCTTTGTCTCACCCTTTCTCACTTAGTTATTCTAATTTATTGGTTAATTCTGAGCAGGGATGATGAGAAGGGCTGGCTGTGAACTTCACTTCTCAGAAGCAGCTTACACCAGGTTGATCCGAGCCAAGGCAAGCAGAAGAATGATGACACTTCAGTGTTTTAAGCCCAGTGGCTAATAATCTAGCAATTGCTCTTTAATAAAATGTCATTATCTTGCTTAAGGAGTTAAGGAGATTTGGCAATAACAGTGGACTTGCAGGGCAAATGACCATTCGAAGCAAAAGGGGCTTAAATACACCCTCTGCTTCTTATCCAGTATTCGGTATCTCTTTGATTACATTTATTATACAATCCCCACTTTAAAAGACACAAAGGAATAAACTCCTAGGGGATTTTAGTGAATTCGAAGCATTCATTTCCAATGTAGGAGACTAGTTTGAGAATGGGGTTTCACTTCCACTCACCATCATAAAGGGCTTTTTCCTTCCTCCACTCACACTCTCGCTATTTTGATCGCTGATCTCACTGGGAAAGCAACCTTGCCATCTCGGGAAGCTCCAGCCCGGGTGCTTGTGGTGGATGCAGAGCAAGGCTATACTGATATAGGCTTGTGGATTTCCCAGAAATCCCTCACCGTCTATTAAGAAGAGTTCAGGTGGTGAAGGTAGGAGGCTTAGATGGCACTCAGGATGTGAAGGGTTGTTGGCAGAACTTCCCAGCAAGAAGCCCCGTTTACCTTGCATTCTGTCAAAGAGGAGAAAAGAGGTAATGCTTTTGAGACAGGTTGTGTCTATGATCTCCTATTTGGCACCACCTTCTGACTAAATACTGTACGTACAGACAGGCAAGAGGCAGGTCACACACGATCCCTCTGAGAGCCTTGGGGACCCACTGTGGTTGACAATGTCTGGGAACGCCTCCAGTGTGTCCTGTCTCCTGGTACTTGGGCGTTTATGTCACTCCCTCCCCTTGAGCGTAGGAGGGACCTAGGGGCTCATTTCAGTCGAAGAGAATATAGCAAATGTGCTGGGGTGTCACTTCTGAGGTTAGGCTTCAGAAAGACTGTGGCTTCTGTCTTTCTTGCTGTCTTTCACTCTCTCAGGGACCTCACTCTGGAGGAAGCAAGCTGCCATGTTAGCTGCCCCTATGGAAAGGCCAATAAGGCCAAGAATGGATGGATCCAGCCAACAGTCAGTGAGGACCCAAGACCTGCCACCGGTCACGTGTGTGAACTTGGAAATGGATCTTCCCCACTCAAGCCTTGAAATGATGGCAGCCCCAGGCAACCTCTTGAGAGCAGCCTAAAGAGAGACGTGAGTCAGAAACACCTAGCTAACCTACGTAAAGCCAAATTCCTGACCCAGGGAAACTGACATAATACATTTTTGTTGTTGCTGTTAAACCTTGAAGTAATTTGTTACATATCAATAGGCAACTAATACATCCATCAGTTCCACCAGTCCTATGATGTACTGTGTGACGCAGAACAATTCAACTGCTTTGCATTTTAGTTTCCTTTTCTCTAAAATGGGAGCAGCCTTCTCTAAAATGGGAGAGCTTTGACATGCAGGAAACGTCTGCAAGGATATGGTTATGTTCATGGGAAGGAAAATTCAATGCATTATCAGCATACTATGGGTATTTAATGTACACCACCATATCAGATTTACGAGTTTTGTGGAAGATGTAGCATCATTATCAGGCATCATTATTACACTATATTTTAGATCTCTGAATTATCAGTCCTTGATGGATATCAATAGAAGTACTAGCCAAACAATTTGCAAAGATAACTTACACACATATTCATCCGTTTCTCCAGCCATCCATCCTTCTATCTCTTCTTTCAACAACTATTTATTGAGCATGCAAAAACACCATAAGAGGTAGAAAAATGTATTCAATATGGTTTATGTCTTCAAGGAGTTTACGATCCCAGCAGGGAAATTACGGCATGGACACTAATTACTGCAATCTAAAGTAGCAAGGGATAAGTAATCATGAGAGCAGAAAAGTACAGGAGGGAGTCAGATAGGGGAGAATTCAGCTGACTGGGGGAAGGCTTGAAGAAAGACTGGAAACATACGTGAATGCTAAGGAATGTGCCATGAACTCTCGCTCCTGAAGTCATGATGATGTGCTGGCCATAGCCTCTTGTTAAGTCTTGCTTTGACCAACACCAAACATTTGAAGCACAGTATCAGGATGGAGTTACAGTCTGTAGCCAGAGAGCCTAGGCAACCGGTACCATGAGAATCACGCACAGGACTGCAGCTTCATGACATCAGTTACATTATAATGATACATCACACAACATCAACCTCCTGGATGCAGGACAGGCATCTGGCTGTCCAGCCTTCTGAATTGAGAACAGCCTGTAATGAATCCCCCAGTTCCATAACATGTTTAACAATTAATAAGCTAGGGGTTTCCTTGAGGACCACAAAGAATAAAAAATGAGTTTGCCAAGAAAGAGGTCACATGGCATAAATGCATTCTAGGAAACCAATACTCTTGATGAGGCTAGAGGTGGGCAGTTTTTCCTCTACTTGGAAAAGACAGTGAAATATATTGACGATCTAAATTATCTGGACATTGGTGAGTCATGAATTTCATTCTGCCGGTTAGACCGCTTGTATGTGGGTGATAATTTTGCCCACTGGATAGAGTGGCTGCTGAGGGGAAAGCTGCCCTGGTCAAAGGATTTGCTATTAATCTCAGGTATGCTCTTAAAAATGCCTCTATAAGAAAGAGGAAGAAATCAAAGGGTTTGGTGCCAAGGAACAGGATTAATAAAAAATGTTCTTCCCGTTCTAGAGAAGCCAATTCAGCAGGTTTCACTCATGTGATGTGTTCAAACAGCCTCCTACAAGAGAGAAACTTAGCATGGCATCCACCCAGGCAGGGAGGTTGCTGGCAGGTCCCCGGCAGCGGTGACACTCACAGACAGCAAAGACCTGCTTGGCTCCTGCGTCCTGGGGGCCTGCTGAGGTCAGCTAGGAGACTTGATAAAACCGCTGTCTGGCCAGTGCCCAGTGTCCAGGGGAAGAATGGGAAAATACCCATCAGAATCTAGAGAATAACTCTAGAAAGAGTCATACCTCTGAGGAAGTCAATGGCATTGTAACTTTATGCCTTCGCCTAGATAGTAATTCAGCGGAAAATGACATTCACCCTCTAAAATCCTGATTCTGAGTGGCAGAAATAATTGTTTCATTTGCAACTGTGGCTTGCTGCATCCCAACTGATGTACCTGTTTCTCAGTGGCTTCATTAGGGGATCTTGGCTGTGCGATGATGCATAGCAACTGGGCAGCAGAAAATTCTTAGAAATTAATTCCCCACATATGCAAAATTCAGCTCGGTGAGGAAGTAGTGTGTGTGTGTGTGTGTGTTTGGGGTGGAACCACTCCATTGTATTTGATACTTGAAATGTATCATTTGTGTTCTTGGTTAATGTATTAGTCTGTTTTCATGCTGCTGATAAAGACATGGGTATATTATAAAGAAAAAGAAGTTTAATGGACTCACAGTTCCACATAGCTGGGGGAGGCCCCACCAGCATGGCAGAAGGCAAAAGGCACGTCTCACACGGCAGCAGGCAAGAGAGAGTTATGAGAACCAGAGAAAGGGGCTTCCCCTTATAAAATCATCAGATCTCCTAAGACTTATTCACTACCATGAGAACAATATGGGGGAAATTGCCCCCACTAATTATCTCACACTGGGTCCGTCCCACAGCACATGGGAATTATAGGAGCTACAATTCAAGATGAGATTTAGGTGGGGGACACAGCCAAACAATATCAGTGAATCACCTCCTCTGAGCAGCTCGGATGTGACCAGAACTTTCAGAGATGTGTTTCCATGTCTGGAAAACGACTTCTTTGATTCCAAAAGTCACAACAGACATTTCAGTTTTCTAAATCAGAGCTTGGAGACTGTAATATGCATACAAAGCTCCCAAAATGATGCCAAAGTGGTCTGTGGATCCCTTTTAAGGAGCAAGATTCTATACTATGATGTTAACCCTATCAACATTCCTCAATTTTCTGCAGGCTTTCATTAAGAAAAGCTCATTATACCTTCTGAGGTGCTGTCTTTTATATATTTTGCTGTCCATGCACTTTTCACACTGCACCATGATTGTTTGTGCACTTATCTATATTATCCTTATATTACGATCTTTATGAGGTCAGACCTGCATTTCATTTGTCTTCATAACCCCAGTGTCTGCCCAGAAAATACTTGACAACCAGGTGTGGATTTGAATTGAATTCTGCCCCTTGGTTAAGGCTTAACATCCAGTTGCCAGCTGGGACAGTTCTGCACAGGAGAAACACGCCAACATGCTGGAAACCTGAAAGTTGTTTTTATGCTGCTAACAGGAGAGATGAAACAGGGGTATACATTAGTTTTGGTCAAATATGCCAAATAGTTTTTTCCTTCCAAGCTGTCATTACTTGTTGGGAAACTTAGCAGTTGCATGGCTTTTTAGAGATTCAAGATGTCTTGCCTTTCCTAATATAAATATTTGTTGCCAGTCTAATTGGTTTTGGGCTCAGTTGTGGCACAGCTGTGGCCAGCCTTCTTTGCCCTCGGTGCGGCTAAATATATCCCCCAGTGCTCAGTATGTCTAGATGATTCTCTTCTAACCTTTCAGGTCAACGTCTTTTACTATTTATATGGTTTTGAAAACCTTTCAACAATAACTTCCCTTTCAAGAAACACTAATCCAGAACTTATTTCTCTGCCTTTCATATGTGACAGTTTTTATGCAGGACTTGTCTTGTTTTTTAAGAATATTTCCTGGCTGGCTGTGGTGGCTACCTCCTGTCACCCCAGTACTTTGGGAGGACGTGGTGGGCAGATTGCCTGAGCCCAGGAGTTTGCCTGGGCAACGTAGTGAAACCCCATGTATACCAAATATTCAAAAGTTAGCAGGGTGTGGTGACACATGTCTACTGTCCTAGCTACTCAGGAGGCTAAGGCAGGAGGATGGCTTGAGCCCATGAGTTGGAGGTTACAGTGAGCTATGATCATGCCACTGCACTCCAGCCTGGGTAACAGAACAAGACCCTGTCTCAAAAAAAAAAAAAAAAAGAATATTTCCTTTGATGGAGGTGAACTGCAGATTTGCTATGTCCTACTGACAGAATATTGTTATTTTAGGCTGTGCACAGTGGTTCTTGTCTGTAATTCCAGTATGTTTCGAGGCTGAGGCAGGAGGATTGTTTGAGACCATCTTGGGCAACATGGTGAGACCCTGTCTCTATAAAAAATTTAAAAATTGACTGCATGTGTGGCACGCACCTCTAACCCCAGCTACTTGGAAGGCTGACATGGGAGAATGACTTGAGCTCATGAGTTCTAGGTTACAATGAGTTATGATTGTGCCACTGTTTCCAGCCTGGGTGACAGAGTGAGACCCTGTCTCTAATAAAGATTTTTTTTTTTTTTAAAAGACAGACTATTGTTATTTTAGTTGGTATGGTTTGGCTATGTCCCCATCCAAATCTCATCTTTAATTGTAGTTCCCATAATTCTGATGTGTTGTTGGAGGGACCCTGTGGGAGATAACTGAATCAAAGGGGTGGTTTCCCCTATACTGTTCTCATTGTGCTGAATACATCTCACGAGATCTGATGGTTTTATAAGGGGGAAAACCCCTTTCATGCGACTCTCATTCTCTTTGCCTGAGGCCATGTAAGACCTTCCTTTGCTCTTTCTTTGTCTTCCACCATGATCATGAGGCCTCCCCAGCTATGTGGATCTGTGAGTCCACTAAACCTCTTTTTCTTTATAAATTACCCAGTCTCAGGTATGTCTTTATCAGCAGCGTGAAAATGGACTAATACAGTAGTCATCACCAGAAGCAGAAATCAGTCACTCATTAGTTAACTCTAAAAGTGTATCTCATGGTGCTTAAGAGGAGGACTCAGAGCGAGGCTGCGGGATTCTGAATCCTGACTCCCCACTTACTGGCAGTGGAGCCTTAGGCAACTCACCTAATCTCTTTGTGCCTACGTTTCCTTATTGTAATGGGAATAATAATTGTACTCATCCGATACGGTTTGGTTCTGTGTCCCCACCCAAATCTCCCCTTGAATTCTTATAATTGTCACATGTCAAGGGTGAGACCATGTGGAGATAATTGAATCATGGGGGCAATTTCCCTCATACTGTTCTCATGATAATGAGTGAGTTCTCACCAGAGCTGATGGTTTTATAAGGGGCTTCCCCCTTTTCTCAGCAATCATTCCCTCTCCAGCCACCCTGCAAAGGGGTGCCTTCTGCCATGACTGTAAGTTTCATGAGGCCTCCCCAGCCATGTGTAACTGTGAGTCAATTATACCTCTGTTCTTTAGGAATTCCCCAGTCTTGGGTATTTCTTCATAGCAGCGTGAGAATGGATTAACATACCACCTCATGATCAAGGACCTCAAATGCACCTGTGATGCTGCCTGGCCATCACTGTACTTATCTAGTCCATGTACTGTCTCACACTCCAAGATGACTATGACATTCTCTCCTTTCATCTCAAATCATCAGTGCCTCTTCCCCATTCTTGCTCTTCACTGAGGGCTTTGCTTCCTACTTCACCAAGGAAAGTGAAGGACTCACAAGTGAATTTCCAAGGACTCCTGACTATCACATGTACCCATCAACCAGCATCTGCATTTTCAAATTCTGCCTTCTGGTTATCATGCATAAACCACTCATGCTCTTATCTAAAGTGAAACACTTTACTTCATACTAGATACTACTCATGCCAACGGAAGACTCTCTCTCCAGCTATTCGCCCTTCCTCTCTCGCATCAGTAATTCTCTCTCCTGTGGGGTTATTTTCCTCATTCTCTTCATAACCAGATCCAGTTTCATGGCTTTAAATACCATCTATGTCCCAAGAACTCCCAGATTTGTATGTCTAGCTCAGACATCCCTTTCAAAATCCAAACTTGAATATCCAATGGGCTAATCAGCACCTTCACTTGAATTTTTAATTGACATCTGGAAATCAGTTAAGTCAAAGTTTTTTTCCTCTCTAAATCCACTTATCCTTCAGCCTTAGGCACCTCAGTTGATGGCAGATTCACCTTCATTTGCTCAAGAAAAAAGTACTGGGAAGTCATCTTGAACTCTCTCTCTCTTTTACAGCCTTCATCTAACCCATCAGGAATAATCTTCTTGGTGCTTCCTCCAGAATATACACAGAATCCGACCCCAACCACTTCTTAGCTCCCCGTGGCGGCCACCCTGGTCAGTGCTAACAGCATCTCTCACCTAGATCATGGCAATAGCCCTTGATCTGCTTCTCTGCTGTCTATTCTCAACCCAAACGCTGGAGTGATCCTTCTGAAACCCAGGTGAGATCATGTTACTCCTCTGCTCAAGGCACTCAGATGGCTCCTTCTTTCATTCCAGGTAAAAGTCAATGTTCTTACAAGGGCCTGCAAGGTGATCTGACACCCACCTCCCTTACCTCTAGGACCTCCTACTTCTCTTCCCCTTGCTCATTCAGCTCCACCCACAGTGGTTTTCTTGATGTTTCTTTGACACACACAGTGTTCTTCCATTTTAGGGCCTTTGTACTTGCGGTTCTCTCTCCCTGGAATGCTCTTCTTAAATATCCACAAAGGCAATTCTCTTGCCTGCTTCAACTCTTTGCTTACATATCTTCTCAATGAGTTCCTCCCTGTCCATCCCATTTAAAATTGCAACCTGCCATCAACTCCAGACCTTTCAGATTTCTCTTACCCTGCTGTCTCTCCTGGCTTCATTCCATTGCATGCATCACCTTCTACTACATGCTACAATGTGTAACTTTATGGTGTTTATCGTTTGTCTGCCCCAGAAGAAATGTAACCACCAAGGGATCTCTGTTTTGCTCACTGATAGAACTCACACGTTTAGAACAGTGCCTGGAAGATATTAGGTACTTGATAAATATTTGTTGAATTAAATTGAATTTGGTTTGAATGATAGGTGTTCTGAGGATCAAATGAGCTTCATACATAAAGCTCTCAAAATGATGCACAATAAATGTCAGCTGCCACCACCACCACCACCGCTGCCATCATCATAATCATCACAGTTGCCAAATTGTGTGTCTGAGTCTTTCTTGTGGCATTTTATAACATAAAATATAAAGGCAAATGAAAAAGCATCAGACTATTTTCTTTGTACATAAGGAAAGCCTTTAGATATTGGTGAGTATAATCCATCTCACAGTGACTACCCAATAATCTCACTCTCATGACCCATCCATGGAGTGGGATGCTGTCAGTGCCCTTTCTACCAGGAGAGAAACCCAGGCTCCATAGCCACCTAGAGGGAATTCGATTAAGTGATGTGCTGGTAAATGTTTGACAATCAGCTCTCCAGGAAAAGAAAAAAAAAAGCAAAACACTTGGATTTGTAGTGTTTGCCAACTTCCCTTGTGTAAATTCTCCCACTGTGGTTACTTTCAAGCTTCCAACACTATGGCCCTGAATGGAGAGTTGAAAAGATGCATGGTAAGTAGCACCCATAATAGCCTAGTTTCACCAGCGATACAATGGGCATACATAACTTCAAGAGCATAAATAATAGCAACATGTCTTAAAAAATGAGGAAGTGATCAGAATTGTTACTCAGTTGTAAGTCTAATTTCATTTTTAATAAAGGTTGTGTTTAACAACCTGCATGTCAAAATTCTTGGGAATTTAACAATCAACTCCTGGGAGCTGATATAAGGGGAGTACAGTATACTGCTGGTGAGATCAGAGAGGCTATCTGACCCAAATGGGATCAATCAGTGTCTCCTCTAGAGACAGAGAGTTAAACCTGTGAGAACCAGTTTTCCACGTTGCTGCAGTATGAAGTTGGGAACTATGGACACATACCCTCCATCTCCCATGAGGACAGGGTAGCAGGAAAAGATAGTCTACTGAGAGAGAATAACAATCTACAAAGAGAACTGGCAATAAGAGACCAAGAAAACATTCTGCCTGTGGTGCCCATCACCTTCCAATATCTGACTCCAGCTATTTCAGATGGTTGGCCCTTGGGTTCTATGTTCCCTCCATCTTCAATACAAATTTTCCATCACTGTGTAAGCTGGAGATGGTTTTAGACACCTGCAAACAAGTGTTCTCAGAATATATTATGCTCAGTTGATTGGGGTTGGCTGGAGTTACACCAGTGCAGTCAGGCACACTGATTACTTTATGCTTGTGTACAGGTACAGATATATATATATAATATATATATATATTTTGAGATGGACTGTTGCTCTGTCACCAGGCTGGAGTGCAGTGGCATGATCTCAGCTCACTGGAACCTCCACCTCCCGGGGTTCAAGCTATTCTCCTGTCTCAGCCTCCGGAGTCACCCAGCTAATCTTTTGTGTTTTAGTCGAGACGGGGTTTCACCATGTTACACAGGATGGTCTCAATCTCCTGACCTCGTGATCTGCCCACCTTGGCTCCCAAAGTGCTGGGATTACAGGCGTGAGCCACCACGCCTGGCCAGGTATAGACATCTTTAAATAGAAAGGTGAATTACTACATAATATTAGGTTCATTTACGTAAGCCTAAAAAATTTTCAAAATATAAAGTTTATATCAGAAAAATTTTAAATTTCATATAATTTTAAAAATATTTCAAAATATACAGTTCACACCAGGGAAAATTAATAAAACAGGTTCTTGGTGAAAATTTTGTGAGCTACAGCCTCAGTCTACATTGGCCAGTGTTACCCGAAAAGTCATCATCAGCTAACTTTAGACATCACTTTTATGACCCTTGCCATATCTGTGTGCCATCAAAGTCAATGTGCTGCAGAAAAATGCAATTCATTCCATCTGCATAAAGTGTAACCTCATTTAATTGTAACCTAAGCCAACGTAGCTATAAAATCATGGATTTAATATGTTAATCATATTTTAATATACTTTCGATTAAATAAGCTATTAAATAAGCTATTTTTAAGCAATGCTGCTGTGTGTGCCACCTAAAATGTTACCCAGGATGCACCCAGGAAAACACCACATCAGTTAGGCTTGATTCCCTAAAGCTGTTCCTGCCACATGGGGTTTTCCCCCCATCACTCCTTGCATAGCCCACAAGAGTCCGGATTTGTCAGAGGACTATGTTTCCTGGCTTCATGACAGGAAGAACTAATCTGCTGTTATTAAAATGAGAGCAATACATGGTAGGCATACATTTAACTAAGGGATCTGTGTTTTATTATTTGGGAAGATGTATTTGCATAGGTTAATTCAATGACATTCTTTATTAAAAAAAGAAAGAAACTCGCACAGTGAGCAGTGGCCAATCCTACCTTTCAACTTCATGCTGATTTGCCTAAGGGTTTATCTGACCTGAGCATCCAAGAGATACCAGCAATAAGTTATCTATTTCATCACATGCTGGGCGAATAAGAGACCTGTCTTAGTTATGACCAATTGAATTTATTCTCTCAACACAGAGTATCCAAACCCTAAGTAGACATGATGCTTTCGGCTGATGCTTATCTTCAAAACTTCAGCAGCTGATGGCTCAGAGTTCAGCATCACCAGTAAGACTTTCAGCCCTAACAGGAGAAAGTTCAGGAGTGTTTTCTTCTGTTCTAAGTCAGTTCTTTTTTTTTTTTTTTTTTTGAGACAGAGTCAGGCTGGACTGCAGTGGCACCATTTCGGCTCACTGCAGCCTCTGCCTCCCGGATTCAAGTGATTCTCCTACCTCAGCCTCCCAAGTAGTTGGGACTACAGGCACACGCCACCACACCCTGCTAATTTTTTGTATTTTTAGTAGAGATGGGGTTTTACCATGTTGGCCAGGATGGTCTTGATCTCCTGACCTCCTGATCTGCCTGCCTCGGCCTCCCAAAGTGCTGGGATTACAGGGGTGAGCCACTGTGCCTGGCAAGTCACTTCTTAATGACTTAAACAAGTAGCCTGTAAGATCAACATACAGAGGCTACAATTGTGCTTAATGGGAAGGTGAAGCCTGAGGATCCAAAGATAAGTCAGTAGCCCAAGCCCCTCTCCACACCTGAAGCAGTTTATTCTTCAGAAGTCCCACAAAAAGATGTCAGTGCCACAAGTCAGACTGCTTTTACTCCTAACCAGGAAGGTATGATGTGGGGTGAAGGGACAAAAGCTGACCATTTAGGGTCTTGGCTTTTTTGAAATCCTAGAGACTTTGAAGCCACGAAGTAGTATCTTAGAATTCGACTTATCGATACAATGTTGAAAAAGCCACTATTAAAAGTAACTCTTATTCTTCCCTACGTTCTTCATATATGGGGCTCACTGCTTTATACATTTTCTAGAGTCATGCTGATTGGTCATTTTTGCATTCTGATTTTTTTTTTTCTGAGTAAACTGTACAAATAAACAGGTGGAGCGTCCAAGTGATCACATAAGAACATTCTGAGCAATGAATGTGAGCAGCACATCATCATGCAGCATGTGTACATATCATGTCAATGACTGTTGTATCATTGTGTGTGTGTGTGTGTGTGTGTATGTGCGTGTGTTTTAACACTAGTCAGCCTAAAATAAAAACTGTAAAAGACTTCATGTCACCAGTTTTTCATCTTATCCCCTCTTCTGTTTGCTCTACTGTACAGAATTTGGAAAAAAAGTTTCACCAAAGAGTATTGAAATAAAATTTAATGAAAAGTTCATGACAAATAAAAAAAAAAAAGTCACCCTCTACTTGAGTACTCAACCTCAATTTCAGCTCTGAAGGTATACTGAATGAGAAGTACATCATTAATCGCATTTTGGTAGCCAAAGCTTCAATATTTGTTTCTAAAATATCTTCCTGAAAAAAGTAAGTTTTCTTTCCATGCCAAAGAAATAATCTTATCTCCCACCAAAGCAAGGAGGAAAGGAGACATTTGGACGAAAGAGCTGGGAAAGAAACAAACAAATGTCCCCATCTCCCACGCAAGTGGTCTCGTTTCTCACACAGCCCCCAATTCCTCACGTCTGCCACACGCCCAGTGGCTAACACAGCGGAGAGATGAGACTTTAGAAATCCCACCTTCACAAGCTTGACACCTCACATGGAAGCAGTCAGAAAACGTAAACAGATAGATCTGCCCTCCTTAGTCATCATACAAACTCCCAACAATAACAAAGCACCGTTTTCTGCCATCTTTTCAATAGACATATCATCTTAGATAGGTCAAGATACGTGCAAGCCATACAGAGTGTCCAGTGATTCCCTCAACAGACTAACTTCAAAGCATTAGTCAAATCCAAAGTCACTGAGATACCTTATTGGCAGAAACAACACCTGTGACACGTGAGGCAGAAAGTACAGAGGGTATGATCTGGAGAGGGAAGATTGTGTATAGAGGAAGTGACAGCATTGAATTTTAAATTCCCACTAAAAACAGAAACTATGTTATCAAATAGCTTTCTTTCTTTTTTTTTTTTTTTCATTTTTTTTGTCTTTGAAAACTAGGAGAATTGAACAAGCATATCTGTGGGTTTCCAAGTATTTCTTCTGTGACTGTTGGCCCTGTAGACACACGCATCATACACCTCTCTCTGCATTCAAGCTGGGGTGTAAATGAGCTTGTGAATGTCCAGAATTCTAGTCAACATTGTTACCAGGTGAAACTGATCTGACACGCCCACCCACCCCCTCCTGCAGGCCTCCAACCCCCTGAAAGGTTCTAAACTCCCTTGTTGCTATGGTTGCTTCTCTTCTTTTTTTAAAAAAATTTTCCCCTTCTTTTTTTTTTTTTCATAAGGCCTCTGGCCTTACACCGCTGTTTATTACCTAAGGCAAACTCTCTTTCTCACTCCTTTTCCCTCTCTGTTTCTTTAAATCTCTAAACCACAAAGCAGCATGCAAGCAACACCGTGGGTCAAGATATCAAAAGAGGGAACTTTTATAGGTTTCCTCGATAACATGGACAATAAAAGAAGAAGGGCGCACAAGCAACATTACTGACCTTATTTGATGCTGTTCAGTAAAGAGAGACGGCTTTTCCACCGCCTGCCCGTGTGGGTCTGGGCCATTGGTGTGTGAAGAGGGAAACTCTGTATCAACACTTGGTCTGAGGTTTCTTACACTCCTATGCCAAAGCCTTCCAAATGTTTTCAGCAAATAATGCCCAAATAAATAGAAGGTTACTGAATACATTAAACTCACTGCAGCAAGAAATTGCTTTTCGATGTCCAGTATATACAGACAAACTGTTTTTCTTCCCACACTCACACATATGAATATTGGGGAGGAATTTGGACTCTGCTATCTATGCTATGAAAGCAGAGGTCTCTCTTCCAAATATGATCGCTGTTAATCAGCTGTACTTACTCTACCGTAAGCTGTATATTTTGGTGATTAGTATTAGAAGGAGAATTTTGGAGCTCATTGTCATAATGTTTCATGCAGACACATCGTATTGAAACAAAATGCATGTTTTTTTGGCCTGACGTGGCTGCTGGTTTTCATGTGATATGGGTCCAAGAGGAAAATGTCTTTAGCGGTCCTTAGGAATAACTGCTTCCATAATCATATGGGCTTCTTGAAGTCCTAGATGAGTAGACATGAAACCGAACACTCCTGCTTTGCATGTGAAACTCTTTTTTTTTCCCCCAAATAGTTAAAGTCACTTTAATCATCTATTTTCAGGGAAGATATGCTTTCTCTCACAAAAGGAAACTCTGCAAAGGAAATGACCCCTTTTTCTTCAGGTCCCCAAAGATCCCAACTCCTAGATTTTAGTCTCATCAAAATCTCCTAAGAGTATCTAGTCTATTCCTCCATTGTCCAGCCTGCACAGAGAAAAAAGATGGATCATTTCACCAGCAGTAAAAGCAGGAAGAGGAACAAGACTTATTTTCTCCTACACAGAAAATTCCATTCCCTGGCTCTGAAGAAGTTGCATATGCAGTTTCCTTTGACTTTTTCAAGTATTGTTTAACCACTTGCTCTCTCCCCACCTCTTTACATGATACCAATCTGAATATCATCTCACTGTCCATCACCTTCACTGTTTCCTAGATCAGATACTGAGCTCAGCGAACATTCTCTTCAATGGCAACCAAGACTGTGAACACCATATTTGCCAATTCCAGAGTCAGTCACACACAAAGCCATCACCTGCTGGCTGTCAGAGGCCTCTGAGGACATCAGTGAAGGCCAGACTGAGCCCAGGCACACAGAGAGATGCAGGCATGAGCCGACTGGTCAATGCTTCCTAAAAGTAGGGATTTCAGACCCAGGAAAATGAGATGCTCTTTTGGAATACATCGTAGGGGTCATCTCAGAGACGCGGTTTCCCCAGCTCTTTCCAGAAACAACAGCTCTGGCCCTCCACTCAGCAAGAGTTACCCCAAAGCACCAGGTCAGCCTGACCTAGAGCCTCATTCTCCACCTGTCCATCTCCAGCCTGCAGCATGCCTCACCTTTATGAATACGTACATTGGGCCCAGCAAATTCATGTGAGATTTGACGTGTCCTTCCCACTCTCCTCCCCCACAGACCCCATGAAGTATCAAAAACATGCTCTCATCCCAGCACTTTGGGAGGCTAAGGTGGGAGGATCACATAAGGCCAGGAGTTTGAGACCAGCCTGAGCAACATAGCAAGAGCTCATCTCGACAACAAATTTAAAAAATTAGCCAGGCGTGGTGGTGCACACCTATGGTCCCAGCTATTCAGGAGGCTGAGGTGGGAGGATTGCTTGAACCCAGGAAGTTGAGGCTACAGTGAGCTGTGATCACAGCACTACACTCCAGCCTGGGGACAGAGCAAGATCGGTCTCAAAAAAATAAAAATAAAATGGAAAAAAACCATGCTGTCAAACATACAAAACTAGGAATCTAATTCTATTTATTTGGCAGATTACATAGAGGCTCTGAAAATGCTAAAAGCCAGTGCTAGATCCCAGCATGCAGAGATGGACGCCTGGGTCCTGCCATCTCCCCTTTTCCTTGCATGGGACACTTTGATGAGAGAGACGGCTTACGAGGCAACTACAGGAGCGCAATCGCCAGTCCTCCTTCTGTCTCCCTCCCAGCCCTCCTTCTGTCTCCCCTCCCAGCCCTTTCCTCTGGCCCTCCTGTTTGGTGGTTCTTTTAGCTGAATGTGGTGACATCATAGCTCCCTGAGTGAGGTCAAGTTCCTCAAATGAATGCAGGAAGTATTCTTCTCCCCACGAGTTTTCAAATGACTGAATAGAGCCAGTGGGAAGGCACACTGCTCACAGCGGAATCAGAACTTGTGGGTGGGCCTGGGGTAGGGGCTGCAAGGGCAGGACTAGGCTGAGATATTTGAATGATAGTATGGTGATGACAGTGCGACTTGAGTACTTCTAAACGTGCAGAATTTTTTTTTTTCCAGTGTCCTTATTTTATTATTTATTTAGTTTTTTTGAGACGGAGTCTTGCTCTGTTGCCCAGGCTGGAGTGCAGTGGTGCAATCTCAGCTCACTGCAACCCCCAACTCCTAGGTTCAAGTGATTCTCCTGCCTCAGCCTCCCAAGTAGCTGGGATTACAGGCAAGTGCCACCATGCCCGACTTTTCTTTTTTTTTTTTTTTTTTTGAGATGGAGTTTCACTCTTGTTACCCAGGCTGGAGTGCAATGGCGCAATCTTGGCTCACCGCAACCTCTGCCTCCTGGGTTCAGGCAATTCTCCTGCCTCAGCCTCCCAAGTAGCTGGGACTACAGGTGCGCACCACCATGCCCAGCTAATTTTTTGCATTTTTAGTAGAGATGGGGTTTCACCATATTGACCAGGATGGTCTCGATCTCTTGACCTCGTGATCCACCCGCCTCGGCCTCTGAAAGTGCTGGGATTATAGGCATGAGCCACCGCGCCAGACCCCTGGCTAACCTGGCTAACTTTTGTATTTTTAGTACAGACAGGGTTTCCCCATGTTGGCCAGGATGATCTTGATCTCCTGACCTTGTGATCCACCTGCCTCAGCTTCCCAAAGTGCTGGGATTATAGGCATGAGCCACCATGCCCGGCCTCTAGCGTCCTTATTTTTATACAACTGAGCTAAATGGATAGACAACTGTCCATTGTGAACACTTGAATTGGTAGAGCTTATATGTCCAGGTGGAATGAGATGACTCAACAGAAGAGGGAGATTGCTCTACAGGGTAACCTCTCATTTTTCAGTGTCACAAACCTGACCCTAAAATATTGAATAAATCTTTTCACGATAAGGTATTTTCATAAGTGACTTGATATCATTATCTTCATTTGATACTGCAGGAAATATCTGCATTTAAAAAGAATCTGCATGGGGTCGCCAGACTTAGCTAGTTAAACAAAAAGATGCTTAGTTAAATGTGAATTTTAGATAAACAATGCACAATTTTTTTTAAGCATAAATATGTCCCATGGAATATTTGGGGCATGCTCATACTTAAAAAATTACCATGTATCTCAAATTCAAATATAACTAGCATCTTGTATTTTCTTTGGGAACCCTAAACCGTGTGTGTGTGTGTGTGTGTGTGTGTGTGTGTGTGTGTGTGTGTGTGTGTTGGGAAGGGGTGAGAGCAATGTAACTTCACTCTGTTGTGTAAATTCGGGGGAAATGTATTCCTGACCCCCGGCTCCTTGCTTGGATAGAAATATGGCCGCTGAAGAGAAGATCAGATGAGCTTTGTAGTTTTTAGCCATATATTTCCAGGTCCCTGGGGACCACGGGAAGGAAGAAGGGTTGCACACGCAATCCTAAATCACCACGTGAGGAGGAGGCTCAGCTTGGGCAGGTATGTTTTTCAACACGGCTCTAACAGAGCGCACACAGGTGATTAACATATCTCTGCTGAGGTTTATGACTTCATTAGAATATTTCTCATCATAACTGAATAGGTAAAAAATACCTGGCTATTAAATACAAGCCTATCCCTCAGGATGACCAGATTATCACTTGAATTTAAAATCTTTCTGAATTTTTAATACTGCATAACAAATACGATTATTTATGCACTTTCTTCCAGGACTCAACTTGCCAGGCCTACGATTATTTGGAACGCCTTCAGTTTCAGTGGGAGGGATTAATTCGGGCTGCGCATCTCTCCCCTGGTCCCTCTGAAATATTTCACCAACAGGTCCCCTCCTTTCCTTGTGACCTGGAGGAAGCCTGTCCGAAATCCTTTGGAGGCACTGGCAGGGCCTGACATGTGTTATTTAGAAACCCCTGGTAATTAGCAGCAGGGAGATGTAAGAGCCGTGGTGTAAAGAGAGCAGCTGGGAATCCATAAAGCTGGCTGATGAGAAAGTCAAGTGGAGGCCTGCCTGGCTGAAACCTCTTCGATAGATCTGTAGTCTGGACTTGAACCCTGCCCTCTCACCTCAGGGTCCGATATTTCTTTCTTTTCCATTTTTTTCCCCCCTGCCCAGGTCCCCCCGCCCCCACCTTCTCTTCTCCTCCCAGCTTCTCTATCAAGGAATGATGTACTCAGACTGTGAATAAATGTGAGTGACCCCCATCTGCTCACCCCCCACTTCCCAGAGCCTTCTGCTGGAGAAGGGGATGGGGGAGGGGGGAGAGAGAGAGAGAGGGAGAGAGAGACAGAAGGAGAGAGGCAGAGGGAGAAAGGTACAAGAGAGAGAAGGGAAGAGAGGGAGATAGAGGGAAAAGGAGGGTCCCCGACTTCCTCACAGGTAATTAAAAGGACTATTTTCAAGGTTGCATGGGCAAAGACAATTCGGCCCTAATGAAGCATCGATCGACTGCACTAAGGTAGAAAGGAGCTGACATTCATTCAAAGGTACCTTTAACTGTAAGACAAGGCACCGGGAATTATTCGTTCTCTGCTGTCATTGCCTAGGACCTGGGTTAGGGAGAGAAAAAAAAGGGGGGTGGAGGGGAGAGTTTGTTTTAAATTTATTTCCGCATTGCCACAAATGCATGTGTCGGGCTTTGTTTTCTTTTTTCTTCTCGTCTTTAAAAAAAATATAATGCGTCAGGGCACGTTCCCTTTGGTAGTAAGGCGGGGGCCCTCCCCGCTTAGGGTAAATTTTCTTTATTAGTCACGTTTAAAAGCCCACCAATCAGGCCTGCTGGGTCCGGAATTCAGGAGGTCAGCTACGGCCAAGCAGGAACATTTTGGGAAGGGGTAGGGGCATTGCTGGCTGGCTGGAAACCCACACACATTTCCCCTCCACGGGTTGGTCGCTATCTACTTTGTGCTGGTGTTTGCTATTCTGTGGTAAAACCCAGAAACCTCCAGGCAAAGAGCTTGGGGAAGGGGGGACCTATCCCCGTGCCAGGGGGTGTTGAGCATGTTGATGGGGATCCAGCCAGAAAGAGGCCAAAGTTGCTTGTGGGAAGGAGGGTTTTGGCAATCCAGGGAGTGAGGCAGGGTTTTCAGGTTACAGAAGAATGCCAGGTAAAGGTGTAGGAGAGAAGTGAGGCTGGGCGGAACACCTCCCAGTCCACCTGGGGGGACACTTCTTCTGGGATCCCCGGCCGTGGACATGACTTCTGCTTTTTCTCATTAGCACTAAAAACATTTGCCTTTAGAGAAGATCCGAATGAGAATAACAAGATTCTAAACTGATATTAGTGCCAAGTGAACTGGGGAGGATGATGCGGGGAAGGAGAGTCAGGATCAATTCCGAAACAAGTTGAATGTTATCTGGAAAGGTTTTGCCCACAGCCCCAGCTTGGCTGGATCTTCTAAGAGGCCCCTCATACAACAATAGCAGGTCCCTTTAGAGCACAAGACACAAAGGGAATTTTCTCTGGTTCAGTCTCCACAGTGAGGCCCTTCCGAAGCCAAACAGAGTCACTTCCCCCCGACTCCCACCTCCGCTAACAGTAAGCGTGGGGGCATCTTCTCTCGGACCCCCATACACACATTGAGGGTACCATAAACATGCCCCCTTGCCAGGACTTTTCAAATCACCGGCTCTTTCTCCATTTTCTTTCTGTCTTTCCTTTTCTTCTCAGAATTTATCGGCGTTTCTTGATTTTGCTCTTAATTTTGGTTTGGTTTTAGAGGGTGGGGGTGGCAGGATATATTATTTAACTTGAGAAACAGCATTAGCACAGCACTGGTCCGCCTCCTGGCTTCGGAGTCTCTCCTATTTTTTCATTTGTGTTTACATTTCTAAGACATCCCCTTAGCTGAAGGAGGATACTTCCCACATATTGCACTATAGGCCATTCATGCAAAAGGATAATTTATTGGCCTCAAAGCCTCTGAAGTTGGATTTTTAAAAAGAAAAATTGGAGCCCGGTTTCCCTGGGTTTGCTGCGTTCACATTGTCTTTAGTTCGTGCTCTTTTTCTCACCTTTATCTTGGAAACACTTTATAACATTCTATTTATCAATTTGATGCTGTTTTCTCCTAGTTTTCATTTATTTATTCATTTATTTATTATTTATTTATTTACTTATTTAGTGCAGCCAAAGAACAGGTCAGGAAACAGAGGCAGAAATTGTGCAGAACACCTGCTGAAATTTAAAAAAAAAGTTTGCCCCTAAAAAAATGACTCAACGGCAGCCCAGCAGATCCTATCTGCATTAATTTGGCTGAACAACGAGATATTGTAGGGGACAAACTCTGAATAAAGCGGTTCCGAGTTCCCAGAATTGGCGCAGCTCAGCCTAAACAATGACTGCTTCCTACTCACCTTAACCCAGCTTTTCAAAAGAACATCCCCAGAAACACAAAGCATCAGCGGGAAATGGCAATTTTATGAATCCTAATCAATCAAAGGGCTTATTAACTCAATGTGAAGCCAGATTAAAATCTTTAATTATAAATCGTGCTAAAAGGAAAAACAAAATGTACTTATGATACATTGAAAATTCCGGATATTAACATAGTTGCTATTATCTCTTGCAATATTAAATTCCCCCTCCCTTCCCCGCCCCTGCTACAACCTCACCTTTTTCTATTACTAAAGAACAGGGCTACAGAACCCAAATCATTTTTCCCCCTCGATTTATTAAAATGTATTCTTTTTCTCCCCCTGTGCATCCAATAGGTTTCTGGGAAGCTGCGTTGGTGGTTGTAGGACCGGGTATGAGAAATCCTATTACTCAGCCCCGGGCGGCTAGGGTTTCAGTGTGATGCTGGAGGTAGTTTGGGTAGCTGTTTATTAAAGGGGGCAGAGTTGGTATTACAGGGTCAGTAGTTGTTTTGTTTTGTTTCTTTTTTTGGGGGGGGGGGGGGGTAGGAAGAGGACAGCAATCAGATGTGGAGTGTTTTCGCTAATGAAAGGGCATGCGTGTCTGTGCTCGTAGGATTGATTGGCAGGAGTGGAGATTGCCAGCCCCAGGAAGGGTCCTCGCTTTAAGCCACGGTGTGAGAAAAAGCTTTAGGTGCTGCTGCTGCTGCTGTTGCTTCTTCTTCGGTTTCTTCTTCTCCTTTTTTAATCAGGCAGACATTTGGGAAATGACCACAGCAAATTTAATCACAGTTGGGGGGTGAGGGGGGAGGGAGGGCAGAGCAGAGACTGTGATTCACATGTTTTATTTATTTGTTCAGAGTCACGGCCATCCTATTGTGTGTCCCTCATTCTGTCATTTCAGGCCCCTCCGACCCACCCCCTACCCCTGTCCCCATTGTTAATGTAAGAGGCAGAGAATATAACCACATTTTGTAATAATAACATATCCAACGTTGCAAAAGCGGGAACTGCATCTTGAGAGGGGTCCTTTTCTTACATTGAAATGATAGAAAAACAAAAAGAAAAGAAAAGGAAATCTCTCCATCCTAATGACAACGTAGGATGGGGAGAGATTTGTTCTTTGTGTAAAAATGCAGCGATGTTCCTGGCCAGGGTTACCTGCCCCATTTCCTCCCCTCCTGCACGTCGGCTATTATACTATTCTATTTTTATATTTACAGAGCAAGCCCCATGTTACCAAATTGGCTTTAAATTAAATATAAAGAGAATGAAGGAAAGGAAGAAAGAAAGAAAGAAAAATCCTGTACAATCAAAGCTAATAAAAAGAAAGTAATACCCTGGTTTAAATTAAATCCTACTTCATTCCTTTTGTTCAAAGTTCAGAATTTCTTTATCTCAGCCTCTCTCCTGAAACATTCCCTTTCTTTGACTTTTCCTTTAGTTCCAGGGGACAGGAAGCCTTGTCCCCCAAATTAGGTCTCTTAAGATCCTTGCCACTTTCCCTGCTAATCCTAGAACCAGGTTTCCACCCTGGATGGGGGGTTTGTCAAGAGGGGAGAGAGAGCTTTCACTGACGAAAATTTTCATAGTGAATAGGGTTTGATTTTCATCCTACAAGGTCGACTCTGTGCTCTCTTTATCCAAACACTGGGTCTAAAATGCCTCATTTAAATCTGACTCAAGAAAGAGACTTGTCCCTGATGGACACAAACCCATTCTGCCCTGGTGACACATCCTGGCTCCCTCCCAGCTGTGCACCTTCCTGAGACATTCAGGATCCTTCCATACCCTATTCTTGTGTGTTATTTCAAAAGTGCAGGGAAAATACGCTTTTTCTGATTACTTTGGAACTTGTGAGCACAAACACAATTCTCAACGTTACTTTAAAAACATGTACTAATATCTTTACATGCTTGGAGCAGATAAACAGTTACCCGGATGCTGCTTTAGCACCTGAAAACTTGCAGAACCCCATTTTGGCTGCTCCATAACCACGGTTACACACTCCTTGCTATACACACCCTAGTCTGGGGTTCCTTCCGCAAATATGGATGACTTCTGTTTAGCTCCATTCCGCCTTGATTTTTCTGCCTTTGCAGACTGGTAATTTTGTAGTTATCTAAATGGACAAATATAGCCAGAGGAAAAGATCCTAAATCAGTTTTCATGGCTAAAGTGCACACGGAATCCATTTTGGCAAAAAGCACTCAAATTCTAGGATTCCTCTAAATCCTTAAATGCCATACGGCTGTGATACTCCTTTGAAGACGAGCATTGGACCTAATAAACTGCACACTGCAGGCACAGGTCTCGTCTTCTTTAGTCTCACAACAGCTTTTCCACTAAATTCAGAAAAGACCTTTTGTGCTTAACTGGGTTTTCATTTCATTGCTTTTAAATTTGTTAAGCCTGACTTTTGACACTTTGGGTGTTCAGCCTTTTTTTTTAAGTGCAATTATATAATAAATATTTGTGCTTCCAGAAAGGAAGACATTCATCTGTTATTAATGCTCATATACAAGGCATAAGATGTACTTCACTCTTTTGTTAGAAATAACCCACATAAATATGCACATTTTTTTTAAAAAATCATCTTTCAACAATGGCATAAACTATTTTTGAAATAACATACAGAAACACTGTATATAGAACGTATTTACTCCATTCCACTAGAAGGTGTAAACAAAATAGAAAAAAAATTAATAAAATCAAGAAGGAAAGATAACTTGTATAAATAATTATGTAAATAAAATGTGCCTTTGAATTGCTATGTAAACAAATTAGATATCAAACGATAAAAAGCACAGTTAGTAAATCACAATTCTCTCTATTAAAAATATGAAACTATTTGAGTCTTTTCTCACTGATTTACTTATCCAGTTCACTTCAGCAAATGAAAAAATGTGAGTGGAGATGGCTCTCAGCAGCTAAAATATGAAAACAGGTATTTGTTCTTGTTATTGTTTTAAAAAACATGCACATGCGATTTTAGTTACTTCTCAGAAATCACAAAAGGGACACTTAGGAATTGTTCACAAGGTAATGCTTTCAGATGAAATTTTCTTTTGATATGCTTTTTAAAATATTCAGATACACAGTTTTGAAAATATTCACCTCTTAGGTGAGAATTGTCTTAATCGAAAAGAAATGTTTGTTTGTTTTTTTTCCTATTCTGCCTAAAGGAAAATGATTTTAAAATTATTTTATGAGGAAATATTACATGGAAATCAATATGAAAAATAGCATTATTAGTAGTAAATGAAACATAATTCTGAAACATTTTAATCCACTTATTTGAAATATATTAAATATATTTCAAATGCATTTAAAATGTTTTTATATGAAAAACATTTTATATATTTTATATATTTATATATTTTTATGCACATCACAACTCTTTTTTGGGCGTTAGTTAATACACTGCCTTTTTTTTAATGTCAGGAAGAAACGACAGTCATGATAGAATAATATTTACATTTTCTATCTTCTTTAGCTTTGTTTCAAATCCAAATAAATAAGAATGCAAAAATGGTTTAAATGGTTATTTTAGAACTCTGCAGGGAATCTTCTCTTTAAAAGTATTTCAAGCCTTTTCTAAAGATTTCTCACATCAGTATTATGTTGTTGGTTTCCTTTTTGAAAAACACTCTGCTTCTTAAAGAACCTTATAATTTAAATGTATTTCCTAGGCATATGGTTTTGTCAATCCCAGTCCAAACACAGAAAATGCCCGGGGTCTCCTTAACACCTCCAAAGCTAATGTTTATAGGCCAGCTTAAATCTGAGCAGAAAATATTCACCACAACGCCTGGCTTTTTTTTTTTATTTTCTTCTTCTTCTCCTTCTTCTTTCTTTCTTTTTCTGGATCAGATGAGCTCTACATTTGATATACAGACCGTTTTTTTTTTTTCTATCAAAATTACATGAGAAGCAAAAAGCTGGAATCTAAGGCTCTAGACAAACTGGGTGGGTCTCCTCACTCCTGTCTTTTCTCAGTGTCAGACTCTATGTTTAGATAAAACAATTTATCTTTATCATTTTCAAGCTGGTCAGACGGGTGAGGGGTGGGAGGTATGAAGGGTGGAGGGGTGAGGGAAAAGGTGATTGTTTCACTTGTTGTCAGAGGGCATTGATCAGCCCTGCTGTCTGCTGGTCTGCGAGGTGAGGCCAGGTCCCCCCAGGAGTACTTCAGGGCTGGGCCATGTCAGGGCAAAGCTGTATTGAGTCATGACCCAGATGACGGCTCATTGAGGCAAACGGGTATTGGCGTCCAAATCATTCTGAGACACCCTCAGTAACACTTAAACCAGTCCACTCCGTTAATGTCAGGTCACGGGGGACACATTTAGCCCCCCTCTGCTGACCATTAGACCCTTTGATGGAGTGGACGATAAACTTGACGGGACAAGCTGGACCCTGCACTTGAGTCTGTCTATGTTTACAGCGGCCCAGTGTGGGCCTGCCCTTTGGAGAATGCCCGCCATCCCTGTGGCTAGGTCCTCTAGGGACTCTGGCCCTTTCACACCACACTGGATAAAACAGAACTAAAACTAATTTTAACGTTCCAGTGTCAAAGGGGAGAAAAACAAGCCACCATGATCCTTCATGAAGTTTTTCAACAATGAGTTCAGATAACAAATTGTGGATGAAGTAGTCCGGCTCTACCATTTTGTAATTTTTATTTCTTGCTTTGATTTTTCTCTTTCTTCTAAGGACCGCTTATATAGTGCAGGTATTTTGAAATCCATTTGTTATACCTTCTGTGGCAAAGAACAAAAAGAATTCCTTATTGTTTCCCAGGGAAGTAGAGAAGAATTCAACAAAAATTCACTGTGTTGTGATCACAAGGTTTCCAAGGCAGTCTTCTGAAAGGGAATTATTTTATTTTGTATTACCAAACATCAAATAAATTTTGGGGAGAGAGGGAAATAGGAATCTAAAGCTAATTGCATTTCCCATTGATGGGAGCATTAGCCTAAACAAACTTGAGCTTGGAAATGAATCTAAAGTACAAACTAACAAAAACCAAGTCTTTGTTAACATTCAAAGGGTGAATTAATAATCATTATTGCTACTATTTAAACAAATTATACCTAAATCTTCTGTTACATGAGAGATCGCTACTGTTTACTTTTACTGCTTTCCCACCAGCAAAAGGCCTCTGGTTTGACAGAGCAGATTTTCTGGTATTAAAATGCTTTTATCCCAGTTTTAACACTTTGTCTGAATTCCTCTTGAGAATTAACTGATACTGTATGAGCGGGGAAAATGGAGAGGCGGTTTTCAAGTGGCCCCCACACTCAAAAACCCAGTCCAACAGAAACAACCCTCTCTTCTTCGAACAATACCAGTCACTAAGTACACAATTAGCACAAAGAAAAAAAAAAGTTAGTACAAATGAGCTAACTAATATGACCAAATGATGCATCTGTTTTGCCTTAAAAGTAAAAATCTAATTAAAACAATAATCTGGTTACCAAGCTATTAACTGCCCTTCTGATAAAGAAGGAAGCAACTGTGGTTATGTTTAACCAAGGGCAAGGGAGGTGGAGCTAACGTTAGGTTCTCACTGTCTACTTTATCCAAACCTGAGAGACTTTTCCAGAGTTCATATTCTTTGTTTCCTAATGCAGTCTGGAGCCTTTAGAGCCGGCTAAAATTCAGAAGTGTTTCTCTTAAAAGGAGTCAGTTTATCAAACCATAAAGATTGCATCTCATTTTCATATCAATGTACATAGCTTCATTCCAGAGAAATGGGATAAATTAGAACACCCCACTTTATGACATCCTGCCCCTGAAGCTTGAAAGTAAGACTTACGGATTCAGAGACTTCAAATGATTTCAGGGAGCTTATATTTTGGTATGGCTTTGGAAGAGGTGTTAGAGTAACTCCTTTTCTTTCCATGTGCTATTAACGTTGTGTATAATGCAAACGTATAAACAAGTATCATCAACATTTACTAACTCCATCTTGATGTTTTATGTTGAAAGGATAGAAATAATTCTAGCACAGATGTGTCTGTGAGTGAATGAGTGTGTCTGTGTGTGTGTGAGAGAGAGAGAAGGAGAGAGAGGAAGAGATAGAAAGCACACAGTCATGTATCTTTTACTCATGTCATCCAAATAGACTTCTAACTATAGCCCTAACTCAAGAAATAAATTGCATTGATCTGGTATTTGTAATGGGGCAATCTTGAGTTTTTAGTGGGACGAGATACCAATGGGAAATTACATCATTGCCAGTAACCTTCTCTTCCACCCTGCTTTCGGTAATTTTTCCCACCTCTTCCTTTCAATTTGCAAAGTCAAGCACGAGCACAATTAAGAGAAATACATACCTATTATGCCCTGTACATGTGTTTGGCACCTAAAAAGTATACCATTAGTAATTGGAAAAATTAGTCATAAAATCCATACAGACTAGCATCCCGTCATTTCATTCAAAAATGATCATTCTATCCTGATCCAAATGTAAATTTCCAGGCCAGAAGCTTAAAAAGGTGTAAGACATAGAATCCACCAAATTAATGAAATCAACTTGACTTTTAAAACAGTTTGAAACTGCACTTCCACATTTAACTCTCATTTTCTCACCACCACTAGCATTCCAAGTAAAAAATCAGTAGACTTGGGATAGGTTCTATACAACCACAAAACCTTTGATATTTTTCTGAGGACAAGAAGACTAAATTTTCTCTGAACTCTGTTCTCGCAGGACATGAGTATAAATGAGGGAAGAAAGGCATTTTGTTCAGCAGCAAAAGAACATTAGATACCTGTTTGTCATGCTGCATTTAAACTGCTTTTTACGTATTAAAAAAACTTAGATTTTCCTGCTCTGGACTGATACTTCTGCCTGTAAAATTCTTGGAAAATAACACACCGGTTAGCATGGACCTCTGAAAGCAGCTAATTCTGAATTTAACTCTCTCTTCTTGTGACCTAAGTTTCCTTCTCAGAATTTTCATTTACATCCACAGCCTGAGTATTCCAAGGAAACTTTATCTTTCAAGCACCTTTCGTCACATTCTGCCAGGCTCTGCTAACTGTCCTAATCACATCGCCTGTAAATTGGATCCAAGGGTGACAAGCACCATGTATGCCATTTGCTCACTGGCTCCATGAGAAAAATCAAACATGGACGTCTGTACCCCGATAAACCAATGTTTCCCAATGTTTTAAATTACCACCTGTAAAAGAAGTCTTGTAACTCCTTTTTTTTCCCCCTCAAAATAGTGGCTGATGAACGATATTCCTTATATTTTTTATTTAGCTTTGGATTTCACCTTAATCTCAACACATTTTGAAATGGCTCATTGAACTTCATTCTCTGAGCTCTAGCTCTCTAGAGGTCACAAGAAGGTCACCAGGATATTCTCTGAAAGCATCACAGGAGATAAAAATATACAGACTCCACAGTTCCAACTTTGTCATCTGGAACTCTAGCCCGCACGACACTGATGCATGACAGCCAAAAATCTCCCTTCCCCAACAGAAAGGTGAGCAAGGAGTCCAGACCACGGCTCTAGTCTGTCCTTTGAAATAATCCTTGGTCCCTGTGGAGAATGTGATGAAACACTGGTATCTCACAGCCATTTTCCAATAGAGTCCAAACCACTGGTCACCTCCAATGTCCCTGGCCACAACCTCCTTCTATTTAATGGCAGCACAGACTGGTCATGTTCATTCGTTAATGATGGCTTAATGACAACCCCAAGTCCGAAGCCCACTTGAGGACAAGACGGGGATCCCACCTGGCTAGAGAGCACCATAGACTCCAGGTCTGTCACCAAGCATAGGGTAGGGAAGAAAGGGCTTTTGCTGCTTCTAGGGGCCAGGCCTGGGGTTTCTCCCATCCAGAGGGTCTAGGGAAGAACCAGATTTTCTCTCTCTGTTCATTGGGCTTCATCATCTGATCAATGAAATGCTTAATGTGAGTTTTCAGAAAAACTGGGGCAGATGATCAGAAACAGTGATAAATGGTGGCTGTATTTCACACGGTTGTTTATAACAAACTAAGTCTGAACTGCTGCACCGGGTGTCGCAGTACAAGGGGGGGGAAATGTATGCAGGCAACAGAGAGTTAAGTAAATAAATTTTTTCTTTTCTTCGTCGATGTGTTTAGTTCTCTTCCTGCCAAGATTCATCTCACTCCGCTATCTTGTGAGAGACACATATGGTGCGGTGAAATTGCCATCCAAGAAAGCATGTCCCAGCCTGTTGAGACATCATCAAATAAGATTAAAGCAAAGTAAAAATAAAAAGATAGAACAATTTTTTTTTCTTTTCCTTGTACAGAGAACATCTGATGAAAGCCACCGAGGTACTTGAATTGCTTCTAAAGGTTTGCAGCCATTTCTTTACTTTGGATGGTTAAGAAAAAGCCAGCAGTAACATGACAATATCTTCTTTGCTTTCTCCAAGTTAGTGAAAAAAAAGTGCTTCATAATAAACCAGATGTATATGAATAAAATACAGTCTTCCCTCGAGCACTTCAGTTGCAAAGAGCACTTACACACGCTGGAGACAGGTTTCAGTCTTCACTTTCCTGCCTTCTCTTTGCCTTCTACAGATTCAGACTCTTCAGGGTGACATAGAATCAAACTTTCATTTTTAAATATCAGTTATTAAGATTCCTTTTATGGCAAACTGTGGCTCATCTCTTGCTTTGACAGACCTCAGAATGGGAAGGACTGAGTTTCATCTTTAACCAGTTGCTGGTCATATTGTCCTCTGGTGACTGACACACTCAGGAGGCGTGGGATCGAAGATGTCTGCGTGTGCTATGCAGTGTCCCTGCAGCTGCCAGCCTCCCAAGGACTCTGCGTACCTCTAAAGGTACAGGCTCCCTTATTCACACCATCTGATTCCATTAGGCCCAATGTCCACTAGGCCAGGAAATTATAAATAGGCCTGACCTTCTTCAGTGTCTCTGTACCTGGCAATACCCTGGTGGTAGGGGTATGAGTTAGCTAGATTAATATCACAGCCACCTCCTGAAGGCAACATCTCTCCCACCCAGTGCCCTCCAGGTGAAGGCTCACAATCATATCCAACTTCTTTCCCTGTTCCCTTTTCCTTCAGGAATCTGCGAGCTCTGGGAGAATTTATGATGGGAGCAGGAGGCAGGGGAATCCACATGCCACTCTCTTAAGACTCTTCTGGAAAATGCAAGGCATTTTGTATTTTTAAGGGGCTCTCTACCCCTCCACTTCCTTCCCCAGTGGGATTTCAGGAAGCACCGGTAAACTCTTTGAAAGGATGCAGTTGGCTGGGCGCGGTGGCTCACGCCTGTAATCCTAGCACTTTGGGAGGCCAAGATGAGTGGATTGCTTGAGGCCAGGAGTTCAAAATCAGTCTGGGCAACAAGGAGAAACCCTGTCCCTACTTAAAATACAAAGAATTAGCTGGGGTGGTGGCAGGCACCTGTAATCCCAGCTACTCAGCGGGCTGAGGCAGGAAAATCGCTTGAACCTGGGAGGCGGAGGTTACAGTGAGCCAAGATTGCGCCACTGCACTCCAGCCTGGGCAACAAGAGTGAAACTCCATCTCAAAAAAAAAAAGGATGCAGTCAGGAGGTAAACAATACCATGCTTCACATGGGAGGGGGTCCCAAAGCCAGGCTTTGAAATTAAAATACAATTTATTTAAGTGTCTGGAGAGGGAGGGTGGCAGGCAGTGAAAGACAAGCATGTCCCTTTCTTAAATGCAGACACAGTGTTCTCTGTGATATGAAGTCAGTTTGTGTTTCTAAGCAGAGATGAGGAAGCTGCTGGAGCATTTGTTTGCAAACCGTTCTAGGTAAGGTTTACAGGATCTTGTTTCCAATACGCAGCCTTAATTGGACCTCTGGAAAGCAACAATGCATCCGTGGAAGAGATTATCACTGGCCTTAATAAGCTGTTGTTGGCTTTCATAACAGCCACTGCCTAAAATGAGACACACGGAGCCCAGAGACGATCTTACCAATTGCCTGGAGCAAGGATTAGAGCGACAAGGATCCGAAGGAGAGCACGAAAGGAGTGAGGAGGGGCGGCGGAAGAAACAGGGGCTAATGCAAAATCGTTTCCATATTAACCTTCTTCCCTTCTGACAATGGTCAAGTTCTGATTCAAAATACAAATTATCTCCAATTACTTCAAAAGAGGCAGTCAGAGAGCTGTCATTTAACCCTCACCATCTGTTTGTTTCAAAAGAAAGCAGCACAGCCTGCCACGTTGACCTCAACTTTCCCTCTGAGCCCCGGACGGCACCAAAGACGCAGGCTTATTGTCCTCTGGGAGAAAAATCTGTTGGGGGCTTTTGGGGGGGGCAGGGGAGCATGGGGAGGGTTAGGAAAGAGGGTAGAAAGGATCGATGATACATGGAACCAAAGGAGGGAGTCCTGAGGGGTGACTTAGCTCATGAGGTGAGGTCTAGAGTGGAGTAGGGGTGCTTGCCCATCCTGGCCTTGTTTACTCAACCTCCTCCACTAGAGGATGTGGTTTAAAATAAGATGGGCTTTAAGAAGGCCTCAGTGAACTGAGCCAGCTGAGGACTCCAGGACGGCCGGGATGAATGAGGGCCATGCTGTGGCCAGGCCTTTTGCCTGGTCTTCTATCGTGTGAGGCCAACAAAGGTTGCCTGGTACAATCAGAGCAGCAAGACTGTAAGGTCAAGGGGAACGGCGCTTTGGGAAAATAAACAATCTGTTAGTACTGTACTATTAGACCTTTGTGTTACAGGAAAGGAGTCCGATCCAGACCCCAAAAGAGGGTTCTTGGATCTCCCACAAGAGAGAATTCAGGGCGAGTTCGTAAAGTGAAAGCAAATTTGTTAAGAAAGTCAAGGAATAAAAGAGCGGCTACGCCATAGACAGAGCAGCTCCGTGGGCTACTGGTTGCCCATTTTTATGGTTATTTCTTGATGATCTGCTAAACAAGGGCTGGATTATTCATGCCTCCCCTTTTTAGACCATACAGGGTAACTTCCTGAGGTTGCCATGGCATTTGTAAGCTGTCATGGCACTGGGGGGAGTGTAGCAGTGAGGACGACCAGAGGTCACTCTCATCGCCATCTTGGTTTTGGTGGGTTTGGGGAGGCGTCTTTACTGCAACCCGTTTTATCAGCAAGGTCTTTCTGACCTGTGTCTTGTGCCGACCTCCTAGCTCATCCTGTGACTTCGAATGTCTTCACCATCTGGGAACGTAGCCCAGTGGGTCTCAGCCTCATTCTACCTAGCTCCTATTCAAGATGGAGTTGCTCTGATTCACACACCTGTGACACGTGGATGGGCTAAAAAAAGGAAATCTACCTGCTCTACCAAAAACCTCAAAAACACACCGTTCTGGGGTCTCTTCATGGAAGCACAACATCTCACTCTGCATCAAAGCAATTATAACTCAGAAAACCAAATCCATCATCGACAGGGGTCCTGAATGGGCCTTCCCTCCTTTGGAAAGCTAGCAGAGTTAAAGGAAGAGAGCACAGCAGTTTATGAAGATGTCCCGGGACAAGACTGAAAGCACCGGTAGGGAGAATGGATTCCCAACAGGCCACAGTGAAATAATAGAGTGCAAATTTTTAAATGCCTTACGTTTTATGGGAGATTTCTAATGTGTGTGCCCAGGTACATTATATTATTTCCACTACCTCTGATCTTTATTTTCCATTTTATAGCCCACTGAATAACAGGTTTTTTCAGAGAGAAAGAAGAAAACAGATCCCCTATAAATGAGGACAACTTTGACTCATAAACAGTTCATGTGCTCAGAGAGGAAAGGCACCTGGTACTTTCTAAAGGAAAGCACCTCCAAATACCAGTGCCATGTGGTGGGAGGGCAATTCTTTGCCTTGTCAAATGGTACTGAAGTATGAGGTCTGTTTCTACCACTGTGCCTGGAGTCACTGTTGGGGCCTCTTATTTCTCATTGCAGAAGCAGATGGGGGGACAAGTCGATTAAACACAGAAAGCTGCAGTGCTGTTATTAGCCAGTATCAGCATGGTGATGGTGGCTGGAGGGGCCACGGTGAAGGATGGGCTAAACGCCCAAGGATGGGCTCTGGATTCACCTAAGTCCCTCCAACCATGTGCGCATACACAGAAGAAAATGACTTTTTTTTTTTCTTTTAATTTATTTATAAAGACGGGGTTTCACCATGTTGGTCAGGCTGGTCTTGAACTCCCGACCTCAGGTGATCCGCCCGCCTTGGCCTCCAAAGTGCTTGGATCACAGGCATGAGCCACCACGCCCGGCTAAGTGACTTTGTCACCTAGCTGGAATACACTGGTGCTATCATGGCTCACTGCAGCTTTGAACTCCTGGGCTCAAGCTATCCTCCCACCTCAGCCTCCCAAGTAGCTAAGACTATAGACACATGCCACCATGCCCAGCTAATTTTTTTATTTTTGTAGAGGCAGGGTCTCACTGTGTTTCCCAGGCTAGTCTCAAACTCCTGGCCTCGAGTGATCTTCCTGCCTCGGCCTCCCAAAGTGTTGGGAGTGTGGGCATGAGCCACCACGCCTGGTCTCTCCTCAATTTCCAAGTACAAGTCAAGGGTTCCATTGGCAGCTCACAGATGGACACTGCATTTAGATGATGGCATTAGCTGTGCAACACTGAGCTCTGATGAAAGCAGATCCTTCAGATCTTCTCTCAGGCCTATGCGTCCCTTCCAAGTCCAGCTTAGAAGATACTGGGCCACCTGATGAATTGTCAGAAGAGCAAACAATGGAAATGATGGTGCACATCTCTCTCTCGGGTCTGGTTACTGCATGTGATATAAGCTGCTGTCTCTGATGAGCATCTGCTCTCTCACACACACTTCCTTGCTGGCCAGTGCAAAGGCTCTACATTTGATTGGAACATAGAAGAAAACATGGCAGAACTTCTTGGAATATGGAGGTCTTTGGCAGACTCTGGCTCTACCCTGTCTCTCTCTCTGCCACCATCCCCTCCCTGGTAAGGGAGGTAGGGACAGTGGGAAAATCGCTAAGTAGCAGCATCTGGACCTGATTAATTAACTAGCTGGAGCATCTGCAAGCGTGTCAGGCCTGAGCCCATGACAAAGTCCTGTGAGCAGGTTTGTGTTCAGGAAGGGAACCGGCTGTTACATTTTATAAGACAAATATTATCTGTTCTTCCAGGATGCTTGTTATTAAAAGCTGGATTTAATAGAAGAATTAAAAGGGCTTGTTTCACTTGACATTTCATCCACTAAAGACCTGAGGGGGGAGAAAACCTAGTGCCTGCAGATTGGGAGCCTGTCTGTCAAGTTCCTTCCCTGTTTTGCTTTCATTGTTCTCCATTGACTGGTTTTTGCACCGAATGTTGAAGTTAGAAGATGCTGAAGATTTCCCAATTACAAGAATCTTTTCAAGGACTATTTCAGAGGCTGCAAACGTGCAAAAGATGCTCCATTTATTTCTGCTAAGTCAACATCACACTAGAAATCCAGATCTTCCTCCCTCTGCCTCTGACATACAGGTAGCAGAGGAGGCAAAAACAGGACCATTCTCAGGCCCATCTGTGTTTGGCCTGGCTACTGCCTTCCTTCAGAAGTCAACACTATTTTATCCTGAAGATAGTGTCGAGGCTGACTTTTAAACGCTCTTTTAATGCCAAGATTCACACAGATGTCATGATTGTTTTCTACACTTATGGCCCTGTAGTTCATCTCTTACATTATTCCATCAAGTCAGTACTTCATAAAGCCTGAATCATCATCACTATCATCTTAATTGCTAGGTGGGTTTGGGGTAAATCTAGGTCCAGAGGATAAAATCCCTGAGGAACTCCCAGGTGTGAAGGCAACGGCCCAGCCTGGGGGATTTGACAGCAGGCTGTAAACTACCTGATCAATAGCACATGGACCACACTAGTACCATTTGTGATTTAAAGATAAGATCTCAGGCCAGAGGCGGTGGCTCACACCTGTTATCCCAGCACTCTGGGAGGCCGAAGCAGCTGGATCACAAGGTCAGGAGATTGAGACCATCCTGGCCAACATGGTGAAACCCCATCTCTACTAAAATACAAAAAATTAGCCAGGCGTGGTAGTGTGCGCCTGTAGTCTCAGCTACTCAGGAGGCTGAGGCTGGGGAATCGCTTGAACCCGGGAGGCAGAGGCTCTAGTGAGCCAAGATCGTGGCACTGCACTCCAGCTTGGTGACAGAGCAAGACTCCATCTCACAAAATAAAAATAAAAAAAAAAAATAAAGATCTCCATAACCAGGAGATGGGGAGGGGATATAGCTGTGTTCTGTGATAGAGCCTTCGAAATTTCACTTGTGTGAGTCGGTGCCACTTCGTAGCTCCTCCGGTCAAAGACAGGCTGAGTTAAACCACTCCATGAGAAGGGGAGGTGGTATTCCGTTCCTTATTTAAAAAACAGAGACTTTGGAAGATTTAATTAACCAAACAGGCAAAAAAGTATGAAATCATTAGTGAAAAGGAACAAACATAATCTAAATTGATCCCTAATTAGGGCTACCAGATAACTTACATTATGTATTATATAAAACAATACGGTAAAATATTCAGTAAAAAGATGTTCTGTATTTGGGGCAAGCTTCTAGTGAAAAGAAACTATTTCTTGATTATACGAAATACAAACCTAACTGGGTGTTCTGTGTTGTTATTTGCTAAATCTGACAATGCTATACCAGATTTGAACCAGTCTGATTTTCAGAGACAGGAGACTGAAATTCTAGAATTTTCTACTGACAGTGGACGTTAGGTAGGTAATGTGTTTTAGTTTCCAACCGTGTGCAGATAGAAACTATGCATTAAGGTCATTCTTCATGAAATATCTGCATTTATGATTTTTTAAAAAAAATATTGTCTTCCCACTTTTACTGCATATACAATTACCTAACTCTCCAAAAATGAAAGAAATATTTCTAAGCAGAAGGCCTTAGAAAAAATACGCAGATAACAAGTGTTAAATACTTACATATCAAATTTAATTAGCTCAACCCTTTAAAAACACTTTAGTTACTTTCGTTTTAAAATGCTCCACCATATTTTGTCACAGTCCAAATTTAGAAAATCAGTGGAAAGGTAACAGACACCTAAAGTTTCTCCTAACAAGGTCAAATTATCATATATTTGGAATTTTTCAGGTTCAAAATAACTAGGGTTTATTATTCTTATATTTTACTGAAGACAACTGATTCTCTCCTGATTCTCTTTCTCTTTTCCCTTCTGATTACAACAAAAATCTAACTACCGAAAATAGGCTTATTCCTCAAAAGGAAACTAAGCTGCCAAGTTTTGTCTATGACAATAATACCAATTGAAAGTTCATTTGACTGTGGAGGCCTCCTCTCCACTCTGGAGCAGTTTTGCATTTCAACTTTAAAAAATGAAAAACCTGGCCAGGCACGGTGGCTCACGCCTGTAATCCCAGCACTTTGGGAGGCCGAGGTGGATGGATCACGTGGTCAGGAGATCGAGACCATCCTGGCTAACACAGTGAAACCCCATCTCTACTAAAACTAGAAAAAAATTAGTCAGGAATGGTGGTGTGCGCCTGTAGTCCCAGCTACTCAGGAGGCTGAGGCAGGAGAGTCACCTGAATCTGAGAGGCGGAGGTGGCAGGGAGCCGAGATTGCCGCCACTGCACGCCAGCCTGGGTAAGAGAGCAAGACTCCGTCGCAAGAAAAGAAAAATGAAAAACCTGAATGGACCTAGGTTCCTAACTTGGGAAGAAAGTACTTAAGTAAATGGATTTTGTTTAAAATAAAAGAGCTCTAAAAATCTACAGAGCAACTCTTTTGAAACAAGTGAAGACATTTTGAAGCATCCAAGTGGGATATGGTCATGAACATACTTTTTCAAAGACAGTCTGGTCAAATGTATCTGCTGCAGCGACATATTTGGGATTTGGGCAACGCATTTTGGATCTGAATATTCCCTAGGTTCTGCCAAGATAGCACCTGTCTTAGGAATTTCTCTGTCAAAGTAGTCACTAAAATGTTTAGGGTGAAGGCTGTGCCTGCAGCTCTGAATTGCAAAGTGCCACAGTGGTATGCATCTTCAGAAGTGGCTGAGAACCTTTTTTCGTTCACTTGTCTCTCCAGAGAAGACAGAGATGATGTCTCCCTCTTCAAAGATGGTCTTAAAATGATATCTAGAGGGTCAAAAAACAGAACAGACAAAATTATTTGGAAATAAAAAAGACTACAGGCAAATCAAATGTTCCCATGTTTTTAAAGCCTTTCTATGAAAACTGGTCCTATTTATTAGCGGTGAAATACAAACCATGCTATCAAGAATCTTAAGGAAATGGATTGCTGTTAAGTGATACTTCAGAATCCACCCCCCTAGCAAGGCTACTGCGCCATTACAGGAAGATAAGCAGAAAATCCTTGCCTCCCATAAAGGAGACCTTTGCTTGAAATACTGTAAACCATTCAGTGGCAGTTCTAATGCCAGTGATTCAAAATGTCGCTCTGGAAAATTTCAGTTAACCAGCAGTACCCAGGGTCTTTATAGATGAAGACAAAGACCAAGACTCTGTTGAGGGAGGAGACGCTAAAGAAGGTGATTAGCTTCTGAAAGTGCAGTCTTAAAGGTCCAATTTTTACATGCATTAATATCACATGTAGTAATCTACAGTACTAGGGGATGTGACTGATTCCTGCCTGGCTCTGTGTTGCGTGAAGCAGCAATAATCTAAGTACAATATCACCTTCTATCCTCCCACCCTCCACATCCTGCTGTCCCCCATCCCTGCCCTTCTACCTGTCAAAATGCAGAAGGAAATTGATTACCACGTGGAAAAGGTTATGCTCCTAGCCTTGCATTCTTAGAACATTTTGCTTTGGAGTCCTAGGATTCTTAAGAGAAAACACACACGCACACACATTTTTTAAGGTATAGACACTATCCTTGAGGAGCTTGTAATCTAGGTGGGTAGACAAAACACCCCAAAGAAAAATGATGTAACAATGTCTGGATGAAGACTACTAGTTCAACTTCTCAAGGGACTCAAAGCATTCCTTTGGAATTTCTTTATAAAAAAGAAGCAAGTGAATGAGTTAATTCAAAAATGGCTTCAGTTGAAATTCAAAGCAGGATGCACACTATGGGTAGACCACAGGCCAAGCCTAATTATGGTTTTGCCGCTCGGTGAGAGCCAGGACTAGCAAGGGTGAGGCAAGTGTGTACCTCCTACCATGTCACAAGTCTCCATCTAGACATGAAGAAGACATTTGACCTCTGGGTTTTGTTCAACCTCTCCATTTCCTGAGTTTCTGGGAAATAGACAGCCACGTATCATGATCCCCAGAATCCCCACTCTCTGCATAACCCCAGCTGCCCTGGGCCAAGGGTTTGGTGCCTGCAGGATTTCTGAGCCACAGCCTCCCCCCGATTTCACGCTTTGCCCCCACACCGGAGTTTACACCCAAGTCCTCATCCAAGATGCTAGCCCCTACTTCATCTCCATTATTCCTCAGCTCCATCCCTTGAAGATGAAACCCACTTTCTCTACATGGGATGTGAGTTCCAACATCACTACATGGGATTCCAGTTATTGCCACCATTATCCTAAGACTCCGGCTCCTCGACTGCCTCCGTTCTACCCATCTTCCTACATCCCTACCCCAACCAGAGCAAACTCAGTACAAACAAGGGCATAGCTCAGACCCAATGTACCCCTGTACTCAGTAATCAGGTCCTCTAGCCAAGGCTGGCATTAGAACTTCCCCAGGCTCTGTTTTCCAGCGTGACCCATTCCTACTCCCCCATACTTCAAAATGGTGCCACTGAGGTCTTGCGACACCTAGCATTCAAGCCTGTTCAGGTTATAAAAATTAGACAGTAAATTTTCCAAAACTCTGTCATCTCCACCTTATGGTCTTAAACGCTGGTAGCTATGCAATGTATTTAACTTTGAGATGTCTCTTTGTTTTCTTAGGAAAAAGCACATTGGAATCGGTGGGTTTCGGGATGCCTCTCAGTCATCATGCTTTCTGAGTAGTAAGAAACACGATGTGGCCAGGTGCAGTGACTCACGCCTGTAATCCCAGCATTTTGGGAGGCCAGGGCGGGCAGATCACCTGAGGTCAAGAGTTTGAGAACAGCCTGGCCAATGTGGCAAAATCCCATCTCTACTAAAAATACAAAACTGTAGCCAGATGCAGTGGCACACGCCTGTAGTCCCAGCTACTTGGGAGGCTGAGACAGGAGAGCTGCTTACATTCAGGAGGTGGAGGCTGCAGTGAGCAGAGATGGTGCCACTTCGCTCTGGCCTGAGTGACAGAGCCAGACCCCATCTCACAAAAAAAAAAAAAAACACCAAAAAGACATTACTCTCAAATATTTGCATCTTATGAAAATTCTAAGGAAGTAGTGAAGTCCTACAAAGTTTATTCAATTTTCCTTTTTTTTTTTTTTTTTGAGACGGAGTGTTGCTCTGTTGCCCAGACTGGAGTACGATGGCAGATCTTGGCTCACTGAAACCTCTGGCTCCTGGGTTCAAATGATTCTCCTGCCTCAACCTCCCAAGTAGCTGAGATTGGAGGTGCCCGCCACCATGCCGGCTAATTTTTGTAGTTTTAGTAGAGACAGGTTTTCACCGCATTGGCCAGGCTGGTGTCAAACTCCTGGCCTTATGATCCACCCACATTGGCCTTCCAAAGTGCTGGGATTACAGCTGTGAGCCACTGCACCCAGCCCTCAATTTTACTCGTTTAGTTGCACATCAGTGGCATCAAGAAGAAAGCCCCGATGAATTCTTCAGTGGCCTCTGGTCCATTGTGTTAACATAGACCTTCTAAAACCCAAGAGTAGTAACTTGGACACAAGGTGGTGCTAAGAAGTAAAAAATTAACTCTGGACCCTTTTCCCCAAAGGTTATCTCAAATACTCAAGGTTTTCGGGGACTTAGCAGTTTACAAATGTTTTCACACACATTGTCTTGTTAATTCCTCAGAACTAGGGAAGAATATGCTAGTCTCATGTTCTAAACATATAAATGAGAAAAATAAGGTTTCCTTAGGTTGTGTGACTTGTCCAAGATAACTCAGCCCAATCTAGGTCCCCCTTCTAAGTCTAGGTTTAGGGCCCTCTTTTCCTCTCCAACACACGTTAGTCTCTTTTTAGGTGAAGTAAGAAATTCTCAGTTGGGCTCCCATCAACAGCTGCCAAGCTAGGGATTTCTGAATGCACCCATGCCACTTACATCCTGTGCCTCGCTTGTGTTGCTAGGCAGGGACCAGTGGGTCCAGGGTGACTTTGTGTTCTCCAAATCCTTGGCCAAATTCTAGGATTTAAAAAATTACACATAAAAATTCTGGCGGGGGCAGGGGGTCCCAATGAGAAAAGATTAGTTCTGGCGATGCTTGGATTTATATCCACTTGGGTAGGACAGCCCCTGTCTAAGCTTTCTGCTTAATGCAGAGCTGTGGCAATGCTGTAGAAACACTAGCCTGAGGCTCCCAGAGCACCCTCTCCTGGTGCAGCCTTGGCTATCTCCTGATAGGGCTGAAGGTCTGTCTCTGCGTGCGAGCGGGAGGACCCTGGTCCCACCAACCCCCTCACAGCCATGTGCCATGTAAGCCAGACTCAGAGGTCTCTGCAGATGGCAAGTGAAAATCAGATGGCTCTCCTGTTGAGATGATCTCCTCATAGACCCCAAATACCTACAATGGGTGGTACATTTCTGGGTGTATGAGCTTCCCAGAATTGCCATACCAAATTCCCACAAACTCAGTGGCTTACAACAACATAAATGGCTTACAACAACATAAATGTATCGTCTGACAGTTCTAGAAGGCAGAAGGCTGAAATCAAGGTGTCAACCGGGCTGGTTCCTGCTGGAGGCTCTGAGGGAGAATTCAGTCCATGCCACACTCTAGAGAGAATTTGTTCCATGCCATGCTTCTAGCTTCTGGTGGCTCCAGGGTCCTCTGCACTCCTTGGCTTTCTAGACTCATCGCCCCCATCTTTCTGCTTTTATGTGGTTTTCCCTGTGTCTTTGTGTGTCACAAATATCCCTGTGGCCTCGACCTCCTGGACTCAAGCAATCATCCCACCTCAGCCTCCTGAGTAGCCGGGACTGTAAGTGCACACCATCATATGGAACTAATTTTTAAAACTGTTTGTAGAGATGGGGGTCTCCCTTTGTTGTTCAGGTTGGTCTCAAAATCCTGGGCTCAAGCGATCCTCCCAGCCCAGCCTCCCAAAGTGCTAGGATTACAGATGGGTCCCTCTTGGTTGCTTTCCCCCCTTCCTCCCTTCCTCCCTCCCTCCCTCCCTCCCTTCTTTCTTCCTTCCTTCCTTCCCTCCATCCTTCCTTCCCTCCTTCCCTCCTTCCTTCCTTTATTCCCTCCTTCCTTTCGACACTAATCATTGGATTTAGGTCATGTCCTAAATCCAGGATGATTTCATCTGGAGATCCTTATTAATGACATCTGCAAAGATCCTATATCCAAATAAGGTCACATGCTAAGATTCTAAGGGACATGAATTTGGGAGAACACTATTCAATTCCAAGCATTCACAACTTTTCTTGCTTTGAACTAATCCTCCAAGTTCTCTTGCTCCGAATTTAAAGATGGAGAACAATTGTCATTGTCATCCCCAGAAGAGCTCCTCATCTCCCTTCCTTGGGACACACCCCACCAGTGCTTCCTCTACCAGGATAACGCCACCCCCTTCACCTGCACGTTTCTCTACACAGAACATTCTCGTTTGCCAAGGTCATTCCGTGGAACCAATGTCCAGCGTCTTCTCTGTCCTCAGATCCCTCGGTATATATTCAACCTCCATGTGAAGACAGGGAATATCCTTTTGAGTTGAAAAGGATGTTAACTGGCTTCATCCATTCATTTTGTTCCCATTCCAAATCTGGATTTGCCTCCGTCTCTTGTAGCTTAAGAGCCCTTTTAATTAAGACATGACTCACAGATCATCTTCCCTGCAATATTATATGCCTTCGAATTTTTCAGTAACGAGCCTTGAACAGAACAAGGCTCAGTGAAAAATGCTAATTGAAGGATTTTTTCTTCTCAAAAGGACATTGAATATAAACCAATGTACTAAGCAAAATGTAGATGATGCCTCCCCTTTATCTGCTGTTCCTTCAAACAGAAAACAAAGTACCACCCCAACCAACCAACTCTCCTGGCAGGAAAAAGAAACGGCCTCAAATGAATGTTCTTCAACAAAGTCAGTCAGGAAGGAAAGGTGAATGTCGCCAATACCATTCAAAGCACCGCAGAAACTAGTCAATTTGGTTTCTTTCAGAGGCTGGAAGAAAATGTCCTTCTCCCCCCCGCCTCCTATTTTTTTTAAGTTACCAAATTCTTTCACATTTCTTTTCTTAGAAAACTGATATTATAGGTCGTTAAGCAACTATTAAAAACAAAAGTGAGTGAAACCCAAAGTGTGGGTCTTTTTCCTTTGATATTCTTTCCCCCCGAGTTTTCAGAAAACAGTTTTCAGAGGTGGAATATTTTTGTTAATGTCTTTGTGGGCGTTTCAATCATCTTTCTGTTTGTAATATCTCCTCAATAAGGCAGCTAGGGGAAACCTGCCTCGTCTTAGCACACCTGCTGTGCCAAAGCAGGAACACGTATTCCCCCAAAGTGGGATTGTTGATTTGCCAAACAGACCAGAGCTTGAAATTACCTGCCTTTTTGGAGTGCTACACCCAGATTTCATCAACTTGTGTAGAACGTGATTTTCAACGTCTCTGAGTCCCCTTCACCCACCATCATCCATGGGGCTGCAGCATAAGTTAGCCCCACTCTAGCCCCAGGTTCAGAGCTTCAGGGTCTCATCCTCTTGCAGATTTCTTTGGTGGTGAAATCTATCAAAGGAATCTCACAACAAATTACATGGTAAATTATCGTCTCCGTTCTGGGCCACTCTCCATGCCCCGCTGTCCGGCTCCGACAGGCAGCCGTGGGTGAGCTGCTGGTGCAAAGCCTCCGAGATAAGAAGATTACAGAATGTCATGTGCCTCCGGCGACTCAACTTCACAGTTCAACTTCTCCAGCCCAGGCAGTTCATCTGATTCGCATGGGTCACAAGCTGTTTCAATTAATGCCTCTCTAATGATTCAAGTGTGTGCCCTAATGTGGAAGGGGGAGAGAGAGAAGTCAAGCCAGGGACCTGAGCACCTCTGTCCTCTCCACCTTCTATCTCAGAAAGCTCTTTCCCAAGCTGACTTATAAGAAAGGAGAAAATGGGCTGGGAAGGAATACAGAATTCCTTTCAGACAGAAACCTTTTATGTCACCTTCCTGTCGTTACCAATGCAATTCTGTGAGTCTTCCGTGGCCTGTGGCTCCTAGAGTAGTGAATAGCAGCCCTGATATGAAAACAGAACGCAGGAAACAAATGAGCATTTTGAAAATAAAAAGCCTGGCTTTTAATCCTATTAAGATCATGCCTGCATATTTTGTTGTTGTTGTTAATTTCTCCCCCCCTCCCCTAAAAACTCTGAAAGAGATACCGATGTTCCCATTAACATAAATGCTGAAATCAGCATTTCCTTTGAAAGAAGTTGTTAATATTTGGAAATGGTCGGATTTCCAATCCAAGCTTTGATTGTTATTCTAGACTAGCCAGCAAGTGCCAAGGTCACAGGGAGATTCACCTGCAGACGGAGCTAAATGAATCCACTCGGCCACAATGCATGTATAATTTAGCATTCTCCTCTCCAGTACTTCCATGCATTCCTAAAAAATATTTTATTACAATAACAAATTGGTTTCAAAATCATGCATTATGTATTCAGAAATTAGGTCTGCCAGTGAAACCTGGATATACAAACATGCGCACTCCTGGGCAGGGCCGGAAGAGCACACAGATGCCAGGATGGAGCTCAAGAACAGTTAATTCTACAAGGAACCCACTGTCTCTTCTTTATTATCTTAATCTGCATATTTGGAAACTAAAGGAACAAACTGATCATTTGCTGTAAAGGGCAACCACCCGTTTCCTTTAATCACCCCCTCCATGAGAAGGCAGAGTGTGCCATGAGGCAGAGGGTTGTGAAGTCCTAAAAACAGGCTACCCAGGCAGTTTCCCAAGCTTTCCTTAAAAAAAAAAAAACTCTATTATTCCTTGAATATTAAAAGTCTTCTTTTCCTGTGATCTGACACTTCCCAGGTATACGTTTTACAGGAACTGGACTTTAACAAAGCTGCTTTGAAACATTAAAGATAAAGATATCAAAGCCGTCCTTACAAATTTGTGTTAAGAAATATACTTGCTCCTCCGTAAGCTTTCATCACTGAGTTATCCAAAAAAAGTTAACATATTCAGAAAGATCCTTAGGATTCCTGTCACAAATGCAACCCATATAATGTGTCCCTAATGGATGCTTGTTTCTGCTTTACAACTTTTCATCTGAAGTTAAACACACATTGATTTAGCATTCTTTTACAATATGAGGATGGTTTTCCCAGGCACAATAAACATGTTTTCTTAAGATGTCTATTTGTGAATAATTAAGACTAAAATGCTTTTCTGATTCCTTCCTAGGTTTTTTTCTAGTTTAGATCTTTATATTACACTTAGAAAAATTCCATCTCATCAAATGAATGGCATTAATAAATCCTAAGCAGGCAGGTTTTCCCAAATAAATGGTGAGTTTCATGATACGGAAGGCATTTGATCTTAAAAACATGAGAAAGAATTTAGTTGAGTTTTTCTCTTTGAAAAGTTTCTTGAGCATGAGCTTGATCTTTCTATATTAAAAGAAAAAAAATCTAGTTTATTTCAATAGGGGATTTGTTTTTCATTAACTTGCAAACTAAACATCACTGGTGTGTTTCTACTGGTGTACTAACTTGGTGAATAAAACAACGAATTCCTAAGAAAGCCACTTATAAATCTCTTTAAATTAAAATCAGTCTAATTTTTATTGTAAGACTAACATCATTATAAGACTAGGCATAGTATTTTTAAGGCAATGCCCAGAACTAAAATGTTTAAATCCTGACAAGAGCTTTTCATAAAGACTAATCGTGACTAAAATTAGATGCTGCAACCTTTTCTTCTCAAAAAAAAAAAAAAAAAAAAAATCTGCAAACACTGTGTTAAGACATCATTTCTCCTTAATTTCGTTTCGATGGAATGATATGACTAGACGTATAGCTTTTCTATAGTGAAATCATAAAGAATCATTTTCTCTAATCTAATCAGTAATTTCTAAAAATGGGAAATGGTAACAGCATAATTTTTAATTTCTTTTGTATTATAATTTAGGCTGACACATTAAAGCTTTGCTTTTCAGGGCGAACAATTAAGAAATTGTTGATAGAAATTAAATATTACTGACAATTGAAAATGCATTTTTTCTCATTTGAAGCATCTAGATATACTGCTCCCACCTCCCATCTAAGATAATCTAAGCTCAGATAGTATTAAAGTAAAGATGCACTGAAAAGCTTAGTTCTTTTGTGCTAAACAAAAAGGTGATTTATTTAAGTAATAAGCAAATTCCAGAATATGGAGAGAGATATAGTTTTAAATCCTCTAAAAATGCTTTAAGTTGTAATCTGCAGGCTAAATGATTAAACTCTCTCTGGGTTCCTTGGCTACAGAACTATATCCTCCATGTTAGCTGTGGGCTATTTGCAGCTGAATGAAAACTGTATTTTGTTATTAAAGGCAGTTCACATCTCACACCACCTTGTGTGTATAGTATACAGGCCAACACTCTTAATTTAGGGAGGCATTAAAATAGAATTATATTTTTTTAAAAAACATCTTCAATAATAATTACAATAATGACATTTCATTCCCACACATTGCAACAAATAGCTACACAGCCAACTTCCTAACTACTGGTATGAAAACACTTGGTCATAATTCATGGCACAAATCAAAATGTGTTACACAAACTCCTTTTTGGTTGTCATGAAAGGAGTGTCTCAAGTTGAATGTAAAAGGGCATTTCAATAACCACAATACTTTTTCGGGTGAACTGTAAATACATAATTCATATATTAGTGTGATAAAATATATAAGATCATTCACATAGGTAAAAATTAAATCAGTGAAAAGGACTAAATACAATTACAAATAAGCAGCCCAGAAGTTCTAAGGGAAAATGTCAGAAGTCAAAATGCTTTCTGATTCATCTTAAGCAGAACAGGAGTTTTAACACAAGCCTCTCTTAACAGCTACCCAGGCAGGATTTGAGGAGAATAATTCCCTAATGCCACTTAAAAAAGAAAAGTCAACCGAAAGCATCAAATGGAATTTGAATCTAAATATTCTTAAAAAAAAAAAAAACTTTTCCTGAATTGGCAGCTCAGAGAATCAAACAGATAACATTACAATAAGGTAGGGACAGTGAACATTCTTTGAGTGGTTTGGGGCTGTTTTATTAAGAGTGTGCCAGGAATTCCAGTTCTTAAAGAGTCACGGCCTGCATTCAGTGGTCTCCAGTTCTGTCCCCAACCTGGCCATCTGCCAAAGAATGACACACTTTGAAGGACAAAGTAAGAAACAGCTTTCCACACGCTTCTCAGACCCAAGCTCCTGGCTTCAGAGAGAAAACTCTTAGGAGCCTTAAACCTGGGCACTTTTTAGCAAGTCAGAAACAGAAAGGGAGGCAAGAGAAGGCAACATAAAGCTGTCTTGAGCCTCCCCTCTCTGTGGGTCTAATGTTGCTTGGTCCACAGAACAATCACAACAATAAAATGCAGTGTGTCCTGGGGTCCCCCTCTGAAAGAATAAAACTGGAAGCTGTCTGTCATGCTGAATACCGAACCAGAAGCTTGCGCCACGGGATTCGATGCCTTGTGCCTGGCTTGCATTCACAGGCAAGGCAGACAGATGTGTGGCCTTTGACAAAGCCAAGAGATGGGCATTTCAAAAATAAAATCATCTCCCAATTACAGGGAACCCTTCCTCCCTGGGATCCCAAAGCACTCTATCAACCTAAATTGGAATCCTGTCTACTGAGCTGCCTTCAATGCGGCCACTCCAGTATAAATTGGATCAAATGCTCTCAGATTAATTCCTGGAAACCTATATTCATTTTGTATATCTTTATTACAAAACTAGCCACAAGACCACTCTACAATTTTCATGATCAGAACAGCTTTCGAAGCTGGATTATGCCATGGTTTATCCCTCCGTGACCCCAAGCCATCTTGTTAGCTCCATTATTGTATATTCATACAACACACCTGAGCCCAAGATAATAAGAGAGTTATAGTGAATGAGGGGACAGGGTGCATTTTATTGCATTTTATGCACTGCTATTCTGCAATGATATTTAACCTGCCACAGACGCCCCCAGAAGTCCATGCCTCACTCCCATGCTCTCACTCGTACTCTGACACTGAAGACCCTCACCACCCTCCCCAACGCAAAAGGAAGGCAAATTAGCCTGAGGAGGACCTAGACTTCTTGGTGATGGTCAAACCTCATTTCTCCTGCACTGCTGTGGGTTAGGGGATGAAGGTGCTGCACAAAGAGAAACCCCCAGCCCTTCGCAGGAAAAGAGCAGGAGTTTTGCCTGCAAAGGGAGGATGAGACTAGCATATGCTTGGAATAGAAGATGGGAATGAAAGTGATCAATGATCTTAGCTGTAGTTGCATTGGATTCAAAATGTTGCGGTCAAGTGTGTTACAGTTGTCATTCTTTTTCTTTCTTTTTTTTTTTTTTTGACATGGAGTCTCACTCTGTCACCCAGGCTGGAGTGCAGTGGCATGATCTCAGCTCATCGCAACCTTCGCCTCCTGGGTTCAAGCAATTCTCCTGACTCAGCCTCCCGAGTAGCTGGGACTACAGGTGCGCACCACCAACATGCCCAGCTAATTTTGTATTTTTAGTAGAGACGGGTTTCACCATGTTGGCCAGGATCATCTCAATCTCTTGACCTTGTGATCTGCCTGCCTCAGCCTCCCAAAGTCCTAGGATTACAGGCATGAGCCACCACACCCAGCCACAGTTGTGGTTCTTAAATTGCTGCCTGCCACTGGCAGCTATCAGGTAAAGTCAACTTTATGAGGATGATTATAACCTATTAAATTATATATTAACTTATATTAATACAGATGCTATCGATAACTAAGATATTTGTAACAACTGTGTTAGAACCAAATCGTTTATTTTCCATCAGCGTGGTTGTTTCTCTGTTTCTTTATCCCTGTGTATATGAATATAAAACTATACACAACGTGGCCGGGCATGGTGGCTCACGCCTGTAATTCCAGCACTTTGGGAGGCTAAGGTGGGCAGATCACCTAAGGTCAGGAGTTCGAGACCAGTCTGACAAACATAGAGAAACCCCATCTCTACTAAAAATACAAAATTAGCCAGGCATGGTGGCGCATGCCTGTAATCCCAGCTACTCAGGAGTTGCTTGAACCCAGGAGGTGGAGGTTGCAGTGAGCTGAGATCGCACCATTGCCCTCCAGCCTGGGCAACAAGAGCAAAACTCTGTCTCAAAAATAAATAAATAAATAAAACTATACACAATGTAATAATCTACTACACTACATAAATGTGGATATGTGTGTGTCCATATTTATATGAAATTTAGGTGTAGCTTTATATCTCCTTTTTCTGACCACAGCTCTATTTTTCATTGGCCCACCCACAACTACCACAAATCCCCAGCCCGATTACCCGTCTCCTCTCTTTCTTCCTCCTTTCCCTCTCCTCCCTTTTTTGTCTGTCTCCCTTCTTTCCTTTCTTTTGAAATAATGCCAGCTTGGTCCTTAAAACAGGAAGAATAATGTAGAAAAGTAATCCATTATTCATCTATTCCAGGGAAACTTTAAGACTTGCGTTTTCTTATCCCTTCCCCCTAATTGTGAGGCTAAAGTACAATGAGACTGATTTCATATGTTGGTGCGAAAAAGAAATGGTCTCATTATTTTGTGGATTTGCCTGAAGCCCTCTAAAGAAATCACCTCTTTTTTTATCATTCCTTAAAGAAATGATGCAAAATTTCATCCAGGTGGGTGACTATGCCTTCACTGTAATGGACCCGGGTGAAATTCTGCATCATTTCTTGGGTCCACCCTGCACCCACTGAATCAGTGTGCTTTTCAACAAGATCCCTGGATCATTTTCATAAACCTTAGTTTGGAAGCCTGAGCCTAGGGGATTTTTCTTTGCCCATCTCTGGACTGTACTCCAGAACTTCCAAATCCAATTCTTTGGGAGTAGAGACCATTACTTGCATATTTATAAATTCCCCAGATGATCTGATAACTCTCCAGACTGAAAACATGCCCAGTTAAGGTTTGACTTGTGTGGCTTCTACAGCGACAATGACAATGGTTGAGGGGTTTTTCCTCCTGTTACCCCTCTGTGCTGATCTCTACGGTGGGTCTTCACTGCCTCTGCTTTCTGCGTCTGAGTCTGAGAGTCAGTGTCTTTGGCCAAGAGCCACCTCCCTGAACTGTCTTTCTGCTCCTTCACCCACATCATTCTCCTGCTTCAACTAAGCCAAATAACCATCAACTCTCTGATTTCTTTGTCACACAGGACAGTTCCCTGTGCTTCACTGCCTTCATACCCACTATGTCCCTCAAGGCACCTCTAATGACCCACAGCCCCTTGGAGGTCTTCTGCACCCACGAAGTCCTACTCAGCACTCTCCTTTGTTCTATCTTTAAGTGTTTAACTTTCAAGGTACCACTTTGGACTTATCCACATTCTCTTTTAAATGGTCCTCTTGCTAGCTGGGCGTGGCGGCCCACACGTGTAATCCCAGCACTTTGGGAGGCCGAGGCAGGTGCATCACGAGGTCAAGAGATCAAGACATCCTGGCCAACACGGTGAAACCCTGTCTCTCCTAAAAGTACAAAAAATTAGCTGGGTGTGGTGGCAGGTGCCTGTAATCCCAGCTACTCGGGAGGCTGAGGCAGGAGAATCACTTGAACCCAGGAGGCAGAGGTTGCAGTGAGCCAAGATCGTGCCATTGCCCTCTAGCCTGCCAAGAGAGTGAGACTCAGTCTCAAAAAAATAATAATAAAAAATAAATAAAAAGAAAAAAATGGTCCTTATGCTGTTTTGTATGTATGATTCGTTTTTAAAAAACTAAGCCAGCAGCGCACAGTTTCACTTCTTACAAATGCCCTCTTCCCATGTTCCACGTCACCACTATCTACTGAGGTGTTCTACCCACCCCACAACACATTAGGCATTAAGAAATTTTCAGAATCCTGCTCCTAGTACATGTGAGAAAAGAACTTCAAAAGGCCTCCAGAATTCTAACTAATTTGTCCCAAAAGACACCCACGGGAAGCGACAGGTTCCCAAAAGCATTTAAAAACCACGGGTTCCTTCTCAGAAGCTGTGTAAGGAGTTGTTGGCTAGGACCTTTAGCGATCTCCCTGCTCTGGGCACATGATGCTTTGTCCTTCATTTTATTGTTTCCTCCGTATGCTGATTGGTTTTCGTTCATTACACAACACAGCGTCCATGAGAACAAGTCATTTTTCAAGTTAACAGGTGCAGGATGAAATTAGATTAAAGTTTTGTAAATTTGCAGGTGGAAAAAACATCGACATGGGACCGACAGAAGAGGTCTGGAGTGAGAAATATACAGGAAAACACATTAAGATTTGTCTTATTTGGGGACATGAATATTTCTCATTCACACAGAAGGATTTTCAGGGGGGGGGAAATCTGTGCTCCTTCTTCTTCCGTCTCTATTTGTGTCAGTTTCCCTCCTGAGCCTTGCTTGTCTTGCCCTTTCTCTGGACGAGGGCTTCACTCTGGGTCTTGTCATATCTCACTCATGCGGTGGGGGCTCTTAGGTTCAGCAGGCAGAGAGCTGTGTGACCTGGGGCCATGTGAGTCTGTATCACTAGAGATGCTTTGTGCCATTCAATTCCTCTAAGCCCTGACCAGTTCAGACTGCAATGATTGTGTTTCTCTCTTGTGCCCAGGGAGAAATATGGCAGGCTTTACCGTGGGGAGATGTGCACACAAAACATATTTTCAGGATGAATGGAAGCCAAGCCCCGTCTTTCTCCCTCATCCGTTTCTTTTTGTCTTTCTCTTCTGCCTCTTGATATTTTTCTTGACCATTTCCCTCAATTTTTCTAATTCTCTTTCATACTTATACACACCCACTGAAATGTTCATGGCACCCATTGGGAAGAAAACACTTCATGGTGCTATTTTTTTTTAACCTTTGTTAAAAAACAATCCCCACTTAAGCAGCGACAGCCAGGACTCCGTAATCTGTACATACAATTTAATCCTTTAAAGAATCAGCAGGGCCCACATCAATCAAGAGCCTTCATCAACTTGTAAAAACAATATTTTGATTCAATCAGCTTCAAAGCCCTGAAATTCTCAGCTAATTAATGCAAGGTCACTGGAGGGCTGTGCAATAGTAGCTGGAACAGTGGTCAAATATTTACCCTGGGCACACTCACACGTTTGCATCACCAAAGGACCTGAGTGATGGTCAAGAATAGATAGTGCACCTACAGCTGCAGCAGGTTTCACCTGGCACAAGCATTTAAACAGATAATTATTACAGAGGGAGGAAAAACCAGAAATGATTCTTCTGTCATCATAGACCTACACACGGAAGGAAAAGTCTTTTAAAGGTACACGGAAGGGGATCTGCTGACAGCCTACTGGCAGTTCTGTTTTAACTGGTATGTCGCAAAGCAGAGAGCTGTTCTATGTGATCCTTCCTAGGACATTCAAACTAAATAACATTTAAAAATCAAAAAACTTTTATTTTAGGTTTAGGGATACACACGCAGGTTCATAATACAGATAAATTCATGTCATCGGGCTTTTGTTGTACAGAATATTTTGTCACCCGGGGTACCAAGCCTAGTATCCAATAGTTATTTTTTCTCTGCTCCTCTCTCTCCTCCACCCTCTACCCTCAAGTAGGCCCCAGTGAAAAATAAATGACATGCTTAAAACCTCATAAGACAGCAGATTCAATCCATGGGATCTTTTAGTTAGATCTAGATTCTAATAAATTTGCTGTGGTTTGCACCTTGAGACACTTTGGAACTCAATGTATGTTGTAGGGGAGGAGGGTGTGGGAGCACTCACAAAATCATACTGGCTATGCTTATTTCTAAGTGTGATTGCTGAGCATGTGAACAGGTCTCTACCCACAAAAACGTGTGATTTACTTAAACAGATGCAGACAGAGAAAGCATCAAGATGTCTTATTACTGATAAAAAATAAAAATTCGTATTTTTCCCTTAAAATATGGGAGACGTAGGCACTCTGAAAGGAAGTTCAGGTAGAAACTATATCTCTGCCACTTCCTTTTTCTTTACTTTTGGTGTCTCCTGTAAATCCTTTAAAATGGCACACGGTCAGCTGGGCGCGGTGGCTCACACCTGCAATTCCAGCACTTTGGGAGGCTGAAGTGGGCAGATCACCTGAGATCTGGAGTTTGAGACCAGCCTGACCAACATGGAGAAACCCTGTCTCTACTAAAAATGCAAAAAAAAAAAAAAAAATTACAGATGCATGCCTGTCATCCCAGCTACTTGGGAGGCTGAGGCAGGAGAATCACTTGAACCTGGGAGGCAGAGGTTGTGGTGAGCTGAGATCACACCATTGTACTCCAGCCTGGGCAACAAGAGAGAAACTCCATCTCAAAAAAAGAAAAAAAAAAAGGCATATGATCTTGGTTCTAACATTGAACTACATAGTTTTACAAAATGGTATTATTGGGGACACTGACTAAATTAGAGTAGATCATATATCTCTCTGTAGTATTTCTTGCAACTGCATATGAGTCCACAATTATCTCAAAATATAAAGTGACATTTAAAAGCTCATACACTGTATAGCTGTAGAATAGACACAGAGCTGAGCAGGATGTTTCCTTTTTTCCTTTTTTTTTTTTTTTTTTTTTTTTAGATGGGAGTCTTGCTCTGTTGCCAGGCTGGAGTGCAGTGGCACTATCTCAGCTCACTGCAACCTCTGTTTCCTGGATTCAAGCGATTCCCCGCCTCAGCCTCCTGAGTAGCTGCGACTACAGGCACATGCCACCACGCCCGGCTAATTTTTTGTATTTTAGTAGAGACAGGGTTTCACCATAGCCAGGATGGTCTCGACCTCCTGACCTTGTGATCCACCTGCCCCGGCCTCCCAAAGTGCTGGGATTACAGGCCTGAGCCACTGTGCCGGCCAGGCTGTTTCTTATGTTGTTAATCACTTCTGCTCACCTGCCTGTTCCCCCACTCCCCACTTCCCAACCTCCCAAAAAATTTTGAAAAGACCAAACACTAGGAGACTGTTGACAAGAGCTTTCTCCTTCCTCAAGATTAAGGGACTGAAGGTGTAATTTTGTTTTTAAAATTCTGAATTTATCTTCAATAAAAGAGGCAAAAATCTAATTTTTTTTGAAGAAATTAATGATTTAAATGATGGTCAGTTTATTTCCTTCTTAGGTCCCCCATAGTTTTACAGTTTTTACCCTGAGAATCTTAATAATTGAGTGAAGAGCTGCAGAATCATTTTTGTATGGAAGAGAAGTCATGGTTACAAACATGTTCCAGGTCAAATATCAAACCCATTCCAAATTAAGCTACGGTGGTCATTTCACTGATTCTCAGCAACACGCAGACTATAAACTTTTTCACTGTTGAACTTGCTGATTGATGTTAATCACTCTGGCCAAACTGGTTGTTGAGCCATCAGCATTGATCATTATCATAGACCAAATGGATGCGTGGGCCTGCTCAAGCCCAGCATTTTACAAATATAACACAGCTAAGATTCATAGGATGCTGCTGCCAAGATTATTTTTTCTTAAACATTCAAGCTGGTCTACCTGGGGTTACCTGATAAAACATTTGCACTGAATTGAATAGGCACTTCTCTCAGACAACTGATTAGATTGATTTTTTCCCCACTGTACTAACTGGTTATTTGGATTTTCTATACACATTTAAAAGATGTACGAAATCATAGATACATAGAATTTCAGCAATGAAGATGTCTTTAGAGATCATCTATGGTCTAGAGTTTTTGCTCAAGTTTTATAGATGTTAAATGAAATAAATAAAAGGCTGGGTGCAGTGGCTCACGCCTGTAATTCCAGCATTTTGGGAGGCCTAGGGGGGTGGATCACAAGGTCAGGAGATTGAGACCATCCTGGCCAACATGGTGAAACCCCATCTCTATTAAAACACACACACACACACACACACACACACACACACACACACAATTAGCTGGGCATGGTAGTGGGCACCTTTAGTTCCAGGTACTTGGGAGGCTGAGGCAGGGGAATCACTAGAACCCAGGAGGCAGAGGTTGCTGTGGGCCGAGATCGTGCCACTGTACTCCAGCCTGGCAACAGAGCGAGATTCCACCTCAAAAAAAAAAAGGGCAGGGGCGGGGGCGCGTGGAAAGGGGTATTTTCATTAAATGTGTTTGGGAAACTTTGACAAAGAGATTCAGTTGTTTCCCAGTTTGCTGCAGGAGTTCTCAGAGGCTCTAAAATGCTAAGAGGCTTTCTGATTCTAAAGAGGGACTATAATATGCAAGTTCTTCCAAGTTTATAGTCAACACAAACACTAAGATGTCATATAAACTATTTCACAGACATGGAAACAGACACTCAAGGAAGTGATATGTTTTATTTACAATACTCCCACTTATAAGGAGTTAAATCTAGAATCCAGGCCTCCAGATTCCCACTCTACTCCTTTTGACTGAGGCAAATGTGTTTATTTTTTATTATGAAAATTTCCTGACATATTTAAAAGTAGTGAAAATAGACAGCAACATCTATAACCTATCACTCAGATTCAGTAATTCTCTAGATTTTGCTTTACTCTTTGCTTTATATTTTATGTATATGTAAACCACAAAACAAAATTCTAAGGTCCCAGCCATCTGAATGCACATCTCCTCTTGGCCAGGGCATTCCAAAGTTAAGCTGAAAAACAAGTTCAGGCTGTGATGAGAAGGGAGAGCTGGACATGCCTTGTTATACCCTCTTCCCATTTGGAATTACTAATGAAACAGACAACAGACTTTTTTTTTTTCTTTTTTGAGACAGAGTCTTACTCTGTCACCCAGGATGGTATGCAGTGGCACGGACTCAGCTCACTGCAACATCCGCCTCCCAGGTTCAAGTGATTAACCTGCCTTAACTTCCCAAGTAGGTGGGACTACAGGCACATGCCACCACACCCAGCTAATCTGGGTATTTTTAGAACAGATGGGGTTTCACTGTGTTGACCATGCTGGTCTCAAACTCCTGACTTCGTGATCCACCTGCCTCAGTCTCCTGAAGTGCTGGGATTACAGGTGTGAGCGACCACACCTAGCTGGAACAGACTCTTTATGTCTGATAAGAAATACTTACAGTCTTTTCTCTCTGAAGCCTGCCATGTGGAGGCTTCATCTGCATGATAAAACCTTAGTCTCCACAACCTTTTATCGTAACCCAGACATTACATTACTTTCTATTGGTAATAACTCTTTCAACCAATTGCGAATCAGAAAATCTCTGAATCCACCTATGACTTGGAAGCCCTTTCTTGCATTTGTCCTGTCTTTCCAGACCTAACCAATGTGCATCTTAACATGTGCTGATTGACCCCTATGTCTCTCTAAGATGTATAAACCCAAGCTGTACCCTGACCACCCTGAGTATATGTCATCAGGATCTCGTGAGGCTACGTCATGGGTGCATCCTTAACCTTGGCAAAATAAACTTTCTAAATTGATTGAGACCTGTCTCAAATTCTTTTGGGTTCACAAATATATATTATACACATTATGATAAAATGTGTACAATATATAAATGACTAATTTATTATAGATTTTAATTATAAAAATATTCTATATATGTAAAAAATATTCTTAAATACTTTTGAGTTCACAAATATATTATACACATTATATATGTGTACACACATATATATAAATATAATATATTACAAAGTATAATGTAATATATAATACATATAATGCATTATAATGTATTATATAATGTCTTATACACATATGCATTTTTAAATATATTAAAAAATTATCCTTGGGCAATGTATAAAAAATTTACCTCTTATAAATATTAAATGAAAGCATCCTGTCTTTAGTATTAGGAAGAAATAATTATTCTATTAGGAGGCTTAAAATAGTGATCATCTAATTTTATGATTTCCTTTCTATGTGTTAGTTGGAATTTTTCTGTATAAGAGAAGTTTCCCCTTATTCACTGGGACTATCTAGTTACCTAGAAATAACACTCATATAAAAAAGACAGGGTAAATACTTATTATTTTTTTTCTTTTAGTTGCCTATTTTTCAGGGTAAGGAGTTAATTCTAATGGTACACAATTAGTGATGAATTGGGATGGCTGCTTTTGGTTTTCTCTCTCTCTGTCAGCAATATTCCCCCCACCTACACTTTTATTTGAAGGTCACTGGACTTAATGCATTTCTACTTCTTATTCTTTTTGATGCTCACAGTGTCCCATTTATTGCTTACAGGAATGCATTCATGTTTTTTTGTGTCCTTTTGATATGACCCACTAGACTTTATAGTTTCTTTGCTTTCTGGCACAACAAGATATCTTGCTGTGACCTCATATATTTCTTGCCACAGGCTGAAACCAGCAGCCTTTTAAAAAGTCTTAGTTCCTTTCGGTGGAGAATGGTATTTAGAGATCACAATCTGGACACTAGGCGTGTTCATTACTTTGGGGCTGCCATTACTTTTAGGCCTGTACGGTGGACAGATCTAGGAGATGCTCATCTTGCCTTTCCTAGAAAAACGTTCTTTATTTTCTCAATTTTTTGAACTTTCTCAACTAGGCAATGGTCAAGCTACTGGCCTTCTCCAAGTATTTTCAAGAGAGGAAAATCTTATAATATAGGAAGAAACCCACCAACATAGAGAATAAATCAGTGGCATTAATAAAAGAATGGTTTACCTTTGTTTATGTACATGATTTCATATGAAATATGTTAATTCCTTTCAAAGTCCTATCTATATTAAAATCTCAACTACAGCAGTTGGAAACAAAGCTTAATTATTTCTACTTTCATATACTGTCTGTATAAGTGGTATCATTCTGACTCCTTTATTCACATATCTGAAATCAGATTTGTCATTTGCAGGAATAAAAATTGTTTTACACTAACAGACCCTTGTTACTTTCAAATAGGTCCTAAGCATCAAGCTGAACAGTTTAAGTACAGCAGTGATTTCTGAAGTGTTATATTTAAGTAGTTATTAATTCTATTACAAGTACTGTAAACGGTTAACATTTGTGTTACCATCCATGTCACTGATCAAGCATAAAACTTAGAATGTATTTTCTATTCAAAATCGTAAACTGGGTATGTACATATGCTTCCCATTCCTTTCAAGTTTCCACTGAAATAACTACATTACTGCTTTTCAAAAGAATGATAGAATAATTGTACTATAAAAGAAGATACAGACCTGAACAATGGCTAGAAATTCGGGAATGCAGAAAGTAAATGGAGTCTCAGTTTACTGGAGAAACCAGAGTGAGAAAAACTGTGGCACAAAACCCTAGAGGCAAGAGTATTTTCCCTACAGGAGGTCTGGAGAAGTCTACCATGTCGAAGTGAGAACCCTTGTGAATATGTTCTTCACATTAGCTTTCACTCAACTGCCATGAGGTTGTTTAACTATATAAACCTAAAGTTGTAATACATTCACTTCCACAAAACTCCAAATGGTCAAATAACATCTCATTGCTACATATTTCTAACATCCTTCACAGTCAGGATACAGGAAGACAGAAGAAAAAATCAAGGCTAAATCTAACAATAACTGTTTTTTAAATTTATTTTTATTTTTGAGAGGAGTTTTGCTTTGTCACCCAGGCTGGAGTACAATGACACAATCTCAGCTCACTGCAACCTCTGCCTCCTGGGTTCAAGTGATTCTCCTGCCTCAGTCCCCAAGTAGCTGGGATTACAGGCACGTGCCACTATGCCCAGCTAATTTTTGTATTTTTTAGTAGAGACAGGTTTCACACGTTGGCTAGGCTGGTTTCAAACTCCTGACCTCAGGTGATCCACCTGCCTCAGCCTCCCAAAGAGCTGGGATTACAGGCGTGAGCCACCATACCAGGCTGATAACTATATTTTATCTAGACTTCCCATCCTAACCCAACTCTTGCATTGGAGTTACATAAGATGATACATAGGAAGAGTGCTTAATAAGCCATATAAAATCCACATGCTCAGATTTGGGAATTCATTCCAAATAGTAACAACTTTGTGAAGCTCCAGTCATTGCTGTACTGCCTTGTTTTAAATAAACTGTAACATTTGACTAATCCAAATATAAAAGGCCATAAGATTCATTTTTTTTGTACTAGTCTTAGGACGTAGAATTAAAACTGCAGGTTTGTGGGAAGTGTCTATGGACCACAGCTTTCCCAGCTATGAGGACCCTGACATGACCTTGGAACATACTTCACAAAAACTCAGCATGCACTGAGAATATCTGGGTCAATCAGGTTCCTTTCCTTCTCATCGGCTACCATTCCTGCACATCCCTCTTCCCCAAGAAATGAGCCTATAATATATATTCCAGATGAATATACTCCCATTTGAAACAAACCTAGAAAATCTAAATAAAAGTTTTAAAATCCACAACTATCTTACAAAAGAAGGGAAACCTGTGGTACTAGGAAGGAAAAAATGGGCTGAAAACCAGAGAGTAAATCACACGAGTGGACACTATGGATACTGTAGTAAGAATACAGGCATGTATTTCAAATTTAGAACCCCAGAGATATTGGTTTGAATGACTAGGTAGAGATAGAAAATAAGATTGTGTGTCCTGTGTGCTGTGGAGTTAAAGTAACCCCCCACATAATTTGGGACCATCAGAGATCTCACTCTTCATGAAAGGTAAGCTAGAAAGAAATTTTGCCATCATTATTAGGGAGATAACAATGAAATTTATCTCTATCTGGGATTTGGGTAGAAAATAAGTTATACTTGTACAGGCAAGGCAAATTCCAGAAATTAATGCACTACAAAATCTTTCTAGGTAGACATCCTCACTTCTATCATGCTCAGTTCAATCCATGCAACAAATGTCCCCCCTGTAAATAAACTCACAATACAATTGACAAAATACAGCATAAAAACTATCTTGAAAGAGAATCAGCAAAACCATTAAACAGAGTATTAAGACCCTCTAGAACTTTTAATAAAAGTGGACAGATTCCAATCAGATTCTGATACAGACTGTGATATGAATGTATACAAAATGATTAAAAATATATAAGAAATGATAAAAAGCATAGGAAAAAATAACTCACTAAGATATGTGAAAGGGCAGATAAAAAATAAATAGTACATTTACAAATTTAAAAAAATATGCTTAGACATTGAATTATAAGATCCCAAAAACAGGCTAAAGAGCAGATTGGAAATAGATGAAGACAGAATTAGTGTATTGGAAGGTCTATCTGAATAACTCATCCAAAGCACAGAACAGAAAGACAAAAATATAGAAAATGTAAAAAAGGGGTTAAGTAAGATTTAGAGAGAGAAGTTCTAACATACATCTAATTGGAGTCCCAGATGATGAGAAAGAAAGAGAATGAGGCAGAGGATATGTTTAAAATAATAGACACGTAATGGAAGTTAGATTAATAGAGCCTAGTAAATCCTAAGTAGAACAAATAACAGTAAATCTATATCTCAACCCATGACAAAGACAAAGAAAAGAGCTTAAAGGGGATATCACCACAGATTCCACAGAAATTCAAACCATCATCAGAGATTATTACAAACAACTCTATGCACATAAACTAGTAAACCTGGAAGAAATGGATAAATTCCGGGACACTTGCATCCTCCCAAGCCTAAACCAGGAAGAAGTCGAACCCTGAATAGACCAATAACAAGGTCCGAAGTTGAGGTGGCAATTAAGAGCCTGCCACCCAAAAAAGCCCAGGTCCAGATGGGTTCACAGCCGAATTCTACCAGACATACAAAGAGGAGCCGATACCATTCCTTCTGAAACTATTCCAAACAATCCAAAAAGAGGGGAATCTTTCCCAAATCATTTTATGAGACCAACATCATCCTGATACCAAAACCCGGGAGAGACTCAGCAAGAAAAGAAAACTTGATGCCAATATCCATGATGAACATAGATGCAAAAATCTTCAATAAAATACTGGCAAACCGATTGCAACAGCACATCAATAAGTTCATCCACCATGATCAAGTAGGATTCATCCCAGGGATGCAAGGCTGGTTCAACATAAGCAAGTCTATAGACGTAATTCACCACATAAACAGAACCAAAGACAAAAACCACATGATAATCTCAACTGATGCAGAGAAGGCCTTTGGCAAAATTCAACAGCCCTTTATGCTAAAAACCCTCAATAAACTAGGTATTGATGGAACGTATCTCAAAATAATAAAAGCTATTTATGACAAACCAACAGCCAATATCATACTGAATGGGCAAAAACTGGAAGCATTCCCTTTGAAATCTGGCACTAGACAAGGATGCCTCTCTCACCACTCCTATTCAATATAGTACTGGAAGTTCTAGCCAGAGCAATCAGGCAAGAAAAAGAAATAAAGGGTATTCAAATAGGAAAGGAGGGAAGTCAAATTGTCTCTATTTGCAGACGACATGATTGTATATCTAGAAGACCCCATCATCTCAGCCCAAAATCTCCTGAAACTGGTAAGCAACTTCAGCAAAGTCTCAGGATAAAAAATCAATGTGCAAAAAATCACAAGCATTCCTATACACCAATAACAGACTTAAAGAGAGCCAAATCAAGAACGAACTGCCATTCACAGTTGCTAAAAAGAGAAAAAAATACCTAGGAATATAACTAACAAGGAACGTAAAGGACCTCTTAAAGGAGAACTACAAACCACTGCTCAATGAAATAAGAGAGGACACAATCAGATGGAGAAACATTCCATGCTCATGGTTAGGAAGAATCAATATCGTGAAAATGGCCATACTACCCAAAGTAATTTACAGATTCAATGCTATCCCCCATCAAGCTACCGATGACCTTCTTCACAGAACTGGAAAAAGCCACCTTAAACTTCATATGGAACCAAAAGAGAGCCCACATAGCCAAGCCAATTCTAAGTCAAAAGAACAAAGTGGGAGGCATCACACTACTGGACGTCAAACTATACTACAAGGCTACAGTAATCAAAACAGCATGGTACTGGTACCAAAACAGAGATATAGACCAATGGAACAGAACAGAGGCCTCGGAGGCAACACAACACATCTACAACCAACCGATCTTTGACGAACCTGACAAAAACAAGCAACGGGGAAAGGATTCCCTGTTTAATAAATGGTGTTGGGAAAACTGGCTAGCCATGTGCAGAAAGCAAAAACTGGACCCCTTCCTGACACCTTACACTAAAATTAACTCCAGATGGATTAAAGACTTAAACATAAGACCTAACACCATTAAAACTCTAGAAGAAAATCTAGGAAAACCATTCAGGACATAGGCGTAGGCAAGGACTTCATGACCAAAACACCAAAAGCATTGGCAACGAAAGCCAAAATACACAAATGGGACCTAATCAAACTCCACAGCTTCTGCACAGCAAAAACAGTCATTAGAGTAAATCGGCAACCAACAGAATGGAAAAAAATTTTTGCAGTCTACCCATCTGACAAAGGGCTGATATCCAGAATCTACACAGAACTAAAAACAGATTTACAAGAAAAAAACAAACAAGCCCATTCAAAAGTGGGCAAAGGATATGAACAGACACTTTACGAAAGAAGACATACATGAGGCCAACAAACACGAAAAAATGCTTATCATCACTGGTCATTAGAGAAATGCAAATCAAAACCACATTGAGATACCATCTCACGCCAGTTAGAATGACAATCATTAAAAAATCTGGAAACAACAGATGCTGGAGAGGATGTGGAGAAATAGGAACACTTTGACACTGTTGGTGGGAGTGTAAATTAGTTCAACCATTGTGGAAGACAGTGTGGCGATTCCTTGAGGACCTAGAAATAGAAATTCCATTTGACCCAGCAATCCCATTACTGGGTATATATTCAAAGGATTAAAAATCGTTCTACTATAAGGACACATGCACATGAATGTTCATTACAGCACAGTTTATAATAGCAAAGACCTGGAACCAACCCAAATGCCCATCGATGATAGACTGGACAGGGAAAATGTGGCACATACACGCCATGGAATATTATGCAGCCATAAAAAACGATGAGTTCAGGTCCTTCGTAGGGACATGGATGAACCTGGAAACCATCATTCTCAGCAAACTGACACAAGAACAGAAAATCAAACACCGCATGTTCTCACTCATAGGCAGGTGTTGAACGATGAGAACACATGGACACAGGGAGGGGGAGCATCACACACTGAGGTCTGTTGGGTGGAAATAGGGGAGGGACAGCAAGGGGTGGGGAGTTGGGGAGAGATGGCATGGGGAGAAATGCCAGATATAGGTGATGGGGAGGAAGGCAGCAAATCACACTGCCATGTGTGTACCTATGCAACAATCTTGCATGTTCTCCACATGTACCCCAAAACCTAAAATGCAATAAAAAAAGAAAAGAAAAGAAAAAGCATATAATGTATCTTCGGAGGAGAAACAGATGGACAGCTGACTGCTCATCTTCAACAACGGAAGTGGGAAGCCCACAGAATAAAGTCAGCAATACATTAAGAGAAAGTAACTAGAAGTACACCCTTCAACATATAGTTGGGGGAAAGTATGTTAAGAACAAAGGTGAAAACCAAAAACAGTTTGCCAACTTCAGGGCATTACTAAAGGAAGTCTAACAGATACACTGTGGACATTATGAAAATTATTGCAAGTCAAAGATGAAGATGTGATAAGGTCAGGTCATAGGGATCGGCAAAGATTTTATAATGAAATCATCAAAAGCAATTGCAACAAAAGCAAAAATTGACAAACGTGATCTAATTAAACTAAAGAGCTTCTGCACAGCAGAAGAAATGATCATTGGAGCAAACAGACAATCTATAGAATGGGAGAAATTTTTGCAATCTATCCATCTGACAAATGTCTAATGTTGAGAATCTACAATGAAATTAAGCAAATTTACAAGGAAAAAACAAACAACCCCATTAAAAAGTTGGCAAATGACATGAACAGACACTTCTCTAAAGAAGACATACATGTGGCCAAAAAACATGAAAAAAAGCTCAACATCACTCATCATTAAAGAAATGCAAACCAAAACCACAATAAAATACCATCTCACACCAGTAAGAATGGCAGTCGTTAACAAGTCAAGAAACAGCACATGCTGGTGAAATTGTGGAGAAACAGTAACACTTTTACACTGTTGGTAAAACAAACATTCTGGGGCTTGTCTGGGGGAGGCCAAGGACAGGGAGAGCATTAAAAAAATAGCTCATGCATGCTGGGCTCAATACCTCGGTGATGGGTTGACAGCGGCAGCAGACTACCCTGGCACATGTTTGCCTGTGTAACAAACCTGCACATCCTGCACATATACCCCAGAATTTAAAGCAAAAAGAAAACAAAAAACAAAAACAAACAACAAAAAGAAGTGATAAGAAATGAAAGGCACAGGGAGTGACAAATACGTGGCTGAATCTAAAGAAACACTGACTTAGTATGTAATGACTTGTGGGATTAAATGAATAGAAACAAAACATGGCAACAGCAGTCGGTAGGTAATAAGTGCAGTTAAAATGTGTCAAGGTCTTGGATGATTCAGGAGTAGGAAAATGTACTGATTAATTTTAGAATTGGATTAACTTATATGTAATTAACAAAAAGAAAGAAAAAAAGGCATTTAACTTCTAAAGTAGTAGCAGAAAAAACTAAACATGGGATAACCAACTAATCCAAAAGAAGGTAAGAGAGGAAATAAAATGTATATGGAAATACAAATATAAAATTCAAAATAAGATAGTAACACAAAATAAGGAAATTCTAAACTAAGAAAATAGACATGGACTACAACTATACATTGTTTATAACAGACTTATTAAAATACAGAAAAGGCCAGGTACTGTGGCTCACGCCTGTAATCCTAGCACCTTGGGAGCCTGAGACAGGAGGATCACCTGAGGCCAGGAGTTCAAGACCAGCCTGGCCAACATGGTGAAATGCCGTCTCTGTTAAAAAAAAAAAATTAGCTGGGTTTGGTGGCACATGCCTGTAATCCCAGCTATTCAGGAGGCAGAGGCAAGAGAATCACCTGAAACCAGGAGGCAGAACTGAGATCACACCACTGCACTCCAGTCTGGGCAGCACAGCGAGACTCCGTCTCAAACAACAAACAAACAAACACACAAACATAAATATAGAAAAGATGGAAGTAAAAAATGAAAAAAGAAAACCATAAATGAAACATTCTGGGAGGAAAAACAAAACCGACAACAGCTATACTATTATTGGACAAAATAGACTAATTTAAAAATGTACTATGACTATCAGTTCCTCAGAAAGATTTTTGAAAAACTGAAATGTACTTCATGATACAGTCTCAAATAGGTAAAATAAAAATTGATAGGACTGCCAGGAGAAACAAGCAAATCAACGGTCATTAATGAAGGTTTTAACTCGTTTGTGTTATTGACAGATGAGGCAGACAGAAAACCAGTAAATACTAGAAGATCTGAAAAACACAAAACTAAAATTGACCTACTGGACATATTGTTTTACCACATGAAACAGTTAGTATTAGATGACTTAAACGCTGTCTGAGGTTAGTGAAATTGACATATACTATATATTCTATAGTCTCTCTAGCATTTTTAATAGAATTCTGTTCCTTAATTTTTTTTGATAATTGGACTGTTTTTGCTATTATTTTCTCCACTATGTAAATACTGATGTCTTCCAAAGAATGCTGAATACTTTTTTAAAATATGAATTTAAACAGACACAAGACCACTGAAACAGGCTGGAACGTCAATTTTGCCTTGGGAGATGGCTCTGTGAAAGAAACAGCGACATTTTTGCCTGGTTCTTCAAAAACTATATTCTGCAGAACTGAGTCTCAAAGGCCTGGGGAGAGGCCCAACTCTGTTTCAAAAGATCAATTCAGAGTCATGATAGAACCTACTTTACAAATTACAATCTGAGATTTATGACAATGACTTAACATCTGCAATAGGGAAGGTGAAAAATTTAACTAAGTAAATATACCAGCAGATAAAAGACTTTAAAAAAAAAAAAAAAAAACTGAGATGTTTGGAGGTGTACATATTGCTTTTTAGAGGGAACCACAATTGGTGATAAAAATCGGCTGTGTAACAATTGCAAATGACCTGCACGATGGTTAGATGTTGACGAAGGTGCACCAAACACACACCAAAACCATAACTGTCGCCAAAACGCTTTAAGTGACTGCATTTAAGCAACAGAAATCGAACTAAAAGCAACCCATATCGGTTACCAGACATATACCCAAATGTCTGCATGTCCACACTCCACCACGCTCATCATCAATTCCCAGAGCAAAAGCAACAGAATTGGGCTATGACGTGTGTCCAGCATTCTCACCAGACTTGTATCCAAAGTGTTGCCACTTTTCTCAGGATGTGGAGCACTTTCCAATAAAGAAAACATACCCAATGGAGAAATAGTAATTGGAGAGTTTGAATAATTTACAGTCTAAAAATGTCAAACTTTATCAAAATGAAATATATCATACAATAGTCTATTCCAAGAAAAACTATCAATGTTAATTGCATACATTTTAAATAAACAAAACATCCTTTTCAAAAACATGCAGGATTTTCATTTTGACCTGCGCAAACAGCAATTTCACATAGTACAAGTTAAATAAACATAGTACAAACACCAAACAGAACAGAATATACATTCTTTTCAAGCACTTGTGGAACATTTACAAAAATGGGGCACACGGGCTACCGATGGCAAAGCAAATCTCAGCAAATTTCACAGGACTGCAATGACAGACAATGTTCTCTGAATACATGTAGTTAAACCAAAAATGAACAACGTAAAGGTAAGTAGGGAAACTCCTATGAATTAGGAATTTAGAAAACATTTCTAAAGAAGAAAATCCATAGCTCAAAAAAAGAATCATAACAAACTAGCAACTATTAGAATTGAATGACCAAGAAAATGTTGAACTACATTTTAAAAGTTAAAGAATGCAGGTAAAGTTGTGCATAGAAGAAATGATACTACTTTAAATGTTTAGAAGGAATATACATCCATTTTAAGAAAACAGAAAAAAAGTATACAGTGTATCCAAAAAGCTTGGATTTTTAGATGTCACTATGACTGTGTAAGAAAATGAGAGAGAAATATATTCAGCCCCACCAAGGACATGCCATCATCAAAATTCAGTCTGTAGAAAATGCTCTATAATAAATAGTTTTTCTTTAACAAATGAACTGCTGGGGGTTGGGGGAGAGAGAAAGATCTAGAAAGAATGTGTGTGGGAGGGGTGCAAACAGAGAGAGACAGAGACAGAGATAGAGGAGAAACATATAGAATAAAAGAGATCCCAGAGTCTGGTTCAAATAAAAACTGATTTTAAAAAATGACCTTTGGCTGGGCACGGTGGCTCACACCTGTAATCCCAGCACGTTGGGAGGCAGAGGTGGGCGGATCACAAGGTCAGGAGTTTGAAATCAGCATAACCAACATGGTGAAACCTTGTCTCTACTAAAAATATAAAAATTAGCCAGGCGTGGTGGCATGCACCTGTAATTCCAGCTACCCAGGAGGCTGAGGCAGGAGAATCACCTGAAATCAGGAGGCAGAGGTTGCAGTAAGCTGAGATGGTGCCATTGCACTCTAGCCTGGGTGACAGAATGAGATTCAGTCTCAAAAAAAAAAAAAAATGACCTTTATAGGATAATTGGGGGAAATTTGAACCCTGACTGGATATTTAATTATATTAACAAAATATTTTTTAATATTCAGCTGTGATAGTGGTATTATGTTAAAATTTTTTCTTCTATTTTTAAGTGAAAAAAATCATGATGGAAAAAAAGCATATATGTTATGCTACCATTTAGCTACGAAGGGGGATATTATATAAGTAATTATACCACTGTATGTGTATACATATGTATATATGTAACATATATACATTTATATATACAAATATGTTTACATGTATATATACATGTATATTTATATAGAGACATGTATACATGTATGTATATGTATATATGTATATAAAATCATAAAATTTACTTATATGTTGTATCTTCCTTCTTAGATAAATGGGAGAATATATATGTTTTCTTCCACCTTGATTTTTCACACTTAAAATTACATATATATTATATATGATAAAAAATAGAAGAATGGGTCAAAAATAAGCATAATGGTTACACAGAAGGAGAAAACAGAAAGAGTAAAAGAAGTGATATTAGCCTTGAATATACCCTGAGGCTGGGCATGTGACTCACATCTATAATCCCAACCCTTTGGGAAAGCTGAGGCAGGAGGATCTCTTGAACTCAGGAGTTTGAGACCAGCCTGGGCAACATAGTGGGACTTTGTCTCTAGAAAAAAAAAAATGCCAGGCATGGTGGCATGCACCTGCAGTCCCGGCTACTTGGTAGGTTGAAGTAGTAGGATCACTTGAGCCCAAGGGGTCAAGGTTGCAGTGCGCTGTGATCACACCACTACACTCCAAACCAGGCAACAGAGCAACACCTGTCTCCACAACGAAACAACAAATATATATACACACGTATATAAAATAAATGTATATATATATCCTGTCTTTGAAACCTGGTAAAAGTACAAAACAGCAATAAATTAGAAATGCAATCCCTAAATCTGAAAGTACAATGAAATAAGTGACCCTAACTGTGTAACTAGTTGGAATCATTACCTCTCAGAGAAGAACTATTCAAAGTGTTTTCAGAAAACAAGTTGACAGTACATCTAAATGGAATAGACTCTAAAAACTTCACTGTTTTCAGCCAGGCACGGTGGCTCCCGCCCGTCATCCCAGCACTTTGGGAGGCTGAGGCGGGCAGATCATGAGGTCAGGAATTCGAGACCAGCCCAGCCAACATTGTGAAACTCTGTCTCTTCTAAAAATACAAAAATTATCTGGGTGTGGCGGCAGGTGCCTGTAATCCCAGCTACTCAGAAGGCTGAGGCAGGAGAATCATTTGAACCCAGGAGGCGGAGGTTGTCGTGAGCCAAGATTGCACCATTGCACTCCAGCCTGGGCAACAGAGTGAGCCTGTCTAAAAAAAAAAAAAAAAAAAAAAAAATCATGGTTTTCAATAATCATGTTGGTGGTGGTAGTGTTGGTATTGTTAAGCTGAGACTTTCATAACATATTTTGTGGGATAAAGAAAAGAAGCAATCCTAACGGCACAGGAATTTGGGGCATGGGAGAAAGGACCAGCGGATGTAGAGGTGATACAGGTGAGTAAAAACCTGATTCATTTGTAGGTGAGTAAAACCCTGAATTTGAATTGGGAATATCTGTGTGAACTCATGATATAAACAAAACATTTTTCAACAGTGTCTATTAAAGACTCCTAAAAACCATAACTGACCTACTACCTATGAGCAGGTCTAGCATCTAGATTGTGTCTCTAATTATTCTTTCCAACCAATAGGAACCAGGGCTCACTGGAAAAACAACTGATTCCCCATTTGGGACAGGAATTGTACAAGATGAGCATGGGACATGCTGGAAAACAAGGATGATGCCAGTGATGACAAAGGCTAAATAGAAAGCACACGGGAGCCAATTTAAAGGGACTCCCTCTGGCTACAAGTGGGTCAAGAGCAGCAGCAGTAACAATAAGTTGACCACATTGAAACACATCAATATATTTAAATCCAGGAGTTCGTAATAACATTTTTTATGACATTGGCCATCATTAGAGCATTCTAGAGAACTCAACTCATTATTTTGTAAACTGGTAAATGAAGGGAAATAATCAAATATTTGTCAGCATACAAATTTTACCTGTAACCAGATATTTGCTGGGGAGAAGTTATTTAGTTTAGTTTAGTTTTGTTTTGAGAAGTGTTCCAATTACCAAATAGAAAGTTCATAATAAAATACTGCCATTTCACAATCACTAATGAGCTAACAGATCAAGGTCATGATCACCAACAGTTATAACGTCACAACAAGGAAAATGAGACATTGGGTGTCATCTCCTGATGGAGGATGATATCTCACCGCAGGCTGGCCCCGAACTCCTGACCTCAGGTGATCCATCCACCTTGGCCTCCCAAAGTGCTGGGATTACCACCCTGCCCAACATGGTGAGACCCCACCTCTACTGAAAATACAAAAATTAGCTTGGGTGTGGTAGCACATGCTTACAATCCCAGCAACTTGGGAGGCTGAGGCAGGAGAATTGCTTGAACCCAGGAGGCAGAGGTTGCAGTGAGCTGAGATTCCACCACTGCACTCCAGCCTGGGGGACAGAGTGAGACACTCTCTCTCAAAACACACACACACACACACACACATACACACACACACACACACACAAAAGATGAAGAAGTTCTTTGCTTTTGCAGAGATATTCAGATGGTTGTAAATAAAAACATATGTATAGTTTTTTTCTTCAAATAATCCATGGGGAGAGAAGGTGGTGGGATGTGGAAGAAATAAGATATTATGAATTGACAGTTGCTAAAACTGGATGATGGATGTGTGAAGGTTCATTATGCTATTTCCTGTACTTTTATATACATTTTAAAAGTTCCAAAATAAAGTATAAAAAATAAAAACTACCAACTTTTCATATTATTTAGAGATACGTGCTGAAATATTTATGAAGTAAATGGCATGCGGGCTGGTGTTATGCCCTAAAAAAATAATTCCAGGGCAGGGGAGAGTGGGAGGAAATGTGGGTAAAACAAAATTGACCATATGTCAGTAACTGTTGAATGTAAATGATGGGCACCTGAGGGCTCATTTTACTCTCCTTGCTACTGTTGCATATGCTTGAAATTTTTCATAATGAAAATTTTTTCTAAATAGAGAATAATAGAAAGAAACAATAAAAGAGCAGAAACAAATAGAAATTGAAAAAATATGCAGAGGAGTAATTCAACAAAACTCAAATCTGTAACTTTTAAAAGATTAATAAAAACCAACCACTGGTATGACAAATCAAGAAAGCAATGGAAAATATAAAAAGCAGTATTAGTAACGAGAATGAAAATCACTTCTAGATGTGCAGATGTAAAAAATAAGAAGATATCATAAATAAGTTTGTATGAATAAATTCGAAAATTTGGAACAAATTGACAAATTCCTAGAAAAATACAACTTATCAAAGATGGTCCAAAAAGAAAAGGAAAACCTAAATATTCACCATAAACATTAAAAAAACAATTGAATCAGTAATAAAAAATCCCTCCACAAAGGAAACTGAAGTCTTCAGTGGCTTCACCAATGAGTTTCACCAAATAATCAGGAAACAAACACTTTTAATATTACTCAAACTATTCTGAAGAACGGGAAAAAGGGAACTGACCCCAACAGATTTTATGAGGCTAGCAAAACCTCGACGTCAAACTCTGACAAAAACATTATGAGAAAGAAAAATTAGGGAAAACATCAATCAATAGGTGTAAATTTCTAGCTCAAGTATGAGCAAACTAAATCTAGCAATAAATAAAAATGATAATATATCATAACCAAGCAGGTTTTATTCTAGAAATGAAGAGTTTATCATTAGAAAATTAATTACAGCTGACCCTCCATTTCTGCAGGTTCTGTATATGTGGATTCAACCAACCATGGATTGAAATATAGTATTCAGTAGAAAAGAAAAGAAAAGAAAAGGGAGGAGAGGAGAGGAGAGGGGGAGGGGGAGGGGAGGGGGAGGGGAGGGGAGGGGAGGAAAGGGAGGAAATAATATTCAAATACTATGCCATTGTATATAAAGGCTGTGAGCATCTGCAGATTTTGGTATCTGCAGGAATCCTGGAACGAAACTCTTCTGGATACTGAGGGATGACTGTACTGTAAGTCACCACATTAACATATTAAAAAGAATAATGGCTGGGTGCAGAGGCTCACGCCTGTAATCCCAGCAGTTTGGGAGGCTGAGGTGTGTGGATCACATGAGGTCGGGAGTACGAGACCAGCCTGATCAACATGAAGAAACCCCATCCCTACTAAAAATACAACATTAGCCGGGTGTGGTGGCACATGCCTGTAATCCCAGCTACTCGAGAGGCTGAGGCAGGAAAATTGCTTGAACCCAGGAGGTGGAGGTTTTGATGAGCCAAGATCGCACCACTGCACTCCAGCCTGGGCAACAAGAGCGAAACTCCATTTCAAAAAGAAGAAAGAAAAGAAAAGAAAAGAAAGAAGGAAGAAAGAAAGATGATGCAGTTTACTCAATAGATCAAAAAAAGACAGAACTTGATAAAATTAAAATCTATTTATTCAACATAAAATAATTTGCTAACTTTTAGTAAATTAGAAATAGAGCTAAGTATCCTTTGTCTGATTCAATGTATTTACCCATGTTAAACTCTTAATGGTCAAATAGCTTCCTATTTGAAACTAGGATTAAGAAAGGATGCCCACTCTTGTTATTCCTATTCAGTATTACTCTGGAGGCCACAGCCAGTGCAAGAAGAGGCGTGAAAGGTAAAAATGATTGAGAGGCTGAAACAAAACTATTTCTATAAGATGTGATTGTGAAAGTAACATAATAAAGGAAATCTAAATTGAAATTAGAATTAATAGGAGAGTTTGGCAATATTGTACTAACTCAATATTTAACAAACAATTATATTTTTATAATCAAATTCAGTTAAATTAAATTTTAAAAAGATATCATGTAAAATAGCATAAAATGCATCTAGAAGAAATCTAAACATTTATTGGAATAATTTAAAAGATCTAAATAGAAAACCATGCCATATTTATCGCTGGGAAGGCTCAATAGTTAAAAATATAAAAATGAAAATAAATCAATTACCTGCCAGTGGATGTATAAGCTTGCAGGTAATTTCAAAGAAAATCCCGATCAATAGAGGTTTTATTAGTGAAAATTTACAAGAGTAATTAAGATAGAACTAAGACTTGGGAAGTGATAGGACTTATCTTGCCAGAATTTTTATAAAGCCATATTAATCAGAATAGTGTGATACTAATGGATAGAGGATAACATGGCCAATGTAACAGAAGAGAGTCTAGAGGCAGAGTTAGGAATATAGAGCTCTATATAGTAACACAGGTGACACTGCAGAATCAGTGCAGAAAGGAGTACTCTTCTCAATAAATGATGCTGGAACCACTGGCCGCCCACGTACCTAACATTGGTAAGTGATATTTTATCACGTAGTTCCAAATATTTTCCAGTGTCCGTGATAGTTTCTCTTCATGTCATGAAATACTTAGAAATGTGCTTTTGTTTCCAAGATAAGGTTTTGACATTTTGGTTATCATTACCCTTTGTTATTAGTATTTGTGTATGGTCTGAGTACAGGGTCCAATTTCATCGTTAGCCATGTGGGAAGTCAATGTTCTTATAACTCGTGTTCCATTTCTTGTCAATACCCTGGAGAAGTCATTGCATAGGTCTCTAAGGGAACACGGTCCCTTTCGGATGAGGAACATGAGGAATTTTGTTATGGGGGTTGCTTGCACAAGCAGGAAGATGATACAGGATGCTTTCCCTGAGAGTAAAGGAGCTCATTATCCCTCCTTTCCCACACAAAAATAACTTCTCCCTCTGTGTCCCTCTTCTTGTCAACAACATTACCATCATCCCCGTTACCCGAGCTCGAGACTGCTTACCCGACTGTCCAGCCTCATATTTATTTCTGCCTCCACTCTTTTCTTCCAGGTCAGTACATCCCATGGGCCAGATGATGGCCTCCAATGTCCTCTAGCAAAGTGTACCAAGAACTGCTTGCTTGCTAAATCCAATGGACAATTTTTGGTCCTTAACTTCCTTGACCTCTCAGCTGCATCAAAAGGATCGACGATTCCCTTCCTAAAACATTCTCTTCCCTTGGCTTCCATGACTCCTTTTTTTCTGGTTTTCACCTTACTTCTTTGGCCATAACCTTCAGCTCCCCCTTCCCCTGCCCATTCCGTAATTGCTCAGGTTCCCTGGTTCTGGGCTGCGCCTTCTTCCGTTTTGACTCTATGCACACTCTGCGGGTGATACATCTTACGGTAGCAATTACCATAGATGTGCCAAAGGCTTCAACACTTATCGAAGCCCAGATTATCTTGACTGATACCCAAATTTGTGTCACTTTACCGGTATCTATTCTTAAATATCTCCCAAGAGCCTCAAATTCACTTGAACTGACTTTACCATCTTTCCCCCTCAATACTCACCACTCCGAACTGGTCCCTAACTCACTGAACCTTGCAACTGGTTACCTATGCCTGAGGGTCATCTGCGGCACCTTCCTCTCCCTCACCTCTGCATCCCAAAACCCAGTACATTATATCTATCCCAAATCCCAGGAGATTCTATCTCCTACGTGGCTTTCATAGCAGGTATCTTCTCTCCATTTCCTCTGCCCTATGTCAGGCCACCATTTGCTCTCTCCTGATCATTACTTCCTTTTTTTTCTTTAGATGGAGTCTCGCTTTGTCACCCAGGCTGGAGTGCAGTGGTGCCATCTCAGCTCACTGCAACCTCTGCCTCCCAGATTCAAGCGACTGTCCTGCCTTAGCCTCCTGAGTAGCTGGGACTACAGGCGCATGTCACCACGCCTGGCTAATTTTTTGTATATTTAGTAGAGACAGGGTTTCACTGTGTTAGCCAGGATGGTCTTGATCTCCTGACCTCATGATCCGCCTGCCTCAGTCTCCCAAAGTGCTTGGGATTACAGGTGTGAGCCACCACACCCGGCCTTGATAATTACTTTCTAATTTGTTCCCCAACTCCTTTTTTTTTTTTTTTTTTTTTGGAATTTAATCAATATCTTTTCCTTTTATTTTAGATTCAGGAGGTACATGTGCCAGTTTGTTACCTGGGTATAATGTGCAATGCTGAGGTTTGGGGTACAAATGATCCTGTCACTCGGGTACTGACCATAGGACCCAACAGTTTCTCAACCCTTGCCCCCCGCTAACCTCTCACAGTCCCCAGTGTCTATTGTTGCCATCTTTACGTCCATGAGTACCCAGTGTTTAGCTCCCATTTACCAGAGAAAATACGCATTAATTTGCTTAGAATAATAGCCTTCAGCTGTACCCATATTGCTGCAAAAAACATGCCTTCACTCTTTTATGGCTGCATAGTACTCTATTTTGTGTGTGTGTGTGTGTGTGTGTGTGTAGATATAGATATATAGATATCACATTTCCTTTATCCAGTCCATTGCTGATGGGCACCTACGTTGATTTCATGTCTTTGCTATTGTGAGTAGTGCTGTGATGAACATGCAAGTTCATGTGTCTTTTGGTAGAAGGATTTATTTTCTTATGGGTATATACCCAATAATGGGATTGCTGGGTTGAACTGCAGCTTTAAGTTCCTTGAGAAATGTATAAACTGCCTTTCACAATCTCCAAACAGGAGTTTTGCTAAATGATAGTTCTGTCAATGCCTCCAGGGTGGAGGTTCAGCCTGCTCCCATCTCTCTCTCTCTCTAGCTTCCTTTCTGATCTCCTCCTGCACCGCTAGCCACACTGTGCGGATCACCCCCACCACCACCCTTCCTCCTGCAAGGGGACTTCTTTCAGCCTTCTCTGATGGCCCTAGTCTAAGGACCTCCAAACACATTGCCCAGAGAAACCTTAGTGCCCTCTTCACCACCTGCTCCCATCTCAGCTTTCATATTACTATTTTCAGAAAGCTTTCCATGGTTAGGATAAGCATTTCTCCTCGATGTTCTCGTAGCATCAATCATAGCACAGTCAATCATGACACTCAACTTCCATGATCTATTTCTCTGTCTTCTCTGCTGAACAGTAAGCTTCTAGTGGGTAAGGAACGTCACTATAACTCACCATTCTATTTCAGATCTGCTGCAGTCCTTAGTGTCTAGTACACAATAAATACGTGCTGTACAAATGAAGGCCTCCTACACACGTCTGCCATACTGACTCTACTTAAAGCATAATGCACAACCTATCACCTTTCTTGAAAAGAAAATCAGTGATGTCCTCAATAAATGCTGAACAAAGTTCAGATGCTTCAGCCAGGCATTCATGGTGTCCACAGTCCACGCCAGCAGACGTTTCTGGATATTGTTCACCACCACATGTTCTGTTCTCCAGCCAACCTGAATGGCTCATATTTCGTGGTCGTGTGCACCACCGACTCGCACCTCCCTGCCCTGGCTCGGGCTCCTTCCAAACTCAATACGTTTTCTCCACGCATCTCAGTCCTACTTAGCTTCTCATTTAGAATCCCACAACCACGTCACCTCTTCCATGACGCCTTCCCTGATCTCACCCTCTGGAAATTGCTTCCCCCGTCCATTGGCCTTTCATGACATTCGGACTGTGCGTTTTTTATGGGCCTCATCACTCTGTAGAATATCTATTTAGGTTTGCCTTTTCTCACTCAGGGGGCAAGCTCCTTGAGGGCAGTTAATGCATCTTTTTGAAAATCTGTGTGTACTGGTTGAATCTGAGGTGAGAGGATTGCTTGAGCTCAGGAGTTTGAGGCCAGCCTGGGCAACACAGAAAGAGCCTGACTCTACAAAAAATGTTAAAAATTGGTCAGGTGTGGTAATGTGTCCTTGTGGTCCTAGCTACTCAGGAGAATGAGATGGAAAGACTGCTTAAGCCTGGGAGGTTGAGGCTGAAGTGAGCCAAGAAACGTGCCAGTGCACACTGGCCTGGACCGCAGAGTAAGATCCTGTCTCAAAAAAAAAAAAAAAAAAAAAAAGAAAGAAAGAAAATAAAAAAGGAAAAGAATGGTATTCTAGCATCACAGTATGAAATTTACATCCTACTCTTGGTGAACAAAAGAAAATACAGATGAACTGAGATTTTTGGAGAAGAGGTGGTATGGCTTGACCTAGCTAAACCAGAAGAATTTGTCCTGATGAAGGCATCTGATGGAGAGAAAAGAGCATAGAAAATAAAAGTAGATACAAGCTGGCGAGCTCCTGAAATGCAGAGATTTGTTATACTGGGAATTCTTGTATCTCTTCATAGAACCTCCCTTCCCCAACTGTCCCCGTCCCTCCCTTCTGAACTGCACTGAAATCCAAGGCTCCTGGAGTTCCTTAGCAGCCTCACAGGAGCCCTTGATCCCCTCCCACATACTGAATCACACTTGAAGTATCCCCTCATGAAGAGATATTTGGGAGCCGTTACTGACCATCCCAAATGCCTACAGTCACAGCAATAATGCCGCTATATGCTCCAGAGTCATGCAATACAGGCCTCAACATTTACTCATTTTTTCATTCAGCAGTTATTGAACTTCACACTCAAGGGATATACTGAATCCTAACGATGCAGAGTATTAGCTTCCCAGGTTTGCTGTACTACATTAGCATGAACTATGTGATTTAAAACAATAGAAACTCATTTTCTAACAGTTCTGGAAGCTAGATGTCTAAAATCAAGGTGTTGGCAGAGCTGTGCTCCCTCTGAAAGCCTACAGCTAGAATCTGTTCCATGCCTGTCCTCTAGCTCCTGGTGGCAGCTGGCAGTCCTTGGCCAGCCTTGGCTTGGGGATGCATCACACCAATCTCTGCCTCCATCTTCCCATGGGGCTCTCCTCTCTGTCTTCTCATGGCCTCTGTCAAGGGATGTCAGTCAGTTTATCTAGGGCAAACCTTTATCCCATGTGCCCTCATCTTAATTACATCTTCAAAGACCCTACTGTCAAATAAGGTCATATTCTGAGATGCTGCATGGACACAAATTTTCAGTGCAGTTCAGAAGGGAGGGGACGGGACAGTTGGGGAAGGGAGGTTCTATGAGAGATACAAGAATTCCCAGTATAACAAATCTCTGCATTTCAGGAGCTCGCCAGCTTGTATCTACTTTTATTTTCTATGCTCTTTTCTCTCCATCAGATGCCTTCATCAGGACAACTTCTTCTGGTTTAGCTAGGTCAAGCCATACCACCTCTTCTCCAAAAATCTCAGTTCATCTGTATTTTCTTTTGTTGGCCAAGAGTAGGCTATAAATTTCACACTGTGATGCTAGAATACCATTCTCTCTCTTTCTTTCTTTCTCTTCTTTCTCTCCTTCTTTCTTTCCTTCTCTCTCTTCTTTCTTGCTATCTTTCTTTCTTTGTAGCACAGTAGCGTGATCTTGGCTCACTACATCCTCAACCTCCCAGGCTCAAGCAATACTTCCATCTCACCCTCCTGAGTACCTAGGACCACAGGCACATATCACCATGCCCAACCAATTTTTAAAATTTTTTGTAGAGTCAGGGTCTCTCTGTGTTGCCCAAACACTGATGCTTAAGCAATCCTCCCAACTCACACACCCGATGGGTTGGGATTACAGGCATGAGCCACTGTGCCTGGCCTAGAACACCATTCTTGATCACCCATTTCTTCAAATACTATCTTAAAGAGTGGATTCTTTATACTTTCCTAGTTCTTATAGAGGATGAGTTCGTTCTCTATGAACTTTAACGTCTGATGATACAGGTCATACCCAGCTTCCTGGTCTGGGCCCTGAGTGGATCTCACTGCATGTCCATTATCCCTCCATTAGCCACGTGGGGGGTGAGTGGAAGAGAGTCACAGGTTGGAGTCAGACACTCAATCAGCCTTTGGGAAGCCTCTTCCTTCTGTCAGTGTGGATGTCCTCTGAGATGCAAAGTCATGTTACAATCTATGCGAGAAAGTCAGTCTAAAGCCAGGACCAGCTCTATAATTTGCAAGGTCCAGTACAAAATGAAAATGTGGGGCCCCTTATTCAAAAATGATTCCAATTTCAAGGCAGTGACTGCAGAGCATTAAAGCAGAAGTGGGGCCCTTCTGGGCACAAGGCTCAGTGCCACTGCACAGCTTGCCTGCCCACGAAGCTGGTCCCGTCTGGAGTTGAAAACCAGACGTTACATTTCACAAGCAAACACTAACAGCATTTGGATTGTAAATTGCTTTGGATTTTTTCCACGACTGCTTTCCTCCATTAGGAGAGATCATCAAAAATGATGGCAGCTGATTGAGAACTATATACATGGTTTACACAATGAATAATAAATTCCAGATTAAAATGTCATTAAAAAAAAAAAAAAGACCTTTAACAGCCCACTGGTGAATACACTTGTACCGGTGTAATGAGACTCACTTTCAGGGCAGAAAAAGATGAGGCCTCTCTTTGGAGAATGGAATTCTTACTCTGTGGATTCTTAGGCCGGTCGCTGTTCATTGGATAGATGGTTTACTCTGTTTTATGCTTGGAGTTCGCTGCAGATGTCAGTCTAGTAGCTATTGATGATGGTGATGGCTCTCCCCTCTGCATTTTCCCCACCCCACACTTTTGGGGTAAGTCTGGGAGGGCTGGGGTTGCTGGACTTCAGTCAATAGGAAGATACAGAGCATCTTATTTGTACATGGCACCATGCCAACATTTTGTAAGGGGAATTCCGAGATCTTCTTCGTATCAGAATGTAGGATGCCTTGCAGGTCCACACAAACTATAAGTAACCTCCAAATCTGGATAAGGTTGTATTAACAAGATCAGACTAAAGGCCAGAGAGAAGGCTCCAGAATGGACTGTTTCTAAAGAAGCAGCATCATCCCTGGGAAGAAATCATGAGAAACTTCCCAAGAGATGGTACCTGGGACATCACCAAGAAATATGAAGGCATTGGACTTTTTCTTCCCTGTTCTGCTGCTCCTCACCCCATATCTCCATGGCTGCTGTATCTTTGAGCTCTGTGAATAGACCTTGGTTTCTCTTCTAATGGCATCATGGATCTTTGAAATCTACATCATCAGGTTTGTCTTTGTCAACACCGGCTTAGCCTACCACTCACACCCAACCCCTTCGAGAAGAGTAGGCACATACCAAAATCTGGTTTGTCATGGAACACCACTGCCCTGAACATGAGGATTGGAACCCAGTCTAACTCCAGAAGTTATTCTTAACATCTAGCATAATGCCCCGCCCAAAGTAGGTGGTCAGTAAATTTTTTTTTAGATGGAGTCTTGTTCTGTCACCAGGCTGGAGTGCAGTGGCGCGATCTTGGCTCACTGCAACCTCTGCCTTTCATATTCAAGTGATTCTCCTGCCTCAGGCTCCCGAGTAGCTGGGATTACAGGCATGCACCACCACGCCCAGCTAATTTTTGTATTTTTAGTAGAGGCGGGGTTTCACTGTGTTGGCCAGGATGGTCTCGATCTCTTGGGTGGTCAGTAAATAATCGAGGAAAACTTCAGTACTATGAGTGATAGCCTTTTTTGTTTCTACAAAAAAAAAAGTTGAGTGTTTTATTAGCAAATATACTTCCAGTCTGGCTTTTAAGTGTGAGAGAACTCAATATGTCTCTTGATAGTGAAGCACGGACTGCCTTGAGATGTTTAAAAAGTCTTCTTTTACTGTTATTTAACAATTGCGTGGTGCTCTATTTTAACTCATCATGTGGTTATTTTTACTTTCCTTTGTCTTCAATTAAAATAAAACTCATTGAGGGAAGAAAATATGATTTTGAACATTCTCCATAGTAATCCAACAGAATGGGCATTTAACAAATAGTTCTTTTGTCTTTTGCTTTGTTTTGTTCTGTTTGAGACGGAGTCTCGCTCCGTCACCCAGGCTGGAGAGCAGTGGCGTGATCTCGGTTCACTGCAACCTTCACCTCCTGGGTTCAAGCGATTCTCCTGCCTCAGCCTCCCGAGTAGCTGGGACCACAGGCACGCGCCACCACGCCCGGCTAATTTTTTTATTTTTTGTATTTTTAGTAGAGACAAGGTTTCACTGTGTTAGCCAGGATGGTCTTGATCTCCTGACCTCGTGATCCACCTGCCTTGGCCTCCCAAAGTGCTGGCAATATAGGCGTGAGCCACTGCACCCAGCCCAGACAGTTCTTTTGATTTCTGGTTCTGTAGCCCACTACTGTTCTTCCTTCAGTTTTGTCACTTTCTCCACGTTTACCCCATCAGATATTCCCTGACTTCTAGAGCTTTTAATGTGCCCTTTAATATTTTAAAAGGTGAAGCCATCTAGAAATAATGTTAAGCGAACAGAAAGCACATTACTGAAATAAATGCTTAGAATAACATTTAGGGACACCAAATAAGGCAAACACTGGAAAAACCATCTGAGTGTAGCAAAAGTACATGGTCAAGAACAAAACATTCCGAGTTCAGGAGAGAGGGATGGGAGTAGGGTTGGCGGCTGTGACGTTTTTCTTTCTAATTAAGAAAACGAGGCCAGATGCGATGGCATATGCCTGTAGTCCCAACTACTCGGGAGGCTGAGGCAGGAGGATTGCTTGAGCCTGGGAGGCTGAGGCTTCAGTGAGCCATGATGGTACCATTGCACTCCAGCCTAAGCAACAGCGTGAGACCCCGTCTCAAAACAAAACAGAAAAAGAAAAGAAGAAAATAAAAAAATGTTCTGAAGCAACTGTGACAACAGGTTAAACATTTTAAAATCTGGGTGGTGGGTTTTATTATGTAAAATATTATAAAATGATGCTTTAAGTGTTCAATTTGGGAGGCCGTGAAAAATGTGGTCTCAGACATAGATGTATGGCACACAGTGCCGAGACTGTGTGGACACTGCAGAACGAGCAGCTTCCGTTTCACAATGGAACGTGAGGTAGGTGCAAGGAAGCAAACGTCTCTCTTATTATGAGACCGTCTTTGGTCTCATGAGACAATTCCTTGAAAGGGCAGGAAAGAAAACAAAGGCCTCGATCCTACCTCAATCGTCCATATACACCACACCCCCAAAAAGCACTTTCAAGAAGAAACATGCATTTATTTAAATCTTCCATGTAAAACCTCTATGAATTCCTCATTCTGACCACTTCCACTCAGTTTCTTTCACTCTTCATGGAAAAATAACTTAAAAACATTACCATCTGATAGCTTTAAGATATCTTGCAAGTCAATGAGAAAAAGAGATGAATATGTCAGTAAAAAATAGGCATGGGACAGGAATTGATAACTCTCAGATGTAATATAGGTGGTTAATAAGCCTATAACAAAATCAAACTTAATTAAGACATTGAGATATTCTGTGAACAATTAGATGGGCAAAGATTAAAAATACGAGAATACTGAAAGTTGCTGAGATGGGCTAGAGAGTAGTAAGAATATAAGTGGATGAAAACTTTCTAAGAACCTGAAAACTTTCTAAGAACCTTGAAACTAGTAGTCCCAACTCCAGAAATCCCTCCTAAAAACAATATAACATTATTTATTATAACAAATGAACACACAAAAGTGAGTTACATGGCCAACACTCAGAGAATTAATACATTATTATATCATTATGAAATGGCATATTTTTGCCATCAATATGCTTATTAAAAATGCTCAGGAAAAAAATATGCTATACTTTTTTTTTTTTTTGAGATGGCTCTGTCACCCTGGCTGGAATGCAGTGGCATGATCTCGGCTCACTGCAACCTCTGCCTCTCAGGTTCAAGTGATTCTCCTGCCTTAGCCTCCCAAGTAGCTGGGATTACAGGCATGCGCCACCACACCCAGCTAATTTTTGTATTTCCAGTAGAGATGGGGTTTCGTCATGTTGGCCCGGCTGGTCTTGAACTCCTGACCTCAGGTGATTTGCCCACCTCAGCCTCCAACAGTGCTAGGATTCCAAGCATGAGCCACCATGCCCAGCCATGCTATATTATTAATTAGTAGACTACAAACCAAACGTAGTATAATCTCAGCACTGTTCATGTATTCATTATATAAACAGAAAATAAAACTAAATGTGCTGGAATAGTACCTCTAGTGGCTCTGGGTAGAGGGATTATGGATTTAAATAATTTTTTCCCATTTCCCCCCCCCATAGTTTTCTATATTGGGTTACATTTTCTAATTCAGTAATTACAAAATAAACACTATTTTTGAAACAGAAAGAGAAGTCGCTATTGCCCCAATAATCTATGTGGGAATTTCAAATCTAATCCACTGCAAACATAGGTCAGCTAGTCAGATATGTCTTAGCTTAGCAAGTTGCCTTGTTAAAATCTCCCATGATCAGGAGTTGCTGGGTGTCTCTGCCCCATGCTATACAGTGTAGGGAGAATGTTTGACTCCAGGCTTCCTGTAAGATACCAGTGTTGGTCACCATGTCTAGACAGTTTTTTGTTTTATTTAGATAGAGTCTCGTTCAGTCACCTAGGCCGGAGTGCAGTGGCACCATCTCAGCTCACTGCAGCCTCCACCTCCCGAGATAAAGTGATTCTCCTGCCTCAGCCTGCCAAGTAGCTGGGACTACAGGCGCATGCCACCATGCCCAGCTAATTTTTGTATTTTTAGCAGAGATGGGGTTTCACTATATTGGTCAGGCTGGTCTTGAACTCCTGACCTCATGATCTGTCCACTTCAGCCTCCCAAAGTGCTGGGATTACAGGCGTGAGCCACCGTGCCCGGCCTCTAGACAGTTTTTAAAATCTCTGCTGGGGTAGACTGAGGCAGAAGGACGTCCATTTTTTTCACCTTTGTGTTTTCTATTCTTTTAAAAATCTTCTTAATTTACTAAATGTGCTTAGCTGAATTCACCCTTCTTGTGGACTGCCGAGCTGAAAGGAACTGCTGTACGCCACATCTGATTGCCTAACGAGACCACATTCTGCTTTAAAGGTTGCTTGGGTTCTGCTGCAACTTAAAAAGGAAGGCCTGAGAGTTTCGCCCTAAGAAACATCTACCGGTGGCGGATGTGGTCATTCAAACACTTTCAAGACATGCTTAAAATGGAAACCATTTCAAAACAGTCACGGCAGCAAGGGAGCCCAAAAGAAGCTCACTGAAAAACCTCATCATGGAAGGAGTAAGAAATTAAACACAATAAGTATTTTCCCTTTTTAGCATAAAAGTACACAAGAGAAAACACGATCTCTGGGACCCGAGGTATGCCTGAAACACATTTTATGCTGAAATCAGATCCTAACGTCAAATCAGCTAGATCTTCCACATTTCCACCACATCCCCCACTGCTAACCTTAGACCCAAATTAAGTCAGGATTCCAGGCATAGCTGGCATGCTTGGGTTTGTCTGGGTAAGTTAAATGGTCAAAAAGTATTAGCCAAATTCCTACATACAGAGTCCTGTACCTGGTATGCCAAACACGAAGGAAAACACAAGTGGAGATCTGCTTACAAAGTCAATAATCTCACATAGGGGGAGAGTCTGGGGTAGGCTATGCCAGAAGGCTGGTCTGAGGTGCAGAATTGAGGGGCTGGAGAGAATGATGTCCGGAATAGCAAACATTCTCTCAAAGGACCAGACAGTAAATACTTTGCTCTTTCCGGGTCTAGGCCAAGAGGTAAAGTGAAAGCTATCATATGGGTACTTATAAAAACCATTAAAAGAGGCTGGGCACGGTGGTTCACACCAGTAATCCCAGCACTTCGGGAGACCGAGGTGGGCGGATCGTGAGGTCAGGAGTTCGATATCGGCCTGATCAACATGGTGAAACCCCATCTCTACTAAAAATACAAAAATTAGCCAGGCATGGTGGCAGGTGCCTGTAGTCCCAGCTACTCAGGAGGCTGAGGCAGGAGAATTGTTTTAACCTGCAAGGTGGAGGTTGTAGTGGCCCGAGATTGCACCACTGCACTCCAGCCTGGGCGACAGAGCAAAACTGTCTCAAAAAAACAAAACAAAACAAACAAACAAACCAAAAAACCATTTAAAATGTAACCATTAAAAAATATAAAAAGTGTTCTTCTTCACAGGGCCATTAAAAAAATCCATACTGGTATTGGTCCTAGGGCTTCAGTGTATGGACCCCTGGCTAAGTGTCACTTTTATATAAATGAGTTTTTATTTTCATTTTATTTTAAGTTCTGGGGTACATATGCAGGACGTGCAGGTTTGTTATATAGGTAACGTGTGCCAGGGTGGCTGCTTGCTGTGCCCATCAACCCACTGCCTAGGTATTACGCCCAGTATGCATTAGCTATTTTTTATTTTTGAGACAGAGTCTCACTCTGTTGCTCAGGCATGATCTCGGCTCACTGCAAGCAATTCTCTTGCAATGAGAATCCCAGGTTCAAGCAATTCTCTTGCTTCAGCCTCCCAAGCAGCTGGGACTACAGGCGCACGCTGCCATGCGCAGCTAATTTTTTGTATTTTTTTTTTTTTAATAGAGATGGGGTTTTACCGTGTTGCCCAGGCTGGTTGTGGACTCCTGAGCTCAGGCAATCCACCCACCTCGGCCTCCCAAAGTGCTGGGATTACAGGTGTGAGCCCCCACGCCCAGCGCATTAGCTATTTCACCTAGTGCTCTCCCGCACTTCCTGCCCTCCCCTGACAGGCCCCAGTGTATGCCGTTTCCTCACATGGGTCCATGTGTTCTCACTGGTCAGCTCCCACTTATAAGTAAGAACATGCAGTGTTTGGTATTCTGTTCCTGCATTAGTTTGCTGAGGATAATGGCTTCCAGTTCCATCCATGTCCCTGCAAAGGACACGATCTCATTCATGTTTTATTTTGTTTTTGTTTTTTTCAGACGGAGTTTCGTTCTTGTTGCCCAGGCTTGAGTGCAATGGTGTGGTCTTGGCTCAATGCAACTTCCGCCTCCCAGGTTCAAGAGATTCTCCAGCTTCAACCTCCAAAGTAGCTGGAATTACAGGTGCCTGCCACCAAGCCTGACTCATTTGTGTATTTTTAGTAGAGATGGAGTTTTACCATGTTGGCCAGGCTGGTCTCGAACTCCAGACCTCATGATCCACCTGGCCTCCCAAACTGCTGGGAGTACAGGTGTGAGCCACTGCGCCTGGCTGATCTCATCCCTTTTTGTGGCTGCATAGTATTCCATGGTGTATATGCACTACATTTTCTTTATCCAATCTGCCATCACGGGGTATATACACAAAGCAATACAAATCATTCTATTATAAAGATACCTTGCGTGCATATGTGCATTGTAGCACTATTTATTCACGATAGCAAAGACACAGAATCAACCCAACCACCCATCAATGAGTTTTTCTTCTATAAAATGAGGAAAATACCCTAATTATCCAACATGATTGTTTTTGAAGATCCAACGAGGAAACAAATGTGAAAAAACCATGATCGATGTACAATTTCTCTACCAACACAAAGTATTATTATGAATACTATTACTTAAACACAGGCAAGTTTCATCATAAAAAACTTGACATGGGTCCTCTCAACTGATGAGTCACATGGGTCACAAAAAATTAAAATATATGAGGAATACTCACACATAAAGGATAGGAGATGATCCCATGTGGTGGCTTACGCCTGTAATCCCAACATTTTCGGAGGCTGAGGTGGGCAGATGGATCGATCCCTTGAGCCCAGGAGTTCGAGACCAGCCTAGGCAACATGGCAAAACCCTGTCACTACAAAAAGTACAACAAATTTAGCCAGGCGTGGTGGTACGTGCCTGCAGTCCCAGCTACTCAGGGGGCTGAGAGGTGGGAGGACACCTGAGCCTAGGAGGTTGAGGCTGCAGTGGACTGTGATCATGCCATTGCACTTCAGCCTGTGCGACGGAACAAGACTCTGTCGCAAAAAAAGGATAGGAGATGGGTGTATTTCATAAAAATGACCTGAGAAATAACACTGCAATCCCCATCTAGACTGAGAATTAGAGATGGGCAAACAGTGTGGACACTGGCTTTAAACCTCAGCGCACTTCTTTACCCACAAACTCCACACTTCCCCTCTCATTTCCCTGTGTGCTTTCCTGAAGCTAGTCCCATATTCTGACCATAAATCCAAAAGATAAGTGCTCAAAGCTTCCCACCATGGCAATACAATATACATAGGAAATCTAACTCACACTTGGCTTAATATAACTTGTACACAGCAGGCACTAAAAACATGCATGTTGGAAGATAACTCAGCTGACTCTGCTTTGAAGGAACAGATTACAAATACAGACCAGGTGAAATGACTTATTTGCTCAGTTTCAGAGATTATCGGAAAGTCCAAAACAATAACCACAATGTTTTTTTATGTTGACGAAATTGAAAAAATTTCTCTAGAGCTCAATATTTAGTAATGCTTTTATTCAAAAGCAAACAACAACCAATTTTTTCAGACGTGCGTTCTCATGGCTTTTCCTCTATTTGATGTGATGTGATACTAACTAGTGACTAAATCCACGGCAATTACCTGCCAATAGATTCAGGCTCTATCTTCAAAAGGATACTGTATGTTTGTCAACCCTTGTCCATAAGCAGAGCTCTTGCTTAAGGACTTCTGGATCCAGATTTAATGAGTATTAAAAGGTATTTTACCAAAAAAAAAAAAAAAAAAAAAGCAAAATACAAAAAACCTTAAAACAAACAAAATAGAGAGTTTGGCCATGAAAACTGCCCAATGGACATACATACAACTGAATTATTTGCATTTCTAATTACTCTTTCTTAGCCCTTAGGGTCTATCTTCCATCTATTTCTCCTCATTCTTTGTGGGTGCTCAGACTCTGCACATTGCAACAGTAGCGACTGACTTTCAGTTACTCATAAACTTTGGAACAACCTGTTTTCCGCCTCTAAATTGGCAGGAAACCCTCTGCTTTTCCCAGGTCTCAATATGCACAAGCTGCAACTTTCACTCTGGTAGAAAAGCAGACGTGTGGATTCACTCCGGTAAAACCTCTGACTTAACGTCTTTCAGAGTGAGAAGGCAATGCAAATACATGTGATTCCCTCATCGTCATCCTCTCGCCATCACTTGATTTCTGCATCATACAACCAATTTATTCAACATAACCACCTACAGAATGTGCATGTATCACTCACACCGTGTTTGCTCCCTGCTCCTGGAAAATAAATGATCGAGACAAATTCGAATATTGGACACTTCTTCCATTTCAAAAAAATAAAAGGATCAATTTAAAGCCCTTCATTACCGTCCCTAAGAAGAGCAGACGGGAAATTGAAGGGCTGTCAACAACAGAAAGGAGTTTTCCTTTACAATACTCCGATTTCAACAGGGTATCAGCAGACACAATTACAAGCACTCACATTCTTACTTTTAAATTAAAACTTAAAAAGGATTCAGATTGTGGATTTTACCCTCAGCCACTGGGGGGCCGATTTTAGCAGGAAAATCATAGGTGACTTGATGGATGGATGAAAGGAAGGAAAGGAGGGAGGGAGGGAGGGGTAATTGGTTGAAGGCATATGTACATTCACCTGAGAAAACTCTGTAGACATGCCAGGTAAGAACAGCTACCTCCAAAAATTCAAACCCAATCCAGTCAAATCCTAATTTCATTCTAGCTCATGGCACAGAAAGAAGAGACACTATTCTCAAATTGCCTAAGCTGTGAAAATTCCAGAGTTCTTACTCTAATTGGTCAATCTGAAATGTGTAAACATGTATTTAAATTTTGTAAATACATATTTAGACCAGGTGTGTGTGTGGGTGGGTGGCGGGGACAGGCAATATGGTTCCTGGCTGTTATTGATTCTGTGTAGTAGAGTTGAGATTTCAAACAGGCAAGGTCCCTCATTCCTCTTCATCTCGGCCAGACCCGAAAATATTTTGCCCCACTGCATAAGAGAAAACAGCAGGATTTTTATTTTTCTTTGGGAGCCCTGCACTCTGAATTTTTCAAGAGCCAAAGTATGCACTTTCAAAAGCGTTTACTTGAGGAAAAAAAAAAAAGCGATTCAGGGATTAATGGGAAATGGAGAGGGGCCGGGCCTGATGGATTTATTTTCACTCCAGAATGAAAATCTGATGCAATCACTTACAAAAGGAGATGGTTTCACACCTCCACCGTTGTATTGTCTTTCTGAATGTTGTGTGCTCCTTTCCTTCACACACGTATGAATGTCGGGGTACAGGGAGGCATGTTTGTCCCCAGGCCATCACTATACAGAAACACTGTGCATTTCCCCTCTGCTTCGTACATTTCTTGCTCTGAAAACGCTTCACTTTGCTGGGGATAAAAGCACTCCAAGGCACCTTTCTGTTATTGTTTACCCACAGGAAAAACAAACAGTCTGTTAACTGAAACACTACATTCAAGGATAAACTTCTTAGCACTGAACTTACAAAATTATCTTTCCCATTTCTCGAATGTTCTGAATTTATGGTGTGATTAAATTAAACAATACTTTGTTAAAGAAACAGGATGATAAATAGAACCTCCCAATAAAAATGATCAGGCTGGGACAGACAGGGCTGGTTAAATATCTTGGCAAGGAACAAATATGTTTATTTTCTTAACACTAGTTTAGGATTCTGTTTATTTGGTGACAAATATTTTGGCTTAGATACATAGATTCTGAATTCAAAGGATCGTCGAAAGCCAGGAGCTTGGGAAGCCGAGCGACTGTATTTCCTGGCTTAGGACAGCACGGCAACCTCTGACAACAGGGAGACTCTGAGACAACCTTTCTCTTGCACCTACCTGATGGAGGCTTTGTCAGCTGCTGCTGGAACCTCAACTCGAGCAGAAACAGCTGAAACATCAACTCAAGCTGTCACCCCTGTGATAGGTCTCATAAATCCAGATTAAACCTTTCTGTTTGTTTGCTGATCTTATTTTGTTTTCGAAAATGCAGGAGGAAGAGGAGGGTTAGAAAGCAGGGTTTTTCTGTTTTTGTTTTTGATGACTGCCCACAAGCTCCCCCGGGTTCTTCTCAGATGGGCAGGACAATCATTTATTCATTCAACAAACCTTTCCTCAAGGCATGGGGACCGTGGATGGGCAAGACATAGATGTGGGGGAGAAAGAGGGTCACTGACTCCTGGGGGCTTTTAGTTTCCCCTAAAACAGGCATGAATAAAAAATGCTTTTGCCTTGAGCACTGTAGATGGTTTGGGGGGGAGAAACAGCTATTTCCCATGAAAGCATACATGTTAGAACACAATACTCATTAGTAATCCTTTCTGTTTGATTTTATTCCTCTTTTCCATAGAAAATATAAATTTGCCTGAAAAATATTACATATAATATTTTTGAAATTGAATAAAATTGAACGAGATGAAACCCAACTTCTGAAACATAAGGCGATAGTATAGCAACCACATACTCTTCTGTGATTGAAAAGAAAACACCTCCTAAAATTACCCAGTGAATGTCTGATTAGGAGTTTCTGGCAATTGTGTGCAAACAAAGTCAGGATTCTCAATTATACTTCATTTAAACTGCCATTCTAATATTGTATTTTGTTTAATCTTTTTTTTTTGTTCTTTAACATTGAAAGCCAATTTAAAAATTTATTCTTATTTCTGCACCCTCTACAACCCACTTTTATTATTTTGAAAAGGGAAAAATATGATCCTAAAAATGTAAATGGATTTCTCGCTAAATATTTTAAATCTCTGAGAGAATAACCATTTACACGCACACACACACACACACACAAACACACACACACTCTTAACTTCTCACAAGGTATGACAGGCTATCTATCCTTTTAAACCATCTTTGGGCTATATTACACACTGTAAAATAATTCTGTTAATAATGCTGAAAGCAATTGTGCATAACATGCTTTTTTCATTTATAAACCAAGTTGGATTTAGGTTTGTAAATATTTGATGCCAATAACTCATCACAAACTGAGCATGGTGGAGAATTTTGGGAAACTAAAGGCAATTAAGAACTGCATATGCATAAAAAAGTTATTTGGGGAGAAATTCCTACCTAGGCTTTTTGACACTTGCAATGATTTTTTTTTTTAAAGGGCAATGTGGTGTTTTAAAATTTTAATTTAGTTAAAGAAAACTCAACCCCAAAAAGCTGCTCTATTGCATTGAAACCTCATGAGGCAAGCTTCAGTCCTGAGCAAACAATAGCAGCTGCATTTATAAACCCTTGAAAAAAGGGTTTATAATGCAAACGCTGCCATGACCTTAACTCCAGAGGTGCAAACACGCTGCTGTAATAGGAAAATTATGCATTCAAACAGAATGGGGTGCCCAGAATGTTTTAAGATTTCTATTTGATCATGTTTTGTAGCTTTTCCAGTTTCAAATAATAAATAAACTTATGCAGTTGAATGAGAAGGAACGCTTCTGTTTCCTCAAAACACTTAAAATGGGTGAAATGTATGGCATGTAAATTATATTACAATAAAGCTGTTTAAAAGCAAAACAAAATGAGGCACATTTCCACTGGGGTAAACAGGAATTGGAGAGTGTGAGGATCATCCTATCAGTGATCAGAAAACAACGACTACTTGGTGATGAGGGATTTTCAAACTCTAAGAAAACTCATAAAATAGCACCAATATTTGCCAGTTACATGAAATTAGCTGCATTCTGAATGCAGAAAAATACCCACTCCAAACATGGCAAAATAATTTGCTTTTGATAGCTTTTGATGCAATTGAAAAAAATGATTTTGATGAAATAAAAAAAAAAGAAGTATGGATTTAGGATAGTCAAAAAAGGAGAAGATGAGGGGATATTTCAGTGAAACTCCATATGCTTTATTATTCATTCTCAGAGAAAAAAATTAGAGGAGAAAATTCTCTAAGAGGAAAGACTAATAAGATATCAAGCTGGAGGATTTCCTTCTGTTAGAATTTGGGAAACAGATGAAAGAGAAAACAAGTTTGCATTTATATAGTGAAAATTAAAATCTAGATTTTAGAAGATTAATACTGGTTATCTGTTATAGAGAAAAACAAATACAGACTTCCCTTATTTCCTATGGATCAAAACAATTTCACCTGGACCCGCCAGAGCTGCATCCTCTTTTGGGAAACTGAGGCTCATATGGACCATAAATAATGCCATTTCCTAAGCTCTGATCCACCCAGGGCTCCCACTCAGGGTTTTTCCTTACTGTCCATAATAAAAATAAACATCTGGATAAAAATAGTAAAGAAAAAAATATTGGCTCCTTATTTATCTTCATTTACACAAGGAAATTAAAATTGTTTTTAGCTTTTGCTTTTTTTTTTTTTTTTGGAGGTGAGGCAGAAGCCTCAGATTCACACTGAACAACGCACTTACTAGGAAAACAGGTGAACTTTTCTAGAAGCAGGATGGTTGTGATTTGCTGTTTTTGGAACAAAGGTGATTTTATTTACGTGAGAGTAAAGTTGGAAGAAACTGTCCCAGCACAGGCATGGTGAGATCTCGATCCTCCCTAAAAATAACCTCACAGGGTTCTAAATGGAGTGTTATGGCTACTTTGAAATATTTCTGGAGGGCCCATTTTATGGAGATTGTGTGCCCTGTTTCACTGGGCATGGCGTTCAGGATTGGTGCCTGCATCTGTGCATTTCACAAGTATTTCTGTGTAAATAACCCTAGGCCCATTAATCTGGCAGAAACAACCAAGGACCGAGTTCCTGCTGCTGCGGCAGGGGGAGAGTGTGGTCACAGCGCCACCAATGTCCTAACAACACCAGCCTCTGGCATCTGAACCTTAACCTCTTTGACACCCTCAGCACACTGCTGTTTTCTATTAGAACTTTTCTTTAGATCCAAAGATCAAGCAATACAATGAATCCGGGCTTTCTGCTACCTCCATTTCTGTCGCCTGAAATGAGGCACTAAACGTTAAGGTTTAGGTAATATCCTTGGTGATATCTGTATCTGGAAAGAAAAGGATGAAGCATTCTTCCTGACAAAAGAAGGAAAAAGAATAGGTGGGAACAGAGGGTACCTGACCAGCCACATTTCACACACGAACGTATGTGATGTGTACGGGGCAAAAGTGAGGTTGGTGATGAAAGCCTTGGTCTGGTCAGGAACATCTCTGACTGGTCATCTAGGTATTTAAAAATAAAATTGAGGAGTTTGAAAGTAACATGGAAACAGCTCAGATTCGGAACACAATTTTCCCAGGAGTGGACAGACTTCCAGCACTGAAACAGAACCACTTATTTTGAACACATCATTTATTTCTCTTGTTGGTTTTTTGAAAGATGTAAATACCATTTGGTTCTCTTTTTCTCCTTTTTTTTTTATCTTGAGTAAAAGCTTAAAATGAAAAATGAAAAGATTCTACGGGCACTATAGATCTAAGAGAAAAGCTAACACTGAAAGGAATACATGTCTCCACTTTTATTGCTTTCTCTAGGGCTGAAATCAGGGAAGATCTGAAAGGATCTTATTTCCCGGCTCTTTTTGCTGGAATCTGGAAACTTTGACTGCTCTACAGGAGAAAAAACTGGGTAGCTGTGCCTCACCTTTATGAATAGAAAGTGTGTCGGCTGTGTTTTCATGATAAAAACTGATCTAAGTAAGATAACTTTTTCCTTCCTTTTTTTTTTTTTTGAGACAGGGTGTCCTCTGTCACCTAGGCTGAAGTGCAATGGCGTGATCATAGCTCACTGCAGCCTCCACCTCCCAGGCTCAAATGATCCTCCCTCCTCAGCCTCCCGATAGGCACATGCTACCATACCCAGCTAATTTTTGTATTTTTGGCAGAGACAAAGTTGCGTCATGTTTCCCAGGCTGATCTGGAACTCCTGGGCTCAAGCAATCCACCCACCTCAGACTCCCAAAGTGCTGGCATTACAGGTGTGAGCCACCATGCCCAGCCACTTTTTTCTTTCGATCTAAAATGTGATCCTCTCTTTGAACAAACACCACTAAACAGCATGTTCAAGGGAGCAAAGCTATTTAAAAAAAATAAATGCTTGACACAATGAGGGGCCCAGGGCAGGAGTTTAGCCTAGGGGAAAGGAGGAGGGAGGGGAAAGGACAGGCGAATGAAACGTGTATATCCCAAGACAACTGCTGAGGGGGAGATCAGAACTAGAATAGCCAGAGATGACAGATGTGACAGGGCTTGGTCAGGGGGTAAGAGAGGGGATTCCAGCTCTCAGGAGGTAAGGCAAGACAGGGCTGCGGCAGAATCCTGTCAAAAAAGAAACATTTTTGAAACCAAAATATAAACCAGTCCTTTGCAACACTGGAATCTTTCTCAAAGGGCCTGGTAACAGGTGATAGTACTTGCCTTCTAATCTATAAACTAGCAAAGTCCTTTCTCAGGATCCAGTGTAGATGTGCACTAAAATACTCCATTTACAATTACACGTCAATTACAGGGTTCCTCAAAATCCCAAATTGAAGAGAGTTCAGAAGATATAACTAAAACACAGTGTTAAAATTCTAAACACTCAATGGATGATTCACAGCAACTCACAACTAAATCCAGGACCTCTGCTGTATTTGCAGAGACGTAATTTTATGCTGCTTGGGCTGAGCACCAGAAGTACAGCGATACAGGGACAGAACAGGGACTGACACGTGCAGAAACACCTCGGAAGCATGTAGATACAAATAAAAGACACGGTAGAACAAATTGTAACCGTTCACTCCGGCTACAGTTTTATAATTTCAATGCCCGCATGTTCCCCTCAATGATGCCTTTCTTAAACTAGCCGTATGGAAAATCGGAAGCTTCGAGTGGGCTGAAGGAAGAGATTTGTGTGGTTTCATACCAGGATGGTTCAGGGGAGACATAAAAGCGACATGAAATTTTAAATGCAATTATTTTAGATTAGAATATTTGGCTTGAAAGATCCGGAGGGTATTGTTTTTGATAAGACGGTCCCCCTTGACAAGGGCTGTCACCACTCCGGGGCTCTCTGTTGTCAACTAGAGATGAAAGGCCATCAGAAAGAATTAACTTCAACTTTTAAACAGTTTGAAAATGTCAGAGAGGTCAGAGACGATCTATTTCTTTATATGGCATATTTACCTGATGAGCTTTTGGGTAACAATGTGCTTTTACTTTCCATTCAAGTTAGTCTAAAATCACGGTAATTGATCACAGGTTAATGACAGCTGACAAGGAAACACTGTGATTGGCTGAAGTCTGTGTCAATCACAGCTGTTTCGGGTCTAAGTGGAACATACTAGATCTAATAGCAGTAATTGGCAACTATGGAGAAAAAAAAACAAACACCAACCCTGCCAGGTCTCCTTTTGCATTTTCCATAGCCATTTATTTGGTTTCCAGTTACAGGGAAGCCAATTTTAAAAGCTTTTGTAACTCACACCTCACTAGCGGACCTATTGTTCCTATGTTCTCCTGGGGAAGCTCAGTGGCCAGTGCAAAATTCAATATGTGTGTGTGTGTGTGTTTACATATATTCACATGTATAAAATGCATGTCAACACTAAATGTAAATATTGGTTTAATTAGAAAGAAAGAAAGAGAAAGAAAAAGAAAGAGAAAAAGGAAGGAAAAAAGGAAGAAAGGAAAGAAGGAAGGAAGGAAGGGAAAAGAAATCTTGAATGTTATTTATGATCCCCTTAGCAAATTCTTTTGAAAAACACATCCGATTTAATATTATGAAGAAGCTTAGTTTCATTTTAAACAACATGAGGCCTGAAGGTGATTTCACATTTCTAAGGTACATTCCTCCTTCTAAAGAGGAAAGCGATAAGTTAAAGCAAGTTCAAGTGCTATTGTAGCAAGCTAATTCCCTTCTTCCACATGCGATTCAGAGAGAAAGGTCAAGTCTGCTGTCACTTCTCTCTAACGGATGCTCAGGGTCTGTGTGCACTGAGCATGATATATTTAAAAGAAGCCAAGCACTCGGCCATTTTCTGTGTCAACTGTATTAATCATAAACCCTCCATCTTGAGCTGCAATGAGAGATTAGGTGCAGATGAGTTTGTAAATAGCAAACGCACAGAGTTCTTTCTGCTCTAAACCAACCCTTTTCTCCACCATCTTGAAAGGTAAGTCAGTCCTGTAACTGGGAGGAAGGGGCTCTATCATCAGCTGTTAGTTATATGATGGGCTGCTTATAACATGGGAATGTAGCTCCAGACCACACCGTGACTGACTTCTGATCAAGCTCTGACAATGAGCTGAGGGGAAACAGAAAAGGGCAAATCAAAGGCATTGATTTTTTTTTTTTTTTTTTTTGAGACGGAGTCTCACTCTGTCGCCCAGGCTAAAGTGCAGTGGCACGATCCTGGCTCTCTGCAACGTCTGCCTCCCAGGTTCAAGTGATTCAATAGCTGAGATTACAGGCCTATGCCACCACGCCCAGCTCATTTTGTATTTTTAGTAGAGAGGGGGTTTCTCCATGTTGGCCAGGCTGGTCTCGAACTCCCAACCTCTGGTGATCCACCAGCCTCGGCCTCCCAAAGTGCTGGGATTACAGGTGTGAGCCACCGTGCCTGGCCTGGCACTGAATATTTAAGACCAATTCAGATGTGAATTCTTCCCAGAGAAGTTGCTGAAATACGTACTGGGGACTGTGCAGGTATATACGTTCATACAACATAATTATCTGTATTCTAAATAGGTAGTCCCGATAGCTTAACAGTTATATGATACAACATATTTTTAAAAATCAAGAAAACTGACCACCTACTTCAATGCTTTTTACCAGGAAGATAAATTTCTACAGTTTATTTAACAGAAATTTGAATACAAGATGTAGATGCCTGAAAATTGTTTCTTTATTAAAATGTATGGAAAAAAATACAGTCATTTTGAGCCATTCTTACGGAAAGGTATTATCTTTGTTAGGACTGTGTTTACAGGAGAAAATCACTGAAAAAACTTTCTTGATAGGAAATCGTGTTATAAAAGAGTATATCATAGGCAGGGCTCTCAAAATGACAGTGCTTGGCTTCCTTATCCAATGCCAAGTGTATTTCTACCTTTTCTGGATGCCCAGGCTCAGCTGCAGACATTCTGTTTTTTGTTGTTGTTTTTTTTTAGATGGAGTTTCGCTCTCTTGCCCAGGCTGAAGTGCAATGGCATGATCTCAGCTTACCACAACCTCTGCCTCTTGGCTTCAAGCGATTCTCCTCCCTCAGCCTCCCGAGTAGCTGGGATTACAGGCATATGCCACCACCCCTGGCTAATTTTGTATTTTAGTAGAGATAGGGTTTCTGCATGGTGGTCAGGCTGGTCTCGAACTCCCGACCTCAGGTGATCCACCTGCCTTGGCCTCCCAAAGCGCTGGGATTATAGGCATGAGCCACTGTGCCCTGCCTGTAAACCTGTCTTTTTTTTTTTTTTTTTTTTTTTTTTTTTTTTAACTTACTCAAATCATAAGGACTCACATCTTTTCTGGATAGGAAAATGACAACACCTCCCTTGAGCTAGCCAGATGCTGTCCTTTCTATTCATGCAGTCCCACTTGTGTGTCTTAAGTAATGTCCTTGTCATCTCTCACTGGCTCCCAAGGCAGTGCTGCCTATGAACTTCCGGCTGTGCACACTGGCCTACACTGCAATAGAGCCACTTCTTCCTACGTCATTAACTAATGTTCAGGTACTGTCCGATCTCTCATAATGGAAAACCCATGCAACCCACAGGGTCCTTTTGTGCCTGGCAAATGAATTTGTTACAACTGGACACTAACAGTGTGGTCTGGCATCTATAGTCCAGTCAATAGTGATCATTATTACAGTATTCCACATTCGGGGGCAGTTCCTCATATCTGAGTTACCTGAGGATGCCAAGCTGTAAGAGGTTAGGTGGCCATCACCATCCACTGATGCTCTAAAAAACCTGCTGGGGGCCGGGCTCTGTGGCTCACGCCTGTAATCCCAATACTTTAGGAGGCTGAGGCAGGTGCATCACAAGGTCAAGAGGTAGACACCAGCTTGGCCACGATGGTGAAACCCCGTCTCTACTAAAAATACAAAAATTAGCCATGCGTGGTGGTGGGCGCCTGTAATCCCAGCTACTCGGGAGGCTGAGGCAGAGAATTGCTTGAGCCTGGGAGGTAGAGGTTGCAGTGAGCCGAGATCGTGCCACTGCCCTCCAGCCTGGATGACAGAGCAAAACTCTGTCTCATAAAAAAAGAAAAGAAAAGAAAAACGAAAAGAAAGCCTGCTGGTGATTCTCCACCAAACTGAGAACAAATTGTGTGACCCATCCTGCGACTGGAAAATTGCATCCAGTCACTAATGCAAAGATAGAGAAGATTCAGATCTTCTACCGATGAGCCAAGCACTTGGCCAGGTTCTTTACATTGTTAATGTAATTTTTAATAGTAAGCCCAGGAGGATTACTGTCATTCTCTAGCTGTGGATGAGGACACTGAAGCTCCGAAAATTTCAGTAACTTACCCAAGGTTCCGCAGCTCATAATGACAAGGTTGACATTCAAAAATAGATTTATTTCTATCACCTTATGGAAAGATCGAAGAGCTGAGAAGCACTTTGTCAAGACTCACATGTGAATTTCAAACCCCAGACAGCTGGCTGTGACTCCACCTCCCTTAGTTTGTATCTGAAAAAGTCTCCTGTTGATGGAAACAGATTTGAACTTTTTAAAAGGCAAAACAAGCTCTGATAATTCTTTGAAGGTGAAGCAGTGCCCCCAAACTAAGGTGACCCCAAAGAGGCCAGGTGGACACATTAGATCTTTGGTACCAACTGATTCCATTCTGGACATTCATTCATTTTTTGTTGTTCTCCCTTGGTAGTTTAGAAAATTGCATTTTCGAACTAGAATCCTGGCCTAATTTGTGACAAGAAGCATGAGATGTGATGGGACCCGGACTTGTCACAGCTGACTACCATGGATAATTTAGAGGGCACTGATGGAGGAGGGAGGTGGAAAGAAGAGCATATTTTAAATCAGGAATCTCCTAGTTTATTAAAACATTGACCAGCCCCCATATCAATGGGTATTTAAGATGGGAAGATAAGAAAAATTCAATAAAAAAGCTGTCTTATGAGAAGATGCAAGACAAGGACACTTTCAAAATTCTTCCCAAAGCTATACAAAAGTTAATAAAAAAATAAGCACTATGGAGAAAATAAAAATACAGGTCTGTAAGCTGTCGGCATTTCCTTCAATAGCATTGCCTTTTTATGAACTCAGAGAGTCAATGTTCTCTTAATGTCTCATGATGAACACCCTGCAAAGTTGACAGTCCTTGGCTTCCTTATGCAATGTCAAGCGTATTTCTACCTTTTCTGGATGCCCAGGCTCAGCTGCAGACATTTTTCCCTCCAGCCTGACCTGAGCCTCCCACCAGGAATGCTCTACCCATTTCCTCCCTACCAAACCCCACTCCCATCCATTTCCACAAAACTATCACTGGCTCCCATGCGGTTTTTCTGAATATGCACAATAGTCTCTATCCCACACCTTAAGTTTTTATCATGTGATGCCCTACAAACCTTACTATTAGTTGTTTCTCTAAATTTAGGAACGTGGTTTATATTTTTTTTCATACCTCCAAAATACCTAACACCCTAGTAGGCTATTTATTTACTTATTTATATTTGAGATGGTGTCTCACTCTGTCACCTAGGCTGGAATGCAGTGGTGCGATCTCAGCTCACTGCAACCTCTGACTTCTGGGTTCAAGTGATTCTCCTGCCTTAGCCTCCCAAGTAACTGGGATTGCAGGCACATGCCACCACTGCTGGCTAATTCTTTGTATTTTTAGTACAGACAGGGTTTCTCCGTGTTGGCCAGATGGTCTCAATCTCCTGACCTCATGATCCACCTGCCTCGGCCCCCCCAAAGTGCTGGGATTACAGGCGTGAGACACTGCACGTGGCCAGCTTTTCAATTTTTTTTTAAGAGCTGGGGCTCTCACTATGTTGCCCAGGCTGGACTCAACTCCTGGGCTCAAGGGATCCTCCAACCTCAGCCTCCCAAGTAGCTGGGACTACAGGAGCACACCACCGTGCAGGCTGTTAGTAGGCTTTAATAAATACTTAGTCATGGTCCAGTTTTATCCACACAAGCTACCTTTTCAGTCCCAGAGCTACAGTGGCATTTGATGGATGGGGACACCCTGGATACTAGAGGCAGCAAAAGAAGGAGGTTCTGTTTTGTTAACACCTTAAGGATAAAACCACAAAAGCACCAGTAGTATAGTACACATGTGTTTCTCAGGTTGAGACTTCAAAAGGGAAGCATTCATTTCAAGTGTCAAAGGAACATAAATATCGCTATTAAGGCAATAGATGGGAGAAAAAAACAAAAGGCTTTGGCGACATTTTCACTGGGTGGCTGCCATTCACCAATTCCAACCTTTGGTTTAAAGTAATCATGAGGAGGCCGAGGCAGGAGGATCACCTGAGGTCGGGAGTTCGAGACCAGCCCAACCAACACGGAGAAACCCCGTCTCTACTAAAAACGCAAAAAATTAGCCAGATGTGGTGGGTGGCGCATGCCTGTAATCCCAGCTACATGGGAGGTTGAGGCATGAGAAATGCTTGAACCCAGGAGGCAGAGGTTGTGGTGAGCCAAGATTGCGCCATTGCACTCCAGACTGGGCAATAAGAGTGAAACTCCGTCTCAAAATAATAATAATAAAATAAAGTAATCATGAAGCTTCAGTGGCTGTCAGGGGTGGAGGGACAGGAGATATCAGCAACAATGTCTCAGCAGTTAGGGCAGCATCTCTGGTTTGAATAAATGTGAACCACCAGTGCTTTATTACATACTTTTAGAACTGACGCAGTTTAAGACGGTGAGTACAAGTTTGTTCAATTTTCTGACAAATTTCATTCCCAAGTTCAGAATTGATTCTTTTCCCCCTAGTGAAGACAATACCTTAGGAACCAAAGTTAGCTGAAGTGCATCCTTATTTATTAAATTCTTTTTGTTCCACTTCTGATCATATTCGAAGCCTGCAAAGTACCATTCAAGATATACTAAAACTGGCCAAAAATCAAGAGTAAACATTTTGAAACAGGTCAACATTCAAAGTTAACAGACACAATGAGAGGTGGTTGAACAGAAAGGAAATGGACCAGCTCTTTAAGTGAGACACAGTTTGCTGGGAATCCCAGCCAGACCCTTAGATGACTTGAAGCAAATTGTTACATCTCCCTGCCCCTTGGTCTCCTAGTGGGAAAAATGGGGATCGTAGCATCCATCTTCTGGGAGTGGGGTGTGATTATTAAAATCATACTGAATTTTAGTGGTCTAGCACTAAGGGCCATTACTGAGGAAGGGGTACTGGGGGAGGACATTAGAAAGGGAATCTTACGGTCATAACATCTGTAGGTCTTTTCCACTGGATCCTGAGTCCTTATCCCTTATAACTCCTTCAGGAGTACTGGCCTCTTATTGTCTCTCTTCTGTAGCGTTACCTACGATACTCCCCCATTTAAAATTTGCCAAAGTGCCAAATTTCTAGGTCTCGACAAAGCGCTGTTGGATAAAGCAAATATTTCATTAACAATCTGTCCCCCAGGTGCTACAAATGTTCCGCCTGAAATGAAAGTGGAAATTCATATGGTCTTTCCCTCCAGCCGTCTCATTCCCTGGCAAAATACAGGTTTAATTAAGGTCAAATCTCCCAAGCCATAGTAGAGGATGGATTCAGGTCAGTTGAAACAGATATTCTAGTTAATTTGATCTAAATGGTTGTGTTTATTTGGGGAGGGAAGAGAAAGACCTTTACAAATAGAGGCTCCTAGCTAGCACAGCATCGGGGAAGGGAGAACAGTCACTCACCAAAGTTTGAGCCACAGGGAGCTGCACACGTCCCAGAAAAATAGTTCCTGAGAATTTAGGGAAGAAAAAAAAAGTCTGCACAATTCTCAACTCCAGGTTAAATATCTACAATAACAAATTATTAGCATATTCTTGGTAATGCCGAGAGAGAAAGATTTGATCAGCTTGAAGATCCCAGATCTCCAATTAAAAATGAACTGAAATCTTCCACCAAACAACTTAGTCTCAAACATAAAAACAGATCTGCAAACTGGAGAACCAGACACAGCACAAGGTAAGAGGATATGAAATGTCATCAGAGCCAAGTGTCGCTTCAGTAAATTCTAATGGAGGAGGATTCTACATCAACAGGAAACTGGAGAGACTGACACTGCCCCTCCCCTGAAACTTACATTCTTGCTTATTTTTCATTTTTCCGTTTGTTTCTGTTTCAAGCTTTCCATATATTTCTGGCTCGCCTAACCCAACACTTCCCTCAACAGGACTCTACAGTTTAAGATGCAATTTTTGTCCTACGACTCAGACAAGTCTTCTTCTGCTTCCCAGACCTCTGTTCATAACACAGGATGTAAGGAGAAATAGCATCCTGGTTGAGCAACAGATCCAGGTTTTGTGGGGGGCCTGAGGCTTATAGAATTTGGGGCGTCTCTGTAAGAAAGGAATATGGAATTATGTTTCAACATTAATATTTCCTTAAAATGAGAAAATCAATGACAATCAGGTGCTGGGGCCCTGGACACTTAGGTCCCTCTCTTCTGAGATTTCTGCAAGCTTCCCGGTGACACTCTGGCTTCGCCTCCCAGCTAGAGCTTCCAGGATTCCCAGCAGCTCTAAGGGCACCCTGCAAGAGGGACTGGAAGTCTGCGGCTCATTTGCATCACAGTAAACTCACCCTGTGAATTTCCCTAAAATAAACTCAAGAAATGTGAACATCTATCCCATCTTGTCTTGTCGCTACCTGGCAGACATATTTCACACTTAAGAATGATGCCTGCCGTTTCTACCCCAGTACCTGGGTGATCTGTTTTTTAGCCTTGTCCAGAAAGTGAGACGAGAGATTACAATACAAGTTGCCTAATTGTAAAATTCAGAAGGGCACATTGTATTTTTAAAGTGCAACATATTTTTTTCCATCAAATTCAAAACTCTGAATGTTAAACTTAAAGACTTTTTCCAGCTTCTGTTAGTGACAGACAGAGCTCCCCAAGGGGAGGCTGCCTTTAAAGACAGGTAAATGAGGGCCCATATAAAACAGCCAAGTATTGATGTTGTAGTAAAATTCCGGAAAAATACATTGGCAGACAAGTAAATTTGTCACTAATAATTTAATGTAATTTCCCTAAAATGGAGGTAATAGGTACTCAGGGAATACACCTCCAGGGTTTACATCAAATGTGCCTGTGAAAAAATCGTGAAATAATATTTTTTTAAATGTAGATGCTTTGTCTGACATGTTGGTTTATGATGAAAATTATTCTTCCAAAATGAAAATGGGGAGGGGAAAATAGAACGTCCCCCAATCCATGTATCCTTTAGCTTCCAAACCTTTCCTGGTGGTGGCGGCTGAGCAGCCGTGACTGACTAGAAGCTGGGAACATTTGTTTGCACTTTATTTCCCCCTTAAAATGATGTACTACAATTACCAAATATTAATGAACCAATCATGTTGCAAATAGTATTTCCTGTGTCACTCTGAGTTATAGAATCTAATATTGGGCTCATTTGAAACATTCCAAAGTTGCATATTTTTTTCCCCTTTGCAAAGTGACAGCTCAAATTGTGTTTAGCTGCATCCATCCAACCATGAGCAAATCAAGTATAAAAATTTCATTTTGTCTAAGTGTTAATGCAATTTTTTAAGCTCATATCCTAGGATGGCTCACTTTGCACTATGCTGGGTGATATTAGATGCTGCTTAAACACGATTATCAATTATATGACATGGTGCCAGAAAATTTTAAAATAGCACTTGTTTGAGACCCAAGTCATGAAGTTCCAAGAAAGGAAAAAATACAATGAAGGAAGAAAAAATTCTTTAGCTGTTTCCAATGCACCAATGTGTATGTTTATATTACAAATAGGCTGATTTCCAGCTATAAATCTGAATTTCATTGCTGTTATCGTGAGTTTAATATGAAAAAAGACCTGCCATGTGCTCAGGCAATAAGGAGAGACGCAGCTGTCATAAACTCAGCTGCTGAATGGAACAACCTGAGACCTAGAGTCAGGGGCAGGAAGGAGGAAAAGAAAGAAAGGCCGAGAGAGAGAAAGCAGCCCTAAGCTAGAAACATCAAAATTATGAATTAATATCAAAGTCAAAATTATAGAATGTCCATCATTTTTTTTCTATAGAATATTGACAGAGTGAAATGAATTCAGCAGATAATAAAGAATCTATCCCCCCAGAAAAAAAAAGGAAAGAAAGAAAGCAGTGAAATATGCCGACTTCATAAGCACATTTCATCAAATGTGTGAGCTTAATACAACTGCCAGGGAAAAGCCTGATCCAATTTTGCAGGAGGTCACCGTAAGAAGTCCCTGGCTGTTCATGTGCCTCCACTTTCCCTGTTTCTTACTCCAGGTACTGAGGCCAAATGCTGCTTCTTGCTCAAAGACGTTCTTTTTTTCCCCCCACATCCGATCTTACACAGAGTTCCACGCACAGGACAGGCGCGCTATGGTAATGAATGCTAATGGACAAAGTTGCTGAAAAGTATTGATGATGGTCCCATTTTCATGGTCCCAGAAGATGGACAAATTTCATTTTTCCTGTCACCACACTTCCAGTGTCCTACACTTTCTAGGAGAAAAAAAAAATGGCTTATTTTAGGTGTCTGAGAAAAATGTATTTGGACTCTAAAATTATTTAAATACAATATATACGTGGAACTATGAAACAAACATGCCATACTTTTATTTACTTAACTCAGCTTCGGCTAGCTCTGCACCATTTGGGTTTATAAATCACGCATGCAAAGTCTGCTAAATGTTTAGAATGCTGCTGTTTGCAGTGAGCTGGTTATGTTTTCTGATAATTCAAAATAATAAAAAACAGCCACTTCACCAATGGGAAGGCACACATCTCACAGTAAGATTACAGCTCACACCTGCCTAACTCAATGTGTTCATACTTAAGGAAGTTTAAATGAAATAGAAGCAACCTGACTTATCTTCAAGTTCGGGATTCTGGGTGACTTTCTCAATTGGGGTTCTATGAAAGAATTAAGCCCCCAACCTCCAAGACATCTATTATGAATATAATGAATGAACTGCTTACCCCCTGCATCTAGAGTGTAATACTCATGTATTTTTGGGAGAGTGAGAAAACGGTCTCTCAAATCACCTTCTGTGTTTCTGTAGTTTAGATGAGGATTGCTGGTTGTGAAAAGGAGGCAGAGGCACGCCTCCTTACCTAAAGTACAGTCTGCAGACCAGTGGCATTTATGTCACTTGGGAGCTTGTCCAAATGCAGATTCTGAATCAGTAGGTCCAGGGTGGGGCCCAGGAATCTGCATGTCCAACAAGCTCCCAAAGTGATGCTGATGCCGGTGGCCCCAGAATCAATGAGCAGTGAAGCTCTAAAAGCTGCCTGTCCTCTATGAAATTGAATTCTTAAAGGATATTAACACAAGACGAAATAATAAATTTCACCCGTTTTATGACAAATCTGTTGGTTTTCACTTTGTGTTGCGCAGGGACCTGTGTATATCTTCCGTCACCAGGATGGAAGCCGTTGAAGAGCAACTGAACCAAAGCAAAGCCGCAGAGGAAAACGCCACGGCTTTGGTTTCCTTGAATCCATCTGTGCCCCCGCCCAACAAGGTTTTCATCTCTAAACGCACATTTTCATAGGAAATTTGTACCTGTATTTTCTCATCGATATTGGGTTATGTATTTTGATTTGCAAATCTATTGATATGAAAAAACTTACAAAGGCATGAAAATTAAACATTCATTTGATCAATGGCCTCCACTGAAAAGAACACAGTGACATGAGATGAACTCCTCCTGGAAACCGAGCCTCTATGATCACTGGTCTACTGACCTTTGCTGCCAGTACCATCTTTCTTTGGAATGCTGTGCCTCTTTCCACCTGCCAAATGCTCTTGCTACCTTTCATGTCCAACCTGGGGCTTCCTTGAAGACTCATCATCCCTCCCACCCCCCACCCCAGTTTTTCACTGACTCTTACTCAAACTGTGTGCAACTCATATCTGGGACTCTACACCTTTCATTATGCTATTGCTTTGTTTTGCTTTCTAATTGTTTTATCTAACTTGTACAATCTCCCTCAATGTTCAGCCCAATGAATATTTATTTAGCACCTATTTTGTGCCAGTCTCTGTGCTTAGCCTCAGGGATACAGAGGAACTTATGCTACTAATGTAGCCATAAATATGGTTGTTCCCTATGTCAAAAATACGCTCATCATAATATTGTAGAGAATACTGATATGAAAATGAAAATGTTATAATTATAAAGTAGAAGCATATGCAAAGCTTTGAAGGAGAAAGGTTTTTTTTTATTATCTTTCTACTAACTTAGAAGAATAGCTAAGCAAAGAAAATTTCACTAAAGGGTAAAGGGCAAGAGACAAGCAAAAAACACAGATGTAGACAACAGCAGAGTGAATCCTGGTGCTCCGAACTGCCTGTGATTGTTAGAACTTGGGGACAGACAGAGGAAGGAGGAGACAAAACGGAAGAGGTTGGCAGGAGCCATATTATGAAAAGTCTCATTTGCTAAGCTCAGGAAAGGTGTCAGCCAGGCCAGATAGGATCAGATTTGCAGATACTATTGATACGGTACAAGGGAATATCCTAAACTTCATCATGTCCTCTACAAGCAGAAAGTTTGAGCCACAGAGACAGAAACAGCTCAAAGACTGACTGATCAGCTTGTCAAGAGAAACCTGAGCTTTAATTCTTTTTTTTTTTTTTTTGAGACGGAGTCTCGCTCTATGCTAGGCTGGAGTGCAGTGGCACCATTTTGGCTCACTGCAATCTCCTACCCGCTGGTTGAAGCGATTCTCCTGCCTCAGTCTTCTAAGTAGCTGGGATTGCAGGCACATGCCACCACGCCCAGCTAATTATTGTATTTTTAGCAGAGACAGGGCTCCACCATGTTGGCCAGGAGGTCTGGATCTCCTGACTTCACGATCCGCCCACCTCAGCCTCCCAAAGTGCTGGGATTACAGCTGTGAGCCACTGCGGCCGGCCCTGAGTTTTAGTTCTTGTGACTTGAGGTCTTTTGAATGAAGGATGTTGAGAAACCCTGCAATGGGTGCCCTTCTAATCTATTTCTTCATATTAATGATCACAGGGAAAGTCTTGACATGCTTTAAGAAGCTGTTACTGAGAAGTGGCAAGAGACACACTGTGAAGAGGCAGGTTAAGCTAGTGGGAGAGTGCAAAGTATCCCCCAGAATTATGGTTTCGTTGAGTCCAGGATTCATCCTGTTTTTCTTGGTAACCAGATCGTAGCATACCCATTAACTCCTTCTATCACATACCTGGGGATAGGGCATGCAGTTCATAAGCTTTCTCATTCTTAAACATATCATTGAGAGGTATTGTAATCTTTTAAAAATTATGGGGTGACCATAATTTTCCCCTCAAATGTTTTCTTTTAAATTCTTCTCTCAAGCAGATTTTTAAAAAGTAGATGATTCCTAGAGTTCAAATGTATGGATCTATTTAGAGAAAAAGTATCCTTTCATAAAGGAACCCTATTTTTCAAGCTTAGAGAAATAATCTACAGAAAAGGGCTCCAGCCACATTGAGCTTGTATTTGATCCTAAGCAAGATTTCTTCACCAGAAAACAGGAGTCCCGCAGGCAGGTAGGGGAGGTGAACCATTTAAATCCTGAGAAGTTGAATCTTCTCAAATCAAAATCATCTTGTACTCCTTGCTCTACCATGCTCTGGGCCTGCCTTGCCCATAGTAGATACTCAATAAATTAATACTTGATTTGACTAAATTTATGTTGCTTTACAGAGCACTCGTGTCTTTTTTAATTGTTCTGAACCATATCGGTAAACCTCTGAGCTTTCTGTTGCATGGGAAGTCTGCCCTATTTCTTTCCATTGCATTTATGTTCTTTAAATAATCTAAAATATAAAACTAAAAGCAGCAGGCATTTAGAACCAGACCTTTTAAAATGCGCTCCCAGCCCTTGCTGAGATGAAGTTTAAATGTAACAGAAGCAACCTGAATTCAGTGGAGAATCCAACCACTGACTCCAGGGGCACCACACAGGACCCAGTCCTGCAGATATATGAACGTCTGTGCTCCAGGCAGGCCCTTGGAAAGAAGGGGTGTGTGGCTGTATAAATCCTGATACAGGAGGACAATGAATCCACAATGCACACACAGCCCACACCTGCTATCACACGCTGTAATAAACCCCCGCCGGTGTGCCCGTGACAAAGTGGATCCCAAAGGATAGAGAGCAGTGATGGAAACTATAAATCTGTATCAATAGCCAGCCATTCCTCCCACCTTCCGTGTGTCGCCGGTGTATGTGCACAAACAAGGCCACTGATACGTAAATACTCAGAGAAATGTAATCCATCTCCCGCTGCACATTCTGCTTCCAACCCTGCCCTGTATGATGCCTGGAATTTCATACAGTATTCAGAAGGATCGAGATGGCCCAGCCTTTTGTTCGGAGCAAGTAAGCAGGGGAGTCTAACTCCAGCAGATTCAGAGATTTTCTTTTCCTTCCTTCTCGAGGAAAACAAAAAAAAGACAGCGTCTTAAAATTGCATGGCTGGTGTTTATGATTCACATTACAAGCAATGCAATCACTACACCCAAATCGAAATTTCATTTATGATCCCGCGGACTTAATGTGAATAAAGGCCAAGGCCTAGTGTTTTCCAAGGCACCAAAGAAGGATGCACCTGCCACGGAGCTAATCACAGGAGGGAATGAGAAGAAGATGGAGGCTGGGAAGGTAATAAAGGACAAAAGCAAACCCAAACGCCATAAACTGATAGGAAGTTTAAAAGAAAAGAAAAAGAAAAAAGAAATGAAAAGGGAAAAAAAAAACCGTATAGCACGTCCATCATCTGTGCTTGGGAGATGGACATAAAGAGATGAATTTTAGGCACACTTAAATTCCTGACACTTTTCTCCTCTGGCTTGGAAATCCTACTAGTTAAAAATATGATTGGGATACCTAACAAAGCACAGGCGACAAGACGGGTTGCATACGAAATTCAGGGTAGTTTGAACTGATAGTATCTTTCAACCGCACAAGAAAGAGGTAATGCAGAGAATGGTGCCGATTTAAGCAAGCTCTTGATGTAAATGAAAATAAAAACCACAACAATTTTTCTATCCTTGTAGCATTTGGCTAATGAGTCACTAAAACCATCCCCGGCCAATCCATCATTTCTATTACAGAGACTCAAACAGTCTCTCTCTCTAATTGGTCTAGACAGGTGTCATGATATTTCAGTACACTGAAAAAAAAAATTCCAGAGGTTTTCTTCGGGGAGACTGAAACGTAGACACTTTGGCAAACGTTAGTCTAATTTCAACCTTCTTTGAAATAGTTTGCATTTAACAAGAAAATAAAGACAAACACACATCTCCAGATTGAACTCCAGCTCCAAACAGATCAAAAAGGTCCTTCTGAGGATCGAAAGGAAAATTGGAAATTAATTTGATCATTTGGAGAGGGGGACCCTCAGAAGTAACAAGTTTTATCTGGGGATCTCACTTCAGGTACATTGCTTTTCTAGAGCGATCTCAAGCAAAATTAAATGCACAGGGTTTCACATGTCAACTTCACCCTGCCATAGAGTGGCTAAGACAACTTGACACTGAAGAATGATTTCAGGTGCTGCTCAGTGCCTTTTAGGGCATGGGGTTTCACCCAACTCCAGACTTAGGAAAGGAAAGAAAGGCAGCAAATTAGGAAGAGACCAAATCTGAGGAATGGACATGCCACCACATTTTACCAACCAAGTAACAGCTCATTAATGATATTTTAAAGTTGTATTTCTACCAAGTTGTGACATAAGTGAACAGTCAGGAAACAGGATGTCCAGCTGGCATTTCACTGTTCACTCATAGACTTGCAGAGAAAGAAGTGAGAAAAGTCCAGTTTAAGAACAAAGCATGGCGAGGGTCGACTTGTCATTTCCTGGATGCTATCAGGAAAAATCACGAGCTTGCTATTTAAATATGTTTTTTAAAATGCCATTTCTGGCGGGGCGCAGTGGCTCACGCCTGTAATCCCAGCACTTTGGGAGGCCAAGGCGGGTGGATCACGAGGTCAAGAGATCGAGACCATCCTGGCCAACATGGTGAAACCCCATCTCTATTTAAAAAATACAAAAAAAAATTAGCTGGGCGTGGTGGTGCATGCCTGTAGACCCAGCTACTTGGGAGGCTGAGGCAGGAGAATTGCTGGAACCTGGGAGGCGGAGGTTGCAGTGAGCCGAGATTGCACTATTGCACTCCAGGCTGGTGCACTCCAGACAGAGCAAGACTCTATCTCAAAAAAAAAAAAAAAAATGCTATTTCTTTGGGAGAAGGGGTCGCTATGCAATCAGAAATCATTGCCCAGAGAAAGGGGTGACATGAATGTCTACTCTACTTTTGTTTGCCTTAGTTTGTTTTAATCCGGTGATAAAAGCTAGTTGCTGATGCACAAGGCTTTACTAACTTGAAAGTGATGTTGAACATTCGGGCATCAGTTCCTTCCCTGAGAAGGTTTCCACTTGCAGCAGTGGTAAGAAAAACACAGGCATGATTCCTGAGATGGATGCAATGGGCCATCACCAGTCAGAGTTGTTGAGGACACCAAAGAGAAACCTGAAGTAGGCTCTTAGGTCAGGTATAGAATTTTAGGTGTGAATTTTACTCACTTCCTTGAGTATCTATATGTAAAGGCTCTGAAACTAACATGGCACACAAATACCCAGTGTTATCTGAGAATATTAATTCCTCCTCTGGATATGTTTTTTTAAATAGTATTTTCTATGCCCATAAATGATAGACTGGATAAAGAAAATGTGGCACATATACACCATGGAATACTATGCAGTCATAACAAAGGATGAGTTCATGTTCTTTGCAGGGACATGGATGAAGCTGGAAACCATCATTCTCAGCAAACTGACACAAGAACAGAAAACCAAACACTGCACGTTCTCACTCAAAAGCGGGTCTCAAACAATGAAAACACTTCGACACAGGGGAGGGGAATATCACACACCGGGGCCTGGGGCTAGGGGGAGGGGATAACATTAGGAGAAATATCTAATGTAGATGACAGGGGGACAGATGCAGCAAACACCATGGCATGTGTCTACCTACGTAACAAACCTGCACGTTCTGCACATGTATCCCAGAACTTAAAGTATAATAAAAAAAAAATTTAAAACATAGTATTTTCTTTAACAACTCAAAATGTAGCATACACTGCTTCCAATGTCAAGAGCAAATAAGTGATATAAAAGCAAGGAAATGCAAGCTTCAAACCAGTAGTCGCTGTAACTAAAAACATTTAATCTCCATGTGTCTACCATCTTATCTTTTCAGCTATATGTCATCTAGAGATCATTTCTATCTATACATTAATTACAAATCTATGCACAGAATTGGAATTAGATGACAACAAGAAGCCATCATCTCTGGGTTAGAAACGACACATGGTTAATTTTTTCTTTGTGCTTATATTTTGTATTTTTCTGTCATAAAAATATTTGACATCTCTGGTCAGGCACAGTGGCTCACACCTGTAATCCCAGCATTTTGGGAGGCTCAGGCAAGTGGATCACTTGAGGTCAGGAGTTTCAGACCAGCCTGGGCACCATGATGAAACTCCTTCTGTATAAAAAAAATACGAAACTTAGCTGCGGGGCGGGAGTGTGGTGCGTGCCTGTAATCCCAGCTACTCTGGTGACTGAGGCAGGAGAATGGCTTGAACCTGGAAGGTGGAGGTTGCAGTGAGCCGAGATCATGCCATTGCACTCCAGCCTCAGTGATACAGCGAGACGCCTCTCTCTCTCAAAAAAAAAAAAAAAAAAAAAAAAAAAAATTGCATCTCTAATTAGAAATATCATTTATTTTAAATAAAGCAAGTAAGCAATTTTCTTTAAAATTATAAATCTAATTTAAAAATAAAAGAAGAGGAGCTAGGAAGAAAGAAAATGCCCCAGGATGGATTTCAAAAGATAAAATGTTTTCACGAAAGTGGCTGCATGCAAAATGTGACAGTCATTTCCAAATTTAGTACACGTGTGTCAAGCAATTTGTGTGTTCTTAAAGGGCTAGTTCTGGGCAGGGGGTTAGAAAAAGGAATAAGAAATGGTCCTTGCCACTAAAGTGCTGAAATTCAGTTGGTAAGGATGAATACATGTTGGATCATTCAGGCTCACTCTTGCCCCATCAGTACCTAAAACTTAAGCCCAAAGAGGTAGGTGCCTGGCCTTACAAAACTGCAAAAGAAGTTAGTAGAAAGTCATATGGGCCAGGCGGGGTGGCTCACACCTGTAATCCCAGCACTTTGGGAGGCTGAGGTACATGGATCACGAGGTCAAGAGATTGAGATCATCCTGGCCAACATGGTGAAACCCCATCGCTAGTAAAAATACAAACATTAGCTGGGCATGCTGGCATGCCCCTGTAGTCCCAGCTACTTGGGAGGCTGAGGCAGGGAAATCTCTTGAACATGGGAAGCGTAGGTTGAGTGAGCCGAAATTACGCCACTGTACTCCAGCCTGGTGACAGAGCGAGACTCCATCTCAAAAAAAAAAAAAAAATTATATGATCGTGTGGACTCCAGAACAGAAAGATTTGATGAACATAAAAGCAATGAATGAAGTTAACATAAAAAGACGGACAGCTTTGTTGTACCTTCATTTCTATGTTTCAAACATTACCTTAAAATTAAAAGACAACTTCTACCTAACTGGCTAAAGGGTCATCACCTTAATATATAAAAAAGATTGAAATTGAGAGGGAGAAACCAGAGGCCCATTTTAAAAGGGACAGATAATTCACATCAGAGAAACTGAGTGGCCAAAAAACATGAAGTATGTTTAAACCTACAAGTCACCAATGAAATTCTAATTAAATCAACAATTCAATCTTGTTTTGTCCTCTGCCAGATTAATCAATGTGTAAGAAACACCAGATCAGTAAAGAACAGAGATGCATTCAAGAATGATAAAACCACCCTCAGGCCAGGGTCATCTTTGGAGGAAAGTGAGGAGGCAGTGATCAGGAGTTCCAGGCTATTTGTAATGTTTTATTTCTTTTGCTGGGTGGTGGGTACATGGGTTTGACTATATTACTCTCTAACTTTTCTCTATAACTGAAGGAGTTCGTTTTACAAAGGAAATAACAATACATAATATTGCTCATTACTAGTGGCTGTGATCATGGCGTTGATTGGCACGGTTGCTAATACTTCTTCAGAGTATTAGCAACCCATGCCAAAGGCCTTAAAAATGGTTTACCTGGAACCAACCCAAATGCCCATCGATGATAGACTGGACAGGGAAAATGTGGCACATATACACCATGGAATACTATGCAGCCATCAAAAACGATGAGTTCGTGTCCTTTGTAGGGACATGGATGAAACTGGAAACCATCATTCTCAGCAAACTGACACAAGAACAGAAAATCAAACACCACATGCTCTCACTCATAGGTGGGTGTTGAACAATGAGAACATATGGACACAGGGAGGGGAGCATCACACACTGGGGTCTGTTGGGGGGAAATAGGGGAGGGACAGTGGGGGGTGGGGAGTTGGGGAGAGATAGCATGGGGAGAAATGCCCGATATAGGTAATGGGGAGGAAGGCAGCAAATCACACTGCCATAAGTGTACCTATGCAACAATCTTGCATGTTCTTCACATGTACCCCAAAACCTAAAATGCAATAAAAAAATGGTTTATGAATACAAAAATTAGCTGGGCATGATGGTTCGCGCCTGTAATCCCAGCTACTTGGGAGGCTGAGGCAGGAGAATTGCTTGAATCTGGGAGGTGGAGGTTGCAGTGAGCGCCACTGCACTCCAGCCTGGGCAACAGAGCAAGAGACCATCTCAAAAAAAAAAAAAAAAAAGAGCACGGATGTTCAACAAAGTATTATTTCTAATAATAAAATATTTTAAATGCCCTAAATGAACAACAAAAATACAATAATTATAATACATCTAAGAGCAACTATTACTAAATGACTGAAACAATATTCTTGACATTTTTATTTATAGAAATGAACAAAATATGTTATATTATCAAAGCAGGATACAAAGATCTCTATCTATCTGTACATATACACACAGAATTATGCACACACACTACCATGTCGAAATAAATTAGAGAGAAAGATAAAGAAACAGGACTAGTTTCTCCTTTGTAAAATCTTGAAATTTTATTCCAGGATATCTGTGTAATTATTAACTTAAAAGATAGGACAGAGAGAGAGAGAGAGAGAGAGAGGAGAGAGAGAGAGAATGAATCTGTGTATATGTTTATCAGCTTCTAAAATTACTTGTAACCAAAAAAAAGAAGATGTATATGTAATATAAATATGGGAAATTATCACGTTATACCAGGGAACTCAAATTTCACATTATTATTTTCTTCTCTCCAAAAGATGGATTAGTTCTACTCCTTTCCCCTCAGAGAAGTTTTCACATATAAGTCAATGTAACTTATATGAAGAACCAGCTGAAATTTAAGAGATGAACCTAGGGTCATTTTTTTACTGGGGAAAAATATAATCATAGAGAAGGCAACTCAACAAGTTATATATTACATATATTATATATGTGTATAAATACATAAAACATATATGTAAAATACATATGTAAAATATATATATTATGTATGTAAAAGTCATAACCCTGTTAACACTCATTGCTGGCCTATTTTCCCAGATATTTTACAGATACAGTTTTTACAAAGTATAGACTTTGTTCACAGCATTTTGTATCAGCAGGTTATTTAACCCATTTTGCACCTATGGGTCCTACAAGCAAGATAGGCACATAGGTATCTTCTTCACAGAGTCTCTCCAGGACAGCCAACAGGAGGGGCCTACAGTATAGAAACAAATGTTCTTTGGATATTAATGAATGAACTTTTCAGAGGAAGCAAGACCTTCCAAATCACCAATGATAGCACTGGGTGACAAGGAAATTAGAGAGAAAGATAAAGGAACAGGATTACTTTCTCCTTTGTAAAATCTTGAAATTTTATTACAGAATATCTGTGTAACTATGAACTTAAAATATAGGGCAGAGGAAGAAAGAGAGACAAGAGAGAATATCTCTGTGTGTGTGTATTTATCAGCTTCTAAAATTACCTGTAAGCAAAAAAGTGAAAATACAGGTCTACCAAAACCTTAGCAATCATATAATCCATGTGGTTTCTGCTTTCCAAAATTATTTCCTTTATGATGTTATGATGTGTTGAGTCATTTATCATTAAAGATCAATTTAACTGGAAAAGTAATAATTTGAGGTGATGGGTGGAGGTGGAAGAGGTGGAGGAGAAAACTAAAATTTGCAAACTATCGTGTATTTTTCCCAGGTAATCATGTCAAAGTTTCTTCACTAAAAAGAAATTCAGGCAAAGATCTTTATATGGTATAATTACAAAAAGAAGGTAAGAAACTCCCAAGGATTTTTACTGGTGGGGATAGGCATACGTTTTATTCTATCAAAGTACCGCATAATTCACTGATATCCCTTCTTTCCTAAAGCCAGAAGACATTGGATTATTTAATGAGTTAGCAACTATCTGCCAGAGCTGCACGTTACTCAAGTTCTCAGCCCAAGAAGTAGCCCTTTTGAAACAGACACACACACATATGCACCCACATGCAACTCAGGGTTCCAGTAAAGTTTGTGATGGGAGCTGATGTCCTAGGCTTGTAATAGGTTTGTAATAGTGGGTTAGAAGTGAAAGAAGCTTTCCTTTTCTCTTATCCCGAAAAATATTTCCTCTTTTCCCCTATTCTCCTTTCAAAGCTAACCTCTCTCCCTGTGATCCCGACTGCCTCCTACTGACCAATGGCCATCCCACCACATCCATCTCCATCAACTATTCTCCTTTGTCTTCAACCGTTTTCCAATAATAGACACTTCCTTTGACTGAAGCTACTAGCTTATTTCATTAATTTCCTTTACCATAAAACTACTTGAAAGAGTTGTTTATGTTGGCATCTCTGTTTTCTGTATACGTATTTTCCTGATTTTGTGTAATTTGGCTTCTGGCCTTAGGATGTATGGCACTCCATCTGCTCTCGATAGGGTTAGTCATTTCCTCTTAGCATCACCAATGACCTCAGACTACTGAAACGGGGCAGCTTATTTCGCTCCTCACCCTATTTGATCTTTCTTTACCCTGTAATACAATCTGCGCGAGTGAACTTATCTATTCCCATATTTTCAGATCTGCTCCTATAATTTCAATTCTCTTAAATCGTAATCAAAGTCCTGACCAGATCTCTTTCCTTAGCTTGACTTCTCCAACTGGATATTTCCAGACTCTTCAAGATCATTATCTTCAAAACTAAACTGATCACAAGAAACCGGAGAAGAACACATGCTCAACATAATAAGGATATTTATTGGAAACTGAAAAATAATATAAATGTGATGATAAAACCTTGGCAACAAAAATAAAACAAGGATGCTTAATTTTATTATATTGCTAATATTCAACTTTGTTTTAGAAATTCCAGTCAAAGCAATAAGATAAGAAAAATAACTAGGAGGTAATGTATATTGGCAAGAAAGAGGCAAGAGTATCATTGTTTACCAACAACATAACTGTCCACTTGATAAACATCAGACAATCAACTGAAAAGCTACAAAAATGAAACCTGATCAACAAGGTGGGGGAAAATTGTAAAATTCAGTTAATTTAAAAAACACAATAGCTTTTCTACCTATTAGCAATAAGCAGTTAGAAGAAAAAAAAAAATCTCATTCACCATGGGAATTAAAATATTTAATTATTAGCAATGTATTTAAAATGTATTAAATGTATTTCAGCTATATGATGAAAACTACGATGTTTTACAGTGGAACATAAAGAAAGGTTTAAATAGATAATGAGACAAAGTGATGTTTGTAGCAATATGGAAAGATATACAACATTAAAGCTATCAACTTCACGTAATTCACTCTATAATTTTAATACCATTACAATAAAAATCTTTAAGTTTCTTTGGGCTAGGGGTAAAATTTAACAAAATGATTTTAAAGCTTAACTGAAAAAAATACACAGGTTTGTGAGAAATTTTGGAGACAAACATGATATAATAAGGAAGGATTATCCTAGAAGACATTAGAATATATAGAAGTACAGTAATTAAAACAGTCAAGTTCTAGTTTAGAAATAAGCAAATCAGTGGAAAAAAGTAATATGTAAAACTATACTTGAATATATATAAGAATTTGTATGACTTAATGTGGCATTTCAAATCAATAGTAAAGGTAGCCAATATTAATAAATGCATGACTATTGGACTAATTTGGAGAAAATGAGGTTAAAACCATATATTTTGTCTTTATTTTGAGATAGAGTTTCACTCTATCACCCAGGCTGGAGTGCAATGGCTCGATCTTGGCTCACTGCAACCTCTGCCTCCCAGGTTCACGTGATTCTCCTGCCTCAGCCTCCTGAGTAGCTGGGATTAGGGGTGCCCGTTACCATTCCTGGCTAATTTTTTTGTATTTTGAGTACAGACAGGGTTTCACCATGTTGGTCAGGCTGGTCTCGAACTTCTGACCTTAGGTGACCCTCCCAAAGTGCTGGGATTACAGGCTTGAGCCACCTCACCCAGCCTAGTTTGTCTTTCAAAAAGACAGGTTGAAGAGAATATGAGTGTGTGTGTTTATTAAATGTTAAAGTGTTGAGTACATGAGTATTACATTATTTTTTAAATGTTTAAAATATATCACTATTTACAATTAAAAACTAAAGGATTTCATCAAACAAGAGATTTATAGATTAGCCTAACTCAGATATAAAACTTATACATTAAAAAATACTATACAAACAAATTGGGAAAAAAATTTTGCATACTGCATAAAAGACAAAAATCCACAATATATAAAAAGTACTTAAAAACAGTACAAAGTGGTGAATACCCCTCTAGAAAACAAGAACTGACTTAGGCAATTTTGTAAAAAGAATTTTAATAAAAGGGTCAGAAAACATGAAATTATTTTCAGCTTCTCTGGTAAATAAAGGCTTGAAAATAAGACAATGATATGCCATTTTAATCTGTCAAATTGGTAAATATTTTCTTAAGAACTAAGAACACCCAGTGTTAGGTAGGATACAGGGGAAACAGACATTCTCGCACACTGTTAGTATAAGTTGATATGCAATATCCTGAGGGCAGTGTAGCAATATCCTTCAAGAGTCACAAAACGATCACATTCTTAGAGAATTTTATTCCATGGAAATAATCTTGAATGCAAAGTAAAGATATATGTATAAGGATGCTCAATGATAGTTTAATTTTTGTCAAGTTGGAAATCAATTGAAGATTGATTTGATTTGGGCAGGTAACTAATTAAATCATATACATCAATTTATTTATCAGGAGCTCTATTGCTTTGTACAGAATGGATTGTCAAGGCGCAAGAATGGAATCAAACCAATTAGGCATTGCAAATTGCAAATACCTTATTTAACAGGTTGGTTTTTATATGTGACTTTTCGATACTTAGACATATGGTCTAAAGGTTGTCACCTGAATTTGCTCTAGGTCTTTAAATGACTTCAAATGAGTTTCAAATGACTGTGACCTCTTTGAAGCAATCATGTTAGCACGTTAGCATCCTTTGAAAGAATGTGTGTTAGCATCTTGTATACCTTACATACAGTTTGCCTTTAATAAACATTTGCTAAATAATAAACCTCTATTATAGCACCTGTTACATTGTGTTTTAGTTGGCTAAGTGTCTGTGTTTGTCTTAGACTGCTTGCTCTTTGAGAGCAGGGTCAAGCATGCACTCATCTCTACATCCCTATTACAGAGCACAGTGCCACATACATAAAAGGTATTCAACAAATGTTTGTTGAATGAAAGAATCAAGAACGCTGTTTCTTTCTGCTAAAATTATGTTTTAAATATCTATGTTCTAAAACACTAGTCTAAAAATGAAGGCATCTGAAAGTAGGTCCTGGGGTATGTCTTTAATCTTGATGAAGATACTGAGGCTTCATTGAGACCTACTGAAAAGAGAAGGCAGAAACAAAAGAAAAACAAAGGAAGAGTTTTGTATTAGCAATTTGTTAAACTTTCAGACACACAAATAGGTGAACTGGTGGTTTGTTTAACAGTAGCCATATAGAAAAAAAATACCATGCAATGGTCCTTTGCAGCAAGCAAATGGAAAACGTTATTTTATTTCTTTTATTCCTTCTACTCTTCTTTCTTCATACCCAACATCCTACGTAGATCTTAGAACCTTTATCCACAGCCTAATCAAGTCTACAGAAGCATCTGCTGCTGTGGTCCTGTCTGAATCTGCAAGTACCAGCTTCCCTGCTCAGATACATCGCATTGGAGCATTTTTTTTTTCCTTCTTGCTTTTTTCCTTTACTGTTTATGCAAGAAAATCCACTAATATGTTTTGGAGAAGATAAACCCATTTGTCCACAAATAGAAAATTCCAAACCAAGAATCTCTAAACCATGGGTTTACAGTAGCCCCGTGAGGTTCAGTAGCATTGAAGAGATCTTTATTGACATGCTCTTGAGAGCAGAGTGGTTTTAATCATATTTTTTCACGAAAGTTAATATTAAAACAGAAACATGTCACCTTACCAAGTTGCAATGAGAGTCAGTGGCAAAGGCAGAATGAAAAATGAGGATTTCTATTTTCTCTTAAAGCAGGAATTTCGCTGTATAAATTTAATGGCATTAAAAGCAAGTTTAAACTCAAAGCCTCATGACTTCCCATTAAACATGGTAGATTGAACATGTGTTTATCTCTGCTTTTTCTCCCAATCCAACCAAAGTAATGAGAATAAAAAAACGAGTAATAATAAAAGATCAAAAATGCATAAACACACAAGGGAAAGGGAACTGGGAACAAAGACAACAATGGATTAGAAATGTCAACAAATCTTTAAGGAAATAAAGCCATGATGACAGTATTAATGGTCTTCGCAGAGCAGAGGAGGCTGAAATAAGTTTCTGCAGAGGGATGAGAAGAAAACTGACTCTTCCTGCAGGATCTGAAAAGGCTAAAAATGGGAGGACTGGCCAAAAGTTTGTGGAAGAAGCTGTTAGAGCTCTACATTCTCTCCTCAATCCCTCAAAGCCAGGAGACAACTCCCGCTACATTTCTTCAGTAGATAGAAGGTTTATCTTAGGGAGTACTTAAGCAGAAGCGCCTCTAGTAGATTCAGTGACCCTGGGTCCTGCAATGCAGCAGGAGCATTCAGTAAAGGTTTGCAAGCTTGACAATGATGCTCCCCAGGCAAGAAATTACAGGACGTTTCTCAAGAGAAACTAAACAGTACCCAGAAAGAGAATTACCACTTGGGGTCTCCCAGTGAAACACTCATTCCCTGCCTCATCCTACAGTAGACAAACATATACAATCAACTTTTTAGTGCCTTGCTCTTGAACACAGGAAGTCAACTAACAGAAGATAGTTGGAGGATGCTGAATGACAGGGACAAAAATAAACTTCAAAAAAAGAAAAAGAAAGAACTCAGTAAAAACAATGCAGAGAACAAAAGAAAACCTTTAAGGAGAAGTAATATCTTCAGAAAAGTAACAGAGTACATCGCACCTATGAAACATGAACAGAACATTATATACATATGAACAATAAAACCCAAAATACCACATTCTCAGAATTTTTTAAAAATCCAATTGAATGGTAGGAAGATAAAATTGGAGAAGTTTCTCTAAAAGTACAATGAAAAGGCAAGAGAGGAGAAAAGATAAGAAAACCAGAGAATATATACAGGCAAGTTCAAAGAGAGGATAAACAAACACCAAGGTAAGGAAATTATCAGAGAATCATTTCAGAAAAATTTCTCAGAACTAAGAGGTACAAAAACTTCAGATTAAAAGGTTCCAACCAGGTACCCAGCTCAGTGAACACAAACAGACCCACATTAAGGCACAGCTTTGCAAAATCACAAAATATTGGAACCATAGAGAAGCTTCTAGATGTTTCCAGAAGGGGAAAAGCAGGTCATAGAAAGCAGCTGGAACCAGAATGGCATCGATCTTCTCAGCAGCGGCATCGGAAGCTCAAAGACAACAGGGAAGTACCTTAAACAATCTTAGGTAAAATGATTTTCAAACTAGAATTCTATACCCACAATATCGACCTAGTTTGAGGTTGGAATAAAGGTATTTTTAGACAGTTAAGTTCTCAAGACATTTACCTCCCAACACATGTTTTCTGAGGAAGCTATTAGTGAAGTACACTAACAAAATGAGAGAAGGAACAGACAAGCAAGAAGGCATAAAATCAAGAGAAAGCAATAAAAAAAAAAGCTTCAGGGCCAGGCGCAGTGGCTCATGCCTGTAATCCCAACACTTTGGGAGGTCAAGGTGGGCAGATCACGTGATCAGGAGATCGAAACAAGCCTGGCCAACATGGTGAAACCCCGTCTCTACTAAAAATACAAAAATTAGCTGGACGTGGTGGCACATGCCTGTAATCCCGGCTACTCGGGAGGCTGAGGCAGGAGAATCGCTTGAACCCGGGAGGGCAGAGGTTGCAGTGAGCTGAGATTGTGCCATTGCACTCCAGCCTGACCACAGAGTGAGACTCCGAGACTCCATCTCAAAAAACAAACAAACAAACAAACAAATCAGCCTTCAGGAAAAACAAAACCAGGAGAGAAGAAATGGGGTTTCCAAGGTGACGACAAAGGAGTGAGAGCAAAAGGAAGTGGCTTTGGAGCAGACCTAGAGAGTAACTACCCATGCTGGAGTGGAGACGTGCAGGACTCCAGAAGTGCTCGCTACATACTGTCTCGTAGATCTGACCAGATGGAAGGTTTTATTGGGAAGGTCTTGGAGCATATGGACAGAATCTCTCAGAAAATTAAGCAAGTGAAAACATGTTGTGTCAGAAAAGCAATATAACTTTTATGGAATACATTATTGTATTCAGCATAAAGATATAAACCTTAACAGTGATGTAGGGAGGAGGGGAGTGGGGATAGAGCTGATTCTTACCTACTAAAATAGAAGCCCATAGATGTCTAAAATGGACAGATTGAGTAACAGCAGCATTATTTAGAAATACATAAACAGAGGAGACATGAACAAGTGAATGGAAACAGCTTCCTTTGGGGAATAGGATTGGGGTGGGAGATGGATGATGGAACTGCTATCGGTAATCATAAGCCTTTTAGTATTACTTGGCTTTTTTAAAAGTATATCCCTGCATCACTTTACAAAAATAGAAATTAGTCAGCAAGCAAACATCAGTCTCTGCAAATTGGTCTCTCTGTGGAAATTCTCAGATACAAATGAGATAGGTGAAGTGGGCTCTGGGCTGGGATGGAGACGCTGGTCCACAGGCTCCTCCGACTCCTCCCTGCAGAGAATACTGAATTCAGGCAGGGTGAGGGGACCCTTCCACCTAATTTGTTTCTCTTCGAGGCAGCTACATAAGGAGAGAAGGTGGTCTGTGGTCTCAATGATATCAGCTCACAGTGGTTCATGAACTCAGCCTTATTCCAAGTCTCTTGTGAAAGCAGCTCTGATTCCCAGTGGAACACTTTCTCTTTTATTCAAGCACATGGTTCATCAGATGATTCCTGCTCTATGTTGGATTCCGTGCCTGCAGCTCTGCTTTAAGTCTCTGAGAATTCAGAGAAGATACAGATGGAGCCTCTCCTCTGCTTTTGCCACTTTCTCCCTTCCCACCTTCAGGCGCCCGACTCCCGAGGACCACCTCTCTTGTTGTCTAGGATCCACACGCTCCCTTTTCACTTTTGTCACATTGATATGCTCAGTGACCTCCAGGGGAAAGGTATATAATCATGGGAGGACGCATGAGTCCACAATCAATGGATATATTCCTCAATACAGACAGCAATTTTGTCACACATATGTTCAAAGAAAAACACCTCCGTTTATAGCCACTTGAAATATTTACATATGCCAAAATATAAAACAGCATATAAAATCGCAATATACAAACCATTGGTGTGTTTCTTTATGTGTTAACACATTATATAAATACCACCTACCTCCTGCCCCCACAACCTATATTAAGTGTAGTAGATATCTGCACACTTCCGCACAGGCACCCTAGAATAAAACTGCCTGAACAGATGCTGTTTTTCCTTCCTGACAAACGGGCATGAAATAACAGGCTGACATCTGCCTCTGCAGGTCATTCAAGTCAGCCTGCTACATGTCAAAATTCAAACTGCTCCATCCATCAACGGCAGACCCAAAATTAACGTAGCTTGGAAACTCAGCGGCAAGACAGTAACAGCCCAATTCAAAGTGTGACCTTCGAGGAATGGTGGGGTACAACAGAAAATTATTTCATGCCCTGCACCAAAGCCAACGATAGAATTTGAAGAGATTTTCAGTTAAATTAATTTTAAAGAAAAATCCCCCAGTGTAGCAGTTTAACTCTTAGGGTCACATAAAAGGAGTGCTAAGCATAAGAGATTTTGCTATCTGGAGGCTTTGCCGGCACCTTGGGCAAAAGAACTAAAACAATATTTCAGGCAAAACAGTTTGAAGTCATTTGCACTATAGCACATACTAAAAGTCTTTATCAGTAAGTGAAGAAATCATCAAGAGATTTAATTCCTCACAGAATTTTTTGGGGAATGGCTATTAGTTAAAACAAAATTGCAAATGAGATCAGCCCTTCAGCATCACAAATACAAATGAACCCTTTTCTGGAGATAATTTTAAGGGTGATGATTTCCCTCAGCCCAATGATAACAAAAATGTATGACAGGAGATTTTATAACCAGTACCCAAAGACAACCATCAATGTAATAAATGAACCAGAATCAGATGCACAAAATTATTTTATCCATTGCTTTGGCTATGATATACAGCACAGCACACTTTTTACAAAACGCTATATACATTTGTAGTCAGTGACATGTTGAACTATGCTTGAAGTTCATGTTCCATGAAGGTGAAGTTACATTTTTCTCTCTGCTGAAGACTGCTTCAAAACTCAACCTGAAAAGTCATCCTGGCGGGTCGCGGTGGCTCATGCCTGCAATCCCAGCACTTTAGGGGGCCGAGGTGGGCAGATCACTTGAGGTTAGGAGTTCGATACCAGCCTGGCCAATATGGGGAAACCCTGTTTCTACCAAAAATGCAAAAATTAGCCAGGCGAGGTGGTGCACGCCTGTAGTCCCAGCTACTCAGGAGGCTGAGGCAGGAGAATCACTTGAACCCAGGAGGCAGAGGTTGCAGTGAGCTGAGATCACACCACTGCACTCCAGCCTGGGTGACAGAGCAGCGAGACTCTGTCTCAAAAAAAAAAAAAAAAAAATCTCAATACACAATAATCATATGAGAAATTAAAAACGTTGTAAAAAAAAAAAAAAAAAGTCAAACACTGCAATTCCAGTGTTGCCAGTGACATGAGGTCCAGGCTAAAGCTGAGGAAGTGTTTCTTACATTTGTTAACAGAATGTTCAGTGCGCCCAGTCTTTTCTCCTTCGATAAAGCACCTCTTTTCTCTGTAGTCCTTTGCCTGGTAACGAGCTTAAATTCTCCCAAAAACAAAAGCTCTTTTCAGTTCTGTTTCCCTCTTGAGTCATACTCCATTCCGCCCTTCTCTCCTCACCTGCATATTTCTTGAAAGGATAATCCACACCATCTCCTTCCACTCAAAATAGTATTGCTATCAGCTTTCATCCTTATCATCACATTGAAAATAACCACCTCCTAATGGCCACATCCAATGGCCTGTTTTCAGACTTAAGGTTCATTAATCTTTCTGCAGGCTGGACCACACCCCCAATCCACCCACCACAAATAACATGTCTATTTCTCTTTTTCTGCTTGGTCCTTGACCTGGGTGGTTCTGGGATTCCAATTTAATCCCTTTCTCTCCTGTCTATACCCGTTCTCTCTTGGTTAAGGTATTAATATGCAAACACATGTTGATGACTCCGGGTCCTCCTTTCCTTGCTCTGAAGCGCCAGGGCATAGTCCCCTGTACATCTCCCTGTGATAATCTCTCAGCTACTGTAAACTTAAGACATCCCCAGCTTGCATTTCCTCTTCGTTCTCTAACCACCCGTTGGTTGAAAGCAGCAATTTCTAATATAAGAAACATTCTTTCACATTTCCAGGACTGTATGCATTACTCTCTGCAAAGCACCCTCAACTCCTCCAAATAGGTAGAGGCTCCCTTTTCTGTGTGTTCTGCAGCACCTCACACAGCCTCTCATGTCATTGGAAGTAGTGAGACTAGTGTGTGACCTCCCCCTCAAAGCCACAACATATTTAACGTTGTTCTTCATAGAAGCCACAGGAGATGCTAGCACGAAGATCATCAAGACCTATGTGAGGAAGAAATAAATGGATTGATGATGAAATGGTGCTGAATACTGACTCACTGGCATGACTGACCACAGTTTAGGGGAGGTAGGAGAGAGGAACAGGGCTACTATTAAATACGCCAGAACATCTCATGCGACTTAGAGTGATGGATTTTAGTGGAGCAACCGGATATTACCAGGAAAGGCTGGTGGACAGAAAGGCTTTCACTGATAAAAATCCAGGTTAATTGTCTGACAATACATTTTTTAAAAATTTTCTCGGGGATTCCAAATGTAGCTTTTAAAGGACCATCTGTAACTATAAAATTTATTCTAAGCATTTAAATTTGTTTTAGAATAAAATTTATTCTTTTACCTAATTAGTCCTCAATAAATATGTTCAAGATGAAAGAATTATATATATGTCATGTTTTCCCTTCTTTATAAAAATACATAACATGGATATAGTTTAACAAGCATTTATTAATACTGCTTTGAGAACATTTAATCGAGAATTTTTTAAAGTAGAAAAATTTGAACAGCATAAAAAGCCATTTGGTTTAATTTCCCAACTTGTGCAAATAAAGTGGCTAAATGAAATTTTTTTGGGTCCTTCCACATCCAGCATTTTGGTCTCATGATTTCATTTCTTTCTCTCTTAATCTCATCAGTTTTGGAAGAGATGGTAACTCTAACCTTAACCTTGTGTAGCTCATTCTCCTAAAGCCAAACCCCGGGAATTCTCAGTGTGGCTGATGTGAGGAAATGAGTGTTCCAGTGCTTTGCTGATGACAGGCTAAAAGCTGATACAGTCTTTCAGAGGGGGAAAGTTTGAAATGCGTTTCAAAAGACTAAAAATGTGGCCATATATGTTGATCAAAATTTTATTTCTCAGATTTTATTCTAAAGAAATAAGTGAATGGGTGAACAAATACATTCATTGTAACATTGTTTATAATAGTAAAGAAAATGGGAACAGTATCAACTTCCAACATGAGGTGACAGATTAAAGAAAGTAGGGTGTGTCTTCACAATGGAATGCTATGGTAGACTGACACACATTTACTGACATGTAAAGACAGCTGTAAAATCAAAACTACTTAGAAACTAGACAATGAGGGTACCCACCTCATAATCTAAGATATATGGTCAAAATGAGACACAGATCAAAATTTACCGTTTATATTGTATTTCGTAGAAAATCAGACAGAGTGGCAAATTAACTGAACATTCTATTTAAAAAGATAGAAAAAGAAGACAAAATAATAACGGTAACTCCAGAGAAAGCGGAGATGATGAAAATAAAAATACACTAAATTTGATAAAATAGATGAAAAGATCTGTAAGATAGATAAATGTCTCCCAAAAAAGAAAGGAAACACAGTAAATATTAGGAAATAGAATAGGCACTTATTGGTCCATATGCAGGAGGCAAAATGAGATGATACTTTACAAGGTACTTGAAAGCGGTAGCTTGTGCAATTGTGTATCGACAAACTTTGAAACCTCTGTGCAAGGAAAGATTGTCTAAGAAAATAAATACATTTTTAAGTTGGCTCAAAAATAAACAAAAAATCTCAATAGACAATAATCATATGAGAAATTGAAAACGCTGTAAAAGATCGAGACCATCAAATGCCTCAAACTCAGCCAGTTTAATAAGTGAGCTCGTACGAGAGGGATTATATAATTTATCCTCCAAATTGGAACCCTTTGGAGAGTGAAAGAACATAAGTAAGCTGGGAAAATCTGAGAAACAGAAGATGTTTCAGGCAAATTAGGACAAATGGTGGTACTGGTTGTACCAACTTTTATTTTTACTTTATTTTAATTTATTTCATATGATTTTATTTTTGAGACATAGTCTAGCTCTGTCACCCAGTCTGGAGTGCAGTGGCATGATCTCGGCTCACTGCAACGTCTGCCTTATGGGTTCAAGTGATTCTCCTACCTCAGTCTCCTCAGTAGCTCAGATCACAGGCGCCCGACACCACACCTGGCTAATTTTTGTATTTTTAGTAGAGACAGGGTTTCACTGTGTTAACCAGGCTGGTCTTGAACTCCTGACCTCATGATCCACTCGCTTCGGCCTCCCAAAATGCTGGGATTACAAGTGTGAGCCACGGTGCCTGGTCGATTTTACCAACTTTTAAAGGATAAATAATTCTAAGTGATATGGTTTGGATTTGTGTCCCTGCCCAAATCTCACTTCAAATTGGAGGTGGGGCCTGGTGGTAGGTGACTGGATCGTGGGGGAAGATTTCCTGTTATTGTTCTCATGATAGTGAGTTCTCATGAGATCTGATGGTTTAAAAGTGAACAGCACTTCCTGGTTCACTCTCTCTCCTCAGCTTTGCCATGGTAAGACATGCTTGCTCCTGCTTTGCTTTCCGCCATGATTGTAAGTTTCCTGAGGCCTCCCAGTCGTGCTTCTGGTTAAGCCTGTGGAACTATGAGCCAATTAAACTTGATTTCATCCTAAATTACCCAGTCTCAGGTAGTTCTTTATAGCAGTGTGGAAAGAGACTAACACACTAAGGTTATGAAAACTGTATCATAGTTTAGAAAGAGATGAAAGGTTTTCCAGTTTAGAGTCAGGAAAAGCAGAAGAGAAAAAAACAAAAGAGAAAGAAGGAAGAAAAATTCTATGCCTACTGACGCATGTTTCCAAATAAACAAAAAGAGTATTTTATACACATTCCTAAATGTCAATTATAAATCAGTAAGAAACAACCCAAATGAAAAAATGGTCAAGAAAATTTCAGGCCAATATCCATGATGAACATAGATGCAAAAATCTTCAATAAAATACTGGCAAAAAGATTGCAACAGCATATCAAAAAGCTTATCTACCATGATCAAGTAGGATTCATCCCAGGGATGCAAGGCTGGTTCAACATACGCAAGTCTATAAACATAATTCACCACATAAACAGAACCAAAGACAAAAACCACATGATTATCTCAACTGATGCAGAGAAGGCCTTTGGCAAAATTCAACAGCCCTTTATGCTAAAAACCCTCAATAAACTAGGTATTGATGGAACGTATCTCAAAATAATAAAAGCTATTTATGACAAACCAACAGCCAATATCATACTGAAGGGGCAAAAACTGGAAGCATTCCCTTTGAAATCTGGCACTAGACAAGGATGTCCTCTCTCACCACTCCTATTAAATACAGTACTGGAAGTTCTAGCCAGAGCAAGAAAAAGAAATAAAGGGTATTCAAATAGGAAAGGAGGAAGTCAAATTTTCTCTATTTGCAGAGGACATGATTGTATATCTAGAAGACACCATCGTCTTACCACAAAATCTCCTGAAACTGATAAGCAACTTCAGCAAAGTCTCAGGATAAAAAATCAATGTGCAAAAATCACAAGCAGAAGAGACCATCTATACACAAATAACAGACTTAAAGAGAGCCAAATCAAGAACAAACTGCCATTCACAATTGCTACAAAGAGAATAAAATATCTAGGAATACAACTAACAAGGAACGTAAAGGACCTCTTCAAGTAGAATTACAAACCACTGCTCAACGAAATAAGAGAGGACACAAACAGATGGAGAAACATTCCATGTTCATGGTTAGGAAGAATCAATATTGTGAAAATGGCCATACTGCCCAAAGTAATTTACAGATTCAACGCTATCCCCCATCAAGCTACCTATGACCTTCTTCACAGAACTGGAAAAAACCACCTTAAACTTCATATGGAACCAAAAGAGAGCCCGCATAGCCAAGTCAATACTAAGCAAAAAGAACAAAGCAGGAGGCATCACACTACCGGACTTCAAACTATACTACAAGGCTACAGTAATCAAAACAGCATGGTACTGGTACCAAAACAGAGATATAGACCAATGGAACAGAACAGAGTCCTCGGAGGCAACACAACACATCTACAACCATCCAATCTTTGACAAACCAGACAAAAACAAGCAATGGGGAAAGGATTCCCTGTTTAATAAATGGTGTTGGGAAAACTGGCTAGCCATGTGCAGAAAGCAGAAACTGGACCCCTTCCTGACACCTCACACTAAAATTAACTCCAGATGGATTAAAGACTTAACATAAGACCTAACACCATAAAAACCCTAGAAGAAAATCTAGGCAAAACCATTCAGGACATAGGCGTAGGCAAGGACTTCATGACCAAAACACCAAAAGCATTGGCAACAAAAGCCAAAATACACAAATGGGACCGAATCAAACTCCACAGCTTCTGCACGGCAAAAGAAACAGTCATTACAGTGAATCAGCAACCAACAGAATGGGAAAAAAATTTTCAGTCTACCCATCTGACAAAGGGTTGATAGCCAGAATCTACAAAGAACTAAAACAGATTTACAAGAAAAAACAAGCCCATTCAAAAGTGGGCGAAGGATATGAACAAACACTTTACAAAGAAGACATAAATGAGGCCAAACAAACCTATGAAAAATGCTCATCATCACTGGTCATTAGAGAAATGCAAATCAAATCTATATTGCGATACCATCTCACACCAGTTAGAATGGCGATCATTAAAAAATCTGGAGGCAACAGATGCTGGAGAGGATGTGGAGAAATAGGAACACTTTGACACTGTTGGTGGGAGTGTAAATTAGTTCAACCATTGTGGAAGACAGTGTGGCAATTCCTCAAGAACCTAGAAATAGAAATTCCATTTGACCCAGCAATCCCATTACTGGGTATATATCCAAAGGATTATAAATCATTCTACTATAAAGACACATGCACGCAAATGTTCACTGCAGCACAGTTTACAATAGCGAAGACCTGGAATCAACCCAAATGCCCATCAACGATAGATTGGACAGGGAAAATGTGGCACATACACACCATGGAATACTATGCAGCCATCAAAAACGATGAGTTCATGTCCTTTGTAGGGACATGGATGAACCTGGAAACCATCATTCTCAGCAAACTGATGCAAGAACAGAAAATCAAACACCACATGTTCTCACTCATAGGTGGGTGTTGAACAATGAGAACATATGGACACAGGGAGGGGAGCATCACACACTAGGGTCTGTCAGGGGGAAATAGGGGAGGGACAGCGGGGAGTGGGGAGTTGGGGAGAGATAGCATGGGGAGAAATGCCAGATATAGGTAATGGGGAGGAAGGCAGCAAATCACACTGCCATGTGCGTACCTATGCAACAATCTTGCATGTTCTTCACATGTACCCCCAACCCTAAAATGCAATAAGAAAAAATTTTAAAAAAATTTTAAAAAATAAAAGAAACAAGCCAAGGATTGAAGAAGGAAAAAAAAAGAACAAAGCTGGAGGCATCAATTTACCTGACTTCAAACTACACTACAGAGCTATGGTAACCAAAACAACATGTTACTAGTACAAAACCAGATACATAAACCAATGGAACAGAATAGAGAACCAGATACATAAACCAATGGAACAGAATAGAGAACCCATAAATAAAACCACATATGTACAACCATCTGATCTTTGACAGATCTGACAAAGACAAGTAATGGGGGCAGAATTCCTATTCAATAAATGGTACAACAATAACTGACTAGTCATATGCAGAAAACTAAAACTGGATACAAATCCACGTTTCTATAATTTAGGTAATACTTTGGCAAACCAGAGCAGTTTAATAAATTTGCCTGTGTAAAAATAGCCATGTCTTTTTTTCTGATTCATCAGTGTTAAGTATAATACAAGTATACATTACCATTCTACATGGCTGTGTTTTTCCTAGACTTATACAGGTTTACTGATAAATTAAACTAGCACTACTTAATGTTTAAGATTATAAAATATGCACATTTGCATTTAACCAAATTTAATTATTATTCTGATGAACTATATTTCAATAGTATTTATGCTTTGTACTTCGTCAGCTTCCAGATAATTTTCTAGATCTTTAGGTAACTTAAAACTTTGGAATCATACTGAATTGAGTTAATAAGTGGATTCACTGGATGTCCACATTATTTATAAATAAAATAAAACATACCCTACTAAAAAAAAAAAGGTCAAAATATACAAAATGAATTTTATAGACAATAAATACAAACCATAAGCATATAAAAATATGCTGAATATAACTGATGCAGAAACAAAAAATAATATAATATTTTAACCCATCTGCTTGGAAAAATGTTAATAACATTAAATGTCAAAAAGTGTGGTCCTTCATGTACTGTTGGTAAGAATGTAAACTGGGGCTACATTCTGGAGGGTCATCTGGCAATTATTTATCAAAAGTTTAAATACAAACACTCTATGATACACTATTTCCCCTGCTAAGAGTCTACACTACAGAAACACTTGAGCAAATGTGCGGGATCTGTGTGTGAGGGTGCCTACTGATACATCATTTCAATTAAAACAAATAACTAGAAAAAATCTAAATTACTCATTTTTCAGGTAATGAAACAGACTCAGAGAGATTAAATGATTTGTCAAAGTTTACATTATTATCAATTGGGTTTATAGGACTAGTAAAAGCTGAGCTTTAAAAAACATAGAACAGTTTGCTAATTGTATTTTTTAATTTATTTTTATTTTTATGTATTTACTTTTTTGAGACAGAGTTTTGCCCTTGTCACTCAGGCTGGAGGTGTAATGGTGACATCTTGGCTAACTGCAACCTCCGCCTCACAGGTTCAAGCAATTCTCCTGTTTCAGCCTCCTGAGTACCTGGGATTACAGATGTGCAACACATCGCCCAGCTAATTATTGTATTTTTTTTTCTTTTTTTTTGCAGAGACAGGATTTCACCACGTTGGCCAGGCTGGTCTCAAACCTCTGATCTCAGGCGATCCTCCTGCGTTGGCCTCCCAAAGTGCTGGGATCACAGGCGTGAGCCACCATGCCCGGCTGAGCTGGCTAATTTTAAAATGATAATATTACAGTTTGATTTGCCCCCTTGTTGGACAATTGCTAGTCTAAGGTTTCTGCAGTTGTGTATAATCTCTTGATTTAAAATATCTTAATTTCTTTACACCAATCAGCTCTCGTCCTTCAAAATCGCTTCCACCCTTGGGATGGGTAATTCTGTCCTTGAACATGGTTTGATTTTCAAATGTTTAACGGAAATAAAGACCAATTTTCCAGGGGTTTTAAGTGCTGTGTTAAAAAGTCCCCTAGATGCAGATATCTTTACATTTAGAGATTACGATTATCATTTTCAATGTTATATGCTTTGAAATAACTACTCAGAAGAACGAGATCAACAGGAAAAAAATATCACAATAGCCTTAACCACATGGGACAATACTTTTATGTTAACCATTGTAACTATCTCTGCTTCAGAGAGAACAAGTGTTCTCTCTTTACAATGATGTTCCATAGGTAAGTAATGAGTTACTGCACGACATTAGAAAATAGTGAGGAAAATAAGTCACGTTATACTCCTTTTTCCAAAGTGAAGACTGCAATGTCTTAGAAAAGACTTCTGGCTTGGCTTCCTGTCGGTTTCTGGCTTTGGTCTCAATCTCCATTGTTCCCTACTCAACATGTAATCATCATTAAGGCATGTGATACAATGCAGCCAAAACCTAGCTATAAACAGCATGCATGACATGATTCCCTTTCAGAACATCAATGTAAATGCAGAGTGTGTGTATATGCATAAAAGTTTGGAAGGGTTTTCAAGTGATTGTCTTTGGGTATGGTTATAGGTATTCTCTGGTCTCTTGGTTTTGCTTCTGTACATATTCTGATTTTCTATAATGAATATGTATGAGTTTTATATTTAAAAAAATGTTAGGCCAGGCACTGTGGCTCACACCTATAATCCCAGCACTTTGGGAGGCTGAGGCGGGCGGATCACCTGAAGCCAAGGCTTTGAGACCAGCCTAGTCCAACGTGGTGAAACCCCATCCCTATTAAAAATACAAAAATCAGCCAGGGGTAGTGGCAGGCTCCTGTAATCCCACCTACTTAGGAGGCTGAGGCAGGAGAATTGCTTGAACCCAGGAGTTGGAGGTTGCATTGAGCCGAGATCATGCCACAGCACTCCAGACTGGGCAACAGAGCAAGATTCCACGTCAAAAAAAAAAAAATGTTTAATAAACTTGTTTTTGTTCTGCCTATGGACTTTAATGAATACTCACAGAGAGTTTGGGTCAGCAAATCCAGTACACTGCATTTCCTAGCCAGCTAGATTCTTAGTAACATCTTTGGGAAATAAATAAGCTTATGTAATAATGAGTAGTCAGATTTATGAAGCCAGAGGCAGAGAGCTGGGTAAGTCCCAGGAATATCTCATGCCTAATGGTTCTCTTACATAGCAATAATTCATAATAATTTGTCCAAAGGCCAAAGAAGGGAGGTATAATCAAAAGGGCAGTTAGGATCATTCTGACCCTGGCGAGAGGAAATCTACATATGACTGAAAGTACAGGTGTGGTTCAGATAAATCTGGATATGAGTCACAGCTCTGGCACTTGAAAAAAAAAGTTGTATAATGATAAACGACTTATTTATCTGTGCCTCAGCTTACTCACTTTTAAAATGAGAAAAATAATGGTAACCATATCTTGTGAGGACCATGGTTCCCAAAAAGTTGGAGTCAATATCTTAAAATGGCAGGTTTTGATCATATGCCTTCTTTCCACAACTCTGAATTGTCTCCTAAAGTGGAATAGCAGAGCTTGTTATTCATAACCTAAATACTAGTTCTAATAAGAAACTTTAAGTGTCTTCTTAAGATGATCAAAGGTCTGAAAACATAGTAAAACATTTAGCTCAAAATATCAGAGACAGCATAAGCCCAAAGATGAAAGCAGAGCACTAAAGTTTCTTTCACCCTAAGCACATTTAAAAAAAAAAAAAAAAAAAAAAAAGCAAATTTCTCTGAATTAAATGGGGTTCTCAAAGACTTACACCCTCAGAATAAGAGTAAGCCCTATTTAGCCCTCCTTCACTCTCAGGGGACTGACTTAAAGTTTCCTGAGAACGAAATGGAACTGAGAGGAAAAAAAAAAAGACATTAAAATAGCTATTCTCACTTAGATTTGCAGAATAATAATTCTTTGATTAGAAATATTCTAATTTATTTGCACCAATTAGCAATTTTCCTCCAAAATCACTTCCACTCTTTGGATGGATAATTTCGTCCTTCAACATTTTTTAAAGCTAAGCAATCATGCTAGCTAAGTAATCAAAAACAAATAAAACAACAATAACAACAAAAATTAAGGCAACAAATTCAATTTAGGGTGGTCTTGAAGGTAATTCTCTTAGGTGTCTGGCTAAGGCAGATTTAACTCCTCTGTGAAAGCAGTACCTTTATCCTAGGTCTCAAAACCCACAGATAATGATTTTCAAGGACATTAAATAGCTCAGAATAAAAAGAAATGCAAGTATGTTAGGGAAAAATACAAAAGAACAACTATGTCAGGAAGAAAAATAGAAAAAGGCAAATGACCAAACCGACCTATACATTGGAATTATCAAGCACTGTTTATAAGACACGTAAGATTATCAAGGTGTAATAAACAAAATAAGAATAAAAATTAAGCTTTAAAATATACCCAGGACACTATAAAAATATATTCTAACAGATTTGATAAAGTACAAAAGAGAACTTCTAGAAATAAAAAAACATAAAAACTGAAATTAAAAACACAATAAATCGGTATAACAGCAGATTAGAAACAGACAAAGAGAAAGTTGGCAAATGGGAATATGAGTCAAATGAAATTATCCAGAATATAGTACAGAGGAGAAAAAAAAAAAGCAGAGAAATAAAGCAGTTAAGACTCAGGGGATGATACAGTCAGAAGGCCTAATATATTTTATGAGAATTCTATAAAGAGAGTAGAGAGAATTGGCCAGAAGAAATATTTAAAGAGAAAATGAGAGTTTTCTAGAAAGTGATAGAAGACAAGTGTCCACAGTTCTGAGAAGCTGATAAGATCCAAAGCAATATTAAATAAAAAAGGAGGGAAGCAACACACACTTAGAAACATCACAATGAAACCACAGAATACTAAAGAAAATATATACCATCTTAAGAACAGTTATAATATAATAAAATGACAAATTACATTCAGAGTTGCAACAATCAACTGGACATCTGACCTCTTTGCCACACTGGAAGTCAAAAGACAGTAGAATTAAATCTTCATTATGGTAAAAGAAAATACTCAAAAACTTAGTATTTCATATCCGGAGAAAACATCTTTTAAGAATGTTTTAGACCCTCTACACAGAGACAGGATGGAACCCCACCAAAAATTTGGTTTGAATATTGAGACTGATGATGTCATACACATGCAAAAAAATGTGAAAGGTTTATTACTTACGGAATTGAGTGTTTTCTGGGGAGAACACGGCAAGTCTCCCAAGCTGGTCTGCAAATGACTTTAGAGATCAAAGAAAGGAGACTGGCATGGGACTTTTATAGTGGTAAGGAGATGTACCCAATGTGAGGGCTCCCACATATGGGCAGGAGCTTACATGCTACCACTTGTACAAAGGAGAGAGCACCTTGGCTTTTTTATAAGCTTGCCCAGTTGTGGATCATAGGGGAAAGAAAGATATGATGAGGCTTAAAAGCAGTCAGCAGTTAAACACCAAAAAATGAAGTTAGAGTCCTTGTTACAAAGAGTAATAGAGGATATAAAGACTTCTTTTACACAAATAAAAACTGAAGATTTGCCACTGGAATATTCTCACTAAAGAAAATAATATTTTTTAAGAAGGCAGAAGGAATCCCAAGAGGAAGTTCTCAGATATAAGAAGATATAAAAAAGGGCTAAATATGTGGACTCATTTAAATGAACATTGACACGAAATTAATGACAATTCTTAGAAAGCATTTGGACACATGTATGACAAAATTAAGTACATCTGAAAGGTAGTAAATGAAGTTAACGTGTTAAAGGTATTGATTAGCTGGAGAAAGTGGAGAAACTGTAAAGGTATTGATTAACTTTAGATTTTGATAAGTATTAATTTCTAGCAAAAATCAATAAAGAATGAAAATAGAGTGTATTATTTCCAAAGGGATCCAACAAATAAATATAATGATGAAAAACAATTAATGCAAAAGATATAAAACAAAAAAGAGAAAAGTTAACGTATCTGGGAAGACAAATAGAGAACACAAAATACAATGGCAAATTTAACACTGACTGCATTAAACACAAATGTAAAAGAGCCAACAGCTCCAATGCTCCAATTAAAAACAAATTTCAGACAGAATAAAACCAAAATCAACTCATATGATGTTTATAAAAGATACATCTACAAATAAAGACGTAAAATGTTGATACTAAGAAGATAGGAAAAGATAGAATGTGAATATATCAACCAAAAGAAAAATGGTGTAGCGATATTAGCAAAAATATGGATTTTAAAACAAAAAGTATCGACAAAGCATGTTACTTTATTGCAATAAAGATTTAATCTACACTTGTCTTGATAATTATTGGATGGACAGAAAAACAATCCATGAGAATAAAGAAGATTTAAACAACATGATTAACAAACTTGACCTAATAACCTATGTGGAACATTATACTCAACAACCACACATTTTCTTTCCCCAAGCACACACAGAATACTTAGAAAAATTCACCATGTGGTGATCCATACAGGAAGTTTCAAAAACTTCTAAGAACTGAAATTATACACAGCATTTTGTCTGATCAGACCTCAATTAAACACGAATAAATCATTAAACAAAAATAAAACTAGAAAATCTCCCATCAGGCCAGGCTCAGTGGCTCACGCCTGTAATCCCAGCACTTTGGGAAGCCAAGGTGGGCGGATCACAAGGTCAAGAGATAGAGACCATCCTGGCCAACATGATGAAACCCTATCTCTACTAAAAATACAAAAAAAAACGTTAGACAGGAGTGGTGGTGCATGCCTGCAGTCCCAGATACTTGGGAGGCTGAGGCAGGAGAATTGCTTGAAACTGGAAAACGGAAGTTGCAGGGAGCTGAGATCACGCCACTGCACTGCAGCCTGGCAATAGAGCTAGACTCTGTCTTGGAAAAAAAAGAAAGAAAATCTCCTATCAGTTTGAAAACTACAGAAATATTGTTCTAACTAACCATGGCTCAACAAAGAAATCTAACAGAAATTACACATCTAAAAATGCATGGTAATGAAATACACTACATATAAAAACTTGTGAGATATAACTAAAATAATACAAATTTATTAGTGAAAATTTTGGAAAAGTTACGAAGGGCAATGACTACTTTCCCATTTCTAAAATGTATAAAAATAGCCAAAAAAAAAAAAAGAAAGAAAGAAAGAAAACCCACTCAAAACAAACAAAAGGGAGTGAAAGTAAACTAGTATATAAACTAGATTTAATAAAATAGAAGAAGCATGTGTAGAAAAACTAAAGGTAGTTCCTTGAAAGTAAAATTGTAAAACATGTATTGATAAAGTATAAAAAAGAAAAAAGGGATTAAAGAAATAAATATGAAGAATGAAATAGAACATGACTGCAGATGCTGCCATCATTAAACAGTTTATAAAAAAGTTATGAAAAACTTCAATACATTTAAATATTTAAATACAAAATTTAACAAAATTGGCTAGATTAATAGTCTAACAACTACTGAGAAAAACTGAAACAATACTCAAAAATTTTCCCACAAATAAAATTTCAGGTCTAGATAGCTTCACCAGTGACTTCTATCACATATTCAAGAACAAAACAAAAACAGACTGGGCGCAGTGGCTTATGCCTGTAATCCCGGCACTTTGGGAGGTCGAGGTGGGCAGATCACAAGGTCAGGAGTTTGAGACCAGCCTGACCAACATGATGAAAACCTGTCTCTACTAAAAATACAAAAATTAGCCAGGTGTGGTGGTGTGCACCTGTAATTCCAGCTACTCAGGAGGCTGAGGCAGGAGAATCGCTTGAACCTGGGAGGCAGAGGTTGCAGTGAGCTAACATTGCACCACTGCACTCCAGCCTGGGTGACACAGCAAGACTCCATCTCAAAAAAACAATAATAAAAAAAAAAAGCAAAAAGAATAAAACAAAAACAAAACAATCTTATAAAAATTAACACCCAAAATAGAAAAAAAGGAGCTCTTCCTCAGTTACTTTTATGAGGGCAACTTTACTTTGATACCAATCCCTAATGAGGACATACACACAAGGAAAATTATAGGTCAATGTCATTCATGAACATAGATACAAAAGTCCTAAAAAATTTATTACCTAAACAATTCCAGCAATTTAAATAGGTAATGCAGCATGAATAATTTGGTTATATACAAGGAAGGCAAGGTAAATTTAATATGAGTAAATAATTAATGTATTTTAAATTGATATATTAAAGGAGAAAACACACTTCAATAAGAGGCAAAAAATTTGATAAATGTGTAACAACTAACTCATTTATACTGAAAAAAAAAGATAGCTTAGCAAACTAGAAATTAAAATTAAAAAAAACAAAACAAAACAATAGTCTCTCTTCTAAGCTATAGTAATCATCACTTTTTTTTTTTTTTTTTTTTTGGAGACAGAGTCTCATTCTGTCGCCCAGGCTGGAGCGTAGTGGCACAATCTTGGCTCACTGGAACCTCCGCCTCCCAAGTTCAAGTAATTCTCTTGCCTCGGTGTCCTGAATAGCTGGGATTACAGGTGCCCACCATCATCCCTGGGTAATTTTTGTATTTTTAGTAGAGACAAGATTGCGTCATGTTGGCCAGGCTGGTCTCGAACTCCTGACCTCAAGTGATCTGCCCACCTCAGCCTCCCAAAGTGTTGGGACTACAGGTGTGAGCCACCATGTAGTGGCCATAAACATCACATTTAATGATGAAATGTTGAGATTTCATCATTTTGCATCTTTGAGATCTTCCATCTTTGAGATTGGAAAAAGATAAGGATATTTATTATCACTTAAATATAAGGATTAGAAAGAAGGAAACTAAACTGTCATTCTTATATTAATTGTACAGGTAGAAAATCCAAAATAATCTAGTAATTATGAAAATAGGAGACCTACCAAATCCCCCTGATGCAAAATTGACATACGAAAATCAATTGCATTTCTATACATCAGCAAAAGAAAGTTGGAAAATAATATTTAACAGTTATTGGTTACAATAACATCAAAAGGGTTGAATAAGAATAAACCTAACAAAAAGTTTATTCCAAAATTGAATACATGAAAATACAATCACATTAATAATTATGGTTATGCCAACAATTATGATTATGCAAAATTTAAAAATGCAAGTGATACCATTACCGCTAAATTGACTAAAACTAAAAAGTCTGATACTACCAAGTACTGAGGAAGCTGTTGAGTAATAGGAATTCTAAAACACTTCTAGTGAGAGCATAAATCCAAAAACCCACCTTGTGAAACCATTTAACATTTAATAGTCATGCTGAAGATGTCATATGCAGTGACCCATTCTTTTTTTTTTCTTTTTTTCTTCTTTTTTTTTGAGATGGAGTCACTCTGTCACCCAGGCTGGAGCGCAGTGGCATAATCTCAGCTCATTGCAACCTCTGCCTCCTGGGTTCAAGTGATTCTCCAGCCTCAGCCTCCTGAGTAGCTGGTATTATAGGTGCCCATCACCACGCCTGGCTAATTTTTGTATTTTTAGTAGAGAGAGGGTTTCACCATGTTGGTCAGGCTGGTCTCGAACTCCTGACCTTGTGATTCACCCGTCTCAGCCTCCCAAAGTGCTGGGATTACAGGTGTGAGCCACTGTGCCCAGCCCCCAGTGATCAATTATTTGTACTCCTAGGTACATCCACTCCAGAGAAATTCTTGCACTTTTGGGCCAAAATATGCAAAAATGTATACATAAAAGCATTTTTGCAAAATCCCTAACTGAAAACAACCCAAATGTCTGTCGAGAATAAAATATATAAATAAACGGTATAATTTCGTAGTGGAGTATTATGCAACAATGAAAATGAACAAACTATAGCTACACAGTCACTTGAATCCGGGGTTGGCAAACTATAGACCCATATTTGATCTGTTTTTGTAAATAAAGTTTTACTGGAACACAACCATGCTTATCCATTTACATACTGTCTGTGGCTACGTTTGATTGCAATAGCAGGAGTGAGTACCTGCCACAGAAATCATGTGGTCCACAAGGCCAAAAATTCTCACCACATGGCTCTGAACAGAGTAAGATGTCAACTCCTAACTTAAATGAATCTTGCTAGCATAATGTTGACCCCCCCAAAAAAGTAACAAAGAGAATATATACCAAATTATTCCATTTGCGTAAAGAACCTGATGAAACTACATTCTGTTGTTTAAGGATGCATACATAAGTTGTAGAATTTTAAAGCAACACAAGGAAATGATCATCTCAAAAGGACTGAACTGAGTTATCTCTACAGAGGATCAAGGGGTTGGGATGGGAGAAGTGATGAAAGGGAAGGAAAAGCTGACAATGACCCATTCCTTAATCTTGGCAGGAGATATAGGAACTTTATCCAATAACCTTAGGGTGTATGTGGGTGTGTCTGTGTTTTACATAATTTTCTGACAGTGTGCTAAATTTTTCACTTAAAGTAAAAAACAAAAAGTACTGCCACCATTATCTAGTTTATAATTTTAAAGTAAAAGTTTCAATTATATTCAAATTTAAACATGAAAGACTTAGTCCTGTATACATACTTAAACATAACAATAGACTCAAGTTCTGATTACCCTCTTCTCATTCTTTCTAAATTTCAAACATGATTTATATCAAAATGTTAAGAACAGCCAATGTAAAGAAATGATTTGCAGAGTTTTAGTCACATAATAAACTATTTCTGTTCTAGAAATGCAAATCCTGGGATAGAATGCCAGTGTGCATAACATATTAGCTAGTGTTAACACAGAAATTCCACTCTTGCCAAAATAGCTTTAAGAAAACAATAGTTTTCAAAAGTAATCATATTTTTCCTTTGCTCATAGCATTTAGTACATAAACATGCAAAAATGGCTCCTAATTATTTTGTAGCAGCTTTACTGAAATGGAGTCCACATACTACAGACTCTACCAATTTAATAAGTACAATTTGGCTAGGCCCAGTGGCTCACACCTACAATCCCAGCACTTTGGGAGGCTGAGGTGGGTAGATCACCTGAGGTCAGGAGTTTAAGACCAGCCTGGACAACATGGCAAAACGCTGTCTCTACTAAAAATACAAAAATTAGCCAGGTATGGTGGCAGGCACCTGTGATCGCAGCTACTTGGGAGGCTGAGGCAAAAGAATCACTTGAACCTGGGAGGCAGATATTGCAGTGAGCCGAGATCACGCCATTGTACTCTAGCCTGAGTGACAGAGTGAGACACCATCTCAAAAATAAAATAAAATAAGATGAAATAATAAAATAAGTAAAATGTACAGTTCATTGGATTTTCATGTACTCTCAGAGTTATGCAACCATCACCACAATCAATGTTAGAACACTTTATCATCTCTGTAAGAAACCTAGTATTCTTAAGCTATCACTCCCTCAAACCCCCCATCTTCTTTCTCCCCCAGCCCTAGGCGAGCATCCATTATTTACTTTATATCTATATAGATTTGCCTATTCTGAACATTTAATGTAAGTGAAAGCATATGACATGTGGTCTTCTTTGTCTCGCTTCTTTCACTTTGCATAATATTTCAAGATTCATCCATGTTGTAACATGTCAGCTCGTTTCTTTCTATGGCTGAATAGTATTCCATTGTGTGGATATACCACATTCAGTTTATCCATTCATCAGTGGATGGACATTTGAGTTGTTTCTACCTTCTGACTACTATGGAAAATGATGCTATAAAGATTTGTGTACCAGTTTTTATAGTAATACTTATTTTTATTTCTTTTGAGTATATGTTGATGAATGGAATTAATGCTAATATTTTAATATTTGACTGTAAATCAGAAGACAAGTTATAATACTTCATTTTTTTAGAGAGTAGATTCCGTGAAATAAATTTCTATTTAGGTTTCTAAAGCTAATTATCACATCACTTGGAAGTGCATGTAGCTTTTACTGTAATACAAGATTACAAGATTTATTCTTGTGACCACTATTGTTGGGAAAAGCAGCAAAGGAGAAAGGACTTACAGAGTGCCTACATAAATTGGTTATGAGTAACACATAAATAAGGAACAACGAACTGCAGAAGGCCGCAGGAGGCCTCTGAGGAGGAAGGCCTCGCCATGCCTCATGTTCTGGTGCAGGGTGACCTCGGCTCTGTTACCATGAACATTGTGCTCAAGGACATAAAACAACTTCACAGCACTATGACATCGCCAGACTTGTAGGCTCCTTGTAAGGCCCATGTTCCATCAGCTGTACGTAGATAATAAGCTAAAGGTAACCACATGTTCTTGTTTTGTGAAACTCCCAAGCCGCCACTGTTATCAGTCCTTAGAACGATACGCCGGGTCTGGCTTACTGATTCAGTTCCAGCTCAGTGGTTCACTCCACCATCACCCTCTCCTCACCATCACCCTCTCCTCACCATCACCCTCTCCTCACCATCACCCTCTCCTCACCATCACTCCACCCCTACTCTGTAGATCAAAGTGATTGTAACCAATAAATAGTGTGGATGATCAGAGTTTGGGGCCTTCACTGTCTCCTCCAAAGTAATAAAGTGATGGCCCCTTGGTCCCACTTTCTCTCTTAGTCTGTATTTTTCTCATTCCTTAGTCCCACTGAACATGGGATACCCATGGGTGATGTAGGGCTGAAGCCCTACATTCTGGAATGTGTGGGGCTCATGGATCTCTACACACTATAATCAAATTTGTTTAACTTGAACATATGAATTTCAGGAAATACTAGTCTTTCAAATTCGTGGAAAGTTTGAAAAAATATTTCTCAGACTTTGAGAATTTTCTAGGCTAAAATTAAAATCTAATTTTCTTTAAAAATAGAAATAGGTTTTTTTAGTTGTTTTTTTGTTTGTTTTGGTTTTTTTGTTTTTAGATGGGGTCTCATTCTGTCACCCAGACTGGGGTGCAGCGGCACCAACTCAGCTCAGCACAACTTCTGCCTCCTCGGTTCAAGCAATTCTCCTGTCTCAGCCTCCTGAGTAGCTCGGATTACACGCGTGTGCCATCACACCCAGCTAATTTTTGTATTTTTCATACAGATGGGGTTTCACCATGTTGATCAGGCTTGTCTCAAACTGCTGATCTCAGGTGATCTGCCCTCCTTGGCCTCCCAAAATGTTGGGATTACAAGCATGAGCCACTGTGCCCAGCCAGAAACAGAAATTTTATGACGTATCATCCCACTTGTATAGTCAGAACCCAACTATGTAAGTGCAAATATGGTTACCATTTTTTAATGATACAAGACTTCTGAAATTTAAAACAATTTTTAAAAACAGGCTAAAACAAATAGATAATTTGAAAATTTACTACAAAACTATTAACTAAGATTTTCTTAAGTGTTCTGTGAAACTACATCTTTGTTCTAGATTTATCTGTTTGCATCACAGTGTAACAACCAAAACCTCCATTTCTGGCATTATCATTATGACTTTAAATCCCAGCTACTCAGGAGGCTGAGGCAGGAGAATCGCCTGAACCTGGGAGGCAGGGGTTGCAGTGAGCCGAGATCTTGCCATTGCGCTCCAGCCTGGGCAACAGAGCAAGACTCCATCTCAAAAAATAAAATAAAACAAAATAAAATAAATAAAAATAAACAGTAAATTCATTATTTACCAAGAACTACTTTTCTTTTTTTGAGATGGAGTCTTTCTCTGTTGCCAGGCCGGAGTACAGTGGTGCAATCTTGGCTCACTGCAACCTCCGCCTGTCCTGGTTCAAGGGGCTCTCCTGCCTCAGCCTCCCGACTAGCTGGGACTACAGACATGCACTACCATGCCCAGCTAATTTTGGTACTTTTAGTTGAGAGGGGGGTTTCACCATGTCGGCCAGGATGATCTCGATCTCTTAACCTCATGAACTGCTTGCCTTGGACTCCCAAGGGGCTATGATTACAGGCGTGAGCCTCCATGCCCGGCCTTACTTTTCTTTAATAACGTGGCACTAACTTTCCCCGCAAATCCACCAAGATTCTAAGATAGGTAACCAAAGGGAAATGGAAAAATTAAGAGTTGATGGGAATTAAGGAGAAAGAGACAGAGAAAGATGGAAAAAAGGAAAAACAACAGAAAGGAGATTTGGTTGGATTTAATTCTTGCTGAGAAAATCTACCCAAATACATATGGCTCCCACAGCATGCACTTTGGCTGGAAATGCACGTAATGGAGGAAAGACCCAGAAGGGTGACAGGGCAAAACAGAGCACCACATTTGGCCAATCGGCCATGATGACAGGCAGGAATTCACACAGCATCTCTGCAGCCAAAAATGCACATATGTGCCAAAACAACTTCATCTGCTGGAGGACTCAGGGAAGAGAAGGACCCTGAAGCAGCTTCAAAGAACATCAGAGTCCATCAGTCTAATGAAAACCTACTGTCATTTCATTTGTATAAGGGTGTCGGGTTTGGTCAGAAGCCACATACGATTTGGCTCTGAGAAGAACGGTTGCTTTCTCTCATGAAGAAAAACAAGGGAAGAGAAGTCATTCCTAAATGTTACCCTCAGAGGTTCCCATGGCAGCATGCCTAGGGTCACAAGGTCTTAATGGCCCTGGGGAGGGGTCTACAGGCTCTGTTGTCAACTGTATGGAAAGCTTTCAGGCTCCCCTGAAATAGAAATACAGTATCCTTGGTTAACTGGATACATAAATTCATTAAGCAAGAAAAGAATGGAAAATTATATCCTCCATTTGCAGTTCTATGCCCCAATGGGAGAAGAACATTAACTATACTCCCTGGAGTTTACCTGTGTGTACTCATCCAGGTGTATATCGTGTACATGCCTTCTTATTGCATGCGGTTCCAAAATACTTCATTCAGATTTCCTTATTAGCAGCAAGTGGGTCTGCTGAAGCTTAAGAAAGCCATTTAATAAAAATAGAGCCACCCAAATGAACATGGATCGAAAAAAAAATTTAGATTGATGGAGCGAGGTTGGTCACTGTAATTACAGAAGGTGTATCATTTCCTAAGCTCTCTTTGCATTAAGTGTATGCCATACATTCATCAGACATAATTAGCACTTTAGGTGACAATGATTTGATTTCTTTCCTTGTAATAAAAGCCCTCTGTGTTGGCATATACATTCAGAACGGGAAATTGAACACTGTTGCTGTTTATTCACCCAAGGCAAAATTTAGGACGAACTAGGGAAATATGGGGAGGGCTTACAGAACAGCCCTTTGTGAATTTTGCAAACAGAAAAAGAAAATAGTTCAATAAAAGCTTTTAAGGATCACAGTAAAATATGTGCTTTTTAAAAGCAAAGGACTTCTATGGAACATTTCTCTACTTTTAAAGTCAGCATTTAACTTTCCTTTAGATGTGAACAAACCCACACTAAATCGATTTACACGCGCAACTGCAAAACTGGACACATTTAAATTACTGTGTATGAACCAGAAAAATATCTGTGCTGCCTTCTCTGAGAGCACAGAAGAAAACCGTTTTTAAAATTATTTCAAATAAATATCAATCCTTCCTGTTGCTTTGCTGCTGCAATTAAGAATCATGTTAATCCGCATTTCTGTGGATTAGACCGTTTATATAAAGATTTTTTTATAAGGGAAAAAGGAGAAACTGAAATGCAAGTTGCTGATCTACGGTACATGGCTCATAAGGGATACTACATCCTCTTAAAATCTGCAGCACCACGAGAACACTGTGAAAACATGCTTTTGCATTTAAACCTTCTTGCAAAGCCATTTTCTTCTCTTTTCATCAAAAACAAAATGTGACAGGTTGGTTAGTTAATTCCTTTGGCTGCATAATTTAATCAGAAATTAAGTCATAGATAATGATTGTTAAAATAAACATTTCTAAAGTAAACCTGATTTTGTCAGTTAACTTCAAGCAAACCTTCCCACTCACATGGAACTTGCTGACCTTTGCTTAATCCTAGGATCTACCTGTTCTACTAAATTCTGATCTCCAGGTATCTACTGATGGTTAGAGGGTGACTTGCTTACCCACATGTACTCCAATGATTCTAAAAACCCTGCAATGTCACAAAAGTGAAGAGTGTGTGAGAGATGTTTAAACAGCACACAACAGAGTTGTTCCTGAGGATCTTCATTTTACATTTTCTTAAACTTCTGTGGACCTTTTACTGGCTTAAATAAGAACATCTGAAAATAAAGGATCCTGTTTGTTGTGTGAGTTCCTATTTAAGAAATGTATAAATCATAAACTAGAAACAAGCCTTTGAAAAATTAGTATGAAGAGTAAGTTATGATATAAACACATTTTGCCTAAATTATAGAAAACAAACAAATAAAAAAAAAAGAAAATGAAGTACCTGCTTAGAGTGTTGACGAGTTAATTCAGTGTAATCTGGAATATATAAGCATGAAAGGAGTTCAGCAGCTGGATGTATTATATACTTTTCTAAGCATAGATTTTAAATAAAGGATGTGTGGCTGGGCATGCACTCCAGCCTGGACAACAGAGCAAGACTCCATCTAAAAAAAAAAAAAATGGATGTGTGAGGCATGAGTAATGATTTCAAACAACAATTTCTCTTATTTAAATTTTAACTTGAGCCAGATGGAGTTTAAGACCACAGACAATTAAAAACTACTATTTATGTATTCTCCCAGATGAGTGTATGTTATTCTGTTTCTCAACATAAGAAAGATTTCATTTAGAAACTCAAATCTGATTTTTCCAGGTTTGCACCTGTAATGTAGGTCTTTTTTTTTTAATAGGTCTTTTTTTTTCAGAGGGTGTCTTGCTGTTGTTTCCCGGGCTGGAGTGCAGTGGTGTGATCTTGGCTCACTGCAATCTCCACCTTCTGGGTTCCAGCAATTCTCCTGCCTCAGCCTCCCAAGTAGCTGAGATTACAGGCGCCTGCCACCACGCCAGGCTAATTTTTGTATTTTTAGTAGAGATGGAATTTCACCGTGTTGGCCAGGCTGGTCTTGAACTCCTGACCTCAGGTGATCCACCAGCCTCGGCCTCCCAAAGTGCTGGGGTTACAGGAGTGAGCAACCATGCCTGGCCTCTTTTTTTTTGTTTGTTTTAAGGATAGACTCAAGGGACCCATTTTTATGTATTTATTTAAAAAAGAGTGAATCATGTTACACAAGAACTCAGGGGTTGCCACACCGGGCTGTACTTGACAGAACGCTGTGGCGGTGACAGCCGAGGTGCAATCTCTGATCATGCATTATTACGTGAAAGAGAGTCATGTTAAAAACCCTGATATTACAAGGTGATGTAATCACCTGTTACAGAAATATCTGTTAAAACCAAGTAGTTACTAAACAGCATTACAACCAATTATTAGCACATTTGGGAAATGTAAAGCCTTTCCCCAGATTTTTTTTTTTTTTTTTTTTTTTTTTGCCTCATACACAGAATTTTACATCTATGACATGAGATTTTTTTTCTCTCTCTCATGCAAAAATATTAAATATCTATGATCCACGATCATGGCTTTTCTCCCTTATTTCTTATTAGATGGATATCTTTTACCTTGATGAGACAGATGCACATATATACATAACATACATATGAGATGTCAGAAAGCACTTTCGATTTTTCTTCCATACCCCCCTAGGATGATGTGGGAACCTCATGTCAAAAACCCTCACTTTAGAACAATAAATAAATAAACCAGCCACAGCCTTCCTGAGGCTGGCCAACTCTAGCATAAGTAATTCAAGAGGCAGAGAGATGCCAGATAAATTTGATTACTATAAAAGATGGGAATATGTTTCTTTCCTTTGAGAATTCACAAAAAGGGGTCAAAAACAAAGCGATGCTGAAAGCGAACAATTTCATTTCGCCTGCAATTCAAGGCGAAAATTCAAAGGCAATTTTGCAAGAACATTTTATCACAATTTTATAGACCCTCATTTCCTGCACACATCACAATCTTTAATTTCTAAAAGAAGAAGGCAAGAAAAGGGGAAGTGGGCGGGGAGAAGGGGTGAGGAGGCTGAGACCAACCGTGAGGGGCTTTTTTCTTCTTCTTCTTTAAGATATAAATGCAGATATTTATAAAGCAGTGAGAGATTTGTAAATCTTTCTTCAAAGCTGAGCCTACTGCTGGGATCGTGATTTGCTAAAAGCTGCTATAGGCATACTCTAAAACTCAGCAGGGTCATCTCTCCCCTTCCAAAAAATAAAAATAAAAAATGAAAGAGGTTGGGTTGAGTCCGGGGAGGAGAGAAAGCCATTCTGATTAGTAGCGTCTTGACAGACATGAGTTTGAGAAACCTGTTTTCATTTCATACCTTCTCCTTGACTCATATTTTTCCTTTCCAAATACACAACAAGAGCATTTAAAACTCAATAGCTTGCTTGCCATCTTTCTGTCTAATTGACTCTCCTCGATCCTGTTTGGAAATGGCAGGTCATTTCTCAAAGCCATGCTGTCAGGTGGCCCTTGAGAAGGTCACAATCTAAAGACAGATGCAACAGGCATCTACCCAAAGGTACCCTGACCACCTCCACTCCCCACCCTGCGGGTCGTGCCAGGTACAGTGCATGGCACAGTTCATTTGGAGCACAGAGATCTAGTTTCCAGCTCCAATTTTGCCAACAAGTTCCTGTGTGATCCAAAGGAAAGCCACAAACTCTCTCTCATTTTCTAGTGGGAATAGAAAATGGAAGTCCTATGGGCTTTCCAAGATAGCAAGGATAACAGAAAGCAAGAAGGGTTTGAAAGCACTTTGCTCATTTTATACACCAACACATCCCCCAAGACCCAGAATGTGTCTAGGACACGGGAGATGCTGAATAAATATTTGTTAACTAAGGAATGAATGCATCTGGGGGAGCCTAAGCCCTGAAAATCACAATAAAGGCCAGGCACGGTGACTCAGGCCTGTAATCCCAGCACTTTGTAAGGCCGAGGCAGGTGGATGATGAGGTCAGGCATTTGACACCAGCCTGACCAACATAGTGAAACCCTGTGTCTACTAAAAACACAAAATATTAGCCGGGCATGGTGGTGGGTGCCTGTAGTCCCAGCTACTCGGGAGGCTGAAGCAGGAGAATCGCTTGAACCTGGGAGGTGGACGTTGCAGTGAGCCAAGATCGCACTACTGCACTCCAGCCTGGGCGACAGAGTGAGACTCCGTCTCCAAAAAAAAAAAAAATCAGAGTAAAAGTGTCATAGTAGATATTAAAATTAAATCAAGATGGGCAGTGCTAAGAATCTACTATCTCTGAGAGGGAAATGGACTGACTTTAGAATATGGCAGGAGTTCTTTCACATTGGGGCAGTTAACCTCTACTTGCTGTAAGCACCATCATCTCGACATCATGCACTGACACATTTATAACCTACACTGAAAGCTTCAGCAGGCCATCGAGTTCAGAGGAACTTTGGGGAACACCACTCATTTAGAGATGTGGCAGAGAGACTTCAAACTTTTCTCTAGATAGATAAATTGTTTTCAGAGAGAACTGAATATAAAATAATCTTACTTTGGGAAGGGAATGCAGTTTTTAATAAAAGAAAAGAAAAGATGCGTGAGAAAAAGAAAATCCTTTTCCAAGTCATTGTTTTCCAAACTGGGCACTGCTGTCACCTAGGAGGGCAACGTAACTTTGCCAGACAGTATTGCTGACCTTTTTCTGCACATATAGAAGCCTTGTTTTCTAGAGGGAAATCTTGGGATGGGCTAGCACTGTTTAGTGCTGACCTAATTCCCACGAAGAACAAAGAACTACTAGAAATGGAGAAACTGAGCTTTGACAACTGCATCAATACCTAATATAAAAATCTAAGACGGCTTAAGGTTAAAGGATGCATACACAGCATAGTGCTATGTGTAGTACATATATTCGTTCTATGTTAACAACCAGATATTTATATTCTTTCAGAAACCTGCTTTTTATAATGCTAGTCCCTGACTCAGTGATTGCAAGTGATTAAAAAAATCAATCAATGTCCACAAATAGCTACCAACTTATATTGAAACTTGAAATTCCACAGTATTTGCATTTTGGACTTCCCATCTTGGGAGCAACCATGTGCATTCATCTACCAAGAGATCACCAAGAATATACCTGGTGCTATTTAGATGTCCATTAAGATGAGATACAGCACAAATTATACAAAACACTCCTTTGAAAGAGCTACCACCTGGTTATAACTGGACCAAAACAGGCAGACACGTATACAGTGTACCAAAGAGGAAGTTTTAACAGGCATTCATACACCCAAAGGAAAAGTAATTGTAAATGACAATAACTTTGCCTTTCCATAGCAGCATTTTTTTTTGCAGATGGCTAACACTTAGTTAACGATTTCCATAGGTGTTTTATTCCATTTAAAATATGGCATGGGATAAATGTAGTCAGCAGCACAGTCATGGCCCATTAGGAAAGGTGGATGCCCTACATTTATTCGTTTATTTAACAAATATTGTATTAGTGTGTCTTGCCTACTGAAAAGCACAGAGTGATTAACAGCACTATTGTCCCTGCTCTCAGGGAGTTTACAGTCTAATGTAGAAGATGAATAAATAAGTAATTAAATACAGTGTGACAAATGCAATGAAAGTGATCATAACAGGTGCATGGGGACCACTGAAGAGATGATCGTTCTGATCATCATTATACTTTTTTTTTTTAGAGGGATTCTCGTTCTGTTGCCCAGGCTGGAGTGCAGTGGTGTGATCCTGGCTCACTGCAACCTCCGCCTCCCTGGTTCAAGCGATTCTCCTGCCTCAGCCTCCCGAGTAGCTGGGATTACTAGTTCCAGCCACCACACCTGACTAATTTTTGTATTTTTAGTAGAGACAGGTTTCACCACGTTGCCAGACTGATCTCAAATTCCTGATCCTCAAGTGATACACCCACATGGGCTTCCCAAAGTGCTGGGATAACAGGTGTGAGCAACCACGCCTGGCCTGATGATGGTATTTTTTTTTACTTTTTGAGACAGGGCTTCACTCTGTCACCCAGACTGCAGTGCAGTGGCAGGAGCTTGGCTCACTGCAACTTCTGCCTCCCAGGCTCAAGCGATTTTCCTGCCTCAGCCTCCTGAGTAGCTGGGATTACAGGTGCCTGCCACCACACCCGGCTAATTTTTGTATTTTTAATAGAGATGAATTTCATCACCTTGGCCTGGCTGGTCTCAAACTCCTGACCTCACATGATCCACTTGCCTTGGCCACCCAAAGTGCTGGGATTACAGACATGAGCCACCGCACATGGACTGATCATTGTACTTTTAAGAAAAGGATGCTGAGACCCAGGAAGAGGGCAATGATTCGCCCAAGGTGGTACAGAGATTGCTCCAGCAAAGGAAGGACATGGCAGTGGGATTGTGACCTAGGAAAATGAACAAATTCCAGGATATCTGCTTTACTGAGGTAATTCATTTTAAAAGCAGATTCGATACCAATAAATTTTAAAACCACAGATAAATAGAGAGACGATTTGGCATCACTGAGGACCAAATGATTTTTTATCGTACCACATGACCGGTTTTGTGATTTTTCTTCAGTAACAGGTTGAGTGGCAGTTTGTGGGCTGGAGAGTTTGATCAGATATGGAAAAATGGACAAGCAGACTGGTTTAAAGGATTTAAATCTCCCACATCCTATAAAACCAGTAGATCCATTACTCATGTAGCAGAGAAGTTACATGGGATCCCATCACGTCACACTCATGTCTCAAAAGAGTCACCCAGTCCCATATGAAACAGCTAAACCTTCTAAAATGGTGCTTCTTCTTCATATACAAAATACTGTGTTTTAGAGAGCTCTTACTATCAAATATAATGTCTTTGGCCCTCTCCACAAAAATAATAAGGGAGGAATTTTAAAGATTCCTTGAGGGGATAATGGAAGTTTCTGAACAAAACCTCCTGAGATAGAAAATGCTACCATGTGAAGCCTTGAGAATGATATTACAGGGCACAAATGTGAGGTCATCACGTCAGATCTGTGAACCTCAGACTATTGGACTCTTCCTTTTACAGTCAGGCTTGTAGTAACTTACAAATTATATGTGTTGAAATATAATTTACATGAAATAACATTCACTCTTTTTAGTATACAGGTGTATGAGTCTTGTCAAATGCACAGTCATGCCACCAGCACTACAACCAAGATACTGAAAAGTGCCATCACTCCTCCCAAATGCCCCTGTACTCTCAAGTCAATCCCTCTGCCCTGGCCTGCACTTAGCAGCCAGTGACTTGTTCTCTATACCTAGTTTTGCCTTTTCCAGAATGCAATGAAATAGAATCTACAGCATGGAGATTTTTCAGTCTGGCTCTTTCACTTAACACAACGCCTGTGGGATTTATCCACGTTATTGAGTATATCAGTAGTTGTATTGCTGAGTAATATTCCATTGTATGGATAGACAACTGTTTTCCATTCACTAGTTGAAGGATACCTGAACTGTTTCCAGGTTTTGGCAATTATGAATAAAGCCACTATAAATGTTCACATACAGGGTTTTGTGTGAACATAAGTTTTCATTTCTCTTGGGAAAATCCTTTGGAGTGAGTTGGTTGGATCAAATGATACATACACATTTCAGTTGATTTTTAAGAACTACTAAACTGTTTTTCCAAAGCAGCTGTACCATTTTTTATTCCACCAACATGTATGACAGTTTGGTTGCTTATCTGTCATAAGATAAAGAACAGCTAAGTAAGAATGAGTTAAAGATGCTCAAGAAAATACTGGTCCCCAATATTTAGAACTATGAGAACATTTAAAAGAATTATACCAGTAGGAATGATAACAATCAGTAAAAGATTAGTGGCTGGGTGTGGTGGCTCACGCCTGTAATCCTAGCACTTTGGGAGGCCCCAGCGGGCAGATCATGAGGTCAGGAGACTGAGACCAGCCTGACCGACATGGTGAAACCCCGTCTCTACTAAAAAAAACAAAAACAAAAACAAAAATTAGCCAGGCATGGTGGCAGGCACCTGTAATCCCAGCTACTTGGGAGGCTGAGGCAGGAGAATTGCTTGAACTCGGGAGGTGGAGGTTGCAGTGAGCTGAGATCAAGCCACTGCACTCGAGCCTGGGTGACAGAGTGAGACTCTGTCTCAAAAAAAAAAGATTAGCACTAAATTTAGTTCCACATAATATAGACTGATCGAACACATAATCTCATTAAGACATTAAAATGGGGACTTATTTGAGAAGCCACAAACCCTGCTACACTGAAACTTTGCCACTGGTGGGCAGTAGCCTTGCGTGACTTGCACGATCTCATCTTCGTTTACTTCCACTTCCCTTGTCCAAATCTCAGGTTTCCTGAAGACCCCGTTCAAGTGCCACCTTCTCTTGAGCATTCTGGTCAATTAGCAATTTATTTGAATTCCTACAGCACTTAAAATTCCTCATTTAAAGCTTCATTACATATGCAATGGCTTGTGTTCTATTTATAACACATATTAGCATATTCATGTTTCCTTCTTGAAAATGATAAGCCACCTCTACGAAGCTTGCCCAAAGAAATGGACTCATCTGGACCATCCACTAAGCCAGTGCAGATTTCCATGTGCCAGACTATTCAGTGGCACAAGTGTCTATCATGGTCAAGGGAAAGGTTAACGTGCTTGCCATTCTGAGTATCCAGGAAGACAAAGAAATGTACAACTCTAGAGTCCATTCATATCTACCGAGACAGTAAATGCACATATCTCAAGCTGCTGATCATTATATGTCCTAACACAGATCTGGTTTAACTGAATACAACTGGAGAAACCCCCACGTGATCTCTAGATGATTTTCTAAAGGGAAGTAGAACACAGCACCATATATTCCTGGCTGGTACTACCATGTGACCAAGAGACTCGGGGGAAACTTATAAGGTTTTTTTGTTGTTTTTTTTTTTTGGAACTGGCATCTCGCTCTGTCGCCCAGGCTGGAGTACAGCGGCACGATCTCGGCTCACTACAACCTCTGCCTCCTGGGTTCAAGTGATTCTCCTGCTTCAGCCTCCCAAGCAGATGGGACTACAGGTGCCTGCCACCACGCCTGGCTAATTTTTTGTATTTTTAACAGAGACAGGGTTTCACCTTGTTAGCCAGGATAGCCTCGATCTCCTGACCTCGTGATCCGCCCACCTCAGCCTCCCAAAGTCCTGGGATTACAGGCGTAAGCCACTGCGCCTGGCTGCTTATAAGTTTTTAAAATAAAAAGAGGTGTCCATTAAAAGAAGCCAACTACTTGAAAAGGGTTAGGAAACCTAATAGGGAGAACTATTTCTATGAATTAAAAGTCAGGCAAACATCTGAACATGAAGACCTGGATGTGATGCAAGTGAAGGACCCTGTTGATAGGCTTTGCCTGCTTTTTCTCCGCACTAGGTCTAGGATGTACAGTAACCACTTTCACTTCAGTTTCAACAAAGCTTGTTTCCTGGTCTCTCAGATGCCAGCTCAGGGCTACTGAGACCGTGGCAGCATTATTGGGAAATGTCCTAGTCAAACCCCAAACAGCTTTGCTGGGGTATTTTTTTTTAAATCTCAGAAAATCACCTTTTATACCTTTATTTAAAACTGATCTTGAGCTAAGCTGTTGTACTTGACTATGTCCCTTTAACCTAGGGAACTTGCTGCCAAAAAATATTGAGGCCAACAGCTTAATAAGTTTTCTAGAAGATTAAATATTTATATGAATAAAAATAGCACCTGCAGTGACACCAGGAAGGATAAAATTACAAGGGCTATGAAATCTTCATGCTTCAGGGCATAAATTGCTTACCAGCTGGATAAGGTGGCTACCCTCACAGAACAACACTGCACTGCTAAATACGTCTTCCTGAGAAGCATCTCAACGCTGACCACTTCCAGGGCCAAAGATGACAGTGGAGAAACCTTTACATTGTAAGTTTGCATCCAGCCCAAGTTTTTACAGAATTTAGCAAATGTATGACACCATGCAATCTAAAATCGGAAAATGATGTGAGAGAGAGGCCGACCACGCCATTCACATGGAATGGGAGTAAAATGGAATACAATTATCAAAGATGACATAGCTCAGGGGAGAAACAGTTCCTAACTTTGGTGGCCAGTATGGATTATTTGCAGTCAAACACACAGAGCTCCATATCTTAAATCCAGTTAAGATAAAATTAGAAGAAAAATCATCAACTGACTAATCTTAATCTTTTTTTTTTTAAATATTTTCCCCAAAGTAGAAATGTAGCATGACGATTACCAGTAAGACCTTGATCTTCTAACATTGCTAGCGCAAAGACCAGGATTTGACTACAGGAAACAACAATGGGGGAAACATAATAAAACAAGGAGTAAGAATAGGAAAATCTAACAAAACGTACACACCAAATTTTTAGATGCTAAATTTTACTTCTCCCCCATACCAAACTGTACCGTGACATTTGCAAATGACTCCCTTTTCCTTAAGGATTACAAGAATAATGGTAAATATCAATCAATCCCTTTTGTAAATAAAATATTCAACAAAATAAAGAGTAGCATCCAGCCAGGCAAAGTATGCTAATAAGGTTAATAACTGTTAGCTTTGATTGAAAATTCACTTGAAGTTTGCAAGTTTAGATAACCCAATGTGCACAAACATTCTACAGTGACTAATATGACTTAATGTTCAGTTGCATAATTAGTTGGTTTCTCCAGAAGGATTATTTAAGAAACAGCTATGGGCTCCAGGAGGATGCTCTTGTTCTAAACAGTGTACGGAAGCGCATGATGGGTGGTCCTCGCAATGACTACACGAACAAATGACTCCTGTGGATTTTAATAACACTGATCCACTTATGAATCATAAATCAAATGGGAACCCTCTTGCAGTTTGAAGATTTCCAAGATTTCTGGGGAGAATGCTCCAGCACAGCAGCGTGTTATCGACTGGGATTAACCACATTTGCTCACGTTCTTTTAAAAATAGTGCTTTGCATCCTTGGATGGGTGCTGGCAGGGATGAGCAAAAGCACATCAATGGAAACAGGGGAGGAAAACAGGGGAAAGCCAGCATCAGTGGCCTTCGGGAATCCAGAGCTCTGCACAGAGATGACCGGAGCCGAGATAAGCAGGGAAAGGCAGGCAGATAAAGATGAACCGTCACCACCTCAGCCAGAGAGACAAATACATGGTTGGTACCAACAGGAGCCTTTTCTGATTATTTTTAGAAAACCCTTAATTTAATGCATATTTTCTTTGCTGAAAAGGAAATAGTGATATTAACAAATTGGTTTTATTTCTAACCTGGCAGGGTGCCTGCAGTGAAATGTAAATACACGTACATGGGAGCCGGGATTAGCATTTACTGAAGAAAAAAGAGTAGTCAATATTTTAATGAGGAAGTCTAAGAAAGCAATTGCATGAAACACACTCTGATGTCACAGGGGAGCTTTTTAAGTTAAGCCAACTAGTTCCAAATTACTACTTTTCCTGCCTTTCCTTTAAGGGGAGTTTAGACTTAGGAAAAAATACAACTGTGGCATTTAGTTTTAAATATCATAAAATAGCTGTAATATTCCTCTCTACAAATATATACATTAACCTATATACATCTCTCTCATTATATATGTAGAAAAAGAATATCTCGTGTGCCAATCTTCAGCTAAATGGCCCATTTAACAGTGTCATCTTTCTGCTTTTTTTTTCCGAAAACAGAAATACAAGGCAAAGAAAATTGACACTACCCAAGAATGAGGGACAGAGTTGAGGGGAAAAAACACATAAAAGGAAACACAGGTAACCAAAGCAAATAAAAATCAGTGATAGTTTAAGGATGGAGTAGTGTACATGAGACAGTTTTGGAGAGCAGATCAAATCAATTAGAAAAACACAATCTATCATATACTCCTTACTCTGACACCCTTAGGAAGCATATTCCCATCTTAGAATCAGATTTCATCAACAACCAGGAAAAGAGGAAGAAACAAGATCCTTCTGGGAACAAGGAGAGATGCACAAAACCAAAATATATCATGAATATTAACCCCTAAATGAAATCAAATGATCTGAAGATTTGAAGACTTCTGTGTTACCGTTTCTAAACTCTAGGGTACCCAATAGGACTAACTACTTCCAAAACACACATTAAAACAGCATTTCCTATATTCTGATGAATGCTCTCAAGAACACTTCACGTCTGACAAATATTTAAGCATGTTTTGGTCTTACATTGGCAAACTTGTACCTACCCTTCCAAACTCAGAGTCAACATCAAATAATAAATAACAGAAATTAATAATACAGAAACTGAGCAGCGTAGAAAATGATCATAAAAATAAAAAGTTATTATTTTTCAAAAGAATAATAAAATTGACAAACACAAAATGAGAGAATAATAAAAAGAGAAGGCACATATCATCAACACTAAGGTTCTGTGGACATTGAAAGGATCAGAAGACTTTATAGTTTCATATATTTATTATTATATACTTTTATGAATATGAGGAATCGGTGTATTCAAAAGAAATTCTTACACATGAAAACTGGGAGAACTATACCCAAATATCCAAAGTGACATTATTTTTATTAGATACATTGTTTTTGATGTAATTGGTAGATTACAAAAACATGATGCATTTGCACAAAGGCCTATCATACAGCAGCGGAAATGAATGAAATACATTTACTTGCAACAACATAAATTGATCTTGGAAATATATTGAGTGAAAATTTGTCACTCCCATCAGTCTACATCCAGTGTGACACAGTTTTTATAAGACTCAAAAATTAGAAAGATCTAAACAATACATCGTTTAGTTCAAATTAATATATTAAATAAAACCATTTTTTGAAAGGAAAGGGAACAGTGAACACACAATATTCAAAATAGTGGTCCCCTCTAGGTGGGGGAGAAGGATATCAAGATCAGGATAGGGAAGGAGCACACAGGTAGAGGCCATTGTCCTATTAATGTTCCTACTTTTTTTGTGTGAGACAGAGTCTTGCTCTGTCACCCAGGCTGGAGTGCAGTGGCGTGATCTCGGCTCACCGCAACCTCCACCTCCCGTGTTCAAGAAACTCTCCTGCCTCAGCCTCCGATTTAGCTGGGACTACAGGTGTGCACACCACAACACCCGGCTACGTTTTTTCTATTTTAGTAGATACGGGGTTTCACCATGTTGCCCAGGCTGGTCTTGAACTCCTGAACTTCGATAATCTACCCACCTTGGCCTCCCAAAGTGCTAGGATTACAGGCATGAGCCACCGTGCATGGCCTAATGCTCCTACTTTTAAGCAGGGTCATAGGTTTACGGGTATCCATTTCATTATCATGCTGTGTAACCCACATATATATTACATAGTTTGTTTTGCATGCATAAAATATTACTAATAAAAGAGTTTCCCCAAAATCATAAAACCACACACAGAGAGAATACAGGAAAAGACTTTCTATTTCTCCTGCTGTTAAAGGAACCTCATTTCTATCCCCCTCCCCTGGCTATCACCAACAAGTAAGAGATTCCTTGGGCTCTCACGGTCTGCTACCCGAGATGCAAAAGCTAGCAGCTACCTGAACATTAGGCAGGAACTATTTCATGAAGAAAAGGCTATTTTTCCACAAAAATGTATCGACAGACCTAGCTGCCATCTACTTAGAAATACCAACCTTAGAAAAACTGAAGGAGTAAGAGGGCATGGCCTTTCCCTGGGAAACAGCCTCAAAACGGAAGTGCTGAGCTGGACTACGAGCAGAGCAGGGCGAACAGTAGGGCATGTTGGAACCTGGGTTTGTTATGTATTCCACCTGAACAGAGATTTGGTCCATAGATAGGGCAGTGAAGCTCCCCTGAAAACTAGGAATTGACCTAGAAGGTATGCACATCAATACACCCTGCAGATACAGATCCAAGAAGGAAATCTGACCATCATACAAGGGAGATGGATATGAGAGCAAACCCCTAAATCCGGTGATGAACAGCAAACAAAGCATCTGTGATACACTACTACACAAAAAGGAAATAAAAACATCTCCTAAACTCAGAGACAGATCATTGCCTCTGAAAATATATTTGAAGAAATCAGAAAATATAGTCAACTCGAATTCTTTGAAGGAAGGGGTCAAGTCTTGTTTGCTGTTGCGTTTCTAGTATTAAAGTAGTGCTTGACACAAAATAAGCATGTAATGAATATTCTTTTTTTTTTTTTTGAGATGGAGTTTCTGCTCTTGTTGCCCAGGCTGGAGTGCAATGGCATGATTTTGGCTTACTGCAACCTCCGCCTTTCAGGTTCAAGTGATTCTCCTGCCTCAGACTCCCAAGTAGCTGGGATTACAGGCATGCATCACCACACCCAGCTAATTTTTGTAATTTTAGTAGATATGGGGTTTCTCTATGTTGGTCAGGCTGGTCTTGAACTCTCAACCTCATGTGATCCACCTCCCCCCGACCCACCGTCTCGGCCTCCCAAAGTGCTGGGATTATAGGCGTGAGCCATCATTCCCAGCTGAATATTCTTAAATAATTTTGCATCTACAGAAGAGTGCAAAGCAGATCTCACTATAAGAGGTACAGAAAATTATAAGAAAAAACAGAATACAAAAAAAGTAATGGAATGAAAAAGAAAGATGAATGAGAAGAGAGGCTGTGCACAATCAAAAATGCATCGGCAGAATGCAAATCCACATTAAAGGCAGTAAATACAGATGCTAAGGTGGAAAGTGCACGGTGTAACATTTCAGGAAGACTAAAAATCAATTGGAAGAGATCAAACACACACTGTAAGGTCAGATTAAGTTTCAATTTAATTGGCCAAGAGGGCAACACAGTCAAGAATAGATACTGCTCAGCATGAATTCCCCGGGTTTTCAGAGTCCCTAGTGGGAATGCAGTGAATTGTAAAGATGGCCTCACGTTTGCCCCATTTCTGCATCCATGCGCTTGCAATTGGACATGACAGTTTCTCCAATTAAGACCTAGAGTCTCTTTCTCCACCACTTGAATCTGGGGAAGTCAGGTGATTTTCTTTAACCAATGGAACCTAAGCAAGGTGATTCAACCAGTTTTGAAAAGTGCTTATGTGTTGCTGCTTTAGAAATCCTCAGATATGTGGTTCCAACACCAGACATGTGCAGGAGGCTATCAGGAAAAAAACAACCCCCGGTTGACTTACCAGCTGACTATAATCACATGAATGACACATATGTCACATGTGAGACTTACAGAAGAACTGCCCAGCTGAGCCCAGCCCAAATTACTGGCCTACAGCACTATGCGTGCCCTAATAAATGAGCGCTGTTGTAACCTGCTACATTTGGGGTGGTGTGTAATTCATTAAACCTCATGGACACAGAAGCAAGACAGCTGTCCATGATACTCTGCCCAAGAGTGGGCTTTGGGTCTGAGCTCAGTTCAGGCACCAACATCTCCTCCTTATACTTGCAATTAAGCATTCCTTGCAAATAATTTGAACTAGTTATATATTAAGAGGGAATGTTTCAGACTTGTGAGATTTTCCTGGTTCTCGAGCAAAGATAGTTCTATTAAAGCCTTATTCTCACGAGAAGGCAAGGGAGAGGGATCAGGGAAGCAAATCACAGTCCAAGTACCCTCTAGCAGTACCGTAGCCTTCAGTTTTATGGTTAATTAGAAAGCTCATTTCCCAAAACCTCCCTAAAAAGAAGAAGAAAAAAAAAAGACAAAAATTACCGGGGAGGAAAGACATATAAATTCAGACATGGGGTTTGTCTTTCATTCATTCATTTGTTCATTCATCTATCCATTAAAAATGCATTTATTGAGGGTCTGGAATGTGTTGGGCTCTGTATCTTTATACCCAGGTATAGTGCTGTGAATGAAACTGATGGGATTTCCATATCAGTTTCACTGTCTTTATAGAACTTATTGTTTCAGCACCTTAGACTACTGTGATTCCTGAAAAGAAGAACAGGATGAAAAAAACAAAGTGAATAATTTAAGCTAAAACAGATGAAAATATGTATCAACTGAAAAAGTTCCATGTAACACATAAAAAGGATGATCATTATCAAGGCAAACTCATACCAGGATCTGGCCAAAAATTCTGAGTTACACAAAAATAAAGTCTCACAAATAATTAGGCATAGAAAAGCAACAATACACATACACACACATATGCATGTGCACACGCACACACACACACACACACAGCCTTCAATTATCTAAAAAAAAAAAAAATCAGCCTTGCCTCAGATATGAAAATTTAACAAAATTATAAAATTTTGAGGGGAAATGGTACAACTCAAGACTTGCACACCTAAAATGCAATAAAAAAAAAAAAAGAAAGAAAGAAAAGAAAAAAAAAATCCTAACGAATGTGTAAACTCAGAAAACATACCAACCATGCATCTTTCTTGAAAAATTATCTAAAGCCACACTCAAACTCACTGAGAGATTTAAAAAACTAAGAACTCAAAAATAATAAAGAAAAAGTATAAGAATCATATTGACAATAGCCAAATTAAATGTAACAATAACTGTAGCAAAAATTTTAAAAGCTAAATAGAAATTATAAACTATTTTCTATTATTTTTGACTATAAATCAGTTTTGAAAAATAAGCGTATGCATTAAGACTAATGATTTTTATTAAATAACATTTTTTCTGAAACCTGACGTTATAAACAAAGACCAAGATACAGGGCTGGGGAGAGCAATGGTATGTATGTTGCAGGGGTGGGGGGAGATGAGAAGTATGCTAAATTCTTCCATTTAAATAAAAGACATAATGATGCTTTTTCCTCTTTAATTTGACAGTTGGAGATATACAGATTAAATAATGCTTTTGAGAAATTATATACAATAAAATTGAATACCAACATTACTTTACGAAATACTAACAAAGAACCATACAGTCTATATGCCCAAAGACAGAGAATAAAAAATAATAAAAGACACACTCAGAGAATCAAAAAGAAAATATAAAGAAAGCGGTAAGGCTAATATTTTATTTATAACAATGTACGTAAATGGCTTAAATTTCCCCGTGAGAAGACAAAGACTAGAAGACTGACTCACAAAGCCAAATCCAATTATGTATGAATTAGAAGAGATACACCTAAGACAAATGAGTACAGAAAGGATGAGTAAGAAGATGAGCGAAGATATATTAAAGAGATACAAATAAAAAGAAGAGTGTTAGTATTAGTATTAGAGAAATAAAAATGCAAGGCAAAACACATGAAGTGGGCAAAGACAGACTTTATATCAAGGGAATACAAGTCAACACAAATATGCAATATTAATGTGTCAAATAATATGACACTGACTCTCAGAATGTGAGTATCTGTGTAAGTAAAAGTTAAAAATAGTAAGATCAACTTCATAAAGGACTTTACCAATCATCACAGTTGGTCAAAGAAGATCAAAGGATATAGTGGAGCTTTATAATTAGTAAATTCTCTATCTTAAGGAAAATAGCCTTCATTTCCAGTGACTATGTATTCTTTTCCAAAGATGATCATATATACTATACCCAAAATATGTGAACAAAATTTAAGTAAAAGTCATCACAGGTATATTTTAGGAGGCAATTAAAACTATAAATTAGTAATAACAGATGATGTCATAAAATCAACCACTTTAAAATTTAAAATTACTCTTCTAAAAAAATTTTGGATTCTAGAGGCTATCAAAATATCACGTTAGGTTATTAAACAATGAATAAAGTAAGAGTATAACAGTAAAACTTACATAATGCAGCTAAGTTAGAATCATAGGAAAGTTCATAGTTTTAAATATTTTCATTAGTAAACAACAACAAAAAACTGAGTTAACTATGCATGCAAATTTAAAAGCTAGTAGGAAAACAGAACAACTGGAAACAGTAAGTAAACTTTAGAGCTGGCTCTTCCACGCTACCTTTGGCATAGTTAATCAAGAAAAACGATATAATAAGAATAAGAAAAGTGATTTAACAATAGATTTCTAGGATTAGTTTTTAATTATAACACAATATTTTGTATACATCTATGAAAATACATTTAAATGAACTGATATTTCAACAAGAAAATATAAATTATCAAACTTGATTCAAATACAAACAGAAAACAACCTAAACAGGTCAATAATCTTGAAAGAAAATTAGAGGCTTCAAACAACTTCTCTTCTGAAAAAAGGTGGCACAATAAAGAATTGTCCTAGTGCATAATATGCAGAAACCCTAAGTAAAATACTCTTGTGACTTAGGGAGGTTTATTTCAGATACATGAGGATGAATTCATGTTAGAAAATCTACCCATAAATAGAGACACCCTATGTTCTACAATGGAATGACTCAATATTACACAGATACCAATCTACTCCAACAATTTATGAATATAATCCAGTCATTGTCAAAACCCAACATGGAAAAACAAATGCAAAAGTCAAGAAAATTTTGTAAGAGAAGAATAGAGACAAGTTTGGCATTACCAAATATACGCCAAAATTACTGAAATCACATAAACATTATGGTAGCCATACAGGAAGTTATTTATATTAGCAAAGTTAGAAAAAACCCAAATATTCATTATTCAATAATAGGAATAGGTAAAACTTCTCTGTGTTACACTCATGTGTGAACAGTATGCAGTGAATAAAAGTTACATTGCAGAAGACCATTGGGAGATGTTTAACCCTATTGGTTATTGGGAATGAAAGTGTAAATGAAGTCCATAGGATAATTTTTTAAAGAAGATATTCTAATCACAGTGGGTAAAAATACTTTAAAGAATATATACAAAACGTAAACAATGGCTATTTCTCCATGATGGCATAAAATGATTTCCAATTTTGCTATTTAGGCTCTTCATTATGTTCCAAATTTTTTATAACAAAAATGTTGATATTGTTTTCATAAAAATAATATTTTATAAAGGTTAAGTCTTCTCAATCCAGCATTGCATTAATTCAAATACACTTATATAACACTGAAATTTATTTAAAATATATGTAACAGAAATCTGAGCTATATGCCAATGGCAAGTGTCTGTATATGACTCACCAAAAAACCGCCATATGTCTGAAGGAAATATTAAAACAAATAGCCCAGCACCAGAGTGATTACACAGAACTGTATATATTCGCTCTGTGCACTGGACAGGAATTTTTCATTTCATACATCATTTACAGCTTGCTGCAGTGATTCTGCAAAATCAGTCCATACCATTAGCACACACCAGGAGAAACACCCCAATGTTCTCATTGTTGGAAAATTCAAGTGTTTGGGGCTCTGATGTGCATCAATGCTCTATCTATGCGGATGTGGTTCTGCTAATGAGGATTGTAACAGCAGATGACCAAGAATCACAAACAGGGATCAAATATCTAGGGTCAAGCACACTGATTTCTAAAAATCTGTAGTCCAAACCTGGTGTGTGCTCGCAGATATACTTAATTTTAAAAACTACTTGAAATAAATGAAAACAAAATGGCGAAAGTCATAAGTCAATCCCTCCAGAGGGGCTTTTTTTTTTTTTGTAATAGAAACCAGCTCTCATTTCTAAAATATTTTATCAAGGCATTTGATACCAAGCATCTGGTCTACTCAACACTTCATCAAAACGAATGTCTGATGCATTCACCACTGTACCCAAGTCCCTGCTCTTTTTTAACAGTGTCACTATTTCCAAATCAGAGCATGGAAAAGTATATTTCTAAGCCCATACCAAAATTTGCCTTGTATATTTCAGGCCAGTGAGAAAGATGTTTTTGCTGGACAGTGGAATGCTCCTCGGATTGGAATTGTTTTGTCAACTGTTTCTTCCTATGTGGACAGCAAAGAGACTGTGGAATGGCAAATGGTAACTTGGTTCTGCCTCCAATAAGCCTTGACATTCAAACTTTTCTTTTTTTTCCCCCTTATTTTCTCTTATGTTAAACAGCAGCAACAACAACAACAACAACAAAACTCACAGTACAATTTTCTGGTGAGGGAATTTGCCACATTCTCACCTACCTACAGCCACAGAAATGAATTCCAACAACTAATAGTCTACTTTACAATTCCGTGGATTTCCTTACCGTTGTAGCTCATTCATTTCTAGAACAATGAGAATCCAGAATTGTACTCAGTTTCAACAAGGAATGCAACGCTGAGCCACCACGTGGTACTTCATAAAGACCAGCAGACATGACACACTGAAATTATCAAAGCTCAAGACTTATACAGACAGCACCTCTCATAGCAATCATTCTGCTGTGGACTACATACCAACAAAACGTTTAGCAACTGGATTCATTTTTTAGGGACCAAATATTAAGCAGTAACTACAACACCTCAGTGTGCAGAGGATATCAGAGCTGTGTTGACCGAATTCAAATTCATGACAGAAAGATATCTAGGCATCTTGGAAGTAGAGCCATTAACATTTAAGTTGCTCATTTTTATGTCATACATTTTCCAAATCATCACATCTCAGAAATTAACTGAAATCAACCTTTAACTAAGTTGAATGAAACAGAGCACTCTGAATAAAATTCCATAGATAACTTGTAGGCCAACCAAATTGGAACGCATCTACATACCAAAGTAAGAATTCTTTGACTTCTTCTTTTGGTTTCAGACTTCAAAAAGCCCAGAAGCCTGTAAATATAAAAAAAAAATAATTTAAGTAAAGGATCTAGAAAAATATAAATCAAAATGAACAAAGGCAATTGAAAATGGTAACGTTCATGCTTGCCTAAAACTAAGGCACATTCTGAGTGGGAAGTTGCTAAAACATTTTCAAAGCCATGGAGGTTATGGCTCGAATGAATGCTGACTGCTTCAGCTCATCTCAAAACAGAAGTACGGTTTCCAATAGAAAAGAAAGCCTGTGATTGGAACATTCTTACACAGTTGGTGGGAGTGTAAATTAGTTCAACCATTGTGGAAGACAGTATGGCGATTTCTCAAGGATCTAGAAATAGAAATTCCATTTAACCCAGCAATCCCACTATTGGGTATATACCCAAAGAACTATAAATCATTCTACTATAAAGACACATGCACACATATGTTCACTGCAGCCCTGTGTACAAATGCCTATCAATGATAGACTGGACAAAGAAAATGTGGTACATATACACCATGGAATACTACGCAGCCATAAAAAATGATGAGTTCGTGTCCTTTGTAGAGACTTGGATGAATCTGGAAACCATCATTCTCAGCAAACTGACCCAAGAACAGAAAGCCCAGCACCACATGTTCTCACTCACAGGCAGGTGTTGAACAACAAGAACACGTGGACTCAGGGAGAGGAGCATCACACACAGGGGACAGTTGGAGGGGGTAGGGGAGAGACAATGGGGGGTGGGGAGGGATAACATGGGGAGAAATGCCAGATATAGTATGCACCTAAAGTAAAATAAATAAATTATTTAAAAAAAAGAAAAAGAAAGCCTATGCTCTCCCCCACCAAGAAAGTGGTAGAAGATGGCAACAGAAAACCATTTCACATTAACACATTATTAAGACTAACTGGTTACATTTTAATTTATCACTAAACACTATTTAGGAAAAGAATGAAAGGAATTTGGGATTTTCTCATTAGTCTGCATCTGGGAAAGGTACAAAGAAAATGACAGGAAATTTCTTCCCCAAATGTCATTAGACAGAGGTTCTAAGCTAAGGATGAAACTGAATGGTAGGTGTATATTGTGGAATCTGCATAATCCTAACATGAAATGTTTATATTAAAATGCTGAATCTGAAACTATAACTTCTTGGCAAATGATTTGGATTTCATTGTACCTTTGCTTTATCTGTGTGTGTGAGTGGGGCAAATGCCTTCGATATTGTGTAGAAAGCAGCATTTCTCATGTATCATCACTAGCTTCCAGTGAGCAGGATCACACAGAGCATAGGGAAAAGATACTGTATGCAAAACCTGAATGCCAAGGAAGAAACGAAAAGTCCAGAAATCTAGCAAGAATAGCACCAGCACAAACTGATGAGAAAGATTTTAGTTATTTTACACAACGTGAGACCACCTCTCAGTGGATGTCTGGTCTTGTGGGAAAGAATAACCTACTGCTTATTATTTAAGTAAAAAAGTGGAAGTTGAGGTGGTCAAAAATGACAGAAGATGGTTGCGTTTATAAGCATCTTGCTATTATTTCCAGACTATAATGAATACACAAATTAAGGGGACATGGGAGGGAAAGGCATTTTAATAGGTGACAATGGTTTTAGAAGAGTGAGAAATAGTGATTGATCCAATTACTGGTTACTCTACAAGCCAGATTTAAGAATGATTGCCCAAAACAAAGGCAGAAGTGTCTTGCCAGGTTAATGCAGCAGGCCTAGAGTAAATTCTGAGAGTAAAAGGTGAACCTTGGTTGGGCGTGGTGGCTCACACCTGTAATCCCAGCACTTTGGGAGGCCAAGGCAGGAGGACCACAAGGTAAGGAGATCAAGATCATCCTGGCCAACATGGTGAAATCCCATCTCTACTAAAAATACAAAAAAATTAGCCAGGCATGGTGGCGTGTGCCTGTAGTCCCAGCTACTCAAGAGGTTGAGGCAGGACAATTGCTTGAACCTGGAAGGGGAGAAAGCCAGGAGATAAAGAATGAAATTATTTCAAACTGTCATGAGTCTAGAGCAAGTTGAGCCTTGAGCCTCTGCTTCACATTTCTAAGCCATTGTGAAGGGAAACACTGTGCTAATGGCTAAATCTACCAAGGCTCAACTTGCTAGATCTCGTATCATCTAACACACATTCCTTAAGATAGGCGTTGGCCAAAGTTAGGCACCTGACGCTGTTCTCCAGACGTCATACCCAGTGCTTCACTCCATGTGCAAACTGCATTCAAAATTAGGGTTGTTGGCCAGGCATGGTGGCTCACGTCTGTAATCCCAGCACTTTGGGAGGCTGAGGCAGGTGGATCATGATGTCAGCAGATCAAGACCATCCTGGCCAACATGGTTAAAATGATAGTTACTGGAAACATGGGAAGATTAAGATTCGAAAGGCAGAAGTGCTAAAAATACAAAAATATAAAATACTACTCTACTAAAAATACAAAAATTAGCTGGGCATGGTGGTGTGTGTCTGTAATCCCAGCTATCTGGGAGGCTGAGGCAGGAGAACTGCTTGATCCAGGGAGTTGGAGGTTGCAGTGAGCCTGATATCACACCATTGCACTCCAGCCTGGCAAAGGGTGAGACTCTGTCTCAAAAAAAAGGTAAAAAATTTGGGTTTTTACAGTATTTATGTAAGCATACGCAATGCTGCTAGAAAACTAGGAAACTATAACAATGGAAGAGTAAGTTTGCATTTCTTCCTAAGATTAGCCCCTATTTAGAAAATGTAATCATATGTACGTATTAGTGACTTCCTCTATTTGCAGTCATCAATTTTACATTTCCAATAAATGCAATTCCCAAAAGAGGGTATCTAACAAATAGGGCTAATATGTATACCTATATAGCTATGAGAATCAAGTGAGCTCACGTACATAAAGCCCTTAACAGAATGTCTGACACACAATGGATGCTTAAAAAATAAAGGCTAATATTACATACATAAAATTGCCGCAGCAAAGCAGTAGTGTACTGATTCAGAACTTGGGCTCTGATGTCAGGCAATCTGGCTTTGAAAATCATTTACCATTGCTCTTATGAGGATAAAATAAGGTAATATTTGGAAATCATTTAGCAGAGTATCACTCTAGCAATGAATTCAAAATAAATGTAGTTTGCCGTGCTCAGTTAGCATTATCATGAAATCTTTGCATCAAAACCCTAATATTTTATATAAGGAATTTTATTGTCAATATATTAAATAATATTTATTAATTAATATTAAATAACATTAATATTTAATAATATTTAACCCCCTTTATTTTTGGGATGGAGTCTTGCTCTGTTGCCAGGCTGCAGTGCAGTGGTGTGATCTCGGCTCACTGCAACCTCCGCCTCCTGAGTTCAAGAGATTCCCCTGCCTCAGCCTCCCTTAGGGCTTTTTTTTGTTTGTTTATTTTGTTTTTTTGACAGAGTCTCGCTCTGTTACCAGGCTGGAGTGCAGTGGCATGATCTTGGCTCACTGCAACCTCTGCCTCCCAGCTTCAAGTGATTCTCCTGCCTCAGTCTCCCGAGTAACTGGGACTACAGGCGCACGCACCAAGCCTGGCCAATTTTTTTTTGTAATTTTAGTAGAGGCGGGATTTCACCACATTGGCCAGGATGGTCTTGATCTCTTGACCTCATGATCCACCCGCCTTGGCCTCCCAAAGTGCTGGGATTACAGGCATGAGCCACTGAGCCTGGCCACCCTTAGGGTTTTCAATCATAAGGCACATGGGAATGTTGGTTTGGAGAAAGATTACTGAAAATGCAGTAAGCTTGAGAAAAAAATTCAAATCCACTTCCCATAAAATAGTCAAGAATGTCACCATCTAGACAAATCATACTCATCTATTACACAAGGATCAAAAAGGAAGGTAAATAACAGCTGCATGATTTTTGGAGAGAGACTAAACACCAGAGATTTCCAACATTTTTACTCTCACACATGTCTTTTATCATAATTTTGTCTAGTAAGCAAATGGTGTTTGTTAAAATGTTGTTCTATTTTAAAATCATCAGCAGTGTATAGTATGGGTGAATGTACAAGTACCACAAGTCTTGTGTAATAATAGACAAGCTCAAAGCCCATTCAATTCCACCTCAGATTTAGAGGTTGAGTGAAAGAGAGCAAGGTAGATGTGTGTGTGTGGGTGTGTGTGTTTGTGTGCGTGCGTGCCCCAGCGGGGTGGGTGCGGGGGCAGTCAGGTTGGTAACCCCTGATAAATAAAATTAATCAGAGTCTTAAGACATGAGATAACCTTTTGTAAATATGTAGACACAATCTGTCTTAAGAAACATTTTAAGTTACTGTGATTAGGTCCACACTGTCTCAAATCCCCTTGGGTAACTTCCCAACCCTCTACACAAGCCAAAACCTAAAAGTGACAACAGACCTAACTATGCATCGTGTTTCAGGGATTTTTTTTAGACAGAGTTTCTCTCTTGTCGCCCAGGCTGGAGTGCAATGGTGTGATCTCGGCTCACTGCAACCTCTGCCTCCCAGACTCAAGCGATTCTCCTGCCTCAGCAACCCGAGCAGCTGGGATTACATGTTTCAGGGATTTTAGGTGACCCATCACCTCCCTTTGCAGCAAAAGACAGCAGCAGTCATTAAGCCTGTAAGTTCAGAGAAGAGTCACAAACATTTTCTGTAAAGGGCCATGTAGTAATATTTCTTCTTTGTGGGCCATATATGTGGTCTGTGCCAAACTACTCAACTCTGCCCTCATAGAAGGAAAACAGTAGCTGTGTTCCAATAAAACTTTATTTACAAACACATTGCTGGGCACAGTGGCTCATGCTCATTATCCCAGTACTTTGGGAGACCAAGGCCAGAGGATGGCTTGAGCCTAGGGGTTTGACACCAGCCTGGGAAGCATAACAAGACCCTGTCTCTACAAATGATTTAAAAAGTAGGTGGGTGAGGTGCTGTACACCTGCAGTCCCAGCTACTCAAGAGACTGAGGTAGGAGGATCTTTTGAGCCCAGGAGGTCAAGGCTGCAGTGAGCCATGATTGCACCACTGCACTCCAGCCTGGGTGATAGAGTGAGGGAATCCAGATTTACTCTGTGGGTTGTAGTTTGCCAATTCCTGCTCTTGGGGTCCATTATTAATATGATTATTTTGATTACATTTTGATATGGCATGTGTTCATGTGTGTGTGTGTGTGTGTGTGTGTGTGTATAATGACATGAACTTTAGGAGCAAGTTAGACAACAGGAAAATAAGGATTAAAAAAGAAGATGAAGTCCTGTACAGTTGCTAGATAACTCTGAGCATCCTAGAAGCCTAATCAAAAAGAGCAAAGTGTAAGCTGGATTGAGGTAGACAGAATAATGGCTCCCCAAACACATCCACATCCTACTCCCTGGAACCCAGGAATATGCTGGGTTACGTGGCAAGGGAGATGTAAGGTTGCAGATGGATATAAGATTGCAAATCAGCTGACCTTAAAATAAAAAGATTATCCCAGATTATCAGGGTGGGCCCCTGTAATCACAAGGGTCTTTTAAACATGGAAGAGGGAGAACCAGAGTTAGAATCATGATAAAGATAGACAGACTATTACTGGCTTTGAAGATCCCAGCAGGCTATGAGCCAAGGAATACAGGCAGCCTCTAAAAGGTGGAAAAGGCAAGAAGGCGAATTCCCCCTGGCAGCCTCCAGAAAGGATCATGACCCTGCCAGCCTCTTTACTGTAGTCCAGTGAGAGCCTTCTCAGATTTCTGACAGCCAGAATGGTAAGATAATACACATGTGCTATTTCAAGCCACCAAGTTTGTTGTAACATGAATCAGCAACCATGGGAAATGAATATATGGGTTTGTAACACAGAGTAGAAATTTCTTTGTAGGTCTTCATAATGGGCTTATTATGTGATAATCAACAAAATGTCCACAATGATTCTAACAGAAAATTTCCTGTACCTCTTCCCTAAAACAACCCTTGAGCAGTCTGAGAACAAACAACAAATCACAGAATCGCAAACGCTCTTCTATGAGCACCCAACAATGTGAGATCCAGATATGCTGTTCTCTAAGAGTCTGGCTTAATGTGAGGATAAAATGTAGAATGTCTACAGCAACATTCTCTGAAGTGGGAGATATTATTCTGTTTCAGGAGAAAAAGAAATGTGTTCACGTATGTGTAGGAAAAGATGGCTTAGGCAGAATTAAACAGCTATCTTTATGTTGAACTTCTCTGAATCTTCAGTATGATTATGTGAATTTTCAAGAGGTTAATAGTATATTCAGACATTTCTATGACTGGTTTTCCTTTTCCTGAAGTAGCATGAGTTTAGTGTCTTACATAACACATTTTGCAAAACTTGGACCTATAGCGATGAACAAACTCAACTGACTCTTGGGGAACCCTTGCATGTTCTCTGGGATGTTAAGGAAACTCCAGCTCAGAGTAGTCAAGAGGTTGGTCTCTGGAGCTGCCCAGTGTGATGAGTCCTTAATTGTCTCAGCTTCTTATCCACGATGCAAGCACTCAGGTATTCCCCTCTGGTTAGGATGGACTCCAGGGTTTCCCCCTCAATGCACTGAACCCATTGTACTAACTATAAAAGCAGGCAGGCCTAGACTTGTGTGAGACCTACTAGAATAGCTACTAAGTTTGTAGCACGTGTTTCTGGATTCAAACCCTACCTAAAAGAGTTCTAAAGTCTACAGACTAAGCTTAAAGAAAAGAAGTAGAACACAGCCAAGTTGTTGGAGGTACACTGGCCTTGGTTCACCCTGTATTTACCACCCTGCCAGAAAATAATCCTTTTTATACACCTTCCAGGAGGCAGGACTTAACTGGTAGCGCCACTATTTAGAGAGAGAGGAAAAAGATATATATACTTGTAGCTTCAAGTCTTGTTTTTTTATTTTAAAACATTTCCAGGCCAGTTGCAGTGGCTCACAGCTGTAATCTCAACAGTATGGAAGGCCAAGGTGGGCAGATCGCTTGTGCGCAGGAGTTTGAGACCACCCTGGGCACTGTGGCAAAGCCCCATCTCTAAAAAACGTACGGAAATTAGCCGTGAATGGTGGTGTACACTTGTAGTTCCAGCTACTGGGGAGGCCTAGGTGGGAGGATCACTTGAGCTTGGTAGGTGGAGGCTGCAGTGAGCACCACTGCACCCCAGCCTGGGTGATGCAGACAGACCGTGTCTCAAAAAAAAAAGTTTCCAAACCACTGGGTCATTTATTACTAGATAAATTTATCCAGTATTGTTCCATGTGGAGAAATAAAAGCTAAGCTACAAAGTGGCCCCACTGTGCATTTTCTGTTGGTGTACATCACAAAAGGAAATGCCATCATTAGCATCCTCTTAAGATTCGGTAGCTGTTAATATTGGCAATCACTGTGTTCTTTACCCCAAAATTTCCACAGGATTTGTCATTTTATCTTTAAGACAATAATTTTATTTTTCTAATGTAAAACCCAAAATTCACAATAGAACGTGCACATTTCAGTGGATATGGGACATTATGGCTGCTATGGTCTGAATGTTTGCATCTCCCCAAAATTCAAATCTTGAGGCTGGGCACAGTGGCTCATGTCTGTAATCTCAGCACTTTGGGAGGCTGAGGTGGACAGATCACCTGAGGTCAGGAGTTTGAGACCAGCCTGGCCAACATGGCAAAACCCCATCTGTACTAAAACTTAAAAAATTAGCTGGGAATGGTGGTTCATGCCTGTAATCCCAGCACTTCAGAAGGCCAATGTGGGCAGATCACGAGGTCAAGAGATTGAGACCAGCCTGGCCAACATGGTGAAACCCTGTCCCTACTAAAAATACAAAAAACTAGCTGGGCATGGTGGTGCCTGCCTTTAGTCCCAGCTACTTGGGAGGCTGAGGCAGGAGAATTGCTTGAGCCCAGGAGGAGGAGGTTGCCATGAGCCGAGATTGTGCCACTGCACTCCAGCCTGGCGACAAAGCAAGATTCTGTCTCAAAAAAAAAAAAGAAAAAAAAGAAAGAAAAAAATTAGACGGGCATAGTAGCACATGCCTATAACCCCAGCTACTCTGGAGGCTGAGGCAGGAGAATCACTTGAATGTGGAAGGTGGAGGCTGCAGCGAGCTGAGAACCTGCTACTGCACTCTAGCCTGGGTGGCAGAGTGAGACTCTGTCTCAAAAAAAAAAAAAAAAAAAAAAAATTATATATTGAAATTTAATCCCCATGAAATAGGTAATTAAGTCATGAGGGGGAAACCCTCAGGAATGGAGTTAGCACCCTCATAAAAGAGACCCCAGAGTGCTGCCTTGCCCATCGCACCACGTAAAGACACAGTGAGCAAGGGCCCTGCAGGAAGCAGAAAGCAGGCCCTCGACAGACACTGCATCTGCTGGTATCTTGATCTTGGACTTCCCAGACTCTAGAACTGTAAGCAACAAATTTCTGTAATTAATATGTTACCCAGTCTAAGGTATGTATTCATAGCAGCCCTGATGTGGTTTGGCTATGTCCCCACCCAAATCTCATCTTAAATTGCAGCTCCCATAGTTCCCACATGTTGTGGGAGGGACGAGGTGGGAGATAACTGAATCACGGGGGCGAGTCTTCCTCATGCTATTCTCATGATAGTGAATAAGTCTCATGAGAGCTGATGGTTTTATAAAGGGGAGTCTCCCTGCACAATTTCTCTTCTCCTGTCTGCTGCCATGTGAGATGGGCCTTTCACCTTTTGCAATGATAATGAGGCCTCCCCAGCCACGTGGAACTGTGACTCCATTAAACCTCTTTCTTTCTTTCTTTCCTTCCTTCTTTCCTTTCTTTGTTTTTTTGAGATGGAGTCTCACTCTGTCAGCCCAGGCTAGAGTGCAGTGGCACGATCTTGGCTCACTGCAACTTCTGTCTCCCAGGTTCAAGCGATTCTCCTGCCTCAGCCTCCCGAGTAGCTGAGATTACAGGTGCCTGTCACCAGGCCCAGCTGATTTTTGTGTTTTTAGTAGAGACGGGGTTTCACCATCTTGGCCAGGCTGGTCTCGAACTCCTGACCTCATGATCTACCCATCTTGGCCTCCGAAAGTGCTGGGATTACAGGCATGAGCCACGGTGCCCAGCCCATTAAACCTCTTTCTTTTGTAAATTTCTCAGTCTTGGGTATGTCTTTCTCAGCAGCCTGAAAATGGACTAATACTAGCCCAAACAAAGACAATAGCCAAACAAAATTTACTGGGTTTAATGCAAACCAACCCATTTAAAATGCTCCAATAAATGCTCGCCAAATGATTGATACTGATTGAACTTCAATTTTCTTGATAATCTTGTATGTCTTTCAATTCAAAATATCAAAATAAGATCTAGTTACTTGAAACCTCTAAAGTTGTTTGTCACTATCAGGCACACTGCTATGGTTTCACATTATGCTCTGGGGTCGGGGGGGGTGGTTTAGGAAGCCCCCAAATTTCTAAATTCACCCAAGACATTCCAGAGAAGTAGCCACATGGTCCCTCAGGTTAGCATCTGGGAGTCATTGATTCTGCATCACACCTGAGCTACGTGGTGGTCAAAGTAAAGAGAGGTGAGAGGAGCTGTAAGATCTACATTTTCTGATCCCGCAAGTGAAGGAGCAGCCCAGGCTCCATTCAGGTGCTTCCTTTGCTGTGGGAAAAATTAGACTTCTGCTCCCATCTCCCTGCCGCCCCTCCCCTACTCATTCCACATCTGAACAGCTGCCTGACTTGGAGGGAGGGCTGAGGGAATGTGAAGTCAGAGAGGGAAGGGTTGGTGCAGCATGGCCAGTCCCTGAGAAGGCCATGTAGGCAGTTCTACCTTACAAGACAGATGCAATAAATGAAATTTTTGAAAGTTTCCTGAGGTTACTAATTTTCTTAAGAGACCATAGAAAATATGACTATCAGGATCCATTAGCAAAGCTTACCCAGCTCTGGAGACATACAGTATTTAATAAGCACAAACAGATTTTACATCTGCCCCAACAATCCCAAACCAGATTTGCAGACTCAGATCTGTTTGTATCTTAGCACCCATGTACAGGGCCCATACATTAAGGTTTCTGTGATTACCAACTCACGTGGCATGGTCCCCTAGGAATCTGCTTGAAGCAGCTAGCTAAGGAGCACATTTCAAATCAATTTTGGGTCAAACGCAATCCTGAGCCACAAATTCTCAAAAACGTTTCAAGGAATTGCTTTACACCTTGCAAACATGAACTTGAAACTATCTTTCACACTGTAGCAATTGTTTACAAAGATAGCTGCAACGTCTCCCCCATCCCTTCATGCACATCCTTTGCAATGTGACTCTGTAGCTTCCCGATCAAGAAGTACTGTCTATTTCTTCACCTCTTGAATCTGGGCATGGCCATGCAACTCTCTTTAGCAAATGTGATGCAATTCGAGGCTTGAAAAGCACACCCTTTGCAATGTGACTCTGCAGCTTATTGATCAACGAGAAGTATTGTCTATTTCTTCACCTCTTGAATCTGGGCATGGCCATGAAACTCTCTTTAGCAAACATGATGCAATTCGAGGCTTGAAAAGCAATTGTGCACTGTGAGTTTTCCTTTTGTCTGCTGTTGGAATCCTGAAGACATGATGTGAAGAAGCCCTGCGAAATACTGGAAGACAAGTGGCCCTGCCAACAGCCATCGCTAGCACCAGACAAATGAGAGAGGTTACCCTACATCATCTACTCGCACTCCAGCCACCCAGCCCCAGGTGACGCCAGTAGTACGGCCCAGACAACTCCAGCCCAAATCTGGTGAACAAATTAAAGGGTGGTTGTTTTAAGCTTCTATGGTTTGGGGTGGTTTATTGTTCATCAACAGACAACAGACACACAGACCCATTTTTTGGCCTGCATAAGACTGGACATTGTAAAAATAAAAAGAACTGTTGTCCACAGCAATTAAAGGTTTCTCACTTGCTCCCCCGACATAGATTACACAGGGTCTCCTCGTTGTTAACAACAAATTGGAGGGAGCTCTTGCTGCTGCCACTGCTCTTGTTATATAAGTTCGCCAATCAAAACAAGTGTTTTCTGAAGACTATCCTGGTGGTATTATTTTCTACCATTTTCACTAGCCTAAGAAAAACCCTTCTAAATCAGCAAACCTCCAGAAGCCTCACAGTCTACCTCTACAACTGAATAAAAAGTTTAAGACTTGGTTGAAAACAAAACAATAGTACTTCTATCCAAATACTGACTGAAGGAACTCAAAGAGCTTCAACACTACTGTCCATGAAAGAGTAATATCATCTTCAACCTTGAAGGAACAGAATGTGGGACCAATGGCTTTATTTAGAATAAAGACAAATACGGATTTAAATCCTGGCTCTACCATTTTTATAGCTGGAGAACTTGAGTATACAAAATAGTTGTAATAATAGCTAACATTTATTGTTTATCATATATCAAATATTGTACCTGATCATCGGTATCTGATAATCTTTACAACAACTCCATGGGATAGGTTCTATAAATATTGTCATTTTACATGAGACTTACAGAGATTAAGTAACTTCCCAAGAAAAACACCGGGTGGTACATATGGTGGGGCCTGAATTTGAACCCAGGCAATATGATTCCAGAAAGCATCTTTTGCATTATTTCACCATGCTATCTTTCAAGTCATATGCTGCAGTCACTTGTTCTTCATTAATTTTTAAATTTTATTGAGTTACTGATTCATGGATTCAGTCCTTCTAAAAATATTTAAGGAGCACTTCCCATATGCGAAAGATCTGAAGAGCTGGGACATCAATGGTGATATTGCTCTTGACTTAACAAGGTTTCAAATTTAGAAGGTAAAGGAGATTACAGTCAAATAGCTCAGCCTCTCCCTACATCAGCAAGACCGACCTTTTCCCACTGCAGATCTGTATCACTCCTTTGTCTGAAATCCTCCTCCAGGATTCTGGTGGTTTTAAAATATCTCCACAAATGATTCAAGATACCTCTCTTCAAGAAGTGGTCCTTTAGTCTCCTCTCCTTGATTCTGGCCTGGACTTAGTGATACTTCTAATAAATAGCCTGAGGTGGAAATGATAGTGTGTAGGAGGGCCAAAGTGTGGGCAGAAGGTAGGAATTCTCTCCTGCATTAAACTCCATGAGTTTCTTTTCTTTTTTTTTTTTTCTTTTTTGAGGCAGAGTTTTGCTCCGTCACCAGGCTGGAGTGCAGTGGTGTGATCTCGGCTCACTGCAACCTCTGCCTCTCGGGTTCAAGGACTTCTCCTCCCTCAGCCTCCTGAGTAGCTGGGACCACAGGCATGCACCGCCACACCTGGCTAATTTTTGTATTTTTAGTAGAGACGGGGTTTCACCGTGTTGGCCAGGATGGTCTTGATCTCCTGACCTCGTGATCTGCCTGCCTCGGCCTCCCAAAGTGCTGGGATTACAGGCATGAGCCACTGCGCCTGGCCAAGAGTTTCATTTCTTATTCGGAATCAGTACAATCTTCAGATGAGGAGCTACAGAAGAACCCATGGATCAGGCTAGGGGTTGTATAACACTCTTTTTATATGAACAAACACACCCAGGTATACAGCCAGATGCCAATGACACTGGGCTTCTATTTCATTTCTTAATTATGGCATTCCTAAAAAGGGAGGGAACGAAACAGGAGTTAAAGGAGGTAACTATTTTCAAAGAGTCAAGAGATTCCAACACAGTAACAAAGGTTGCCTCTGTATATTTTTAATTGCAAGAATTATTCTTCCCTAGGAAAAAGAAATTACTGCCATTTCTCAACTGAATTATGGTGTCGCATCTTTGCCCAAGTGCAAATACTTTGGGATCGATACGTTAGACTTCATGATGGAACAATTTACCCATCCCATTCTAAGGGGGAATGTGAATTAAAGCAGGTATTTTTGTAGGTGAGAGTTTCAATGAAAATATGCCATCTCATTTCGAGAGCATTGACACTTAATCGTCTAATTATTCCTGGCATGAAAGAAACAAAGTTAACATCCAATCAAGGCAGAAAGAGGAGCCAACAGAGCTCCGAATGAAACAAATGTTTTGAATTTTATAAATAGTTTTGAATTAAGCCATTTTATTTTGGCTGACAAACAATAAGATTCTTAACACACGAAATTAGACCCATTGAAGAAAGTAAGGTGGATCGCAGATGAACGCCAAGTTGTTCAACAAGAAATCATGAAAACACTTGGCAGCAGCTATGACTCTCTTGAGGATACCACAGGTCTCTAAAAGTAAAGTTAGCAGTAACTACTTGGCAATCAGGAAAAATCAGAAGGACTTCTACAAGGACGGAGGACCCTGGGGCTTCATCAGCTTATAATAAATAGCATTTCCAAAGTGGCACTTTTCAGAGATAATATATAAATATTTTAAGTACCAAATATAGGTGTGGGCTATTTTTTCCAGTACCATGTCCAGAAAATTTGCACATACACATCAAACTCTGCACCTGGGGAATCTGTTTTATTGTGATGTCTGCATTTTTAAACAATGTGCCTGACCTATTTGGGGGTTAATATAACTAAATGGAGCCTATTTGTTGTTTATTATTTATAGAAGATTCACTTTGGATTAGGGCTCCTCAAGACATTTGCGTTTGAGCTGCTTTGAGAAGCGTTCCTGGATAGCTCCCAACACCACGGCAGGCAAGAAAGTGACAAGTGAGAATACAGACCAATCTATGTTCTGCACTTTTATGAAGGGTAAGATGAAAGTTGGGTTCTTTCCTCCATATAAAGGCCACAGGAACGAGAGAGAAGAAGGCTTGACACTGGCCTCTGTCTCATAAGCACAAACTCGGGTTCTTAGAGGACCATAAAGGAAGGCCTTCCAAGTCAATGCAAACAGTCCCTCCCTTTGGTCAGGATGTCAACTACATTACACAAAATAAAATGCCCACCTTCCACGTACGAGATTTTCTTCAAAATCCTTTGTCTGACTTATAACTGCTAAAGAAAGTAACCTGTAAGTTTGCATGTCTCATGATGGATTATCAAACACCTACAAATGGCTCTCGAGGTAAGAAGAAACAAAAGAAAACCATACAAGAATTAGTACCAAAATGGGCTCTGCTCCAAACTTGTCAATTTCACAGTCCAGTTCTGGACAAAGTTGTCTCCAACTCTGCTGACTCAAATAAACATGATGGGGTGTTTCGTTTTAGTTTAAACAAAAAAATTGCTAGGGATGGTGGCTCATGCCTGTAATCCCAGCACTTTGGGAGACCAAGGCGGGCAGATGACTTGAAGTCAGGAGTTCGAGACCAGCCTGGCCAACACAGTGAAATAACGTCTTTACCAAAAATACAAAAATTAGCTGGGTGTGGTGGCGCACGCCTGTAGTCCCAGCTACTCGGGAGGCTAAGGCAGGAGAATCGCTTGCACTTGGGAGGTGGAGGTTGCAGTCAGCCAAGATCCTGCCACTGTATTGCAGCCTAGGCGACAGATTGAGACTGTCTCAAAAAATTTTTTACTAAGAAACATCTGTTTTCAGGTTCTTTTAGTTGGACAGGTAGGAGTGGAGAGCAAGAATGGCCCCTGTCTGCATGTTTCCAAGTCTCTGTGCTGAGAATATAAACTCCTCTCAATGGCCATTGGCCTGCTCTTCACGGCATCTCTCTCCTTTTTCATTATGGTAATGAATGCTGGAAGCTCTCCAAAATACAAAGTCAACCCGATAGTGACAAATATGAAGCAAAAGGCCACATGACGATTAAACCATTTACCGACCAATGGAGAAAACAGCCATGATTGACCCAAGAACTCAAAAAGCCAAGTACTCCACTAAACACAGGTAGTTCGGGACTGTAGTGTGGCTAACTCCAAGCCAGGCGAGGGTAACCTGCTCAGAGGCACAACGTTGCCTCCTCATCGCAGAGCTGTTTACACAAGGGATGACAAAAGAGCTGCATATTTAAGGGCAAGCTATCCCCCCAATGGGGTGGTGCCAGTCAATAAATATTTTTCAAGAACCCCTTTAGCCAAATATATAGATACTGTTTTTTTTTTCTTTGCTTAAAAATGATGATCTCAGAGCACCCCACTGGCTGAGACTAAATAAAATGTTTTATGATAATAATCTCCTCTCTTTCATCATTTCCCACTTGATAGATGAAAAAACAGCTTTGAAGAAATCAAATTGCTTTGCCCAAGACCACAAAGCTAGTCAACAGAAGATCTGGGATTCAAAGTGAGGTTTTCTAGCTTTGAGTTCAGATCTTTCTCTAGAAGAACAGGGAGAGAAGGGCATACATTTGGGGTCCAAACCTAGTTCCATTTATTAGCAACTTTGTCATTTCAGCTTCTTTTACTTCCAAAATAGGGATAATATGACCTACTCCCTTTCCTCCCAGGGCCACTCAGAGAATGAGAGAGGATGGCCTTTGTGAAGTACTAAATATAGGGCAGTGCCTGGCTCACAGTAGGTGCTCAGGAAAAACCTGATCCCTCTTCCCTGGCTGTCTCTAGGATACCCACTTGTCTCAGTATCTCCACTGCCTTCTCTCCCACTCACACCCAGGTTCCGCAAGAAGGAATTGGCTGGGTAAGGAGCCCGAAGAACACAGCAGACTTAGGAACAATAATGGAGAGCGGGTAAGGGAAGTGGAAACTGTCTTATGCCAAGAGATAACTTAGACTTGCCCAGACTATAATTTGGGTTCTCCACAAAGCAGAACCTGAGACAAGGATTAGAAAACAAGTCATTTATTTGGGAAGTGATGCTGGGAAAAGCCAGTAGGGTATTAGGGAGTGATGCATAGAAGGAAAGGAGACCAATCCATAAAGGCTGCTTTATTGAATAAGAGGAAAATTGCAGCTCAAACCCACCAGGGACTCTGAGAGATGAAATATTACATGCCTCAGAGTAATTCCAGCCAAGGACAGAGGTAGGCTGTGTCCACTAAACCTTCGTTGTCACTGGTTGAGGGCTTTTGGTGGCATCAACCCTCTGCCAATTCAGGTTTATCCTATGTTGGTCAAGGACATGCAGCCAGAAACAAACAAACAAGTTGTAAGGTCTTTTAGGCTAAGTGGCTGACCATAGGCCATACCCTAAGTTGAGCCATGGCGATCCCCATGACCTGCACATACACCTCTGGATGGCCTCCAGGAATTAGAAAATCCGAAGTAACTGGAAGACCATGAAAAGGGGAAGAATGATCAACCCCTGTGGCGCCTGATTAACTTGAGACATTCTTTTATTATTTCTTATTCCCACCTCAATTGATAAGGCAATTGGACTTAGTAACCAACCTTGGTTAGCCTCATGACTCCAGACCCTACGACCCCCTCCCAGCTTGCAAAAACTGCCCTACACTGTAACTTCTGTAATTTTCCACTGCCTATCCCAAAACTATAAAAACAACTGCTATCCCACTGCCCTCCACCGACTCTTTCGGAGTCAGCCTGCCTGCACCAGGGTGAATAAACAGCGATGTTGCTCACACAAAGCCTGTTTGGGGGTCTCTTCATTCAGAGTGTGTGTTTTAACATAAGTCAGGCAGAGAGTTTGTAATGAGCAGCCTTCGGTATAGAGAGGTGAGTTCCCCGTAAGATATAGCAGAACACTGTCGGGGTCTGCCACAGTGACTAATATTGCTTTGATGTAAGAGTCATACCTACTGACTCATCCTGAAGCTGCCACTCTAACACTTATACTGTTGTGGTGGCTGCTGGCATCACCTTGAGCCAAGGAAACAGTGTGTTGGGTTGGGTCAAGATTCTAAACCACAGAGTCATAGATAAAAGATATATTAAGCTACTTCTAACTCTCCACCATTCAGCCTAGAAAGCTCTTCATACAATTTGGTGGTGAAGATGCACCAAGCAGACCTGAAAGTGGCATGTTACTCAGCTCCAAATTCATGGCTTTCCTTTGTGTGGGTGTGTTATGTCACCCCGTCAAAGCCAGCAGATTTGTGGCCCTGGTAGGTGGCAGTCTGATTTATTCTCTAGTCCTTTTCCTTCTCCCACAGCAATCCCCACACAAAAATCCTTCCTGAACTTCCATTCACCTGCTTGGCTGTGGCTTTCTTATCTGTGGTCTTCCCTGAGACTTCTAGAAAGTGGAGAGGTTACTTAAACATAGGTTTCAGGTAACAATAAAGTGTTGGTGAACTCCAAGTTTAAATTATGTAACAATCGATATAGTGAGCATTTTTCTAGTATGCAGCCATTAATTCTAATAGCATCTATTTGCTTACAGACCATCAAAAAGGGACACAATAGTTAATTGAGAAAAGAAGGGATAAAGAATGTAGAAAAAAGAACAAATGGGGGAGTTTCATCATTTACAAATGTTTTTTTGGAGAAATTACAGAAATGCAAAATGGTGGAGGGGGAGGATCCAAGATGGCAGGTTAGACACAACTCCAGCGCACAACACCCAGCAAAAGAGACGCAGAAACCCAAAGATCTCTTAGCTCCAACCGAGGTACCAGCTGCATTTCAACGGGTCTGGTCCGAGGGTGAGCAAAGCCCACTCAGGGCAGACCGAGGCAGGGAGGGGTGCTGCTTCACACAGAAAGTGCATCTGACCAGCGAGTCGGAGGCTCCACCTCTGGTGCTCTGGTCCAGATACAGCGCTTCCCCCAAAGCCTCAGCAATACACAGAATAGGGGGATCTTTGCCAGTCAAGCGCCAGAATTACAAGTGCTGAGTTGAATAAGAGTCTGCAGACTGAGCTATCACCCCCTCCCCCCTGCCCGGAGAGAGGGAGCTGTAAGCAGGAGCAGCTGGGCAGCCCCTACCCCATGACCAGAGAGAGAGAAAGCTGAAAGGGGGAGACTGCCGGGTGTGGCTGGGCAGGTCCCTAACCTCACCCACAAACCCCAGAGGGCTGAAGCTCTGATTCTAGTGGGTTACGTAGCCAGTGCCACAGTCTGAGATGAACCCTGAATGATCCAGCCCAGTGCAGGAAGGGCACAACCCACCACTAGAGGGGTGGGACTGGGCTATATGTTTTAACAAAAAACACAGGAAGCCTATGTAGTAACGGGACGGCATTCTTGACAACCCAGCAGCGCCTACAGGTCAGTGGAAGAGGCAGGCCTAATCTCCCAGCATAAACAAAAAAGACACAGGAAGCTTCCCTAGTAACCTGAAAGAGTCCCCAGAAACCCAGTAGCGCCCCCCACAGGCAGACAAGCGACCTCATCAAGCAGCTCTCTGACACCACAGCCAGGTAAATCCACAAAGATGGGAAAAAACCAGTGCAAAAAAGGTGAAACCATCAAAGACCAGAACACCTCCTCTCCTTCAAAGGACCACAACTCCTCAACAACACAGGATCACAACTTGAACGAGGAGTGTGAAGAATTGACGGAAACAGGATTCAGAAGGTGGATAAAAACAAACTTTTCAGAGTTAAAGGAACACGTTCTAACTCAATGCAAAGAAACCAAAAACCTTAAAAAAAGGTTAGATGAAATGCTAACTAGAATAACCAGCTTAGTGAAGAACACAAATGACTTGATGGAGTTGAAGAACACAGCACGAGAACTACGTGAAGCAAACACAAGTTTTAATAGCTGAATCAATCAAGCAGAAGAAAGGATATCAGAGACTCGAAGATCAACCCAATGAAATAAAAAGAGAAGGCAATACAAGAGAAAAAAGAGTGAAAAGAAATGAACAAAGCCTCTAAGAAATATGGGCTTATGTGAAAAAACCTAATCTATGCTTGATCGGTGTACCTGAATATGATGGGGAGAATGAATCCAAGTTGGAAAATACACTCCAGGATATTATCCAGGAGAACTTCCCAAGCCTAGCAAGGCAGTCCAAATTTCAAATTCAAGAAATACAGAGAACTCCACAAAGATATTCCTCAAGAAGAGCAACCCCAAGGCACATAATCGTCAGCTTCACCAGGGTCGAAATGAAGGAAAAAGTGCTAAGGGCAGCCAGAGAGAAAGGTCAGGTCACCCATAGAGGGAAGCCAATCAGACTCACAGCAGATCTCTCAGCAGAAACTCTACAAGCCAGAAGATAGTGGGGGCCAATATTCAACATCATTAAAGAAAAGAACTTTCAACCCAGAATCTCATATCCAGCCAAACTAAGCTTCATAAGTGAAGGAGAAATAAAAGCCTTTATGGACAAGCAATTATTGAGAGATTTTGTCACCACCAGACCTGCCCTGCAAGAGCTCCTGAAAGAAACACTAAGCATGGAAAGGAACAAGTATCAGTCACTGCAAAAGCAAACCAGTTGGCAAAGACCAAAAATGCAATGAAGAAAATGAGTCAACTAATGAGAAAGAAAACCAGCCAGTAACAAAATGGCAGGATCAAATTCACACATAACAATATTAACATTGAATGTAAATGGCCTAAACACCCCAATCAAAAGACACAGACTGGCAAACTGGATAAAAAGTCAGAACCCATTGGTGTGCTGTATTCAAGAAACCCATCTCACATACAAAGACACACATAGACTCAAAATAAAGGGATGAAAGAAGATTTACCAAGCAAATGGAGAACAGAAAAAAGCAGGGGTTGCAATCCTAGTCTCTGATAAAATGGATTTCAAACCAACAAAGATCAAAAGAGACAAAGAAGGACATTACATAATGGTAAAAGGATCAATCCAACAGGAAGAGCTAACTATCCTAACTATATACGCCCCCAACACAGGAGCACCCAGATACATAAAGCAAGTTCTTAACGACCTAAAACGAGATTTAGACTCCCCACAAAATAACAGTGGGAGACTTCAATATTCCACTGTCAATATTAGACAGATCAATGAGACAGAAAATTGACAAGGATATCCAGGACTTGAATGCAGAGCTGGACCAAGCGGATCTAATAGACATATACAGAACGCTCCATCCCAAATCCACAGAATATACATTTTTCTCAGCACCACATTGCACTTCCTCTAAAATTGACCACACCATTGGAAGCAAATCACTTCTCAGCAAATGCAAAAGAACAGAAATCATAACAGTCTATCAGACCACAGTGCAATCAGACTAGAACTCAGGATCAAGAAACACACTCAAACCCGCACAACCACTTGGAAACTGAACAACTTCCTTCTGAATGTTGACTGGATAAACAATGAAATGAAGGCAGAAATAAAGATGTTCTTTGAAACCAACCAGAATGAAGACACAACTTACCAGAATCTCTGGAACACCTTTAAAGCAGTATCAAGAGGGAAATTTATAGCAATAAATGCCCACCAGAGAAGAGAGGATAGATCTAAAATCGACACCCTATCATCAAAATTGAAAGAACTAGAGGAGCAAGATAAAAAACTCAAAAGCTAGCAGAAGACAAGAGATAACTAAGATCAGAGCAGAACTGAAGGAGATAGGGACACAAAAATACCTTCAAAAAATCAATAAATCCAGGAGCTGGTTTTTTGAAAAGATCAACAAAATAGACAGACTGCTAGCCAAATTAATAAAAAAGAAAAGTGAGAAGAATCAAATAGATGCAATAAAAAACGATAAAGGGGATATCATCACTGATCCCACAGAAATAAAACTACCATCAGAGATTACTACAAACAGCTCTACTCACATAAACCAGTAAACCAGGAAGAAATGGATAAATTCCTAGACACTTGTACTCTACCAAAACTAAACCAGGAAACCCTGAATAGACCAATAACAAGGGCTGAAGTAGAGGCAGCAATCAATAGCCTACCAACCAAAAAAAGTCAGGTCCAGACGGGTTCACAGCTGAATTCTACCAGACATACAAAGAAGAGCTGGTCCCATTTCTTCTGAAACTGTATCAAACAACACAAAAGGAGGGAATCCTCCCTAACTCATTTTATGAGACCAACATCATCCTGATACCAAAACCAGGCAGAGACTCAACTAAAAAAGAAAACTTCAGGCCAATATCCATGACGAACATCAATGTAAAAATTTTCAGTAAAATACTGGCAAACAGATTGCAACAGCACCTCAAGAAGCTTATCCGTCACAACCAAGTAGGCTTCATCCCGGGGATGCAAGGCTGGTTCAACATATGCAAACCCGTAAACGTAATCCATCACATAAATGGAACCAAAGACAAAAACCACATGATTATCTCAATAGATGCAGAGAAGGCCTTTGATAAAATTCAACAGCCCTTCATGCTAAAACTCTCAATAAACTAGGTATTGATGGAACGTATCATAAAATGATAAAAGTTATATATGACAAACCTACAGCCAATATCATACTGAATGGGCAAAAGCTGGAAGAATTCCCTTTGAAATCAGGCACTAGACAAGGATGCCCTCTCTCACCACTCCTATTCAATATAGTATTGGGAGTTCTAGCCAGAGCAATCAGGCAAGAAAAAGAAATAAAGCGTATTCGATTAGGAAAAGAGGAAGTCAAACTGTCTCTATTTGCAGACGACATGATTGTATATCTAGAAGACCCCATCGTCTCAGCCCAAAATCTTCTCAAACTGATAAGCAACTTCAGCAAAGTCTCAGGATACAAAATCAATGCACAAAAATCACAAGTATTCCTATATACCAATAACAGACAAACAGAGAGCCAAATCAAGAGCGAACACCCATTCACTATTGCTACAAAAAGAATAAAATACCTAGGAATACAACTAACAAAGGATGTAAAGGACCTCTTCAAAGAGAGCTACAAACCACTGCTCAACGAAATAAGAGAGGACACAAACAGATGGAGAAACATTCCATGCTCATGGTTAGGAAGAATCAATATCGTGAAAATGACTATACTGCCCAAAGTAATCTATAGATTCAATGCTATCCCCATCAAGCTACCAATCACCTTCTTCACAGAACTGGAAAAAAACACTTTAAAATTCATATGGAATCACAAGAGACCCCGCATAGCCAAGACAATCCTAAGCAAAAAGAACAAAGCTGGAGGCATCACACTGCCAGACTTCAAACTATACTACAAGGCTACAGTAATCAAAACAGCATGGTACTGGTACCAAAACAGAGACATAGACCAATGGAACAGAACAGAGACCTCAGAAGAAACACCACACATCTACAACCATCTGATCTTTGACGAACCTGGCAAAAACAAGCAATGGGGAAAGGACTTCATGTTTAATAAATGGTGTTGGGAAAACTGGCTAGCAATGAGCAAAAAGCAGAAACTGGACCCCTACCTGTCACTTTACACTAAAATTAACTCCAGATGGATCAACGATTTAAACATAAAACCTAACACCATAAAAACACTAGAAGAAAACATAAGCAAAACCATCCAGGACATAGGCATAGGCAAGGACTTCATGACTAAAACACCAAAAGCAATGGCAATAAAAGCCAGGATAGACAAACGGGATCTAATTAAACTCCAGAGCTTCTGTACAGCAAAAGAAACCATCATTAGAGTGAATCAGCAACCAACAGAATGGGAAAAAATTTTTGCAGTCTACCCATCTGACAAAGGGCTAGTATCCAGAATCTGCAAGGTACTAAAACAGATATACAAGAAAAAAACCAACAACCCCATTCAAAAGTGGGCGAAGGATATGAACAGACACTTTTCAAAAGAGGACATATATGAGGCCAACAAACATATGAAAAAATGCTCATCATCACTGGTCATTAGAGAAATGCAAATCAAAACCACACTGAGATATCATCTCACGCCAGTTAGAATGGCAATCATTAAAAAATCGGGAGACAACAGATGCTGGAGAGGATATGGAGAAATAGGAAAACTCTTACACAGTTGGTGGGAGTGTAAATTAGTTCAACCATTCTGGAAGACAGTGTGGTGATTTCTCAAGGATCTAGAAATAGAAATTCCATTTGACCCAGCAATCCCACTATTGGGTATATACCCAAAGAACTATAAATCATTCTACTATAAAGACACATGCACACGTATGTTCATTGCAGCCCTGTGTACAATAGCAAAGACCTGGAACCAACCTAAATGCCCATCAATGATAGACTGGACAAAGAAAATGTAGTACATATACATGATGGAATACTACGCAGCCATAAAAAATGATGAGTTCATGTCCTTTGTAGGGACTTGGATGAATCTGGAAACTGTCATTCTCAGCAAACTGACCCAAGAACAGAAAGCCAAGCACCGCATGCTCTCACTCATAGGTGGGTGTTGAACAACGAGAACATGTTGACTCAGGGAGAGGAGCATCACACACAGGGACAGTTGGTGGGGGGTAGGGGAGAGACAATGGGGGGTGGGGAGGGAGGGGAGGGTGAGGAGGGATAGCATGGGGAGAAATGCCACATATAGTATGCACCTAAAGTAAAATAAATAAATTATAAAAAAAAAAAGAGAAACGCAGAATGGTAAAAACGTTTTAGGTGAATTAACTCTTAAAAAGACAATTCCGATATCACTTATTTCGGTTTATTTCAAGACAAATGATTCTGGGGCTTTAGGAAAACATCTATTTCTGAATTCTAACCTCTTTTTTTTTTTTCGCAATAAACAAGAAAGTAGAGACTGTGTTAGTATCACAACACATGTACAGTGTTTAAAATATATGGAATGAATGAAGTTTTAGAAAACAGGGTTTTGTCATAAATTCATGTATACTTTAAGAGAAATGAATCACAGTTTCAAAACACAAATGCAGATTCACATATAAATATTGACCTGTCACTCAATTATTAAAATATCTTTCCAATTATTAATTATATTTTTACTGGATAATTCACTGATTCAACATTGTTTCCAAGTTGCTACATACCTTACAATGAAATTCAAGATGAGTCATCCCCAGGTCTCCAAGTCATTGACATGCAAATATAGTGAGGAAGTTCTTGTTTTTGTTTCATATACCAAAGAATCAAGGCTTGGCTTAAAATTCTACATTAAATTCACAGTCCTGACCTGGATACCTGCTAAATTCCAGTTTTAAAATATGTCTACTTTATTTGTCTATCTACTAATTGTCTTCTTAAAAAACTTTCACCACTTTTAGGTTGGGCAAGGTGGCTCATGCCTGTAATCCCAGCATTTCAGGAGGTCAAGGCAGGTGGATCACAAGGTCAGGAGATCAAGACCATTCTGACCAACATGGTGAAACCCCATCTCTATTAAAAATACAAAAAAAATTAGTTGGGTATGGTGGCTCATGCCTGTAATCCCAGCTACTCGGGAGGCTGAGACACAAGAATTGCTTGAACCCAGGAGGTGGAGGTTGTAGTGAGCCGAGATCATGCCACTGCACTCCAGTGTGGGTGACAGAGCAAGACTCCGTCTCAAAAAACAAACAAACAAACTTCCATCACTTTTATTCTATGGTCATAAAGAAAACTAGAGACAATTCTAAATCATTTGTGGATCTATAAACAAATACTGGTATGGCTGTATGCATGGGCTGGAATATATATGTTTATTTCCAAGCTCTGTTTGTGGAGACAGCCTATAAGCAATGGCACTACTGCAGTGAACACACCTACAGCCCAGATTTTGGTTTCTACAAAATCCTTTACCCAGTGAAAGAAACCAGGGCTCTGTAAATCCAAGATGAGTGTGGGGTGTGTTGTAGTGCCAGAGGATAAGAGATACCTCAAAAAAGGGTGAGCCATGTTGAAAAAAACATAGGAAATGATAGTTTTAAGTTTAGTTAATTGTATCGTATCAATGTCAATTTCTTAGTTTTGGTAACTGTACCATGTTTATGGTACACTGTACCAAAAATTGTACCATGTTTATCGTACAATTCCCAATGGCCGAAACTGGAACAATTTGAGAAAAAAAAAATTAATAGTGTCTATAGAACAAAACAAATGTCCATGAATTCATATTGGTATAAATTAATAACTGAATAAAAAAATGGAAGAGAAAGGATAACTTACTTTCAGAAGAATTCCAATTATTTAATGTGGAAGAAATAAGGGAAATAGAAAAATCACCATTAGAACACCATAGTAAGAATTGTTGCAGGTAAGGCCTGCTGATGGATGCTAATATCAGTGGGTGAAACTTTGAGTCTCAAGAACTCAAAATATTTGGTATCACCAAGGGAAAAATAGTAACTTTGCAGGGAAGAAACCCAACAGTTACCGTTAACCAAGTCACCAAGATAAGATCATCAGTAATAAAACATATTGCCATCATATACCCCATCATGAGATAGACTAAGAAGGACACATTACCTCCGTGATATCTTGCCTAAAATTATATGACCTCAATTAATCATAGGTAAACATCAGAAGAACCCAAGTTGGGGAGGTATTCTACAAAGTAACTGATCAGTGCTCATCAAAACTGTCAAGGTCATGGAAGATAAGGCCTGAGGAAATGTCACAGATGGAAGGAGACTAAGTGGAGTTGTGACAACTCAGTGCAACATGGCATTCTGCACTGGATTCTGGGCAGAAAAAGAACATCAGTGGAAAAACCAATGCAATTCAAATACAGTTTTAAGTTTAATTGTATTGTATCAAGGTCAATTTCTTAGTTTTGGCAGTTCCCCACCATTTGCAAGATACCGAGAGGAAGCTGAGAGTTGGGGTGTGTAAGGGGAGCTCTCCAGTGTGTTACAACTTTTTCCCTAAGTCTGAAATTATTTGAAAATAAAAAGAAAAAAAGTAGATATAAAATTGAATATAAAATGACAGATTAACGTATTTCCCAAACGTAAAAGAGCAATGTTTTGTGGATCGCCCGTCTAAGTCAGGTCCGCTAGTGGTGTGTGTTTCTGTATTGCTTTCACTTTGAAAAGCTTTTCATATAGGGCAAAATTGAGATCACCAAGTTTTGTTTGTTTGAGAAAAAGTCTTGCTCTGTCGCTCAGGCTGGAGTGCAGTGGTGCAATCTCAGCTCACTGCAACCTCCGCCTCCCAGGTTCAAGCAATTCTCCTGCCTCAGCCTCCTGAGTAGCTGGGGCTACATGTGCACACCATGACGCCTGGCTAATTTTTGTATTTTTTAGTAGAGATGGGGTTTCACCATATTGGACAGACTAGTCTCAAGCTCCTGACCTCGTGATCCGCCCGCCTCAACCTCCCAAAGTGCTAGGATTACAGGCGTGGGCTACAGCATGTGGCCAATCGTCAAGTTTTTTATTACAGGACTTTAATTAAAAATTTCTGTCAATATCTACCCAGAAAAGACAGTCATGCTCTGTATTTAAGAAAACAGACACACTAGCTAGCATTTATTAAGTATTTATTCTGCCAAATGCCATTAGTGTGTTAATGCATTGAATCTGCTCAACAACCCTATGAAGCTGACACTATTATTATTCCTATTTTCACAGACAAGACACAGTTAAATCACTTGTTTTAACTGATGGTTCCCCAGGTGGTACCTCTTACTTGTACTTTTATACGCCAATGACCCTGCCTGTATAACAATGTCAAGACCACCATAACAGTTCCAGTCTGCCTCAAGTTTGGAAGAGAGAAAAAGACCATAGGATAAGAAATGTGGGGTTAATATTAAAATGGTAACAAGGATATTGTTACATGGCATATACTGAACATTAAAAAGCATTCCTGGCTGGGTGCAGGGGCTCATACCTGTAATCCCAGGACTTTGGGAGGCCAAGGAAGACACCTTAAGCCCAGGAGTTCAAGACCAGCCTGGGTGACATAGTCAGACCCTGTCTCCACAGAAAATTTAAAACTTAGCTAGACGTGATAGCACACACTTACGGTTTTAGCTACTTGAAAGGCTGAGGTGGGAGGATCGCTTGAGCTGGGAGGTCAAGGCTGCAGTGAGCTGTGATCACGCCACACATTCCAGCCTGAGCAACAGAGGGAGACCCTGTCTCAGAAAAATTTTTTTTAAAAAAAGCGTTCCTCTTTTCTAAAAAGTTGATGTTACTGAGAATCCTGTTCTCACCTAAATTATATCCCAAAGCCTGCCAGACAGATTTTAACTAGTAAAAAAGACAAAACTTGCTAAGTAATCAGTGACTTACAAACTTTAGTAGGGGCTCGCAAGAAAGGATGATCTTTCATACAATCATAACTTCAGATAATTCCTCAAGCGTTTGTTACTTAATGAATGACAATTTCTGCTATTAAAGAAAATGTATTTAAAGAATTTGTAGAATACATGTTATTTTCTTAATACACTTCAAGTCTATTATGTAAACACACAGTACATTTTCTGAAACACACATTATTTACCCAATAGATTAGGTGTTTAGTGAAAAAGCTATTACAGACTCCTGGATAAACAGATATTTAGACCATTTTCAATCAATTATTTAAAACACATGCCATTAAAAGTTTACTAGCGTGATTATTTTTAAAGAACCACCACTAAGATTATTAAAGCAATCAAGGTTCTAGGGAAATAATTGAAATGTAACAATAAGTAAACAATTTGAATTCCAATACACATAAGTATCACATCACAAGTGCAAGATGTACTTTTGCTTTTTTTAGTAACTCATGTTTAATCTCTCTCCTCAAAACACCAGCCGAATTGGCCTTTTTGTGAGTGACACCTTTGGTCAAAATTAGTTTTCTAAAATTGCTGATTTCATACGAAAGCTTGTGAAAGTCTTTTTTAGCAAAGGACTCCATTCTTTTAAACTTGCCCTTATTTATTTCACAACAGAAGAAGGAGTTTTATTCTTGCAGCCCTTCCCGGTTTGTGTGTTCACAGAGATCACATCCCACACCACAACCAAGGCAGACACAGAAGTTTACGTGGAAAGGAAAATAATGAACAAAGACCCGTGGTCCACCTTCATGAGCATACGCCTCAACAATAAACAAGCAAAACAAAGTCATCAGTTATTTTAAAATAAATCAATCAAGCGATGTTGGTTTTCTTGTTGTTGTTATTGTTATTTCAAGACAGTATTCCTTCAATTTCAGGAGCTTTTAAGCAAACTGGCAAATGTTTCTAAAGGTATTTGCGAACATTAACAACAGAAACAAAAGATTTTAATTATATTGTTTAAAGTCTTCAAAAATGTCCTAGATATAAAACTCAGAATTCCTGTACCATGTATTATCCTCAAAAGAAAATTATAGGTAAATTAGAAAACCATGAAACAGAGGACTGATAATGAAAATACCCCACAGAAGGCAGGAAGCGATTGTTCTGCCACTGTAATACAATCTATTCCAGAATAATTTTTCTTTTTATTATTTCATTAAGTTGTATCTCACTAAAGTTCCTCTTAGGATCTCTCGGCAGCACCAAATTTTTCATTGAGAAAACGATAAATCACTGGCCTAAATTACAATTTAATTATAAACGCCTTTGCCTTCTAATGCTGCCTGGGACCTTTTACCCTGCTACATAATTCTAAAAAATGACCCCTGTCATAATTTCCTTCACTAGAATAATATGGAGAGATCTAATCCTGAATCCTGCTGTCTTATAATTTAATATAAGAGGTAATTATTATTCAAAAGATAATGTTGCAGATATTGAAAATATTCTGAAGTTTGAGTCATAAAAAAAGCAGAAGAAATCTTAGGTATGTGGGCGATTTCTATCACTGCACCCATTAAAAAAGCAAGGACAAGAGAAGCAAAGGGGTTTTTAATGAAAAAATATTAGAATCTTATACACAGCTGATGTTTTGTATTGTGTGAAATGCATTTATATAGTCTTCAAACCATGGTTAGAAATGAAATGCCTCATTTCCCAAATCAAGGAGGTGGAGAGTGAGTGTTGCCGTGAGCAGCAATTTCTTTAAGTTCAGAGTTTGCTTTAGTGCTGGGGTAATAACAACCGTGCCCCCACCGTTCACACTCACGATGGGAGATTTTGGTAGCAAAAGACTGCTGTATCAAGAGGGGAGGACAGACCCAAGTAGAAAAGTCCTGAGCTGAAACGTAAGGACACAGCCAAAGAGAAGGGGCTTCCTGGGGGCTGCAGGCTGAGGACATTTGATTGGCGGCATCAGCACAGCCCAGATGGGGTACACAGCAGACAATCCTGACCCCCCCCCAGAAGTGTTTCAGAACTGTGATGGGTGGTGGTGTTTCCTTCCAGGATTCACAGACAGGTAAACAAGAGCAAAGAACAAGTAACTGTAGGTGTGTGGAATCTTCCTCAAAATTGACCTACTTTTTTTTTTTTTTTTTGAGATGAGACTTGCTGTGTCACCAGCGTGATCTCAGCTCACTGCAACCTCCGACTCCCGGGTGCAAGTGATTCTCCTGCCTCAGCCTCACGAGCAGCTGGGACTACAGGCGTGCACCACCACTCCCAGTTAATCTTTTGTATTTTTAGTAGAGAGAGGGTTTCACCATGTTGGCCAGGATGGTCTTCATCTCTTGACTTTGTGATCCACCCACCTTGGCCTCCCAAAGTGCTGGGATTACAGGCATAAGCCACTGCGCCCAGTCCAAAATTGACCTACTCTTTAAGCCCAAATGAGTGGGAATAAAAATCACATGAGATTAGCGCCCCTGAAATCTCACCTGTGCAATTACCAGCCCCTCCACTCCTCCACAAAGAGCCGCACAGCACAGGAGAAAAGCCAGTAGTACTGGTGGAGATTCCTTCTTATATGTGGCCTGAAAAGATGACACAGCACAGAATTCAGCGGTTGAGACCCGTAGATGATTAAAAGGTAGGACTTCAGTGGAAAACTCAATTGAATTTTCTAATACCTATACAACAAGAGGGGGAAGACAAAGAGTTTCTTTTAAATTACAGATGTTCTTGAGCTCACCTATTTAAGAGCTAATTCCACCGTGCCAAACTGTATGAAATAAAGAGAGTCCTGTTTCACCTTGTTTCCACCAAAAAATTCAAGTGATGGTGAAATGAACCATCCTAACTACCTAGTGGCGTAGGTATAATTATGGAAGGAACATTTTGAAGGCTGAGTAGAGGCAGCGATGGTAGTGATGGTGGTGATAGTGAAAAAGGAGAAAGAGCTGAGAGCAAACAGAAAACGAAAAAGCGACTCAAATGGAATGATACCTCTTGCCACCTAATCTTAGATGAGTCAGCAATCCCCCTCTGCGGCTCAATAAACATCAAACTAAACAGTAACACAGTCGCTGCTTTCCTGCCTCTTTTGTTTTGTTTTGTTTTGATTTTGCTTTGGGAGCAGTTCGTTTAAGATGTAATAAATCGGAAGGGTGCTTCCCCCTCCCCACTCCTGACCCCTCCATAAATCTCAGGACAGTTCAAATGAGGTATGTCTCATTACGGACAGAAAGAAAGGGCTTCCCTCGGCAGGGACATCTGTGACTACCATTAAAACAATCATTAAAAATAACAACCCATCTAAAGACAAAAATGAGTCATGTTCTAAAGGATATATATTAATTAGCCAATAATATTAACAAATAGGTTTGGTGGATTCAAATAGGAATTGAATTCCACAATGCAAGAGAAAGCAAAAAAAAAAATGATGTGGGAAGGGGAAGGTTTATAGGACGAAGGTCTATAATTTCCTACAGCACCAGCAGAGAGAGTCATGAAATGGCACCCATAACGAACTAGTAATAAAGAAGTGTGCAGAGATCGGTAGACTGCTCCTACCTGAATCATTTCATGAGTAAGAAAGATTTAAGAGTCCCAGGAGGTGCGTGGTAGACACTGGACCGGACTTTCCAATAACTAAACAAAAGTACATTAAGGTGGACACACAGGTAGATGGATAGGAAGGCACAGACAGGCAATCTTCAGGTTTAAGATGCGCTAACAGTCTTCTGCTTCACTGTGGTGCGTTTTCGAGGGATCTCAGTCATAACGAAGCCTGGTGAGTGTGTGAAGAGTAGAGGAATAAAAAGCAAGGTGAAAGAGAGCATTAGGAGGCCCTATCAACCAAGCCAGCTCTATCTGCGTGGCTAACTCTCATCACGCCCACCTACACTTCAAATTACTCAGCGGCACTAACATCAGACTGCAGAGTGTAGACATCTGCAGATGTGAACTAAGTACAAATTTGTCTTCTAGCAGCAGTCACAAAGAAATGGAAATTATACAATTTCAGACAAGATTGGGCACGTTCAGGGTGGTATGGCCATAAACGGAAATGATACAATTTCAGATTGAACGATTTCAGACTGAAAGAATGAGCACTCTTTGGACACGTCTACCACATGAATCCCAATATTAAATAAATACATAAACATCCACCGTTATTAAGTGACTTTCTCCCTGCAGCAGTAAGGTCTAGGGATTAGAATTCACAGTTACTGAAAAATGAACAACCATTTGTTCACCATACTACTGTTCTTCAAGGAATAAACAAGAAATTGCTCTTCCAGAGCACCTCAAACGTAGAAGAAAGAAAATGCAAGATTAAAAAATAAAATGAGGTTGGACACTAATCATTATGATGGGCCAGGTGTAGTGGCTCACACCTGTAATCCCAGCACTTTGGGAGGCCGAGGCGGGTGGATCATGAGGTCAGGAGATCGAGACCATCCTGGCCAACATGGTGAGAACCTGTCTCTACTAAAAATACAAAAAAATTAGCTGGGTGTGGTGGTGTGTGCCTGTAGTCCCAGCTACTTGGGAGGCTGAGGCAGGAGAATTGCTTGAACCAGGGAGTTGGAGGTTGCACTGAGCTGAGATCGTGCCACTGCACTCCAGCCTGGGCGACAGAGCAAGACTCCATCTCAAAAATAAAAATAAAATCATTATGATGACACTTCATAGAGAGAAGCTACCCATTGGCTGATTTCCAGCATGTCACCGTGATAGCAGCCCTGTACTGCACATAAGATACTGCTACCGACTGGGCCACGTACGCCTGCTGTTCCTGCCTTGTCATATACCCTTGTGAGAAAGAGGAACTATTATTCTTATTTGTCTTAATTTTGGTTGTTCCAGAAGCAGATCTAGGAACAAGGATTTAATTGTAAGTAGTTTATTTTCAGATGATCCAAGAAATCCTGATAAGAAGTGGGACAGTAAGCCAGAGGAGTAGAAGGACAGCCAAGAATGATTTGTGATCAAGCCAGTTACCACTGCAGAAACTCAAGTTCACTCCTGCTAGAAACTGCTGGGAGCCAGTGTAGAATTGCACCTCCAAGCTGTCCCACCTGACAGGTGAGAAAGCTCAAGTACTTATTCACTGGTTCAGTAGTGTGCTGGCAACCAGTTCTCCAGCAGGAGGTCAAGGGAGCCCTGATTTGTAGCATTTGCCAATGACCATGGTGTAAATACTCTCACTGTGGCTGATTTCAATCTAGCAACATAACATCTTAGTATGGAGTTGGGAAGAGAAGTGTAAATACCATTCAACAGTATTTCTAACTCACAAAAGACACAACCTCAAGACAAGAGCATACAGAATGGTAAAATGGTAAAACAATTAGAAAATGATTATTAATTACCTTTGCTTTTAATATAATTTAATTATAAATGTATGTCTCTTAATGTTGAATAATGGCCGTGTTAAACAACCAACATGCAAAATTCCCGAAAATGTGGCAATCAGAGCTTGCAAGCCAGAAAGAGCTGGTGCCAACTCAACACTATATAAATTCCCCTCAGTCATTGGTTGCAGGAGTCTCCCGATGGGGGTTTCAATCCCTGGTACTTCTGGTCCAGGCTGAGGGCAGGAAAGTGAACCCCAGAGTCCAGATGAAGCAGGGGCTGGCTGTTGGACCTGGCACCAGTATACTCTGGCGCTGTAAATGGGAAAAGAAATGGACAAGCCCCAACAGAATTTGCTACTGCCTTGAATTCGAGTGGCCATATTTTCTATACGGGCCTTGAAATATTTCTTCATTGTTTTCTGTGGTGTTGCCTCTTCTCACCTGGAGCAATTGAGTCCTTGACTAGACACTCATTTCCTATATGTTTATTAAGTTCTAAATCCATACTCACTGAGTTGCCTTGCCCTGTGCCTTAAAATTGAGTGTGCCCCCAAACAATTCCATCCACTCTCCTCTCTCCACAAATCGTGACTCTATCTTCCCTGTTTTTGCTGAGGGACTACTGTGTTCCTAGTAAGCCTGCTTCAGAATCCCTGATTCCCTACCCTCATGAACCTATATCCAATTCATGGCCCTGTACATTCAGCCTCAGAAAGGCTCAACTGCTTGCCACAGTTTCTCTGAGACTGTAATGGTCCCACTCTTGTTGTACCTCACAGAGACTCTTCCAAGGGCCTCCTGAGCGGATTTATAGCTTCTAGTGTCCTCTGCTTCTAAGCTACCCAGAAATCATTGCTGGAGTTGGGTGGTTCACACTTGTAATCCCAGCACTTTGGGAAGCTGAGATGAGATGATTGCTTGAGTCCAGGAGTTCGGGACCAACCTGGACAACAAAGAGAGATCTCATCTCTACAAAAACAAATAGAATTATTTTTGTAATTCTCTTGATTTTTTAAATTTTGTGGCATATGCCAGGAGGCTGAGGTGGGAAGATTCCTTGAGCTTGGGAGGTTGAGGCTGCAGTGAGCCAAGATTGTGCCACTGCGTTCCAGCCTGGGTGACAGAATGAAACCCTGTCTCAAAAAAAAAAAAAAAAAAAAAGAAAGAAAGAAAGAAAGAAATCATGGCTAGGCATGGTGGCTTACATATGTAATCCCAGCACTTTGGGAGGCCAAGGCAGGTGGATCACCTGAGGTCAGGAGTTCGAGACCAGTCTGGCCAACATGGTAAAACCCTGTCTCTACTAAAAATACAAAAATTAGCTGGGTGTGGTAGTGGGTGCCTGTAATTCCAGCCAGTTGGGAGGCTGAGGCAGGGGGAATCACTTGAACTTGAGAGGTTGCAGTGAGCCTAGATCATGTCACTGCACTCTAGCCTGGGCAACAAGAGTGAAACTTCATCTCAAAAAAAAAAAAAAAAAAAAAGAGGAAACATTTCTGATCATTTCTGGAATCATCCTTCATCCACGCCCTGAAGAGCATCGCAGGGGCTACCACAGAGAAACCCTGAGAGAATATTCAAGGCTCTCTGCGGTGTAGCTCCCTCTCTCATCCCTGTTTTTCCCACCTGTTCCCCCTCATGCCCCAGAACATCTGATGAACTAAATTTGCTGGCCCCATAACAATGTCCAGAGCTTTTCTGCCTCTGTGACTTTGCCAAAGATGTTTTCTTTATGAGAAACATAGTTCCCCATCCTTCAAAAGCCATCTCCTATGCCAATTTTTCAACGTACCCTGTTCTGTTCCCCCACCCTCCACCCAGAATCCTGCTTCAGTGAGCAAAGTGCTTTGCCGTACAGCCTCTACAGCGCTTATTCTGACTGCTACATTAGTTACTTGTCTTCTGCTGTTCTTATTTTACCAATTTCTTTCTCCCTTGGAACACCTAGCTGCGTATTGCACACAGCAGGAGTTTAAATATTTGTTGAATATGTTTTGTCTTTTTTTCTTTTTGAGATGGAGTCCTGCTCTGTCGCCAGGCTGGTGCAGTGGTGTGATCTTGGCTCACTGCAGCATCCGCCTCCCAGGTTCAAGCAATCCTGCCTCAGCCTCCTGAGTAGCTGGGATTACAGGTGCATGCCATCACACCCAGCTAATTTTTGTATTTTTAGAAGAGATGGGGTTTCACCATGTTGGTCAGACTGGTCTCGAACTCCTGACCTCGTCATCCATCCGCCTCAGCCTCCCAAAGTTCTGGGATTACAGGTGTGAGCCACCGTGCCCCACATGTTTTATCTTTTTTAATCAAAAAAGCTGGATAAAACTGAATTAGGAATTAACAACCTAATTGAGCAGCCAGTATATTTTACTATATAGCTCACTATGTATTGAATTAATCAAAGATTTTTAAAAATTTAATTCAACTTATTTTAAGTCATAGCCAATTTTCAAAAGTCCCTTTCTGCCCAACTTCCTCAGTATTTGCTCTTCGCCCGTGATTTAAGCTGAAACCACTCCACCCAGGGTAACCTCTTTGCTAAGAGCCAATCAAAACATGTCTACCCATACGCTGAGGGAATGATGGTTAATTTACTTACAAAACAGGCCTTTGGAATAGTCTGCATAGTTCAGGTCTTAAACATGTCAACATGGATATATTTTTAAAATGTAATGAGGACTGAAAAAGCAAATTGTAGACATAGACTATGATAACATTTATGTAACATTAAAAATAGGCGAAACAAAACTACATGTCATTTACAGTGACAAATGTGGCCAAAACAACAAACAAAAAAAAGCAGAGAATGATAAATAGCAGATTCAGAAGAAGGATTAGTTCTTGGGAGACGGAGGAGCGGGAAAAGAAAAACTAAGAGCATTATAGGCACACACAGCAGATTTCCAACGGACTTGAAACTTTCCATATTTTAGAAAAAAAACGGTCTGAAACAAATATGGCAAAATGTTCAGATTTGGCAAAGCTAGGTGGTGGAGATGGATGCTAATCTCAATGGTTTCTTTGTACATTTGAAATGTTTCATAATTTTGGTGGTGGGAGGGGGAGTACTTACAAGTATTAGTAGAGTTCCCTTGAGTGACCATGAGGCAAGACATGAAAAGTAGAATTACGGCCAGGCGCGGTGGCTCACGCCTATAATCCCTGCACTTTGGGAGGTGGAGGCGGGCAGATCATGAGGTAAGGAGTTTGAAACCAGCCTGGCCAACATAGTGAAACCCCATCGACTAAAAATACACAAATTAGACAGGCATGGTAGTGTGCACCTGTAGTCCCAGCTACTCAGGAGGCTGAGGTAAAATAATCACTTGAACCCAGGAGGCAGAGGTTGTGGTGAGCCGAGATCGCACCACTGCACTCTAGCCTGGGCAAAAGAGCAAGAATCTGTCTCAAAAAAAAGAAAGAAAAAAAAAGTAGAATTACTGGAGAAGTAATTGAAGTCTCTGATTTATCAGTATTTTCTGATCTTTTAATCTTACCAAATTGATGAAATCGTCTATTTTTGGTTGATTACTCAATATCCACTTTAAATCACTCACTTCTCAATTAAGAATACACAAGTGATTTAAAGCAACAAAAACTCAACGAACTGGAAGGTTAATGACATAAACCCCAAATGATGTTAGTGTAACACGGGTTCATTAAAGGAAATCTATTACTTCAGAAATAATTACTGGGGGGTAAAAGAAATATTTCTCACAAACTCTTCATCTAGAGCATGGTCTTGTCCCAAGAATAATGTTCTAGTTCATTCTCCTAAGTAGTAGGATTACCATCACAACCGCTATCCTATTCTATTTCCTCAGTGGAATTATAATAAGGAGTATTTTGCCTCCACCCTCTGAGAATTCTGTAATTGAATCAGTGAAATAAACTCATAGCAGGCATATTAATTGGAGAAGAGGTATACAGATTTATCATGTACAGGGGGTCAGGACAGAAAAAAAAAGTGAATACCCCTAAACACAGTGAGATCTAGAAGATTATTTATCCTCTTTGTAGTGGACAGGGGAGGGAGACGTAGGTAACTTAGGAGAGAGTAAATCATTTGGGAAAAGATAAAATGGTCTCTCAGAAGACTAGGAGAAAGCCTGTAACAAACTCTGCCTGGACATGGTGTTCACCTTCCGCCTCCTCTCCCACGATACAAATTTATCTTCCCTGGTTGATGAGGTGCCTGGGGAGGGGATCCATGACAATTACTTTCCTCTGGAGGATCTATAGAGCGGCATATTATGGGGTGGCATTTCCTGAGCTTCTTCAGCACCTACCTCCGCAAAGTTGTTTTGGAGTAATATGCACTCCCATATTCATTGCGGCATTATTCATAACAGCCAAGATATGGAATCATCCTAAGATTTCATCAGCAGATGAATGAAGAAAGAAAACGCCAGCCTGTACCACACAGCCAGACCCTCATCTCTACAGAAAAGAAAACTTAGCCAGGTATGGTGGGAGCACCTGTAGTCCCAGCTACTTTGGAGGCTGAGGTGGGAGGATCACTTGAGCTCAGGAGTTGGAGGCTAAAGTGAGCTATGATTTCACCACTACACTTCAGGCTGGATGACAGAGAGAGAGAGAGAGAGAGAGGGGGAGAGAGAGAGATAGATCTCTCTAAAAAAAAAGAAAAGAGAAAATGCAGTTTATATACACAATGGAACACCATCCAGCCTTAAAAAGAAGGAAATTCTGTGATTTGCAACCGCGTGGATGAACCTGGAAGACATTATGCTGAGTAAGATAAGCCAGGCACAGAGAGACAACACACATGATGCCGCTTATATGTGGAATCTAAACAAAGTCAAACTCATAGAAGCAGAGAGTAGAACGGTGGTTACTAGGGGCTGGGGGTGAGGGTTTAGGGTGATGTTGGTCAAAGGATGCAAAATTTCAGTTAGAAAGAATAAGTTCAGAAGATCTAAGGTACAACATGATGATTATAGCTAGTAACAATGTACTGTATTCTACAAAATTGCCCAAAGAGTCGATTTTAAATGTTCTCACCACAAAAAAATGATAAACATGTGAGATAACACCTATGTTATCAGGTCAATGGAGCCACTCTATGATGTATACGTATTTTAAAACAACATGTTGTACACCATAAATATGTACTTTTTGGCCAGGCGCGGTGGGTCATGCCTGTAATCCCAGCACTTTGGGAGCCCGAGGCAGGTGAATCACCTGCAATCAGGAGTTCAAGACCAGCCTGGCCAACATGGTGAAACTTTGTCTCTACTGAAAATGCAAAAAATTAGCCGGGTGTGGTGGCCTGTAATCCCAACTACTTGGCAGGCTGACACAGGACAATCACTTGAACCCAGAAGGCAGAGGTTGCAGTGAGCCGAGACCACGCCATTGTACTCCAGCCTAGGCAACAAGAGTGAAACTCCATCTCAAAAAATAAATAAATAAATAAATAAATATATATATATATATATTTAAAATATATATATACAACTATATATATTCATATATATAGTTTTTGTCAATAAAATTAAATAAATGAATGGATGCATTAAGCATTTAAATCAGAGCCTCCCATTTAAATTATTAATGATCTGTAAATAGTAATGATCACATGGTCGCTTTAAATGAGACTGAAAGGTTTTAGGAAAAAGCCACAGCCTCCTTCTTATCCCTTTTTAACTATGCCCAAAACCTGTAGCAGAAGCTAATTTTCATTCCCAAATCTGTCTTTTTCAGATTCTACTCTTTCGTACCCATAACTCCGATAATTACCAAAACCAAAGTTCATCAACTGTCCTCATGCACAGAAGTGGGGGAGGGGTTGCATTACTCGGGATTTTTTACCCCTTCCCTAAAATAAAACTAGGCCAATGGAATGGGTGAGTTTCAGTTCTCTGAACCTCCATGGAATGTAGAAAGAGCCTCATGTCTGGCTCCCCACACTGACAAAAGTAGCTTTCCAGCAGGATCTGCCCACACCTGCCTCCTGTTGTCTCCGGCCACAGGCTCACAGCCACTCTGTCCTGCTCAGTAACTGGGCATCAAACAAGAATAATTGACAGCTTCCCCCTCCACCCCCAGCCTCCCTTCTTGGGGCAGCAGTTTCCCAGGAGTCGCCTTGTACAACCTCACACACTTTATTACTGGTCAATTTGGGTTTCCTGCCCACTTTAAGTGGCCGTGCTGAGGGTCTCCAGCTCTCTCTAGCCCTCACTGATCAATATTAACAGTCACTTCCACAGCATTTCCCTGCTACTCAGCAAGGCCAGGGACTGGCTGTAAATTACCGCACAGCCTGGTCATTATACTGAAAGACATGCTGTAACTCAAAAGTTAGGGCTAATTGTGAAAGGAATTTCTTTCATGCTTTTCAGTCCCCAAATCAAAGTAGGGGAAAGAACACAGACCTTGTCCATTCCATTTGGAGATTGGTTTGTTTAACCGAAGGGTTCAACTGTATCCACCCCTGCTCCCCAAAATGCACTCTCTGTCTGGTATTTATGCCTGTGGGTCTGATATTTCAAGTCCCCATACATAGATGAACCTCCAGCTCTCCAAAGAGGTAGGCCAAAAAAACCACCCTATAAAGTTTAAAATTGTGCGCTTATAGTCAATGCATTATCAGTATAAGAAAATAAAAAGAAGTCAGGATTAAACAATTATTGGCTGGGACTCCCATAGTAATATTTCTTTACGAGATAAAACTTAACCAGAAACAGTGAGCCTCGTTATAAGCAAATAAGGCAGAAAAAGCCTTTGTAAATGCAAATATCTGGATCTGGCAAAATCACTGAATGGAAATGGCTGGCTGCTCGCAGCTGACTCCACATGTTGGAGGTGACACGGCCAAGGGGTCCCCCAAGAAACAGCCTTCTGAAATGGGGGTGTAGATACACGATTGAGGCAGCTACCACGGAGGCAGAAAATCGCACTGTGCCTCTAGAATTGGAAGCAAAACGAGGAGGAAAAATAAGAGGCTGACAGAAAGAAACAATAATTATTTTCAGACCCAAGAGGGCCCTTCCCCTCCAAAGATGGATTAGGTGTGTCACCTAGAGCCACCTCGGCTGGGTTGTTTTCCCCTTTCCTTCCAAGTGTCACCACAGGAGGCTCAGGAGAGAGCCCTCTCTTTGGCTGGAAGAGAGCTCACAGCACATCTATAAAGGGGCCCTCCAGCCCCAGGTACAGACCCTGAGGCCCTGGCCCTGGTCACACTCTCTGGGAAACCCTGAGCCCAAACAGCCTGGGCAGGGAGAGAAAGGGAAACCAAAGAAAGCAGGAATGCATCAGTTTCTTCAAACCTTCGAGTCGGTGAAAGACCACCATTCTGCGCACTTTCTTTATACCTGTGGCTCACAGGGAGGATGGAGAGATGAGGTGAGGACTGGTCCTGAGCCTCTGAAAACCCCAGGCCTCATTTTCCCCAACTTTGTCACCACCAAGTTTATGAGATTGAACTTGTGCTCAACAAACCAGCTGCAGTTTTAAAAAAGAAGGCCCATCCCTGGGCGGACATACCCTAGGCTGCCCTCTGCCACCAAGCTCTGCCTGGCTCCTGGCGGGATGTACAAGCTGCCCTTCTTCCTTGGGGACAAAGGCTATCTCTACTTGGGGTCTTCTCCTCAGTGAGTCATCAAGGACCATCTCAATTCAAACCCAGACCTCTGAAATCTCTGGCCCTTCCCCAGCCCCTGCCCAGGTTGAGGCTAAAATTGCCCTTCTTGGGTGCAATTTTCTACCAGTCTGTGCAGGGAGCACAAGCCCTATGTGACTCTTGATTTGGAGGGACACGCCTATCTCTTATCAGCCTCTCAGTGCCCAGGTGGTTTCTTTGAGCATGGGAATCTGGTGGCCAGAGCAAGGGCAGGTGGCCGTGTCTAGGAGGCAGTTGGCCGTGTCTAGGAGGCAGCTGGCGTTCCCGAAGAGGAATAAGCCCTCCCAAGCATATTCTCCCCACGACACAGAAGGAAACCAAGTCAGTGCTGAGAATCAGCATCTGCGTTCTCCAAAATCATCTTCCTTCCCTCCCCCCGGCACCTCAGTATTTCTTTCATTGTTTTTACCATAAGAGGGGGATATGTAATCTTGGCTGCCCAGAAAATACACCATAAAGGACATCCCGGTTTGTAGCCCAGCAAAGTCAATAACTTTGCCTCATGCTGGAGAGACTCCGGGCCGTGTGTGCTAGCTGGAGGTCCTATGCACATTGCAGGGTGGGCTGCCTGCTGAGGGGCGTCTGCAGTCACCCAGAGCCCCAGAATTCCCCAGATGCAGGGGCCAGCCCACCAGCCTGGTGACGGGCTGATCTCCAGCTCCAGGACGTGGAGTGGAATTAGACAGCAGCCGCCCCATGCTCCCTTTTGTTTAGAAAAAGGAGAGAAAGAGAGAGAGAGTGAAAAACAAAATCCTCAATCGTTTAGTACAAGTCATTTTACATGCTGGGATAATGAAGTATAAAAATGCCTTCAAAGAACTGATTTCCTACTTTTAACTCACTACCAGCCAAGCTTTTCGTGAGGCCTCTCCGGAACATGCATTCCCGTCCCACTCAAACAAAAGAGCTGCGAATTCATTAAACTATTTAATTATGCCTTTTTATTTTTCTCCATTAGCAAGTCCTACCAGCACAAAGTAAATAAAGCCACCATGGTCTTTCCCCAGCAGACACACTGACTGTTTTATTCTTTATTCAGTTTACAACATAAAGGGCTATTTTTCCTCCTCCTCCTATTCTTGGCCAGTTTCCTAGCACAAACCCTGCAAATAGAAGCACCCAACTGTACATGCAATGCATGGAGCTGGTGTAGCAGCTTTGGAATTGCAGGCACATACTCCAGACAGCTTTCAAAGTACCCGCAGCCAACGGCAGGCAAACAGCACTTTACAGCCAGACGCAGAAAGATATTAGCTTTTTTTTATATATATATACTCTAGTAAATTTGCTTTTTACATCTATTTCTTTTCAGAAGGGCTTGTTATTGAGCTTACTGTCCACAAATTCCATTGATCTCAGGCTGTGACTCAATCCATATGCTTACGCTTTGACACCAGCACAGCAAGCGAGCGATACAAATCCTGTTCAGGCTACAAACTTATTGATTTTATAGATTTCCCCCAAAGTTGTGATAATGATATATCATTGTTAAATTTGGTAGAACAAACTGCTTTCCCAATCTGTCAATGCGAGCATGAAAACCAATTCACAGTCTTGTTTAGAAGGCTTTCGCATCAGAAGAATAAGTACAGCCAGAGGAAGCAGATCGCCGATACCCGGCGGCTGGCACCAGCTTGATATATGATCCCTTCCTCACTGCCCTTTTCTGACCCGCGGCACACTGGGCTGCCAGACTCGTACTTACTGGCTACAATTATCCACAGTGATTCCTCCCTAGGATGCTCAGTATTAATTATTAACAACTGGGAGCATGCTGCTTGGGTGACCCACATAAGTAGGTTTTAAAAGACAATTTTGGTAATTTTCATACGCTATTCAGATGCAGTTGGATACATTAGGATCCTGGGCTTGTTGACTTTAATAGGTCAATTCTTTTTTTTTCCTGCAATTGTTCACCCCCCATCTTTAGGAAGCAAGGCAGCTGCTTCCAGCAGGGGGCAGACGTCAGACAACGTTTCCCTTGGAAAGGACACATCTCCACTCCCATGCAGGGGTCGGGGACTCCATTTGCCTCAACTTCAGATGCGTTCTCTACAGAGACTGGTTAGATCTGGGAGTCCTACCAGCATTGTATCTTCTATGCAATTCTAGCTACTAGGATTCCACTAGCTTTGCATCTTCCTAAGATATTCGTGTTCTCGAGTCTCCATCCAGCCGAGTGCCCCTCCAAATCACCCCATCTCCCGACTCTCTTCCTGCCTGTGTATTCAAATACTTTACGGCACAGAGACACCTGCACATATGTGTTAACATGTCAACATGTGTGTTGGCATCTATTCCCAACTTCCTCATCAGCTGGAACATGCATTCCATCATTACTGAGTGGTTTCTTTGGGTCACGAAGATGATGATTACTTTTGATGTTTTACAAAATACCCATTTCCCCGTCTTTCCAAAACTTTAGTCTGCATGCAGTCTCCCTTTTGTTTCATCATCTGTTCCTTGCTGAACTTTCCTGCTCAGAAATTCATACCAGCCCCTCTCACGTGGTTATCTATTAGTCCTCCTCCCACTCATTTAAACTAAAACAGCTTAACAAAGCAAATGCAAACGATGCTAGAGTCTCATCTCCTTGGATAAAGTCCAGGTCTCTCTGTCTCTGAGAATCATTCATTGCCTTCTAAAAATGCTTCCTGTGTCTCTGCCCTCCCTACCCCCATGAAGTCACAGCTACCCCTCATTTGAGGATATAGCATCTGCTCCCAATCTATCTGCTCGGGTTAAGCTGAATGACTGGAAATTGTAGTTTTGTCAGATGATGGTTCTCAGCTAAAATTCTGATGGCTTGCGTCCCTGCAGTTTCATTTCCCATCACGTGCCTGCTTAATCTCAACGCGGGTTGAGACCTAGGTTTCTTAGAGCCTCATGCCCCATAGGACACTGGCCTCATTGAGAGCATCAAAGTCCAAATGAAATCAAACACGCTGGCACAGTATGGCTATGAACAGACCCATTTGACCTTCTCATTCAGTTACCACTCAGATCTAAACTTGCATATCTTCTTTAATGCCAATAATAATTTACATCCTTAGAACAACTTCATGTTACATATGGATTTTCATATAACTTCCTCACAACCCGTGAGAGAGCTTATGGAGGTGTTGCCATCCTATTTTATAGATGAAGACACTGAGGCTGAAACCACAGCTAGCCTTTTTTTTTTTTTTTAAATTGAGACAGAGTCTCACTCTGTCACCCAGGCTGGAGTGCAGTGGTGTGATCTCAGCTCACTGCAACCTCCGCCTCCCAGGTTCAAGCAATTCTCCTGCCTCAGCCTCCCGACTGGCTGGGATTACAGGTGCCAGCCACCACACCTGGCTAATTTTTGTATTTTTAGTAGATATGGGGTTTCACCATCTTGGCCAGGCTGGTCTCGAACTCCTGACCTCAGGTGATCCACCCGCCTTAGCCTCCCAAAGTACTGGGATTACCGGCATGAGCTCTGTGCCTGGCCGACAGCTAGTCTTTAAATCTCTTGGTCTCTGAGCTCCAGATCCAGTGGTCCTTCTAACAGAGCATATTTCCTCTACATCTTAATTTTTTAAACAACCACATGCATAAAATCTTTGCATTCCAGGTGCTCCATTTCCCTAACCCAACACATTGTTTGAAAATTATTTATTGACATCTTTTGTCTATTTCCATCAACTTGTGTTTCAAGGCAGTAATTAAGTTTTGGGCTTTTTCTGCTAAGCAAAAAAGTAAATATAGCCATGTCCCATAAGAATCATCATTATGGAAATGACTTCAATTTTCTTCTGCAGTTTAGGGGTGGGATTGGGTGGGCTGGAAAGGAGTCATAAATTACAGAAAAAAAAAAAATGTCCAATGTCCCTCAAGGGACTTGTGATATATTATCTTTTCAAAGATCACTAAGATGAGAGATTTGGAACGTAAAGAAAATTCTAACACAATCTTGTGTTTACACAAGATTGTTTACAGCCACAGATCCAGTGTGTGGTTTCCACAGCCAGGGTTAGGGAGTTTCTAGAAAAGCACCACAACAATTAAGTTCAGCCAGGAAATCACAATTAAACAAACTGGCTATTTTCCTTCACCCACCCATCACAACTTACAAAGGATTTTCTGGGGTTTCTAGGACTCAGGCCCTCCCACCTGTCAAGGACAGATGGAAAGACATACCTAAGAGAACAATTAAAATTTTATGATGAATAAGTTCTCCTCCCCCAGAATTCTTACTCTGAACACACACACACACACACACACACACACACACACACACACACACACACACACGGGCGCACACAGACCTAACCGCCCTCCTGTTCATAATTGCACCGGTCCGAGTGTGCAGAGCCTTCACCCAGAATGATGGCTTCCCCTGTCTTCTGCATTTGTTCGGCTCCTTTGGGAGGAGCAATTTACAGAAAGCATTATCGATTTTTGCCATAATAGGTACAGAGATGCCTCACCGTCCCTACTCAGCCGGCTCGCTCTCCGCATCACAACTGACAGGCCAGTTTGTGAAGCCCCGTCATTATTTTTTTTCAAGTAAATCCATCATGAGGTTGGGGTAGGGGGAGGTAGGGGAAGTGATGAAAATAAAATGATTTTCACCTTGCCATATGAAAGAGTGTTCACATCCTTCGTGGGAAATGAGTGCGAGCGCCAGAGAAAAATAAAAAAAGGAAAAGGAAATTTGTGGTATCTCAAGAAGAAAACCAGATGAAAGACAGAGACATAGTTGGGACCTACTTGAATGATTCTGAACGCAGTTATACCTGGTCTCTGGCTTGCTGTCGCTTCTCCCCAGGGGGGCTAAACCACCTGCAGATACTGTCTTTAGTGTGGAACCAAAAGAAAAAGGATGTGCATTTATTTGCTTGCCTGTTTATTTATTTACTTGTATGTGTACATCACAGGATGAAATCTGCCCCTGAAACTCCTTTTTCCAAAGACCACCCACCTATAACAGAGACCACCGATTCCCATTCGACTTCCTCCCTTTGTTCCAGAAGTTTCCTGATACTTCCCCAGTGCCCTCCTCACTGGTCATTGAAGGCCACCACCCTTTGGTTACTGATCAGCATGTGAATGTAAATATGCCTCACTTCAAATATTTCTAAAAATGAGAGCAAGCCTCTTAGAAATCACGCAGAAAACAAACAGAGGGGGAAGCTACACTCAACGCATTTCTGACGCTCAAACAAGCCTTTTATGTTCATGTCCCCACTTGCTTGGGTCCATGGTGCGCTCTTCTGCAGGTTGTGAGGCTCTGAGGTGGGTCGGAATTTACGGTCCTTCATCTCAGAGTTCGGACCTCTCTCTTCCCCCCAGTTCCTAAACACAGCCTTGATGGAGGCTCAGAAGATTTAATCCAAGCATCGGCTCTAGATCTCATTCCCAGTTCCCCAGTTCATTAACCATGAAAAGTGATAGCCGCTTAAGATTTTTATGAGACATTGTTCCAGAGGTGGACCACACAGAACTGCGCAATTACCCACACTTTGCATGCAGCCCTCCAGCCTGTGGTTTGGGCGTAAAGAGCACAACAGCCGTCACCGTGCAGAATGAAGAGTGGCCCGTTTGCTCTTGGTAACAGGCGAGGACGTGGTGATGTTTTGTTCCAAGTGGTGCTTCCTTGAAGGGATGTTTATTCTCATATAATTTCAAACCCTAGCATGTTATCCTTTCTCCACTCCTGCCAGCCCTTCCATCTCTCCATTCTCCAACTACAAGCACCTACCTTGAAAAACACACAATGGGCCAGGTGCGGTGGCTCACGCCTGTAATCCCAACACTTTGGGAAGCCGAAGTGGGGAAGATGACGTGAGGTCAGGAGTTCGAAACCAGCCTAGCCAACATGACAAAATCCTTTCTCTACTAAAAACACAAAACTTAGCCTGGGGTGGTGGCGGGCAGCTATAATTCCAGCTACTCCACGCTGAGGCAGGAGCATTGCTTCAACCCGAGAGGCGGAAGCTGCAGCGAGCCGAGATCACGCCACCACACTCCAGCCTGGGTGACAGAGCATGACTCTGTCTCAAAATAAAAATAAAAACAAAAACAATAACAAACACACAAGTCTCTCACTCCTTGCTCCTGTTTGGCAGGGACATTTGCAAATGGACAAGTTTAGAGGGATTGAAGTAGCTGAAAGTGAGAAACCTGGAATCCACATGGGTGCTAGCCTGATGCAACCAGACCGTGAGCTGAATCATATTTAAAAACAAAAAACCAGCCCTCCTCCACCAGCTCATATGAAATGTGGGAATAGGATGAGTTCCATTAAACCTGTACTTCCGCTTAGGGCTGCCTGATTCTTTGTTACCCTTGATGTCATATGTTCAGCTACAGCATGGCAGTGTGTACTGCATTCAAGTCTCTCTGTGTATGAAGAATGAGAAATAAGAATCTTGTTCACTTTGAACTTTTTAGTTGTGCTTCAGTGATCCCATCTGAGTAGAGTCTGAGTGATGCCAGTCAAGCACTTGGTATCTATCCCACCCAGAGGAAGGTGGACCACGAAGCCCCAGGAGAGACCATGGTAAAGAATCTATGTTTTAGCAAAGTCTGCAAAAGTTAAGATATGTTCAGCAGAGAGTTCAGGCTGCTGTCTCTTTCACATTGGCCCAGTTACTCCTCCCTTTACATCAGGTCACCAACATTTTGGGATCTGGTTACACTGATTTTGGCTTTCAATAAATGTATTTATATGAGGTTCACACACATGCTTAGGAGCACCTGGGTCATTGCTAGACAACTCGATAAAAGAAAAATTCTCCATCCTGGCCAACATGGTGAAACCCTGTCTCTACTAAAAATACAAAAATTAGCTGGGCATGGTGGCGTGCAGCTGTCATCCCAGCTACTCAGGAGGCTGAGGCAGGAGAATCACCTGACCCCGGGAGGCAGAGGCTGCAGTGAGCCGAGATCATGCCACCGCAGTCCAGCCTGGTGACAGAGGGACATCCTGACTCAAAAAAAAAAAAAAGAAAGAAAGAAAGAAAGAAAACTTCTAGGAATAACCTGCTTCCATAATAGTGGCTGATGCTACTATTATAAGACTCTTACAACTACACCAGGAATGATGGAAAATAACTCACGGAAATCTTGTATGAGTCAGGCAATACAGTGTTAAGCGTATTATAGGCATTATTTCATTTAATTCTTTTTTTTTTTTTTTTTGAGATGGAGTCTTGCTCTGTTGCCCAGGCTGGAGTGCCGTGGTGTGATCTCAGCTCACTGCAACCTCTGATTCCCTGGTTCAAGAGCTTCTCCTGCCTCAGCCTCCTGAGTAGCTGGGATTACAGGCACTTGCCACCACACCCAGCTAATTTTTGTATTTTTAGTTGAGACGGAGTTTCACCATATTGGCCAGGATGGTCTCGATCTCCTGACATTGTGATTCATCCGCCTTGGCCTCCCAAAGTGCTGGGAATTACAGGCGTGAGCCACCTCACCCGACCTCATTTAATTCTTTAAATAATAGATGTTTGCTGTTTTTCTCACTGCAATCTCCCAGTGCTAGAACAGTACCTGTTACATAGAAGCCAGGTAATAAATATCGGTGAAACTGATGCATAACCCATAGAATAACAGGCAATCTCATCAAAATAAGGTTCACAAAGGAGAAAGATAATGGACCATTAAGTACTAATAATCAACGAAAAAGAAAATAAGGCAAAATTATAACAATTTCTTTTTAACACAGTGGCAAAATTTCATGTTGCATTATTTAATGACAACCTCTAGTGTGGAAAAGAGTTGTGGACGTGGGCTTTAGGAGTATACAATTGAAACAGCCTTTCAGAGTGACAATCTGGCAATATTTATCAACACTCTTAAAAATATGTATACTCTTTGACCATATACTTTAGTGTTTGGGAATTGATCCTAAACATCACAAAAATTACCTATAGATGTATGTATGAAGAGTCTTATCTCACTACCATTTAAAAGCGAGAAAAATTATGTAGAATCTAAATGTCCATTTCCATGGTTAACTGTTAAATAGTGACATAAAATTTGCTCCATTCATATGATAAAATGTCACTTAGCCCTTTTAAATCATATTTTTAAAGTAGCATTTATTGACACAGGAAAATAGACTATAGTGTTGAATTAAACAAAACAAACTGTATGGCACAGCCTCAATCTTGTATAATTCTGTGATGTTCATATGACTATACGGATACGTGGGAAAAACTAGAGACTGCTACCTATAACCACTATAAAAAAGGGTTATGGCCAGGTGCAGTGGCTCATGCCTGTAATCCCAGCACTTCTGGAGGCTGAGGTGGGTGGATCACGTGGTCAGGAGATCTAGACCATCCTGGCTAACATGGTGAAACCCCATCTCTACTAAAAATACAAAAAATTAGCCAGATGTGGTAGTGTGTGCCTGTAGTCCCAGCTACTCAGGAGGCTGAGGCAGAAGAATCACTTGAACCCAGGAGGCAGAGGTTGCAGTGAGCCAAGATTATGCCGCTGCACTCCAGCCTGGGTGACAGAGCAAGATTCCATCTCAAAAAAAAAAACAAAACAAAAAAATGTTATCCCTGTGTGACAGAGGTATAGTTTTGTTTTCTCTCATACTTTTCCATTTTTTCCAAAATTTCTACAGTGAGCCACGTCTTAAAACAAACATTTATTAATAATTGCTAATACTGCAAAAAGCATGAAGACATCTAGGAAATCTAGGGTACAAGGTTCATTTTTGTTCTCCTTGCTCACAGAAGAACAGAATATCTGTTGTCCTTCCAAGTTAATATCCTTAACTTTTTCATCAGAAAAATAAGGCACTGGATATATTCTGCAATTGTAGAGTGACAACCAAGGGGCCACGTGTGGCTGACAGATGTGTTTTATTTGGCTTCATGATATTTTCAAAACTTGAATTTGAGGCCAGGCTCGGCGGCTCACACCTGTAATCCCAGCACTTTGGGAGGCTGAGGTGGGCAGATCACCTGAGGTCAGGAGTTTGAGACCAGCCTGGCCAACATAGTGAAACCCTATCTCTACTAAAAATATGAAAATTAGCTGGGTGTGGTGGTGGGTGCCTGTAGTCCCAGCTACTCTGGAGGCTGAGGCAGGAGAATCACTTGAACCCGGGAGGCAGAGGTTGCAGTGAGCCAAGATCATGCCACTGCACTCCACCCTGGGGAAAAGAGTGAGACTCCATCTCAAAAAACAAAAAGAAACAAAAAAAGAAACTTTGAATTTGAATGCTTCGGGGCAGGGTCTATGTTCCCCGTTCACCACAGTTCTTATTCCTCCATATTTTCTTTTCTTTTCTTTTTTTTTTTTGAGATGGAGTTTTGCTCTTGTGGCCTAGGCTGGAGTGCAATGATGTGATCTCGGCTCACCGCAACCTCCGCCTCCTGGGTTCAAGCAATTCTCCTGCCTCAGCCTCCTGAGTAGCTGGGACTGTAGGCATGTACCATGATGTCCAGCTAATTTTGTATCTTTAGTGGAGATGATGTTTCTCATGTTGGTCAGGCTGGTCTCAAACTCCCGACTTCAGGTGATCCACCCACTTTGGCCTCCCAAAGTGCTAGGATTACAGGCGTGAGCCACCGTGCCCGGCCTATTCCTCCATATTTTCTTATATCATCCTGCCTGGCCCTGTGTCCATTCTTGATTATCCAGTCTTGGATTTGCTGGCCATTTATCTGTATCAGTGAGCTAGGATCTCAATCTGTGATAAACAGAAATCCTAACTGGACCGTGAAGCTCACGCAAGCCCTCTTCCTCATTGGTATGCCTGCCCATGCACCATCTGCTCTTCATCAGTCCCAAAGATGCAGGCAAGGAAGTGATGTTTGGTTCTCCTGCTATAGACCCTGTCTCCATGAGAACAATATCTCAACTCTGGAATCTGTTCATGCCTAAGGGAAATTATTATTAGCAGGTATTAAAAAAAAAAAACACTAGTGGGCCAGGCACGATGGCTCACACCTGTTATACCAGCAATTTGGGAGGCTGAGGCAGGCAGATCACTTGAGCCCAGCTGTTCGAGACCAGCCTGGAAAAAAATGGCAAAACTCTGTTTCTACAAAAATTACAAAAACTAGCCAGATGTGGTAATGCATGCCTGCAGTGCCGGCTACTCAGGAGACTGAGGTAGAGGCTGTAGTAAGCTGTAACTGTGCCTGTGTACTGCAGTCTGGGGCAACAGAGAGAGATCCTGTCTCCAAATCAATCAATCAATCAATCAACCAAAAAACATTATTCATCCATTTGCTCATTCAGTAGCTAGTAAGTACTTCCTAGACGCTTCCTACTCAACTGGGTACTGGGCCTATAGCTGTTAACAAAATCAACAAGGTCCCTGCCTTCATGAAACCTACATCCTAATGGAGCAGCAGACACTAAGTAAGCACTCCCGTTCTGGACAGATTCGAAGAAGCCAAGGAGGGTGATACGGTACTCGATTGGCTGACGATGCCTTGAACATTGCTGATTTGGACTTGTAAAAAACGAAGAGTGCATTAAACAGCTTCCAACTGTCAGAATTCAATTTCAAGCTATCTGAGACGCCAGCACTATTTTCCTAAAATTAACCTTGACTTTATGAACCAGGAAATCTTCTCACTCTTGGCTCTGATTTCTAGGCAGCAAAATTAAACTTCTTTCAAATGCAGAAGTTCTTTTCTCTCATCTCCCATTCAGAGGAGATAGTTCGAAATACAGTAGGCAGCGTACTTTATGAAATACACTGGTATGAAAATTAGATATGCCCAAATCTCTAAAAAAGTGAATTTTTTTTTAAAGGGAGAACTAAATTGTAAAGGTGAGCTATTTCGAGAGAAGATTCTGAGTGGGGATATAAACGATGACACATTTAATGAAACTGCCTCCAATGATATGGGTAGGAGGGGCGGAAAACACACACACACACACACACACACACACAAAACATTTGCCATATTTCTGTGCAAACTCAATGTAACAGAGATTCCAAATCTCTCTGGAAAAGGTACAGTTTATAATTTTTAGTATCTATTTAAATAATGCAGGAAGATATGAGCAGACAGTAAGAGAGCCAGTCATTTCCCACTCTTCTCCAAGCAGACGGGTAGAATCGAATGGTCAATTCCAAACCTTTTCCTTATATTTCCAATCATCTCGGTATTGAGTCCATTGACTTTCGCATGGCTTCCTAATAAGTGTGTGGTCTTCAAGCTAAATGCTAAGGCCCTATGACATAGTGCAAATGTTCTCCTTTCCATTAATGGTACCCTACTTGTCATCCATTTTACCAAAGTGGCTCAGTGCTACCTCAGACAGATTACGTAACAATATCCGCTATGAGAAACACAACCCCATTGGCCACAGACTGATCTTTCACTGTTGATTCTCTGAACACTTTACAAATGGTTAAGGCTAGGAATACAGGTGAACCAAACTTGTATTTATGTGTAGAGAGTTTAGTAGGGATCTAGGGGAATATTTTTAAAAAAGGAATAAGAAAAATAAGATATTCAGAAGGTAGATTCTTCAGCTATAATGATATTGATTCTAGTGGTGTTCAGAAAATTCAAAGTGAGAAATAATATGAATGTACGACCATAAACATTAAATTATGCCATAAAATTTAATGCTGCTCTGCGATTGAAATGTGTTCTTGAAGATTACTGAGTAAAGGAAAATGTTCACAACGTATTGTTGACATGAAAACACAGATTATAAAATGGCACAGCCAGGAGGATACCAAACAAAATACAATTAGAAAAAAAATGAGAAGGGTATACACCAAAATGTTCATAGTGGTCACCACATGAAAACAGGACTGGGGCAATATTTACTTTCTTTGTTTTGCTTGTATTATTTTTGTAATTTAAAAAACCATATTTCTCTCATGTGTGATGTAAATAATGACAGGCCTTGTTATTAAGCCAAAGAGTTATATGACCCATGAAACAATTTCTTCAAATGTAGGATAAACTGGCTGAATTAAATGATCTTTAAAATTCTTCCAACTCTAATGATCTCTGCTTCTAGGGGTCAAAAGCTACCAGCAGCAAGAAGGGCGAGGAAGAGGATGAAACCCAAGAACCCTCTGATTATTTAAGTGTTGAAGAAAACAATATACGCTATTATCAATAGGTGAGGTAGCTTTGGGGGTATAGTAGATCACCTTGGGTCTCTGATAAGGTGTTCACTGGGAAATTTGAAAAGAAAAGATAATTCAATGATTTTTTTCATAAAAGTATAATGATTCATTTCAAAAGCTAACCTCAAGTCTGAGGCAGTCTCCTTCCTATTCTTCTGTTTGGGGGAGGCATGAATAAGGATAGGTGGAGAATATTGAAATGTCCTTTCTTTTATGAAACAGGTTGGTGATTAAGAGCAACTGTGTCTGTTTAATGCCCTCGCATAACCAAATAAAAGGCTGACAACTCCTGTGTGAGCTGCCAAAATTTAAAACCTTTACTAGTCTCAGCAATTCTAATTTGGAGACTACTAACATATACATGACTTATTTCTGTGTATACACATTTTCCTTGAACAAGATTTGCAAACCTGTGGTCATCAGGCAGAAAACACCCACAGATGAATTCTGTTTGCTAACAAAGCTCACACCTCCATGGGGCAACTAGGTGTCCTCACTGGGATTCACTGGGATCCACTGAGAATCCAACTGTTCCTTTGGTGAGACTTGGGGTGCCTAGTTTGCCACAGTGGGCTGTCTGGCCTAACTTGGTCACTTTTACTATTTGCCCAACCCTGGTAGGCATCTGAGTCTGCCACCCTTCTGAGAAACACACGAATGGCCTGCTGTGGGAGAGAACTTTAGGGGATTATGGAAGCCGCATTCTGTTTAATGGCACTGGAAAGAAACTAGCCCCAAATTCCTCTGCCTAGGTATTTCCTCGGTTTTGGCTCAAGACCTCAGTGTCATTAATCAAAGTTCTAGCAGTCTTTCAGCTTTAGCCAGTAGCTGTGGTTGGAAAGCAAACCAAACAGAAAGAATTCTTAAAAGCACAACTCCAGGAGTGTTTAACAACACTCAGCCATTCCAGGCACCCCTCCTCCACCCTACCCCTCACCAGGACCCCTTGGGGGATGCCTCATTGAAATATTTCCTTGCCCAGGCTATCTCCCTCCAAAATCACTCCTGCCATAAAAGCAAAGCAAGAAAACACCAAGAATTTTAAACACCTCTGTCTGTAATGGGATTAGAGCATCTGTAAGGTGTAAAAAATGATTTCATTGTTTCCTATAAACTGGCTCCTTCCTCACCAGAAAGGGCCTCAACCGCGCTGTAGAAAGCAACTTTTTAACCAGCGTGTATTAAATCTGACAAACATCTGGTCAATCAAATTTACAGCAATACATAGGGTCTAATAAAGGTTTATTTCTTCTTGAAGAACAAATTTAAAGATTTTTAAAAAGCCTTTTATATTTAAAAGAAAACTAGCCCTGCATTTCTTGGCCCAGCCTGATTTCAAATGCACCCTGCTTTGCCAAGTCCTGGCCACAAAGGGCCCTGTTTCCTCGAGGCGGCCAGGAGGGAGACACGGGCTGGGGCCTGGAGGGTGAGTTTCTCTGCATCCCAAGCCAAAGGAAGAGCAGGATGGCCCAGGAGGTGATAGGTTTGAAGCCAACTGTGGTCATCAGTGGGACAGGCAAAGCAGGCAACTGAGAACCCCAAGGAGAAAGGGGTCTTGTTGTCACTACCTCCAACAGAATGTGAGTGTGAGTATGTGTGTGTGTGTGTGTGTGTGTGTGTGTGTGTGCGTGCGCGACTGTGTGTGTGGAGGCTGGGGGAGGGGATCAGGAAACGGGGTGGAGTACAGACTGCTTAGGGCCTGGGATAAGAGAACAAAATGGCAAAGGATCGAAGAGCTACCTAAGTCTCCCCTTTGACCCCCCACTAATTCTCTCCACTCAACAGCTATTTAGAACAACATTAAGGACATGATGCAGGCCACTTAGAAGTAGGGATGGACACTGCTTTCCCCTTCAAATTGTGAGTGATTCAAGTTACAAAACAGGACATCAACCCAGGGACCATACCTCTATGCCAGCCTGACACACCTGGCCCTGTATGTTCACCTACCAACTCTGGGTCACCCCGTTAAGCCACAGCATGATGGGGAAAGGGCCATTTGGAGAATGTTAAACTATTTAATTTTTGTCCTTATATGGATTCCTCTCACCATCCATTAAATAAATAAGGTTCGTTGCTTCAAGGGGAAGGTAAATAGGTAAAAACTCCTTGTGACAGAACCAAGCTTGGTGGCACCCAAACGATTAGCCGTGGGGCAGAATACAAGCAGACTAATGGTAAGGGGAGGAGGTAACAGATCAGTTGCAAATGTCTTAGCTTATCCTTTGGGGTCAAAACTCTAGAGAAAGTCTAGGGGCGAGGGGTGATAGAAACCCTCACGTAAGTGTATAGTTCCTTCCAGTAGAGTGGGGCTTGCTCTAAAATTGTCAGGGTAGACGTGTAACAAAATATGAGTCTCTTGAAATAGTACTCAATGTAAGCATGGCACCCAGAGGACACGCTGCCGCCAAGGCACTGCCTGGAAGTGGTTTAAGGGGGGTATCTATAAGAATGGACTGGATGGAATTTTTCAATTTAAGCAATATGGCATTTTGGGGCAGACACGCCTTTGCCGTGGGGGTTGTCTTACGCACTGGGGGTTTGTCCTGCGCACTGCAGGATGTTTAAAGCTATCTGTAGGAGTGCGTTCCTGCATCACCAAAAAGAAATACTTGAGAATTAGCAATTTATACAGGAAAGAGGTTAGACTGGCTCAGAATTCTGAAGGCTACATAAGCAAGGCACTGGCATCTCCTCAGCTTCTGGGTAGGACTCACAGAGCTTTTACTCATGGCAGAAGGCAAAGCAGGAGCTGGCCTGTCACACGCAACAGCGGGAGCAAGAGGAAGGAGGAGGCACCATGCTTCTACACAACCAGATCTCGTGAGAACTCACTCACTACCGTGAGAACAGCACCCAGGCCATGAGGAACCCACCTCCCACCAGGCTCTACCTCCAACACTGGGGATTTAGGGGGACAAACAAGTAAACTTTACCTGCATCCTGGGCCTCTATCCATCAGATTCCAGTAGCACACTAGCACACGCCCCTCCAGTTGGGACCACCAAAAAGTCTTCAGACATTGCCAACATTCCCTGGGGGAGAAGGCAAAATCACTCCCTGTTGCAAAATACGGGACTAGAGGTAGCTTCCTCCTCCTCACAGCCTGTGTGAGAATACAGTCATCCAGGAGGACTAGGGGCCTCCATAGGGGTGGACATGGAGTTAGTGACAGAGCTGGAGGAAAAGAAGATTCTACCCAGAGAGGGGACCAGAAGCAATGCCCACGTCAACACAGATCCTGAAAAGACCAGCCAGATCCAACTGAATCCTAGCGGGCAGCAGAAATGCACAACTAGGGCCTCCCACCCAAGCCATAGCCACAGAGGAGCCCCCAGAGACAGCAGGCACACTGGGGACCCTCTCCACTGAGTTACCATTAAGAAGAAATATTCTTCCCCTGCACCCAGAGGCTACTGGAGTCACAGAGTACAGTGGGAATAGATGGTTCAAGACGAGAGAACAACCCTCCATGAAAGGATGCTCAAATCTTTCATTAACCCAATATTTACCCTAACCAGAATGAATCTAACCTAGAGACTGTTTTAAACTAAAGAGACAGAGTTACCTTGAGGTGACAAGTTTCAATTTTTCTTCTACCATCAAAGATTATGACAGCTCAGGAATAAGATGAGACCAGTTTTAATCAGAGTTGTAGCAAGTATCCAGGACTCACTATGCATTTTTCCAGGTTTTCTTCTGATCCCATCCCATTTCTAGATATCTGACTCTGTCTCTGGTTAATGGTTCTACTCTTTATCTTCAACCTCAGGGATCTGCTTTTCTGTCTTCTCCAGCCTTGAATGTCAGTGTTTCCCAAAGAGTTATAGCTCTTTCTGATGCAAACAACTTCTAGGACACAACTCTCTGCCTGGGGTTCCAGCTGAACCATCCCTTTGGTGGTCAAGGAGAAACCCCATTGCTATGGACTTTTCTGGACTCATGACAGAAAAGCTAATGGGTTAATCTTCCAGGGCTACACTGTGTAATACAGTAGCCACTAGCTACATGTGGCTATTTGAATTTAATTAATTAGAAAGTCAGCTCCTTGATCCCTTTTATAAGCCAAATTGTGCCTCCGCCCCATAATTCATGTGTTGAAGCTGTAACTCCCAGGATCTCAAAATGTGACTGTATTTAGAGACCAGGTCTTTAAAGAGGTAATTAATTTAAAATGGGGTCCTTAGGATGGACTGATGTTCTTTTAAGAAAAGGAGATTTGGACAAGAGAGAGAAAGAAAGAAAAAGAGAGAGAGAGAGAGACCAGGGATGTACACAGAGGAAAGACCATGTGAGCCAGAGAGAGATGCCTGGGAGCATGCCCAGGAGAGAGGCCTCAGAATGAAAGCAACCCTTCTGACACCTTGACCTCAGACTTTCAGCCTCCAGAACTGCGAGAAAATAAATTTCTGTATTTTCTTATGGCAACTGATGCTAACAAATATAATCACAATAGCCACATGTAACTAGCAACTACTTTATCAGACAGCCCAGATAGGGAAGGCTCCCATCTTTCTAGAAAGTTCTATCAGACAGTGCTGTTTGCTGTTCTAGGCCTAACCGTAGCTGACATAAGGAGAAAATGTAATGTGTAGCCCACAGCTCAGTCTCCTATACGATAACTCCTGTGACATACTGGCAGCCATGTTGTTCGATTCTTAATTGCCTTGGCTTTTGCATTCAGTTAGAGCTAAAATAGCCCAGCTGAGGAACTGGGAATCCATAACTCCTTGCTACAGCTTGAGAATGTTCTGTCTATATCTAACAAGAGTTCCCTGTCTCTGCTCGAGAATTGTAGTAGTAACATTGTCCTCATATGCACATAATAGTTTACCTTAATGCTAAGAATAACCACACACACACACACACACACACACACACCTCTCTCTCTCTCTCTCTCTCTCTCTCTCTCTTAACTGTAACAGCACCTAATTCTCTAAACCATGAAAATCATGTGTACCAGGAGCTATTGGTGCTTTTGCTATATTCCCCCTGTGGCACTCAGAAGTAACCAGCAGAGTTCCCATCCACACTGCCCTCCTTCTCACCCCAGCTGAGGCAGTGTGCTCAGCCACAGAAGATGGTAGGTCTGAAGTTCTGGGAAGGGCCATCTATTAATAAGGGTGAGGGCTTAGAGATAAACAGCTATTGGCCAGGTGCGGTGGCTCATGCCTATAATTCCAGCACTTTGAGAGGCCGAGGCGGGTGGATCCTGAGGTCAGGAGTTCGAGACCAGCCTGATCAATATGGTGAAACCCCGTCTCTACCAAAAATATAAAATTAGCTGGGCGTAGTGGTGCACACCTGTAATCCCAGCTACTCGGGAGGCTGAGGCAGGAGAATTGCTGAACCCAGGAAGCAGAGGTTGCAGTGAGCTGAGATCAGGCCACTGCACTCCAGCCTGGGTGGCAGAGCAAGACTCCATCTCAAAAAAACAAAAAACCCACCAGCTTTCTTGTCTCTTAACGGCCTCATTCTGAAGGGTGGTCTGCCCAGTCTCTTGATAGGGTCCCCAAGAGCAAGGAATTCCAGTTGCTCATGGTGACAGCCCACTTCACCTTACCCACTGCTGGCTGCCTTCCTTCTCTGTTACCTGTCTTACAACACACCTGGGCCAGCCAGGTGTAGTAGCTCACATCTATCATCCCAGCACTTTGGGAGGCCAAGGTGGGTGGATCATTTGAGGTCAGGAGTTTGAGATCAGCCTGGCCAATATGACGAAACCCTGTCTCTCCTAAAAAAAATACAAAAATTAGCTGGGTGTGGTAGTGCATGCCTGTAATCATAGCTACTTAGGAGGCTGAGTCCAGTGAATCATTTGAACTTGGGCAGCAGAGGTTGCAGTGAGCTGAGATCGCACCACTGCACTCCAGCCTGAACAACAGAGTGAGACTCCATCTCAAAAAAAAAAAAAAAAAAAACCCACCTGGGCCATTTCCCAGATAAATGACTTGCATCAAATCTGAGGTCTACTACTGGGGAAACCCAAACTAAAACACCAAGGCATCCTTGCCAACCTCTCCTGCAATCTTGACATACACAAAGAACAGAAACCAGAACCATGACACACCAGTTTTCAATGTCTTCTGACACCTCTTAGACCTAAAGACCTGAGGGTGGTCTCCTTTGTTCCAGCTCTGTTAGGTCCCAGAGGTACTGGGGGTCCTTCTTCACAAGGAAGAAGAATCTAGACTCGCTTCCATGGTGTACTCTATAGGCTGCCTCAGTAACCGTCTCTACCAATTAAGTCAGTATAAAAAATATGTACAGCTAACTCCACTAAATAATATTCAGAGTGACTTCAAGTTTGATCATATCAAACCAAATGGGATTAACTCTCCTAAGAATGGTATGGAAGCCGTTTCAGGACAACCAGACAAACAGGGTAATTTCTGCAGACAAACTGGACAGATAATATCCACGCACAGAAGGCAGACTCTTCTGCATGGTTAACAGAGAAGGCTGCCATAGAACCAGTGGCTACTTTTCTGCCTCTCCACAATCAATGTGTTGAAAAACCTGATGGCCACTTGATAGAACCTTACTTGGTGACAAATGCAGAGGAGAGAATATGGAAATAAGAAGAGATAGCTTCGCCTGCACGGTATCAGACAGTGGCACTCATTCATGATTTTTTTATGGCTCAAATTCAGTTACAACAAAACCACTCAATCATCAACCCTTGAATACCCTCCCCTCACCAAAAAAAAAAGAAGAAAAAAAATCCTCTATCCCCGTGGACAGTTCACTACGTCATATACAAACCCAGCGCACTGTGCATAAGGAATCAGACCACTCCTCTGAAGAGGTCTGGCTCATGGAAGCTGAGGAGAGTGGACGAGTACCCAGAACATCTAAGTTCCATATGGTTCCCATCTATCTTGGAGGGTTGGCATCAGGCTCCTAATTGTGCTCTTCCCAAGAGGCCCACTCATGTGCGACTGAAAAGAACTTAAGCCTCATTTATGCTAATCAGGCCCTTTATTGGTCCAACAGGACGGGAAGAACTTGAAAGCGTGATGTTTCCGGCCATTTTTTCAAACAAAGAGCCCAAGTGCCAGTATGGAGCTGGGGAACAACATCCATGGCCACCATTTTTGTCTCAAGAGTGCAAATAAGACGAGGGGAATTCTAAGGAGTAAGAGCTTCAAGCTCTACACAGCCTCAAACGAGACCCTGGGCTCTCTCCGAAGGTGTCGCTGTGGTCCTGTCCAGGGCTTAGCGGAACATTCCGTATCTTCCAGAGGAAAGACAGCCGAGGAGGAAGAGTGAATACTTGAAAATCAATGATGTCAGTCTATCTTCATATGTCAAACTAATTTGAAAGGGCTTTAATTTTCTTAAAGGATAAAAAAAGGTTTCTTTGCTAGATTAAACTTGCGATTGTCATTCATATATTGTTTATAAGGTAGTCATCTCTTCGCTCTGTATTTTTTTGTTTTTGATTTTGTATACTAGTTAGCAGTGAAGACTTGTCTGCATGTATCAGAAGGAATAAAGAGAGAAACGTCCTTAACTGTCAGTTTTAATAAGAGGAGTCAACATGCCTCTATTCAGGTTAAATATTGTCCTGTCACATTTCAATAGAGTCAACAGATTTTTTTAAAAGAAAAGTCAAAAGCACTGTGTATGCAAAAAACCCACCCTGTCATAGAATGTCAAAGCCCTTCTTTATCTGGGGGAGGGGCGTGGAGGTAGAACAGAAAAATCTTTTGTAAAATGTGAAAAATTACTACTCAATTGGCGCTGACATAAAAAGGGTGCTTTTTTTTTGTTAGAAAAACAAAGAAAATCTCTAATTTAATAATCACCTGCAAAGTGTTATTGTGATGGGAACAAAAACACACAATCAAAGTCATCTTTTTAAAGTAACTGTAGTGTTTTTTAAGCAATCACGGCACTTCATAGCAGCTCATACACATAAACCAGTGATGTTCAGGGTGAAAGAAAAGCCATTCCGAACTCCTCAAGAAAAGTTTCTGAAATAGTAAGTGACAGGCTACAGTGAGAAAATGTAAATGGGACATTATGTTCAAAATAAAACCAAACAAGATTTTTTTAACCCAAAACATTTCAGTAAGCAGGCATCGTTTAGGCTTAAATTGCAAGAGAAGAGGCTTTCTTCCGAGAAGGACTGAGGTGTTTAAGACACATGTTTTGGAAAGATAGACTGGAGAGAACTCAGCATATTTGGAATGGATAACAATTTGTAAAATAGACCAGCAGAATAAAGTCACTTTTTTGTTGTAAGTGCCTGCAGATTTGTTAAAAATGTGAACCCTACTTGGGGTTTTCAGGCTTTGGTGTGTTTTATTTGTAGCAAATGCTATAATTTTGAAATTACTCTAACTCTGAATGAAACTCATCCTACTTAGTAAGCATCTCTATCAATTCAGCCAGTATAAAAAAAAATGTACAGTTTTCTAGACTAAGTAATATTTAGAATAACCTCAAGTTTAATAATATCAAACCAAATGGGATTCTCTCTCACAAGAAAGGCAAGGAAGGCTGACTCCGAATTTCAATACTTACTATTAACACCCAGGCTTTGTTACTGAGAAAAGAATACTCCAAAGGGTGCTACCTTCTGAAGGTTTCACCAAGGACTACTGATCCTTGGAATCATCTGTTGGCCAACAGAGAAGGATCAGAGTTCAGAAAATCTGCTTCAGATTCTTTAAATAAACAATGAAATAAACATGCAAACAGAAAAAACCTACTGCCTTTGAGTAGGGTGGCCATGTGTCTGCATTTGCCCAGAACAATCCCAGATCACTCCTGTTATCCTGATGTTTCATACGCTTTAGGATTTGTCCTGGATTTCTCTCTTACTAATAAAGTATTATTAGTCATAGTTACAGTTTAAAAATCTGGAGTGGATCTAATAGACCTGCACTTCAGGCTTCCAGATTCTGCTATGGCATTTGTCTAGTTATAGATGACAAAATTCACCATTAACACACAGTTAAATCTGAAAAATGAGCAGTGTTAGCCCGTATCTCTTTTCTAGACCCTTTCCAAGGGCAACTCATGACTCTCTTTAAAGGTCAGCTTGCAGGGCACTCACTGATAAAACATGCATTTCGGAAAAGCTAGCTCCTCTGGTCTAGGGCAGTGGTGAGATAAATATTTGTCATTGCCTTTGCTGGTTTCTTGTGACATGATCCATGCCTATAAGCTGCATTAAGGTGGTGGGTTCAGCAGGAAAAGTGGGAAATTACTGCATTCCTGTCATGGATCATATAGAAAGAAGTCTGTGTACTCTTGATATTGGGTTTTGTCTTTAAGTGTATGGTGAGGATCTATAGCAGTTTGCTCATTTAAATGTTAGGTAATGCTTTTTTACTTTGCAATAAATTATTTAGGCAGCAATGAGCTCAAAGCCACAAAAATAAACATTTAAAGAAAATTTAAGTACTGAATTTTTACTTCTCAAGAAAGTTAATAAGAGCATGGAACTTGCACAGTGTATGTCGCATTTACTATCCACCATTGAGAAATCATAAAGATATCACTGACTACAAGAAAAGCAAAAGACATAAATCTGTTGAAGAAGTATTCTCTTCTACTAAAAAACTTAATAGTTATTCTCAGATGGCATACCCAAAAAATGATGATTTAACTCAAAGCTGCAGAGGTGAAAATGCATATCCCTCTGTCAACCATGACTTTTCATTTAGATCAAATGACTGGTTTTCTAAATTAATTTTACTCATTTTAGGTTTCAGTGAAAACAGATGTTAAAATTTATATTTTTATATACCCTCAAATTATACTAATTGAAGTACAAAAAATTTGGGACTAAGCTGATATAAAATTAATTTTTGAAAAAAGACTTCAATATAGCTCTATGAATTTTCTTTGTTTGTCATTAACTTTTTCCTATCACTGGGGATTAGATATAGAACTGTGTTGACTACTTTAGAGTCAATCAAGTGTTTTATAATATTAATTATGTAAATAAATAAATCCTCTAAATTTTAGCTGCATTTTGTTCAAAATTAGTTAGAAAGCTTGAATTAATTACTCAACAAATGAATACTAAAAAAACTACAACTGAAGAATTCAGTGAATGGCAATTATTTGAAAAATTTGTATACAGGAACACATTGAAATACATCCCCCCAAAACAACAAGGATATTTAAACATATTAGTGATGAGAGTTCAAATAATGTACAAGATTTTGTTCTGAAATTCTTTAACTATGCCTGGTAACAGTGGTCCCAGTTTTTTTGGCACCAGGGACCAGTTTCAGGGAAGACTATTTTTCCATGAATTGGGAGGTGAGGGATGGTTTCGGTATGAAACTGTTCTACCTCAGATCATCAGACATTAGTTAGATTCTCACAAGGAGCATGCAATCTACATCCCTCACATGCGCAGTTCACAATAGGGTTTGTGCTCCTATAAGAATCTAATGCCACCGCTGATCTGACAGGAGGTGGAGTTCAGGCTCTGGCTCTCTGTCCCCTCACCACTTCCTGCTGTGCAGCCCAGTTTGTAATAGGCCAAGGACCATCATTACCAGTCCATGGCCCAGGGTTTGGGGATCTAGGCCTTGGAATATCTCAGATTGCTAAAGAATATTTTAATGGAGCTACTCTTTAAAAATTATATAAATCCATATTTTTACTAGAATAAACTAAAATTGAGAAAGCCTATGATTTTGTAGCATCTTAACTTGGTAAAATATTCAAAAGAATTATGAAGAGATGAACAATTTTCTGAGTTTTCTGTCATAAATTTTATATCACAAAAAGTTTCCCTGAATGACAGTATATGCAAAATAAGATAGTATCTGCAAAAATATTTTGGCTGGGCTGGGCATGGTGGCTCACGCCTGTAATCTCAACACTTTGGGAGGCTGAGGCAGGTGGATCACGAGATTAGGAGACTGAGACCATCCTGGCTAACATGCAGAAACCCCGTCTCTACTAAAAATACAAAAATTAGCCAGGTATGGTGGCGCGTGCCTATAGTCTCAGCTACTGGGAAGGCTGAGGCAGGAGAATTGCCTGAATCTGGGGAGAGAGGTTGCAGTGAGCAGAGATCACAAAACTGCACTCCAGCCTGGGTGAAGACTCTGTCTCAAAAAAGTAAATAAATAAATAAACAAAAAATTGGCTGAAATATTTACATAGTACAATATTAAAAAAACAAAATTGCTGATATACTCCATTTATAGAATTATCTCTGAGTTTACCTAATATTCTAGCATGTGTAGAGCAAATAACTTCCTATTAAAAGTATGCTGGCTTACAAAGATTCATCAATTTAAATGAGCTCACAGTTTCAATCAAAATAAGAAACTTTGAAAACTGTAGAAAATTTTATGAAATATTATAAATAAAATTGAAAAAACACTTTCTCAAGAATACTAGTGATGCTTTATGAGAAATGTGCTAAGAAACTTATTACAGTATGTGAATATGAATCAAAAATGATTTATTCTGTGCACGTTATTTTTAAACATCTACATAGTCATATGTGAAAAGAAAAAGTTGTTCTTAGTTTGTTGCAATATTCACTGATAATGTACCATTTTATTTTTCAGGAGGAATATTTTTAAAATTAATTTTTAGTAGAACCATTTATAGAATGACCAACACAACAGAAAACTTGAAATATATATACAGATTGTATTTTTTAAAAATGTGAGGAAACACACATAAAGTTTACTATTTTAACCACGTTTAGGTATACAATTCAGGAGCATGAAGCATGTTGGCTTGGTTATGCAGCCATCATCAACACCCCCGCACAAAACTTCTTTCATCGTGCAAAACTGAAACTCTGTACCCATTAAACAAGAACTCTTCATTCTCCCTCTCCTCAGTCCTTGGCGACCGCCATCATGCTTTCTATGAATATGACTACTCTAGGCATCTCAAAAAAGTGAAATCATACAGTTACAATAAAACAACTTGTAATAAATAAATGTCAAACATAGCTCTCTCTCACTCTCAAATATAACCTGGTTTGAAACACAAATTTATATGTGATCACTGTACATTTGAGAACACCGCTATCACTGAACAATGACATCTTGCTATTCACCAAAAAATGAGGTTCCTGAAAAGGCACCTTTCTTCAAAGTGTGATGTTTCCATTACATGCATGCATCCCCCATAGACATTCCCTTTTGAGCCATCTCATCCGATGGCTTTGTACAGTGCCACCTTAACTAAGGCAGGTCTTAGTAGGCAGGTCTTAGCAGGTTTCCCATCATCCCCTTCTCTGCAGGGTTTGGAATTAGTGTTGCCCATATGTGACATTCTATGCAACATTTGGAAGGTAAAATGAAGCAGCAGCCATTCCTTTTTTTTTTTCCCCAATGCTCTGAAGGTTGGTGCATCTGGTTGGGCAACAGACATGGTGACAGCTCATACATGTTGTTGGGGGATCACCTAGCTCCCCCAGGGTAATATGCACCGGACTCACAGCTCTTCCTGCTAGATCTGCTCCTTAAGCTTCTCAGTCCTGGGCCGGATGCACATGCAGCTCCTTGAAACAAGATGCCAGCTTCTCTTTCAGGTCACCACGGCATTGAGGTCAGAAATGGTCAGAGACAGACGGGGATTCTGGTTTGTACTCACAGATTCAGGGATCTCTGTGGGTTTCTAGCTCATCCTCACCCTATACATTTTCAGCATTTATCTCCAACTGCTGATCTGCCTCACCAATGGCTACTTTAGTTTCAACACTAGATGTAGGAACAGCAGCCTGCACGGACCAATCTTCCAGGTCCCACATTCATGGAAGGTCTACCCTCTACAACAAATGCGTTATTCTAACCACTCATGATGGTTCTGCTTCTCTGCTCAAACCTTGAAACATCATCCTCATTCCTCAAATGCAGGTGGTTCCTGAGTGATTTTATAAGCCACCTGCCAGATACAAATACTGAATTTCATAGCCACTTTGATGTTTATGAAATTGCTTTCAAATGATATCTGGCAAACAGAAATAAAAGCGACAGAAGAAAATACTAGAGGAAAATCAGAAAATGCCCTGCTTTTCTCTTTAGAAAAGAAACTTCATTCCTCAGTGGAGAGTACCAGACCAAAGGGAAAGAGTCTCTGGCTCCCTTGCAAGGATCACATCAGATGTCAATTCATTTTTCTCCATTCATTCACCCGATCTCACCTATGCACACTTTATCAGAGACTCTATTCATTTAGGGACGCGTTCTGGCACAATGGGAAGACAGTTGGTTATCTTTAGCAGGCACCGACCCAAATGGGTATTTTTACAGGTCTCGAAGAATAATGCAAGTGAGAATTTGAAGAGATCACTGTTTCTATCAACATATGCTTTATTCATTGTCAGTGCTTCCAGATTCCCAAAGCATAGAGAACATGGAGAAATGTGGGCAGGTGCATGGACTGGGTTTGCAGTCAGCTATGTTCAGGTCTCTTCCTATGGTTTTCTGTGACTCCATTCTTTGTTGTTTTTTTTAAGACAGGGTCTCGCTCTGTCACTCAGGCTGGAGGGCAGTGAGTGTCACAATCACAGCTCACTGCAGCCTCAATCTCCTGGGCTCAAGGGATCCTCCCACTTCAGCCTCCCAAGTAGCTGGGATTATAGGCACATGCTACCACACTCAGTTATTTTTTTTTTTTAATTAGGTGTAGAGACAGGGTCTCACTGTGTTGCCCAGGCTGGTCTTGAACTCCTGGGCTCAAGCAATCCTCCTGCCTCGGCCTCTCAAAGTGCTGGGATTACAGGCATGAGCCACTGCACTCAGCCTGTGACTCCGTTCTTGGTAACAAA